>OX637392.1:28565095-30981892 GCA_951799425.1 Ilex aquifolium | reverse complement strand
AAATTAACATAATATCATCGGAAATACCCTTTTTATTGGTCAATACAATCACTAGAGTGCTGAATTCAATGAACAAGTAAATAATCAAGCTTTGGAATCAAGAATGAATGGCTATTAAGTGTGGAAATCAAATACAATGGAACAAGCAAGGTTTGAAATCAATGACAAATGAATAATTAAGCTTTGTAATCAGGGATTAAAGAGTATCAAGTTTTGAACTCAAGAACAAAGAGAAATCAAGTATTGAAATCAAGAGCAATTGAATGTCAAGTCTTGAAATCAAGAACCAATGAATGTCAAGTATTAAATATCAAGAATACATGAATCGCAAGGGTTAGGATCAATCATATGAATATCAAATTTGGCCATCAAGAACAAATGAATATTAAGCTTGGAAATCAAGAATAAATAAATAAGCAAGGTTTGAAATTAATAACAAATGAATATTAAGCTCAGGAATCAAGAATAAATGGTTATCAAGCTTAGATCTCAAGAACAATTGAATATTAAGGTTAGAATTCAATAACAAATGAATAACAAGTTTTGATCTCAAGAACCATTGAAGATTAAGGTTTGAATTCAGTAACCAATGAATAACAAGTTTTGATCTCAAGGACAATTGAATATCAAGGTTAGAATTCAATGACAAATGAATATCAAGTTTAGATCTCAAGAACAAGGAAGGAATCAAGAGAAAACCCACTTTTCCTTGAAACTTAAGGTTTCGAAGGCATACAACGAGAATTAGTGGTTACCCAAGCATAACATAGTTAAAACAAGATAAGATTTAAGGTTTGGAATCAAGAACAAATGAGAAATCAAGAGAAAAACACATCTCCTATGTAAACTAGGGTTGTGAAGGCATAAGATAAGATTTAGAGTTTACCCAATCATAATATATTTTAGAACAAGGTAATATTAACAAGAATGACAAGACATGATGATTTCCTAGCAAGTGGATATAATTTAGAGTCAAAGATTACATATATATAATAACCCTACTGGTATCCCCTTGTTCTCCCGTAGGCAAATTAACATATACCGTAAGTTCTATTTCCTCAAAACCCAATCCAAATTTCACAGCATATGCAGTACGTACAAAAGAATGAGTCGCATAGGAATCCAATAAAATTTGGGCCCAAGAATGATAGAAAAGAACAATACCTTCCACAACGGCGTTGGAGGCATCTTCGTCCGGTTGAGTCAAGGCAAAAACCCTTCCTTGATTGGTGCCGCCGGGGGCATGAGCTTGTAACGGTCTCTGTGGTGGTAATGGCTGTCGTAGCGGTGGCCTGTTTGCATTCACTCGCCCAGTTGCTCGGTTGGTCTTGGTGGAAAGCAATGGACAATTATCTTTGAAGTGCCCAACACCTCCACAGGCGAAGCATCGGCGTGCATCCGTGCCTACTCTCTCTGGTGCGCCTCCCGCTCCTCGAGCTATCTGCTGTGCTGGCCTTTGTAGAGGTGGCTTGTTTACTGGTACTTGCTCGGTTGCTTGTTTGGTCCTTGGGGGAAACGAGGGGCATCTATGTTTGAAGTGCCCATACTTTCCGCATGCAAAGCATTGGCGCGGGTCAGTTCTTGTTCTAGTCTGAGTCACTTCATCTCCTCGAGCCGTCAGAAGTCTCTGTCCACCTGCCTGGTCTGGACTTCGGTATGGTGCTGCTCGCTGCACTCCACTGGCGCCAGGGCCCGTCCTGATCGGACCTCCTCTCGCGAAGCTCTGTCGCCGCTGGCTGTCCTCTATATCTCTCTCCACCAATGCAGCTCGGTCAACTAGGTCCCCATACTCCCGGATCTTGAGAGCCACCAGCTTCTCCCGGATAGCAGGCCTCAAGCCCTGCTCAAAGCGCTTGGCCCTGCTGGCCTCAGTAGATATAAACTCTGTAGCATAACGGGATAGCTCATCGAAACTCCTCTCGTACTCGATCACCGTCATGCTGCCCTGTCGGAGAGCAAGGAAATCGGCCTTCATTCTGTCTCTTACTGATTCCGGAAAGTACTTGTCTTGGAAAATTTGGTCAAATTCCTCCCAAGTGAGTGCATCCGTGGTCCTCCTTCTTTTCACTGAGTCCCACCAATGGTCGGCCTCCCCCTCGAATAGATAAGTCGCCAAGCCGACCCGAATATCCTCGGCTATCCCCATGCCATCACATATCTTCTTCACTCGGCGGATCCATTTATCCGCATCCAAGGGGTTAGAGCTCCCTTGGAAAGTAGGCGGGTGTTGCCTCAGAAACTCTCGGAGGACTACCATTCTCCTATTCTCCTCTCCGTTGCCCGGTACTTGGGCTAGTGGATGAGCCCCACCATTATGGTTGTTCCCATTCTGGTGTTGTACCAGAGTGGTGAGCTCCCTCAAACACTGATAGATGCCATTAATTGCATCGGGAGGTGGTGGCGGTGGTGGGTTTGTTTGCCCTCCACGACCATGACCACGACCACGCCCTCGTCCACGTACACGTTCACCGTCCATCCTGCACATCAATATACAACTTAGTTCATTGATGTACAAGATATCCCACTATCACTTTAATCTAGAACATAGGACGTGTGAAAATCTAACTCAAGAATTTTTATCCAACCTAGTCCTAAGGCTCTAGTGGTGATCCATAACCTACAGCTCCCATGTAAGACCTAAAACCTAGGCTCTGATACCAACTTTGTAACGCCCCAAATACCACCCTGGACGGCATTACATTCTAAAACCATTTATACCATGAGAGCAACTAATAAAAACCCATAAATAACATGGGGTCCTTAATTTAACAAAATTTGGGCAGAGTCTCCTTTGCACGGGGAGCTCTGCCCAAAACACAACCTGAACAATTATATTACAATTGACCACACCGGGTTCACATATGCATAACTATTGACCACACCAAGTCCATTTATCCATCATAAAATAAACTTCCATTCACCATATATCATATCCACACTATCATCCCAAAAGAATAGGCCAAGCAATGTCATTTACATTCCAAGAGAATTAAAGTACACTTGCAGCGGAATAACAAAATATTAGACTTTACATGATCTCCAAATAAGCTCTCTAGTCTAGTACAAAAGAAGCTATATCTCTACATGTCCACCTCGGGATCTACACTCCCGTCGATCGGAGTCTCCCAATATGCGGGCTCCTCGACTCCCAACTCCTCCTCAAGTATATAATCTGAAAATGTTAGCGGTAGGGGGTGAGCACGAAGCTCTGTAGAAAATTTCTCCCAAACCCAAACAAGGTTTAGAAAACATTTAAAATTCGGTCGGTCTCATTTTCACAAATATAGTATAGAACTTTTGAAGGAAAACAGGGCATTTAAATAGATCTCCAGTTTAAGGAACCACGGTAATTAAAAGAATAAATGAACACAAGATACCAATAAGAATCAATTCCCAAAACATAATCCATCCCACCATACACCATTTCCACAAGTTCTTGTGGCATCCCATACTACCCCAAAACTCTTGCAGAAATCGTATTTGGTACAATGAACGATAACTCACACTTGAACATTTCCGGCAATATATGTACATGTATCTCAACAATGATGTAAGGCATCCACATGAATCGACACATTGAGTAACGTCTTGCCCACACCCATACACACATCTTATCAAAGATATCCAACCTTTAGGAAGGGCGTGTACCATACCAATGGCAGTGACGAAATCCAACTCAGGCATTAGTATACTAACCCTCTTACACGGCACCACGTGAGCGATAGTGGTTTAGTCTTACCAAAGCACTAATCCCACTACGAATGGATTAGTCTTACCAAAGCACTAACCCATTCTACGACATCTCGTCAAAGGACACCCATGGTCATCCCACACCCATTAGAGATACAACATCAAACCAATTTACCCAATTTATAAGCATATCTCAAAAATCCCCAAATATAGCATGCGACATTTTCAATAACCAACTAAGAAAAATGCAAGAGATCATTATAAACATCATTTGTTGCACAATATAAAACTATAAGTTTTGAAAGTGAAAACCAAGGAATTACCAAGAGAAAAGTCCATTTTCCTTACAAATCAATGATTGAAGATGAAAAAGAAAGATAAAATGGTTACCAAACCATCACATGGTTCAAAACATGACATTGATTGCAAAAATATAAAGAATCAAAGATTTCTCTAACACATATCCAAGATTTAGAGAAGGAGACATATGTATATACATATATATATATATATAGCCCTAGCCTCAATGTGAGAGAGTGAGAGAAAACTCCTACCTCTTCCTTAGTTTGGTGTGAAGACCTTGAGGATTGATCTACTTTGAGGTGAGAATCCCCTTCCTTCTTCCTTCCCCAAAGCTCTCTAGGGTTAGAAATGGGGAAAATGGGGTGAAGGAGGCGGTTTTGGTGTATTTAGAAAGCAAGAATTGGGGAAAATCGCGAACTGATCTGGGTATATATTAATGGTACCGTCCGGACGGTGCCTTGGACGTCCGGACGCTGGCAACTCTCTGTCCCAGCTTTCTGCCCCAACTTCCAGAGCAGTTTTCACCTATTTAGAGGTCGAATTGGAAAATTTTCATGAGACTCACTTTTGTAGCCCTAGATGTCTACTATCTACTGTAAAAATTTCAGATCAATTGGACTTAAGGATAAAACGTTATGGCCAAAATACTAAGCAGTGTCCAAAATCCTAAATTCCCAAATTTTCTCTAAAATGTGTTTTAACTCCAAAATACTTCTTAACTTCTAATACACCTCATATTACCTCTCCCAAAGTTTTTTTTTGACCTTCCGGACTCAATGGAAACCCTATTTTGACCTAAAAATATTTAGAGACTTATCTAATAACCCTTCTCCGAGTTTAAACACCTTCGAAACTTAAACATCCCAATCAATTCGTCTCCCAATTATTTATTTCTACTATTATAATCTATGTGATTCATTCTTACGTCATTTCTTACCTTAGAATTACAACACAATTATATCCTCATATTAATATAAATATGCGGGGGCTTACAATCCACCCGCCTTAAAGAAAGTTTCGTCCTCGAAACTTAATCGTCGAGTAGTGAATAAATACGGATACTTCTCCCGCATCTCTAACTCCGGTTCCCAAGTAGCTTCTACCGCTCCAAGATGTTGCCACCAGACTTTCACCAATTTGATGACTTTGTTTCGAAGTACCTTCTCCTTGGCGTCGAGAATCTTCACCGGTTGTTCTTCATAGGTTGCTCCGTCTTGAATTTCAATATCTTCCAAATCTACGACCGGCGTTGTATCCGATTGACCCTTCCTCAGCATCGACACGTGAAACACATCTTGCACCCCGGATAGTTGAGCTGGTAACCGCAACTGATACGCCGCCTTGCCCACGACTTTAATCACTTCAAATGGCCCGGTAAATCGTGGCGCTAACTTGCCCTTCTTGCCGAATCTAAACACTCCTTTCTTAGGCGACCCAAATCCACATACTTTTTTTTTTTTTTTCCAACGAAATAATTTTAAGAAAAATTAACATAATATCATCGGAAATACCCTTTTTATTGGTCAATACAAATCACTAGAGTGCTGAATTCAATGAACAAGTAAATAATCAAGCTTTGGAATCAAGAATGAATGGCTATTAAGTTTGGAAATCAAAAACAATGGAACAAGCAAGGTTTGAAATCAATGACAAATGAATAATTAAGCTTTGTAATCAGGGATTAAAGAGTATCAAGTTTTGAACTCAAGAACAAAGAGAAATCAAGTATTGAAATCAAGAGCAATTGAATGTCAAGTCTTGAAATCAAGAACCAATGAATGTCAAGTATTAAATATCAAGAATACATGAATCGCAAGGGTTAGGATCAATCAAATGAATATCAAATTTGGCCATCAAGAACAAATGAATATTAAGCTTGGAAATCAAGAATAAATAAATAAGCAAGGTTTGAAATTAATAACAAATGAATATTAAGCTCAGGAATCAAGAATAAATGGTTATCAAGCTTAGATCTCAAGAACAATTGAATATTAAGGTTAGAATTCAATAACAAATGAATAACAAGTTTTGATCTCAAGAACCATTGAAGATTAAGGTTTGAATTCAGTAACCAATGAATAACAAGTTTTGATCTCAAGGACAATTGAATATCAAGGTTAGAATTCAATGACAAATGAATATCAAGTTTAGATCTCAAGAACAAGGAAGGAATCAAGAGAAAACCCACTTTTCCTTGAAACTTAAGGTTTCGAAGGCATACAACGAGAATTAGTGGTTACCCAAGCATAACATAGTTAAAACAAGATAAGATTTAAGGTTTGGAATCAAGAACAAATGAGAAATCAAGAGAAAAACACATCTCCTATGTAAACTAGGGTTGTGAAGGCATAAGATAAGATTTAGAGTTTACCCAATCATAATATATTTTAGAACAAGGTAATATTAACAAGAATGACAAGACATGATGATTTCCTAGCAAGTGGATATAATTTAGAGTCAAAGATTACATATATATAATAACCCTACTGGTATCCCCTTGTTCTCCCGTAGGCAAATTAACATATACCGTAAGTTCTATTTCCTCAAAACCCAATCCAAATTTCACAGCATATGCAGTACGTACAAAAGAATGAGTCGCATAGGAATCCAATAAAATTTGGGCCCAAGAATGATAGAAAAGAACAATACCTTCCACAACGGCGTTGGAGGCATCTTCGTCCGGTTGAGTCAAGGCAAAAACCCTTCCTTGATTGGTGCCGCCGGGGGCATGAGCTTGTAACGGTCTCTGTGGTGGTAATGGCTGTCGTAGCGGTGGCCTGTTTGCATTCACTCGCCCAGTTGCTCGGTTGGTCTTGGTGGAAAGCAATGGACAATTATCTTTGAAGTGCCCAACACCTCCACAGGCGAAGCATCGGCGTGCATCCGTGCCTACTCTCTCTGGTGCGCCTCCCGCTCCTCGAGCTATCTGCTGTGCTGGCCTTTGTAGAGGTGGCTTGTTTACTGGTACTTGCTCGGTTGCTTGTTTGGTCCTTGGGGGAAACGAGGGGCATCTATGTTTGAAGTGCCCATACTTTCCGCATGCAAAGCATTGGCGCGGGTCAGTTCTTGTTCTAGTCTGAGTCACTTCATCTCCTCGAGCCGTCAGAAGTCTCTGTCCACCTGCCTGGTCTGGACTTCGGTATGGTGCTGCTCGCTGCACTCCACTGGCGCCAGGGCCCGTCCTGATCGGACCTCCTCTCGCGAAGCTCTGTCGCCGCTGGCTGTCCTCTATATCTCTCTCCACCAATGCAGCTCGGTCAACTAGGTCCCCATACTCCCGGATCTTGAGAGCCACCAGCTTCTCCCGGATAGCAGGCCTCAAGCCCTGCTCAAAGCGCTTGGCCCTGCTGGCCTCAGTAGATATAAACTCTGTAGCATAACGGGATAGCTCATCGAAACTCCTCTCGTACTCGATCACCGTCATGCTGCCCTGTCGGAGAGCAAGGAAATCGGCCTTCATTCTGTCTCTTACTGATTCCGGAAAGTACTTGTCTTGGAAAATTTGGTCAAATTCCTCCCAAGTGAGTGCATCCGTGGTCCTCCTTCTTTTCACTGAGTCCCACCAATGGTCGGCCTCCCCCTCGAATAGATAAGTCGCCAAGCCGACCCGAATATCCTCGGCTATCCCCATGCCATCACATATCTTCTTCACTCGGCGGATCCATTTATCCGCATCCAAGGGGTTAGAGCTCCCTTGGAAAGTAGGCGGGTGTTGCCTCAGAAACTCTCGGAGGACTACCATTCTCCTATTCTCCTCTCCGTTGCCCGGTACTTGGGCTAGTGGATGAGCCCCACCATTATGGTTGTTCCCATTCTGGTGTTGTACCAGAGTGGTGAGCTCCCTCAAACACTGATAGATGCCATTAATTGCATCGGGAGGTGGTGGCGGTGGTGGGTTTGTTTGCCCTCCACGACCATGACCACGACCACGCCCTCGTCCACGTACACGTTCACCGTCCATCCTGCACATCAATATACAACTTAGTTCATTGATGTACAAGATATCCCACTATCACTTTAATCTAGAACATAGGACGTGTGAAAATCTAACTCAAGAATTTTTATCCAACCTAGTCCTAAGGCTCTAGTGGTGATCCATAACCTACAGCTCCCATGTAAGACCTAAAACCTAGGCTCTGATACCAACTTTGTAACGCCCCAAATACCACCCTGGACGGCATTACATTCTAAAACCATTTATACCATGAGAGCAACTAATAAAAACCCATAAATAACATGGGGTCCTTAATTTAACAAAATTTGGGCAGAGTCTCCTTTGCACGGGGAGCTCTGCCCAAAACACAACCTGAACAATTATATTACAATTGACCACACCGGGTTCACATATGCATAACTATTGACCACACCAAGTCCATTTATCCATCATAAAATAAACTTCCATTCACCATATATCATATCCACACTATCATCCCAAAAGAATAGGCCAAGCAATGTCATTTACATTCCAAGAGAATTAAAGTACACTTGCAGCGGAATAACAAAATATTAGACTTTACATGATCTCCAAATAAGCTCTCTAGTCTAGTACAAAAGAAGCTATATCTCTACATGTCCACCTCGGGATCTACACTCCCGTCGATCGGAGTCTCCCAATATGCGGGCTCCTCGACTCCCAACTCCTCCTCAAGTATATAATCTGAAAATGTTAGCGGTAGGGGGTGAGCACGAAGCTCTGTAGAAAATTTCTCCCAAACCCAAACAAGGTTTAGAAAACATTTAAAATTCGGTCGGTCTCATTTTCACAAATATAGTATAGAACTTTTGAAGGAAAACAGGGCATTTAAATAGATCTCCAGTTTAAGGAACCACGGTAATTAAAAGAATAAATGAACACAAGATACCAATAAGAATCAATTCCCAAAACATAATCCATCCCACCATACACCATTTCCACAAGTTCTTGTGGCATCCCATACTACCCCAAAACTCTTGCAGAAATCGTATTTGGTACAATGAACGATAACTCACACTTGAACATTTCCGGCAATATATGTACATGTATCTCAACAATGATGTAAGACATCCACATGAATCGACACATTGAGTAACGTCTTGCCCACACCCATACACACATCTTATCAAAGATATCCAACCTTTAGGAAGGGCGTGTACCATACCAATGGCAGTGACGAAATCCAACCCAGGCATTAGTATACTAACTCTCTTACACGGCACCACGTGAGCGATAGTGGTTTAGTCTTACCAAAGCACTAATCCCACTACGAATGGATTAGTCTTACCAAAGCACTAACCCATTCTACGACATCTCGTCAAAGGACACCCATGGTCATCCCACACCCATTAGAGATACAACATCAAACCAATTTACCCAATTTATAAGCATATCTCAAAAATCCCCAAATATAGCATGCGACATTTTCAATAACCAACTAAGAAAAATGCAAGAGATCATTATAAACATCATTTGTTGCACAATATAAAACTATAAGTTTTGAAAGTGAAAACCAAGGAATTACCAAGAGAAAAGTCCATTTTCCTTACAAATCAATGATTGAAGATGAAAAAGAAAGATAAAATGGTTACCAAACCATCACATGGTTCAAAACATGACATTGATTGCAAAAATATAAAGAATCAAAGATTTCTCTAACACATATCCAAGATTTAGAGAAGGAGACATATGTATATACATATATATATATATATAGCCCTAGCCTCAATGTGAGAGAGTGAGAGAAAACTCCTACCTCTTCCTTAGTTTGGTGTGAAGACCTTGAGGATTGATCTACTTTGAGGTGAGAATCCCCTTCCTTCTTCCTCCCCCAAAGCTCTCTAGGGTTAGAAATGGGGAAAATGGGGTGAAGGAGGCGGTTTTGGTGTATTTAGAAAGCAAGAATTGGGGAAAATCGCGAACTGATCTGGGTATATATTAATGGTACCGTCCGGACGGTGCCTTGGACGTCCGGACGCTGGCAACTCTCTGTCCCAGCTTTCTGCCCCAACTTCCAGAGCAGTTTTCACCTATTTAGAGGTCGAATTGGAAAATTTTCATGAGACTCACTTTTGTAGCCCTAGATGTCTACTATCTACTGTAAAAATTTCAGATCAATTGGACTTAAGGATAAAACGTTATGGCCAAAATACTAAGCAGTGTCCAAAATCCTAAATTCCCAAATTTTCTCTAAAATGTGTTTTAACTCCAAAATACTTCTTAACTTCTAATACACCTCATATTACCTCTCCCAAAGTTTTTTTTTGACCTTCCGGACTCAATGGAAACCCTATTTTGACCTAAAAATATTTAGAGACTTATCTAATAACCCTTCTCCGAGTTTAAACACCTTCGAAACTTAAACATCCCAATCAATTCGTCTCCCAATTATTTATTTCTACTATTATAATCTATGTGATTCATTCTTACGTCATTTCTTACCTTAGAATTACAACACAATTATATCCTCATATTAATATAAATATGCGGGGGCTTACAATCCACCCGCCTTAAAGAAAGTTTCGTCCTCGAAACTTAATCGTCGAGTAGTGAATAAATACGGATACTTCTCCCGCATCTCTAACTCCGGTTCCCAAGTAGCTTCTACCGCTCCAAGATGTTGCCACCAGACTTTCACCAATTTGATGACTTTGTTTCGAAGTACCTTCTCCTTGGCGTCGAGAATCTTCACCGGTTGTTCTTCATAGGTTGCTCCGTCTTGAATTTCAATATCTTCCAAATCTACGACCGGCGTTGTATCCGATTGACCCTTCCTCAGCATCGACACGTGAAACACATCTTGCACCCCGGATAGTTGAGCTGGTAACCGCAACTGATACGCCGCCTTGCCCACGACTTTAATCACTTCAAATGGCCCGGTAAATCGTGGCGCTAACTTGCCCTTCTTGCCGAATCTAAACACTCCTTTCTTAGGCGACCCAAATCCACATACTTTTTTTTTTTTTTTCCAACGAAATAATTTTAAGAAAAATTAACATAATATCATCGGAAATACCCTTTTTATTGGTCAATACAAATCACTAGAGTGCTGAATTCAATGAACAAGTAAATAATCAAGCTTTGGAATCAAGAATGAATGGCTATTAAGTTTGGAAATCAAAAACAATGGAACAAGCAAGGTTTGAAATCAATGACAAATGAATAATTAAGCTTTGTAATCAGGGATTAAAGAGTATCAAGTTTTGAACTCAAGAACAAAGAGAAATCAAGTATTGAAATCAAGAGCAATTGAATGTCAAGTCTTGAAATCAAGAACCAATGAATGTCAAGTATTAAATATCAAGAATACATGAATCGCAAGGGTTAGGATCAATCAAATGAATATCAAATTTGGCCATCAAGAACAAATGAATATTAAGCTTGGAAATCAAGAATAAATAAATAAGCAAGGTTTGAAATTAATAACAAATGAATATTAAACTCAGGAATCAAGAATAAATGGTTATCAAGCTTAGATCTCAAGAACAATTGAATATTAAGGTTAGAATTCAATAACAAATGAATAACAAGTTTTGATCTCAAGAACCATTGAAGATTAAGGTTTGAATTCAGTAACCAATGAATAACAAGTTTTGATCTCAAGGACAATTGAATATCAAGGTTAGAATTCAATGACAAATGAATATCAAGTTTAGATCTCAAGAACAAGGAAGGAATCAAGAGAAAACCCACTTTTCCTTGAAACTTAAGGTTTCGAAGGCATACAACGAGAATTAGTGGTTACCCAAGCATAACATAGTTAAAACAAGATAAGATTTAAGGTTTGGAATCAAGAACAAATGAGAAATCAAGAGAAAAACACATCTCCTATGTAAACTAGGGTTGTGAAGGCATAAGATAAGATTTAGAGTTTACCCAACCATAATATATTTTAGAACAAGGTAATATTAACAAGAATGACAAGACATGATGATTTCCTAGCAAGTGGATATAATTTAGAGTCAAAGATTACATATATATAATAACCCTACTGGTATCCCCTTGTTCTCCCGTAGGCAAATTAACATATACCGTAAGTTCTATTTCCTCAAAACCCAATCCAAATTTCACAGCATATGCAGTACGTACAAAAGAATGAGTCGCATAGGAATCCAATAAAATTTGGGCCCAAGAATGATAGAAAAGAACAATACCTTCCACAACGGCGTTGGAGGCATCTTCGTCCGGTTGAGTCAAGGCAAAAACCCTTCCTTGATTGGTGCCGCCGGGGGCATGAGCTTGTAACGGTCTCTGTGGTGGTAATGGCTGTCGTAGCGGTGGCCTGTTTGCATTCACTCGCCCAGTTGCTCGGTTGGTCTTGGTGGAAAGCAATGGACAATTATCTTTGAAGTGCCCAACACCTCCACAGGCGAAGCATCGGCGTGCATCCGTGCCTACTCTCTCTGGTGCACCTCCCGCTCCTCGAGCTATCTGAGGTATCTGCTGTGCTGGCCTTTGTAGAGGTGGCTTGTTTACTGGTACTTGCTCGGTTGCTTGTTTGGTCCTTGGGGGAAACGAGGGGCATCTATGTTTGAAGTGCCCATACTTTCCGCATGCAAAGCATTGGCGCGGGTCAGTTCTTGTTCTAGTCTGAGTCACTTCATCTCCTCGAGCCGTCAGAAGTCTCTGTCCACCTGCCTGGTCTGGACTTCGGTATGGTGCTGCTCGCTGCACTCCACTGGCGCCAGGGCCCGTCCTGATCGGACCTCCTCTCGCGAAGCTCTGTCGCCGCTGGCTGTCCTCTATATCTCTCTCCACCAATGCAGCTCGGTCAACTAGGTCCCCATACTCCCGGATCTTGAGAGCCACCAGCTTCTCCCGGATAGCAGGCCTCAAGCCCTGCTCAAAGCGCTTGGCCCTGCTGGCCTCAGTAGATATAAACTCTGTAGCATAACGGGATAGCTCATCGAAACTCCTCTCGTACTCGATCACCGTCATGCTGCCCTGTCGGAGAGCAAGGAAATCGGCCTTCATTCTGTCTCTTACTGATTCCGGAAAGTACTTGTCTTGGAAAATTTGGTCAAATTCCTCCCAAGTGAGTGCATCCGTGGTCCTCCTTCTTTTCACTGAGTCCCACCAATGGTCGGCCTCCCCCTCGAATAGATAAGTCGCCAAGCCGACCCGAATATCCTCGGCTATCCCCATGCCATCACATATCTTCTTCACTCGGCGGATCCATTTATCCGCATCCAAGGGGTTAGAGCTCCCTTGGAAAGTAGGCGGGTGTTGCCTCAGAAACTCTCGGAGGACTACCATTCTCCTATTCTCCTCTCCGTTGCCCGGTACTTGGGCTAGTGGATGAGCCCCACCATTATGGTTGTTCCCATTCTGGTGTTGTACCAGAGTGGTGAGCTCCCTCAAACACTGATAGATGCCATTAATTGCATCGGGAGGTGGTGGCGGTGGTGGGTTTGTTTGCCCTCCACGACCACGACCACGACCACGCCCTCGTCCACGTACACGTTCACCGTCCATCCTGCACATCAATATACAACTTAGTTCATTGATGTACAAGATATCCCACTATCACTTTAATCTAGAACATAGGACGTGTGAAAATCTAACTCAAGAATTTTTATCCAACCTAGTCCTAAGGCTCTAGTGGTGATCCATAACCTACAGCTCCCATGTAAGACCTAAAACCTAGGCTCTGATACCAACTTTGTAACGCCCCAAATACCACCCTGGACGGCATTACATTCTAAAACCATTTATACCATGAGAGCAACTAATAAAAACCCATAAATAACATGGGGTCCTTAATTTAACAAAATTTGGGCAGAGTCTCCTTTGCACGGGGAGCTCTGCCCAAAACACAACCTGAACAATTATATTACAATTGACCACACCGGGTTCACATATGCATAACTATTGACCACACCAAGTCCATTTATCCATCATAAAATAAACTTCCATTCACCATATATCATATCCACACTATCATCCCAAAAGAATAGGCCAAGCAATGTCATTTACATTCCAAGAGAATTAAAGTACACTTGCAGCGGAATAACAAAATATTAGACTTTACATGATCTCCAAATAAGCTCTCTAGTCTAGTACAAAAGAAGCTATATCTCTACATGTCCACCTCGGGATCTACACTCCCGTCGATCGGAGTCTCCCAATATGCGGGCTCCTCGACTCCCAACTCCTCCTCAAGTATATAATCTGAAAATGTTAGCGGTAGGGGGTGAGCACGAAGCTCTGTAGAAAATTTCTCCCAAACCCAAACAAGGTTTAGAAAACATTTAAAATTCGGTCGGTCTCATTTTCACAAATATAGTATAGAACTTTTGAAGGAAAACAGGGCATTTAAATAGATCTCCAGTTTAAGGAACCACGGTAATTAAAAGAATAAATGAACACAAGATACCAATAAGAATCAATTCCCAAAACATAATCCATCCCACCATACACCATTTCCACAAGTTCTTGTGGCATCCCATACTACCCCAAAACTCTTGCAGAAATCGTATTTGGTACAATGAACGATAACTCACACTTGAACATTTCCGGCAATATATGTACATGTATCTCAACAATGATGTAAGGCATCCACATGAATCGACACATTGAGTAACGTCTTGCCCACACCCATACACACATCTTATCAAAGATATCCAACCTTTAGGAAGGGCGTGTACCATACCAATGGCAGTGACGAAATCCAACCCAGGCATTAGTATACTAACCCTCTTACACGGCACCACGTGAGCGATAGTGGTTTAGTCTTACCAAAGCACTAATCCCACTACGAATGGATTAGTCTTACCAAAGCACTAACCCATTCTACGACATCTCGTCAAAGGACACCCATGGTCATCCCACACCCATTAGAGATACAACATCAAACCAATTTACCCAATTTATAAGCATATCTCAAAAATCCCCAAATATAGCATGCGACATTTTCAATAACCAACTAAGAAAAATGCAAGAGATCATTATAAACATCATTTGTTGCACAATATAAAACTATAAGTTTTGAAAGTGAAAACCAAGGAATTACCAAGAGAAAAGTCCATTTTCCTTACAAATCAATGATTGAAGATGAAAAAGAAAGATAAAATGGTTACCAAACCATCACATGGTTCAAAACATGACATTGATTGCAAAAATATAAAGAATCAAAGATTTCTCTAACACATATCCAAGATTTAGAGAAGGAGACATATGTATATACATATATATATATATATAGCCCTAGCCTCAATGTGAGAGAGTGAGAGAAAACTCCTACCTCTTCCTTAGTTTGGTGTGAAGACCTTGAGGATTGATCTACTTTGAGGTGAGAATCCCCTTCCTTCTTCCTCCCCCAAAGCTCTCTAGGGTTAGAAATGGGGAAAATGGGGTGAAGGAGGCGGTTTTGGTGTATTTAGAAAGCAAGAATTGGGGAAAATCGCGAACTGTTATCTGAGTATATATTAATGGTACCGTCCGGACGGTTCCTTGGACATCCGGACGCTGGCAACTCTCTGTCCCAGCTTTCTGTCCCAACTTCCAGAGCAGTTTTGACCTGTTTAGAGGTCGAATTGGAAAATTTTCATGAGACTCACTTTTGTAGCCCTAGATGTCTACTATCTACTGTAAAAATTTCAGATCAATTTGACTTAAGGATAAAAAGGTATGGCCAAAATACTAAGCAGTGTCCAAAATCCTAAATTCCCAAATTTTCTCTAAAATGTGTTTTAACTCCAAAATACTTCTTAACTTCTAATACACCTCATATTACCTCTCCCAAAGTTTTTTTTTGACCTTCCGGACTCAATGGAAACCTTATTTTGACCTAAAAATATTTAGAGACTTATCTAATAACCCTTCTCCAAGTTTAAACACCTTCGAAACTTAAATTTCCCAATCAATTCGTCTCCCAATTATTTATTTCTACTATTATAATCTATGTGATTCATTCTTACGTCATTTCTTACCTTAGAATTACAACACAATTATATCCTCATATTAATATAAATATGTGGGGGCTTACACTCGTACTCGGCCACTGTCAGGCTACCCTGTCGTAGAGCAAGGAAATCGGCCTTCATCTTGTCCCTGACTGATTCAGGGAAGTACTTGTCTTGGAAGATTTGGTCGAACTCCTCCCAAGTAAGTGCATCGGTGTTCCTCCTTCGTTTCACTGAGTCCCACCAATGGTCGGCCTCCCCCTCTAGCAAATAGGTAGCCAAGCCAACCCTCAAGTCTTCGGCAACCCCCATGCCGTCACAAATCTTCTTTACCCGACGGATCCATTTATCCGCCTCCAAAGGATTGGAGCTCCCTTGGAAGTTGGGTGGTCGTTGTCGTAGGAATTCCCGAAGAGCTATCATCCTTCGGTCTCCGTTCCCATTACCCGGTACTTGAGCGAGAGGATGAGCTCCACCATTGTGGTTGTTGTTACCATTTTGGCTTTGTACCAAAGTGGTGAGCTCCCTCAAGCATTGGTAAATGCCTTGCATGGCATCCGGAGGTGGTGGTGGTGGTGGATTGGCTTGACCTCCACGGCCACGCCCACGTCCTCGCCCTCATAGCCCGTCCATCCTGCACATCAATTCACAATTCAGTTTCATTGATGTACAAGGCATTCTAAGTATAGATTTAGTCTAAAGCATAAAGTTCATATTAAACTAGACCACAATTTCCTTCACCCTAATCCTAAGTCTCTAGTGGTAATCCATAACCTACAGCTCCCATGTAAGACCTAAAGCCTAAGCTCTGATACCAAATCTGTAACGCCCCAAAACACACCCTGGACGACATTACATACTAAAACCATTTATATCATGAGAGCACTAATATCATCCATAAATACATTAAACTTCATTCATCATCCATAAAATATTTACATCCTTATCCAAAAGAATATGCCCAACCATGGCATTTACATCTCAAAAATTAATTAAAGTAGCACAGCGGAATAGCAAAAGAAACTAGACCTCACAATGTCCTAAAGAATAACCTAGTCTAGTACAAAAGAAGCTACATCTCTACATATCCACCTCGGGATCTAGGTTCCCCTCGAGTGGAGCCTCCCAATGCCCTGACTCGTCGATGCCGAGATCCTCCTCTAGCACCAAATCTGAAAAATGTAAATTGGTACGGGATGAGCACGAAGCTCTGTAGCAAAATCTTCCCAACTCAAACAAGGTTTATAAAAAATATAAAACGGGTCGGTCACATTTAGAAAATAATATATATCAATTTTTGAAGGAAAAACAGGACAGTTTAAAGAGATCTCAAGTTTAAGCCATAACAACAATCAAGTAAAGAATAAATTAAATTGAAAGACAATACACCGTGTCCAAAGTTAGGCCAATTCGGAAGGGCGTCTTCCGGTGCATTGTCCCATAACAATGCACCGGCCGAGACGTTCCAACTCATCATCCCAAGTATATTGGTTCATCCCCGTACCATGTATGTTGATTGTTTCTCATGAATCTACCCAACGATTATACCTAGTCCACCAATCACAATCACATTCACAAGCATTTTAGGAAAGGGCGTCTACCATCCCAATGGCAGTGACGAGTCCCTTCCCAGGAAAAGTATACTATCCCTTGTTCGAACTCCAGTGAACGATAGTGGTTTCATTACCAAATGACAACCCACTACAAGTGCTAGGAAACCATCTCACCCCCATTGGGGTAGACTAACCTCTAACACTCTACGGCATCTCTCGAAGGCAATCCAAGTCCCTCACAACAACCATACAATTGAGGAAACCAACATATTCTCAATTCATCAACATTTCAAGGAATTACCAAATTCCACAATTTCTAATATAATGTTTCATAATCTGATGGAAGAAAATGAGCAAAAGATCATCATAAATAACATTTTGGTGTACAATATCAAACACTAAAGTTTTGAAAGCAATACCAAGGAAAAATAGAGGGAAAAGTCCATTTCTCTTTAGAACCAAGGTTTGAAGATGAAAAAGAGAAATTTAATAGTTACCCAACCATCACAATGTTCAAAACATGGCATTTATTTCAAGAGGAACAAGAACCATGTATTTAATAGCAAGTACATATGATTTTAAACCAAAAGAATACATATAATTTAGCCCTAGCCTCAATGTAAGAACATAGGAAGAAATCCCCTACCTCAATGCTCAAGAGTTTAAGCCAAATACCCAAACTTCAAGACCTTCTTGCTTTCCTTTCTTTTCCTTTTAATTCCCCCTCCCTAGGGTTTTCAAAAGATTTGGGTGAGAGTGGGTGAAGAATGGAAGAAAAGAGAATGAGTAGAGAAGTGAAATCTTAGAAATCTAGGGTTTTAATCTTCTAAAATGGGGTATCTCTCCTTATCTTTGATGTTCTTCTCTCCCTCTCTTTCTCTCTAAAGGTGCCTAGGGTTTAGAAGGCTGAAATGGGGCTCAAATAGTCGGCCTTAAGTATTTATAGTGGAAGAAATGGAGAAAGACCCGCAGTCGGATCGGGCTGGCTTTATCGGGCGTACCGGTACGCGTATCGGTACGGTTTAGCTTCTGGAGTTCAGCGTACCGGTACGTGTACCGGTACGGTTGAGCTACTGGAGTTCGGCGTACCGGTACGCGTACCGGTACGGTTTGACTGCCAGATTTTTGTTTCAACTTTCAATGCAGTTTTGACCTATTTAGAAGTCGAATTGGAAAATTTTCACGAGACATACTTTTGTAGCCCTAGATGTCTACTATCTACTGTAAAAATTTCAGATCAATTAGACTTAAGGATAAAAATTTATGGCCAAAACACTAAGTAGTGTTCAATACCCATTTTTACCCAAATTCTCGCTAAAGTGTATTTTAACTCCGAGACACTTCCTAACTTCCAATACATCCATATTACCACTCACAATGTTTTTCGACCTTCCGGATTCAATGGAATCATTATTTTGACCTACAAACTTTTAGAAACTTGTCTAATCACCCTTTCCAAGTTTAAACATCTTCGACACGTAACTTCCCAATCAAATTGTCTCCATAGCATTTATTCCTACGGTTTATTCTTATGTCACTACATATATCTACATCTTTACAAATATTATTTACTATATATATATCTCTATAAATATATAAAAGAAAATTCGGGGTGTTACATAACTTTTATGAGAGTTTGAACTTAATGAATCTTTTCCAACTTATTTTGCATAGGAATATAGTAATTTAATTGGGAGAGATATTTTTATCTAACTATCAGAAGAGGTTTGATAAATAGTTGAGTTCTCAGTTAACAACCTATTTTGATCAATTAGCTGGAAAGAGAGTGGAGAGTTTTATACGAAACATTAGGGGAAGTTGTAATCTTAACTTCTTTTATCCGGTAAATTCAACCCTTGATTATTAAGTTTAGATTTAGTTTTAAATTAGTAATTTCATAGTTCAATTCCAATTGTTTAAATAAAATCGAATTGATATAAAGTTAGTACTTGAAAGTTATTACCAATAATTCTCTGTGGGAACGATACTCTACTTATCACTTTATTACTTGTTGATCGTGTATACTTGCACGTAAATTGTCTATCAAATTCGGACAATAGATGCCTCATAACATGTTCAAATTCAATGTCCTCAAAACCTGAACAAAACATTGTACCATTGCAATATACTTTTTTAGTGTAGGGTGATTGTATTTGTACCAGCCTTGCACTTGTCGAATTACTAACTGTGAATCACCAATTACATATCTAAGGCTATTTCTAGGTGTACAACTAAAGCCTCATATTCAACCTGATTATTTGATAAGACCAGTGTTTCATCTAACTAATAAGCAAACTGAAACATTTTTCCTTCTGGTGATACTAAAACAATTCCAGCTCCTACACCTTCTTTATTTATGGATCCATCGAACATTAATTTCAAAGGTGTCGTTTCTATATAGCCCAGTTCAAATGTATCTTTTTCAATAAGAACACCTCGATGGTTTGCCAAGAAATAGGCCAAGGCTTGGCCTTTAACTGCCTTTTTTTTGGCACATATTGAAAACAATACTCAAGAATCCATTTTCTCATTCTCCCACTTAATAAGGTTCGTGTGAGCATATATTTGACCATATTAGTCTAAGCAATAATGCACACATTACACAGAAGTAGATAATGCCTCAATTTTATTGCAAAAAAATATAAAGCCAAACAAAGTTTTTCAAGGGATGAGTAATTACATTCCACATTGTTTCATTTCATACTTAACTAATAAATCGCTTGTTCATGGCCTTGATCATTATTCTATGCCAGCAGACTGCCAATAGATTTTTCCCCTATTGAAATATACAACTTTAATGACTTGCCTTTATTTGGTGGCATCAACATTAGAGGCTTTGTCAAATATTCCTTGATTTCTCCAAAAGCCTTTTGGTGCATAACCTCCCACTTGAAATGAGCTTCAGATTTTAGTTTTAACAAAGCTAAAAAAGCCATTGTCTTCCCTACAAGGTTAGAGATGAATCTCCTTAGGAAGTTTGTTTGGCCTAAGAATCTCTACAACTCCTTCTGATTTGCGGGGGCCTTGGCCTTTATTTTATCCACCTCAATCCCTCTTTGATGGACCATAAATTCGAAGAAATTACCAGTAGAAACTCCAAATGCACATTTCAAAGGATTCATCTTCAACCTGTGCATTCTCATCTTTTGGAAAGCCTTCGAAATGTGATTCTTGTTCATAAGACTTAAAGACTGCATCATCCATATAGACTTCCAATGATTTCCCAATCATATCATGAAAAATTAAATTCATTGCCCTCTGATAGGTGGCCCCTACACTTTTAAGGCCAAATGGCATTACCAACCATATATATGTTCCTAATACGTACAGTTTTATGAATATCTTCTTCTGCTAGGAATATTTGATTATAGCCAGCATGCCCATCCATAAAAGTTAAAATAGCATGTCTAGCTGCAAAATCAATCAAAACATCTGCTACAGGCATTAGATATTTATCCTTAGGGGTTACAGTGTTTAGATTCATGAAATCTATACAAACTCTATTTTTTCCAGTCTTTTTTATCACATGAACAATATTAGAGAGCCATTCAACATACCTTGCAATTGTTATGAAGTCTGCTTTTAACAACCTTTCAATTTCCTCTTTTACTAGCAGTGTAACCTCAATGGTCATCCTCCTAGGTGGTTGCTTGTTGGGATGAAAACCCTTCTTAATTAGTATCCTATGTTCTACCAATGATCTATCTGACCCAGACTTTTCTTCATAATTCCATACAAAGTAGTCTTTGAATTCCTTCAGCAATTCAACCAACCTCTATTTGAAGTAAGTTCCAAGGGCTGCATTAATGTAGATAGACCTTTTATTAGCCTCATCTCCTAAAAGGTCTTGAACATCTGTCTTTACATCATCCAAATTTACATGTAGATTGAAGATTTTTCACCCCTATATCCTGGTTTGTACCCTCTGGGTCACTTTCTAACACGCACTCAGCCTAATCAATAAAGGCATCTCCTAATGCCTTCACTCTTTCTTCCAAGGTATATGAAAAAACCTTGTTAATGTGGCTTTAATGGTAGCCATTTTTCCATCCCAGAACCCTTTGTAGGCTCTATCCATCCATATCTTTGAATTCTTCATTTTCAAGCCTGGGCTGTAGGAAGCCAGGCCTAGCCATGTCATGGAAAATCTGATGTAAGTTCTTCTCAAGATAATTGTTAAATTAGCTAATACCACTGCTTTGCCCAAATGAACCCAAATCTTTGTGATAAAAGTGGGCTTCCATATTGTGTGCATCTGCACTAAAAGGATTGACATCTTCCCAATGCACTTTCATCCCCTTTCTCCCTTAATTATCACTTTCTGATAGGACAATCAACCATTAGCATGTTTCTAATCTCTTTCTAGAAGAGCATTGAAGTTAGATGAGGAATCTACCACAAAGAATGTTGTTATGTGTTCCTATTGCCTACTCGAAGTTGTACATGCAAGATTCCTTTTGCAGAAGATGATCATCCTGCAAAATTACTGTGTGATTTTCCCCTTTATTTATGACCTTTAGCATCCTTGAAGGTAAGATGTTGACCACTACCCCATTGTCCACCAGAACTTTGCTGATTGGTTGACCATTGATGTGGTCCTATATGTACAGTGGCCTTAAATTCTTGGACAATCGTTTCTAGGGGAGTGCAATACTACTTTGTCTACCCCCAATCTCCCTGCTATATACTTATTGTAAACCCCCACATGTCTAAACTATCAACAATCGTCCAATTAGCTTCGTTTTGCATTTAACGTCTCCATTTACATCCTAAATCAAAATATAAGAATAATAAGTATATTTAGGCTCCAAATAAGTATAAAAGGCTAAATAATAAAAGAGAAAAATATGACATTTTGCATTCTCATCAATTAGCTAGCTTAGAGGAATTGAAGAAAAAAAATTTCGATGGATATACTAGTTCTACATCATGTTGTTATGGATGATTCTAGGAGACGGATGGTACTTTTGTAACACCCCACATTTTTCTTTTATATATGTATATAGATATATAGTAAATAATTGTTGTAAAAATGGGGATATGTGTAGAAATATGTGTTGGAGAGGTTTTGGATGGATTTGGTTGGTTTAGGATTGGATTGGACTGCACTGGAAGTCGGAGCAAAAATCTGTCAGTCAAACCGTACCGGTACCGGTACGACTACTCCAGTAGCTTAACTGTACCGGTACCGCGTACCGGTACGCTTTCTCTGACACTCACCGAACAGTAAAAGTCAGGATTTTAGTGTTTTAAAACACCCTTTTTAAGCCTCATTTGCCCCATTCTTCATTCCACTCTCACACTAAACACTTTAGAACCCTAGGAGAGAAAGAAAGGAAGAGAGAAACTCAAGATCAAAGGGGAAAAACACAAGATTTAAGGGTGATTCAAGATCCAAGCCCTAGATTTCAAGAACACCAAGGTAGGGGTTTTCTTCAATTCTTGTTCATTGATGTTAGGGTTATTATATATATATGTTTTGACTCCTAATCATATGTATTTGCTATGGGTTCATTGTTTCTTGGTTCTCTTGCAATTGTTAACATGTTTTACACAAAGTTAGGGTTGTATACCCATGAAATCCCTCTTTTGTTTGAAAAACCCTAGTTTTCAAGAGTGATGGGTTTTCCTTTTGAACTCTTCCTTTATTCTTGATTTCGAAATTATAGGTGTTTTGTGTTGAGTAATAAAATGATATTGTTGTGATCTCTTGCAATTTTCTTGGTTGGTTATTGAAAATGTCACATGCTTAATTTGGGGATTTTTGAGATATGCTTGTAAAATGAGAAATTGTGGATTTTGTAGTTATTTGGAATTGTTGGTGAATTGAGAATATTTTGGTTTCCTCATTTGTATGGTTGTTGTGATGGACTTGGATTGCCTTCGAGAGATGCCGTAGAGTGTTAGAGGTTAGTCTATTCCAGTGGGGGTGATATGGTTTCCTAACACTTGTGGTGGGTTGTCATTTGGTAATGCGACCACTATCGTTCACTGGAGTTCGAACAAGGGATGGTATACTTTTCCTGGGAAGGGACTCGTCATTGCCATTGGGATGGTAGACGCCCATTCCTAAAGTGTTTGTGATTGTGATTGTGATTGGTGGACTAGGTACAATCATTGGGTAGATTCATGAGAAGCAATCAACATACATGGTACGGGGATGAACCAATATAAATGGGATGATGGGTTGGACCGCCTTGGCAGGTGCATTGGTATGGGACAATGCATCGGAAGGCGCCCTTCCTAAATGGCTAAAAGTTGGAAATGGTATATTGTTATGAAATTTACCTTAACCTTTCACTCGATTATTGTTACGACTTAAACTTGAGATCTATTTAAAAATGTCCCGTTTTTCCTTCAAAATTGATATATGCTATTTACGAAATGATACCGACCGATTTTTATCTGTTTTCTAAACCTTGTTCGGGTTTGGAAGAATTTTTCTACAGAGCTTCGTGCTCACCCCCTACAGTTGAATATTTTTCAGATTTTGTGCCAGAGGATGAGCTCGGTGCGAACGAGCTGAGCCATGGAGAGGCTTCACTAGAGGGATACTTGGATCCCGAGTGGGACATCTAGAGATGTCGTTTACTTTTGTTCTAGACTAGGATATTCATTTTGAAACACGGTGTAGTCTAGATTTCTTTTGTAATTTCCGTTGCGCTATAATAGTTAATGTTTTCTTTGGGAAATGTAAATGCCATTGTTGGGCTGATTCTTTTGATATTGTGGCCATGACTTGGCTTATTCTTTTGGAATGTTATTGTGGGTATTACATACGGTGAATAGAAATCTTTTAGGATAATGTTGTAAATATTTTATGGATAAATGGACCCGGTGTGGTCGATGTAGTATAATTGCACAGGTTGTGTTTTGGGTAGAACTCCCCGAAAAAAGGAGACTCTGCCCGAATTTGGTTAAATTAAGGACCCCCGGTTATTTATGGATTTTGATTAGTTGCTCTCATGGTATAAATGGTTTTAAAATGTAATGCCGTCCAAGGTGGTATTTAGGGCGTTACAAATTTCGTTTTGGTTAATGAATGATGCTAGACATGGATCTTTATGCAAGCCATACTACCTATATTGGAGATGGGTATGAGATAGGATTTGTGATAAAAGACACCCAAACTTGAGTTAGACAAGTATAGAAGAACCAAGCAGTCCGGCAAACTACCTTTCACCAATTTGATCATAACTCTTTGTTGGAAAGTCCAAATTGCGCACCGTTATTTTTGTTAGAACCCTAACTTGTATATCTTTCCAACCATATAGGTCACACATACTAGAAATACCTGAGTCAAATCAGTTTATTCTCCGAAGTTGACCAAAAATCTGCACTATGGTGTTCCTTGGATAGTAATTTTAATGTTTCGAGTGTAAATTTATTTTAGTTTTGAAATAAATTATAAAAATAAATGTTTTTAGGTTAAAATAACATTAAAAATAAATCCAGAACGTCGAAAAACCTTAGGGTAGACATATAGATCAAATTGGAGATTCTTAGTGGCAAAACCGTAATTTTGGAGAAAACCAAAACAGCCCATAAACAGTGAAATTCGGGACAGCTGTGTTTAAAACCCCATTTTCATTCCATTTTCCCTCATTTCTTTCACTCCACTCTTACCCCACACCTCTTGGAACCCTAGAGATCATTAGAGAGGAATAAAGGAAGGGAAAAACAAGAGATTTATGGGTAAATTCAAGATCAAAGCTCAAGTTCTTCATACAAACTAAGGATTTAAGGTAGGGGTTTTCTCTCATTTACTTACATTGTGGCTAGGGTATTTATATATGTATGTTTTGGCTATAAATGTTATATATTTATGATATGAAATCATCATCTCTTAGTCTTTTTGCAAAGATTACATGCTTGAACAAAGTTATGGTTGAATACCCATGAAATCCTTTTTCTTGTCTTAAAAACCCTAGTATTTGAAAATGATGGATTTTCTTCTTAAATGTGTTCTTTGTTATTGATTTCTAAACCATAGTGATTTTTGTTGAGTAGTAAAATGACGTTGTTATGATCTCTTGTATTTTCCTAATTGTTTATTGAACTTGCCTTATAATGGATTTGTGGATCTTTGGAAAAATTGCTTGTAAATTGGGGATTTATGGAATCATTGGTTATGTGTGATGATTGTTGGTATGATATGTTCTTGCATGGTTGTTGGAATGAACATGGGTGAGAGGTTCTTTGTAAGGATGCTTGAGAAACAAAGATGACATGGAGGGGGTGGAGGTTACTGTTAAGTATGCTACCTGCCAAAGAGAACCTTGAGGGGGTGGAGGTTACCGTTAAGTATGCCGCCTGCCCAAAAGACTTGTTGGAAATTGTTTATGGTGAAACCGATTATTATTTTTACGCTGTGTTCATTTATTCATTTAATTACTGTTTTTACATAAACCTGAGATCTGTTTGAAATGTCACTGTTTTATTTCAAATTGTATATCTATGTTATGTTGAAAAATGAGACCGACCGTTTTCTATACTTTTCTAAACCTTGTTCGAGTTTGGGAGAATTTTCCTACAGAGCTTCGTGCTCACCCCCTACATATAAACCTTTTCAGATTTTACCATTGAGGAGGCGGCGGGAGTCGAGGAACCCGTGCATTGGGAGGCCCCACCCGAGGGGAATCTAGATCCCGAGGTGGACATGTAGAGTTATAAGTTTCTTTTGTACTAGACTAGAGAAATTATTTTGAGATCATGTAAAGTCTAGTATTTTGTTATTCCGCTGTGTTATCATAGTTTAATTCTTTGGAAATGTAAATGCTATTGTTGGGCATATTCTTTTGATATTGTGGGTATTACATACGGTGAATGGAAATCTTTTGGGATAATGTTGTAAATATTTTATGGATAAATGGACCCGGTGTGGTCGATGTAGTATAATTGCACAGGTTGTGTTTTGGGTAGAGCTCCCCGAACAAAGGAGACTCTGCCCGAATTTTGTTAAATTAAAGACCCCCGGTTATTTATGGATTTTATTAGTGCTCTCATGGTGTAAATGGTTGTTAGTATGTAATGCCGTCCAAGGGGGTATTTGGGGCGTTACACTTATAGACCTCCCATCAGGTCTGAACTCCTTCACAGTTTCTACAAAAACTGTCACTACTTCCACATCTTCTCCTAGTTGGTTTGGTTGTCCTATCTTAGCCTTGAATGCTTCAAGCAGAGTCAATATCATGTTGTACGTTGCATCTTCTCTGAGGAGAGGTTATATATCCTCAAAATCCATAAGCTTCTCATCTGAAGGCATACCTTTAGCTTCATTTTTTTTTTTGCTAATGAACTTTTTGGTACCTTGCATGTTTCTCCTTTAGAAAGATCAATTATCTGTTGAACTCAGCAATCTTCTGTTCAAGGATATCCTATTTAGTCTCTTTCAGTTGTTCTCTTGTCCATGTGTGATTTTTCCTTCCCATCGATGGACTTGACCCTAAATAGGCTTCAAGGGAAGTAGGATTTTGCCTGCTAATCCAAGCGGCAAACTTCATTTGCTTTCTCCTCTTCTGAGTTCTATTAAGTGCCTGGTACCATGCTCTAGATGGAAAATTTAGGTGTTGAACATGGTGCTATCTTTCGTCATGAACTTTAGGGAGATTCACTGTTTTAGATCTAGCTTTCGTAATGATTTCAAATCTCCCTTTCCTTTTCTGGGTCTACTTCTCCTAGCGTTCTTTCATTTTGATTTTATGTCAAACACTTTCTTTGTCCATCGATGGTTCAACAGAATGTTCCATCCCTTGCACTCTTTCTCTCTTGGCTTGGCCTTGGTAACCAGTACCTCATGCATCCTTCTTGATGTCTGAAAAATAATGGGGACCATGTTGGTACCTTTCCTTTTATCTTGAATATGCCTACTTCTGCACCATCAAATATCTTCTCAAAGTCATTATAGATCTACACATCTACTTCACCTCTAGTGCTGAACTGGAGTCTCTTATAAGTGAACTCTCTTACCACATCATCTAGTGGTATGGCATCTAGCTTGGCTATTTCTTTTGCACGTCTAAAGCATATAATCAACAACTTTTCCTCTCTAGGACCAAGCCTGCTATGAACTGGCATTCTCATCTTAGGGACAATCCTTTCTTTGCCAACCAACAAACTTGAAACCTTCTTGTCATCCTATGAATTAGCAGAAACCATATTAATATTCACCACTTTGGGGAAAGGATCTTATTTAGCCTATGGTTTTTTCTTCTTTTGTGGCATTACTTAAACATCCCTTTTTGGATTAAATCTTGCACACGATTTTTGAAAGTGATGCAATTTTTAGTGAAATGCTAAAATGAATTATGCCATTTACAGTATTCTTTTCCTTTTTTGTCCTTTTTTGGTGGGACATTATGTCCTTGAGACAGGACAATAATTTTTTGGTTGATCAATTCATCAAAAAAGAGCATCAACCATCGATAAAATCAAATGAATACTTCCTAGAGGTTGAGGGTGCATCCTTTTTGAAAGGATGACAGGATGGCATGTCCAGAGAGTCTTCAATCTTTTTAAAGCATCACACATGATTGGTGTTTTTCCTATGATCTGTGCCACATCTATCTCAGCTTTTCTATCGAAGTCTTGGAAATAAGTCCCCAACGAACTATTTTTCCTTTGTTGCTCTTACCCAAGAAATATTTCATATCTAGTAGCCCTGAATGAGAGTTCAAAGAGATCTCTGAACTCCATTCCTTCTAATTTGTTCCTTAATTCAAAGTCTAAGACATTTTTGGGCCAGTTTCACTAATTTTATTTCAGGAAAATAGACATGGCATTTGTTTCTGGCTTTTTGAAATTTGTTGATGTATTTTTCTGTAGATTCATTGAACCTCAGTCTCAGTCTCGACAGGTCTATCATTGAAAATTTTGGTTTATTCCTAAAGAACTAAGCATGAAACTGTTCTTCCATTTCCTGTCATGTTTGAACCGAATTGGCAGGAAAATTTATGAACCAAGCAAAGGTTGTCTTGTTAGTGATTGTGGGAATAATTTTACTTTTAGATTCCAATTTTTTCCAACTTTCCCACATTGGAAAGTGAACCTGCATATGTGTTTTGTTGTAGATTAATTCTCTTTCGCCAGAGAAAATATGGAATTTTAGGATCTTATACCCCCTTGGGAATTCCTCATAGTCAATCCATGGTGGGTATGATCTTCTCAACATAGGTCTTTCAGTCGTCTAAGTCTAGGCCCATATAAGTCTTGAATCATTTCCACTAGTTGATTCCTATTAAAAGCCATATTTTGGTGGCTTTCAATGTGTTCAACTTGGTCGCAGGGTTGCCCCTTGACCTTGGGTTAAACTCCTCTATAGGTTCCATTAGAGGCATGGCATGCCTCTTGATTACCCCTGAATATTGCTTATTTATCCTATCATTTGTGGACTAATTGTCATGGGTTTGGACTTAATTGTATGAAATTAATGTTATATTTTATTTTATCATGACTTAATTGGTGTTTGTCTATTTTTCAGGTGAAATGACAAGATTAGGAAGCAAATAGGCAAACATGGGAGTGGAATGCAAAAAGAAAAAGAGAAAATTGAAGATTGAAGTTCAGAAGGACACGCCCAAATGAAATTTATCCATGTCTAAACGTGAGGTGCTGCATCAGATGTAGAAATAGGTTGAGCTCCCACAAGATCATGTTCGAACGTCATTAATCCACGTCGAAAAGCGTGTTGAACCACCTGTCACATTCGGAGGTCATTTGATCCACGTCCAGACGAGTGTCTTTACTCCCAACCAATCAGAAAGCCCGATGACGTTGATGAACGCGTAATATTTCATATTTAACGGCCTCATTACATGCATTTTAACTCAACTTTGCCTTTAATTAGTTAGAGTTCGTCAAAGTTGTGAATAAAGTAGAAATTTTGATGTTGTAGGTAAATCACAGAGTAATTGATGGCTTTTGGAACGTTGCAACTATGTGTGGATGAATGGTGAAGAGATGGACGCATTACATGAGGATTTGGAGGCTTAAAAGTGAAAGAAATCAAGGAGGTATCGGTGCTTGGTAACATAGGTACCGACACCCACACCATTTGGTAGCAGTACCTCAGTTTTTCCCATTGTTTACCATGATCCACTTCGAATATGAAAAAGTTCAAAAACATGAAATTTTTAGATCTGGATGTCCTCTGTATTGTGTCAAAATTTCAGCTCAATCGGACAGTTGGATCAAAAGTTATGACAAATTTAAAAAAACTAGTCCTGAGCTTGCATCCCCCTAAAGACCTTCCGAAAGGTTTTGCACACTGTAGAAAACCTTCCGGAAGGTTTTGCTTCGACCTTCCGGAAGGTTTGGCCCAAAAACGTCAGACACCTACAACTTCAGCTCCACTTGCTTGGAGGTCCCACCTACGATTCTCCCACACATCCCCTGACATATTCTACGTATATACATGCCTACCTATACCCTAAAGTCAGCTTTGGAAGATGGAGGATGGGAAAGGAGGAGAGAGAAGGAAGGAGGCATGGTGCAGGCTATGCTTGTCCTAGCCTGTCCAATGCATCGCCTCACCTCCCATTGATGGGAGGCCTGCACACAAAGGCTAGGAGAGTTTCATGGATGAAAAATGCTGGGCTCTACACCATTTATTCAGCTTCACACAAGCTTTTGAGGGAGGAGGCTACCTAAGCTTAGGAGTAGTTTTAGAGAGAGAAGCTCCCATGGTAGAAGACAGTTTAGAGAGAGAAAGCTTAGATTTTTGCAATTTTCTCACTCATTTCACCTGTAGTAAGTTATATTTCATTGGTAATCTTCATTTCTTGCATTGTAATCTCCTTTATTTCAAGTGTAACCAAGATTAATTCAATCTTCTTGCACTTTTATATTTTCAACTGGGTTTTATCTTTAAGGTTACCATTTTGGAATGAAATGAATTCTCTTTTGTAGTTTACCTTCTCCTAGCATTAATACAAGTTCTAAGCTTCATTTCATCTCTATTTTCAGTCCATTTCATCTACATGTCTCTTACATTATTAATTCTTTTACTTTAAACATGAGTAGCTAAGTTTTTAGTTGGCTAATCCAAGAGAGATTTCCTCTTGGGTATGCTAAATCATCTCTCCCTCATTCTTCCTCGTAGTGTAAGGTGTTTGGTTTGACTAGGTTGAGTGCGGATGGGGTTGTGAGCTCTTGATACACCTTAGACTTGTCATGGGATTTGCTTGAGCCTACACCTCCACATTAGTCTCTCACATTTCCTACGAATCAATCAAGCACCGAGACACCATTGAAAGAATGTTTTGAGTTGATTTGGCATTCCCATAGGAATGACCCATTTGGATTACCCAACCTTGTTTTCATTGTATTTTACCAACAATCTTCACTCACCCAAACACCAATTCACAAGATTTCACACTTTTCCATTTTTTACAAAATCACCTTCACCATAATTTGATCAACCTTCCTTGAGGAGACGACCTTGGAATACTCAATTCCAAGTAAAACACGACACTTGAAAGTCTCTCTACGCTTGGGGAGCACTTTTGCACACACACACATTTTCAACCACACACACGTTTTCCCCATTTATAGCATTGAACCCGAGGGAGAGTGACACTCCCCTACACACAAAAGCCACATACACATAGTCCGGGTTGATGGTTGGAGATTAGGGTGAACGAAAATCAAGCATTTTTGGCGCCGTTGTCGGGGAAAGTTAAGCGTCGAGTTTGAAGGTGATTTTGGAAGACATAGGTAAGTCTCATAATTTTCATCATGGGCCAAGGTATGTTCTCTCAATTGTAAATAGTTTGTTGTAGTTTGTGTTTTGTGTTAAGTTTCCTAATTTTTATGATAATGTGTCAAATGCCCCAAATTTTGAAAATGTATGTGAGATTTTTGATGAGTATGAGCACATCACTAGTGAGTGCCCATTAAATTATACGGTTCAAGACTTTTCATGTGAATGATCAATTTCAATACTAGCCCCCGAAAATTTTTACCCTGACCATTATGTTGCAATGAGTTATCCAAGTTATGGTTGGGAGAACGAACCTTATAATTTTTCATCCGATCTCACACCACCAAATAAATTTTGCCACTATCCAACATATGAGGACTCAACTGAACAAGAAATGGAAAATACTCTTTTCGAGTTTATGCTATAGCAAATGGAAGTCAATGCCTAAGTTGCCCAACAATTTTCTGAAATTAGAGATGACCTTATTGCATTGACTAATGTAATTACTAATTGTGAAGAACAACATCTTGAGCATAATCAATGTATTGAGGATGATCATTTCTATGAAATGCAAATTGATGTTGAATCTCCCACCACTCTTGATTGTGAAAAATTTAATGAAGTTATTATCTCACATGAGGCTAATAAGCCCAAAGTCACTTTGCCATCAAAGAGTGGTATTGAGGTTCACAATTTTCAACTTGGGGAGGGCATTGAAATGGAGTTAAGTGTAGAAATTTATAAAGAGAAATTGTATACTCAATTGTTGGAATTGCATAAATTTGTGTGCACCTCTGTTTTGTTGAGAATTTTGAATAATTATCTTTTATATTGTTGGCTAGATTGGTTAGGAAAAACATTTGCACACCAAAAAAATTTTAAAATCAATGGGCGCAAGCTCATATCCGAATTGAAGCCGGATTGATATGAGTCCTTTTTGTTTTGTTTTCATGTACATAGTAGTTAGATTCTTTTATTGTTATATTTTTATTTTTATGTTGTTGTAGTGTAGAAGTTGTTTACATTTCCCTAATTTGGGCTCAATTCATTTTGAGCATCATCGTAACAAATCTTATTCAATATCATGTGCGAGTTTAAGTTGGGGGTGTAAACAAGTTTTTTTGTGTTTCATTTTCTCTTTAATGTTATATCAAAAAAAAAAAAAGAGAAAAAAAGGGGGGTATCTTATTTCCCATGTTACTTTCATTTTTCTCATTGCATGATTCCTTGTGCATTGAGGACAATGCATGGTTCAAGTTGGGGGGTGAGGTGCACCATTTACATGTTCCACCACTTTTTGTACATAATAGTTGGAAATGTAAAAATTTTGAAAATTTTGGACATTTTTTGTGGAAAATATCTAATATTAACTATATTCCCCTATCCTAATTGTTATGGGAGTTGTGATTGCTTGATCTTCATTTTGAACTTTGAAAACATGAGTACATCATAGAAGTTTATCCTATGCCGGAGTATCATATATGTGTTTTCTTTCTAACTCAACCATTGTGCACCTTGAATGTGTTATTTCGGCAATTTACGGATTGAATCCACATTTTAGAGCTTGACATGCATAGTGGAGATGAAATAAGTACCCACGTGAGCTTTAGTGTCAATCCTTGTTGGAGGGAACTTTCATTTACTCAAAAGAACAATTTTTCAAATTCAAAATCTATTCAATAATCTCATTATGCTTGCTTCGGTTAGAGTGCATGTGGATAGTTGATTAACTTTGTATTGAAATGCCAACATGCCTCCCTATGCTTATTTAGAAATGCCTTAGCCATTTTCTTGTGAAATTATATCCCTAGTACCATGTTTGAGCCTTATTGAAAATTCGTTTCCATGCCACACATTTAACCAAGCCGGTGCAAAATGATAAAAATTTACCACACCTTGGTTGTTCCGAGAGTTGACTATGATTGAACATGAAAGAGAAGGAATGGTGATGTAGAAACCCAACAAAGGGATGAATAATGTGGAATTCAAATGTTGAATGAAAAAGAATGAAGAATCCAAGAAAAGGGAGAGAAAAGGGGTGAAAGAAGAAAGAATGATCAAAGAAAAAGGAAAATGTTAAGGAAAAGAAGAAAAAGAAATAAAGAGTGAAGTGATGGTGTTAGACTGAAAATCCCATAAAAAGGAAGATCTTTTTAAAATAAAGGTCATGTACTCAGAACAACCCTTTTTGTTATCCTCTATCCTTCGTTTCACTTGCCTCAATATCACCCAAAGACCTCATTATAACCCTTGGAAGTCCTAAATGATCTAGAGAAAGCATGGGGAAAACACAATTTTAAAGAAAAAGAAAGGTTGATCTAGCTATCTAGTGCCCTAACATTCATTTCATGAGATTATGCTAAGGTTGTTTCATTTGTATACATGTGCTACATTTTTTGGATTATATGTGAGCATACTTCGGTTTATGCATAAGATTCTATCTCACATATACACATGGAAAGCATGTCAGATTAATCATAGTGTTATTCATTTTTTAGAGAAAACCTTGGTGAGTTTTGCATCAAAGTTGAATATGGATAGCCAAGTGAATGTGGATTCCATTGAGTAAATGCTTAAATTACATATTCATTTCGCACACACACGAGTTTTGAAAAAAAATGTGAAGGTGGATACTCTAGAATAGCATTTAAGGCTATGATATGATTCATGTGTGATTAGTTTGGGTGCATTAGAAAAAACTATTTTTGATCCCAGTGCTAGTTAGGATACGGGCATATGTTTCAAATGTTGGATATGAGGAAAAGAAGTTTGTAGGTACCTTCACTGGAAACCTTCACGAGACAAAACTCATCCACTAGGGATCACCTAGGGGTTTAAAAGCTTGTTGCATATGCTAAATGCAATAGCGGAATTAGAATAGGTTTATTTTTGTTTGCTTAATTTTTACATTTAGTTTGCTTGGGACTAGCAAAGATTAAGTTGGGGGGGTGTGATGAGCGCGTAATATTGCATATTTAGTGGCCTCATTACATACATTTTAACTCAACTTTGCATTTAATTAGTTAGAGTTTGTCGAAGTTGTGAATAATGTGGAAATTTTGATGTTGCAGGTAATCATAGAGTAATTGATGGCTTTCGGAACCCTGCAACTATTTTTGGATGAGTTGTGAAGAGATGGACACATTACATGAGGATTTGGTGCTTGGTAACATAGGTACCGGCACCCACACCATTTGGTAGCAGTACCTCAGTTTTTTCCATTTTTTTACCATGATACACTTATATTCTGAAAAAGTCCAAAACATGAAAGTTGTAGATCTAGATGTCCTCTATATTATGTCAAAATTTCAGCTCAATCGGACGGTTGGATCAAAAGTTATGACAAGTTTATGAAAATTGGCCCTGAGCTTGCATCCCCCTAAAGACCTTCCAGAAGGTTTTGCTTCGACCTTCCGGAAGGTTTGGCCCAAAAATGCCAGACACCTGCAACTTAAGCTCCACTTGCTTGGGGGTCCCACCTATGATTCTCCCACACATCCCCTGACATATTCTACATATATACATGCCTACCTACACCATAAAGTCAGCTTTGGAAGATGGAGGATGGAAAAGGAGGAGAGAGAAGGAAGGAGGCATGGTGGGTGCAGGCTATGCTTGTCCTAGCCTGTCCAATGCATCGCCTCACCTCCCATTGATGGAAGGCCTGCACACACAGGCTAGGAGAGCCTCATGGACGAAAAATGCAGGTTTTTACACCATTTATTCAGCTTCACACGAGCTTTTGAGGGAACTTAGGAGTAGTTTTAGAGAGAGAAGCTCCCAAGGTAGAAGACATAGTTTAGAGAGAGAAATCTTAGATTTTTGCAATTTCCTCACCCATTTCAGTTGTAGTAAGTTATATTTCATTGGTATTCTTCATTTCTTGCATTGTAATCTCCTTTATTTCAAGTGTAACCAAGATTAATTCAATCTTCTTGCACTTTTATATTTTCAACTGGGTTTTGTCTTTAAGCTTTCCATTTTGGTATGAAATGAATTCTCGTTTGTAGTTTACCTTCTCTTAGCATTAATACAAGTTCTAAGCTTCATTTCATCTCTATTTTCAGTTCATTTCATCTACATGTCTCTTTACATTATGAATGTTTTTACTTTAAACATGAGTAACTAAGTTTTTAGTTGGCTAATCCAAGGGAGATTTCTTCTTGGGTATGCTAAATCAACTCTCCTTCATTCTTCCTCGTAGTGTAAGGTGTTTGGTTTGACTAGGTTGAGTGCGGACGGGGTTGTGAGCTCTTGATACACCTTAGACTTGTCACGGAGTATGCTTGAGCCTACACCTCCACATTAGTCCCTCACTTCCTACGAATCAATCAAGCACCGAGACACCATTGAAAGAATGTTTTGAGTTGATTTGACATTCCCATTGGAATGACCTCTTTGGATTAACCAACCTTGTTTTCATTGCGTTTTACCAACAATCTTCACTCACCCAAACACCAATTCACAAGATTTCACACTTTTCCATTTTTTATAAAATCACCTTCACCACAATTTGACCAACCTTCATTAAGGAGACGACCTTGGAATACTTAATTCCAAGTAAAACACAACACTCAAAAGTCTCTATACGCTTGGGGAGCACTTTTGCACACACACACATTTTCAACCACACACACATTTTTCTCATTTCTAGAATTGAACCCGAGGGAGAGTGACACTCCCCTACACACAAAAGCCACATACACATAGTCCGGGTTGATGGTTGGAGATTAGGGTGAACGAAAATCAAGCAGATGTGAGAAGAGATCATCTTCTTCCTTTGGGAAAAAGTATTCTGTTCTTTTAAGAGAGTTTAGAGAGCTTTACCAGATTTGGAAATTTTTTATTTACTTTTCTTCTTTAATTTTGTGATCATCACATCAGTTATGGCCGACTAATCTTTTGTACTAAGGCTAGGGGATATTTTATTACATTTGGGGTATGTAAATTAATCATATGTTCTACATTTGATGATTACTTTATTAATTCAATCCATCATATTGCTCTCTATGTAATCTCTTGAATTATAATGTTAATTGTGATGAATGTTTGAGATTCCCTATGAGTTGAATAGCTAGATGTACATGCTTGGGTTGAATTGTTAGAGTTTTCAACTAATTAATTGATTTGTTGGTTTTTAAGAATTTGATTGTTTGATTGGTTAATTGCTTGATTTATCATTGACTCTGGGCAGATTAAATGCTTGTAATTAACAATTGAATGTTTGAATTCATTTAGATTAACTCGTAGATTATATCTTAAGAGAATTTTCTAATTAATTATTGTCAAATCCTCCAATTGGGTTCACTCCCTAGTTGATTGTCATTTGAGATTGAAAATTAGGATTAATTTGCTACCAAGTGTTATTGAAATAGTACCAAACTTTAAGCTTTATGATGGAAGGATATATCCAACATCCAAAATCTGCCATAAAAGATAGCTCATGGCGATTTAGAGGAAGAACAAGGCATTGATGTGTATAATATTGGGAATCCTCCATGAAGAGGTACGATCATCTTTCAAGGAATTCCATTGTCACTTGGGTGCAACTGGCTTCAAAAAAACATGACAAAACTCTACAGGAATATGTTCAATGTTATTGGGAAATGATGAATGAAATAGAAAGATAACTCATTCTACCGGTATTTGACTAGACTCCCAAACATCAATATGTAGGAGTTGATGGCTAGGGTCAAGAAGTATGCGAAGGTGGGCGATGAGCTCAATAGGGAGGTCCACAAGGATCAACCGACTAGGAAGGAGAACGGGAATGAGTAGTCCCAATCACGCCTATCGGCAAAAAGGAAAGAGAAGGATGACTTCCTATCCCACTGATCTTTCTTGGGAGTTGACATAGTTTTTAAGGAACCAATCTATAAGATCTTGCCCCAGGTTAAGGGGAAACCTTACTTCAGATGGCCTAACAAGTTAGAAAGGGATCCTAAAAAGAGGAGCCTAAATCTCATATGTTCTTACCATCGTGATACCAGGCACATGGACCTAAACATGGCAAAAATTAGAGGGATTTAACAGGTCGAAACCTCCACTGAGCAAACTCACAAGAAGCCACAAACTGATCAGTTGGATAGACTGATCAAATTTATCGACGAGGACCTAACATGGATTATTACCCTCACAATGACGCACTGATCTTGACCTTGAGGGTTGCAAACTTTGATATGAGGAGGATCCTAGTTGACCAGGGAAGCTCCTCCGAGATAATGTATGTAGGATTGTTCCAAATTCTTGACTTGAAGGAGGAAGAACTTAAGCAAGTCTACACTCCACTGATAGGATTTACTGGTAAGAGCATGTTGATAAGAGGAAAAATCACCCTACCAGTTCGAGATAGAGCAGTCACCATAATGACATAGTTCTTGGTTGTAGATGTAAATTCAACCTACAATGTCATAATGGGGTGTACTTGGCTACACGAGATAAAGGCAGTCCCCTCCACCTATCACTAGATTTTTAGGTTCCCATTTGATAAGGGGATCATAGACATAAGTGGTGACAAAGTTAGTGCACGGAGCTTTCTGTTGCATCAGTCAAAGGGAAGGCTATTAGGGACAAGGAGCAAAGTGTCTAACTGGCATCTGATCTGAGCCCAAAATAGCAATCAAAGTTTAAGTGACAGGGACTAGAAGAATCAATGACAGGCCAGATCGAACGTGCAGTGGAGAACCTTCAAAGTGTATATGTGGATGAAGGTGAGACCACAAGATTCTTTTTGATGGGTTCTTCACTAACACAACAAGAAAGGGATAAGGATGCTATGGAGAATCTCCTTAGAAGGAATAAAAATGTATTCTCCTTAACCCCCTATAAAATGCCAGGTATTAGCCCTCAAGTGGTTTCTCACCATCTAAATATGGACTGAGCTTCAAACCAGTGAAACAAAAGCAAATGAGGTCTACATCGAAACACATGGAAGCCGTAAATGAGGAGGTCGATAAATTGGTCGAAGCTCGGTCAATCAAAGAGGTACTTTATACAACCTAGCCCTCAAATAAAGTTATAAAAAAGATGAACGAGAAGTGGAGAGTCTATGTGGACTTCACTAACCTCAATAGAGCTTGTCCAAATGATAGTTTTTCTTTGCCAAAAATTACAAGGTGATGTCGCTCGGGCTCAAGAATGTTGTAGCAACCTACAAGATCTTGGTCACCCAAATATTCGAAGACATGCTTGGGAGGATAATGGAGGTCTATATAAATGACATATTGGTCAAAAGCTGCAAGGCCCCCGACCACCTAGCTGATTTGCAGGAAACCTTTGATGTATTGTGAAAATATGAGATGAGGCTTAATGCTTCAAAGTGTTCTTTCGAGGTTAGGTTAAGAAAATTCCTAAGTTTCCTAGTCACCAAAAGAGGGATTGAAGCAAATAACGACCAAGTTAGAGCCCTAATTGAACTGCAACCACCAAAGACCGTGAAGGAGATGTAAAGGCTAATTTGGATGGTTGTTGCCCTTAACAGGTTCATTTCCAGATCATCTCATAAGTGCAGACCATTTTTTCAAGCCCTAATACAAAAAAAAAAAAAAAAAAGGAAGGTATTTGGATGAGGGAATGGGAAGAGGCATTCAAAGATTTGAAGTCTTACCTGGCAAAACCCCCATTACTAACAACGTTAGAGCAAGGAGAACTCTTGTACATGTACCTGGAAATCTCCAAGTACAAAGTAAGTAGGGCATTGATTAAGAAGTCAGAAAGGGAAATGAATCCAGTCTATTATTTCAGCAAGACTCTTCTTGATGCAGTGACCGGATACCTGCCTTTAGAAAAGTTTGCCTTAGCCTTGGTTAGTTCAGCAAGGAAGATAAGGCATTATTTTCAAGAACACGTCGTGAAGGTCTTGACTGACCAGCCGTTGAAGGCTCTATTTAGAAGAGTCAACCTGTCTGGAAGAATATCAACGTGGGTGGTGAAGCTTGAGGAATAGAAAATCATCTTCAAACCTAGAACATCGATCAAGGGACATGTGATTGCAGATTTTTTTTCCAAGCTCACCCCTGGAGTAATAAAGATCCCTTGCTAAATTTAGAGAGCTTTAAGTACCTTGGAATCAAAAGTTGCTAGGGGGAGATGCCAATTGAATAGGGAAGGGTCCCAAATACCTTGGAACCTAAAGTTAGAGAAGAGGCCCCGAAGCTACAGAATGCTAGGAGCCTATTTATAGATGTTTCCTCCAACCAGAAAGGAATAGAAGTGGGGTTACTTTTAGAATCCCCGGTAGGTGATACACTAGAAAAAATAGTCATACTAGAATTCAGCACATTAAACAATAAGGCAGAATACGAGGCCTTGCTTGTAAGAGTAAGGCTCACATCGGGTATGGGTGTCGAATGGTTGAATATATATTCTGATTTACAACTCGCTGTGACCCAAATTTTTGGCGAGTATATAGTAGGGTTTTATTTGAGTGCAAATGCTAGGGTAGCCAAAAGCAGCCAAGCATTGGTCACAAAGACGCAAAAGAACCACTCTCAGTCAAATTGGGTCCTAGTTGGATATATCTGATCGTGAATTTCCTAAAGGATGGGAAGCTCCCCGCATATAAGAAAAATCTCACAAGTTGAGACTAAAAGCAGCTAGGTTTTGGTTATTGCCCTACGGAGAACTCCATTGACTCTCTTTCATAGGAGCCATAACTATTGTGCATGCATCCAGATAAAGTACATGATTTCTGCTTTGAGATTTATGTAGGGAGATATGGGGCTAACACCATAGGAAAGGTCCTCGTGCACCGAGAAATCTCATAAGGATACTGGTGGCCTTACATACAAAAAGATGCACAATGATACGTAAGGAAATACGAAAAGTGCAATAAATTCTTGAAAATTCCTAAGAAACAAGCTTAGGACTTGAACCCATTAATGTGCACAATGGTGGTTAGATATTGCGAGCCCAAAGTCCTTGGAAATACGAAGTACCTTCTTATGAAATGGATGGAGGCTAAACCCCTAGAAAATATTCGGGACACTAATACAAAGAGGTTCATCTGGAGGAATTTCATAGCAAAGTTTGGCATCCCTAGAGCTCTGATTTCTAATATCATAACTTAGTTTGATAGCAGACCTTTCAAGACATTCTGCCAACACTATGAGATCAGGAACTACTATTCTTTCCCAATAAGACAATCCTGGACATTATCAAGAAGAGGTTGAAAAAATCCAAGGATATATGGGTGGAAGATTTGTACAGCGTGCTATGTGCATATCGAACCACACAATGCCATATGCATTAGCTTATGCAATAAAAGTGGTCATTTTTTTAGAAATTGGAGAGATCAGACCAATAGCAGATGGCCTAAGCACACGAAAGTCTGACCGAGGGGATTCCTATTAGGAGACCTGGTCTTTAGAAAGGTAATGGGAACCACCAGGGATCCCACAGAAAGGAAGCTTGACGGTAATTAGGAAGGTACATATTTGGTTACCTCAGTTGGAGAGATAATATCCTATAAAATTGAAATACTTGATGGAAACCCGATTCCATGACCTTGGAATGTGGCAAAGCTCATAAAGTTTTAATTCTGAAGTGCCTTTAGAAGTGTGAACAAAAAAGGATTGAAGTACTTCAATCATTAAACTGGAGTGTCTCTAGAGACAAAACAGTTAGACATGCTTGAAGTGTCTTCAAGATTGTTTAGTTAGAAATTTTTTACTTGATAAATTTTAAGTTTCAATTTCAATGAATAAAATTCCACTAAGTGCCTTAGTGAAAACCCTGATGAAAACAATTATTCAAAATGGAGGCCGAACATGAATCATAAAAACTAGCCTTCGCCAAGGCAAATGAAAAAGTCCTAAGAATGAAATTCTAGGCAAAAGACTCGAGAAAGCTTTGGCATACTAGTTTAGATCTAGCCACCCAATCAAACTTAGGCTCAAGGCTAGGCATGATGGTGTAAGCCAAATGGGTAAAGATTTGAGATCGAACAGATCGGCTGGTCGATGCAAGGGTCACAGTAAGTGACCAAGTGTGGAGGTCTGAACCCTTCATTGAGGCAAGATCTCTTTTCTATGGGTGCTACAACTTAGAGATTGTTCACATAAATGCATGTTGTTGCAAAGTAATATAATCTCGAAAGTCCAAGGTCAAAACACAGGGAATTGAAAAAACATAGAACACAAGGAAAAATAAAAGAAAAGTACTTTGGAAGTAGTTGTGGGAATTTGATTGTTCAAAACAACAAAATTTGTTTGATTAAAAATAGGAATTTAAAATACTAAAGCATCGGGGATACCATTTCAATTCCACACAATAGTTTTTTATGATTCGATTTTAAAATTTACTTGTAGATCACAAGCATTCATCGTGCCCGAAGTCTACGATAAATCAAGTTTTCCAATTGATAAACCCTAATTTTATTGCAAAATAATAAATCAAATATTTTATGAAAATTCTAATAATTAACTCTGTAACACCCCGAATTTTCTTTTATATATTTATAGAGATATATATATAGTAAATAATATTTGTAAAGATGTAGATATATGTAGTGACATAAGAATAAACCGTAGGAATAAATGCTATGGAGACAATTTGATTGGGAAGTTACGGGTCGAAGATGTTTAAACTTGGAAAGGGTGATTGGACAAGTTTTTAAAAGTTTGTAGGTCAAAATAATGATTCCATTGACTCCGGAAGTTCGAAAAACATTGGGAGTGGTAATATGAATGTATTGGAAGTTAGGAAGTGTCTCGGAGTTAAAATACACTCTAGCGAGAATTTGAGTAAAAATGGGTATTGAAAACTACTTAGTGTTTTGGCCATAACTTTTTATCCTTAAATCCAATTGATCTGAAATTTTTACAGTAGATAGTAGACATCTAGGGCTACAAAAGTATGTCTCATGAAAATTTTCCAATTTGACCTCTAAATGGGTCAAAACTGCATTGGAAGTTGAAACAAAAATCTGGCAGTCAAATCGTACCGGTACGCTGAACTCCAGAAACTAGATCGTACCGGTACGCGTACCGGTACGATGGACTCCAGAAGCTCAACCGTACTGGTACGCGTACCGGTAAAATCCAGCCCGATCCGACTGCGGGTCTTCCTCCATTTTTTCCACTATAAATACATTTTGTCACCTCCTTAGCCTTCATTACACCACTCCAAACCCTAGAAAACATAAGAGAGAAAGATAGAAAGAGAGAAAGAGAGAAACACAAGAACAAGAGAAAACAAGAGATTGAAGTGTTGATTCAAGATCAAAGCCCTAATTTTCTTCAAGAACACCAAGGTAGGGGATTTCTTCCTATTCTCTTACATTGAGGCTAGGATTAAATTATATGTATTCTTTTGGTTCAAAATCATATATACTTGCTATTATTGACTTGATTCTTGATCCCCTTGCATTTATTGCCATGTTTTGAACATTGTGGTAGTTGGGTAACCATTGAAGGTCCATTTTTCATTCTCAAACCCTAGTTTTAAGAAAAATGAATCTTTCTTCTTTACATTTTCTTTGTTCTCACCATCACAACCTTAGTGCTTGATATTGTATAACAAAATGATGTTTATGGTGATCTCTTGCTCTTTTTATTCCATTTTGCTATGGTACAAATTGTGAAATTTGGGGATTTGTGGAGTTATTTGTTAATTGAGGAAATTGTGGATATCGTATGTCTTGTTTGGTTGTTTGGAGGAACAAGGGTGAGAGGTTCCTTGTAAGGATGCTTGAGAAATAAGTCTTTGAGGGAGAATTGGGGACTTGTGAAATTGTTGGTTATGTGAGATATTTATTGGTATTTTATTTCTTACGTGGTGGTACGATACGAACATGGATTACTATGGACCGGGTATCATGTAGTGGGTATACGTCTTTATATGCCACGCGGGTATGAACTTTTCCTACCACATGGAGTGGGTTGACGCCTTTGTACGCCGTGTGGGTATAAACTTTTCATATCGCTAATGATCACGGTTTAGTAACGTGGGTGGTATCGGGCACACCGTGTGGGTCATCGTGCATTGTACCAAATACGATTTTTGCAAGAGTTTTGGGGTAGTATGGGATGCCACAAGAACTTGTGGAAATGGTGTATGGTGGGATGGATTATGTTTTGGGAATTGATTCTTATTGGTATCTTGTGTTCATTTATTCTTTTAATTACCATGGTTCCTTAAACTTGATATCTATTTAAAATGTCCTGTTTTTCCTTCAAAATGTTATGTATGCTATTTGTGAAAATGAGACCAACCGTTTTATATGCTTTCCTAAACCTTGTTTGAGTTTGGGAAGATTTTGCTACAGAGCTTCGTGCTCATCCCCTACAATTAACATTTTTCAGATTATGCTATAGAGGAGGAGCTTGGCGCTAATGAGCAGGGCCTTGGGGAAGCCTCATTAGAGGGGTACCTGGATCCCGAGTGGGACATTTAGAAATGCCCTTTTACTTTTGTACTAGACTAGGAACCAACATGTACAAACATTGTAAAGTCTAGTTTTCTTTTGTAATTCCGCTGCGCTACATTATTAAATTTTTGAGATGTAAATGCCATGGTTGGGCATATTCTTTTGGATAATGATGTAAATATTTTATGGATGATGAATGAAGTTTAATTTATTTATGGATGATATTAGTGCTCTCATGATGTGAATGTTTTAGAATGTAATGCCGTCCAGGGTGGTATTTGGGGCGTTACAAACTCAAGCATGGAATAACCAATTATTTGACTCGTAGGGAATCTCAACCATTCGATGTACGTATGTGGCATAATGAATGAAGAAATTATATAGAACAAAAACTTTACTAAAAGAGAAGAATTAAATTAAAAGAATAAATCATGCATTAAAAGAATATTGAATACAAAATAATTCCATACTTTATTGAAAGCTTCTCCCCTAACTTTAGTTGGGCTTTTAGCAAGCCATAAGAGAAATATACCAAAGACTAGAAAAGAAAAAGCTAGGAAAAGAATGCTCTCTCAATAGGTGAGAGCCTTTATTTATACTAAAGTCTAGGTATATGTAGGAGGTCTAGGGTTGGCTTATGAGAAACCCCTTTCCAAAAATAAGTCTTTTTAGGTCAAATCTCGTGCATCAAATCTTAGGAGCACGGGTACCATATCTTCCCAGACTTTGAGCTCAATTTTTGCAAAGTTAGTGGCAGATTCACGAAATTTTCATGAAATGTAGCTCTTGAAGTCTTCCTTCCAAAGTTGTAAAAATTAGTCAATTGGACATCGAGGTAAAAAGTTATGACAAAAATTCTGAAGATTTGTTAACACCTTATCTTCTAAAATACTTTCTTAAGAATTAAATTGCTACATTATCCTCAAATCTTCATATCTCAATCTTGACTCTTAAATCCTTGTCAATTATAATTTTTCCTCTACATTTTGCTTCACTTACCTTATCCATTATTACTTTAAATCAATCAAATTACGTGCAAAATAAATCAAACAACTAGAAAAAGTATCAAACTAGAAAATCAAGGAATCTAACACATTTAATCATAAATATTATATAATTAACCAATCATTAAATATAATAAAATAGCACTCTTGATGGTTAATCAATGGGGGCCATAATAAAAAAGAATTTAAGTATGAATGCATGAGCTCTTCATTGAGGCCGAATCTCTTTGTTAGGGGATGGGGCCATGAAAAAAACAATTTCTAAGTATGAAGGTCCAAGCCCTTCATTAAAGCCAAGCCTCTTTGCTAGGGGGAAGGGGCCTATATAAGAATTTTTTTAGCTATGAAGACCGGAGTGCTTCATTGAGGCCGAGCCTCTTTGCCTGGGAGAGTGACCTAGATTAAATTGTTTTCTAAGTATGAAGGCCCAAGCCCTTTATTGGGGCCAAACCTCCTTGCTAAGGGGGCCCATATCGAATTAAGTATCTATGTCGAACTCTTTATTGAAACAAAACCTACCCATTAGGAGGAACGTGGCAACGTAGAAAGAAAGATTCCCATTTGTTTATACAAACTAGAGGAATACAATAGGTAAAAAAAATAATTACATCAAAGTTTAGGGAGTATTAGAATTCGGTGTAATAGAGGTAGAGGCTCCATCAGGAGCTTGAGTCTCGGAAGAACCATATAATGCTGATAATAAAGCTCGGAGGGTGGAGGAACACAACAACAAAGAGAGAAACATCCAACCTTGCTTAAAATAGATCTTTTGAATGGTCAAGACTTGTTCACCAAGTTCTTTCTCAACCTTCTCGATTCCATCTTAAAAGGCCTCCTCCTCTTGAGCTTGAGAATTGGCCTTAAAAGTCTTAAATTTCTCAAGAAATGAAGCTTGCTATTCTTGAGTCTAGAAAAGCTCCATCCAAGCCGCCTCCTCTGAAGATTCCACGACTGTAAGTCAAGAATTGAGATCAATCAACTTGGCTTGAAAGACTAAGACGTCTTTGAAAAGTTGTAAGATCTTTGCATCAAGACGCTTATTCTTCTCCAATGTGATCATGTAATCGTATATGGCCTTATCCTTCCGCGTGGTCCAAAGTCTGACCGCATGGACTCGTTGAAGACCATGCAAAAGAGCACCACTTTCAGCAAGAAATTACTAAGAAAGAAGAGACAAAGTAAAAGAACTACATACCATCACCATCTACTAATTACGCTCCTCATCATCTATATTTTTGTTGGCCACCAGGTTGAGCAGAAGGATCACTCCCCTGGCAATGCCAACATCAACATTTACATTTGCCACCGTATAGTCCTATATGGTTATTTCCCTACTTTTCCCCTAAGAAAAGGGTGAAGGTGGCTACCTCAACACCTTCAAAACAGTCAGATTGATCGAACTCCCTAATCTTCCTCTTCTTGGCAACATTTTTGCGTCACCGAACTAAGGAGTCTGGGGAAGTGTCGTTTCCTTAAGGAGATTTCTCAGCAAAAATAGGGGAGGGAGCTACAGGAACTTCAGAACTTTTGGGATCAGAGATTTTGGACTAAACTTCAGAGAAATCAGCAATAGGCTCATCATCCAATACAAGGATTGGACCGGTTTGGCGACGACTGGCTAAATAGGTTCATTTTGAGAAGGGAGATCTTTAAGGGCAGAGGGTTGTTCGGTAGGAAGGGCTTCAAGAAAAGTCGTACCTAAAGGAAAGAAATGGATTGGGTTGAGGACAAGGTCAATAAAGTTTGCTTCAACTTTAATATTGTAAACCCAAGCACAGGTTGAGCGAAGTAATATATTTCTCGGAAGACCGAGGTCGAACCCTTAGGGAATTGTAAAATAGCAGCAATCACACAAATACTAAAACAAACTTGTAAGAACAATTTGTTTAAGAGATTGTTGAATTGAAAATATTGATTGAAGTAATTAAAATAGTATAATAAAAATACTAGAGCACCGGGTACTCTCTCTCAATTTCATACAATAATGATTAAAGACTTAATTCTTAAACCTTAGATAAAAGCCAAATGTCGATTGATTCAAGTCACAAAATTAAGCAATAAAACCACAATTTATAATTGAAAGATTATTCAAGAACCTGAATAATCATCCAATTATCTTATTCTGTGAAATAATGATAATTAACTCAAGCGTGGAATAACCAGTTATTTACTTGCAGGGAAATTCAAGAAATCAATGTACATGGCACAATGACTCAAGGATTTTTACAGAGCAAAAACGTTGCTAATAAATCAAAAGCTAAATTAACATAGTATCACATATCATTAAGCTCAGAGTCGATAACATTACCGTACTTCATTGAGAGGTCCTCCCCTAGCCCTAGCTAAACCTTTTAGCCAGATATGACGAACTAAAATCAAAATAAAAAGATGGAAAAAGAATAATAATCCTCCCTTCCTAGATGAGAACCCTTATTTATACTAAAATAAATCCTAAGTATGGATAGAAGAGATAAGGTTGGCTTGGAGGGAATTCCTTTCCAAAAAGAAGTCTTGTAAGGTCAAATTCCGTGCATAAAATCTTTGGGGCACAGGTACAAAATCTGTCCAAACTTTGAGCTTGAATTTCGTATATTTAGAGGCTGAACCACGAAATTTACATGAAATACACTTTTGTTGCCCTTGAAGTCTTCTTTCCAACCCCATAAAAATCAGGTCAATCGGATATCAGAATCAAAAGTTATGAGCAAAATTATGAACACGTGTCAAATCTCTATCTTTTAGGAAACTTTCCTAATCCAACTTTAAATGAGATTTCTTCTAACTTGGACTCTTATAAGGATTAAATTGCTGTTTTATCTTCAAATCTTCCTATCTCAACCTTGACTCTTCAATCCTTATCAATTATGATTCTTCCTTTAGTGATTGCTTCTCTTGCATTATCAATTATTACTTTAAATCAACCAATTTACCTGCAAAATAAATCAAACAACTAGAAAAAGTATCAAACTAGAAAATCAAAGAATTTAACACATTTAATCAGAATTAATATGCAATTAACCAATCATTAAATATAATAAAATAGCAATTTTTATAGTTAATCACACCCCCCAACCTGAATATTACTAGTCCCTAGTAATACATAGATCCTAAACTCTAAAAACTAAAAAAATTAAAATAAACTAATAAAATAAAACACAAATCCACTTTCGTAGGACTCACGATTGCATTTAACATATGCAACAAGCCTTTAAACCTCTAGATTTCCCCTAGTGGACGAGTATAGTCTCGTAAGGGTTTCCAGAGATGATACCCACAAACATCACCCTATCATCAAATATCTGAATAATAATTTTATAACACAAATTGCTACCACAATATATAAATTCTAAGTTGCAAACTTTTATAAGCACATGCAAAGCAAAATATAGAACTATGCGCTATATAAATGTATGCACTTATCATATTCTCACATAAACTCGTGTGTACTGTGAATTAACTATACCAAGTCAATAATTTATCCGGTAATCACCTCTACAACTATTAACTATTCATCTCAATGCCAAATCTCACTAGAAAAATCACTCATAAACGATTCTTTCAGATTATAGTGACTATTCCCTTAAATATCACTTGTGAGAAGAAGATATTTAAATCAAAACAAAATAATGCTCACATGTCTATTTAAATACTTGTAATCCAAAAGAAAATGATTTGACATAATCTCATGAAAGGAAATCAACACACAATAAACAAATAATCACCATTTTTTTTCCTTATTTACACAAGTTATGCATCCACCAATACACTCTTGAGATCAGATAGGTCTTTATCTAAGGTTGTAATGGGGCCTTGGGATTAGGGTTTTGAAATGAAGGATATTCAGGAATTCAAAAGACTATCCCGAGAGAGCATGTACATTACACAACCAAACCTCTTTCTCTAATCTTTCACTCTCCATTCTTAAGAAGCACATTTTACAACACTTGCTCATATTTTTTTAAAATCATGCTTGCTATTTTTCTCTCTTTTTTTTTCACAGCTAGACATATTATCTTTCTCTTTTTTTTTTTTTTTTACAACAAGACAACTGAATGTATATACTTTTTTTTAGCAAGACCTCTAATGCAAATATTCACAAGTATGCAAAACTTTTTTTTTTATCATCTTTTTTCAACCAGCATCTCCCAAATTACATAAACAATAAAAAGTTCAATCTCAGGATAACCAAGGGTAAATGATATTATTTTTTTCTCATTGGCTTGGTTATTATATGTTTTGTATAAGAAATAAAAATTTTCTTCAAAGGCTCAATCATGGCTTCTAGGGATAATAATATTCAAAGAATATGACTTAGGCTCAAATAATATCAAAGATGGTCTAAAATCATATCTCAAGAGCTTTTGATAACACACTTCTCATGTAAATAATTTAAAGTAAAGCAATCATTCACAATATTGGTGTTGACCAAAACAAAAATAATGAGACTATTGAAGGAGATTAGTTGAATAAAAATATTCTTTATTGAGTAAACGTAAATAACCCTCCAAAGAAGATTGGATCAAAACTCACTAGGGTTTTATATGCATCTCCACTATATGTGTCAAGTTCTCAAGCTAAAATACCTAACAAATTTTCAACTTGGTAAAGTCTAAAGTGCACAAATTGTGAGTTTTTATAAGAACATGATATGAGATACAAAAATATAGAATAAAGTTATATGTGATGCTTAAACAGTTGCAAATTTAAAGCTAATCAAATTATTTATATATTGTGGTGTCAAATTATGCATAAAAATGTTATTTAAATATTTAATAACCAACAAATTTTTTTTTATTTTTTTTTATTTTTTTATTTTTACCAACATAACTAAACTAGAAATTGTTACAACAAAAAAATACCCACACCCCCCAACCTAAATCTAACATTGTCCTCGATCTAAAAATAAATACATTAATGCTTAATAAAAATAATGAATAAAGATCAAAAGTGTAGGAATACCTAGTGCCGCAACAACTCTAAAACTTAAAAATAAAAGACTTAACAAAAATAAGCAAAATGTTAAATAAAAGAAAATATTATACAACAATTGGTTTGATTATTAGAGATGAATCATTTATAGTGGGGATCTACCAACCCGATGGATTCTACTTCAACTATACCGCCCTCCAAAAATGGCTTCAATCGCTGTCTATTAAATTTAAAGGTGTTCCCATTATTGGGATTTTCAATCTTCACAGTTCCATATGGGAAAACTTCTTTAACAATATACAGACCACTTCATCTAGTTCGAAGTTTTCCTTTGAAGATATGCAGTCTAGAATTATATAAAAGAACATTTTGTGAAGGTGTAAAAGTTTTACACAAAATATTTTTATCATGGAACACCTTCATTCGTTCTTTGTTAATCCTAGAGTTCTCATAAGCTTCATTCCGGATCTCCTCAAGCTCATGTAATTGTAATTTCCGTAAGGTGCCAGCTTTGTCAAAACTAAAATTAAACATCTTAATGGCCCAGTATGCCTTATGCTCTAATTCCACAAGTAAATGACAAGCTTTTTCATACACCAATTTATACGGAGACATGCCAATCGGGGTTTTGTAAGCAATGCGATATGCCCATAACGCATCGATTAGTCGCAATGACCAATCTTTTCGATCAGGGTTAACCCTTTTTTTCAAAATGTAAGAAATCTCCCGATTAGCTAGCTCTGCTTGACCACTTGTCTGTGGGTGATAAGGGGTTGCAACTTTATGTGTTACACCATATTTTTTCGTTAAAGTCTCAAAAGGTTTATAGCAAAAATGTAATCCTCCATCACTAATTATGGCTCGAGGTATACTAAATCTGGACAAAATATTTTCTTTTAAAATTTTAAAACAACCTTATGATCATTTGTTCGACATGGTATAGCCTCGACCCACTTAGAAACATAATCTACTGCCACTAGAATGTACATATATCCAAAAGATGGAGGAAAAGGTCTCATGAAATCTATGCCCCAACAGTCAAAAATTTCTATTATTAAAATTGGATTTAGAGGCATCATATTTCTACGGGTTAATCCCCCTAGTTTTTGACATCGCTCGCAAACCTTACAAAAATTATAAGCATCTTTAAAAATTGTTGGCCAATAAAATCCACACTGCAAAACCTTCACAGTGGTCTTTTTCATAGAAAAATGGTCTCCACATGCCTCTGAATGACAAAAAGCTAGTATGTTACTTACCTCATCAATACTTGAACAATACTTGAAAAGATATGAACAATACTTGAAAAGATATGGGTCATCCCAGAAAAAATTCCTTACTTCAACTAAAAATTTCCTCTTATCCAAAGCAGTCCAAGCTGGTGGCATATTACATGTAACAAGAAAATTCACAATATCAGCAAACCAAGGTAATGAAGAAACAACCAACAACTGTTCATCAGGGAAAATATCCTTGATCAGCACTGTCTCAATTGGTACGTCGCTCACAAGTCTAGACAAATGGTTGGCCACTACATTCTCTACTCCTTTTTTATCTTTGATTGTTATGTCAAATTCTTGGAGTAGGAGGATCCACCTATAAGTAATCTTGGTTTTGCATCTTTCTTAGTCAATAAATATTTAAGAGCTGCATGGTCCGTGAAAATAACAATGGGGGATCCTACTAGATACGACCTAAATTTGTCTAGTAATTCCTTTTCGGTAGTAGAATAGTTCATTTGTGCATTGTTTAAAGTTTTACTGACATAGTAAATGAATTGTGGTTTTTTCTCATTTCTTTGCCCTAAAACTGCCCCTACGGCATAATCATTAGCATCATACATGATTTCAAAGGGAAGACTCCAATTTAGAGGTTGCATAATTGGAGCAGTAATGAGCATGCCCTTTAGCTTATCAAAAGCCTCTTGCCATGGCTCATCCCACTTGAAAGGTGTCTCTTTCCCTAGGAGATGGCAAAGTGGTCTAGATATAGAACTGAAATTTTGTATAAACCTCCTATAGAAACTAGCATGACCCAAGAAAGATCTAACATTCTTAAGGATTTTGGGGGTAGGTAAATTAGCAATTAATTCAATCTTAGCTCTATCTACCTGAATTCCCTCAGATGAGACAATGTAACCAAGAAAAATTCTCTTGTGAACCATAAAGTGATATTTCTCCCAATTAAGTACAAGGTTCTTTTCTTCACACCATATAAGCACTTTCTCAAGATTTGACAGGCAGTCATCATAAGAATCACCAAAAACAGTAAAATCATCCATAAAAACTTCGAGAAAACGTTCAACCATGTCACTAAAAATACTTAGCATGCACCTTTGAAAGGTCGCCGGTGCATTGCAAAGTCCAAAGGGCATCATTCGATAAGCAAAGGTACCAAACGAACAAGTAAATGTGGTTTTCTCTTGGTCTTCTAGGGCAATTTCGATTTGATTATATCCCAAATAACCATCTAGAAAACAATAGTACATATGCGATGCTATCCTTTCCAAAATTTGATCCATGAAAGGTAAAGGAAAATGATCTTTTCTAGTCACAGAATTCAATTTTCTGTAGTCAACGCACATTCTCCAACCAGTTACTGTCCTAGTTGGTATAAGTTCATTATTTTCATTAGCAACTACAGTGACTCCATATTTCTTAGGGACTACATGTGTAGGACTTACCCACTTACTGTCTGCAATAGGGTAAATTATTTCTACATCCAACAATTTTAGCACTTCATTCCTTACAACTTCTTTCATATGTGGATTTAGTCTTCGTTGCATCTCTCTAGATGTTTTAGCATTATCCTCCAAATAAATCTTATGAGTGCAAATCAATGGACTAATTCATTTTATATCGACTAAAGTCCAACCAATAACATTTTTATGCTTTCTAAGAAGTTGTAGTAACATACCTTCCTGTGCTGAATTTAATTGAGAAAAAATTATTACCGGATATGTCTCATCATCTCCCAAGAATGCATACTTTAACTCTACCGGTAATTGCTTCAAATCAAGTTTGGGAGCTTTATCACTAGATGGGATCGGTGGATTGGTTCTTGGTGGAAGCTCCTCAAATTTATGTCTCAACTCTCTAATTTCAAGTACCTGTGAAGAATTTAACAAATCAGTCAAGACAGAAATTTCAGAATTATTTTCATCTATTTCTAACAAAGAAGATTGTTCCAGCAAGCATGCCTCGAGTGGATCAAATAAAGAAGAATCATATACTCTGCTTGGAACAAGCGATTCAATCATGTTAATATCATGCGCATCCTCATTAACATTCCCTAGTTGTTTGCATACATTAAAAATATTGTGCTCTAATGTCATATTCCCAAAAGTTAACTTCATCACACCATTCCTGCAATTAATTAAAGCATTTGAAGTTGATAGGAATGGTTTGCCTAATATAACAGGAATTTGAGCATTAGTATTTAATACAGGTTGAGTATCCAAAATTATAAAATCCATAGGGAAGTAAAATTTATCAACCTGTACTAAAACAACTTTCACCATACCCCTCGGTATTTTCACAAATCGATCAGCTAATTGAAGTGTGACTGAAGTAGGTTTTAACTCCCCTAACCCTAACTGTTCATATACTGAATAAGGGAGCAAGTTGACACTAGATCCTAAATGCAGTAAAGCTTGTTCAATTCTGTGGTAACCTATAAAACAAGAAATGGTGGGCCAACCAGGGTCTTTATATTTTGGTGGAGTCCTATGTTGAATGATGGAAGATACCTGCTTAGTCAAAAATGTCTTCTTTTGCACATTTAATTTCCTTTTAACAGTACATAATTCTTTCAAAAAATTTGCTTAAGAAGGTATATGTTTAATGGCATCCAACAAGGGAATGTTGATTTTCATCTGCTTAAAAATCTCTAACATATCATTATGCATGTTTGGCCTGGTAGAGGTAAGTAATCTCTGAGGGAATGGTGTAGGTATGACATACTTCTCAGGCTTATTGATTTCAGATTGGTTAAGTTTATCACCACTCTCTGTAGGTTTTGAAATTTTCTCAGATTCTTGAATTTTAATAGGAATAGTTTTTTCAATTTCTTTCCCACTACGGAGTGTGGTAATATACTTTATCTGCTCATGAATATTGTCTGAAGTGTCTGTCTCATTGCCATTGAATTGACCCTGTGGATTTGGTTGAGGTTGAGCTGGGAACTTACCTTTCTCCTGATGGCAAGGGTCAGTAGTCAATTTAGTGATTGCACTCCTAATATCTTCAATAGCCTGTGTAGTTTGTCTGTTGTAATTTTCCTGCCGATTGTTAAAGTTTGTCTAAATTTGCATAAATTGTGACAACACTTCCTCAATATTCCTCTTTGGGGGTGGAACATAGGGTGTGAAATTAGAAGAACTTTGTTGAGGTACTTGTGATGCATGATTCTCATTCCTCCAACTAAAATTTGGATGATTTTTCCACCCCAGATTGTATGTATTCGAATAAGGGTTATTGTAAGGTTTTGAGAAAGTGTTTGCAGCATTTGATTGATCATGCAAGACTTCTTTTAGAACAGGCAGTGTTGGACACTCCTTCATGGGGTGTCCGGGGATCTCACAAAGGCTACAAACCTCTTCAACAGGTACTGTGTCAATTTCATTAACCCTTTTGTATTCCATGGCTTCTACCCTTCTAGCTAAGGTGGCAATTCTAGCCCCTAGGTCATCTTCTTCCCTTAGCTGGTATTTACCCCCACTTGATGATGATTGTGTGGTTTTACCTTTAGGAGGTTCTTCAGAAGTAGTATCCCAAGATTGTGCACTTTCAGCTAACTGGTCTAAATAGTCAAAGGCCTCGTCTGGTTCTTTATTCATAAAATCACCATTACACATCATCTCTACAAACTGACGCATTTGTGGGCTCAAACCCTCATAAAAGAAACTTATTACACGCCAACTCTCGTAACCGTGATATGGACAAGATGGAAGAATGTCTTTAAATCTATCCCAACTTTGATAAAAATATTCAGACTCTTTTTGAAAAAAATTCATTATTTGCTTTTTTAAAGAGTTTGTGCGATGTGTGGGAATTTTTTTTTAAAAAATTCTTTTTGCATCTCTGGCCATGTGCCTATGGACCTAGATTTGAGTGAATGCAACCAAGTCTTAGCTTTTTCCTTTAGTGAAAAAAGGAAGAGTTTCAACCTGATTGTATTTACAGACACAGTCTGATCATGAAATGTGGCACATAGCTCCTCAAAGTCTCTAATGTGCAAGTACGGGTTTTCAGATTCCATGCCATTAAATTTTGGAAGTAATACAATCATGCCAGGTTTAAAAACAAAATTTGTGGCATTTAATGGGAAAACGATGCATGAGGGCGCAGTGTGTCGTGCAGGTTGTAGAAAATCACGCAAAGTCCGACTATGATTAACATTTAAATTATCAACATCATTCTCATCATGATTACTTACCCTATCAACATGATCTTCATGTTCAGGAAGATTATTTTGCCTATTGTTATTAGGATTAGCAGCCATTGTATGAAATGAATGATTTGAATCAGATGAACCAAATAAATTTCCAAACATAGTATCTAAATCTTCTCTTATCAAATGACCACTTAAGTCACGATGTCAAAAACTCATAAAACAAATAAACAAACTAAATAAAACAGGAATCTAAATTAAATAACAAAAAGAAAATAAATTGCAATAAAATGACTAAATTAAATAAAAAAATTGGAACGAAGTTACCGGATCTCCAACGAATCGCAAATACCGAAAACCTCGAAGGATGTGATGGCTCCTTGTCTTTCAATTCCCCGGCAACAGCGCCAAAAAATTGCTTCAACTTTAATATTATTATTATTTTTTTATAACTTTAATATTGTAAACCCAAGCGCAAGTTGAGCGAAGTAATATACTTCTCGGAAGACCGAAGTCGAACCCTTAGGGAATTGTAAAATAGCAGCAATCACACAAATACTAAAACGAACATGTAAGAACAATTTGTTTAAGAGATTGTTGAATTGAAAATATTGATTGAAGTAATTAAAACAGTATAATAAAAATACTAGAGCACCGGGTACTCCCTCTCAATTCCATACAATAATGATTAAAGACTTAATTCTTAACTTTAGACAAGAGTCAAATATCGATTGATTCAAGTCACAAAATTAAGCAATAAAATAACAATTTATAATTAAAAGATTATTCAGGAACCTGAATAATTATCCAATTATCTTATTATGTGAAATAATGATAATTAACTCAAGTGTGGAATAACCAGTTATTTACTCGCATGAAAATTCAAGCAATCAATGTACATGGCACAATAACTCAAGGATTTTTACAGAGCAAAAACTTTGCTAATAAATCAAAAGTTAAATTAACATAGTATCACATATCATTAAGCCCAGAGTCGATAACATTACCGTACTTCATTGAGAGGTCATCCCCTAGCCCTAGCTAAACCTTTTAGCCAGACATGACGAACTAAAATCAAAATAAAAAGGTGGGAAAAGAATAATAATCCTCCCTTACTAAATGATAACCCTTATTTATACTAAAATAAATCCTAAATATAGATAGAAGATATAAGGTTGGCTTGGAGGGAATTTCTTTCCAAAAAGAAGTCTTGTACGGTCAAATCCCGTGCATAAAATCTTTGGGGCGCGGGTACAAAATTTGTCCAAACGTTGAGATTAAATTTCACATATTTAGAGGCTGAACCATGAAATACACTTTTGTAGCCCTTGAAGTCTTCTTTCCAACCCCACAAAAATCAGGTCAATCGGATATCAGAAGCAAAAGTTATGACTAAAATTCTGAAAATGTGTCAGATCTCTATCTTCTAGGAAACTTTCCTAATCGAACTTTAAATGAGATTTCTTCTAAATTGGACTCTTATAAGGATTAAGTTGCTGCTTTATCTTTAAATCAACCTATCTTAACCTTGACTCTTCAATCCTTATCATTTATGATTCTTCCTCTAGTGATTGCTTCTCTTGCATTATCCATTATTACTTTAAATCAACAAATTTACCTGCAAAATAAACCAAACAACTAGAAAAAGTATCAAACTAGAAAATCAAATAATTTAACACATTTAATCACAAATAATATACAATTAATCAATCATTAACTATAATAAAATAAATTTTTTTATGGTTAATCAAAGTTCTTAATGAGTCGGCTCTTTCCCATGATAATCGATTTCTTGTAGCTTCGTGGGGTAGAAGCCCCTTAAGCCTTAAACACCTCTGTTTCTTCGACTAGGCGAGTGTTGGGCCTTTCAAAAACCATAATAAAAGAATGGTAGGCAGGAGTGTAGCCGAGTAAAACATGAGAGGCTCGACAAAATGGATTATCGCTAAAACCTCACACCTTCTTCAGATCCTCTAAATACACTGATCTATCAAGGATCATGCCTTTGAAATCTTTCCCTTTAAAACAAATGAAAGTAAGACCAATGAACAAAACGTTGGGTAAGAAAACGGTAAGTTCAAAATACTACCCGGGGCACCCCCTTCATAGGAACATTTGTAGTCAGCTCTTTGCCTACCTCGTGCTCCTAGTTTTTTAGAGATAAACACGATGTCTTTCTTGTGTCCTTTGTTTGAATGAGGAAAGTTAGTCACTAGGTAGCGAGCCTTGTTCTTGACTGCAAAATGGTACTTGTTATCACCCGCAGACTTGATAAATATAGCAGTAGAGTATTTCCAACAGACTCAGGTTGGTCCCCAAAAGATTATTTAGTGCCACTACCTCCATTACTATTTTGAAAAATTTAACACTCGAGAGAGCAAAGCTTCAAATTAGATAGTACCCTACGGAGAAGGGGAACCTCACACTATATGATGAAGTGCGTCGTCAGAAAAAGGTAGAGTACCTCTACTTGAGTTGTGGTTTAGCCCAACAAACAAGTTCTGGACCAAACTGAGCAGACGACAAAGTTGCTCGATTAATAAAGAAACCGAGCAATTGATGAAACCAAGCAAGAGAAAACAGTTAGTGTTTATTTGAAATACAACCTTCACTAGGGACAAGACCGAACTGAGAGATTGCTTAGGCTATCACAAGAAATTAAAGGTGACCACAAAAAGCCAATAAGGAAGATGCCTAAATTGTTGGTGAACATTATAAATGTGACCTAAATAGTCTATCAATATGAAAGGAAGTCTAAAAAGTTTTCTACACAAATTACAAAAAATTTGGCTAAAAAATAGATGTGTCACCTTGTACAACCATTAAGGAAAATCATAGAAGAAATGTATAGGAACATTATAAATACCGGGTAAAAGAAAAGTCTAAGGTACTCACTTCTTTCCCTACAAATTTGCTTGCTTACTCTTTAGATTCTTACTGACTTCAGAATCCGAGTGCCTCTAGTCAGTCAATCTTTGGTATTTCATAATTTGTTCGTTTTGTAGGAAAAATGTATTTTCTGTTCGTTTTTTTCAAGAAACCCTATTCAGATTTCATGTCACCGTCAATTCAAGTTACAAGATATTTTCTTTTTACAATATTTGTTGTGCTATTTTTATACTTTTGTTTTTTTTAAAACCCAACTTATGTCATCTTTCAAAATTCATTATTTTTTGTTCATTTGACCTAGTGATGTGAGATTACATTTATTGCAAACCGTAAATTCGAACGTGCTGAGTAAATTTCTCACATGTGTCTCTTGAATTTAACCAAAACATATAGTTAAATAGATAATTGTCGATATTGATGATGCACAAAATATGTTTATGCAATACCTGTCAAATATTTAATGTAATAATTTACAAGTAGACTCAACACAAACAAACACAAATTAAGTGGTTCGATCAGAGTGACATACTCCACTATGAAGGGCTACAATATCCTGAGTGTTTTATTGCTCAAGGAGTGTAGAGTACTCAGATGTGAGTGTTGCCCCCCTTGTGTAGGTGGGACTTACAATTTATAGGTGCCTCCTAATAGATTGAGATGTCATTCTCGTAACAGGTGAGACAGATCGATGAAAGTGGCGTCATTCTTGTAACAAGCCAGGCAGTCTGTGGAGGTGGTGTTATGAACCCACTGATTGCGTTCCACAGAGATCTCCTCGTATGACAGTTGTGGACTGAATCTATTAAGATGGCGAGACTGATCCTTGATTTTGTAGTGGACTTGATCTGTATATTTGAGTTGGATGTGATATGTATTTTTGAATTGAGAGTTTGAGCTGGGCCTGAATTGGGCCAGGCCCACCAGATATTAATATATTACTGTGTAAGTTAAAATGTAATGTCATTTTGTCTGAAAAAAAATTCCTTCCATACCAACAAAACTGAAGGAGAGAATAGAATTGGCTTGATTTTCCGTGCTACAGTAAAAGAATCCGATAGGGGCCATGAGTGAGATCAGTCGATCGCGGAAATTTGTCGGCATGAGACCAAAGCCCTGCTTGACGAAATCAACAATTTAGTGTAGGCAAAACTGATAGTAGCAATTCAAGTCGAAGTTGATGAGACAGAGTAATTAAAGAAAGAGAAAAGATAATTTGGTCGGCACGACTTCGTATTCGTGGGGCCGACCGTACAATTGAACGGTCAACTGTGGATTAGAGTAGGGTCACCAGCTTTAACCAACAAACATCAGAAAAGCACGTGTGAATGACGTGGCCAACTGCCTATAACGGACAGTAATGTGTCTTTGTCCTTGGCCTCGTGTTACGTGTCGACTATGCTAATGCGATAAGGGGAGACTGGTCCCCATTCCATGAAATGGCCACTATTCTTGGCGCGATTATCTCCGCCTTTACAATTTTTATATGTAATGAGATATGACCATTATTCATATTCGTGATTATAAAAATATTAGAGTGTAATTTGCGCTTGAAAGCACCGTAAAAATTTAAGGGGTTGTCGGTGGCTGTTAAATAAGTATATTTGAGAATGTTGAATGAATTTTTTTTTTTTGATCAACATTTAAGGGGTTGAATGAATTTATTAAAATCTCTCATATTTTATATTATAGAATGAGACAAAAAAAAAAAAAATAATAATCGAGAGAAATATAGGAATGAAAAAAAAATATTACCTTAAAAAATAATTATAAATTATAAATCTTGGTTGGAGTTATTTATAGAACATAAAAAAAAATTAAAATAAGATAAAATAATTAAACTAAAAAACATATTTGCCCTTGTTACATTGTGATTGAACAAAAAAAGGAAGGTATGCTAGGTATTCTATTCCAATACTTATATATTTATTTACCAATTCTATATATACCTTAACAATGGCATTATAAAATACACGAAATTTTCATCCAATCATTCCAATTTGATACACTAAAAAATAACCCATCAAAATGATTATCCCACTTTGTCTGATTTGATAAAAATCTACCATCAAACAAATTTCTAAGTTTTAAAATTTTGAATGAATATTTATATAGGTAATAGTAATGGAAGTAATTACGTAAATACATGAAGAAAATCATATTTTGCAATTAAATAAGTAAAAATTCTAAAATAATAAGGAAATATAGAAAGAATACTCATCAAGCTGTCCCTGCAAATAAATCAATGTTATATTATTCATACAGACTTTAGAAGTTTTTTCTTCACAAATATCTAGATTTTGTTTTTACTTCAATTGAAAAACAATGCTTATTGCAACAAAATGCTAACCACTGCACTTATCTTGAATTAAATTCTCTCACAATTTTGTATTATATTTTATTTTCTGTTATCTTATAAGCCTCACATATTCTCTTATATAATAAAGTAGCTTACAATTCAAATTTCAAAAGATAAACAAAATGACTTTTGCTATTCGCGGTTGAGATCATTTTAAATTTTATTTTAAAGTTAATCTAACGGTTAATATTAACACCCTAAATTTAATAAGAAAAATAGACCTCTAAGGGTGTGTTTGGAGTGATATTTTAAAAGTAATTCTAAAAATTATTTCTCACAAGTACTTTAAAAAAAATAATAGTATTTGAAACTGTCCTAACACTACCTTTACCACACCTACCCCCACCACCACCACCGTTGTCACCGCCACCTCCGCCACCACTACCACCACCATCGTCGCCATTGTTACCGCCATCACCACCGCCACAGCCACCACCACCGCCATCGCAACCACCACTACCGCCGTCTCCGCCACCATTTTTTATTACACTGTGCCTTCAGGCACAGACAATAACTAGTTCTCTTATATAACATCAATAAACTGATTATAGTGACTGGCGTGGAGGGTGATGAAAGTGAGTAAAAAAAATTAAAGTGGGAATTCAAAAGTCACCACCATCAAATAAAAAAATAAAACTCATTATGTTTTATTTAACAGTCTTGGTGCTGAACTAAAATGCTAAGATTCAATTATGTTACTGAAAGTTATTTTTTAGTATCATAACTCCATTTTTCAACCAATGAGAATGTGACACAAGTATAATTAATTTTTTTTATTATTTTATTTAACTTATTATTCTCATGGTTAATGACTATAAATTGATGATGTTCTTAACACGACTGAATAATGATGTTAGTATCAAAACACCGAATAATCGGATTCAGTTCGGTCTGAGCTCCAAAGTTCTAAGGAATAGGGGGTTGGGATTAGTGGATGATTACACACAATATTTATAGTGGTTTACCAGTTCGGGAGTTCGGCTAATCTACTCTTAAGAGAATCACTAGCTCCTAAATATAACTGTGTGAGGTTTACATAAATAAATCAGCAAAGATCAATAGTCACAAATCAATTTTTGGCATGATATTAAAAAAATTTCGAGCATCGTAATCTTATCCAAAATGCTTCAGTTCCTTGCTATTTTTTCTTGATTGTGCAGATGATTTTTAAGCAGCATATAAGATAGGACAAGAGCGTTTCTTGTATCTATTTCAAAACCTCGTGCTCGCCATGTTAACGTACACATGCCGGCCATTAGATTCCCATCACAAATTTGTCTCCAGAGCCCGTGAGTTCTTGCAAGGTCCAATGACTATTGTCGCCTTGTGTTCCTCACAGAGGTTCAAAGATTGATGCCGGCCACGTCCCACCTTGACTTTGGTGAAGTTAAAACCAATTTGAAAGTATTCTTTATTGCATTATCTTTACCTTATCTTAATCTTTAAGCATAATACTTTATTAATCCTAGGCTTAAACAAAGTGGTTGGCCTTTGGCCTCTCCAGTCAATCGAAGAATTTGTATCGCTGGCTTAAACGAATTTGAAGAGATCAAAGTCTGACTCAATGCCACCTCTACTCGCCGTGGACGTGTGACTCATTGCCACCTCTACTTTTCATGGACCACGTTTTTGATTCTTCGAGTCAAGCCGGCTGCTTCTAGAATAATTGCAATATTCAAAGTTTGAATATTGTGGTTGTCAATCTGACGGAAGAATCAAACCAATGTTAAACGCATTGGCTGGTGCTACAATTTCAATGTTATTAGTGTATGTTATCGTAAAATAACATAATCTTGAAAGTCTGAGTATTGAGCTACACCGACAAAGTAAATACAAGTTTAAAACACAAAAATGATGATGATGATTACAAAAGTATTGAGATTGAAGGGACTCATAATATTACTGCACATGATTAGACTATTTAATGAGTACACGTGGTAGAAACACGCGACAAAAGTGACAAAAGACAATATAACAAAGACAGAGTGCCTTTAATCGAGCCATAGATGAATCAGCTTAATAGAGTTTGGCCCTAACGGACCAGAATTAGAATCTCCCTTGTTGAATGGCTCAGCTTGCATAGCAATTGATTAATTGGTAGAGATCGAGTATTCGATTGGAACTCTGATTCCAGAAATCAAGAGATAAGAAGTGAGTCCTAACAAAAGATAGCTCGGCTATCAAAAATAACCAAAGGCGGTTATGAGATACCAATTAATGAAATTGCCTATTACAAATGTGCACATTATAAACATATGACCTAAAAAATCAACTAATGAGGAAGGAAACCTAGAATGGTTCAAGCATGAATATGAAAAGATTTGGTTAAAAAATAAGTGTGCCACATTGTTGCAACGACTAATCTAAACCCTTAGAGTGGGTATAAACCCCTATAAATAACGGACGAGCTTAAGTCAAAGGTACTCACTTATTTTCCTGCAATTTGCTTAGTTAACCTTAGATCTTTACTAACTTAAGTATGAAAGTGCCTCTAGTTGGTCAAATCTCGGTCTGTGGCAGTTTGTTCATTTTGTAGGAAGAGGTACACTTTGTTTGTTGTATTCAAACCAGAATACTTAATTTCCATTTTGTCATCAATCAAATGTACGAGATTTTTCCTCGTACAATTGGCATTGTTTGTGGGAAATGAAGTAACAAATTCAGCCATGTCAAACCTACGAGGCACGCTAGAATTGCCATGTAATGACCAACAATTTGATGAGTATGACCTCAAATGCAACTACCGAGTGTCCTTACCCTCCGATAGGGATGTGAAGGATAGTACCACTAAGAGTTTTAATGAAGAAAGAGAGAACGAGAAAACACCTCCCTACGGTGAAATAATCCTTTAAAGGATGTTCCCTAAACAGATGGGGAAGTCTCAGTCTTCATGAAGCTTAAAAATTCCTTTGAAGACCGATTAGACACTTAGATGCCATGCTCCGGAGATCCTAGGAGGAAGAGGAAAAGCTGAAATAGGAAAATGAGGCATTCAAGGAAGCTTTGAAGGGATTCGGAGACCGCGATGTCCCTGATAGGTCCAATCATGTGGAGGCTCATTTTAAAGGAGAATTCTTTCAAGCTGACTACAGACACAACCCCACCGCATGCGAGCACAAGCGTAGAGACAACACTCATGATAGACATGAGAGGCATAAGTCTACTCAGCTAGAAGATCAGAAGGATAGTTAGAGGGGCTTTATAACGAAGGAACTTGATAGTTGATTAGTGTAACACCCCGCATTTTCGTTTATATATGTATATAGATATATATTAAATAATAGTTGTAAAAATTTGGATATGTGTAGTGATGGTAGGAATAAAAAAAAAACTAGAGATGCAAATTAATTTGGAAGTTGAAGTTTTGAAGGTGTGTAAGCTTGAGAAGAGGGATTAAGTAAGTTTCTAAATGGATTTAGGTCAAAATAAGGTTTCCATTGAGTCCGGAAGGTCGAAAAAACCTTGGGAGAGGTGATATGGGGTGTATTAGAAGTTAGGAAGTATTTTGGAGTTAAAACACATTTTAGAGAAAATTTGGGTATAAAGGATTTTGGACACTGTCTACTATTTCGATCATAACTTTTTATTCCTAACTCCAATTGATCTGAAATTTGGAAAGCAGATATTAGACATCTAGGGCTACAAAAGTGTCTCTCATGAAAATTTTCCAATTCGACCTCTAAATGGGTCAAAACTGCACTTGAAGTTGAAGCAGAAAATCTGGGCAGTGACTACCGGTAGTCAATGGTCCAGTGTGTCCGAGCTACCGGTAGTCAACAGGTAGTCGAGTGTCCAGTGTACCCGAGCTATCGGTAGTCAACAGGTAGTCGAGTGCCAATGTACCCGAGCTACCGGTAGTCAAAATCAGCTACCGGTAGTCGCTGTAAAGATCCGAAATTTTCAACTCGCGAACAGTCGGTCCTAGCTCCACTATAAATACTTAATGTCAATTTTTTTAGCCTCATTTCATCCATCCAAACCCTAGGCACCCTTAGAGAGCAAAAGAGGGAGAGAAAAACACAAAAATTGGGAGAGATTTACATGATCAAAGCCCTAGTTTTCAAGATTTCACTTCTCCATCCATTCCCTCTTCTATAATTTCACTTCACCCTCACTCAAACCTCTTAGAACCAAAAGAGAAAGTAGCAAGGGAGCAAGAAAAAAGGGAAAATAGAGTCTTTAAAGCTTGGGTTGCTAGAGATACTTGGTTGAGGTAGGGGATTTCTTCCTAATCTCTTACATTGAGGCTAGGGTTTATGTATATATATATGTTTTTCACTCTCATCCTTATATACATGATAAGAAATACATGATTCTTATTCCTCTTGAAATAAATGCCATGTTTTGAACATTGTGATGGTTGGGTAACTATTAAATTTCTCTTTTTCATCTTCAAACATTGGTTCTAAATAGAAATGGACTTTTCCCTCTATTTTTCCTTGGTATTGCTTTCAAAACTTTAGTGTTTGATATTGTACACCAAAATGTTACTTATGATGATCTCTTGCTCATTTTCTTCCATCATATTATGAAACATTATATTAGAAATTGTGGAATTTGGTAATTCCTTGAAATGTTGATGAATTGAGAATATTTTGGTTTCCTCAATTGTATGGTTGTTGTGAGGGACTTGGATTGCCTTCGAGAGATGTCGTAGAGTGTTAGAGGTTAGTCTACCCCAGTGGGGGTGAGATGGTTTCCTAGCACTTGTAGTGGGTTGTCATTTGGTAATGAAACCACTATCGTTCACTGGAGTTCGAACAAGGGATAGTATACTTTTCCTGGGAAGGGACTCGTCACTGTCATTGGGATGGTAGACGCCCTTTACTAAATTGCTTGTGAATGTGATTGTGATTGGTGGACTAGGTATAATCGTTGGGTAGATTCAGGAGAAGCAATCAACATACATGGTACGGGGAGGATCTCGGCATCGACGAGTCAGGGCATTGGGAGGCTCCACTCGAGGGGAACCTAGATCCCGAGGTGGATATGTAGAGATGTAGCTTCTTTTGTACTAGACTAGGTTATTCTTTTGGACACTGTAAGGTCTAGTTTCTTTTGCTATTCCGCTGTGCTACTTTAATTAATTTTTGAGATGTAAATGCCATGGTTGGGCATATTCTTTTGGATAATGATGTAAATATTTTATGGATGATGAATGAAGTTTAATTTATTTATGGATGATATTAGTGCTCTCATGATGTAAATGGTTTTAATATGTAATGCCGTCCAGGGTGTGTTTTGGGGTGTTACAGAATGGTATCAGAGCTTAGGCTTTAGGTCTTACATGGGAGCTGTAGGTTATGGATTACCACTGGAAAGGTAGGACTAGGTTGAAGGAACCATAGGCTTGCATTTGTTTGGAGTTATGTGCTTATCAGATAGGTTAGATTTATTGTATATTTAGGTTAAGGGTTAATTATTTGTTCAGATTCGATGAGTTGTCTCGCTACGCAATCAAGTTTGTGGTCACTGAGGCAAGGAGGGCTAAACGCTTTGAACAAGATTTGAGGCCTTCCATCCGCGAGAAGCTGGTTACACTCGTAATTCGAGAATACAAGATCTCGTGAACGTGGACGTGTACGTGGACGTGAACGCGGTTGAACAAAGACTTCAGACAGTTGGAGAAGATGGAGTTACTCAGACAAGAGCAGGCATGGACCCGCGCCAATGCTTTGCATGCGAAGAGTATGGGCACTTCAAACATAGATGCCCCTCGTTTCCCCCAATGACCAAACAAGCAACCGAGCAAGTACCAACAAACAAGCCACCTCTACAAAGGCCAGCACAGCAGAGACCTCAGATAGCTCGAGGAGCGGGAGGCGTACCAGAGAGAGTAGGCACGGATGCACGCCGATGCTTTGCCTGTGGAGGTGTTGGGCACTTCAAATATAATTGTCCATTGCTTTCCACCAAGACCAACCAACCAACTGGGCGAGTGAATGCAAACAGGCCACCGCTACGACAGCCATTACCACCACAGAGACCGTTACAAGCTCAAACCCCCGGCGGCGCCAATCAAGGAAAGGTTTTTGCTTTGACTCAATCGGAGGAAGATGCCTCCAATGCCGTTGTGGAAGGTATCGTTCTTCTCTACAATTCTTGGGGCCGAATTTTATTTGATCCCGGTGCAACTCATTCTTTTATACGTACTGCGTATGCTACTAATTTGGGTTTGGATTTTGAGAAGCTAGAACATGCATTGAATGTTGACCTGCCTACGGGAGAACGATTGGATACAACTAAGGTGTGTAGAGATTGTGTGCTTCGCATTGGGGAGCAAGAGTTGATTGTAGATTTGGTTGTGTTAGACCTGAAAGGGTATGACGTTATATTTGGGATGAATTTGTTGTCCGCTTTCCGGGCGGTAATGGATTGTTTTCGCAAGCGGATCTCATTCCAATTACCGTGAGGAGTAGTCTTTACTTTTATGAATGATCGTAATTCTTCCCATCCATTTCCTACTACGGGTAGTAGATTCTTGAAAGCGAAGGCGGGGAGCCAGTTGAGTTTCTTAGCCAGCTTAATGGGAGATGATCGGGAGAAATCCCATGGGGACGTGGTGTTGATAGTATCGGATTTTCCGGATGTCTTCCCTGACGAATTACCTGGGTTACCTCCACAGAGGGAGATTGAGTTCAAGATTGATCTCTATCTAGGAACCGAACCCATATCCATTGCTCCCTATCGAATGACACCTTTGGAGTTGAAAGAGCTAATGAAGCAATTGGATCAGCTATTGGCCATTGGGTTTATACGTTTGAGCACCTCACCTTGGGGAGCCCCAGTCCTCTTTGTGAAGAAGACGGATGAGACACTACGATTGTGCATGGATTACCGAAGGTTGAATCGGGTTACCGTGAAGAATAAATACCCTTTGCCCCGAATTGACGATTTATTTGATTAGTTGAGGGGTTCGAGGTACTATTCCAAGATTGATCTTCGCACAGGATACCATCAACTGCGGATTAAGGAGGAGGATATTCCTAAGACTGCTTTCCGTACCCGGTATGGTCATTTCGAGTATACGGTGATGCCGTTCGGATTGACTAATGCCCCCGCAGCCTTCATGGATTTGATGCACAGAGTCTTCCGGCCTTACCTCGATCAATTTGTCATTGTGTTTATTGATGACATATTGATTTACTCACAAACTCAGGAGGAACATGCTCGTCATCTCTCTATTGTGCTACAAACATTGAGAGAACATAAGTTATATGCGAAGATGAGCAAGTGTGAGTTTTGGATGAAGGAGGTGAAGTTCCTTGGCCATGTTGTGTCCGAGCAAGGAGTAGCGGTTGATCCCGCAAAGATTGAGGCTGTGATGAAATAGGAACCACCGAAGAATGTGACCGAGATCCGTAGCTTCTTGGGTTTAGCAGGTTACTATCGGAGGTTCGTAGAAGGGTTCTCAAAGCTTGCGATGCCGATGACTCGCCTTACAAAGAAGGGAGAAAAATTCGTGTGGACTCAAGCATGTGAGCTAGCCTTTCGCACCTTGAAGGAGAAGTTGACGACGACACCTATCCTCATCATTCCGAGTAGTGGGGAAGGCTACGATGTCTACACTGATGCTTCACTACGAGGCTTGGGATGCGTTCTAATGCAAGGAGGGAAGGTAGTGGCTTATGGCTCGAGGCAACTCAAGGTGCATAAGCAGAATTATCCCACACACGACTTGGAGCTGGCTGCGGTGGTGTTTGCTCTTAAGTTGTGGAGATGTTATTTATACGGGGAGAAATTTCAAGTGTTCTCGGACCATAAAAGCCTCAAGTATATCTTCACACAGAAAGACTTGAATCTCCAGCAGAGAAGGTGGATTGAGTACTTGGAAGATTATGAGTTCACGCTCAACTACCATCCGGGGAAGGCCAATGTAGTTGCCGACGCTCTTAGCAGGAAGTCTCGGGGTGAAATCAATTCTCTTGCGGTAAATAGGTGGAAAATGATTGATGCAGTGGAGGAGTACGAGCTATGGGTGGATGGACCGGAGTATCAACCATATCTATTCAATCTTGTAGCTCAACCGACGCTTCGGCAACGGGTGGTGGAGTTGCAATGGCTGGATTCGGAACTCGATTTGATTAGAGCCCGATTGGAGAATAGAGAAGCGATTGAAGGATGGTCTTGGAAGAATGGAGAGTTGAGATATGGGGAGAGGCTATGTGTTCCCAATGATTCGTCCCTAAAGGAGGAAATACTTAGAGAGTGTCATCGCTCCAAGTTTGCTATCCACCCCGGTAGTACAAAGATGTATAGGGACATGAAGCGTCAATACTGGTGGAGGGGAATGAAGCGAGATGTGGCCAAGTATGTGGCAAAATGTGCGGTGTGCCAGCAGGTGAAGTTTGAGCACCAAAGGCCAGGAGGAGTCCTACAGTCTTTGCCTATCCCAGAGTGGAAGTGGGATCACATCACCATGGACTTCGTATCTGGTTTTCCACGGACTTCACGAGGGCATAACGCCGTATGGGTCATCGTTGATAGACTCACCAAGTCCGCTCACTTCTTGGGTATGAAGACCACCGACACGTTAGAGACCCTGAGCAAGCTCTATATTCGCGAGATAGTGAGATTGCATGGAGTTCCACTATCCATTGTGTCGGATCGTGATTCTCGTTTCGTAGCGCAATTTTGGCAAAGTCTTCAAAGAGCTATGGGGACAGAGTTGCACTTCAGCACCGCTTTTCATCCCCAAACGGATGGCCAATCCGAGAGGGTAATCCAGATTCTAGAAGACATGTTGCGTACTTGTGTGTTGGATTTCAAGGGAGGTTGGAGCGACCATTTGCCGTTGGTGGAATTTGCATACAACAACAGCTATCAGGAAAGTATTGGGATGGCACCGTATGAAGCGTTGTATGGAAGACCATGCCGATCACCGACGTGTTGGTTAGAAGCCGGCGAGAGTAGTTTGTTGGGACCGGACATTGTTTGAGAAACTACGGAGAAGATTCAACTCATCCGAGAGAGACTACGGACGGCGCAAAGTAGACAGAAGAGCTATGCGGACCACAGAAGAAGACCCTTAGAATTCAAAGTGGGAGACTACGTGTTCCTCAAAGTGTCGCCCAAGAAAGGAGTATTTAGATTCGGTAAGAAGGGAAAATTAGCGCCAAGATATACTGGGCCATTTGAAGTAATTAAAGTGGTGGGCAAAGCGGCGTATCAGTTGCGGTTACCAGCTCAGTTGTCTGGGGTACATGACGTGTTTCACGTGTCGATGTTGAGAAAGTGTCGGTCGGAGACAACGCCGGTCGTAGACTTGGAAGATATTGAAATTCAAGATGGAGCCACCTATGAAGAACAACCGTTGAAGATTCTCGATGCCAAAGAAAAGGTACTCCGTAACAAAGTCATCCGACTAGTGAAGGTTTGGTGGCAACACCATGGAGTGGAGGAAGCTACATGGGAACCGGAGCAAGAAATGCGGGAGAAGTATCCCTTTTTGTTCACTACTTGAGGTAAGTTTCGAGGACGAAATTTTCCTTAAGGGGGGTGGATTGTAACACCCCGCATTTTCGTTTATATATGTATATAGATATATATTAAATAATAGTTGTAAAAATGTGGATATGTGTAGTGATGGTAGGAATAAAAAAAAAAACTAGAGATGCAAATTAATTTGGAAGTTGAAGTTTTGAAGGTGTGTAAGCTTGAGAAGAGGGATTAAGTAAGTTTCTAAATGGATTTAGGTCAAAATAAGGTTTCCATTGAGTCCGGAAGGTCGAAAAAACCTTGGGAGATGTGATATGGGGTGTATTAGAAGTTAGGAAGTATTTTGGAGTTAAAACACATTTTAGAGAAAATTTGGGTATAAAGGATTTTGGACACTGTCTACTATTTCGATCATAACTTTTTATTCCTAACTCCAATTGATCTGAAATTTGGAAAGCAGATATTAGACATCTAGGGATACAAAAGTGTCTCTCATGAAAATTTTCCAATTCGACCTCTAAATGGGTCAAAACTGCACTTGAAGTTGAAGCAGAAAATCTGGGCAGTGACTACCGGTAGTCAATGGTCCAGTGTGCCCGAGCTACCGGTAGTCAACAGGTAGTCGAGTGTCCAGTGTACTCGAGCTACCGGTAGTCAACAGGTAGTCGAGTGCCAATGTACCCGAGCTACCGGTAGTCAAAATCAGCTACCGGTAGTCGCTGTAAAGATCCGAAATTTTCAACTCGCGAACAGTCGGTCCTAGCTCCACTATAAATACTTAATGTCAATTTTTTTAGCCTCATTTCATCCATCCAAACCCTAGGCACCCTTAGAGAGCAAAAGAGGGAGAGAAAAACACAAAAATTGGGAGAGATTTACAAGATCAAAGCCCTAGTTTTCAAGATTTCACTTCTCCATCCATTCCCTCTTCTATAATTTCACTTCACCCTCACTCAAACCTCTTAGAACCAAAAGAGAAAGTAGTAAGGGAGCAAGAAAAAAGGGAAAAGGGAGTCTTTAAAGCTTGGGTTGCTAGAGATACTTGGTTGAGGTAGGGGATTTCTTCCTAATCTCTTACATTGAGGCTAGGGTTTATGTATATATATATATGTTTTTCACTCTCATCCTTATATACATGATAAGAAATACATGATTCTTATTCCTCTTGAAATAAATGCCATGTTTTGAACATTGTGATGGTTGGGTAACTATTAAATTTCTCTTTTTCATCTTCAAACATTGGTTCTAAAGAGAAATGGACTTTTCCCTCTATTTTTCCTTGGTATTGCTTTCAAAACTTTAGTGTTTGATATTGTACACCAAAATGTTACTTATGATGATCTCTTGCTCATTTTCTTCCATCATATTATGAAACATTATATTAGAAATTGTGGAATTTGGTAATTCCTTGAAATGTTGATGAATTGAGAATATTTTGGTTTCCTCAATTGTATGGTTGTTGTGAGGGACTTGGATTGCCTTCGAGAGATGCCGTAGAGTGTTAGAGGTTAGTCTACCCCCAGTGGGGGTGAGATGGTTTCCTAGCACTTGTAGTGGGTTGTCATTTGGTAATGAAACCACTATCGTTCACTGGAGTTCGAACAAGGGATAGTATACTTTTCCTGGGAAGGGACTCGTCACTGCCATTGGGATGGTAGACGCCCTTTACTAAATTGCTTGTGAATGTGATTGTGATTGGTGGACTAGGTATAATCGTTGGGTAGATTCAGGAGAAGCAATCAACATACATGGTACGGGGATGAACCAATATACTTGGGATGATGAGTTGGAACGTCTTGGCCGGTGCATTGGTATGGGACAATGCATCGGAAGACGCCCTTCCGAATTGGCCTAACTTTGGATACGGTGTATTGTTGTTCAATTTAATTTATTCTTTTACTTGATTGTTGTTATGGCTTAAACTTGAGATCTCTTTAAACTGTCCTGTTTTTCCTTAAAAAAATTGATATATATTATTTTCGAAATGTGACCGACCCGTTTTATATTTTTATAAACCTTGTTTGAGTTGGGAAGATTTTGCTACAGAGCTTCGTGCCCATCCCCTACAAATTACATTTTTCAGATTTGGTGCTAGAGGAGGATCTCGGCATCGACGAGTCAGGGCATTGGGAGGCTCCACTCGAGGGGAACCTAGATCCCGAGGTGGATATGTAGAGATGTAGCTTCTTTTGTACTAGACTAGGTTATTCTTTTGGACACTATAAGGTCTAGTTTCTTTTGCTATTCCGCTGTGCTACTTTAATTAATTTTTGAGATGTAAATGCCATGGTTGGGCATATTCTTTTGGATAATGATGTAAATATTTTATGGATGATGAATGAAGTTTAATTTATTTATGGATGATATTAGTGCTCTCATGATGTAAATGGTTTTAATATGAAATGCCGTCCAGGGTGTGTTTTGGGGTGTTACAGAATGGTATCAGAGCTTAGGCTTTAGGTCTTACATGGGAGCTGTAGGTTATGGATTACCACAGGAAAGGTAGGACTAGGTTGAAGGAACCGTAGGCTTGCATTTGTTTGGAGTTATGTGCTTATCAGATAGGTTAGATTTATTGTATATTTAGGTTAAGGGTTAATTATTTGTTTGGATTCGATGAGTTGTCTCGCTACGCAATCAAGTTTGTGGTCACTGAGGCAAGGAGGGCTAAACGCTTTGAACAAGATTTGAGGCCTTCCATCCGCGAGAAGCTGGTTACACTCGTAATTCGAGAATACAAGATCTCGTGAACGTGGACGTGTACGTGGACGTGGACGCGGTTGAACAAAGACTTCAGACAGTTGGAGAAGATGGAGTTACTCAGACGAGAGCAGGCATGGACCCGCGCCAATGCTTTGCATGCGAAGAGTATGGGCACTTCAAACATAGATGCCCCTCGTTTCCCCCAATGACCAAACAAGCAACCGAGCAAGTACCAACAAACAAGCCACCTCTACAAAGGCCAGCACAGCAGAGACCTCAGATAGCTCGAGGAGCGGGAGGCGTACCAGAGAGAGTAAGCACGGATGCACGCCGATGCTTTGCCTGAGGAGGTGTTGGGCACTTCAAATATAATTGTCCATTGCTTTCCACCAAGACCAACCAAGCAACTGGGCGAGTGAATGCAAACAGGCCACCGCTACGACAGCCATTACCACCACAGAGACCGTTACAAGCTCAAACCCCCGGCGGCGCCAATCAAGGAAAGGTTTTTGCTTTGACTCAATCGGAGGAAGATGCCTCCAATGCCGTTGTGGAAGGTATCGTTCTTCTCTACAATTCTTGGGGCCGAATTTTATTTGATCCCGGTGCAACTCATTCTTTTATACGTACTGCGTATGCTACTAATTTGGGTTTGGATTTTGAGAAGCTAGAACATGCATTGAATGTTGACCTGCCTACGGGAGAACGATTGGATACAACTAGGGTGTGTAGAGATTGTGTGCTTCGCATTGGGGAGCAAGAGTTGATTGTAGATTTGGTTGTGTTAGACCTGAAAGGGTATGACGTTATATTTGGGATGAATTTGTTGTCCGCTTTCCGGGCGGTAATGGATTGTTTTCGCAAGCGGATCTCATTCCAATTACCGTGAGGAGTAGTCTTTACTTTTATGAATGATCGTAATTCTTCCCATCCATTTCCTACTACGGGTAGTAGATTCTTGAAAGCGAAGGCGGGGAGCCAGTTGAGTTTCTTAGCCAGCTTAATGGGAGATGATCGGGAGAAATCCCATGGGGACGTGGTGTTGATAGTATCGGATTTTCCGGATGTCTTCCCTGACGAATTACCTGGGTTACCTCCACAGAGGGAGATTGAGTTCAAGATTGATCTCTATCTAGGAACCGAACCCATATCCATTGCTCCCTATCGAATGGCACCTTTGGAGTTGAAGGAGCTAAGGAAGCAATTGGATCAGCTATTGGCCATTGGGTTTATATGTTTGAGCACCTCACCTTGGGGAGCCCAGTCCTCTTTGTGAAGAAGACGGATGAGACACTACGATTGTGCATGGATTACCGAAGGTTGAATCGGGTTACCGTGAAGAATAAATACCCTTTGCCCCGAATTGACGATTTATTTGATCAGTTGAGGGGTTCGAGGTACTACTCCAAGATTGATCTTCGCACAGGATACCATCAACTACGGATTAAGGAGGAGGATATTCCTAAGACTGCTTTCCGTACCCGGTATGATCATTTCGAGTATACGGTGATGCCGTTCGGATTGACTAATGCCCCCGCAGCCTTCATGGATTTGATGCACAGAGTCTTCCGGCCTTACCTCGATCAATTTGTCATTGTGTTTATTGATGACATATTGATTTACTCACAAACTCAGGAGGAACATGCTCGTCATCTCTCTATTGTGCTACAAACATTGAGAGAACATAAGTTATATGCGAAGATGAGCAAGTGTGAGTTTTGGATGAAGGAGGTGAAGTTCCTTGGCCATGTTGTGTCCGAGCAAGGAGTAGCGGTTGATCCCGCAAAGATTGAGGCCATGATGAAATGGGAACCACCGAAGAATGTGACCGAGATCCGTAGCTTCTTGGGTTTAGCAGGTTACTATCGGAGGTTCGTAGAAGGGTTCTCAAAGCTTGCGATGCCGATGACTCGCCTTACAAAGAAGGGAGAAAAATTCGTGTGGACTCAAGCATGTGAGCTAGCCTTTCGCACCTTGAAGGAGAAGTTGACGACGACACCTATCCTCATCATTCCGAGTAGTGGGGAAGGCTACGATGTCTACACTGATGCTTCACTACGAGGCTTGGGATGCGTTCTAATGCAAGGAGGGAAGGTAGTGGCTTATGGCTCGAGACAACTCAAGGTGCATGAGCAGAATTATCCCACACACGACTTGGAGCTGGCTGCGGTGGTGTTTGCTCTTAAGTTGTGGAGATGTTATTTATACGGGGAGAAATTTCAAGTGTTCTCGGACCATAAAAGCCTCAAGTATATCTTCACACAGAAAGACTTGAATCTCCAGCAGAGAAGGTGGATTGAGTACTTGGAAGATTATGAGTTCACGCTCAACTACCATCCGGGGAAGCCCAATGTAATTGTCGACGCTCTTAGCAGGAAGTCTCGGGGTGAAATCAATTCTCTTGCGGTAAACAGGTGGAAAATGATTGATGCAGTGGAGGAGTACGAGCTATGGGTGGATGGACCGGAGTATCAACCATATCTATTCAATCTTGTAGCTCAACCGACGCTTCGGCAACGGGTGGTGGAGTTGCAATGCCTGGATTCGGAACTCGATTTGATTAGAGCCCGATTGGAGAATAGAGAAGCGATTGAAGGATGGTCTTGGAAGAATGGAGAGTTGAGATATGGGGAGAGGCTATGTGTTCCCAATAATTCGTCCCTAAAGGAGGAAATACTTAGAGAGTGTCATCGCTCCAAGTTTGCTATCCACCCCGGTAGTACAAAGATGTATAGGGATATGAAGCGTCAATACTGGTGGAGGGGAATGAAGCGAGAAGTGGCCAAGTATGTGGCAAAATGTGCGGTGTGCCAGCAGGTGAAGATTGAGCACCAAAGGCCAGGAGGAGTCCTACAGTCTTTGCCTATCCCAGAGTGGAAGTGGGATCACATCACCATGGACTTTGTATCTGGTTTTCCATGGACTTCACGAGGGCATAACGCCGTATGGGTCATCGTTGATAGACTCACCAATTCCGCTCATTTCTTGGGTATGAATACCACCGACACGTTAGAGACCCTGAGCAAGCTCTATATTCGCGAGATAGTGAGATTGCATGGAGTTCCACTATCCATTGTGTCGGATCGTGATTCTCGTTTCGTAGCGTAATTTTGGCAAAGTCTTCAAAGAGCTATGGGGACAGAGTTGCAATTCAGCACCGCTTTTCATCCCCAAACGGATGGCCAATCCGAGAGGGTAATCCAGATTCTAGAAGACATGTTGCGTGCTTGTGTGTTGGATTTCAAGGGAGGTTGGAGCGACCATTTGCCGTTGGTGGAATTTGCATACAACAACAGCTATCAGGAAAGTATTGGGATGACACCGTATGAAGCGTTGTATGGAAGACCATGCCGATCACCGACGTGTTGGTTAGAAGCTGGCGAGAGTAGTTTGTTGGGACCGGACATTGTTCGAGAAACTACGGAGAAGATTCAACTCATCCGAGAGAGACTACGGACGGCGCAAAGTAGACAGAAGAGCTATGCGGACCACAGAAGCAGACCCTTAGAATTCAAAGTGGGAGACTACGTGTTCCTCAAAGTGTCGCCCAAGAAAGGAGTATTTAGATTCGGTAAGAAGGGAAAATTAGCGCCAAGATATACTGGGCCATTTGAAGTAATTAAAGTGGTGGGCAAAGCGGCGTATCAGTTGCGGTTACCAGCTCAGTTGTCTGGGGTACATGACGTGTTTCACGTGTCGATGTTGAGAAAGTGTCGATCGGAGGCAACGCCGGTCGTAAACTTGGAAGATATTGAAATTCAAGATGGAGCCACCTATGAAGAACAACCGTTGAAGATTCTCGATGCCAAAGAAAAGGTACTCCGTAACAAAGTCATCCGACTAGTGAAGGTTTGGTGGCAACACCATGGAGTGGAGGAAGCTACATGGGAACCGGAGCAAGAAATGCGGGAGAAGTATCCCTTTTTGTTCACTACTTGAGGTAAGTTTCGAGGACGAAATTTTCTTTAAGGGGGGTGGATTGTAACACCCCGTATTTTCGTTTATATATGTATATAGATATATATTAAATAATAGTTGTAAAAATGTGGATATGTGTAGTGATGGTAGGAATAAAAAAAAAACCTAGAGATGCAAATTAATTTGGAAGTTGAAGTTTTGAAGGTGTGTAAGTTTGAGAAGAGGGATTAAGTAAGTTTCTAAATGGATTTAGGTCAAAATAAGGTTTCCATTGAGTCCGGAAGGTCGACAAAACCTTGGGAGAGGTGATATGGGGTGTATTAGAAGTTAGGAAGTATTTTGGAGTTAAAACACATTTTAGAGAAAATTTGGGTATAAAGGATTTTGGACACTGTCTACTATTTCGATCATAACTTTTTATTCCTAACTCCAATTGATCTGAAATTTGGAAAGAAGATATTAGACATCTAGGGCTACAAAAGTGTATCTCATGAAAATTTTCCAATTCGACCTCTAAATGGGTCAAAACTGCACTTGAAGTTGAAGCAGAAAATCTGGGCAGTGACTACCAGTAGTCAATGGTCCAGTGTGCCCGAGCTACCGGTAGTCAACAGGTAGTCGAGTGTCCAGTGTACCCGAGCTACCGGTAGTCAATAGGTAGTCGAGTGCCAATGTACCCGAGCTACCAGTAGTCAAAATCAGCTACCGGTAGTCGCTGTAAAGATCCGAAATTTTCAACTCGCGAACAGTCGGTCCTAGCTCCACTATAAATACTTAATGTCAATTTTTTTAGCCTCATTTCATCCATCCAAACCCTAGGCACCCTTAGAGAGCAAAAGAGGGAGAGAAAAACACAAAAATTGGGAGAGATTTACAAGATCAAAGCCCTAGTTTTCAAGATTTCACTTCTCCATCCATTCCCTCTTCTATAATTTCACTTCACCCTCACTCAAACCTCTTAGAACCAAAAGAGAAAGTAGTAAGGGAGCAAGAAAAAAGGGAAAAGGGAGTCTTTAAAGCTTGGGTTGCTAGAGATACTTGGTTGAGGTAGGGGATTTCTTCCTAATCTCTTACATTGAGGCTAGGGTTTATGTATATATATATATGTTTTTCACTCTCATCCTTATATACATGATAAGAAATACATGATTCTTCTTCCTCTTGAAATAAATGCCATGTTTTGAACATTGTGATGGTTGGGTAACTATTAAATTTCTCTTTTCCATCTTCAAACATTGGTTCTAAAGAGAAATGGACTTTTCCCTCTATTTTTCCTTGGTATTGCTTTCAAAACTTTAGTGTTTGATATTGTACACCAAAATGTTACTTATGATGATCTCTTGCTCATTTTCTTCCATCATATTATGAAACATTATATTAGAAATTGTGGAATTTGGTAATTCCTTGAAATGTTGATGAATTGAGAATATTTTGGTTTCCTCAATTGTATGGTTGTTGTGAGGGACTTGGATTGCCTTCGAGAGATGCCGTAGAGTGTTAGAGGTTAGTCTACCCCAGTGGGGGTGAGATGGTTTCCTAGCACTTGTAGTGGGTTGTCATTTGGTAATGAAACCACTATCGTTCACTGGAGTTCGAACAAGGGATAATATACTTTTCCTGGGAAGGGACTCGTCACTGCCATTGGGATGGTAGACGCCCTTTCCTAAAATGCTTGTGAATGTGATTGTGATTGGTGGACTAGGTATAATCGTTGGGTAGATTCAGGAGAAGCAATCAACATACATGGTACGGGGATGAACCAATATACTTGGGATGATGAGTTGGAACGTCTTGGCCGGTGCATTGGTATGGGACAATGCATCGGAAGACGCCCTTCCGAATTGGCCTAACTTTGGACACGGTGTATTGTTGTTCAATTTAATTTATTCTTTTACTTGATTGTTGTTATGGCTTAAACTTGAGATCTCTTTAAACTGTCCTGTTTTTCCTTAAAAAAATTGATATATATTATTTTCGAAATGTGACCAACCCGTTTTATATTTTTATAAACCTTGTTTGAGTTGGGAAGATTTTGCTACAGAGCTTCGTGCTCATCCCCTACAAATTACATTTTTCAGATTTGGTGCTAGAGGAGGATCTCGGCATCGACGAGTCAGGGCATTGTGAGGCTCCACTCGAGGGGAACCTAGATCCCGAGGTGGATATGTAGAGATGTAGCTTCTTTTGTACTAGACTAGGTTATTCTTTTGGACACTGTAAGGTCTAGTTTCTTTTGCTATTCCGCTGTGCTACTTTAATTAATTTTTGAGATGTAAATGCCATGGTTGGGCATATTCTTTTGGATAATGATGTAAATATTTTATGGATGATGAATGAAGTTTAATTTATTTATGGATGATATTAGTGCTCTCATGATGTAAATGGTTTTAGTATGTAATGTCGTCCAGGGTGTGTTTTGGGGTGTTACAATTAGCACTTAAAATTAACATATTACTATGCCGTTTTTAGACTAATTGTACTTTGATAGAGTTTAAGTGATGTCATTTCAAGCCCTAAACTGAACAAGGACTCAAGAACAACAAGTACCACACTTGAATGCAACACCAGCACATTAGAGCACTAAATTGGAAAAGCTTGGAGAACAGCCAGAACGTTCGAACGCCAACTCACGTTCAAACGGCCACATTGAACTGTAGCAGACCCAACTGCTAAGAGAAGGCGTGTTGCAGCTAGGAAAGAAGACTCTGAAGCTCTGAGGCACTTGAGTGTCACGTTCGAATGCCAACTCACGTTCGAACGTGCACTTGAGTTGACTGAAGACCAGACTACTGCATAGAGTGTGGAACTGAACTTCACAGAAGACCCATAGATCACTTGAGTGAGAGGATCAGAGCACATCTGGCGTTCGAACGCCCCTAGTGCAAAGACAGAAGAAACGTTCGAACGGCAGACAACGTTCGAACGACCATAAAGCAAAAATAGAAACAACGTTCGAACGCCAACTCACGTTCGAACGTTCTCCACAGACTGGCAACAGAGTAGTTGGTTTTTCACTTGGACTTGGGCGGCATACACTATTCCTTCACCCCCTCTTGTCTCCTCCTCTTGCCTATAAATACTCCCATTGTTGGAGAACCTAAGGGAGCCAAGTAGAGAGGTTGATGGAGGCTTAGACTCCCACTCACATTGTAGATTTAGCTTACATTTTCCTTGTATGAAGTCTTTAGAGATTAGTTTGGCTTTAGTCTAACATCTCCTTGCTTGTTATAAACGTAGTTTTATGCTTATGCTTTCATTTACATGCATAGAAGGGAGTTAGTTCATCTTTTGGTTGAGGAAGCAACCCTCCATTCCTTGGTTGAGGAAGCTACCCTCCAAATGTGACTAGCTTTCTTCTACTTTTATTGTCTATGTACTTCACTTCCATTGCTTGAGCTTCTTTCTTTCTTAGATGAGTGAAACTCTTCCACTTTTCTAGAGCTTTACCAAAGCCGTGAAGGGTGGAACGTGATTCACTCAATCTTTGTTAAAGATTGGCTCCTTGTTCATTGTTATTTCATTTTTTAAGTCCTCTACTTGGAGGGATGAGCATCACCCACTTTTCTAGCTTTACCAAAGCCATGAAGAGTGAGTAGTTTCTCATTCACTCTTTAGTAAGAGGAGAAGGGCATGTATAAGTTATCCGGGAATTATATTTGTGCACTGTTCTTATTCTTAACGTTTATTTCTTCTTGCTTATTGGATGATTGATTGCATCTAGCAAAGCTAAGGTACTTTGTATAACCGTGGGCTCTTTCTATGACACGGATGACTCTTGCATAGAAAGACTCATTGGTTCAAGGCAAGTACCCCGGCTAGATATTCATAACTACCCTTCAATCCTCCCCCTTATTGTGCTTCATTTAAAGAATGGAATATTAATGTCATGATTGGATGTCTTGTAGAAACACTTGCTTGTTTGTAGACGGGTTAAGTCTCGGCACAGACAATTCTTGTAAACTTCTAGAAAGACATCGGAATCATGTTCTTAATTCTCATAGTCCATCTTTATCTTCGGATTAACTTACTATTGACACGGGAGTTAATTGAGTTATCAAGCACAAGTATAATAAACCGGATAATTAACTACATGTCCAGATCCTTGAACTAAAGAGTGACTTTTTTTTATTAGAATTTATCTCATATTTTGCTAAGACAATTCTCTTGGAAAGAATCTTATATTCTGTCAAGGAAATTGTAACACCCCAAAACACACCCTGAACGGCATTACATACTAAAACCATTTACATCATGAGAGCACTAATATCATCCATAAATAAATTAAACTTCATTCATCATCCATAAAATATTTACATCATTATCCAAAAGAATATGCCCAACCATGGCATTTACATCTCAAAAAGTAATTAAAGCAGCACAGCGGAATAGCAAAAGAAACTAGACCTTACAAGGTTCAAAATGAATGTCCTAGTCTAGTACAAAAGGAAAAGAGGTCGCTCTATGTGTCCACCTCGGGATCCACACTCCCGTCAAGTGGAGTCTCCCAAGTAGCGGGCCCCTCGACCCTTAAGTCCTCCTCAAGCGGGTAATCTGAAAAATGTTAGCGGTAGGGGGTGAGCACGAAGCTCTGTAGAAAAATTCTCTCAAACCCATACAAGGTTTAAAAAAAACATTTAAAACGGCCGGTCTCATTTCACAAATAGCATATATAATCTTTGAAGTAAAACAATGACATTTTACAACGGATCTCAAGTTTAAGTAGCAATAGTACTAGAAATGAACAATAATAACCAATTTTAATAAACATCCATTTTCAACATATAAACCATTTCCCACACATTATATAATATTGTCCTCTTTTGGCATGAGCATCCTTATAAGGAACCTCTCACCCTCAAGGCTTAGTTTCTTAAGCATCCTTATAAGGAGCCTCTTAAGGAAAATCACATACTCTCCTCTCTTGGCATGAGCATCCTTATAAGGAACCTCTCACCCTCAAGGCATCACAAACTCAAGCATCCTTATAAGGAACCTCTTGAGGGAAATCACATACTCTCCTCTCTTGGCATGAGCATCCTTATAAGGAACCTCTCACCCTCAAGGCATCACAAACTCAAGCATCCTTATAAGGAACCTCTTGAGGGAAATCACATACTCTCCTCTCTTGGCATGAGCATCCTTATAAGGAACCTCTCACCCTCAAGGCATCACAAACAACCCAACCAAGCATACCATTCCAATATTTATATCATTTTACAAGCATCTCTCCAAAATCCCCAAGATATATTATGTAACAATTCCCCAACCAACAAAGAAAATACATGAGATCACAATAACATCATTTTTCTACCCAACACAAACAACTACGGTTTTTGAAGTTCATAATAAAGAAGCATTTAAGAAGAAATACATCACTCTCCCAAAAACTAGGGTTTTAAAACTAGAAAATAGATTTCATGGGTATTAAACCCTAACTTTATTCAAAACATGTAATCTTTGCCAAAAAGCCTAAGAGAGGATGATTCCATAACATATATATATACCATTGATAGCCAAAACATACATATATAAATACCCTAGCCATCAATGTAAGTGAGTGAGAGAAAACCCCTACCTCAATGCTCAAGAGTTTTAGCCAAATACCCAAGCTTCAAGACCTTCTTGCTTTCCTTTCTTTTCCTTTTAATCTCCTCTCCCTAGGGTTTTCAAAAGATTTGGGTGAGAGTGGGTGAAGAATGGAAGAAAAGAGAATGAGCAGAGAAGTGAAATCTTAGAAATCTAGGGTTTTAATCTTCTAAAATGGTGTATCTCTCCTTATCTTTGATGTTCTTCTCTCCCTCTCTTTCTCTCTAAAGGTGCCTAGGGTTTAGAAGGCTGAAATGGGGCTCAAATAGTCGGCCTTAAGTATTTATAGGGAGAGAGAGAGAGGCCGAAATTCGCGACTTTAAAATAAACAGTCTGGTTTCGGTAGTACCGGTACTCGGTACCGGTACCATTCAGTACCGGTACCCAGTACTGGTACAAGAAACCTTCTGGAATCGGGGTACCGGTACACAGTACCGGTACGGTACAGTACCGGTACGGTACAGTACCGGTACCCAGTACCGGTACCATTTACCCAGTTTTGCCTATTTCTTTTGTTTTCCATTTCCAATCCATTCCAAAACTAACCGAATCCATCACAAACCTCTCCAACACATATTTATACACCAAACCTATCTAATACAAGTTATAGGACCTAACATTTTATATTTTCACTCACTAAAACTAAATTTCAACTATGATTTTCATTAACATTTTAAATCTTTACTTTTCAAATTTACAAAGTTCAAACACACTTCAATACCCCTATCCACATCTTTACAACCATTATTTGCTATATCTATATATCTATATGCATATATAAAAGAAAATGCGGGGTGTTACAGAAATCTCACACCTCACAACAAGTCTCAAAGGTTACAATCAATAGGTCTCCACCACTGCTTATCTCAAAAATACCAACAAAAGTTCCATGTGGATTCGACTCCGGACTCAAACAGGATTATTACTACAGCTTGACCGCCTGCACTTGGGTGTACACATTTCAGATCAAGTCAATAGTCATTTTAAGCATCCTGAGCAAAGGCTGCACGAGAACTTGCCAAGTTAGGGGCAGTGAAGATGTCCCATTTTGCCCCATGGATAGAAGAAGAAGGATACCTAATAAGGAGAAAAATAAACAATGTATAAATTCTTTGAAATTCCAGTCTATACCAAGTTGGCAAGTATTGCAAACTGAATTTTTTTTTTTTAAAAAAAAAATCTCCCTCTACATTGCACTAATGCACTCAAAAGATAAATCATGAATTTTCCTGTTAAAGAGAGAGAAACAGTTTACCAATGTTGGGAAAGATCTAAGGTTCTCCTCCAAACTTGCACACACCATGCATTTGAGAGTTGGACTTTAGTTGAATTTTTGTATGATGCTCTCCCTTCACGTTTATGACAATCTATAAAAATGATGGCCCAACGGGATTTCATGAGAAAAAGTCTAGATGAGGCTTTTGAATTCTTCGATACCATTTCCGAGAGATCCCAAAAGTGGGATTCGACCTCACCTACCAGTGTCAATACTAGACCTTCCCAATGGGGAAAATACTTTTTAAAAGAAGGTGATGAACTTAGGGCTAAGATGGCCACCTTGCCTTATAAGCTTGAAGCTTCAGAGATGAGGAAGGTAAATGAAGTGTCTGTTGTGTCTCCCATGGAACAAGCAAGTGGAATTTACGCTTTGTTAGGACAACCCACTGGGGAATGTCCAATCATACCAACATTCAAGGTGGTTTTGTTGGAGCAATCCAATGTAATCTCCAATTTTAGCAAGCCTTACTCCATCCCCTATTTTGAGATTTATAATCCAGGGTGGCGGAACCACCCAAACTTTAGTTGGAGAAGAACACAACAACCTCCTGTCAACCACCACCAACAAGGAACACCACCACCACCTCAAGGCCCTCATACATACGCACTGTACCAATCACCACACAAGAGAAGTCTTGAGGAAACTCTGAACCAGTTTATGCAGAGTCAAATGAGTTTCAACACTCAATCGACTCAATCATTTAATGACTTGAAAGCCCAAACTTCATAATCAATTGATGATATTAAGAGTTATATAGCCAAATTGACCCAATCACTGAGCATAGCAGAGAAGGGAAACTTCTCATCTCAACCTAAACCTCCACAAGGTCAATTCCATGCTAATGCCTCTTCTTTATCCGAGTCTTTTCCTAGCCAGGTTCAAGCAATTACCACGTTAAGAAGTGGTAAAGTGATAGACAAGACCATTACCCCTAAAGTACATGAACCAATTGTAGAGTCTACACCAGAGCCTCATGAGAAAAATGTGTCAAAAGAGGAAAATGAACCACCATACTCCATTCCTTTACCTTTTCCCCAAATAGTGAAAAAGACTCAAACTTTGAATAACTATTCACAATTTTTTGAACTTTTTAAAAAAGTGAAGATCAACATCCCCCTGTTGGATGCAATCAAACAAGTGTCATCATATGCCAAATTTTTGAAAGACTTGTGCACTATAAAGAGGAAGATCAATGTGTAAAAGAGAGTATTCCTCACAGAACAAGCTAGTGTTATCATCTAGCACAAGGCCATTCCTAAGTAAAAAGATCCAAGTAGTCCAAATGTTTCATGCATAATAGGAAACTTCAAGATTTAGCAAGCCTTTCTTGATCTTGGGACAAGGCAAGTGTCAATTTACTCCCGGTCTAGGCGAGCTTAAACCTACCATCATCACCTTGCAACTAGCTGACTGGTTTGTCAAAATTCCTAGGGGAGTAGTTGAGGATGTACTTGTCCAAGTTGATAAGTTTTATTTTCTTGTTGATTTCATTGTTCTAGACACCCAACCTGTGATGCACACTAGCACTTAGATTCCAGTCATTTTAGGCCGACCATTCCTTGCCACTTCTAATGCTTTGATTAATTGAATGAATGGAGTTATGAAACTTTCTTTTGGCAATATGAAATTGGAATTAAACATTTTTAACATTGCTAAATAACCAGGGGAAGAAGAGGATATGCATGAAGTCAATTGCATTGAGTCTTTAACGTAAAATCTTTTTGAGGATGCATTTATTGAAAATGAGTTGGAGTCACATGTATGTGATGAACTGTTCAATTCTGTGATAGATAATGATTCTGTAAATATTTTTGAGTCTGTTGTAAATATGTTTTATGTGGGGACCTGGGTCCCAAAATTTGAAGAGCTATCACCAAGTGTCACGAAGCCTGCCTCATCAAGTGTCACGGAGCCTATCTCATCAAGTGTCATAACACCAAAACCCAAGTTGAAACCCTCCTAACTAACTTAAAATATGTCTTCTTGGGGAAGGAAGAAACTTATCCAGTGGTGATATCTTCTAAGTTGTCCGAGTCACAAGAATTAGAGTTGATAAAAGTTATAAAAAAAAATCGAAGTGCAATTGGATAGATCGTTGCTGATATCAAAAGAATAAGTCATCTTCTCTGTACTCATTGTATATACTTGGAGGAGGACTCAAAACCCTTTCGTCGACCACAATGAAGATTAAATCCACATCTCAAAGTGGTTGTAATGGATGAAGTACTTAAGTTGCTAGATGCAGGTATCATCTACCCCATCTCCTATAGTAAATGGGTTAGCCCTACCCAAGTAGTACCTAAAAAATATGGTGTCATGGTGGTAAAAAAAGAGGAGAATGAGTTAGTCCCAACACGTACTATCACAGGTTGGCATATGTGTATTGACTACATTGGAAAATCACTTCCCTCTAACTTTTCTAGATCAAGTTATTGAAAAGATAGCTGGTCATGTTTTTTATTATTTTTAGGAGGGGCATTCGAGATACAACTAGATTAAAATTGCACTAGATGACCAAGAAAAAACCACATTCACATGTCTTTTTGGTACTTTTTCTTATAAAAGAATGTTTTAGACTATGCAATGCTCCAACCACATTTCAATGATGCATGTTAAGTATTTTCAGTGACATGCATGGTGGAGCCTTTTTTGGAGGTTTTCATGAATGAATTTTTTGTATATGGTGACTCGTTTGAATTATGTCTGCATAATATTGAGAAAGTCCTCACACGGTATGAGGACACAAATCTTATCTTGAATTGGGGAAAATGTCACTTCATGCTGACATAAGGGATTGTCCTGGGTCATACTGTCTCATGTGAGGGAATTAAGGTTGACAAATCAAAAATTGACTTGATAGGTAATCTTCGCCCACCTAGGACAAAAAAGGATGTTAGGTCATTCCTAGCTCGCACTGGGTTTACAGAATATTCATAAAAGACTTCAAGTCCATATCTAGGCCAATGAGTGGAATGATACTTGCCAAATGGCTTTTCAAAAGCTTAAAGGTGTGCTGATTTCTGAACCTATCATGTAGCCCCCTTGGTCATTATATTTTGAACTCATGTGTGATGCTAGTGATTATGTTGTAGGTGTTGTGATGAGACAATAGAAGGACAACCGACCTTATGTGATATACTATGCCCATCTCAGATTCCTGATTAATAGCCACAAAGTTTGGAAGAAAACTTGGACAGTTAAAAGTGACCACCGTCTGGACGCCCTCCACCATCTGAATGGCCTTCTCCAAATGCAAAATTAAGCCTGGAAAATCCTTTTCTAGAGAGTTTGAATCATCCAGATGCCAGTGCCACTGTCTGAACATTGCTCCCTGAAGTTGCATTTCTTTCTTTTGAATCCAAGCTTTGGAATTGGCTCTCCTTGTAGCCTATTGCCACCCATCTCCCTCTATAAATACAACCTTAGTCCTTAGATTTAGAAGCATGTTTGGAGACTTCTTGGAAGCATTTCTCTCTCAAATTTATTTCTAGTTTTGTAATGTTTACATTTCCTATCTTCTACATTTCTTGTTTAGTTATCTTCTTCATTTGGAGGGATGAACTTCTCTCACCTTTTTAGCTCTTTTGAATCCATGAAGGGTGAGTAGTATTTCATTCATTCTTTAGTGAAGAAAGAAGTATTGTACTTGTCTTTTGTAACTTGTATGTTCTTCATTCGGAGGGAAGAACTTCTCTCACTTTTCTAGCTTCCCTTGATGCCATGAAGGCTACGTAGCATTTCATTCACTCTTTAGTGAAGAAAGAGCTTTTATTAATCTTTTGTCATTGTAGTTCTCTTTAATTAGAGGGATGAGATTCTTCCACTTTTCTAGTTTACTTGTGAACATAAAGAGTGAGTAGTTTCTCATCTACTCTTTAGTGAAGGGTGATGGATTTGTAATTCATTGTTTGAGTAATATATTTGTGCAATTTCTATTTGACTTGATTTTTATCATACACACCCAAATATAAGTGGTCAAGTTGTAATATTCTCGGTGAAGTTCGAGATTGATTCTACAGGGAGTTATCTGCTGGAAACTTAAACAAAAAGAAAGAGTGGATGAAACCTAGAAAAGTTGTGAAACAATGGATTGTAGTGTGAGCTTAGTGATTTGAAAAGAGATTGCTTAAAAACAAGAGTTCGCAACAAATGGAAAAGGCACTCTTTCATTCGGGGACCAAGAAATGCATGCCATTGCTTGAGTTTATGATATTGCTACCATACCACAATTAACCCCTATGTTAACGGTAAGTTAATTGAAAGGTATTTAACATAAAACCATAATATAGCAACCGATAGGTTTACTAGAAAGTATATGCACCACTCCACAACCAATTACCCTGACAAACCTAAAGGTATACAACCATTCAAAAGTTTACTTTGATAATTGATCGGAAAGTTTATGATTTAATGAAAATCATAGCTCCAGATTATGCATTGAATCAAAATCATTGGATATGTGAAGACTTAACCTGTTTATAACCAATCTCCCGACTTTTACATAAAACCCAACTTAGTAGTTCATTGAATCATACATGAAATGCATAATGTAAAAAAGATGGAATGGAAATAACAATAAACCTAGCTTGGTACTTGCATGAACCATGAGCATAACCTACGTTACACATTAGGAATACAAAGTAAAAAACATTAAAAGAGAGTATTATCCGTCATTTAAGGGAGGTATATAACAATAAAGCATAAACTGAAAAATGCAACTACCATAACTCAAGCAATATTACACAAGTCCTTTCCCCTCACTAAAGAGCTAATGAAAAACTACCCACTCTTCATAGTCATAGACAACTTAGAAAAAGTCGGTGATCTTCTGTAACACCCCAAAACACACCCTGGACGGCATTACATTCTAAAACATTCACATCATGAGAGCACTAGAATAATCCATCAATAAATAAGACTTCATAAAGTCATCCATAAAATTTACAGTATTATTCCAAAAGAATAGACCCATTTTGGCCTTTACATTCCCAAAATCACATAATGTAGCGCAGCGGAAATAACAAAAGAAAACTAGACCTTACAATGTTTCAAAATGAATATCCTAGTCTAGTACAAAAAGGAAAGGAGGTCGCTCTATGCGTCCACCTCGGGGTCCACGTTCCCTTCTACGGGAGCTTCCCAATGTCACGGCTCGTCAGTTCCGAGCTCCTCCTCCAGACAAAGACCTGAAATATGTTGTTTGTAGGGGGTGAGCACGAAGCTCTGTAGCAACATTCCTCCCAAACTCTAACAAGGTTTATAAAAGCATATAAAATGGCCGGTCTCATTTCGCAAATAGCATATATAATCTTGGAAGTAAAACAGGGACATTTTAGTAGATCTCAAGTTTAAGGAACAACAGTAATTGAATGAATAAGTGAAACACTATACATTTAGCAAACCATTTCCAAATATAATCCAGTCCCCATACACAGTTTCCAACAATTCTTTCGGTAGGTGGCATACTTTAGGGTAACCTCCACCTCCGTTTAGATCGTCTTTGATTCTCAAGCATCCTTACAAGGAACCTCTTGAGAATGGGTGAGCATCCTTACCAGGAACCTCTCACAAATCATTACATGGCTTCCCAAGCATCCTTATAAGGAACCTCTTGGGAAGGGGTGAGCATCCTTATAAGGAACCTCTCACAATTCATTACATGGCTTCCCAAGCATCCTTATAAGGAACCTCTTGGGAAGGGGTGAGCATCCTTATAAGGAACCTCTCACAATTCATTACATGGCTTCCCAAGCATCCTTATAAGGAACCTCTTGGGAAGGGGTGAGCATCCTTATAAGGAACCTCTCACCCATGTTCATCCAAACAACATTCCATAATTTCAATACCAACACTTATCACACATATCCAACAATTCCCCCAAATCCACAACTTTCTCAAGTGATATTTCCCATAAAACATATTTAAGAAAAAGTACATGAGATCATCAAAAGTATCATTTTATTGTTCAATACAAATCGCTAGAGTTTTGAAATCAAGAACAAATGAATGATCAAGCTTTGGAACTCAAGAACAAAGGACAAATCAAGTCTTGAATCCCTAACAACAAATATCAAGCTTGAAATCAAGAATAAAGGGTAAATCAAGTCTTGAATCCATAACAACAAATATCAAGCTTGGAATCAAGAATAAAGGAACAATTAAGTATTAAAATCGACAACAAACGAATATCAAGATTGAAATCAATAACCAAGGATAAATCAAGAGAAAACCCACTTCCCTCGAAGAACTAGGGCATACAAGAGGTTTAGTGATTACCCAACCATCACATAGTTTAATACAAGGTAATAATTGCAAGAATAACAAGAAATGATGAATTCATAGCAAGTATATATGATTGAGAGTCAAGAGAATGCATATATATAGTAGCCCTAACCTCAATGTAAGAGAATGGAAGAAAACCCCTACCTTGAATCCAAGAGTTATAAGCTAACCCAAGCTCCAAAGATCTCCTTCCTTCCTTCTCCTTCTCCTTCTTGTCTTCTCTTAGGGTTCTAAGAGATGTGGGTAAGGGTGTAGTGAATGTGTATAGGAAGAGAGGAGAAGAATGGTGTTCTTAAGGAATTTCGGGTTTGATTTCTATGAGGTGTGAATCTATCTTGATCTTGGTATTTTTCCCTTTCTTTATCTCCTCCTAGGGCTCTAAGATGTTTGTGGTGAGGATGAGATGAAGAATGGGGCAAATAGGGCTTGGAATGGGTGTTTTAAAACCCAAAATCCTGACTTTTTACTGTTCGGGAAGGCTCCAGTCAAAGGGTACCGGTACCAATTAGTTACTGGTTTGGGGGTACCGGTACTGGGTACCGGTACTGGTCGGTACCGGTACTGGGTACCGGTACTGTTTGGCTGCTTCGACTTCCAGAGCAGTTTTGACCCCTTTAGAGGTCGAATTGGAAAATTTCCAAGAGATACACTTTTGTAGACCTAGATGTCTACTATCTGCTGTCAAAATTTCAGATCAATTGGATGTAAGGATAAAAAGTTATGGCTAAAATACTAGAAGGTGTCCAAGATACTTTTTACCCAATTTCACTCTAAAGTGGGTTTTAACTCCAAAATACTTCCTACCTTCCAATACACCTCATATTACCTCTCCCAAGGTTGTTCGACCTTCCGGATTCAATGGAAGCATTATTTTGACCTAAAAACCTTTAGAAACTTGTCTAATCACCCTTTCCAAGTTTAAACATCTTCGACACGTAGCTTCCCAATCAAATTGTCTCCATAGCATTTATTCCTACGGTTTATTCTTATGTCACTACATATATCTACAGTTTTAAAACAATTATCTACTATATATCTATATACATATATAAAAGAAAAATGCGGGGTGTTACATCTTCATTCCTCCAAGAAAGATTAGAAATTACAATACAAAACAATAAAATGTAAATAGAGCTCCTAACTCTTCCTCGAGGTTAGATTGAAGCACCATCACCCTTCCTTTGCCAAGGAAAGCTAGGAAAACTGAGAGAGGTTCAAGCCTCCGAGTAGGAGGAGGTGTTCAAGAAATGTAGAAGAGAGAATAGACTAGGAAAGCCTTAAACTGAAAACTATAGAATGAATTTGAAAACTGGCTGGAGGGGATATTTATAGGGAAAGACTGGACGACATTTTCCTTCTTGGGCCAATAGGGTTCAAGTGTTGCCAAAGCTGACCAATGGGAGAGAAACTGATAAGTTAGTTTCACCACCGTTTGGACACTAGCTTCCACTGGAATTCGGCAGTATTCTCCTTTGGGTCTTGTGCTGATGTTGGGCCCCACCATTCGGATGGTGCAAGGCCATCCGGACACTAGCAGTGTGGCTTCAATGTTTTTCTTTTTGCACCTTAGCCCCTTAGCTTTCCAATTACGCTTTTTAGACCCTATAATTTCAAAATAAAATGTTTTCACCCACTAGTACAAATATCATTTAACTTTTAGTCCTTTAACTATTTAATTAACACAATTAACCCTTAAACTTTTATAAACAATGTAGCGTTTTAGGATTAATCACTATTATGCTTAATTGTTTCATCTAATTTTTGAATGATTGAATGTATCTACAAAAGCCAAAGTACTTTATAGAATTATTTGATCACCTATAAACAAGTTAAGTCTTGTTATAGGTGATGCTTATGATTGCCTGTAAGTACCCAAGCTTGGTCTTCATTACAATCTTTTAATCTTCATTTCTATTGTGCTTAACCATATGATTGATTAACTTATTAAGCTGAACATTTTGGTAAAGTTGTTTGATTAGAGTCATGGTATATTCAATGTTTATAACTTGATGCATAATGTCGGAGCTAAGCTCAGCATAATAAAATCAATTGTTATCTTCCTGTTAACTTGATGTTGACATAGGAGTTAACTAAGCTATCACTGTTGCACAAATATTGCACTCATACACATTTCCGGATCCACAAACTAAAGAGTGACTGTTTCTTATTGCTAAAAACTTTATATTTTCTCTAGCACACATAGTCACAACTACTCATTTCAAAAGTTTTCCTTCACCTTTGTCGCTAATGATCTTCTATTTAAAATACCAAAATTAGTTCCCTATGGATTTCGACCTCGGACTTAACTGAGTTATTACTACGACTTGACTGCTTATACTTGGACTTGCATATCTTTAGTCATGTGATCAATCACCCACTAGTGCAGCACTGTATTAATGTTATGATCGTATTACTGTTTCAACTTAAATGTTTTCACTCAATGTTTATTGCTCTATTAATTATCTTTGAAATAAACTATTTTGATATTGCCCAATAATGCCAAGCTATGTTATTTTCAAATTCGCATGCTTTGGAATTGAGCTACTCTACTAAGCTGTTGATACTTACCCTACATTGTTTACCATTTTTCAAATGGATTGAGTTTTGAGCATGCCTGTTTATACATGAACTGCCAATGTAGATAGGGTCTAATATTCTATTGTTTTATATAGTTAAGCATGTAATAAGAATATTTACCTATGTTTAGATGTACACTGTTATAATCATAAGTATAGGGGATGTACTTAAGTGAAGTGTTTAGGGTCACATAATTTTTTTATGAGTTGATTTATCACATGCTTAGTGGGTTGGCTTACTATGTAACATTGTATTTTGAAATGATAATGATTGTTTCCACGGGTCAAGGTAACATACGTTACATGCCTGGACGATCCAGGGCATGACAATTTGATTGGAAAACAAAGATCCCATTTTCGAATTGTTTAACCTGCAAGCCAAAAAAAAAGGTCAACTCCCATCATGCTCATCTTAAACTCCACTGGAATTAACTCACTAAACTCATGAGCAAGGGAATCTGACATGCAACCAAAGACTATGTCATCTGCATACACCTGGGCAATTACTAACTCTCCATTGACACTTTTCACAAATAAGGTTTTGTCTACACTACCTCTTGAGAACCCGTCCTAGATCAAAGGTAGATAACCTCTCATACCGAGCTCAAAGAGTTTGCTTCAAACCATAAAGTGCCTTGTTCAACCTAAACACGTGCCTCGGGTGATGTGGGTGTTTAAATCCCTTGGGTTGTTCCATGTAGAGCTCTTCTTGAAGGAACCCATTCAAAAATACACTCTTCACATCCTTTTGATATAGCTTAAACATCATGTGACAGGCAATGGCAAAAAGAAATCTCACAGATTCAAGCCTAGCCACTGGTGCAAATGTCTAATCAAAATCTATTCCTTAAACTTGAGTATAAACCTATGTGACCAACCTAGCCTTATTTATCATCACTACACCATATTCATCATACTTTTTTCTTAAAGATCCATTTAGTCTCAATTACATTGATGTCTTTAGGTCTAGGCACTAGGTTGCAAACCTCACTTCGTGTGAATTGGTTTAGCTCTTCTTGCATAGCACTTAGCCAATTTTTATCTCCAAGGACCTCACTTAGTGTGTTTAGGTTTTCCAAAATATCACTAGGTGTGTGCCATGCCTGTTGATTTGGTGATAAGGTCCTTATTTTTTAGAGGGGTAGAAAATGGTTTTGGTTCACCTTGGTCATCTATTGAAGCACTAACACTTTCATTCACTTTTCTTCTCGTGCACAAGATCCTCACCTAGGTCATCAATGATCACATTAATGGACTCCATAATAGTAAATGTTCTCAAATTAAACACCCTATATGCCCTATTGTTATTAAAATATCCAAGAAATATTCTTTCATTGCTTCGGGAGTCAAACTTTCCTTAGTTCTCTCAATCTCTCAAAATATAGAACTTACTCCCAAACACTCAAAAATAGTTCACGTTAGGCTTGTTGCCTTTCCAAATTTTTATAGGGGGTTAGGCATGTGTCTAGCCTAAGGTAGACTAGATTAACAATTTAGCATGTTGTGTTTACTACTTCGGCCCAAAATATCTCAAGCAAACCCTTGCTATTCAACATGACATGTGTCATTTCTTGTATGACTTTATATTTTCTTTCAATAGTGCCATTTTGTTGTAGGGTCTTGGGTGAAAATAACTCATGTATAATGCCATTTTCATCACAGTATGCACAAAAGTCAAAGTTGTAAAACTCTTTTCTGTAGTCACTCCTAATTCTAACCACTTTTCCTATTGCTTGACCTAGCTCATTTTGGACTTTCTTACAAATGCTTTTGAAGCTAGCAAAGGCCTTAGACTTCTCCCTAAAAAATGCAACCCAAGTGTACCTAGAATAGTTGTTTACCATTACTAAGAGATACCTCTTCCCACCTATGCTCTCCATTTGTGTTGGACCCATAAGATCCATGTGAATGAGCTCAAGGGGTCTCTTAGTCGTGATGGTCTTCATGTTTTTTATGAGAAAATCTTGAATATTTTCCCAATTGACATAGTACACACACTTTGGTAGTTGGCTTCCCTATCTTATGTACACCCGTACAAGTTCCTTGATTGTAATTCGGTTAAGGTCTTTGTAGTTCAAGTGCCCTAACCTTCGATGCCATAGTATGACCTCGTCTACATTCACCCTATAACACCCTAATGAAGGATTTGGAAATATACAATGGAAATTATCACCCAACCTAACCCCTCCCAACAAACACTCTATTTTATCATTTAACATAGTGCACTTTTCCGCCGTGAAGTGTACAACATTGCCATCATCACACAATTGAATAATACTGATAGTGTTGGCCGTTAACCCTTCCACATAAAGGACATTAAACAACTTTGGCATGCCCGATAGTTGAATGGAACCCTTTCCAACAATCTTGCAGACACTCCCATATCCAAATGTAACTGTCCCTCAGTTGCATCTCTCTAATACACCAAAAAAAAAAAAGAGAGAGACTTCTCTCCACCCATATTTCTCAAGAATCAACCATTAAAATACCATTTATCCTTGACTTGGGCACTTACTACAGTGTGAACTACAAGATACCTCTCATGACTCGATGACGCGATCATCTTCATAGGCCAAACTCAACCTAGGTAAAGTAAGCAAACACAATATATGCGTACAATGTGTCTATATGCAATCTTTAAGGCAACCATGCTCTGATACCAATGTTTGGGGGAGAGATACTATGAATCTTCCCTCACAATGAAACACTTGGGATGGTAGACACTACCTAAGGGGGTGAATAGGTTAATTAAAATTTCTCTTGGACAACTACCAATTTTTAACCAATACTACCACAATTATCTCTTCTCAAATTAATTAAGCTATTAAGAATGAGAACCCCTTTAAATAAGAACAACCTATAAAACCATGAAGATTGGTGTAATGAATTTGTCAAGTTATTGATTCATACTCAAACTCTCAAGGTGATCCCAACCAAGGCAGCAACCTCACTACCAGACCACTATATGATATGAATGTTCACACAATCAAATCCAAAAACACATAGTGCTCATGTGTGCTATAAATCACAAGTGTATAAACCTAACAATAAAGAACCCAGGCAATTTGTTGATGCATAAACCCTTCTTAGAAAAAAATCGCGGCGAACCACTCGGTTTCACCAAAGCCTAATCTACTATCCCAAAGTTAATTTACAAGTACTTGAGATTTATACCCCAACTAATTCCATAGGGGGACACTCATTTCTTTCAATAAGCCTCTCCATTGAAACTCCCTTTTTGATGTTATGGATAGTTTCACTTGAAATCCCCGCAACATAGTTTGTTTAGTCCTCGAGCAATCTGCTCCACCAAGATCTTTGGTATGCACACAAAAAGTGATTTTGGTAGAACCAAGCAAGTTCTTCTTCTTCAAGGTGTGAGTTTGGATAGGAATCAAAAGATGTGTTAGCCTTTGGATTGAGGGATCTAGGGTTACTCACAAGCTCTCAATGTTTTAGATAGGCTGAATTTACTCCCAAGAGACATACCATGGGGCTTACCCTAGCATGGGAAAGATACCCCTCTATTTATAGGCTCAAAATAATGTTTGTCTTAGGGACCAAGAAAACGCAAATTTGTGAATGACCATTCGAGCAGTGGGATAGCGGTGGGAGGGTGGTGGCTATTGGAATGAAAATATGATTTAAACCATAGTAGTAGAGTAGGGACCACTTGAGCCTCTCAAGACCACTCAAGTGGCCTAAAAGTGACCTATAGCGCGGTCTCCACTGCCCACTCATTCAACCTTTCCTGATTTTATCACTAAGTGTTCAGAGACTACTCTAGCAATGACTAAAAAACATAGGGTGACCCCTACTAGTTGTTTAAGCCTAAAACCAAGCAAAAAAACTTGTCTTGTTGAGCACTAAAGGGTGTTCCTCAAGGAGGGTTTGATTATGGCTCAAACTATATTTTCAAAACACAACAAGGTTTAGAAAAACTTTTCTTTGAAAATCCCTAGGAGCCATACTCGGATTAATCAACGATTTCATTTTAACTGTATTTATCCTAAGTCTAATAAATTAAGCCAAGGGTTCTTAGGTTTCTAAGGTCATTACTTTTTTCCTAAGCAAGAAGGTATATACAGAGGCTCTCTTGATATTGCTTGAAGCATGATCTCCTCCATTTCATTGACTCTTTTGGACTTTTAATTTTGTAGCATCATGACCTTAGAATAGATTGAGATTTACAAAAAGCCTTCATGAAATTAGTCAATTACAAACATGAGATAAGTATGACAAAGAATCTAGCAAGAACAAATAATCAAATAAGAAACAAAAGAAGGGCAATCAAGGTATATAACTCCAAAGTCAACCTAAAATATCCAAAACAATAAAGTATATAACTCATAGTACATCACACAAACAAAGAAAAACTGAAAACAAATGAAAAAAAAAGTACTAAAATACAGGAAAATGAATGAATAAAACGCTGAAAACTCCCATAATGTCTTGTATCTAGGTCTCCAAGAGACAACTTCTCTAGCTTCTTCACCGGCCCCATAGTCAACACGATATACATCATGATCACCATCATTACCAACTATGGGTTGTCTCTCAAACTCTACATCAACCTCAGAAACTAGTCTGAACCTTTATCTCTGTAGCATACGAACATATGCCTGATGTGCCACAACTGACTCCCCATAGTACTTTGTGCCCTATTTGTACCAAAAATTCTCCCATCAAGAAAATATAGTCTAAGGGATATAAGACTATGTTTCTCATCTATCCGACTCCAAACCTATGTAAGTGTATCCATAATAACAATCCACTAGGCAAAGGAAAAATCATTAGTAACCCTTGTTAGTGGTGCACACGAGGTACTAGGATGTGTGTGCATTGGTTGTATTGCTCTACGATTAGATTGTCTAGGTTCTACGGGAGGGGTAGGTATCTCAAGCTCTATCTCTTCTCCCTCTACCTCAATCTCCATAGGATTGAATAAAAAACTTACACTAGTCTCACTCTACCTCATTGACTCCATTCCTAGAGTTTTTATTTGGTTGTTTCCGCTGATCCGTGTCCAATGTAGCAACTCCCTTGCTCAAACTTACACTCGTGATCAGTGAACCAAAAGGCATAAAATCTGCCACCCTACCCTTATCATAAGCTTTCCTAATGACCCCAAATATCAAATATGGCAAATCAATGTCAACAAATATCCTTATTTCATGCAACATGTAAGCTTTTTACACTAGAAATATAGAGACATGGGTTTTTATGTCAATGTTATAGTTGGCAATTAGATTCAACATCCCAAAGTCTCTAGTCCAATCCTTTTGGTAGAATCTTGACAGTTTCATCCATCGGGATAAGGAGCACCATACAACTCGGGTATGACCTTAAAAGGCTTAGGTAGCTCAGTATCTAGTCTATGTCTATAAGAATCATTTGCCACCCAGGGTAGTCTAAACATGGTGGCAATCAAATCAGCATAAAACTCAAACAAGATCCCAAAAACATAAGTAGTGAAGTGTTTACTATCTACATTTGTGCTCCTAATGTGTGCATAGAATTCTTTCACCATATTCTCATTCACCAACATAGGGGCAACGAAGAGTTGTGTCCACCCTCTAGACTCCAAATTCAAAGGAATATAAGTATTTCTTACCCTATCGAAGTTTAATCCACGTTACACCATCATAGACCTGGAGTCATATTATCACTTTTACGAAAATATGGGTCTTGTAAGTGACTTTTCTCCTAAAAAAACATGCACTCGAGCTATTTGCTCAGCTCATGGATCCATTACCCAAAACAAGCAGTGAATAGGTGTAAAATGAAGTGAATATCACATATATAAAGATGAAACGCACCTAAAATCACTCTAGCGTATGTTTAAGAGTGTGGTTGGCTATGGATAGGCACAAAATGGGGTTAGGCTCAAGTTAGGAGTGGAGAAGAATGAGTTAGAATGAATAAAAATATGATTTCTAATCCTCAGGTCCAACATTCTGCGCAAGCCGCTCGAGTGGTGTGGAGATTACTCAAGTTGTCCTTAAAGTTGTTTTGCACTACTGCTAGTTTCACAAACCAACACTCCTCTGGACCACTAGTACTCCTCCTCTACTCCTCTAATCAACTTCATGAGCCTCTAAAAACATGCATGAGTGTATCTACATAATTAAATGAAAACCCCGAGACAATGTAGAAATGTGACACATTAAATCATTAATAAGGCTCTAAATGAATTCCTAATGCATCATTTAATTGAATACATAACCGATTAGTGAGTGTCTTGTACATATTTTTTCTTCTTTTCATCTTTTTGGGAACTCATCTTATTTTTGCATCCCTTCTTCTCTTAATGGCCTCAATTAGTATGATTGTGAATTCTATACTTTCCAAATTATGCTTCTAAGACATGTGTAGCTAAGCTCTTTGAACTTTGGATGTAAGCAATTACAATTAAGCATATAGTACTGTTAACAATTACACTAGACATTTATACCTCACCTTTTTAAATTTGGTCTTATTAGACTAATTTCTCACAGTTGGTTCTTTGACATCTTTCAAGTGATTTGGGGTTTTACCAACCTTTAGATATATGTTCACCTATTACCAGCACTTAAAGTCATGCAAGGTCATTAACAATTGAAGCAAGCATGACTCTTAATTCAACACTAACCCTAAAATGGGTGATTGGTTAAGAGTGCACTTAGTTTTATAAATATCACAAAGATCAAAACTATCCACGTAGGCTAGGGTGAAAGAGGCCTAGTTTAAGGATCATGCTCTAACATTCATAGCTGTTTAGTTCTCTATCCCCTAAAATGGCTCATAGTAATGAACTTCAAATTTTATTTATTGATGAATCAACTAAAATTGGAATCAAAGTGTGATTACTATCATTAACAATAAAAATAAAAAAATAAAATACTTTTTCTTTTTGCTTTTTCAATGTGATTAGCCATGAAATATGCATTTATATAATTATTATTCATTGGTTAATTGTTCTACTTTTGGTGTTAAATGTGCTTGAATAATGAATTTCTAGGTTTTATGTTTTTGTTGTAGTGTTTGCTCATTTTATAGGTAAATATATCAAAAGAATGTTTAGGTCCAAGCACACCAAAGGGATGAAGTTTGGAGCGTTTCGAGTGAAGAACAGAGCAGGGAATTTTTTTTTTTGATGCGTCCCTACTCAGCTTAGTGCGTTTGGATGCAGGAAAGCTATTGGAATATGAGGGAAAAAGGAGAAAATCAAGTTTTTCCATAGACTTTGGTGCATTCGGACGAGATTGGCAAAATTGGACAGAAACATGCTTGCTTCCATATGCATGTTTCTTGCGTCCAGACGTGACCCCGTTTTGCCTTGTGTTCTTTGAGTTATATTAGGTTTAGACTTTCCTAATCCCATATAAATATTTGTATTAACCTAAATGAGGATATTCTCCATCCTTCAGCCTATTTCTTGTTTTTTGCGTAATTTTTTCATATACGTGGATTGCTAAATCCCCAACTAAAGTCAGGGGTGATTCTTTCAATAAAGCACAGTATTTATTTTTGATCTGATGATCTTCAATGCATGATTTTTCTTATTAATTGATTCTTAATTTTTAGTAATATTTTTACTCTATAAAATCTCTTGATGTGTTATGCCACGCACATCAAATGCTTTAGATTCCTTATGAGTCAAATAACTGGTTTTGTATGGTTGGATCGATTAATTAGGATTTTTATGAAAATATTTGATTTTTTTATTATCATAAAAATAGGTTTTAGTTGTTAAAAAGCTTGATTCATCGTCGACTCTAGGCACGGTCAATGCTTGTAATCTACAGTCAAATACTATTTTTATCCAATCAAGTTATTAGTTACAATTTCAGATTTTAAAAAAAATATATAATCGCCGATAAATCTTCCATTTAAGATCACTCCTCAACTGATTCTTAATTGAGTTCGAAAATCGAATTAGGAATGGATATTATGTAGATTTGAAATAGGATCGTTGATGCTTTAGTATTTTCCAACTATTGTGCATAATGTATGCATGATGTATAACGCTATGCATGATCGTGCATCTAGATCCACACTCTCACCTCACCTACTCCTTAGGTGACTCTTTGATAACTCTAGGGACTTCTAACTTAGTTGAGGCAATAAGTCTTTCATGGTCCTCACTTTGCACCCAAACTTTTTCTTACTTCCATTTTCTCGGGCTAGCACAGGGAATGGGTGGAGGATTCACTCTCTTCTCTTCAAATGTTTCTAGATTAACCATAATTTTTGGAGTTGAGAGAGTCTTTTTCAACCTAGCTAGTGAGCCTTTAAGTGATTATGCAATCCTAGGTTTGGAATCACTAGACCTACATATAAGCTTTGTAAGTTTTAATGTTTGGTTATTTAAAGCCTTGATTTGGTTAGCTAGGTGAATAAGCTTCTTGGTGATGACTTGCTAGAGTACATGCAATGTGTACTATTAGGTATATGTTTTCAATTGACTAATTTCGTAAAGTCCATTGTGAATCTCAACCTATTCGATGATTGTGATGCTATAAAGATTGAAGATCCGAAAGTGTCATTGAGGGGAGGAGATCAAGCAACAAAGCTAAATTATTCACACTCTATATGCGCCTTCAAGCTTTGGATAAAGGTAATGACCTAGATACCTAAGATGATCCCTTGGTAACTAACTTAGGAGAATTAGGGTTAAATTGAATCAAAAATAATCTCTGTATGGCTCCTAGGTTTTTTTCAATGAAAAGATTTTCTAAACCTGTTTTGTGTTTTTGAAAACATAGTTTGAACCATTATCGGACCCCTCTTGAGCAATGCCCTTTATGCTCAAGAGGACAAGTTTTTTTGCTTGATTTTAGGCTTAAAAAACCAGTAGGGAGTGCCCTATGCTTGCTAGCCTTCGCTAGTGCCATCTTTTGATGACTTAGTGAAAAATAAAGAAAAAAGCCAAATGGAGTAGAACAGTGTCGAGCGGTCCCTGAGGCCGCTCAAGCGTTCTACTCTTCTAGGTTGGTTTAAAATACAATTTTCATTATATTGACCACCAACATTTCATCAATCGAGTGGTTGTTCGCGAATGTAAGTTTTTTTTATTGGCCAAGATTACCATTATTATGAGCCTATAAACAAGGAGTATCTTTCCTACTACTACAACAAGCCTTTATACTGATTTTTGAGAGAGAAATCTATCTTATAGCCTAGAGATCTTCCACCACAACCCTAGATCATTAAGAACCAAGACTATCTTCTAGAGATTCTACCCAACCTCACAATCTGGTGTTGAAGATCTTGAATGGTTTGAACCATAACCATTGGAGTGTGATTACCAGGGAACGTTGGCGTGCCCATGATTGCTTGAGGCCTAGAGGATCCTTTATGGAGATAAATCCAAGTGAAGCTACACAAGACGTCGAAGGAGGCCTTTTAGCAGACATACATATTGAAGAAAATGAGCATCTAACCATGGTATTGGTTAAGGTATAAGACTCGAGTCCTCGTAAGTTGACTTTGGAGTAGTAGATTAGGTTTTGAAGAATCGAATGATAGAGTTATATATTAAAATCTTTCTTGTTGTAGTGAAACTCAATTTATTATTTAATAACAGTTCTTCATTTTCTATTTTAATGAGAATTTGTGTGGCTAAAATAGTTTTATTATATTAAATATATGATATGCATATGTGTCTTTTATTTTACATTGTAGATAACCTAGTATGTAGAGTTTAGGTTTTGCACAAAAGATCAGATTATCAGATCCTTGTATGATATGAGTAAAGGTTCACATTCTTAAATGAAACTGGACACACCATCTGTAGGATTGTATTGCAATCTTTTGCCATAGTCTGTCTTGGCTATAGGAAACTATCAAATGTTTCGGATTGTTGCACTAGTACACTTTGTGTATTGAACAAGACCGTCTTTTAGGTTGATATCTTTTTACTGAATAAATAACAAAATAAATACCTCACGTTTATTATGATTGCTTAAATTCTCCATCCTAAGATATTTAATTGACAAGTGCATATAATGATTGTTACTTTAATTCATCAAAGTGTGAGATTAATATTTTGAGTCAACAAACTCAAAGAATTGGGAGATGACATTATTTGTATGGTGGAAATTAATTATTAAAAAAAATCATGTCCTAGTATTTAAATGGGTTGATGATATCCTCTTGAGGAATCTCAAAAATGTTGTCCATGTTAAACCCTATAGGTAGATTTAATTATCCGACATGACAAATAAGTTGAGTAATAAGATCTCAATGATAAAAAAAATACAATTAAATATAATTGTTAGAATTTAATTAATTGAAAAACATCTATAATCTTAAATATGGAGAGATTATTAAGCATATAATGGCAAGGAGCTCAAAATATAATATTGAGATAAGACCCAAAAGATCAATAATAAGATTTTAGTGGACTAATTTATTATTAATGGACCATGAGATGTTTGTTCTAGGTTAGACATAAGATTTTTAGACCCATTGGAAGCCCTACCCTTATTTCTCCTTAGGGGCTCTACTGTAGCATATATATAGACACCCTTTATGGTTCTCTTAGACATACTTTACATTTATGTTTAGAAGAGACACATGCAGAGAGAGAGAGAGAGAGCAAGAGACAAAATTTGGAGGATTTTCACCTACAATGCATTCAAGTTTTGGCGTTAAAGGACATAAGGTAAAAGATCGCGAGGTCCATCGAGCTGGCTGTTCAATCTGCATCAGTTTTCGTTCATGTTGTGATCATCAAAAAGTAAACCCTAATTCTGCTTTGTAGGGTTAACAAATAAATTTTTGTATTCGTTTTATACGTGTCATTTACGGATCTTGGGATTCGCATTCTAACACCGATAAGGTTTCCAGAGATTCTTCCCGAGGAGGATTTTTCACATCAATAAATCACTTGTGTTCTTTATTGTTTATACATATACACTTGTGATTATGTGTTTGTATAAATTATTGATTGATATCTATTTCATCCATATTTGCATTTGGGTTTGGGGTTTTGGATTTTGGGCTTTGGGTACCTTGAGTAAGAATGAGTGTTTTGAGTGTTTAATTGCAAAATTAACAACATCAATTCTCATGGGTAATTGGGGTCGTGGTGGTTAAAGAGGGGTTATCATCGTCAATTTCTAAATTCAACTAAGAAGAGGTAATTGAGGTAGAATTATGTTTTAATTGGTATTTGATTGAGCTAAAATTAAAAAACCTATTCACCCCCCTCTAAGTAGTGTCATGCGCTCCACATGTATAATTGTGATGGAAGATCTACATCATTTCTCCCCCCTCCCGGAACAACAATTGGAATTAGATTGTAGTTGCCCTAAGTTGCACGTAGAAACATGTAAGTGTTTTCCCTTATTGAGATCTATCATTAATGCTAGTTAGTTTTGAATGGATTCTCAAAATGGAGGTTCAATTGCACGACCACCACTCTTTGACGGGTCTAATTTCGTGTATTGGGAAGCTCGCATGAGAGCATTTCTAAAATTCATAGATGAGAGAGTTTGATTGAGTGTGCAAGAAGGTTGGAGCCCTCCCATCACCACCACATCGGTAGAAGGTAGTGAAGTGTTAGTTGAAGTGAAATCCCTAAATACTTGGTCAAAGACCAAGATTGAACAAGCGGGGTAGAACTCTAATTATAATTGGGCGAAGGTCCTTTTTCGGGTAATTGGAAGCCAAAAGCACGTAGAATATCAATGTTGTGACACCAAATGAGTTTTGGAGAATCGCAAATTGTGAGACCTCCAAGAATTTATAGGACATTCTTGTGGTATCTCACGAGAGAACTACAATAGTCAAGATGTCTCATCTCCAAAGGTAAATCTCTCAGTTCGAGACTTTGAGGATGCAAAATGATGAAACATTTAGTGAATTTTATGCTAAATTGAATGACATTATAAATTTAGTTGCATTAGGTACCAAAGTCGACGATGCTTCTAGAAAATGAAAAATCTTGAGATCTCTACCCGAGAGGTTTCATGCAAAAGTCACGTCCTTAGAGACAAGCGTCAACATGGAGTCAGTGTCGGTAGTATACCTACTTGGGTCGATATTGAGTTTCAAGATGAACCTCCATCACCTAAGAAAGCAAAGGGAACTTCTTTAAGCTCAATTAGAGAAGAGGGAGGGAAATCTGAGTCACCCCAATTAGGAGAGGAGGACCTAGCCTTAATTTTGAAAAAGTTCAAAAAGTATTTCAAGGCTAGCAATGTAGAGTCCTCAATGTTGAAAGGAAAGCCTAGTAAACCTACTAATACTAAAGAGGGAAGAGAGAAAAGGGGAAGAAGCTCTCAACATAAGGTTGAGAGAAAGGGGCAAGTCTTCAAATGCTTTGAGTGTTAATGATTTGGACACATGGCCTTGGAATGCTCGAATCAAACAAAGAAAGATTCGCCCAAAAAAAAAAGACGAGAGCTATGAAGTCAAAGTGAAAAGATAGTGAAAGGAGTCCACATTGAGTGATTACCCTCTTCTCAAGATGATGAAGAAAATTTCACGGCCTTTGTAGGTCCACTCTCCTCTTCCCCTAGAGAAACTTCGACAAGTGAAGTTGAGGCAAGTTCTACCACAAGGGTAGAGGACTTGGAAGAAGAAATCCCCACATGTGTGCAGGATGAAGAGTGTTTTGAGGATATACACAATGTATATGACCAATTTCATGATTCAAATAAGCTTTCTAAAAGACTTCCCATAAGCAATGAAAAGTTTTATAGAATGTTATCTATGGGAAAAAGTGAGGGTGACAAGCATGGTCTAAGCTACACACATAAACACACCACAAACACTTCTTCCAAGACTATGTTTGTGAAGGGTTACACCAACTCATCACCCCTACAAGTAAGCACAAGTCCTAAAAATTCTCAAAATGGTGAAGGTATGCACTCAAATAAGAATGTTATTAAGGAGACCCAAACCAACCATGATATGTGTTATACTTATGGAGAACATTGTCATCATAGTAGATATTGCATGAAAAATAGGGATTTCTTAAACAAGAAGCTATTGCATCTATCCAACCAATCCAAAGATTTAAACCATCAAGTTTTGAATTTTTCTAAGCTTTTGGAAAGGTCCAGTGAGTCCAAGTATATGCATGCATCATCATCCAATGGACCACATGCCAGAGTGCACAAAGCTCCTTCTACCCTTAAGGTTAAGGTTGATCTACGCTCTTATGGAGAGAAGAGAGCTAGTCCTTCACCCATTCCCTGACCTAACCTAATTTTTAGGAAGGGAAAAAAAAGTTTTGCTGGCTAGGGAGGAATTTGAGAAACTCATCATCTAAACCAAGTTGGAGGCCTCTGATTGCTTCTTGAAATGCCATGGCTCCTAAGAAGTAGGAGAGATTAGGGGGTTGGGGGACTTGAACCCTTGACCTTAAGGAGGCAAAGCCTTCACAAGGTAAGGAGCACAATTAGACCAAAGGCCCGTTGATAGGAGAGGTGAGAGTAGGGACCTAGGTGACCATTAATGAATTACATCAAACACCCTAGAGTCATACATTGTATATATTTTTCTTTGTTTATTTTGGTTTTTTTTCTATATGAAAAAGTCAAAAACAATAGAAATTTGAAAAACTCAAAAACAAAAGAAATTGAAAAACCCAAAAATAGTTTAGATGTCAAATTTGATATTCATTTTTAGGATTTAATGATAATTTTTAATTATTCTTTTCTTTATTTATTGCATGTTTACGCATATCTTTCTTTTGTGTTTTTTTATTTGAATCATACAAAAACATGAGAAAAGAAAAAGCAAAAAGATTTTCCTTTGTTTATTTTTCTTTGTTATTGATCATCGTAATTCACATTGTGGTTTGCATCACAATGATTTCGTCCGTAAATCAAAGTTGAAATGCACATTTATATGGGTATATTAGGGGATAAAGAACTTAGTGGTATGAATCTCAGTGCTTGATTCATGAGTCAAAGTATCTTTCACCATGGCACGCTTGAATAGCGTTTACCTTTGAAAAATTCAAAACCAAGTATACGCCAACCATTCACCCTCAAACTTATGAGTCCTGTTAGTTTAAAGGATTCATAATCTTAAATGACTCTAAGTGTTGGCAATAGGTGAACACATGAATAAAGGTTAGTTAAACCCCAATCCCTTATAAGATGTGAAAGGCCAATTGTCAGAAATGAGCCCAATGTGGCCAAACTTCAAAAAGTGAGGCATAAATAAATGGCTAAAAATAATTGCACTTGAATTGTTGTGAGTACTTATGCTTAAAGTCATTGCACCTTTGTAAAGCTCAAAGAGCTCATGCTAATCATGTTTAGAAGCATACTTTAAATGTATAAAATTTACAATCGTGTTAATTGAAGCCATAAGAGAAGAAGGGATAAAAGAAAGGGTGAGATGTCTAAAAACAAAATTGATTAGGACACTCACTAACCGGTCATGTATTCACTTAGACGAAGCATTAGGATTTCATGATAAACTTATGAATGTTTTGAACTAATCGGAATCCTAATGATGTCGGAGTTTTGTTTCACACACTTCACGCTTGAATTTGTCAAAGTTGAACAAAATTTTAAATATGTGTGAGTGAAATTAAATGAAGTGAGGAAACATTGTTCTAGGATGCATGAAATTGAATTCTATATTTCTTAGTAAGCCTTAGATTAATGTAATGAGATGATGGAATTTGGATGGAGCTATTATGATCTGAACATGTGTAATTTTCATGATTTATGTCATTGTGCATATTTATGTTTAATTTAAAAAATTCATTACATTAGATCCAATTTCATCCATGCACGTGTATTTAGTGCATTTAGTTTTTACATACATCCATGCATGCATTTTAGGGTTAAAGGATGCCTTGAAGGAGTAGATGAATGGTCAAAATGGTTCGTGAATTCTTAAAATTTTATTTATCAAAATGTCATAAAACACAAGGACTACTCAAGCGACCCTCACTCTGCTCAAGCAACCTCACAATAAGTCAGCGACTAGGGTTTTAAAAACAGATTTAGATGTCTTTTTTGCATTTCAAAGTCTTCCAAATGCATCCCAAGCCTCCCAAAACCCTAAATCTCTATAACTAAGAGATCCTAAACACCTTCTAGTGAATTTCTAACCTTTGATTCTTGGTGTGACGCCCCAAAATCCGGGGGTCCTGTATTAACCGTTGACAACCCATCAACCCGCGGAAATACCCGTGGATGTCGCTTAACCCGACACCACATCAATAACATCCCTAAACCGAGGTTATAATCCACAATGAAAATTCGGTTCAACATTCAGTTGATCCAACCCCAGTCCAACTCCCCATGATTCATATCCCATTAGGGTCCAATTTGATCATTGGAGGGAAGGAAAAACATAGCCCAAAGGCTTGACAAAGAAAACAAAAATAAAAAAAAATTTCTGAGTTTTGGAGGGTGTACCGGTACGCGTACCGGTACGCTGTACCCACTGGACATCGGCGTACCGGTACGCGTACCAGTACGCTTTGTCTTCCGTCTGTCTACGTACCGGTACGCATACCGGTACGATTTTGCCAGTTTTGCCTTTTTCCTTTGTTTTTCACTTCCAATCCATTCTAATACATTCCTAAACTCATCCAACACATGTATAATACGAATTTTCATATAATACACAACTTATACAAATTCCATTACATTTAATTCCATAATTTACACATCAAAATGGAATTTATACAAAAGTTTTTACAAAAACTCTAACTAAGGCCACAAGCCGGCCCCCTTCATTCTTGATGCTCTCCAAGTGAGCCATCCGCCGGTGTAAACCCCACACCTGAAATGTTTCCCGTATAGGGTGAGCACAACGCCCAGTAGAGATAAACCTATAGAGGTTACTCTTCCCCTAGATGCACATGCTCATGTAATCTTCACATAAACATATAACTAAACATTTCTCATACTTATGCATTCTATGATGGAATGCAACAATGCTATGCCATGGAATGAAGTGACACTCACCCATGCGTTTCAACCCGAGTCCTCACCGACTCACACAACACAATGCAACGCCAAAGTGTAATGCAACCCGTCTATTGACAGAAAAATCCTTCCAATGATCGTTATGAAACCCGATCATTATTGGAATCTACCCATTGAATGGGTGTTTTTATACAACAGAATCTTGTGTCTTCCTGGGCAACGGATTTTGGAATTTCACCCCGGCTCCGTGGGCATGCCACTTTTCTGGAATTTCACCACCGGCAAAGTGACTGAACCAAGTGGTTCCGGGTTTTTCACCCGAGGGAGTGTCTAGCCCTACTTGCTTTACCCGCCACAAGTTTTCCTTATGCAATGCAACCTTGCAACTCAGTCGGATCTTTGATCCCGACTTTCCCGAGCTCACATACCAAGCACCAAACAAGGTGTTGATTAAATCTATGCATCTCCCACACACCAACACTCATGCAATTGCCCCATGAATGTGATGCCATGAACATGCTCCATGTACAATGGTGTAAAATGAGCAATATATCCACATACCATGGAATTTAGATCATAAGCATATAATTTCCTTACATCATCGTAACTTCATGGCAATTATATCAAGTGCATATAACTACCAATATTATATTCATGTCAACTTATCAAAGTTATGTCTTGAAAACATAGAGTATAAATTTAATCATCTCTACACATAAACATGTTATCACAATAACATTGAAAGAATCTCATTTCATCAACCAAGGCATTTAACATATTTTCTCATTTTAAGCAAAGCAAAAACTTCCAACACACAAGGCATTGCCTTCAATATCACCAAGTTTTATAGTGAATCACATATAACTTCCACATATCAAAATTTAGCTAGCCACAAGCCTAAGCCAATTTCATGCTCACCTTTTCATTCTCATAACCATAAACACATGTATACATCATTACACATGCATATATATATATATCCTTAATCTAGCTACACCTAGGGTAGAATGATCCAAGATAGGAATAACCCCTACCTCTATAGAAGTGTAAACAACCTCTATGCACCAAAACAAGCCCAAAAGCTTTGGTTTCCAAAATTTCTCCCTTTGAATATTCGGTGAAACGCCTTGTTTTTGGTACGTAGTCGAAGCCCTCGTCGAGAGGATCGACTTTAACTCTTGGCTCGACGGATTCCGAGCGACGGAAGTCCGGGAATCGACGGAGAAAGCTTGAAGAAAATCAATTTCCTCTCTTTTCTCGCTTCTCTCTCTCTTGGCCGGCCAAACAAAGACACAAGTGGGCAAAAATCTGATTTTCTAAGATATTTACCCCTATTTATAGTTTTAAATACTCTGCCCACGTCGCGCCACGTGTCTCTCGCTTAATCGGGTCCGATTTCGTCCCGAAACGATTTATTTGATCCCGGTTTAAGTTCAAATTAATTTTATTTGAACTTTAATTTAATTTTAAGGAAATTTTATAAAATTTATTTATGGGGACGTTCGTGAGATAAATCGCCACGCAGTCGCCTCGAACGACGTGCAAAATCTGACTATCTCGGAATTCGACGAAATTTGACAAGGTGACTCGTTTCCGCGATACGAATCCAACAGAGAACTCCGTTTCCTCATCCGGGGTCTAGAACATGAGTATTTTAAATACGCATTATAGTGGCAAATTACTATTTTGCCCTTTGTGGAAAAAGTTCAAATTTCCCGGGTTTTACACTTGGACCTAGAATTGTGTATATCATGCCTCCACAAAGTGAGAAATGGGCTAGGGTTGAGGATTGCAAAACGAGATTGAGATTGAGTTTCATGAGACCACACGAAGAGAGATACAAGTTAGAGAATGCTCTCCGGCCAGTTATCATTGAACGGGGGTAAAATTTAGAGAGGTAACTTCCTCGATCCCCTCGAACTTTGAGTATTATAGGTGGACTCAGCAATTAGATGTCCTTGAGCCTGCGAATGTTAGCATGGTGAGAGAGTTCTACACTCATATTTGTGATGCCCATCTCCAAGCAAAACACTATGTCACATATATTTGAGGGGTTGACTTCATGTTATCAGCTAATCTCATTGCTACCACACTTAGCTTACCGAGGGTAGAGATATCTTGTTTCAAGAGGAGAAACCCAATGTGAATATTCTCTCACGATTATACACTTGGACCTCAAGACACTATACCTAGAGGGGTTGAAAAGGCTTTTCAATTGAACGCATAATTGATTACCAATTTAAGAAAAACCCACCAAATTACCTCTTCTCGCAAATATTTATCAAATAATAGTGAGAACTCCATTTTAGTTAATATTCAATTAATTTGCTCAAAAATCAATCTCATGACAATCCCAAAACCCCAAACTCAATTTGCACAACTATTGTTGAATAAATGATCAAATAATCAAATCAAAAAACACATAGTGCACGTGTTTGCAAACAATCACAAGTGTATACAATAATCAATAAACAACATAAGCGATTTGTTAACGCATAAACCTTTCGCGGGGAAAAATTGTGGGGAACCACTTTTGGTTCACAAAAGCCTAATTCACTACTCGTTAAGTCAACATACAAATACTCGAGACTTATACCTCAACTAATACCATGGTTAGATGCTTCTTTCCTTATTGTCTCTTTGCTAAAGGGCCTCTTTTGAGATCTAGTTTAACTTCACTTGGACCTCCCCGTCACACAGTTCATCCAGGCCTCGAACAATCATAGGCATGCCAATGATCGTCAATATGCGCACACCAATAGGTTTAGCAAAACCATCAAGGTCTTCTTCTCTAAGTTGTGAAGTTAGTTGGATCTAGGTTATGGTGGAAGCTCTCAAAGTAGAAGTATGATTTTTTCTCCTAGAAATCTCATAAGAGGCTAAAACTAGGTGTGGGAAAGGCTCTCCCTATTTATTAGTCTGGAATAAGGGTAACCTTAGTAAATAAGAAAAATCATATTCATGAATGAATGCTCAATCAATGGCAGGGCAGTCGTAGGGCGGTTGTTGTTGGAATGAAAAACATGTTTCAAACACGACTAAGGCAAGCACCACTTGAGCGAACTCATAGAGCTGACCCTATGCTGCCTTTTGTGGCTTTTTCCCATTTCCTTCTTTAAGTCATAAAGAGAATGTTCTAGCGAAGGTAAGTGAGCATATATTGCACCTTATAGGATTTTAAGCATAAAAATCATGCAAAAACTTATGCTCTTTAGCACTAATGGGTATTACTCAAAGAGGGGCCCGATTGTGACTCAAACTATATTTTCAAAACTCATAAATGGTTTAGAAAATATTTTATTTTATAATCACCTAGGAGTTATAATCGGATTGGTTCCAATTCTATTTTCATCACAATCAACCTAAGTTAAAATAACTAAGGGTTCATCTCAGTTGTCTAGGTCATTACTTTGTTCGAAGCATGAAGGTGCATATGGAGGTTGAATGATTCTGCTTTGACACATGATCTCCTCCCTTCAATGAAGCTTTTTGATCTTGAACTTGATAGCATCACGACCATAGGGTGAGATTTTATAATAGACTCCACGAAATTAGTCAGTTACAAATATGATCTAACAAGATAGATGCCCTTTACGGATTTCTAGTTGAGGATTTACCTGGTCCCCATGAGTTAACTACTAAGATTTATAGTATATGTCATCCTAAACTAGGTTACCCTAAATTTTTTACAAAAAAAAAAAAATTTACACCAGAATATAGGATGTTGAATCTGATAGTCAACTACAACATTGATCCAAAGTCCCATATTTCTGACTTCCTAGTTTTGAGAACCTGCATGTTATATGTTATATGGAGGAGATTAGATCTAAATCTACCATTGATGATTTTGAGGACTATTTGGACATCCTTTCTGGAGGGGAGAGTATTAGATTGTTTGCCTTTTGGATCACTAATCTCTTATATCTTCAAGGGCCAAGGAGTTGTAGTCTTGCCCGAGGATCAAACGCAGAACCACATGATGCCTTTGACCAAGAGTTCACTCAAGTAGAGTAAGGCCCAGACTAACTATGTGGTTGTAGTACAGGAGAGAGGAGAGGCGACAGAGGTTCCATAGACTAAGAATGGACTTCGTGTACCACCAGTTCACCCTAAAACTAGTACGTCTATGCCCCCACCACCACCACATGAGCCCAATTCAGATATTCTGACTACTTAGTTAGCATCGATGGTTGATATGTTGACTAGAATGAAATAGCACAGGGAGGAGCATCATCATCTTACTTCTCAGAGGGTAGATGCGTTAGATGGTCATATTGTGAGCATGAAGTAAGCTTAGCAGGTTGTCTTTGGTTCGCTTACTTATATAGTTGGACGACTATGTAGTTGATTAAGGATAAGTAGATTGAGGGAGATCTAGTGCTAGACGAGTCAGATTCAGACACAGAGCTTCCCATACAAGATGGTGGACCGAGGGATGGTAATAGATTATGTGGAGATGATGCAGTCACTAGAGCTATTTTAAGGCTTTAGTTTAAGTTATATGGGAGTTTGAGAATTTACTATTCAATTGTGGTCTGTACTTAAGTAATTTATTTTTTCTGCTGACTTTCTTTTACTTTATTGTCTTTTTATTTGTTTTCTTTATTTTCATTTGTTGTGAAATTACTCTTAATCCTGTTATTGATGCTTTATCATTTAGACTTTGAGTTGTATGTTTTGTTTTTCCTTTGCTTACTTTACATGAATGATTTAGCTAGTTGGTCTGTGTTTATACCTTCTTGTTATGCCATGATTCTATGTCACGCTTGTTATAGGTTATCATTGGATTGTCATTTGTGACAAAAATTGGGGAGAATATTTTAGGTACTTATGAGACAAATAGGGAAGACTTACTGTTGACTAGCCTTGGTATGTTGCACGTGAACATAGTGAGGGGGAGTTTGTTCTAGTACTCAGGGGGAGTACATTTTAAACTTGGCATGAAGTCACCTATTAAAAGTTTAAAAGTATTCTGGAGTTAAAATGCATATTAGAGAGAATTTAGGTAGAAAGGAATTTGACACTGCCTCAGTATTTGGTCCATAAATTTTTACCCCGATATTCAATTGATCTTATTTTTGGACAAAAGAGACTAGACTTCCAGGGATAAAAAAGTGTACTTCATGAAAATTTTGTGAATTGACTTCTAACTAGGTCAAAACTATCTTGGAAGTTCATGCAAAAACAAATTTCATGTTCGAACGTGAAATTACGTTCGAACATGGATTAGACGCAGAATCAAATGTCTGATAGAATAGGAGATATTGGGAGTTGAGTCCATTCAAACGCCAATATTCGTTTGAATGTGAGTACACATTTAGCAGCGATCAGGTTCACGATTTCAACATTGTTTCTAACATTATAAATATCCATAGGACATTCTCTAGGTTATTTGTCAATAGCTTTCAATGCAAAGAGGCTAAGGAGAATTGGGAGAATGACAAGGGGAGAGATTTCGAAGGATTTATGCGAGGAAAATCATAATCAAACACATTAGAATCAAGATTCAAGGAGATTAAGGTAGGAATTCTTTCTCCAACTCATCCATTGAGGCTTAGGATTATTTATATGTATGTTTTGATTCCTATAAAAGTAAATATGATAGATTTATAACGTTTTTACACTTGATAATCTTATTCGTTTCTTGGAAGAATTACATGTTTTATATCATTCAAGATTGAATGCTATATGTTATGATCTCTTGTATGATTTGATTCAATTACTCTTGTGGTTGAAAATTGTGGGATTATGTATGGTTGGAAAACGTGGAATTTTATTTGAAAAGATATCTCTCGCAATAGGATTGATGAATAGGGTTATATATGGACCTATATCATAGAGTGCTTAGATGTGTTTCTTACCTTAAGGGGTTCGAAGGTTCCCTATCACTCGTAGTGGGGTTGGTACCTTGTGAGGACCAAATCACTATTCATTCACGGTTGATAACGCTGAGTGTTGGTATACTATAATCCTAGGAAGGATTCATCACTGCTGATATGTCAGTATACGTTATTCGACCTGTTTTATATCATACACCCAAGTATAAGTGGTCAAATTGTAGTTTTTTTGGTTTAAGTCCAAGATCGATCCCACGAAGAGTTTTAATAATTGGAATTTAAAATAAAAACAATAAAGTTGTTGTTAAAGCAGCAGAACATAAAATAGCTTGTGATGTGAGCTTAGATTGATAACTAGCCTAAGCAAATAAAGTGCGTAGGTAAACTGGTGAAAGACAATAATATGAAAGGTGCCCTTCAGTTTAAGGATCCCATATGCTTTATATTGGCTGAGTATTGGAAATGTCACCTTACAACAATTAACTTTCCTGTCACTTGGAAAGTTAACTGATAGGTCTGATGTATATTAAACCATAACACAACAACTTCTTAGGTTAGCTGGTAGGTATATGTAACAATTGACTGACTCAAGTAAACTAGAGGGACAAGCCATTCAGGAGGAATACTTGAATTAATCAATTTGCAATTTTATGAATCAGTTAAATAACCCTAGTAAATCAGAAGGACAAGCCATTCAGGAGGATCACTTAGGTTATTCTTCTGACAGTTCTATGCAACAATTAAACAACCCTAGTGAACCAAAAGGTCAAGCCATTTAGGTGGATCACTTAGATTATTCATTTGGCAACTTTGTATCATGCAACAGTAAAACATCCTTAGTGCACCAGAAGGTCTAACCATTCAGTTGGAACACTTTAGATATTCCACCGGCAGATTGATGATTCATTGATGACATAATTTCGGGCTACGTGTTGCACTAAAAGCATTGGATATGCCGAGACTTAACCCGTCTATAACCAATCAATCAAATTTTACGTAACACCCAATTACGTACATCACTATATCATGCATGAAGTATATAATAGTAGATAGTATGGTATAGAATATTAAGTATCGCTTGGTGTTCATAACCAAGAGCGTATTATAACTATAACCATCTATCAATTAAGGGAGGTATATATATATATATATATCAGTATAGCATAATTAAACATCGGCATTTCCATAACTTAACCAATAATATACATATGTTTACCCCTCACTGAAGGGTATAAGTAAACTACTCACACTCCATTGCTATAAACAAGCAAGAAATGCGGTAATTCTCATTACAATAGTAAATAAAATACAGAAACTGACACTTATTTTGCAAGGAATAGTTGAAATACAACCACCCTTAATATCAATTAAGATACAAAGGTGGCGGTAGTTCAACTCTCCAAGTAGAAAGACATAACAGAAAGGTAGAAATAACAAAGTTCTGGTTGGAGAGTAGGTCGGACCGGATCTTTGAATTTTTCTATGGCTTTCTCTCTTTTTCTCTTCTTGAATTCTCCTTATCTCTCCCAAGCTCTCCACACTAGCCAGTTGAAGATAAAGGAGGCAGCACATATATATAGGCAAACATGAAAGCAGGAGGTGGAGGATAGAGTTGTGTAAACCCCCACAGTTTTATCGTGATATAGTAACACAAATATGTTTTAAAATGCTAATATATGTAATGATGTATGCATAAAATATTTAGATTGTAAGATTATAAATGAAAATGTTAGTTGAGGTAATAGGGTATATTGTAGAAGTTTGGAAGCATTCCGGAGTGAAAGCACACTTTAGAGAGAATTTGGGTAAAAGGATTGTGGATACTGTCTTAGTACTTTGACCATAACTTTTTATCCTGATGTCTATTTGATCTGAAATTTGGACAGTATATAGTAGACATATAAGGCTACAAAACAGTATTTCACGAAAATTTTCCAAATCCATCTCTAAATAGGTCAAAACTTCACTGGAAGTTCCTACAGAAACTGGGATGACGTTCGAACGTTAATCGACGTTCGAACGACAGTAAGTCCCAGTACTTTGGTCTCATGGAAATGCAGAAGTACTGGGAGCAAGTGACGTTCGAACGCAAATTGATGTTCGAACGTAAAGTAACAATTTGCACTAATGACGTTCGAACGCCAGATGACGTTCAAACGTGAGCAACGAATCAGAACATCAGATTTACGTCGGTTGAGATATTTTCTTCCTCTATAAATACATAGTGCCGCCTCCTTTAGCCTCCATACACCATTTACAACCCTAGGAAGCCTTGAGAAACAAGAAAGAAAAGGAGAAACACAATATCAAAGAGGATTTGCACTTTGAAGTGGATCAAAATATCAAGTTCTTCAAGAACTCTAAGGAAGAAGAAGGTAGGGGTTTTCTTCCACTCTTGCTCATTGATGCTAGGCTTATATATATACATGTTTTGACTCTTAATCATATATATTTGTTATGGAATCTTTGTTTCTTGATTGTTCTTGTAAATCTTACCATGTTTGATGGAAGTTATAGCTTGATAATCATAAAACCTTTGTTCTTGACATCCAAACTCTAGTTTTTCAAGAAGTATGGATTTTTCTTATTGATATTCATTTGTTCTTGATTTCAAAACCTTATATTCATTTGTTCTTTATTTCAAGACTTAATATTTATTGGTTCTTGATATTCAAACTTGATATTCAATTGTTCTTGATATCAAAACTCTATATTCATTTGTTCTTGATTCAAAAAGATCTAGTGTTTTGGTCGGAACAATAAAATTATATCTTTTGATGATCTCTTGCTCATTTTTTTCTTGAGATGCTATATTGAGAAATACCCATGAAATTTGGGGGGTTTTGAATCACTTGTGATATGAGTATATTTTGGTTTCCTCATTGGTATGGTTGTTGTGATGGACTTGGATTGCCATCGAGAGATGTCGTAGAGTGTTAGAGGTTAGTTTATCTCAGTGGAGGTAAGATGGTTTCCTAACGCTTGTAGTGGATTGTCATTTGGTAATGCTATCACTATCGTTCACTGGAGTTCGAACAAGGGATGGTATACTTTTCCTGGGAAGGGACTCGTCACTGCCATTGGGATGGTAGACGCCCATTTCCTAAAGTGTTTGTGTTTGTGATTGTGATTGTGATTGGTGGACTAGGTATAATCGTTGGGTAGATTCATGAGAAGCAATCAACATACATGGTACGGGGATGAACCAATATACATGGGATGATGGGTTGGATCGTCTTGGCCGGTGCATTGGTATGGGACAATGCATCGGAAGACGCCCTTCCTAAATGGCTTAAAGTTGGAAATGGTCATTGTTCATTCTACCATAGACGGTTTCTACAAGAGTCTTGGGAAGTATGGGATTCCGCGAGAACTTGTGGAAACAGTGTATGGTGGATTGGATTATATTTGGATATGGTTTGTTAACTGTATAGTGGTTCCACTTATTCATTCAATTACTGTTGTTCCTTAAACTTGAGATCTATTTAAATGTCCTGGTTTTACTTCAAAAGTTATGTATGATATTTGTGAAATGAGACCGACTTGTTTTACATGTTTTCTAAACCTTGTTTGAGTTTGAGAGGATTTTCCTACAGAGCTTAGTGCTCACCCCCTACAAACCAACACATTTTTTAGGTTATGCTGTAAAAGAGGATCGGTTAGAAGACGAGTAGGGGGATCCGGAGGGGGATATCTCGACGGTCCTTCTTTGTATTAGATTGAAGGGTTATTTTTGGGATCATGTAAAATATAATCTTTTGTTATTCCGCTGCTAAGTTATGTTTAATTCTTTTGGGATGTAATTGCCATGATTTGGCTTATTCTTTTGGGATAATGCTATGGACATGATATATGATGAATGAAATTTCTTTATTGATGGAATTGATTTAGTCGCTCTCATGTTGTGAATGGTCTTAGATAGTAATGCCGTCCAGGGTGGATTTTGGGGCGTTACAAAGTTGGTATCAGAGCTTAGGCTTTAGGTCTTACATGGGAGCTGTAGGTTATGGATTACCACTAGAGCCTTATGACTAAGTTGAATAAAAGGGTTTGAGTTAGATTTCACACCCGTCTTGTGTTATAGACTGAAGTGATACTTAAGATGTCTTGCACATCGAGGAACTAAATTGTGAATCTATGTGCAGGATGGAGGGTGGACGTGGACATGGTGGCCAAGCAAATCCACCACCACCATCACCTCCCGATACCATTGAGGTTATTTATCAATGCATAAGGGAGCTAACTACTCTGGTACAACACCAGAATAGAATCAACAACCAACAACAACAGAACTTAGCAAGGGAAGGCCCGATCAGGACTGGTGCTAGCAGCAGTGGAGTGGCACTAAGGGCAGCTCCGTACTGCCGACCTGACCAAGTTTCAGGGCCACGAAATCCAGTGGTTCAAGGAGCTAGGGCTACTCGAAATCGAACAGCCACTGACCCACGTCACTGTTTCGCATGTGGCGGTTTCGGGCACTTCAAAAATAGATGCCCATCATTTCCTAAAAAGACCAAACAAGCCGTAGGACAAGTAAATGCAAACACGCCACCACCGCAGAACCCGTTAGAAGATATAGCCCCCGACAATATTGATCAAGGGAGAATTCCTATTCTGACCCAACCGGGGGAAGATGTTTCTCATACAGTTGTGGAAGGTATCGTTTTTCTCTAAAAAGTCTTGGGCATGTATTTTATTTGAGTTTAATGTTACTCATTCCTTCCCACACACCACCTATGCAAATAACTTGGGATTAGACTTTGGGAATTTAGAACATGTCTGGAGTATAGACATGCCCACGGGAGAACGGTTGGATACTAAGAGGATGTGTATAGGTAGTGTGCTTCTAATTGGGGAGCGAGAATTGATGGTAGACATGGTTGTATTAGACATGAATGGGTACGCTAGTTTGTATCATGTGGCTTAGACTAGTCTAGGAAACGGATGATAATTTGGCTTTTGGTTGGTAAATGAGATTAGGCATGGATCTTGATTGCGAGTCATATTGTTTATATTGGAGATGGGTATGAGATAGGATGTGTGACAAAGACACCCAAACTTGAGTTAGACAATTATAAAGGAACCCAACAGTCCGGCAGACTACCTCGCACCAATTTGTTCATAACTCTTCATTGGAAAGTCCAAATTGTGCACCGTTATTTTTGTTAGAACCCTAACTCGTATATCTTTCCAACCATATAGGTCACTCATATTAAAAATACTCGAGTCAAATCAGTTTATTCTTCAAAGTTGGTCAAAAATCTGCACTGTGGTGTTCTTTGGACAGTAAAGTGTTGTACTTTCTTCTTAGATTCTGAAGGATCTATCCTTAAGTGAACTTTCACATTATTTAGGCTTTGATTGAAAGACACCCCCATATTGATTGAAGTGATTTTGATGGATAACAATATAAAGGGTGTTTAGATTTGGCAAGAAGGGAAAATTAGCTCCAAGGTACATCGGACCATTTGAAGTGATCAAAACTGTGGGCAAAGTGGCGTATCGACTTCGGTTACCAGCCCAGTTGTCATGGGTACACGACGTGTTCCATGTGTCAACATTAAGAAAGTGTCAATCGGATACACCGCATGTTGTGGATTTGGAGGACATTGAAGTTCAAGATGGAGCAACATATGAAGAACAACCGGTGAAGATTCTTGATACCAAGGAGAAGGTGCTTCGCAATAAAGTCATCCAACTGGTGAAAGTCTTGTGGCAACATCATGGGGTGGAGGAAGCTACTTGGGAACCAGAGCTAGAGATGCGAGAAAAGTACCCTCATTTGTTCTCTACTTAAGGTAAGTTTCGAAGACGAAACTTTCTTTAAGGGGGGTGGATTGTAAACCCCCACAGTTTTATCGTGATTTAGTAACATAAATATGTTTTAAAATGCTAATATATGTAATGATGTATGCATAAACTATTTAGATTGTAAGATTAGAAATGAAAATGTTAGTTGGGGTAATAGGGTATATTGTAGAAGTTTGGAAGCATTCCGGAGTGAAAGCACACTTTAGAGAGAATTTGGGTAAAAGGATTGTGGATACTGCCTTAGTAATTTGACCATAACTTTTTATCCTGATGTCCATTTGATCTGAAATTTGGACAGTAGATAGTAGACATATAAGGCTACAAAATAGTATTTCCCGAAAATTTTCCAAATCCATATCTAAATAGGTCAAAACTTTACTGGAAGTTCCTACAGAAATTGGGATGACGTTCGAACGTTAATCGACGTTCGAACGACAGTGAGTCCCAGTACTTTGGTCTGATGGAAATGCAGAAGTACTGGGAGCAAGTGATGTTCGAACGCAAATTGACGTTCGAACGTAAAGTAACAATTTGCACTAATGACGTTCGAACGCAAATTGACGTTCGAACGTAAAGTAACAATTTGCACTAATGACGTTCGAACGCCAGATGACGTTCGAACGTGAGCAACGAATCAGAACATCAGATTTACGTCGGTTGAGATATTTTCTTCCTCTATAAATACATAGTGCCGCCTCCTTTAGCCTCCATACACCATTTACAACCCTAGGAAGCCTTGAGAAACAAGAAAGAAAAGGAGAAACACAAGATCAAAGAGGATTTGCACTTTGAAGTGGATCAAAATCTCAAGTTCTTCAAGAACTCTAAGGAAGAAGAAGGTAGGGGTTTTCTTCCACTCTTGCTCATTGATGCTAGGCTTATATATATACATGTTTTGACTCTTAATCATATATATTTGTTATGGAATCTTTGTTTCTTGATTGTTCTTGTAAATCTTACCATGTTTGATGGAAGTTATAGCTTGATAATCATAAAACCTTTGTTCTTGACATCCAAACTCTAGTTTTTCAAGAAGTATGGATTTTTCTTATTGATATTCATTTGTTCTTGATTTCAAAACCTTATATTCATTTGTTCTTTATTTCAAGACTTAATATTCATTGGTTCTTGATATTCAAACTTGATATTCAATTGTTCTTGATATCAAAACTCTATATTCATTTGTTCTTGATTCAAAAAGATATAGTGTTTTGGTCGGAACAATAAAATTCTATCTTTTGATGATCTCTTGCTCATTTTTTTCTTGAGATGCTATATTGAGAAATACCCATGAAATTTGGGGGGTTTTGAATCACTTGTGATATGAGTATATTTTGGTTTCCTCATTGGTATGGTTGTTGTGATGGACTTGGATTGCCATCGAGAGATGTCGTAGAGTGTTAGAGGTTAGTTTATCTCAGTGGAGGTAAGATGGTTTCCTAACGCTTGTAGTGGATTGTCATTTGGTAATGCTATCACTATCGTTCACTGGAGTTCGAACAAGGGATGGTATACTTTTCCTGGGAAGGGACTCGTCACTGCCATTGGGATGGTAGACGCCCATTTCCTAAAGTGTTTGTGTTTGTGATTGTGATTGTGATTGGTGGACTAGGTATAATCGTTGGGTAGATTCATGAGAAGCAATCAACATACATGGTACGGGGATGAACCAATATACATGGGATGATGGGTTGGATCGTCTTGGCCGGTGCATTGGTATGGGACAATGCATCGGAAGGCGCCCTTCCTAAATGGCTTAAAGTTGGAAATGGTCATTGTTCATTCTACCATAGACGGTTTCTACAAGAGTCTTGGGAAGTATGGGATTCCGCGAGAACTTGTGGAAACAGTGTATGGTGGATTGGATTATATTTGGATATGGTTTGTTAACTGTATAGTGGTTCCACTTATTCATTCAATTACTGTTGTTCCTTAAACTTGAGATCTATTTAAATGTCCTGGTTTTACTTCAAAAGTTATGTATGATATTTGTGAAATGAGACCGACTTGTTTTACATGTTTTCTAAACCTTGTTTGAGTTTGAGAGGATTTTCCTACAGAGCTTAGTGCTCACCCCCTACAAACCAACACATTTTTCAGGTTATGCTGTAAAAGAGGATCGGTTAGAAGACGAGTAGGGGGAACCGGAGGGGGATATCTCGACGGTCCTTCTTTGTATTAGATTGAAGGGTTATTTTTGGGATCATGTAAAATATAATCTTTTGTTATTCCGCTGCTAAGTTATATTTAATTCTTTTGGGATGTAATTGCATGATTTGGCTTATTCTTTTGGGATAATGCTATGGACATGATATATGATGAATGAAATTTCTTTATTGATGGAATTTATTTAGTCGCTCTCATGTTGTGAATGGTCTTAGATAGTAATGCCGTCCAGGGTGGATTTTGGGGTGTTACAAGTTGAACCGCCAAGGGCCACCATCCGGAAGCCACCACCACCGTCCAGACGGTGCTGGTTTGCTGGAAAAGTGATGTTGATCTTCTTGTTGTTCTGGTGGTTTCTTGGTTATATTACACTTGTCTCCCTTGTTAGTTTAAGCTTTGACATATTACCCCTCACACTTTCCTGTAATTCCGCACAAAACCCTGAAATTTCAAACAGTTACACACATAAAACCCTAGCTTACGCACAAACCCTAATTTACATTTTTTAATTGTTTTACCTTACAAAATTAAATTAGTTAACTATTTTAATTCACATACTAATTAGGATTAATCAATATGCCCTTCCTAAAGTGTCTTACCTTGCAGGGTATATTGTTGAGAAAGGTGGAGTTGTGGGCCAGATATATTCATATTGTGAATTCTTGTTTATTCATCCTATGTAAATGAGATAATTTTTTTGTGAAACTTGGTTTATATGAAGAACTCATTACCATTTTAAAATGTTAATGTGCTTGCTCCGTAAACTTGAGATCTTTAAATCACACTATTTTATGTCTAAATTTTATATGTTATTTTTCAACCGTGACTTACCTTTTTTATTGGTTTTCTAAATCTTGTTTGGATTTGAGAGGGTTTTTTTCTCTTGGGCTTATTGCTCATCCTACGTTATATCTATTTTTGATATTTTAGCTTTAAGGATCATACTCTTTTATGTGAGCAAGTTCATTGGGTCACTCGGGCAAATCATGATATGGATCCAGATGTGGATGTTTAGGGCTATTCTCCCAGTTTAATTTTCTTAGTTGTGGTTGATTGAAATCATGTGAAATTTGTGTTTTGTCAGGACATTCCACTAGTGAGTGTCCTACCATTCTAGCATTTAAAGAAGTCCTGATGGAACAATCCAATGTCATTTCCAATTTTAGCAAGCCTTATTCCAACCCGTATTCTGACACCTATAATTTTTCACCACCCGAATTTCAATTGGAGGAACACATAGCCCGTAACTCAGCAACAAGTTCCACCTCCACCACAACCTCAGGCCCCACAACCATATCCATCTTATAAGCCGCTACACAAAAGAAGCCTAGAAGATACCTTGAACCAATTTATTCAAAGTCAGATGAGTTTTAACACTCAATCTTCCCGTGCATTCAATGACTTCAAGGCCCAAACATCATAGACCATCGATGATATCCAAAGTTACGTAGCTAAGTTGACCCAATCTTGGATTAGAACAGAGAAGGGAGACTTTTAATCTTAACCTAAACCTCCACAGGTTCAAACCTATGCTAATGTTTCATCATCTAAATCTTGTCCGAGCCAAGTTCAAGTAGTTACCATATTGAGAAGTGATAAAGTAATTGACAAGATCATTAAAACAAAAATACTTGACCAGTGGCTGAGTCAAATCCTGTAATGACCCAGTTGATTCTAAACCTACTATTCAAAATGAAACAAAGTCTCCTGACAAGAAAGAAAAATCAAGTCCTGTTCCATTGTCTTTTCCTCAACGAGTCAAAAAACCTCAACTATTGAACAATCATGCTGAAATTTTTGAATTGTTTAAACAAGTAAAGATTAACATTGTAACACCCCGCATTTTCTTTAATATATGTATATAGATATATAGTAAACAAATGTTGTAAAAATGGGGATATGCGTAGTGATGTGTGTTTGAATTTGGTAGATTGAAAAATTAGCAATAAAAATGTTAGGCGGTGTAATAGGGTATGTATTAGAAGCTAGGAAGATTTTCGGAATGAAAGCACATTTAAGAGAAAACTTGGGTAGAAAGGATTTTGGACACTTCCTAGTATTTTGATCATAACTTTTTATTCTAATTTCCGTTGGCTCTGAAATTTTGACAGTAGATATAATACTTCCAGGGCTACAAAAGAGTATTTCACGCAAAATTTTCCAAATCAATCTCTAAACAGGCCAAAACTTCACTGGAAGTTTCTGCAGAACCTGGGATGACGTTCGAACGTGAAGCGACGTTCGAACGTGAGTGAGTCCCAGTACTTTGGTGTCCGCAGAGCTCTCTGATGGAAATGAAAAAGTACTGGGAGCAACCAACGTTCGAACGCCAAAGTGACGTTCGAACGTGAATCAATAATTTGCACTAGTGACGTTCGAACGCTAATGACGTTCGAACGTCAGTTACGAATTCTGAACTTCAGAATCGCGCACAGGAGGTCATTTCTTCCACTATAAATACTTAAGGACACCCCCATTAGCCCCATTTCAACATGTCTAACCCTAGGAAGACTTAGAGATGAGGAAAGAAGGGGAAAACACAAGACCAAGGGAGGATTTACACATTGAAGAGGATCAAAACTCCAAATTTTTCAAGAACACTAAGGAAGAAGAAGGTAGGGGTTTTCTCTCATTCACTTACATTGAGGCTAGGGTATTTATATATGTATGCTTTGGCTATCAATGGTATATATATGTTATGGAATCATCCTCTCTTAGGCTTTTTGGCAAAGATTACATGTTTTGAACAAAGTTAGGGTTTAATACCCATGAAATCTCTTCTCTAGTTTTAAAACCCTCATTTTTGGAGAGTGATGTATTTCCTTCTTAAATGCTTTCTTTATTATGGATTCTCGAAACCTTAGTGCTTTGTGTTGGGTAGAAAAATGATGTTATTGTGATCTCATGTATTTTCTTTGTTGGTTGTGGAATTGTTACATGATATATTTTGGGGATTTTTGATAGATGCTTGTAAATTGATATAAATGTTGGAATGGTATGCTTGGTTGGGGTTGTGGTGATGCACATGGGTGAGAGGTTCCTCGTAAGGATGCTCATGCCAAAAGAGGACAATATGTGATTTCTTCAAGAGGTTCCTTGTAAGGATGCTTGAGAAACCAAGCCTTGAGGGTGAGAGGTTCCTTGTAAGGATGCTCATGCCAAAAGAGGACAGTATGTGATTTTCTCAAGAGGTTCCTTGTAAGGATGCTTGAGAAACCAAACCTTGGGGTTGAGAGGTTCCTTGTAAGGATGTTCATGCCCTGGAGGACCATATTATATCATGTGTGGAAAATGGTTTATATTTTGAAAATGGATGTTTATTAGAATGGGTTGTTATTGTTCATTTCTAGTACTATTGCTACTTAAACTTGAGATCCGTTGTAAAATGTCATTGTTTTACTTCAAAGATTATATATGATATTTTTGAAATGAGACCGGCCGTTTTAAATGCTTTTCTAAACCTTGTATGGGTTTGAGAGAATTTTTCTACAGAGCTTCGTGCTCACCCCCTACCGCTAACATTTTTCAGATTACTCGCTAGAGGAGGACGTAAGGGTCGAGGAGCCCGCTACTTGGGAGACTCCACTTGACGGGAGTGTGGATCCCGAGGTGGACGCATAGAGCGACCTCCTTTCCTTTTGTACTAGACTAGGACATTCTTTTGGAACATTGTGTAGTCTAGTTTCTTTTGTTATTCCATTGTGCTACTTTAATTAATTTTTGAGATGTAATAGCCATAATTTGGGCTTATTCTTTTGGATCACTTTGTAAATATTTGTGGATGAAAAATGGAGTCTCGTTTCTTAAGGAATAATACTAGTGCTCTCATGATATGAATGATTTTAGAATGTAATGCCATCCAGGGTGTGTTTTGGGGTGTTACAAAGTTGGTATCAGAGCCTAGGCTTTAAGTCTTACATGGGAGCTGTAGGTTATGGATTACCACTAGAGATGTAGGTTTAGGGTGAAGGAAATTGTAAGTTAAATTTTGTTTATGCCTTGTGCTTAAATCAAGACATCCTACATATCACTTTAGTTTATATCTTGCATATCAAGGAAACTAAATTGTGGATTGATGTGTAGGATGGACGGTACACAGGGACGAGGACGTGGTCGTGGTCGTGCAGGTCAAGCAAATCCACCACCACCACCTCCCAATGCCATGCAAGGCATCTATCAATGCTTGAGGGAGCTCACCACTTTGGTACAAAACCAAAATGGTAACAACAACCACAATGGTGGAGTTCATCCTCTCGCTCAAGTACCTGGCAATGGGAACGGAGACCGAAGGATGATAGCTCTTCGGGAATTCTTAAGACAACGACCATCTAACTTCCAAGGGAGCTCCAATTCTTTGGAGGCGGATAGATGGATCCGCCGAGTGAAGAAGACTTGTGACGGCATGGGAGTTGCCGAGGACTTGAGAGTTGGTTTGGCGACCCACCTGTTTGAGGGGGAGGCCGACTATTGGTGGGATGCTATAAAGAGGAGAAGGGACACCGACACACTCACTTGGGAAGAGTTCGATCAACTTTTCCAAGACAAGTACTTCCCTGAATCGGTTAGAGACCGAATGAAGGCGGATTTTCTTGCTCTACGACAGGGTAGTATGACTGTGGCTGAGTATGAGAGGCGGTTCGACGAACTCTCCCGTTATGCTACGGGATTTATAGCTACTGAGGCCGATAGGGCCAAGCGCTTCGAGCAGGGTCTGCGGCCGACCATTAGGGAGAAGTTGGTGGCCCTCAGAATCCGTGAGTTTGGGGACTTAGTGGACAGAGCTGCACTGGTAGAGAGAGACATAGAGGATAGCCAGCGACGACAGGGCTTCTCGAGAGGAGGTCCGTTCCGGACGGGTGCTAGCACTAGTGGGGCACAGAGACCGACACCATACCGTCGCCCAGACCCGACAGGTGGACAGCGACTTTTGACAGCCCGAGGAGAGGGAGACACTCAGACTAGAGCCGGTATTACCCCACGATCCTGCTTTGCATGCGGAGGTGTGGGACATTTTAGGATGCATTGCCCAGTTTTTCCACCTCAGGGGCCTAGCCAGACAGCCAGACAGGTACCAGCAGCCCAACTACCACCACCGAGGCCTGCACCGTAGCGACTGATACCAGCTCAAGCACCCGGCGGCGCCAACCAAGGGCGAGTATTTGCTTTGACTCAACCGGAGGAGGACATTGCCAATGCCGTTGTGGAAGGTATCATCCTTATTTATAATTCGTGGGCCCGAATATTATTTGACCCCGGTGCAACACACTCATTTGTACGCACGACATATGCACTTGATTTGGGATTGAGTTTCGCGAAGCTAGAGCATGTTATGAACATTAGCTTGCCCACGGGAAAACTGTTAGATACCAGTCGAGTCTGCAAGGGCTACGTGCTTCGCATTGGGGAGCATGAATTGATTTTGGATTTGATTGCTTTCGAGATGAAGGGGTATGATGTGATCTTTGGGATGAACTTGTTGTCCGCTTTCCGGGTGTTAGTGGATTGTTTCCGCAAGCGGATTACATTTCAGTTGCCGGGAGGAGTCGTTTTTAGTTTTGTAAATAACCGAGATTCTTTCCATCCATTTCCTACTACGGGTAGTAGATTCTTAAAAGCGAAAGCGGGAAGTCAATTGAGTTTCTTAGCTAGCTTGATGGGAGATGACAGGGATAAACTCCATACGGATGTGGTGTTAATTGTATCGGAGTTTTCAGATGTTTTTCCCGAGGAATTACCCGGATTACCACCACATAGGGAAATTGAGTTCAAGATCGATCTCTATCCGGGAATCGAACCCATATCCGTTGCTCCCTACCGAATGGCACCTTTGGAGTTGAAGGAGCTAAGGAAACAGTTGGATCATTTGTTGGCGATTGGGTTTATCCATCTAAGCATTTCACCCTGGGGAGCCCCGGTCATCTTTGTGAAGAAAATGGATGAGACTCTACGGTTGTGCACGGATTACCGGAGGTTGAATCGGGTTACCGTGAAGAATAAGTATCAGTTGCCGAGAATTGATGACTTATTTGATCAGTTGAAGGGTTCGAAGTATTACTCCAAGATTGATTTTCGCACGGGGTATCATCAGCTGCGGATTAAGGAGGAGGATATTCCTAAGACTGCTTTTCGTACCCGGTATGGTCATTTCGAGTACACGGTGATGCCGTTCGGATTGACTAATGCCCCCGCAGCCTTCATGGATTTGATGCACAGAGTCTTCCGGCCTTACCTCGATCAATTTGTCATTGTGTTTATTGATGACATATTGGTTTACTCACGGACTCAGGAGAAACATGCTCGTCATCTTTCTATTGTGCTACAAACATTGAGAGAACATAAGTTATATGCGAAGATGAGCAAGTGTGAGTTTTGGATGAAGGAAGTGAAGTTCCTTGGCCATATTGTGTTCGAGCAAGGAGTAGCGGTTGATTCCGCAAAGATTGAGGTCGTGATGAAATGGGAACCACCGAAGAACGTGATGGAAGTACGGAGTTTCTTGGGGTTAGTCGGCTATTATCGTAGGTTTGTGGAAGGGTTCTCCAAGCTTGCGATGCCGATGATTCGCCTTACAAAGAAGGGGGAGAAATTTTTGTGGACTCAAGCGTGCGAACTAGCTTTTTGCACCTTGAAGGAGAAGTTGACGACGACACCTATTCTCATTATTCCGAGTAGTGAGGAAGGCTACGATGTCTACACCGATGCTTCACTACGAGGCTTGGGATGCGTTCTAATGCAAGGAGGGAAGGTAGTGGCTTATGGCTCGAGGCAACTCAAGGTGCATGAGCAGAATTACCCCACACACGACTTGGAGCTGGTTGCGGTGGTGTTTGCTCTTAAGTTGTGGAGATGTTATTTATACGGGGAGAAATTTCAAGTGTTCTCGGACCATAAAAGCCTCAAGTATATCTTCACACAGAAAGACTTGAATCTCCGGCAGAGAAGGTGGATTGAGTACTTGGAAGATTATGAGTTCACGCTCAACTACCATCCGGGGAAGGCAAATGTAGTTGCCGACGCTCTTAGCAGGAAGTCTCGGGGTGAAATCAATTCTCTTGCGATAAATAGATGGAAAATGATTGATGCATTGGAGGAGTACGATCTATGGGTGGATGGACCGGAGTATCAACCATATCTATTTAACCTTGTAGCTCAACCGACGCTTCGGCAACGGGCTGTGGAGTTGCAATGCCTGGATTCGAAACTCGATTTGATTAGAGCCCGATTGGAGAATGGAGAAGCGATGGAAGGATGGTCTTGGAAGAATGGAGAGTTGAGATATGGGGGGGAACTATGTGTTCCCGAGGATTCGTCCCTAAAGGAGGAGATACTTGGAGAGTGTCATCTCTCCAAGTTTGCTATCCACCCCGGTAGCACAAAGATGTATAGGGACATGAAGCGTCAATACTGGTGGAGGGGAATGAAGCGAGATGTGGCCAATTATGTGGCAAAATGTGCAGTGTGCCAGCAGGTGAAGATTGAGCATCAAAGGTCAGGAGGGGTCCTACAGTCTTTGCCTATTCCAGGGTGGAAGTGGGATCACATCACCATGGACTTCGTGTCGGGTTTACCACGGACGTCGCGCGGGCATAATGCAGTGTGGTTCATTGTGGATAGACTCACCAAGTCCGCTCACTTTTTGGGTATGAATACCACGGATACATTCGAGACTTTGAGCCAGCTGTATATCCGTGAGATAGTGAGGTTACACGGCGTTCCGCTCTCGATTGTGTCGGATCGTGACTCTAGGTTTGTGGCGAGATTCTGGCAAAGTCTACAACAAGCGATGGGGACGGAGTTACACTTCAGTACGACTTTTCATCCCCAAATGGATGGCCAATTCGAAAGGGTGATACAGATTGTGGAGGATATGTTACGCGCTTGCGCGTTGGACTTCAAGGGGAGTTGGAGCGACCACTTACCGTTGGTGGAGTTTGCTTACAACAACAGCTATCAGGGAAGTATTGAGATGGCACCGTATGAAGCATTGTATGGAAGACCATGTCGCTCACCGACGTGTTGGTTAGAAGCCGGCGAGAGCAGTGTGTTTGGACCGGACATTGTTCGAGAAACTACAGAGAAGATTTAACTCATCCGAGAGAGGCTACGGACGACGCAAAGTAGACAGAAGAGCTATGCGGACCACAGACGAAGAACCTTAGAATTCAAGGTGGGAGATTATGTATTTCTCAAAGTGTCACCCAAAAAGGGAGTGTTTAGGTTCGGCAAGAAGGGAAAGTTAGCACCAAGATATACCGGGCCATTTGAAGTGATCAAAGTTGTGGGCAAAGCGGCGTATCAGTTGCGGTTACCAGCCCAGTTGTCTGGGGTACATGACGTGTTCCATGTGTCGATGTTGAGAAAGTGTCAATCTGATGCAACGCCGGTCGTAGACTTGGAAGATATTGAAATTCAAGATGGAGCCACCTATGAAGAAAAACCGGTGAAGATTCTCGACGCCAAAGAGAAGGTGCTCCGTAACAAAGTCATCCGACTAGTGAAGGTGTTGTGGCAACACCATGGAGTGGAGGAAGCTACATGGGAACCGGAGCAAGAAATGCGGGAGAAGTATCAATATTTTTTCGCTACTTGAGGTAAGTTTTGATGACGAAACTTTCTTTAAGGGGGGTGGATTGTAACACCCCGCATTTTCTTTAATATATGCATATAGATATATAGTAAACAAATGTTGTAAAAATGGGGATATGCGTAGTGATGTGTGTTTGAATTTGGTAGATTGAAAAAGTAGCAATAAAAATGTTAGGCGGTGTAATAGGGTATGTATTAGAAGCTAGGAAGATTTTCGGAATGAAAGCACATTTAAGAGAAAACTTGGGTAGAAAGGATTTTGGACACTTCCTAGTATTTTGATCATAACTTTTTATTCTAATTTCCGTTGGCTCTGAAATTTTGACAGTAGATATAATACTTCCAGGGCTACAAAAGAGTATTTCACGAAAAGTTTCCAAATCAATCTCTAAACAGGCCAAAACTTCACTGGAAGTTTCTGCAGCACCTGGGATGACGTTCGAACGTGAAGCGACGTTCGAACGTGAGTGAGTCCCAGTACTTTGGTGTCCGCAGAGCTCTCTGATGGAAATGAAAAAGTACTGGGAGCAACAAACGTTCGAACGCCAAAGTGATGTTCGAACGTGAATCAATAATTTGCACTAGTGACGTTCGAACGCCAATGACGTTCGAACGTGAGTTACGAATTCTGAACTTCAGAATCGCGCACAAGAGGTCATTTCTTCCACTATAAATACTTAAGGACACCCCCATTAGCCCCATTTCAACATGTATAACCCTAGGAAGACTTAGAGAGGAGGAAAGAAGGGGAAAACACAAGACCAAGGTAGGATTTACACATTGAAGAGGATCAAAACTCTAAATTTTTCAAGAACACTAAGGAAGAAGAAGGTAGGGGTTTTCTCTCATTCACTTACATTGAGGCTAGGGTATTTATATATGTATGCTTTGGCTATCAATGGTATATATATGTTATGGAATCATCATCTCTTAGGCTTTTTTGGCAAAGATTACATGTTTTGAACAAAGTTAGGGTTTAATACCCATGAAATCTCTTCTCTAGTTTTAAAACCCTCATTTTTGGAGAGTGATGTATTTCCTTCTTAAATGCTTTCTTTATTATGGATTCTCGAAACCTTAGTGCTTTGTGTTGGGTAAAAAAATGATGTTATTGTGATCTCATGTATTTTCTTTGTTGGTTGTGGAATTGTTACATGATATATTTTGGGAATTTTGGATAGATGCTTGTAAATTGATATAAATGTTGGAATGGTATGCTTGGTTGGGGTTGTGGTGATGCACATGGGTGAGAGGTTCCTTGTAAGGATGCTCATGCCAAAAGAGGACAATATGTGATTTCTTCAAGAGGTTCCTTGTAAGGATGCTTGAGAAACCAAGCCTTGAGGGTGAGAGGTTCCTTGTAAGGATGCTCATGCCAAAATAGGACAATATGTGATTTCTTCAAGAGGTTCCTTGTAAGGATGCTTGAGAAACCAAGCCTTGAGGGTGAGAGGTTCCTTGTAAGGATGCTCATACCAAAAGAGGACAGTATGTGATTTTCTCAAGAGGTTCCTTGTAAGGATGCTTGAGAAACCAAACCTTGGGGGTGAGAGGTTCCTTGTAAGGATGCTCATGCCCTGGAGGACCATATTATATCATGTGTGGGAAATGGTTTATATTTTGAAAATGGATGTTTATTAGAATGGGTTGTTATTGTTCATTTCTAGTACTATTGCTACTTAAACTTGAGATCCGTTGTAAAATGTCATTGTTTTACTTCAAAGATTATATATGCTATTTGTGAAATGAGACCGGCCGTTTTAAATGCTTTTCTAAACCTTGTATGGGTTTGAGAGAATTTTTCTACAGAGCTTCGTGCTCACCCCCTACCGCTAACATTTTTCAGATTACCCGCTGGAGGAGGACGTAAGGGTCGAGGAGCCCGCTACTTGGGAGACTCCACTTGACGGGAGTGTGGATCCCGAGGTGGACGCATAGAGCGACCTCCTTTCCTTTTGTACTAGACTAGGACATTCTTTTGGAACATTGTGTAGTCTAGTTTCTTTTGTTATTCCGCTGTGCTACTTTAATTAATTTTTGAGACGTAATAGCCATAATTTGGGCTTATTCTTTTGGATCACTTTGTAAATATTTGTGGATGAAAAATGGAGTCTCGTTTCTTAAGGAATAATACTAGTGCTCTCATGATATGAATGATTTTAGAATGTAATGCCATACAGGGTGTGTTTTGGGGTGTTACTAACATCCTATTGTTGGATGCAATCAAGCAAGTCCTATCATACGCTAAGATTTTGAAAGATCTTTACATAGTGAAACAAAGGATCAATGTACAAAAAAAAGCATTTTTCACTGAACTTGCTAGAGTTATCATCAAGCACAAGGCCCCCCTAAAGTACAAAGATCCCGGAAGTCCCACAGTCTCATGCATAATTGGAAACTTCAGGATTGAGCAAGTTTTGCTTGATCTTGGAGCAAGACTCAATTTGCTCCCATATACGGTCTATGAACAGTTAGGGTTAGGTGAGTTAAAATCCACTAATGTCACATTGCAGTTAGCTATCTGATCTGTAAAAATCCCCTGTGGATTTTATTGTTTTGGATACTCAGCTCGTTTTGCATGTTGCTACGCAAATTTCAGTTATTTTGGGTCATACGTTCCTTGCTACGTTTAATACTTTGATTAATTGTACGAATGAAATTATGAAACTTTCATTTGGTAACATAATATTAAAATTGAATGTGTTTGATATTACTAAGTTGTCTAGAGAATAAGAAGATTTGCAAGAAGTGAATTGCATTGATTCATTGTCTCAAAATTTGTTTGAAAATGAATGTAGTAAGAAAGAAAGAGAGTTCCATGAATTGTTTGAGTCTGTGAATGTGAATGAGTTGTAAATAATATTGAGTCTATTGTAGATATATCCACTGTTTGAACATAGGTTCTAAAATTTGAAGAATTATCACTCAATGGAAGAAAGCCTGTTGAATCAAGTGTCATGGCCCTCAAGCCAAAGTTGAAACCCCTTCGAACTAACTTGAAATATGTCTTTTTAGGGGAGGATGAAACTTATCCAGTAGTGATATCTTCAAAGTTTTCAAAGTCACAAGAATTTCAATGTGTAATTGGTTAAACTGTAGCAGATATTAAGGGAATAAGTCCTCTTCTCTATACTGATTGTATATAATTGGAAGAAGACTCTAGGCCCTCCTAACGCCACAACGAAGGTTAATTCCACATCTTAAAGAAATTGTTAGGGCTGAAGTACTTAAACTATTAGATGCAGGTATTATATATCCTATCTCTGACAGTAAATGAGTCAGTCCTACATAAGTAGTACCCCAAAAGTCTAGTGTTACGGTAGTAAGAAATCAAGAAAATGAATTAGTTCCTACACATATAGTCACAGCTTGGCGTATGTGCATTAACTATCGAAAGTAAATTCTCTTACCCGAAAAGACCATTTTCACCTACCCTTCTTGACCAAGTTCTTGAAAGGATAGCACGATATGTCTTTTATTATTTTTTGGATGAGTACTCAGTCTAAAACCAAATTGACATAACAATTGATGATCAAGAAAAGACTACTTTTACATGCCCTTTTGGCACTTTTGCTTATAAAAGAATGTCATTTGGATTATGTAATGCTCTAGCAACATTTCAATGTCTTATGTTGAGTATTTTTAGTGATATGGCGGAGCGATTTTTAGAAGTACTCATGGATGATTTTTTTTTTTTTTTGTTTATGGTGATCCATTTGAATTGTGTTTAGAAAATCTTGAAAAAGTCCTCACTCGATGTAAGGAAACAAATCTTGGTTTAAACTGGGAAAAATGTCATTTCATAGTAACACAAGAAATTGTCTTAGGTCATGTTGTTTCTACTAAGGGAACTGAAGTTGATAGATCAAAAATTGTTTTGGTAGCAAACCACTCTCTACCTATGACTGTCAAAGATGTTTGGTAGTTCCTAGGTCATGATGGGTTCTACAGAAGATTCATAAAAGATTATAGTTTAATATCAAGACCAATGCATAATCTTTTGTGTTAGGATACATTATTTGAATGGAATGATACGTGCCAAAAGGCTTTTGATAAGCCGAAAAATATGCTAATTTCTGCACCAATTATGTAACCACCTGATTGGTCACTGCCTTTTGAACTCATGTGTGATGTTAACGATTATGCAGTAGGTGTTGTACTAGGGCAAAGAAAGGGTAAACATCCTTATGTAATATATTATGCAAGCAAAACTTTGAATGACATGCACAAATGAATTATTCTACGACAGAAAAGGAATTTCTTGCAGTTGTATTTGCCTTAGATAAATTTCGCAATTATTTGGTTGGATCCTCAATTGTTATTTTTATTGATCATGCAATTTTGAAGTACTTGCTCATGAAGAAGGATGTCAAACTACGCCTCCTCCGATGGATACTCCTTCTTCAAGATGTTGATCTTATTATCAAAGACAAAAAGGGAGTAGAGAATGTGGTGGTCGACCATCTGTCAAGGCTAAATTATGATACAAAAGAGGAACCTCTACCCGTTAAAGAAACTTTTTCTGATGAGCAACTTTTTGCAATTACTGAGGTACCATGGTATGCGGATATTGCCAATTATTTGGCCACAGGTACCATTCCTTTTCACTATAACTCGACTGATAAACAAAAAATTTTAAGAGAGGTACGTAACTTTTTCTGGGAGGATCCCTATTTGTTTAATATTGTAAGGATCAAATCCTAAGACGTTGCATACCAAATCATGAAATCAGCTAGGTTATTTCTTTTTGTCATTCTGAAGCTTGTGGTGGGCATTTTTCTTCAAAGAAAACCATTAGTAAAATTTTGTAGCATAGATTTTATTGGCTCACTTTCTTAAAAGATGTACATGTTTTATGTCTAATTTGTGATAGATGCCAAAGATTGGGAAGTATTTCTAAAAGAAACATGATGCCCCTGAACCCTATTTTAATCATTGAAATTTTTGACTGTTGGGGTATCGATTTTATGAGACCATTTCCCCCTTGTTTTGGATATCTATACACTTTGGTTGCCATTCATTATGTTTTCAAATGGGATGAGGCAATTCCTTGTCAAAATAATGATCACCGTATGGTGGTTAAGTTTTTGAAAGCACATATTTTGTCCTAATTTAGAATTCCTCGAGCCATTATAAGTAATGAGGGTGCACTTTAATAAAAAAAATTGATTTCACATAAAATAGCCACCCCTATCACCCACAAACAATTGAACTAGCCAATCGAGAGATCAAACATATTTTCAAAAAAAATGATAAACCCAGACCGCAAAGATTTATCTTTGCAACTAACTGATGCGCTTTGGGCATACCGCACTGCTTGTAAAATAATTTTGGGAATGTCTCTACTGTTGGTTTATGGAAAGCCATATCATTTGACAATGGAATTGGAACATAGGGCATATTAGACAATCAAAATGATGAATTTCGATCTAGACAAAGCAGGCATATCTAGGAGACTTCAGATAAATGAGTTGGAAGAGTTACGAAATGAGGCACATGAAAATGCAAAGATTACAAAGGCCTGGATTAAAACATTTCATGATCACAAAATTGTCTGGAAATCCTTTACACCCTCCTAGAAATCCTATTGTACAACTCAAGGCTTCACTTGTTTCCTGACAAGTTGAGGTCTAGGTGGACGGGACCATACAGTGTTAAACAAGTATTTGGATATGGGACCATTGAAATAAAAAATCCGTCAAATGGTAACATTTTTAAAATAAATGGTCAACATCTTAAACCCTTTTTGGAAGGAATTGAAGCACAAGTAGATTCCATTATCATAACGAAACCACAATATTATCTTTGAATACATTTTGTTTGTAAAATATTTGTAAATAGTTGGGACTGATGTTTGGTTGATTTTGCAGATTAGGTTGCATAGTGAACAACATTCCTTCCCCGTTACTTGTTCATACATTTACTGTTCTTAAGCTTTCACATGCATATTTTCACATTAAGGACAATTTTAAGTTTAGATTGGGGGTGAAAATAATTCACATGTTTTTGAAATAGTCTTTTGAAAATTTTGAAAATCTTCTTTGTAACTGGCAAATGTTAAATAACTGGATAGTGAGTGTTAAAATTTTTCAAAAAATGGATGATTTTTTTTTTTTGATTTAGCTTAGATGTGTTGCGCACATTCCCGATACATGTGCACTCCTTGATAATAAAAAAAGCTAGGTTGGTAAGAAAATTAGAATTGCAAAAAAGTTAAGCAAAGCCTTTGTGTGAAAAAAGTTCATACGCTAAGCGTTGCCGAGTTAGACTACATGGTGGTTATGAGCGGTGTGGTCGACTTATTCACAAGAGAGAGTTTAATCACTATTCTCAACCAATCTATGGTTGTTGCAGTGTGAGATTGGTCGATTCACCGACTCGTCAGGGTGAGAAGAATCAAACCAAGAATCAGATTAAATGAGCCACCACTTGTGACGGGTGACACCAGGACTGAAAGACAGATATTACTAAGTCTCGAGACCAGGATAACAGAGATGGAGACTACCCAGAAAGAGATCCTGAGGTGTCTAAGGCAAGGATACGGCAGTGGACCATCATCTTCAACATAGGCTTGCCCCAATTCTTTTGAACCTCTCTGCTATCTATCTTTCTCTATCTCTAGATAGTTTACATTTTGCATGCTGCAATAATTTTGTATTTTGGATTATTTGGTTATTTTTGGATTTGGATTAGCTTTAGATTTCTGGTAGTTGGATTGCTTTTGGATATTAAGTAAGAATGTTTTTGTTAACATTGTAGTGGTTTATCTTGAGATATATTTTATTTGCAAATTTTACGTTAGGATAAAATGCTACATGTAAATCACGTTGAGATTGTTTTGGAACTCTATCTACTTGCAGGTGTAACCCTATACAGCTCATAAGGGAATTTCATGCTTTATTTGTGTACTATTCCTTTATTTTTATTAGAAAATTATAATTTTATTCACACTATTTTTTGCTATTCTTCGAAAATCTTTTGAAATTACATTGTTCTTTGGAAGCTTACATATATAGTGGAGATGTAGATACCATGTGCAACTTTTGAACCTATTTTCTTTGGAGAGATTTTGAACATTTACTCAAATAAGAATTTCAATTTAGCTTTAATCCCTTGAATAATCTCATTATATTTGATTTGATTAGCACTTGTTGAGTAATATGTTGACATTCCCCCTCACAAATTCATATGAGAGTTATACATGGATTACATTCTGGAAAATCATCTTAGGCCATTTGTTATATTATTTGAAGCATTGTCCATTTTTATTTTTTTTTGCAAAATTATATCCTTATTTAGCCATGTTTGAGTCTTAAAATGAAAATTTCTTTTCTTTAAGCCATGTTTTTAACCAAGCCGATGAAAAAAATAATTGAACCTACATTGGCTATCTAATTTTCTTTCACACTCTCTTAAAAAGGATTACGTGGAGAATGAAAGAAGAGAAAGAATGAGGTTTGAGAAAAGAAAATGGATGAAGAAAGAAAAGAAATTTTGCAAAGAAATAAGACAAATCAAACAAAGTTTAGCGCGAATTTTGGAAAAAAAGTAAGGAAAGACTGAGCCTATTCCTATAGGGGGCAAAATAAAGGGAGACTGAGTGTATAAAAGAAATATATTTGGATAGCCTTTTTAACTCTTTATGTCCGTCATTTCATCACCCACTTACCCCAAGCCACATTACAACCTTAAAGAAGTCTTTTTTTTTTATTCCGAGATGTACACCCATGAGTGATTCTTTCTCACCTAATGCATGGGGGATTTTTGATGATATTGTCTAATTATAGTATTGATATTCTTCTATGAGATTATGCCAAAGTCCAAATTTATTCCAAAACGGTCCTTTGAATTTTTACATGTGAATTGCTTTGTTTTGATTTACAATATTCTTATATAATGTAAATTTTGAGTGACAAGTCACTAAAGCTTGAGTGTATTATTTGTTGAGCAATTTATTGGAAAGGATTGAAATTGAGGCTAATTTTGCAAAGTCGCAAGAAGAGCTGTGTTATTCCCAAGATTTTTTTGAAGTAGTGAAGCATGACACAAACGCACTAGTTTTTCATAAAAATATGATGAATAATTGCACAAGTGGAGTGTTATTTGTCATAACCGTTGAAGTTTGTAGGAACCTTCACTGTAAACCTTCATGGGCTAATACTCGTCCAATAGGGATAACCTAGTAGTTTAAAGTTTTTATGTAAATAGTAGTTATATTACTAGGGACTAGTAATGTTTAGGTTGGGGAGTGTGATTAATCCAAAAAATTTACCTTTTCTATATATATTTAAGGGTTAATTACATTAATTAAATAAGTTAATAAGTTGAAAGTAGATTATATTATTATTAATGGTTGGATAGTTGATATTTTGAAATTACATGACCAAAGGAATGAATTTGAAAAGATAATGGACCAAGAAGCAAAAATTTGGAAATTTTTTAAAGAAGACCTCCACCGTCCGGACACCCATGCACCATTCGGATGTCAATGTAAGTTCCAAGGTTAACCGTTCAGACGGTGGTGGCTAGCATTCGAATGGTCCAAACCGCCTTGCAGGTTTGTTTCTACACCAAGTCATGGATGGTTGCCTCCTATTGGACTCCTTTGCCACCCATGGAGTTCTATAAATACCACCCCCTTCCTAGTTGGATATTGAATTTTTGGAAGAAACTCTCTCCCTAGTTACATTCCCTCTTCTACATTTCTTTACTTACTCTTTTTAATTGGAGGATTGAACATCTCTCACACTTCCTAGCCTTGACTTGGCCAAGAAGGCTAGTGGTGTTTCAATCTATCCTTAGGAAAGAGTTTAGAGCTTTTGTTTTAGTTTTTAATTCTCTTGTATTATTTTTTTCAACCTTGCTTAGAGGAATGAAGTTCTCCCACTTTACTAGTTTGTTTATAGCTATGATGAATGGGTAGTTTTGCATTTGCTCTTTAGAGAGGGGGGAAGGACTTGTGTAATATTGCTTTAGTAAAGAAAGTGTGCTTGATCATTTTCCCCAACCTCCCAACATGAACTCGGATTGTTTGCATATATGGCTTATAGAAATTGGTGGGTGTCACTCTCACTCTCCCTCTCACTCGTGCAAGATGTAGGAAAAATTGTGTGGATGAATAAAAACGTGCGTGTGTGCAAAAGTGCTCCCCAAGCGTAAAGAGATTTGCAACGTCGTATTTTACTTGGAATGAGTATTCCAAAGTCGTCACCTCAAGGAAGGAATGATCAAGTGTTTTCGAAGAGTGATTTGTGAAAAAATGAAAATTGGGAAAATCTTGTGATTTGAAGTTTGGTGGTTTGTGAGTTAAGAAATATGCAAGAAAACAAGGTTGGCTAATCCATAGAGGTCATTCCAATGAAAATGCCAAATCGACTCATTTCATTCAACCAATGGTGTCTCGATGTTTGATTGATTCGTAGGAAGTGAGGGACCAATGTGGTTGCGTTGGACAATAGCATACCCCGTGACAAGTCTACGGTGTATCAAAATCCCACAACCACGTCCGCACTCAACCTAGTCAAACCAAACACTTTACACTACGAGGAAGAATATAAGAGAGTCGATTTCACATACCCAAGAGGAAATCCCTCTTAGATTAGCCAACTAAAGGTTTAGCTATTCATAATAAAGGCAAGAACAAACATGAAAGAGAAAAACATGGTGATGAAATCAAACGTAGAATTGTATTAAGGTAAGAAGAAGTTTAAACTACAAAAGAAATGACATTCATACTCAAAATGCAAAGTTTGAAGAAAAAATACCCAAATACGAACAATAGAACTAGTAAACCCAAGCTAAACTCAATACAACTTGAAATAAATGAGATTAAAGTGCTAGAAAGAAAGATTACATGTAGATTGAAACTTACAAGAATGAAAATGGTGAAGGAAAAGCAAAAACCCTAGCTTTCTCTCTCTAAACTACTCCTAAGCTTAGGTAGTCTCCCTCTCTAACCCTTCTTCCCCCACAAAACTGCTAAAAGAGATATATATATAGATCTAGAGAAAATTGTGGGTTATTCTCGGTCAAATCCTGCCTTTGAACCATGTTTTTTTTCTTATTTTTCTTGACTGTGATGCCGGTACCTAGTGATGAGTACCTCGATGGAAGTGATTTTTAATGACAGCTCAGACTAGTGTTTGTAGATTTTTCATAACTTTTGATCCCACCGTCCGATTATGCTGAAATTTTGAAAAAAAAAATAGAGGACATCTAGATCTACAACTTTTATGTTTTGAACTTTTTTAGATTAAAAGAAAATCATGGTCAAAATTTGAAAATACCGGGGTACCGGTACCAAATTGTGTGGGTACCGGTATCAATATTCCAGTAGGCTTAGGTACCCGTACCTATAATACGAGGTACCAGTACCTCCTTGATTTCTTTCAATTTTGAGGCCTCCAAATCCTCATAATGTGTCCATCGCTTCACCACTCATCCACACTTAGTTGCAGGGCTCCGAAAACCATCATTTACCCTATGATTACCTGTAACATCAAAATTTTCACATTATTCAAAAATTTGACTAACTCTAAGTAATTAAATGCAAAGTTGAGTCAAAATGCATGTAATGAGACCGTTAAATATGCAATATTACACGCTCATCAAAGTGTATATTTTCTTAATGTCTTATTGTTATATACCTCTCTTAAACGATGGATGATATTTTCCTTTACTTTTTTGTACTTTGTATTACTAGTATATAATTTAGGTTATGCTCATGGTTTATGCAAGTACCGAGCTAGGTTTCATTTTCATTTTCATTCCATATTTACTATTTGATGGTTCAATGCATGATTCAATGACTTACTAAGCTGGGCATTATGTGAAGATTGAGAGATTGGGTATAGACGAGTTAAGTCTTGCCATATCTAATGCATTTGATTCTAAGAAAAAACCAGAGCTATATTCTTCATTTAATCAAAGGCCTTCCAATCAATCACCAAAGTAAACTATTGAATGGTTATTTGCACCTTTTGGTTTGCTAAGGTAGTTGGTTGTTGTATGGGTTTATGGTGCATAGACCTTCCAGCAAACCTGACGGTTTCTGTGTTATGTTTGATATATAAATACCTTCCAATTGACATACCGTTGACACGGGGGTTAGTTGTACTATGGTAGCACTATCATCAACTCAAGCAATGGCACACATGTCCCAATCCCAGAACTAAAGAGCACCTTTTTAATTTATTGAAAGTGAAACCTATTTTTAGGTATTCTCTTTTTCAATCACTAAGCATACACCAAAATCCACTTTTTAATGATTTGTCTCTAGTTTTAATTCACCTTTTCTGTTTAAAGTTCTTGCAGATAGATCCCAAAGGAATCAACCTCGGACTCTACCAAGATATATTACAACTTGACCACTTATACTTGGGGTGTGCATGATTAAGATCAAGTCATCAAGCTAGGAATTATGCCCAAATAAAACCTCACTCACATGATTACAAGTTTAAACCCCTTTGTGATCAAGACCTTTGACCTAATTACTAAATGTATATGTTAATTCAATGAAATTTAATTCACCAATCCAAACACACCAATTCCCGTCCACCAAATCACTAATATATGTGCAAATTGATCCGCCAACAGCACACGTCAGATTCACTCATCACAAACAATTTTTTTAAGTGAAAACTCTCTCGGGAATAACCACAGGACCAATCTTGCCCCACCTAACCTAATCCACTAGTTGCAAACTTAGATTTCAAGTTCAAAGACTTATACCTCAACAAATTACATGGCTAGAAGCTTACTCCCTTTAATCTTCACTCTAGAATCCACTGCAAACGTTTTGACAACTAGCTTCAAAGGTAACGAACTAAGATCCACGATCCGTAATTGTGGTTTCATGGGTATAAGATTCTCAACAATAGATGTTCAAATTCTTAGAGGAATTTTTTATGATCAGGAAGGAATCAATCTAGGGCAAGTTCTCTCTTAAAAAAAGTAGTCTCTCTAAACCCTAGAGCCCTTTCTAACCCTCTTGGACCGTCTTTAGGTCATGGAGGTCATCCTCTATTGGTTTTCTTTTATATAAATGAATTGGAAACAAGAGGTAGTTTGGCGAACAAGGGAACTTTATGTAAACCTCCACATTCTTATCGTTATATAGTAACGTAATTATGTTTTTGAAATGCTAATATATATGTAATGATGTATGCATGAACTATGTAGATTGTAAGAGTAGAAATAAAAATTTTAGTTGAGCTAATAGGGTATGTTGTAGAAGTTTGGAAGTATTTTGGAGTGAAAGCACACGTTAGAGAGAATTTGGGTAAAAAAGATTTTGGACACTGCCTTAGTAATTTGACCATAACTTTTTATCTTGATGTCCATTTCATCTGAAATTTGGACCGTAGATAATAGACTTCCAAGGATACAAAATAGTATTTCATGAAAATTTTCCAAATCGACCTCTAAATAGATCAAAACTTCACTATAAGTTTCAGCAAACACTAGGAGGACGTTCGAACGTGAACGACAGTAAGTCCTAGTACTTTGTTGTCTGCAAAACTCTGATGGAAATGCAGAAATACTGGGAGCAACCAACGTTCGAACGCCAAATGACGTTCGAACGTGAAGCAGCAATTTGCACTACTGACGTTCGAACGCCAAATGACGGTCGAACATGATCAACGAATCAGAGTATCAGATTTACGTTGGTTGAAATCTTTTCTCACCTTATAAATACATAAGGCAGCCTCCCTTAGCTCCAATACAACATTTCTAACCCTAGAAAGACTTAGGAAGAAAGAAGGGGAAAACACAAGATCAATGGAGGATTTGCACCTTGAAGAAGATCAAAACTTCAAGTTTTTCAAGAACACTAAGGAAGAAGAAGGTAGGGGTTTTCTTCCACTCTTGTTCATTGATGCTAGGGCTTATATATACATATGTTTTGACTCTAAATCTTATATATATGTATTGTAATCCTTGTTTCTTGATATTCTTGCAAATCTTACCATGTTTTGATGGAAGTTATAGCTTGATAGCCATAAAACCTTTGTTCTTGACATCCAAACTCTAGTTTTTCAAGAAGTATGGATTTTTCTTCTTGATATGCATTTGTTCTTGATTTCAAAACTTGATATTCATTTATTCTTGATTTTAAAACTTGATATTCATTTGTTCTTGATATCAAAACTTGATATTCATTTGTTCTTAATTCAAAAACTCTAGTGTTTTGTTGGGAACAATAAAAATTATATCTTTTGATGATCTCTTGCTTATTTTTCTTGAGTTGTTATATTGGAAAAATACCTATGAAATTGGGGGTTTTTGAGATACTTGTGATTTGAAAATTTGGTTGGTATTGCATCTCTTGTATGGTTTGTTGTGATGGACTTGAATTACCTTCGAGAGCTGCCGTAGAGTGTTAGAGGTTAGTCTATCCCAGTGGGGGTGAGATGGTTGCCTAACACTTGTAGTGAATTATTGTTTGTGAGAGCAACCACTATTGTTCACGTAATTTTGAGGCTGAGGGATAGTATACTTTTCCTTGGAAGGATTTGTCAATGCCGTGGGAGACGGTATACGCCATTCCTAAAGTAATTTGTGATTTGGCCCTGCGGGGAATGATTGAGATTATGTGGTTATGATGAGTGAACGAGGTAGAATCGTCGTGTAGATTCATGGGAAGCAACCAACATACATGAGTGATACAACATACATGAGTGATACGACATACATGAGAATATAGGATGATGCTATTGAATGCTTAATTGATTTCTTCAACTTTGACATGTTTATTCATTTCATTTACTTATTGCTATTGCGTTAAATTGAGATCAAATAAATTGTCACTGTTTTATTTCAAGTGATATATGATATTTTGAAAAGTGAGACCGAATTGTTTTATATGTTTTCCAAACCTTATTCGAGTTTGGGAGGATGTTGCTACAGAGCTTAGTGCTCACCCCCTACAAACAATATTTATTCTCAGATTTTGGTTTAGAGGAAGAACTCAGAGTTGATGAGGAAGTAGCTTGGGAAGTACAATGGGATGGAAGCGTGGATCCCGAGGGGGATGTCTAGAGTTGATCTATCCATGTCCTAGACTAGGAGATGCTGTAACACCCCGCATTTTTCTTTTATATATGTATATAAATATATAGTAAATAATTGTTTTAAAAATGTGGATATATGTAGTGACATAAGAATAAACCGTAGGAATAAATACTATGGAGATAATTTGATTGGGAAGTTTACGTGTCGAAGATGTTTAAACTTGGAACGGGTGAATAGACAAGTTTCTAAAGGTTTTTAGGTCAAAATAATGCTTCCATTGAATCCGGAAGGTCGAAAAACAGTGGGAGAGGTAATAGGGATGTATTAGAAGTTAGGAAGTGTCCCGGAGTTAAAACACACTTTAGAGAGAATTTGGGTAAAATGGGTCCTGGACATTACTTAGTGTTTTGGCCATAAATTTTATCCTTAAGTCCAATTGATCTGAAATTTTTACAGTAGATAGTAGACATCTAGGGCTACAAAAGTGTGTCTCATGGAAATTTTCCAATTCAATCTCTAAATGGGTCAAAGCTGCCCTGGAAGTTGCAGCAGACAAAGTGTACCGGTACCATACAGTACCGGTACTGTGTACCGGTACTTCGACTCCAGAAGGCTTGGGGTACCGGTACTGAGTACCGGTACCATACAGTACCGGTACTGGGTACCGGTACGATCCGTCTGACGCCGCTAAACAATTAAAAAGTCAGGATTTTTGTGTTATAAAACCCATCCCACATCCCATTTGCCCCATTTCTTCATCTCCCTCTTAACCTAACCCTCCTAGAAACCCTTAGAGAGAAAGAGAGAAAGATAAAACTCAAGATAAAAAAGGAAAGACAAAGGGTTCACAAGTGATTCAAGACTCAAACCCTAGGTTTCTTCAAGAGCATAAGGTAGGGGATTTCTTCTATTTCTCTTACATTGATGTTAGGGTTAATAAATATGTATGTTTTGATTCTTAATGATATGTATTTGCTATGACTCCATTGTTTCTTGGTTCTTTTTCAATTGTTAACATGTTTTACACAAAGTTAGGGTTGTATACCCATGAAATCCCTCTTTTGTTTGAAAAACCCTAGTTTTCAAGAGTGATGAGTTTTCCTCTTGAACTCTTCCTTTATTCTTGATTTCAAAATCATAGTGTTTTGTGTTGAGTAATAAAATGATATTGTTGTGATCTCTTGCATTTTCTTTGTTGGTTATTGAAAATGTCACATGCTTAAATTGGGGATTTTTAAGATATTCTTGTAAATTGTGAAAGTGGGTTTGGTATTGTATCTCTTATGAGTGTGGGATGACCATGGGTGGCCTTTGACGAGATATCGTAGAGTGGGTAGATGTGTTGCTTGCTCCGTGGGGGTTGGCATTTCTCCTACCACTCGTAGTGGGGTTAGTGCTTTGGTAAGACTAAACCGCTATTGCTCACGGGTGCCGTGTAAGAGGGTTAGTATACTAATGCTTGGGTTGGATACGTCACTGCCATTGGTGTGGCATACGCCCTTCCTAAAGGATGGATATCTTTGATAAGATTTGTGTGGGTGTGTGTGGGTTAGATATTACTCAATGTGTCGATTCATGGGGTTTGCCTTACATCATGTTTGAGATACATATACATATTGATGGATTGTTGTAATATTGTGGAAAATGGTTTCCTACAAGGACTTGTGGGAGTATGGGATTCCACAAGGTCTTGTGGGAAAATGATTTATATTTGGGAAAATGGATATGTATTGGATCTTGGTTTCTTTTTCTGTTTATGTAAATTACTGTTGCTACTTAAACTTGAGATCCATTTTAAAATGTCCATGTTTTACTTCAAGGATTATGTATGCTATTTGTAAAATGAGACCGGCCATTTTATATGTTTTTATAAACCTTGTTTGAGTTTGGGAAGATTTTGCTACAGAGCTTCGTGCTCATCCTCTACAATTAATATTTTTCAGATTTGGCTTTAGAGGAAGAGCTCGGTGTGAATGAGCCGGGCCTTGGGGAAGCTTCCTTAGAGGGGTGCCTAGATCCCGAATGGGACATCTAGAGATATAGCTTATTTTGCTCTAGACTAGGGGATTTATTTCTGAACAATGTAAAGTCTAGATTCTTTTGAAACTCCGCTGCGATATATTCATGTAATTCTTTTGGGGAATGTAATTGCCATATCTGGCCTATTCTTTTGGGATAATGTTAAGGATAGTATAGATGGTAAATAGAAATTTTATTGTTATTGGATGGTTAAATGGACCCTGTGTGGTCAAGTTAATAGAATTGCACAGGTTGTGATTCTTGGGTGGAGCTTCCTGTACAAAGGAGACTCTGCCCAAATTTTGTTAAAATTAAGAATGTTTCTTATTTGATGGATATATATTTAGTGCTCTCATGATGTGAATGTTTTAGAATGTAATGTCGTCCAGGGTGGTATTTGGGGTGTTACAGATGCATTTTGAGAAAAGGCATAGAAGATATTTTGTTTATTCCACTGCAAGATAATAGTTGATTTTTAGACTGTAATTGTCATAGTTTGGCATATTCTTTTGGATGATGTTGTAGATATGATGTATAATGAATGAAATTTTCTTTATCTATGGATGTTATTAGTTACTCTCATGATGTAAATGGTTTTAAATAGTAATATCGTCTAAGGTGAATTTTGGGGCGTTACACTTTCTGTGATGTAGCACTCAAGCTTTGGGGAGAGCGGTGGAGAACATTGGCCACTTGATAGCAATCTGGCAGCCACTCTAAGTACAACACACAACACAAATAATTTCAAAAATTATTTTCAAAAACTAAAACCCTAAATTTTCAAAAATATTTTAACACCAAAAACACATGAGTTATTAACGGATTAAATACTCACACTCTAAATTCAATTTTACCACCTAAGTTAAACCAAAATAGGACAACTATATATCTAGGTCAACTTACCCCACCTAAGCTTGATAGGATGCAAGAAGTCTTCAATGTGTTTCTTTATAGCTTAAGCCTTCAGTCTTCAATCTTAAATAACCTCTTGACCATGGATTTAGTTGAGATACAAGATACATAATTACCTCACAATATTTGTCAGTTACAATATTTTTTATAACACTGTGGTTTCTAAATGGATTTAATATTTTTCCTAAGCATCTTTGAGAGATTGAGTTTCTTTAGGCTATATTTCTCAAACTTGGTTTCAAAGTCCAAAGGCTCTTTGTTTTTACAAACGCACTTGACTAATGGTGCCCTTTCTTTCCACTGTAGGTAATGGTTTCTAAGCTAGTGGAGGAACTCTAAGTGTACAAGGAATAGGGTACTTTAAATCTTTCTTTTATAAAGGTAATGGTAAATTACTCAATCCATTGGTAAATCCTAAGTCGGTCCTATCATTAGGCGTTGTGCCAAGGCCTTGGAGTCTTTGGAGTTTTCATTCCATGGAAAGAATTTCTCATTGAATTGATGAAGTTTAGGATTCTTCAACTTAATCTCTTAGTTTTCTAACTTAAGCTGCCTAACCCTATTAGTAAGTGGATCCACAAAGAATCCCCCCATTTGGACCGCTAGATTTGATGGCTCAAGTGGTTACCCCATATCAAAAATCTTTTCATCAAAAAGATCGCACACCAACTCATCGTCTATTTCCATATCATCATAGTCTTATCGAGACTAGAACAACCAATATGAACATTATTCCATCTAAGAATAACACTGAGATCACTACTTGGACTATGGAATGTGTGATCGAAGGTAATGTTATTAGTACAACTGCCCATAGGTGGAAAATGCTAGTTGTGTGTGAGGCAAGTGTCCTCGAGTAATTCTTCTCTTAGAGAAGCTGCAGTGGTAGGTGTACAAAGACACCTGGAATCTCCAATCATCTATAGAAAAACTTATAAGGTTTTCAAGCCACTAAAGTTGAGTCATCCTCAAGGTAACTAAAGAAATCACTAGCACTAGGTATTGATGACTCATTAAGGGCCCTATACGTGAAGATATCGAAATCCTCACTCAACAAGTTGGCTAAACTAAGTTAAGAGGATTCGGTGAGGAGTATTTTTTATTATTATTTGCTTTCCCTTCTTTCTTTCTTTTTAAGGACTACCAAATGATAAGGATCATGTTCTGGTGGTTTGATAATCAGAACAAACCCGCCCTAATACCGCATAAAATGTCCTTTCTCGCAAATAAAGAAGTTAAGCTCTAGTCCTTTAACTTACAGTTCTACATTAAAACAAGGGAATTTTGGTCTTTTTATGCATTTCAGTCATTTTTCAGGTAGGCACAATGTCTTGACTGTGTGAGGATATAATTATGAGTATGGTCGATGATTAGTCAATTGAATAGAATGGCCCGTTATTGTGAACTATAGCTTCTCCTAACTATTGGTTACTATTTTTCTACTATTGTTTGCTAATTCAATTTAATAATGCACTATGCGGTTTATTTATGTGTTATAAACATGTTCTATCACTAATTTCAAAATATGAAATATAGCATAAAAGACTTGTCATAATACAATGAGTTCTTATTGACCATACATCAAGTTTCTACATAAAATTTATAAATTTGGTCAATAAATAGTAAAGCATGCTTCCAAAATAAATGTTTAATCAGACCATGGAATACATGATATAGAGTGCTTTGACCTACTTTACTTAACGTCCAATCTTTACCACATCCACTCTGGAGTTACTCCACCAATATGAGATTTTGAAACAAACCCCAACAATCTAAAGGATTACAAGCCAGTCAATCCTATAACCTACCCCAGCAAGTCTCTACAAGGACCCATACCAAGGATTTGGTGAACGTTTCCTAAGACAAACCTACAAACATATGGTCATTATCACAATTTACGAATTTTAGTATAAGTTCATGAGTCACATAAAATGTCAAGTTCGTATAGGTCTAAGTTTGTGATACAATGATGGAAGACATAAAGCTACTAAAGTCCAGATATTGAAGAAGCTTGTGCAACACTTAATTGATCCCTACACCGGTTAAGGAAGGTAAGTGGACTTAGAAACCTAGTTAAACATTAGGTGGGTAGAAGATTTTATTTTGATAAAATCAAATCCAACATTGTCGAGGTGAGATTATTGTTGGCCTAATACTTTTGCTGTGAAAAACATTTTGGAAATTTATCTCTATGAGTTATTGGAAACTTAGACACGAAATCCAAAGTTGTTGCATGGTCGAATGCAGAAGCAAAGTATAGAGCAATGGCTTGTGAGCTTATTTGGCTGAAAACCTTACTAAGTGAGCTTAGAGTTGAGGGAAGGGAACTTCTCACCGAATGAGGCAGTAGAAATGAAGGAAGGTGAAAACCTTACATTGACTCAGCACATTCTAGCAAAGGAAGTGGCACTCAAACGACTTTTCCCTACCTATTTAACCATAGACTTTGGAATTTTTCATATGTTTTTGAGAGAAATTTTTTAGATGCTTTTATCTTCTTGACAGCTTGGTAGAATTAGAAAAACCATAGCCATTCTCTATATGTGTGAAATTTTTTCATAGATGTTTATGTTATTTTTCATGTTTTGAATCATAACATGAACCCATGAGTGAGCTTGAGTGAATATCCCTTCTAGGTTTTCACAAAGCCTCAGAGTTATCATTCCTCATTAAACGATTCATGCTTCAACCATGGTGAATTTGTGTGATATGTTGTGGTGTTTATCTTGAGTACGGGATGGATTTTGAGGAAATTTTGTGAGTTGGTGCAAGTTATAGCGATGGAAAAGTCAACAAGCATTTTAGGAGTAGAAGCTTTTCCATAGCAGATAATTTTTAGAATTTCAAGGAGATGGAAAGTCAAAAAAAATTTCAGGAGTAGAAGCATTTCAGGATTTCGAGGAGATGATCAGAGGATACGTTGATAAAAACAAGTTGAATGGCCTAAGGATTCATCAAGAAAGGTAAAGACAAAAGTACAGCTTACAAATATGGGTTCTATTGAGGATTGTAAGTATTGAGTCTTACGCCTTGATTTCAATAAAGATATTGGCTTGGGTTGAACTTGTTCATGTGGTTTTTTTACCCATTTTTTCCACTTTAAAATTGTCGTGTTGTTTGTGTTTAATTTAGTTACACTGCATGTGATTTTCATCCTCGTCCTTGTTTTGTCCTGGTGATTTGTTTGCTTATTTTCCAGTGACATTTGAATTGGTTGTATTCATGTTTGCATGTGTGGTATTTTTTCTTATCACCTATCCACTCCCTCAAGGTCCATCAAGGGTTATAAAAATTATTTTGCTTAATCTCACACAGAGGTCTTATAAGCTTCTTCTAGAACTTAGCCTCCTTATGGGTTAAGCGTAAATAACATTTTGTGGTAATGGTATGAGCAACCTAATGGCATGGATATAAAGTAGGTACCTTTAGAAACACAAGCACCAACTTAAGGTATCTTCGTTTATGCCTTTTACAAAGCCTAACCCTTATAGAAGGAAAAGCAATTAGACTCAATAGATCTAATCGTACTCCTTACTACTACTGGTTCTTCTTGGATTAAGAGTAAAATGGCCAAACTATTTATTGTATCTTCCAATGAATGGATGGTATAATTATGAGGAGAGAGGACCCATTAACCATCAAACTCATCTGAAGAAGATTAGCCTGTATATAGAGGTGTGGGAGTAACCATAGTTGTTCAAAAGAAAAGAGGCATTGCAGGGCGATTAGTTGGTTGCCAGTAGCCTAAATTTGTTCAATTGACAACCGCAAGATGACTACACCTATTCAGCTTTGCTATGACTAGTCAAATCCATGTTGTTGGACTTTTTTCTCTTTAGTGATCAACCCAACAAAGTTCTCAGATGTGTGTCTGAGGGAATGTGCATAAACCTAAAATATGTCCTACATTTACTAAGGTGTTATCCATAAGTTCTTGCAGCCCTTAATCTTCATGTAGACCACTTTTCAAAGCTTGATAGACCTCTTGAAACTTGGAATCCTCTAGTATTCTAAGGCTTGTACTTGGCTCTTCAACTGATGTACTCATCTGTATAAGACCCCATGTGTTAACATAGAATATACTCTCTTAAATGTAATGCTATAACAATTAAAATGATCTTGGGAAGTTGCTTTTATGTTTGAAAACAAAATATTATGCATTTTAAAATATAGGATACTGGTAAAAGTTTGGTAGGAAGTTTGAAATGGATTTTGGAGGGTCAAGGATGGATATTTGGGTCATCAGGAGTAATGTGAAAGAATGAAGCTCGAGTGAAAAAGGTACAGCTGGAGCAGTTGTAAACCTCCACATGTAATAGAACTTGTACCAACTATTTTGATATACAAATGCATGTTGTAGAGGCTTGGGTTGGTGTTGGACGGGTTTGGAATGGAGTGGAAATGTGAAATGTGAATGCACAGAACATTTGGGCAGAATCAGGCAAAGCGTACCGGTACGCATACTGGTACGCCGAACTCCAGTAGTCCTAGCGTACCGGTACGCATACCGGTACAGTTTGGCAGACTTCCTGATTTTTTTTAGTGAACAGTAAAAATCGGGATTTGGCATGTTTAAAACACCCTTCTCATTCCATGTTCTCTCATTTCATTCATTTCACTCTCAGCCCACATCTCTTAGGACCCTAGAGGAAGATCAAAGGGGAAAGAAAAGGGAAGGAGGGATCACTAGAGCTTGGGTCTAGCTTTGGAACCTTGATTCAAGGTAGGGGTTTTCTTCCATTCTCTTGCATTGAGGCTAGGGCATACATAAATATACATTCTTTTGACTCTAAATCTTATATACTTGCTATGGAATTGTTGATTCTTGATATTTATGCAAATGTGGTCATGTTTTAAACAATGCTATGGTGGAATCACCATTAAATCTCTTTTCTTGGTCTCAAACCCTAGTTCCCAAGAAAAAGGGGTTTTTCTCTTAATTTTTTTACTTGATTCTTGAATACAAAAACCTTAGTGCTTGAAATTGAACAACAAAATTGTAACGCCTCAAAATCCGCCTTGGACGGCATTACTATTTCAAACCATTTACATCATGAGAGCAACTAATCAAATCCATAGATAAAGAAAATTCCATTCATTATACATACTATCTACAACATCATCCAAAAGAATATGCCAAACTATGGCATTTACATCTCAAAATCAGACTTAATCTTGCAGTGGAATAAACAAAATAACATTCATCCATTGTATTACAATACCTCTCCTAGTCTAGGACATAAAGATAACAATTCTACATATCCCCCTCGGGATCCACGCTTACATCCAATTGTGCTTCCCAAGCTATCTGCTCATCAACTCCGAGCTCTTCCTCTAAACCATAATCTGAAAAATATATTGTTTGTAGGGGGTGAGCACTAAGCTCTGTAGCAACGTTCTCCCAAACTCAAACAAGGTTTGGAAAACATGTAAAGCAGTTCGGTCTCACTTTTCAAAATATCATATATAACTTGAAATAAACAGTGACCATTTATTCGATCTCAACGCAATAGCAATAAGTAAATGAAAGGAATAAACATGTCAGAGTTGAAGAAATCAATTAATCATTTAATAGCATCAATCCATATTCTCATGTATGTCGTATCACTCATGTATGTTGGTGGCTTCCCATGAATCTACACAACGTTTCTACCTCGTTCACCCATCATAGCCACACAAAATCACTTTAGGAAGGGCGTATACCGTCTCCCACGGCATTGACGAATCCTTCCCAGGAAAGATATATCATCCCTCAACCTCGAACTTACGTGAAAAATAGTGGTTGCTCTCACAAACAACAAACCACTACAAGTGTTAGGCAACCATCTCACCCCCACTGGGATAGACTAACCTCTAACACTCTACGGCAGCTCTCGAAGGCAATTCAAGTCCATCACAACAAACCATACAAGAGATGCAATACCAAACATTTTCTCATATCACAAGTAATTCAAAAACCCCCAAACTTCATGGGTATTTCTCAATATAGCATCTCAAGAAAAAATGAGCAAGAGATCATCACAAGATATAATTTTATTGTTCCAATCAAAACACTAAAGTTTTTGTTTCAAAAACAAATGAATATAGAGTTTTGATATCAAGCACCATTGAATATCAAGTTTGAATATCAAGAACCAATGAATATCAAGTTTTGATATCAAGAACACATGAATATAAGGTTTTGAACTCAAGAACAAATGGATATTAAGTCTTGAAATAAAGAACAAATGAATATAAGGTTTTGAAGTCAAGAACAAAGGTTTTATGATTATCAAGCCATAACTTCCATCAAACATGGTAAGATTTGCAAGAATAATCAAGAAATAAGGATTCCATAACAAATATATATGATTAAGAGTCAAAACATATGTATATATAAGCCTAGCATCAATGAATAAGAGTGGAAGAAAACCTCTACCTTCTTCTTCCTTAAAGTTCTTGAAGAACTTGAAATTTTGATCCACTTCAAAGTGCAAATCCTCTTTGATCTTGTGTTTCTCCTTTTCTTTCTTGTTTCTCAAGGCTTCCTAGGGTTGTAAATGGTGTATGGAGGTTAAAGGAGGCGGCACTATTTATTTATAGAGGAAGAAAATATTTCAACCGACGTAAATCTGATGTTCTGATTCGTTGCTCACGTTCGAACGTCATCTGGCGTTCGAACGTCATTAGTGCAAATTGTTACTTTACGTTCGAATGTCAATTTGCATTCGAACGTCACTTGCTCCCAGTACTTCTGCATTTCCATCAGACCAAAGTACTGGGACTCACTGTCGTTCGAACGTCGATTAACGTTCGAACGTCATCCCAGTTTCTGTAGGAACTTCCAGTGAAGTTTTAACCTATTTAGAGATGGATTTGGAAAATTTTCGTGAAATACGATTTTGTAGCCTTATATGTCTAAAATATCTACTGTCCAAATTTCAGATCAAATGGATATGATGATGAAAAGTTATGGTCAAATTACTAAGGCAGTATCCACAATCCTTTTACCCAAATTCTCTCTAAAGTGTGCTTTCACTCCGGAATGCTTCCAAACTTCTACAATATACCCTATTACCTCAAATAAAATTTTCATTTCTAATATTACAATCTACATAGTTTATGCATACATCATTACATATATTAGCATTTTAAAACATATTTATGTTACTATATCACGATAAGACTGTGGGGGTTTACAATCCACCCCCCTTAAAGAAAGTTTCGTCCTCGACACTTACCTTAAGTAGAGAACAAATGAGGGTACTTCTCTCGCATCTCTAGATCTGGTTCCCAAGTAGCTTCCTCCACCCCGTGATGTTGCCACAAGACTTTCACCAGTTGGATGACTTTATTGTGAAGCACCTTCTCCTTGGTATCGAGAATCTCCACCGGTTGTTCTTCATATGTTGCTCCATCTTGAACTTCAATGTCCTCCAAATCCACGACATGCGTTGTATCCGATTGACATTTTCTTAACATTGACACATGGAACACGTCGTGTACCCCTGACAACTGAGCTGGTAACCGAAGTCAATACGCCACTTTACCCACAACTTTGATCACCTCAAATGGTCCGATGTACCTTGGAGCTAATTTTCCTTTCTTGCCAAATCTAAACAATCCCTTCTTGGGTGACACCTTGAGGAACACATAGTCACCCTCTTGGAATTCCAATGGTCTTCTTCTATCCGCATAGCTTTTATGTCTACTTTGAGTCATGCGTAGTCTCTCCCGGATGAGTTGAATTTTCTCCGCAGTCTCCCGAACAATTTCTGGCCCAAACAAACCACTCTCTCCAGCTTCTAACCAACAAGTCGGGGATCTACATGGTCTCCCATACAGTGCCTCATAAGGAGCCATTCCAATACTTGCTTGATAGCTGTTATTATACGCAAATTCCACCAACGGCAAATGGTCACTCCAACTTCCCTTGAAGTCCAACACACAAGCTCGTAGCATGTCTTCCAAAATTTGTATCACCCTCTCGGATTGGCCATCCGTTTGAGGATGAAAGGCAGTGCTAAGGTGCAACTCTGTCCCCATAGCTCGTTGTAGACTTTGCCAAAATTGCGCCACAAAACGAGAATCACGATCCGACACAATTGATAGTGGAACTCCATGCAATCTAACAATCTCCCGGATATAAAGCTTGCTCAAAGTCTCTAGAGTGTCAGTGGTCTTCATACTCAAGAAATGGGCGGACTTGGTGAGTCTATCTACAATGACCCATACGGCATTATGCCCTCGTGAAGTCCGTGGAAAACCAGACACGAAATCCATGGTGATGTGCTCCCATTTCCACTCTGGAATAGGCAAGGACTGTAGCAATCCTCCGGGTTTTTGATGCTCCACCTTTACTTGCTGACACACTCCACACTTTGCAACGTACTTGGCCACATCTTGTTTCATTCCTTTCCACCAGTATTGACGCTTCATATCTCTATACATCTTAGTACTACCCGGATGTATGGAGAATTTTGAACGATGGCATTCACCGAACACTTCTTCCCTTACTTGGTCATTGTTTGGTACACATAGTCATCCACGAAACTGTAACCAATCATCATGTATGGACCGGTTCTCAACAATCTCATTCCTCTCCAATCTACCCCGGATAGCTTCCAACTCTGTGTCTAATCGTTGTAACTCCACAATCCTTTTTCGGAGAATTGGTTGAGCTACAAGATTAAATAAGCATGGTCGATCCCCCTGTCTATCCACCAATAGATCAAATTCCTCCAACGCATCAATCATCTTCCACCAATTAACAACAAGAACATTGAGTTCACCCCGAGACTTTCTACTAAGTACATCTGCTACTACATTAGCCTTCCCCGGATGGTAGTTGAGTGTGAAATCGTAATCTTCTAAGTACTCAATCCACCTTCTTTGCCGAAGATTCAAGTCTTTCTGTGTGAATATATACTTGAGGCTCTTGTGATCAGAAAACACTTGAAACTTTTCTCCATACAGGTAACACCTCCACAACTTAAGAGCGAAAACCACTGCGGCAAGCTCCAAGTCATGAGTGGGATAGTTTTGCTCGTGAATCTTTAGTTGCCTCGAACCATAAGCAACTACCTTACCTTCCTGCATTAACACACATCCCAAGCCTCGTAACGAAGCATCTGTGTAAACATCGTATCCTTCCCCACTGTTAGGAATAATGAGGACAGGAGCTGTTGTCAACTTCTCCTTCAATGTGCGAAAGGCTAGTTCACAATCTTGAGTCCATAAGAACCTTTCCCCCTTCTTCGTAAGGCGATTCATCGGCATTGCGAGCTTTGAGAATCCTTCCACAAACCTCCAGTAGTAGCCTGCTAATCCCAGGAAACTACGTATTTCGGTAACATTCCTCGGTGGTTCCCATTTCATCACGGCTTCAATCTTTGCAGGGTCAACAGCTACACCCTGTTCGGACACAACATGGCCAAGGAATTTCACTTCCTTCATCCAGAACTCGCATTTACTCATCTTAGCATACAACTTATGCTCTCTCAATGTCTGTAGCACAATCGAGAGATGGCGTTTATGTTCCCCTTGTGTCCGTGAATAAATCAAGATGTCATCAATAAACACAATGACAAACTGATCTAGATACGGCCGGAATACTCTGTGCATCAAATCCATGAAGGCAGCAGGAGCATTAGTCAGTCCGAACGGCATTACCGTATATTCGAAATGACCATACCGGGTACGAAAAGCTGTCTTAGGAATATCTTCCTCCTTGATCCGCAGTTGATGGTACCCTGTGCGAAGATCAATCTTGGAGTAATACTTAGAACCCCTCAGCTGATCGAATAAATCATCAATTCGTGGCAAAGGATATTTATTCTTCACTGTCACCCGATTCAACCTTCGGTAATCCGTGCATAACCGAAGTGTTTCGTCATGCTTCTTCATAAAGAGGACCGGGGCTCCCCAAGGTGAAGTGCTTAAACGAATAAACCCAATAGTCAAGAGATGGTCCAACTGCTTCCTTAGCTCCTTCAACTCCAAAGGTGCCATTCGATAGGGAGCAATGGATATGGGTTCGGTACCCGAATAGAGATCAATCCTAAACTCAATCTCTCTCTTTGGAGGTAATCTGGGTAGTTCATCTGGGAAAACATCCGGAAAGTCCGACACAATTAATACAACACCCGATTGGGATCTATCCCGATCATCTCCCATCAAGCTAGCTAAGAAACTCAAATGGCTCCCCGCCTTAGCTTTCAAGAATCTACTACCCGTAGTAGGAAATGGATGGGAAGAATTTCGATCATTAATAAAGCTGAAAATTACCCCTCCCGGTAATTGAAATGAAATCCGCTTTCGAAAACAGTCCATTACTGCACGGAAAGTGGACAACAAATTCATCCCAAATATTACGTCATACTCCTTCATGTCTAATGCAACCAAGTCTACAATCAATTCTTGCTCCCCAATGCGAAGCACACAACCTCTACACACCCTTCTAGTATCTAACTGTTCTCCCGTAGGCATATCAATACGCAAAGTATGTTCTAGCTTCTCAAGTTCTAATCCCAATTCAATGGCATATGTAGTGCGTAAGAAGGAATGAGTAGCACCGAGATCAAATAAAATACGTGCCCAAGAATTATAGAGAAGAACAATACCTTCCACAACTGCGTTGGAAACGTCCTCCTCCGGTTGGGTCAAAGCGAAAACTCTTCCTTGATTGGTACCGCCTGGGGCTACAGCTGCTAACGGTCTCTGCTGTAATGGCTTCTGTAGTGGTAGCCTATTTGCATTCACTTGTCCTGCCGCTTGATTGGTCTTTGGTGGAAATGATGGATAATTATTTCTGAAGTGCCCAGACCCTCCACATGAGAAGCATTGACGCTTGTCAGTGCTTGCTCTATTCTGAGTAACCCCAGCTCCTCGAACGGCTTGATCCCTTTGTCCCGCAACTTGATCCGGTCGACGGTATGGAGCTGCCCTTTGTGTGAATCCACTGCCGCTAGCACCAGTCCTAATCGGACCTCCCTTCGCGAAGTTCTGTCGTCTCTGGTTGTCCTCGGTGTCTCTCTCCACCAGTGTAGCTCTGTCGACAAGATCCCCATAGTCCCGGATCTTGTGAGCCACAAGCTTCTCTCTGATGGCAGGCCTCAAGCCCTGCTCAAATCGTTTCGCTCTCCTGGCCTCAGTAGAAATGAACTCTGTGGCGTAGCGAGATAGCTCTTCAAACCTTCTCTCATACTCCGCCACCGTCATGCTACCCTGTCGTAGAGCCAGGAAATCTGCACTCATTTTATCCCTGACAGATTCAAGAAAATACTTGTCTTGGAAGATACAATCAAAATCCTCCCAAGAAAAAGCATCGGTGTTCCTCCTTCTTTTCACCGAGTCCCACCAATGATCTACCTCTCCTTCCAGTAGATATGTAGCGAGGCCGACCCGTAGCTCCTCGGCAACTCCCATGCTATCAAACATTTTCTTCACTCGGCGAATCCACTTATCCGCCTCCAAAGGGTGAGAACTTCCTTGGAAAGTAGGTGGGCGTTGCCTCAAGAATTCTCTAAGAACTATCATCCTCCTATTGTCGTCCCCGTTGCCCGGTACAGGAGCTAAGGGTTGAAACCCCCTGTTGTGGTGGTTGTTTCCATTCTGGTGTTGTACCAGAGTGGTTAGCTCCCTTAGGCATTGATAAATGCCATTCATGGCATCTGGAGGTGGTGGTGGTGGTGGGTTTGCTTGACCTCCACGACCACGCCCACGTCCACGTCCACGTCCACGTCCTCCGTCCATCTTGTACATCAATTCACAATTTAGTTTTCCTAATGTACAAGACACCCTAACTATCACCTTAACCTAAAGCATAAGACTTGTATAAGATTTAGATCGACAATTCATTCGACCTAGTCCTACCTCTCTAGTGGTAATTCCTAACCTACAGCTCCCATGTAAGACCTAAAGCCTATGCTCTGATACCAAACCTGTAACGCCCCAAAATCCGCCTTGGACGGCATTACTATTTCAAACCATTTACATCATGAGAGCAACTAATCAAATCCATAGATAAAGAAAATTTCATTCATTATACATACTATCTACAACATCATCCAAAAGAATATGCCAAACTATGGCATTTACATCTCAAAATCAGACTTAATCTTGCAGCGGAATAAACAAAATAACATTCATCCATTGTATTACAATACCTCTCCTAGTCTAGGACATAAAGATAACAATTCTAGATATCCCCCTCGGGTTCCACGCTTACATCCAATTGTGCTTCCCAAGCTATCTGCTCATCAACTCCGAGCTCTTCCTCTAAACCATAATCTGAAAAATATATTGTTTGTAGGGGGTGAGCACTAAGCTCTGCAGCAACGTTCTCCTAAACTCAAACAAGGTTTGGAAAACATGTAAAGCAGTTCGGTCTCACTTTTCAAAATATCATATATAACTTGAAATAAACAGTGACCATTTATTCGATCTCAACGCAATAGCAATAAGTAAATGAAAGGAATAAACATGTCAGAGTTGAAGAAATCAATTAATCATTTAATAGCATCAATCCATATTCTCATGTATGTCGTATCACTCATGTATGTTGGTGACTTCCCATGAATCTACACAACGTTTCTACCTCGTTCACCCATCATAGCCACACAAAATCACTTTAGGAAGGGCATATACCGTCTCCCACGGCATTGACGAATCCTTCCCAGGAAAGATATATCATCCCTCAACCTCGAACTTACGTGAAAAATAGTGGTTGCTCTCACAAACAACAAACCACTACAAGTGTTAGACAACCATCTCACCCCCACTGGGATAGACTAACCTCTAACACTCTACGGCAGCTCTCGAAGGCAATTCAAGTCCATCACAACAAACCATACAAGAGATGCAATACCAAACATTTTCTCATATCACAAGTAATTCAAAAACCCCCAAACTTCATGGGTATTTCTCAATATAGCATCTCAAGAAAAAATGAGCAACAGATTATCACAATATATAATTTTATTGTTCCAATCAAAACACTAAAGTTTTTGTTTCAAAAACAAATGAATATAGAGTTTTGATATCAAGCACCATTGAATATCAAGTTTGAATATCAAGTTTTGATATCAAGAACACATGAATATAAGGTTTTGAACTCAAGAACAAATGGATATTAAGTCTTGAAATAAAGAACAAATGAATATAAGGTTTTGAAGTCAAGAACAAAGGTTTTATGATTATCAAGCCATAACTTCCATCAAACATGGTAAGATTTGCAAGAATAATCAAGAAACAAGGATTCCATAACAAATATATATGATTAAGAGTCAAAACATATGTATATATAAGCCTAGCATCAATGAATAAGAGTGGAAGAAAACTCCTACCTTCTTCTTCCTTAAAGTTCTTGAAGAACTTGAGATTTTGATCCACTTTAAAGTACAAATCCTCTTTGATCTTGTGTTTCTCCTTTTCTTTCTTGTTTCTCAAGGCTTCCTAGGGTTGTAAATGGTGTATGGAGGTTAAAGGAGGCGGCACTATTTATTTATAGAGGAAGAAAATATCTCAACCGACGTAAATCTGATGTTCTGATTCGTTGCTCACGTTCGAACGTCATCTGGCGTTCGAACGTCATTAGTGCAAATTGTTACTTTACGTTCGAACGTCAATTTGCGTTCGAACGTCACTTGCTCCCAGTACTTCTGCATTTCCATCAAACCAAAGTACTGGGACTCACTGTCGTTCGAACGTCGATTAACGTTCGAACGTCATCCCAATTTCTGTAGGAACTTTCAGTGAAGTTTTGACCTATTTAGATATGGATTTGGAAAATTTTCGTGAAATACTATTTTGTAGCCTTATATGTCTACTATCTACTGTCCAAATTTCAGATCAAATGGACATCAAGATAAAAAGTTATGATCAAATTACTAAGGCAGTATCCACAATCCTTTTACCCAAATTCTCTCTAAAGTGTGCTTTCACTCCGGAATGCTTCCAAACTTCTACAATATACCATATTATCTCAACTAACATTTTCATTTCTAATCTTACAATCTACATAGTTTATGCATACATCATTACATATATTAGCATTTTAAAACATATTTATGTTACTATATCACGATAAGACTGTGGGGGTTTACAAAAATGATATTTATGATGATCTCTTGTATATTTTCTCACCTTATCTATATTGTGCTACTTTATGAGAAATTTGGGGATTTTCGTGAATGGCTTGTTGTGTTGGATAAATTGTGGATATTGTATTTCGTGTATGATTATTTTGATGAACATGGGTGAGATGTTCCTTTTAAGGATGCTCATGCCAAGGAAATAAGACCTTGAGGGTGAGAGGTTCCTTGTAAGGATGCTCATGCCAAAGGGACAAGACCTTGAGGGTGAGAGGTTCCTTGTAAGGATGCTCATGCCAAAGAAATAAGACCTTGAGGGTGAGAGGTTCCTTGTAAGGATGCTCATGCCAAAGGGACAAGACCTTGAGGATGAGAGGTTCCTTGTAAGGATGTTCATGCCAAAGAGAACAATAATATACCATGTGTGGGTTATTGGTGTACTTTTGGGAAGTTGTCTAGCTCCATGTTGGTAATTGGCTTCACCCCTCCGTTTAATTTTATTGTTGATTCGTAAACTAGAGATCTATTAAAATGTCACGATTTTCCTTCAAAAGTTATATGTATGATATTTGCAAAACGAGACCGACTTGTTTTATATATGCTTTCTAAACCTTGTTTGAGTTGGAAGGATGTTGCTACAGAGCTTAGTGCTCACCCCCTACAAATACTATATTTTCAGATTGTGTTCAAGAGGAAGAGCTCGGATTTGATGAGCAGGTGCTTTGGGAAGCTCAAGTAGATAGTCATGCAGATCCGGATGGAACTGTCTAGGATTGTTCTTTCTACGTTCTAGACTAGGAGATTCCTTTTGAGAATATTGTTCATATTAATATTTTGTTATTCCGCTGCAAATTAATAGTTGATTTGGGATGTAATTGCCATGGTTTGGCTTATTCTTTTGGGATGATGATGTAGATATTATGGATGATGAATGAAATTTTCTTGTTTATGAAAGTTATTAGTTGTTCTCATGATGTGAATGGTTTTAAATAGTAATGTCGTCCAAGGGGGATTTTGGGGCGTTACAGAAGTCATTAAGTAAATTTCTTTCGAGAGAAAAGTACTCAAGCAGTGAGAGGGCCACTCAAGCAATAAGCCGAAAACTTGAAGACGAACAATGTCATTTTGGACTTATTTTAACCCTATAAATACCCCAACCCCATTTTTCTCTTTTTCCTTCTATTATTTGTTCTCAAACATAATATTAGATGGAGAAAAGTGGAGATTGAGAGAGAGAAGGTGTTGAAGGCTAGAAGAACTTAGGATTCTTGAAAATTTGAACGCTTAGGGTTTTGGAGATTGGATCTAACGTAGGGTTTTCTTTCCCACTGCTAAACATTGAGGCATGACTATTGCATACATGATATCTTGACTATTATTTTTCCTCAATTCACTATATTTATGTTGGTTTAGAATTCCAATGGAACATATGATATTTTTTTGCCAAAAACTATAACTTTTCTCATCGAGTGGGCTATGGATTCACAAACCTTAATTTTTTTTATATTCATTTATATTGAAATTTGATTAGTGGTAATGGATTCTATTTTTATATACATGTTCTTAAAAATGATATCGCATTTTGATTAAAAGGTCTCATTCCATTGTTTGGATTAAAGCAATGATTTGTGAAGTACATGTGTTGGTTCCTATGTCATGGTTCAATCAACCTGAATACACCCTAGTTGATATAGGAGGATTGGTAGATGGTTTTGGTTCCTTATGAATTTCCAATGGTTTCTACTACTCCTTGGGAGGACTGATTAGTAATATTGTGTGGTGGCCTATGTGATGTCATGGATCCCTACTACTAATCCTACTTAAAGAGTAAGAAGTGTGTTATTTTTCATTGGGTGAAAGACCCCAAAACTTGCAATTGTTATTTGATGATTGTTACGAGATAAAATTTGGTATGTGGCATTCTTGGTAGTTAGATTTGCGTCCCTCTGAGGACATCTGATAAAATTGGAATGACGCAAAGAAGATTAGCATAGCCCCTGCCCAAGGATGACAAGCACAAATCGAAAAATGGTAGTTAGATCTGGTTTAGTATCTTGAGTTACTTTACATGGTTAAATCATGATACTTTGAAAGTCATTTTTTGTTTTGATACTCATGATACACATTCTTTATAGTAAATTTCATGTATTTTGAAATGTGACTTGGACTTTGTTTCTTAGTTTTAAACCTTATTATGTTTGGAAAAAGATCTCTCTACTGACTAGATAATAAGACAGGAATAGATGCAAATTTTGAGATTGATTAGGATGTGGGTCATGAGTCTGATGCTTGAGAACAAGATATTTTTTTTGATTACTTATGTTTTATATTTTTAACTATGTTACTTTTAGAGTTGTAATTGAGTTAAGTTCGGATTATGAATCATTCTTGTATTTGAGATTTGGGTCATGAACCTTGATTATTAATGTATTATTGCTTTGTATTTCAATTAGGTGACTTAAGTTTTTGATTTGAGCATTGGTATATTAACAGCTGGATGTTTAGTTAGATTTATAGGTACAATGCTCTCAAAGGTTGCTATTTGTTATTCAGTTAAATACCCAATTTTTAATCAACACTCATCAGGTGTTCTGTAAATTAGTCTTATTAAACCAAATAATTTTATTTCCTACAAATACTTATAAGCTAGTGTTGATCCCAAAGCAGCACCAATGGATTTTTGGATGACTTGGTGATTTTCGGTGAGCTCCTACAAGGAATTTGAAAACTAGAGAGGCTCTGGGGATCAACCCTCCAATCATTAAGTCAGTAAAGGCAAAAAGAGATTGACTGGAATTGAGCTAGGAGAAATTACTTTCCTAGTTCCTAGCTTTCCCCTCTCCTTTATAAGCTTTTAGATACTTTTACCATTGGGGTTCCCTTAGCTACTTTTCAAATAAGGTGCCCTAGAAAGTAGAACTCCCCTTCAATAGTTGGAGCTAGTTTGAGCTATTATCATGAGATTGAGTGAGCAGATTAAAGATGTTGTTAGGATTTATTGGGTAGGATGCATCTCACCAGATCACAGACCCCATAGACCTTTTGCCTCCTTACGTGCTTTGGGCACGCGCATGATTTTCCTTTAAAGCCAGATTCATATCCATCAGCTGCCCCCTAGCTCAGACCAGTGAAAGGTATATGTTCACTTGTCCATTGCATCTGTTTCGCTCGCTCAACTACCAAAGAGCCATTGTGGGCCCATCCTATAAGAGCATTTCTCCTTTTTCTTCTGTGAGACATCAAGAGCTTCTGGAACTCTGGTATACTTTTGCCCCTTTGCTATAATCTTCTCTTTTGTTGCTATTTCGGAATGAATCTTCGCTCTGGTGCATATAGGTTGGGGCCACATATTTCAATTTCATTTCTATTGCTTCTGTTTCTTACGGTGGAGGAATTTTTATTTAGAGTCTTTAGTGTTTTTTGTGAGTGAGCCTGTTCGTGTCAGCTTGATTTTGTGTTTGAATTTTTTCTTTCCCTATGGGCTAGAAGAATCAATTATTCTTTACCCCTGAATCTATACATCAATCATCGTAGTTTCCCAGTTTTGACCATTGACTCTAACCAATCTCTTACCGAGAATGTCTCGCTGCTCATAGCTCAAACGGATGCACCCAATAAGGAATCTGACTCTATCCAAGAGATTGGGTCTTCAACTTTGAGAATCAGTGGGGCCAAGAATTTTCATAGTTGTTTCAGTGAAAGCTCCCTTGGAGAGCTTAGGGATCAATTCTGAATTCTTAACTCAGTGCATTTATGAGTTCCCTCTTATAATGAGACTACCAAATCCTTTTTCCCAAATGAGGTTTGCTTCTAAGAGTCTACTTTTGAGGTTAAACTCCGATTCACAATCCCTAAATACATTAGGGAAACACTTTACCTCTTAAACCTTGCCCCTACCCAGCTAACCCCCAACAACTGGAGCTTTTTGATTGGTTTGGGCATCATCTAGGCTAGGGTAAATGGCGTTGGTGTCCAACCTAATTTTTACGAGCTAATATAGTACTACAAACTCACCCCCTACTCTAGTCAAGGCTTGGGGTGGTTTTATTTTTCAAAGAGAGAAAGTTCAATCCTACTATCAGGCTACTCCTTATATGTGAAGGAGTGGAAGGATAAGTTTTTCTTTCTTTCTGGATCTGGCTGGGAATTTGGGCTTTCTGAAGTTCTTTCTAGCAACACCTTTCGTGTTCACCGCATTTAGGGGAGACCCACCCCTCTTCCAAGTAAGTGTATTTTTGACAATTCCTTATACTAGCTCTGAGTTCTTGTATTTCTCTTATTTCTGAAAATTTCTCTTATTTAGTTAAATCAAACCCCCTGTCCTCTAATTCGAGGGCACAGATCAAAATGGTGATTGACTATCCTACAAATGATTTCTCTGAGCAAGTAAGCAACCAGACTCTTTTTGAGTGCCTTCTAGGACCTCCACCAGGTGGCCCTACAGCTTTGCCTTCAACACCCTCACTTCAAAAAGGTATAAGCCCTTATTCTTTTTGCTTTCAATTTTTGACATGTTCTAACCTCTGCAACTCTTCAGTTATTACCCCGAAGATCATTGACCAGAAGTCCCTTCAAGCAGTTGCAGCCAAGAAGGCATCTGAAACCAGCCCTTTTTCTCGCAAGTGGCTGAGAATGTCCTTTCCCCGAGGAAAAGGGGTGCTCTCAATCTCTAGAAGTTCTCCAACTTCCTCCCCACCTGCTGATATCACTTATTAGGGTGGCATCTCTCCTTCTGTTAGCATGGGAAAGGTTAAACCACCTCCCCCCATAGAATCTTCCCTTATTCCTCCACCTGTGAAAGGGAAGGGTAAGACCTTGGGGGTTGCAGAGGAAAAGACCCATTCTACGCCACCCCCCATCAAGCTCTAGAGCTACTTCCTAGTCCATATGGGACAATACAGAGGAGGCAATGGTTCGTCGTCATCAATTCATTCATAAGGATAAGCTGCAAACCACCTTCGACCTTGGGCCACCCTGGGTAGCTAAGAATTTAGCCCTCATTGTTGGATAGGTAGACCCTTGATTTCCTCTGATTTTTCCTATTCCCCTTTTTTTTTTAATCTTTCCTTCCCTATTCTAGCTTGCAATTTTTACCACAAGCCTCTCCTACTCGGCCCTAAGTGAGAAGAAGTCTTATGAGGAATAAATTCAATCGCTTCATTCCTAGCTCAAAGTAAAGGAGGAGGAACTAACTTATACACATAGAGAAGTTGTTTGATTCAAGGAGATTTTTGAGAAGGCTTCGCATAAGCTTTCCTCCATTGAGAATGTAACACCCCGCATTTTCTTTTATATATATGTATATAGATATATAGTAAATAATAGTGGTAAAAATGTGGATATGGGTAGAAATATGTGTTGGAGAGGTTTGGATTGGATTTGGTTGGTTTAGGAATGGATTGGACGGCAATGGAGGTCGGAACAAGAATCAGGCAGTCAAACAGTACCGGTACCGCGTACCGGTACCATACAGTACCGGTACTGTGTACCGGTACTTCGACTCCAGAAGGTTTGGGGTACCGGTACTGAGTACCGGTACCATACCGTACCGGTACTGGGTACCGGTACCATCCGTCTAACGCTCGCCGAACAGTAAAAATCGGGATTTTGGTGTTTTAAAACACCCTTTTTAGCCTCATTTGCCCCATTTCTTCATCTCCCTCTCACCCTAACCCTCCTAGAAACCCTTAGAGAGAAAGAGAGACAGATAAAACTCAAGATCAAAAGGAAAGACAAAGGGTTCACAAGTGATCCAAGACTCAAACCCTAGGTTTCTTCAAGAGCATAAAGTAGGGGATTTCTTCCTATGTTCTTGCATTGAGGCTAGGGCTAAATTATATGTATTCTTTTGGTTTAAAATCATATGTACTTGCTATTAAATACCTGATTCTTTGTCTTCTTGCATTTATTTCTTTTTTTTAAACATTTTGGTAGTTGGGTAACTATTAAAGCTATCTTTTGCACTCTCAAACCCTAGTTTTAAGAAAAATTAATTTTTCTTCTTTACATTTCCTTTGTTCTCACCATCAGAACCTTAGTGCTTGATATTGTACAACCAAATGATGTTTATGGTGATCTCTTGCTCTTTTTCTTCAATTATGCTATGGTACAAATGGTGAAATTTGGGGATTTCTTGTGAATTGAGAAATGTTTGTAATGATATCTCTTGTATGATTGTTGTGATGGACTTGGATTGCCTTCGAGCATTGCCGTAGAGTGTTAGAGGTTAGTCTATCCCGGTGGGGGTGAGATGGTTGCCTAACACTTGTAGTGGGTGGTTATTTGGTAATAACCACCACTATTGTTCACTGGAGTTCGAACGAGGGGTGGTATACCTTTCCTGGGAAGGGACTCGTCACTGCCATTGGGATGGTAAACGCCTCTTCCTAAAGTACTTGTGATTGTGATGGTGATTGGTGAACTAGGTATAAGTCGTTGGGTAGATTCATGGGAAGCAATCAATATACATGAGAACATGAGATTATTATTATTGTTACGGAATGGTTTCCAACAAGTGCTTGTGGAGGTATGGGACTCCACAAGGACCTGTTGGAAATGGTTATGGTGATAATTGTGACTGAGCTTTACGGTTCATTTAAATTATTGCGAACATTTAAACTTGAGATCTATTTAAAATATCCTGCTTTTCCTTCAAAATGGTATATATGCTATTTGTGAAAATGAGACCAACCGTTTTATATGCTTTTCTAAACCTTGTTTGAGTTTGGGAAGATTTTGCTACAGAGCTTCGTGCTCATCCCCTACAATTAATATTTTTCAGGTTTGGCTTTAGAGGAGGAGCTCGGTGTGAATGAGTCGGGCCTTGGGGAAGCTTCCTTGGAGGGGTACCTAGATCCCGAATGGGACATCTAGAGATATAGCTTATTTTGTTCTAGACTAGGAGATTTATTTCTGAACAATGTAAAGTCTAGATTCTTTTGAAACTCCGCTGCGATATATTCATGTAATTTTTTTGGGGAATGTAATTGCCATATCTGGCCTATTCTTCTGGGATAATGTTAAGGATATTATAGATGGTAAATACAAATTTTATTGTTATTAGATGGTTAAATGGACCCTGTGTGGTCAAGTTAATAGAATTGCACAGGTTGTGATTTTTGGGTGGAGCTTCCTGTACAAAGGAGACTCTGCCCAAATTTTGTTAAAATTAAGAATGTTTCTTATTCGATGGATATATATTTAGTTGCTCTCATGACATGAATGGTTTCATAGTGTAATGCCGTCCAGGGTGGTATTTGGGGTGTTACAAAGTTGGTATCAGAGCCTAGGCTTTAGGTCTTACATGGGAGCTGTAGGTTATGGATCACCATTAAAGATATAGGATTAGGGTGAAGGAAATTGTGGTCTAGTTTGATATAAACTTTATGCTTTAGACTAAATATATACTTAGGATGCCTTGTACATCAATGAAACTGAATTGTGAATTGATGTGCAGGATGGACGGGCTACGAGGGCGAGGACGTGGGCGTGGTCGTGGAGGTCAAGCAAATCCACCACCACCACCACTTCCTGATGCCATGCAAGGCATATATCAATGCTTGAGGTAGCTCACCACTCTGGTGCAAAACCAGAATGGAAACAACAACAACCACAACCACAACGGGGGAGCTCATCCATTAGCCCAAGTACCGGGCAATGGGGATGATAACCGGAGGATGGTAACCCTTCGGGAATTTCTGAGGCAACACCTGCCTACTTTCCAAGAGAGCTCCAATCATTTGGATGCGGATAAATGGATCCGTCGGGTAAAGAAGATTTGTGACGGCATGGGGGTTGCCGAAGACTTGAGGGTTGGCTTGGCTACCTATTTGCTCGAGGGGGAGGCCGACCATTGGTGGGACTCCGTGAAAATAAGGAGGAACACCGAGGCACTTACTTGGGAGGAATTCGACCAAGTCTTCCAATACAAGTATTTTCCGGAATCAGTTAGGGACCGGATGAAGACAGACTTTCTGGCTCTACGGCAGGGTAGCATGACGGTGGCTGAATACGAGAGGAGGTTTGACGAGCTATCCCGCTATGCCACCGAGTTCATATCCACTGAGGCCATGAGGGCCAAGCGCTTTGAGCAGGGATTGAGGCCTGCCATCAGGGAGAAGCTTGTGGCACACAAGATCCGGGAATATGGAGATCTTGTGGATAGAGCAGCACTAGTGGAGAGAGACACAGAGGATAATTTGAGGAGACAGAGCTTTGCGAGAGGAGGTCCTATACGGACTGGTGCTAGCAGCAGTGGGGTGCAGAGAGCGGCACCATACCGTCGTCATGACCAGGCAGGAGGACAGAGACTCTTGACAGCCTGAGGGGATGGAGCTACTCAGACTCGTACAGGCACTGACCCACGTCAATGCTTTGCATGTGGAGGTGTCGGGCACTTCAGACATAACTGTCCATCCTTTCCACTACGGACCAATCAAGCGGCAGGACAAGGGCAAGCAACCCAGCCCCCACTACCGAGACAACCTCCACAGAGACCACAGCAGCAGAGACCCATAGGAGCTTTAGCCCCAGGCGGCGCCACTCAGGGGAGAGTATTTGCTTTGACCCAAGCGGAGGAAGATGCCTCCAATGCCGTTGTGGAAGGTATCGTTCTTCTTTACAATTCTTGGGCCCGAATTTTATTCGATCCCGGGGCAACTCATTCTTTTATAAGTACTGTGTATGCTACTAAATTGGGGTTGGGTTTCGAGAAACTAGAACATGCATTGAATGTTGACTTGCCTACGGGAGAACAGTTGGGTACTAGTCGGGTTTGCAAGGGTTGCGTGCTTCGGATTGGGGAGCACGAATTGATTGTGGATTTGGTTGCTCTAAATATGAAGGGGTATGACGTTATATTCGGGATGGACTTGTTGTCCACTTTCCGGGCGGTAATGGATTGTTTCCGCAAGCGGATTACATTTCAGTTACCAGGAGGGGTAGTTTTCAGTTTTATCAATGACCGAAGTTCTTCCCATCCATTTCCAACTACGGGTAGTAAATTCTTGAAAGCTAAGGCGGGGAGCCATTTGAGTTTCTTAGCTAGCTTAATGGGAGATGATCGGGACAAACTTCCTACTGAAGTAGTGTTGATAGTATCGGACTTTCTAGATGTCTTCCCAGATGAATTACCAGGGTTACCCCCACAAAAGGAGATTGAGTTCAGGATTGATCTCTACCCAGGAACCGAACCTATATCCATTGCTCCTTATCGGATGGCACCTTTGGAGTTGAAGGAGCTGAGGAAGCAATTAGATCATTTGTTGGCGATTGGGTTTATCCGTTTAAGTACTTCACCTTGGGGAGCCCCGGTCCTCTTTGTGAAGAAAACGGACGAGACTCTACGGTTGTGCACGGATTACCGGAGGTTGAATCGGGTTACCGTGAAGAATAAGTATCCATTGCCAAGAATTGATGACTTATTTGATCAGTTGAAGGGTTCGAAGTATTACTCCAAGATTGATCTTCGCACGGGGTATCATCAGCTGCGGATTAAGGAGGAGGATATTCCTAAGACTGCTTTTCGTACCCGGTATGGTTATTTTGAGTATACGGTGATGCCATTCGGATTGACTAATGCCCCCGCAGCCTTCATGGATTTGATGCACAGAGTCTTCCGGCCTTACCTCGATCAATTTGTCATTGTGTTTATTGATGACATATTGGTTTACTCACAGACTCAGGAGGAACATGCTCGTCATCTCTCTATTGTGCTACAAACATTGAGAGAACATAAATTATATGCGAAGATGAGCAAGTGTGAGTTTTGGATGAAGGAAGTGAAGTTCCTTGGCCATGTTGTGTCCGAGCAAGGAGTAGCGGTTGATCCCGCAAAGATTGAGGCCGTGATGAAATGGGAACCACCAAAGAACGTGACGGAAGTACGGAGTTTCTTGGGGTTAGCCGGCTATTATCGTAGGTTTGTGGAAGGATTCTCCAAGCTTGCGATGCCGATGACTCGCCTTACAAAGAAGGGAGAAAAATTCATGTGGACTCAAGCGTGTGAGCTAGCCTTTCGCACCTTGAAGGAGAAGTTGACAACGTCGCCTATCCTCATTATTCCGAGTAGTGGGGAAGGATACGATGTGTACACCGATGCTTCGCTACGAAGCTTGGGATGTGTGTTGATGCAAGTAGGGAAGGTGGTCGCTTATGGCTCGAGGCAACTCAAGGTTCATGAGCAGAATTACCCCACCCATGACTTAGAGCTTGCCGCTGTGGTGTTTGCTCTTAAGTTGTGGAGATGTTATTTATACGGGGAGAAATTTCAAGTGTTCTCGGACCATAAAAGCCTCAAGTATATCTTCACACAGAAAGACTTGAATCTCCGGCAGAGAAGGTGGATTGAGTACTTGGAAGATTATGAGTTCACGCTCAACTACCATCCGGGGAATGCCAATGTAGTTGCCGACGCTCTTAGCAGGAAGTCTCGAGGTGAAATCAATTCTCTTGCGGTAAATAGGTGGAAAATGATTGATGCATTGGAGGAGTACGATCTATGGGTGGATGGACCGGAGTATCAACCCTATATATTCAACCTTATAGCTCAACCGACGCTTCTGCAACGAGTGGTGGAGTTGCAATGCCTGGATTCGGAACTCGATTTGATTAGAGCCCGATTGGAGAATGGAGAAGTGATTGAAGGATGGTCTTGGAAGAATGGAGAGTTGAGATATGGGGAGAAGCTATGTGTTCCCAATGATTCGTCCCTAAAGGAGGAAATATTTGGAGAGTGTCATCGCTCCAAGTTTGTTATCCACCCCGGTAGCACAAAGATGTATAGGGACATGAAGCGTCAATACTGGTGGAGGGGAATGAAGCGAGATGTGGCCAAGTATGTGGCAAAATGTGTGGTGTGCCAGCAAGTGAAGATTGAGCATCAAAGGCCAGGAGGAGTCCTACAGTCTTTGCCTATTCCAGAGTAGAAGTGGGATCACATCACCATGGACTTCGTGTCGGGTTTACCACGGACGTTGCGTGGGCATAATGCAGTGTGGGTCATTGTGGATAGACTCACCAAGTCCGCTCACTTTTTGGGTATGAAGACCACGAATACATTCGAGACCTTGAGCCAGCTGTATATCCGTGAAATAGTGAGATTACACGGCGTTCCGCTCTCGATTTTGTCGGATCGTGACTCTAGGTTTGTGGCGAGATTCTGGCAGAGTCTACAACAAGTGATGGGGACGGAGTTACATTTCAGTACGGCTTTTCATCCCCAAACGGATGGCCAGTCTGAGAGGGTGATCCAGATTTTGGAGGATATGTTACGCACTTGCGCGTTGGACTTCAAGGGGAGTTGGAGCGACCACTTACCGTTGGTGGAGTTTGCTTACAACAACAGCTATCAGGAAAGTATTGGGATGGCACCGTATGAAGCATTGTATGGAAAACCATGCCGATCACCGACGTGTTGGTTAGAAGCCGGTGAGAGTAGTTTGTTGGGACCGGACATTGTTCGAGAAACTACGGAGAAGATTCAACTCATTCGAGAGAGGCTACGGACGGCGCAAAGTAGACAGAAGAGCTATGCGGACCACAGACGAAGACCCTTAGAATTCAAGGTGGGAGACTACGTATTTCTCAAGGTGTCACCCAAGAAGGGCGTGTTTCGATTCGGCAAGAAAGGGAAGCTAGCGCTACGATATACCGGACCGTTTGAGATAATCAAAGCGATAGGCAAGGCGGCATATCAACTTCGACTACCAGCCCAGCTATCCGGAGTACATGATGTGTTCCACGTGTCCATGTTGAGAAGGTGTCACTCGGATACAACTCCAGTAGTGAACTTGGAGGAGATTGAAATCCAAGACGGAGCAACCTACGAAGAACAACCGGTAGAAATTATCGACACCAAGGAAAAAGTGCTTCGCAACAAAGTTATCAGATTGGTAAAGGTTCGGTGGCAACACCATGGAGTGGAGGAAGCTACATGGGAACCGGAGCAAGAAATGCGGGAGAAGTATCCATATTTGTTCGCTACTTGAGGTAAGTTTCGAGGACGAAACTTTCTTTAAGGGGGGTGGATTGTAACACCCCGCATTTTCTTTTATATATATGTATATAGATATATAGTAAATAATAGTGGTAAAAATGTGGATATGGGTAGAAATATGTGTTGGAGAGGTTTGGATTGGATTTGGTTGGTTTAGGAATGGATTGGACGGCAATGGAGGTCGGAACAAGAATCAAGCAGTCAAACAGTATCGGTACCGCGTACCGGTACCATACAGTACCGGTACTGTGTACCGGTACTTCGACTCCAGAAGGTTTGGGGTACCGGTACTGAGTACCGGTACAATACCGTACCGGTACCATCCGTCTGACGCCCGCCGAACAGTAAAAATCGGGATTTTGGTGTTTTAAAACACCCTTTTTAGCCTCATTTGCCCCATTTCTTCATCTCCCTCTCACCCTAACCCTCCTAGAAACCCTTAGAGAGAAAGATAGAAAGATAAAACTCAAGATCAAAAGGAAAGACAAAGGGTTCACAAGTGATCCAAGACTCAAACCCTAGGTTTCTTCAAGAGCATAAAGTAGGGGATTTCTTCCTATGTTCTTGCATTGAGGCTAGGGCTAAATTAATGTATTCTTTTGGTTTAAAATCATATGTACTTGCTATTAAATACCTGATTCTTTGTCTTCTTGCATTTATTTCTTTTTTTTAAACATTTTGGTAGTTGGGTAACTATTAAAGCTATCTTTTGCACTCTCAAACCCTAGTTTTAAGAAAAATTAATTTTTCTTCTTTACATTTCCTTTGTTCTCACCATCAGAACCTTAGTGCTTGATATTGTACAACCAAATGATGTTTATGGTGATCTCTTGCTCTTTTTCTTCAATTATGCTATGGTACAAATGGTGAAATTTGGGGATTTCTTGTGAATTGAGAAATGTTTGTAATGATATCTCTTGTATGATTGTTGTGATGGACTTGGATTGCCTTCGAGCATTGCCGTAGAGTGTTAGAGGTTAGTCTATCCCGGTGGGGGTGAGATGGTTGCCTAACACTTGTAGTGGGTGGTTATTTGGTAATAACCACCACTATTGTTCACTGGAGTTCGAACGAGGGGTGGTATACCTTTCCTGGGAAGGGACTCGTCACTGCCATTGGGATGGTAGACGCCTCTTCCTAAAGTACTTGTGATTGTGATGGTGATTGGTGAACTAGGTATAAGTCGTTGGGTAGATTCATGGGAAGCAATCAAATACATGAGAACATGAGATTATTATTATTGTTACGGAATGGTTTCCAACAAGTGCTTGTGGAGGTATGGGGCTCCACAAGGACCTGTTGGAAATGGTTATGGTGATAATTGTGACTGAGCTTTACGGTTCATTTAAATTATTGCGAACATTTAAACTTGAGATCTATTTAAAATATCCTGTTTTTCCTTCAAAATGGTATATATGCTATTTGTGAAAATGAGACCAACCGTTTTATATGCTTTTCTAAACCTTGTTTGAGTTTGGGAAGATTTTGCTACAGAGCTTCGTGCTCATCCCCTACAATTAATATTTTTTAGATTTGGCTTTAGAGGAGGAGCTCGGTGTGAATGAGCCGAGCCTTGGGGAAGCTTCCTTGGAGGGGTATCTAGATCCCGAATGGGACATCTAGAGATATAGCTTATTTTGTTCTAGACTAGGAGATTTATTTCTGAACAATGTAAAGTCTAGATTCTTTTGAAACTCCGCTACGATATATTCATGTAATTTTTTTGGGGAATGTAATTGCCATATCTGGCCTATTTTTCTGGGATAATGTTAAGGATATTATAGATGGTAAATAGAAATTTTATTGTTATTGGATGGTTAAATGGACCATGTGTGGTCAAGTTAATAGAATTGCACAGGTTGTGATTTTTGGGTGGAGCTTCCTGTACAAAGGAGACTCTGCCCAAATTTTGTTAAAATTAAGAATGTTTCTTATTCGATGGATATATATTTAGTTGCTCTCATGACATGAATGGTTTCATAGTGTAATGCCGTCCAGGGTGGTATTTGGGGTGTTACAGAGAAGGACATGGATAAGGTCTCTAAGTACAATTGTGAGATACTGAACAGTCTGAATGGGGTTGTAGCAGAGCTCTCCGAGCTTTCTATGAGGAATAAGGATCTGGAGAGCGAGAAAGAGGCTCTTTCCCAAAAAGTCTTGGAACTTTCTGCTTCCTCCAAGGATAAGTAAGTGAAGTTGAAGATTACTAAAGCCCTAGCCTTTTCTTCGTATCAGGATTCTGCAGATTTCAAGGAGGAGATGTTAGAGTATTACATTAACGGGTTTGAAGACTTCAAGAAACGAGCACATAAGTCATTTCCTGATCTGGACTTCTCTCTTTTTAATCCTGGTGAATATACAACTCATGTGGTTGTGGATGACCAGCAGATGGATGCAAGTGATGGGGTGAGCAGCTCATCCTAGTTGGGGGTGAGGGAGGTGCTAGCTTTGACCTATGCCAAAGATCCTTCTGAAGCTTCTAGAGATGACAATGAAGAAGTTGCTAGTTCCATAGATGTTGAATAAGTGTGATTAACACTAAATAATGTGTAAACGAATTAGGTTTAAAGTTAATTGTGTGCATAAATTAGGTTAAAATGATTAAGTTATAAAGTATTAGGGTTAATGCGGAATTTGTACATTTTGTAGGGTTTCAAGTGGAAATACAAGAGGATCGAAGTGTAGAGGCTAAATGGAAAAGGGGAGGCAAGTGCAATTACCAAATCAACAAGTCAACCAAGGAGGCTACTAAGGCTGCAAAACCAAATAAATGCTACCATCTAGACGGTGGTGATGGCGTCCGGATGATGCTCCAACCGCCTTAACCCTTTCTCCTCTCCCATTAGTCCAATTAGCAACAAAATGATATAATTGGTAAGCCAGGGTGTCTGCCGCCTTAAAGCCCTCTACCGGTTCCTATAAATAGCCCTTCTCAACTTATTTTTCAGGGGAGTTCAGTCCAGCTCAAGAGAGAAGAAAGAAAAGAAAGAAAGGAAGAGCGAAACCCTGCCAGAATCACTTCCCAGCCAGAATTTTCTCTACTTCTACATTTTTATTTATCCTTTCTACTTGGATAGTTGAACCTCTCACTTTTATGCCCTAGTTGGTAAGAGCATCTTCAACCACACTAAGCAAAATAGCTACCCAAAATATATTTAAATATTTAATTCTATACTTTAGCTTGCTACTTTTTAAAATTCACTCCAACCACGCTCTCTATTTTAGCTAACTACTTCAACTAACTTTAACTAACTTTCAATAATGCCACGTGGCATAACACGTAAGCGCCATAATGATGACGGAGCATGATGAAGTGTTGTGCCATGTCATCAAATTTTCAAATTTTAAATTTCACAATGGTCATATTTTCAACGGTCAAAGCAATGATCAAGTAGTCTATAGATAATATAAGAACAAAAGAACTACAAAAAAGTTGGACTAAAAGGTGCACCAAATATTCACAGCAGTGGGGTGACTAAAATATTCAACAAGAACCAACTCAGTAAGATCATATTTGGTTAAGGTATAAACAGAGTACGATCTCTATTATGCAATGAAGGATAATCTTAATATACTATATTATACTCCTCAAGTCTCCCAATTCATCCAATCTTTATCTATCAGTGAATTTGTACCCCTAATTTGTTTCCCCAATCCATACAACCAAATGAAAAGCAAATTGAAATATGAAGAGAAAACTAGTAGACAGTGTTGAGTGAAGCCAACTCAAATAATAAACTAGAAGAGCAATGCATTTAAACAAGTCCAGTTCGGCGGCAACAAAAGCAGAAAAGATACAGTTCTGCGGCAAGTCCAGTGGTCTTCTGATTCCAATTCGACGGCAACAAAAGTAGAAAAAATACAGGTTGCAAACCAATGGTCTTCTGAGTTCTTGATTTCATCATTTGAGGTATCAAAATCATCTTAGGTTTCTATTTGGGCATTAGGGTTTCTGTCGAATCAGGCACACAGAGAGAGAGAAAGAGATAGAGAGAGATCCATATCGGGTGAAGACAAGCTCTGATGAAGACGACGATGAAACCACAGTGAAGACGAGCTCTGATGAAGACAACCTGTGATGAAGAAGAACCCCAAAATTGGTGCAAAGCTCTGATGAAGAACAACCCTAAAAATGGCGCAAAGAGCAAATAGAGAGGGAGCTTGCTAGTCAGAAGTGATGAGTGAGAATGGGGGGAGGCAAAATAGCCAGTGGAATAGAGTGCTGGTTGGAGTGAAATTTTTTGGATTGGCTCAGCAAAATAGCTAAAAGATGGCCTTTGTTGAGTCGGTTGGAGTTGATCTAATAAGAGTGGCAGTGTTTCAAGTATTCCGCGGGGAAGGACTTTTTGTATTTTATTTTCGGCTGTAATGGGATTATATCATTCCTTTTGCTCGTCTATAGCAATGAGGCGTGAGTAGTCCGTTTATACTCTTCGATGAAGGGTGAATGCATGTGTAATACTGTTATGTTATGGAAATGCTGATGTTTTATTTATGTGTTAATGTTTATACCTCCCTTAACTGATGGATGGTTATATTTATAATATGCTCATGGTTATGAACATCGAGACGAGCTTAATGCTATGTACCATACTATCTATAATTTGTAACGCCCCAAAAACCACCCTGAACGGCATTACATTCTAAAACCATTTACATAATGAGAGCACTAAGATAATCCATCAATAGGAATATTTTTCCATTCATCATCCATAGAATTTACAATATCATCCCAAAAGAATAAGCCAAGCTATGGCCACAATATCAAAAGAATAAGCCCAACAATGGCATTTACATTCCCCAAAGAAACATTAACTATTATAGCGCAGCGGAAAGTACAAAAGAAATCTAGACTATACAGTGTTTCAAAAGAATATTCTAGTCTAGAACAAAAGTAAACGACATCACTAGATGTCCCACTCGGGATCCAAGTATCCCTCTAGTGAAGCCTCTCCATGGCCCGACTCATTAGCACCGAGCTCATCCTCTGGCACAAAATCTGAAAAAGGTTCAACTGTAGGGGGTGAGCATGAAGCTCTGTAGAAAAATTCTTCCAAACCCGAACAAGGTTTATAAACATGTAAAACAAGTCGGTCTCATTTCACAAATAGCATATATAATCTTTGAAGGAAAAACGGGACATTTTTAAATAGATCTCAAGTTTAAGCCGTAACAATAATCAAGTGAAAGGTTAAGGTAAATTTCATAACAATATACCATTTCCAACTTTTAGCCATTTCGGAAGGGCGCCTTCCGATGCATTGTCCCATACCAATGCACCAGCCAAGGCGGTCCAACCCATCATCCCATTTATATTGGTTCATCCCCGTACCATGTATGTTGATTGCTTCTCATGAATCTACCTAACGATTATACCTAGTCCACCAATCACAATCACAATCACAAACACTTTAAGAAATGGCGTCTACCATCCCAATGGCAGTGACGAGTCCCTTCCCAGGAAAAGTATATCATCCCTTGTTCGAACTCCAGTGAACGATAGTGGTCGCATTACCAAATGACAACCCACCACAAGTGTTAGGAAACCATCTCACCCCCACTGGGATAGACCAACAACCATACCAATGAGGAAACCAAAATATTCTCAATTCACCAACAATTCCAAATAACTACAAAATCCACAATTTCTCATTTTACAAGCGTATCTCAAAATCTCCAAATTAAGCATGTGACATTTTCAATAACCAACCAAGAAAAATGCAAGAGATCACAACAATATCATTTTATTACTCAACACAAAACACTATGATTTTGAAGTCAAGAATAAAGGAAGAGTTCAAGAGGAAAACTCATCACTCTTGAAAACTAGGGTTTTTCAAACAAAAGAGGGATTTCATAGGTATACAACCCTAACTTTGTGTAAAACATGTTAACAATTGCAAGAAAACCAAGAAACAATGAACTCATAGCAAATACATATGATTAGGAGTCAAAACATATATATATATATATATATATATATATAATAACCCTAACATCAATGAACAAGAATGGAAGAAAACCCCTACTTGGTGTTCTTGAAATCTAGGGCTTGGATCTTGAATCACCCTTAAAATCTTGTGTTTTTCCCCTTTGATCTTGAGTCCTCTCTTCCTTTCTTTCTCTCCTAGGGTTCTAAAGTGTTTTGTGTGAGAGTGGAATGAAGAATGGGGCAAATGAGGCTTAAAAAGGGTGTTTTAAAACACTAAAATCCTGACTTTTACTGTTCGGTGAGCGTCAGATAAATCGTACCGGTATGCGGTACCAGTACGCGGTACCGGTACGGTATGGTACCGGTACGCGGTACGCGGTACGGGTACGGTTAAGCTACTGGAGTAGTCGTACCGGTACACGGTACCGGTACAGTTTGACTGACAGATTTTTGCTCCGACTTCCCGTGCCGCCCAATCCAATCCTAAACCAACCAAATCCATCCCAAACCTCTCCAACACATATTTCTACACCAAACCTATTTAATACAAGTTCTAGGACCTAAAATTTCATATTTTTATTATATATCTATATACCTATATAAAAGCGAAATGCGGGGTGTTACAATCCACCCCCCTTAAAGAAAGTTTCGTCCTCGAAACTTACCTCAAGTAGCGAACAAATATGGATACTTCTCCCGCATTTCTTGCTCCGGTTCTCACGTAGCTTCCTCCACTCCATGGTGTTGCCACCAAACCTTTACCAATCTGATAACTTTGTTGCGAAGCACTTTTTCCTTGGCATCGAGAATTTGTACCGGTTGTTCTTCGTAGGTTGCTCCGTCTTGAATTTCAATCTCCTCCAAGTTCACGACCGGCATTGCATCCGATTGACACTTTCTCAATATCGACACGTGGAACACGTCATCTACCCCAGACAACTGAGCTGGTAATCGCAACTGATACGCCGCTTTGCCCACAACTTTGATCACTTCAAATGGCCCGATATATCTTGGTGTTAACTTTCCCTTCTTGCCGAATCTAAATACTCCTTTCTTGGGCGACACTTTGAGAAATACGTAGTCTCCCACCTTGAATTCTAAGGGTCTTCGTCTGTGATCCGCATAGCTCTTCTGTCTACTTTGCGCCGTCCGTAGCCTCTCTCAGATGAGTTGAATCTTCTCCGTAGTTTCTCGAACGATGGTCGGTCCCAACAAACTACTCTCGCCGGCTTCTAACCAACACGTCGGTGATCGGCATGGTCTTCCATACAATGCTTCATACGGTGACATCCCAATACTTTCCTGATAGCTGTTGTTGTATGCAAATTCCACCAACGGCAAATGGTCGCTCCAACTTCCCTTGAAGTCCAACACACAAGCACACAACATGTCTTCTAGAATCTGGATCACCCTCTCGGATTGGCCATCCGTTTGGGGATGAAAGGCGGTGCTGAAGTGCAACTCTGTCCCCATAGCTCTTTGAAGACTTTGCCAAAATTGCGCTATGAAACGAGAATCACGATCCGACACAATGGACAGCGGAACTCCATGCAATCTCACTATCTCGCGAATATAGAGCTTGCTCAAGGTCTCTAATGTGTCGGTGGTCTTCATACTCAAGAAGTGAGCGGACTTGGTGAGTCTATCAACAATGACCCATACGGCATTATGCCCTCGTGAAGTCCGTGGAAAGCCAGATACGAAGTCCATGGTGATGTGATCCCATTTCCACTCTGGGATAGGCAAAGACTGTAGTAATCCTCCTGGCTTTTGATGTTCGATCTTTACCTGCTGGTACACCGCACATCGTGCTATGAACCTTGTCACATCCGTCTTCATTCCCTTCCACCAATATTGGCGCTTCATGTCCCTATACATTTTTGTGCTACCGGGGTGGATATCAAACTTAGAGCGATGACACTCTCCAAGTATTTCCTCCTTTAGGGACGAATCGTCGGGCACGCATAGCTTCTCCCCATATCTCAATTCTCCATTTCTCAAAGACCAACCCTCCATAGTTTCCCCATTTTCCAGTTTAGCTCGAATCGACGCTAATTCAGGATCCAAGCATTGCAATTCTGCAACCCTACGTTGGAGATGAGGTTGAGCCACAAGGTTGAACAAACATGGTCGGGATCCCTCTTCTCCAACCCATAGATCAAAATCTCCAAGGGCATCTTTCAACTTCCATTCACCTATGGAAACATTGAGTTCACTCCAAGACTTCCTGCTAAGTGCATCGGCAACTACGTTCGCCTTCCCCGGATGGTAGTTGAGTGTGAAATCGTAATCTTCTAGGTACTCAATCCACCTTCTTTGCCGGAGATTCAAGTCTTTCTGTGTGAAGATATACTTGAGGCTCTTATGATCAGAGAACACTTTGAATTTCTCCCCATACAAATAACACCTCCACAACTTAAGAGCAAAGACCACCGCGGCAAGCTCTAAGTCATGGGTGGGATAGTTCTGCTCATGGATCTTGAGTTGCCTTGAGCCATATGCAACTACCTTGCCCCCTTGCATTAACACGCATCCCAAGCCTCGTAGTGAAGCATCGGTGTAAACATCGTATCCTTCCCCACTGTTCGGAATAGTGAGGACAGGAGCCATCGTCAACTTCTCCTTCAAGGTGCGAAAAGCTAGTTCACACGCTTGAGTCCACAAAAATTTCTCCCCCTTCTTTGTAAGGCGAGTCATCGGCATCGCAAGCTTGGAGAACCCTTCCACAAACCTACGATAATAGCCGGCTAACCCCAAGAAACTCCGTACTTCCGTTACGTTCTTCGGTGGTTCCCATTTCATCACGGCCTCAATCTTTGCGGGATCAACTGCTACTCCTTGCTCGGACACCACATGGCCAAGGAACTTCACTTCCTTCATCCAAAACTCACACTTGCTCATCTTCGCATATAACTTATGTTCTCTCAATGTTTGTAGCACAATAGAGAGATGACGAGCGTGTTCCTCCTGAGTCTGCGAATAAATCAATATGTCATCAATAAACACAATGACAAACTGATCGATATATGGTCGAAATACCCGGTGCATCAAGTCCATGAAGGCTACGGGTGCATTAGTCAATCCGAACGGCATCACCGCATACTCGAAATGACCATACCGGGTACGGAAAGCAGTCTTAGGAATATCCTCCTCTCTGATCCGCAGTTGATGGTACTCTGTGCGAAGATCAATCTTGGAGTAGTACCTCGAACCCCTCAACTGATCAAATAAATCGTCAATTCGAGGTAAAGGATATTTATTCTTCACGGTAACCCGATTCAACCTTCGATAATCCGTGCACAACCGTAGTGTCTCATCTGTCTTCTTCACAAAGATGACGGGGGCTCCCCAAGGGGAGGTGCTCAAACGTATAAACCCAATGGCCAACAGATGATCCAATTGCTTCCTTAACTCCTTCAGCTCTAAAGGTGCCATTCGATAGGGAGCAATGGATATGGGTTCGGTTCCTGGATAGAGATCAATCTTGAACTCAATCTCCCTTTGCGGAGGTAACCCAGGTAATTCGTCAGGGAAGACATCCGGAAAATCCGATACTATCAACACCACGTCCCCATGGGATTTATCCCGATCATCTCCCATTAAGCTGGCTAAGAAACTCAACTGGCTCCCCGCCTTTGCTTTCAATAATCTACTATCCGTAGTAGGAAATGGATGGGAAGAATTACGATCATTCCTGAAAGTAAAGACTATCCCTCCCGGTAATTGGAATGAGATCCGCTTGCGAAAACAATCCATCACCGCACGGAAAGCGGACAACAAATTCATCCCAAATATAACGTCATACCCCTTCATGTCTAACACAACCAAATCTACAATCAACTCTTGCTCCCCAATGTGAAGCACACATTCTCTACACACCCTAGTTGTATCCAATCGTTCTCCCGTAGGCAAGTCAACATTCAATGTATGTTCTAGCTTCTCGAAACCCAATCCCAAATTAGTAGCATACGCAGTACGTATAAAAGAATGAGTCGCACCGGGATCAAACAAAATTCGGGCCCAAGAATTGTAGAGAAGAACGATACCTTCCACAACGGCATTGGAGGCATCTTCCTCCGGTTGGGTCAAATCAAATACTCTCCCCTGAGTGGCGCCGCCTGGGGCTAGAGCTCCCAACGGCCTCTGCTGCTGTAGTGGCTTGTTTGCAGCCACTTGTCCTATCGCTTGGTTGTCCCTCGGTGGAAGTGATGGACAATTGTGTTTGAAGTGCCCCACTCCTCCACATGCGAAACACTAACGAGGGTCTGTGGCTGTCCTCCCCGGTACACCTCCTGCTCCTCGAGCTATCTGGGGTCTCTGTCCCCCTGCCTGATCTGGGCGCCGATAAGGTGCCGCTCGCTGCACTCCACTACCGCTAGCACCCGTCTTGATCGGGCCTCCCCTCATAAGGCTCTGTCGCCGCTGAGTATCCTCCATGTCTCTCTCCACAAGTGCGGCTCTATCAACAATATCCCCATACTCTCGGATCTTGAGAGCCACCAGCTTTTCCCTGATAGTCGGCCTCAAGCCCTGCTCAAAGCGCTTGGCCCTGTCGGCCTCAGTAGCTATAAAATCTGTAGCGTAACGGGATAGCTCATCAAACCTCCTCTCATACTCGGCCACAGACATGCTGCCCTGTCGTAGAGCAAGAAAATCGGCCTTCATCCGGTCTCTGACTGATTCCGGAAAGTACTTGTCTTGGAAGATTTGGTCGAACTCCTCCCAAGTAAGTGCATCGGTGTTCCTCCTTCGTTTCACTGAGTCCCACCAATGGCCGGCCTCCCCCTCGAACAGGTAGATAGCTAAACCCACCCGCAAGTCCTCGGCAACTCCCATGCCGTCACAAATCTTCTTCACTCGGCGGATCCATCTATCTGCATCCAAAGGGTTAGAGCTCCCTTGGAAAGTAGGTGGGTGTTGTCTAAGAAACTCTCGGAGAACTACCATTCTCCTATTCTCCTCTCCATTGCCCGGTACTTGGGCTAATGGATGAGCTCCACCATTATGGTTGTCGTTGTTCCCATTCTGGTGTTGTACCAGAGTGGTGAGCTCCCTTAGACATTGGTATATGCCATTCATCGCATCGGGAGGTGGCGGTGGTGGTGGGTTTGCTTGTCCTCCACGACCACAACCACGTCCTCGTCCCCGTGTACCGTCCATCCTGCACATCAATCCACAATTTAGTTTCCTTGATGTGCAAGATATAAACTAAAGTGATATGTAGAATGTCTTGATTTAAGCACAAGGCATATACAAAATTTAACTTAACAATTTCCTTCACCCTAGACCTACATCTCTAGTGGTAATCCATAACCAACAGCTCTCATGTAAGACCTAAAGCCAAGGCTCTGATACCAAATCTGTAATGCCCCAAAAACCACCCTGGACGGCATTACATTCTAAAACCAATTACATAATGAGAGCACTAAGATAATCCATCAATAGGAAAAATTTTCCATTCATCATCCATAGAATTTACAATATCATCCCAAAAGAATAAGCCAAGTTATGGCCACAATATCAAAAGAATAAGCCCAACAATGGCATTTACATTCCCCAAAGAAACATTAACTATTATAGCGCAGCGGAAAGTACAAAAGAAATCTAGACTATACAGTGTTTCAAAAGAATATTCTAGTCTAGAACAAAAGTAAACGACATCTCTAGATGTCCCACTCGGGATCCAAGTATCCCTCTAGTGAAGCCTCTCCAAAGCCCAACTCATTAGCACCGAGCTCATCCTCTGGCACAAAATCTGAAAAAGGTTCAACTGTAGGGGGTGAGCACGAAGCTCTGTAGAAAAATTCTTCCAAACCCGAACAAGGTTTATAAACATGTAAAACAAGTTGGTCTCATTTCACAAATAGCATATATAATCTTTGAAGGAAAAATGGGACATTTTTAAATAGATCTCAAGTTTAAGCCGTAACAATAATCAAGTGAAAGGTTAAGGTAAATTTCATAACAATATACCATTTCCAACTTTTAGCCATTTCGGAAGGGCGCCTTCCGATGCATTGTCCCATACCAATGCACCGGCCAAGGCAGTCCAACCCATCATCCCATTTATATTGGTTCATCCCCGTACCATGTATGTTGATTGCTTCTCATGAATCTACCCAACGATTATACCTAGTCCACCAATCACAATCACAATCACAAACACTTTAAGAAAGGGCATCTACCATCCAAATGGCAGTGACGAGTCCCTTCCCAGGAAAAGTATACCATCCCTTGTTCGAACTCCAGTGAACGATAGTGGTCGCATTACCAAATGACAACCCACCACAAGTGTTAGGAAACCATCTCACCCCCACTGGGATAGACTAACCTCTAACACTCTACGGCATCTCTTGAAGGCAATCCAAGTCCATCACAACAACCATACCAATGAGGAAACCAAAAGATTCTCAATTCACCAACAATTCCAAATAACTACAAAATCCACAATTTCTCATTTTACAAGCGTATCTCAAAATCCCCAAATTAAGCATGTGACATTTTCAATAACCAACCAAGAAAAATGCAAGAGATCACAACAATATTATTTTATTACTCAACACAAAACACTATGATTTTGAAGTCAAGAATAAAGGAAGAGTTCAAGAGGAAAACCCATCACTCTTGAAAACTAGGGTTTTTCAAACAAAAAAGGGATTTCATGGGTATACAACCCTAACTTTGTGTAAAACATGTTAACAATTGCAAGAGAACCAAGAAACAATGAACCCATAGCAAATACATATGATTAGGAGTCAAAACATATATATATATAATAACCCTAACATCAATGAACAAGAATGGAAGAAAACCCCTACTTGGTGTTCTTGAAATATAGGGCTTGGATCTTGAATCACCCTTAAATCTTGTGTTTTTCCCCTTTGATCTTGAGTCCTCTCTTCCTTTCTTTCTCTCCTAGGGTTCTAAAGTGTTTTGTGTGAGAGTGGAATGAAGAATGGGGCAAATGAGGCTTAAAAATGGTGTTTTAAAACACTAAAATGCCGACTTTTACTGTTCGGCGAGCGTCAGATAAATCGTACCGGTACGCGGTACCGGTACGGTATGGTACCAGTATGCGGTACCGGTACGGTTAAGCTACTGGAGTAGTCGTACCGGTACGCGGTACCGGTATGGTATAGTACCGGTACGCGGTACCGGTACGGTATAGTACCGGTACGGTTTGACTGACAGATTTTTGCTCCGACTTCCCGTGCCGTCCAATCCAATCCTAAACCAACCAAATCCATCTCAAACCTCTCCAACACATATTTCTACACCAAACCTATTTAATACAAGTTCTAGGACCTAAAATTTCATATTTTTATTATATATCTATATACCTATATAAAAGGGAAATGCGGGGTGTTACATAATTATTACACACTTCATGCATGACACAGTGATGTACGTAGTTGGAATTTATGTAATAGTCGGGAGATTGGTTATAGACAGGTTAAATCTCGTCATAGTCAATGCTTTTGATTCAATACATAATCCAAAACTCCGTCTTCATTGAATCATCAACCTACCGATTGGATAGCTACAGTAAACCTTTTGAATGGTTCACCTTCAGGTTTACTAGGGTTATTTGATTGTTGCATGGTACATAGACCTTCCAGCTAACCTAATCAGTTGTTGTAATATGGTTCGGTTATACATCAAACCTACCTGTTAACTTTCTGGTAAAATGGTGGTTAATTGTTGTAAGGTGGCATTTTCATAAATAAATAGTATAAAGCATGTTGGATTCTCACACTGAAGAGTACAATTTTATCTTTATTTTTCAAAGTTTTAGTTAAGTGTTTATTTGACAATTCTAAACTCACACCACAAGTTATTCCGTTGCACACTACACACATGACAATTTCACTGTTTCTGCTTTGAATATTGACAATTAGCTCCCTGTAGGTTCGACCTCAGACTTAACCGAGAAATATTGCAATTTGATCTCTTATACTTAGGTATATGACATAAATCAGGTCAAATCAGGGTCCTCTTGATGTCTTCCATTTTTCTTGTTTGTGGATCAACTATCAATGAAAAACTTTGCTTTACTTTTTGCCTTACTTAACCCATCTCACATTGGATTTTTTCTTAGCCTAAATGGGCTTTTAATTATTCCAAGTTTACTTGAGATCTGGTCCCCCTTTTGATTGGGCCATGATGGGCCCAAGTTAAGAAGGATTAATTCATGACATGCACCTGACATTCAAAATGACGTGCGAGCCACAGTTGCATTATGCCTTAACTGCCAAGCTGTCAGGAGGTGTGACTGATGTCATTTCACCTTTCACGATACCTTAAACATCAGCCTACTACCCCCTAGGTATAGTTACCCTACATTTAAATTCATTTAAGGGAAAATGGCTCACCCCTTACTTAAGCTTTATGAGGATTCTGCACGCTTCATTGTCTTCTTCGCATTCCATTTTCACTTAGCTTTTCTTGATGGATGCTCAATGTCATATCATAACTTTTAGGAGGTGTGCTAGACCTTTTATAGAGCCTGCCTGGGTTGACTTGCTAGTTCCCAGCATAATGACGTTGGCTAACTTCCTGACCATCTAGGAACTCTACGGCTTCCTTACTAGGATCCCCGAGCCCAAGTCTCCATGCAACACAGTCTCCCCTATTTGGGCTTGCATCTTTGAGTATGCCTTTGAGGCTGATCTTTGGTTCCCCTTCTCTCCCTTTGTAAGGGTTGTTCTCCACTTCTTCAACCTGTGCCCCGCTCACATCTCCATGGAGGGGTGGGGCATTATTGTTGGGGTAATGGTCATCTTGCACTTGGGTAGACTAGGTCATTCTCCAACAATGGTTGAGTTTGCCAACCTCTTCCGCCTAGCTCCTAACGACCACAGCTTCTAACAATTCTTCCAAAGGTGGATATGTCGGAGCTTGTCTCTGTGCTTCACCATCCTCATCATGGTTGGGAAGGGAGATTCTTTCTTATCTCTAAGGATAGGTGGTAATTCAAGGGGGTTGTAGGAGTTGGTATGCGGGTTCCCCTGCTCTGGTATCCTCTGAATAATGCAGGTAAGTTTTGTTTCCACTTTTGCTATAACTCTTGCCTTGTTGACCCTTAATAATCCTACCTGTTTGTGTTTGTAGAGGAGACACCTCCCTTGAGTCCAATTGGATGGATGAGGATTGCTCGGGATATTGAGGGAGGCTCCAGACCTCTCAAGAGGTTGATTACCCCTGACAGGCTTGCTGTGACACCCCAATTCCTAGGGGTCCTAATTAACCATTAGGGGTGTTCACCCTACCCTACGGGTAGGAAATATGTTTTTCCGTCTTCCTACCCGATACTTTGCGGAAGAATTTTTTATTGGCCTACCCTACCCGACAGGTGTGGTATTCCTACCCAACTTCCTACCCGATTAATCGGGTAGGAATTCGGGTAGGAAATCGGGTAAACACTTTTGTAACTATTAATTTTTGAATGCACCAATTTAACAACACAATAAATCAATAACACTAAAATATAAAACAATTACAACAACAATTAGAATAAAACACAAGAAAGTATGAATATCAATCCACCATAATTGTTACACAAATACAATAAAAATTAATTTAAGTTTAAACCATATGAAATACATTAAAATCATATTAATTAATTAATGCGGGTAGGGTAGGGTAGGAATGCGAAAATGGATAGCTCTTCCGCATTCCTACCCGATTTAATCGGAAGACCAAAAACTCTTCCGCATTCCTACCCGATTTTTGCGGCTAACAGTTTAGTAGGGTAGGGTAGGATCGGGTAGGGTAGGAACTTGCGGCTAGTCGGAAATTTGAACACCCCTATTAACCATTAAGCCTCATTAATTAACCCAAGGCCATGGTCCCGATGGACAAATCCTAACAGAATTTTGGCGAAGTCTCCTTTGTACGTGGAGCTTCACCCAAAGTCAACAATAATTCCTATTGACCTTCCAAGGTCTAAGATACACATCTTATCCATTCCATGCATTAGACAAAAATAATAATTTGAAATGTAAATCATTCATTAAAACTAAAAGAAGAGTTTACATTAAGTCCCATACAAGCTTTTACAAAAATTATACAATGTTGCATAACTCAAAATACTACAAGGCTATCAATTTTACAATTGGGATCTAAAATCTATACATCCAAGAAAAGAGCCCAAGCTCTGGCTCCATCATCAAAGTGAACCCACGTGAGGGGCCCTCTGTGGAAGCATGCGTAGTACCTAAAAAATATTCCCACAAGTGGGTGAGCCTAAGCCCATTAGGGTATCTCCTATAGAAAATACCTCCCAAACCAAATGCATATGATATGAATTCACATTCAACACACCAAGCATATAACCCAAGTATCATTTAAATGATATTAAGCATGTCAACCATGAATGATGTTTCATGAATGCTTGTCCGACTCTGAACCAACTCCCAGGTTCCCATGCATGACATCTAATGCAATGTCATGACATAAACCAGGCATTTCAAGCCCCCGCCATTGGGTTATACACATCCAATGACTATTTATTAATTTTGGTGTCTTTATTGGGGTAGGTAATTCTTGGACTTCCACCAATGGGCTACCAAACTGACACAGAATTTTGAGGGTATCCCACCTCCGATTCTGCGTACACCGACACACTTTTATGGACTCGTAACACCACAAACTAGTGTGTGACCGACAACACCGGGCCTTGCACCCGAGGGAAGATCTATCCCTTCTTGCTATACTCCAACACACTTTCATGCAATATCCCATGGTCCAATCTTCCCAAGCCCCACCCATCAACTCACCCATGTGGTGATTGATTAAACCCATGCACAACACTCATAATCATGACATGTTTCAAGAACGTAGTGTACCTCGTGCACACGCATTGTAATGCACCATTGCAATTTAATTGTAAACACAATGTTAATTATAAGATTTGCATATAATGAACATTCTAGCACATCACCAAGCACGTTATAAGCATTAATTAACTCAAATAACATACTTAAATACACTTAAGCATTTTATCAAACACCTATAGACCATAAATGTAAACACATTACATGCTCACTCATATAGCATATATTTAACATGTTCAACACCCAAATTAAATAAGATTTGGTCTAGCATGCTCATGATTCATCAACCTGGGCCTTGGTCCTCCTTTGGCTATTGTAGAGGAAATCCTTTATGATGATGAGGGACAAGTAGTAGCTTCAGAGGATAATGATGCAAGGACAGCCATGAAGCTGGTGGCTATTTCTGTTGTCTTGGGGAAGCGAAGCTGGGAATAGGGATCTTCTTTAGCAAGGAAGTGCTAGAGACGGCCTGACTGAGCTTTAACACTACTCCTTAGCCTTTTTTGTAAAAAAAGTATAAATTTGCAAAGTTATCTAATGAATATAGACTTTAAGTACTGCTTTGCATTGCTTTCCTACTCCCTAGCCCCTTGTCTTTTGGAAGAATCTTAGTCTTGCAAAGGACAATATATTTGACAATTATCAATTTGTTGTACTAAGTAGGTTCTACTTTTGTTGGGTCAAGTAGACTCAATCTGAGCTAAGTTAAGGGCCTTGAAAGTCCCAATCTTGCTTAAGGGGGGTCAAGTAGACCTAATCCAAGCTAAATTAAGGGGCTTGAAAGTCTCAATCTTGCTTCTGTTGGGTCAAGTAGACCCAATCCGTGCTAAGTTAGGGGGCTTCAAAGTCCCAATCTTGCTTAAGGGGATTGAAAGTCTCAATCTTGGTTCTATTGGGTCAAGTAGACCCAATCCGATCTAATTTGGGGCGTTTGAAAGTCCCAATTTTGCTTCTGTTGGGTCAAGTAGACCCAATCTGAGCTAAGTTTCCCAATCTTGTGATCCCATTTTTACCCTTGCTCAAAAGTAGAAGAAAAACTTGAATATTTTATTGAAAACATAACTTTATTAGAAGTAAGTACATCGGAGAAAAAATCCTGGTGAGCTACTGGTAGAATTTTTTCAAGTGTTCCACCTTCCAAGGATGTGGTAGCATTATTCCTTCTAGAGTTTCTAAATGATAAGTTCTAGGTCTGACTATTTTTATGACTCGGTAGGGTCCTTCCCAAGTTGCCCCTAGTTTTCCTTCTCCTGGATTTTTGATGGCTTGAGTAACTTTCCTAAGTTCCAAGTCGTTAACCATGAACTGTCTTGGTTTCACCTGAGCGTTATAGTTTTTTTTTTTTCTTTTTTTCTTTTTTGGGGAGGGGGAAGGGGAAGGGGGAGGGGGACTTGAACCCTTCACCTCAAGAAGGCAAAGCCTTTACAAGATAAGGAGTACCATTGGACCAAAGGCCCATTGGTCCTGAGCGTTATAGTATCTAGCAACATGGCTTTGGTATGTAGCCATCCTTACTTGAGATTCCTCCCTTTTTTCTTTGAGTCAATCTAGGTTTTTTGCAAGTAACTAATCGTTCATTCTGAGATCTAGCTCTTTGGTCTGATAAGTTGTCATCCCTATCTCTATAGAGATCACCACTTCTGTTCCAAAGGCTAAAGAGAAAGGTGTTTCTCCCATCGATACCCTTATTGTGATTCTATATACCCATAGGATCCTGGCCTTTGGATTGTTCCAGCCTGGTTTTGATGTTTCGCAACAACGTCCGATTTTTCACCTTCGCTTGCCCATTTGCTTGTGGATGTCCTGGGGAAGAAAAATGGTTATGAATCCCAAGCTCGGAGCAAAGTTCCCTGAACTTGTAATTATCGGACTGTTTTCCATTGTCACTTATTATGACAGCTTGTATACCGAACCTGCAAACAATTGATTTCCAGATGAAGTTATGGATCTTTTGCTTAGTTACTATAGCCAATGGCTCTACTTTCGTCCACTTTGTCAAGTATTCTGTTGAAATGATTGCAAACTTGTTCTGACCCTTTTCAATTGGGAGAGGCCCCATAATGTCGATTCTCCATTGAGGGAACAACCATATGCTCATGATTGGCGTGAGCCTTTCTACTGGGATCCTTAGAACTGTTGCGAACTTCTGGCATTTCTCACATTTTTGCACATAATTCAGGGCATCTTTCTTCATAGTGGGCCAGAAGTAGTCTTGTCGAAGGACCTTTTGTGCCAAACAATGATCGCTTGAATGATTCCCCATATCCCCTCATGAATTTTTGCTAGAACATAAGCATATTCTTCTAGGGCTAAACACCTTAAATATGGGAGTGATTAGCCCCCCTTGTAGAGAACTTGGTTTAGGATCACGCATCTCAAGGCTCTTCTTCTTATCTTTCGAGCTTTATAGGTTCTTGGAGGCAGTATCCTGTGCTGTAGATATGTTGTTATCTCATCCATCCAACTTGGCTCTTGTTGGATTGGGTTGGTACTAGCTCCATAGGTTCTTGGTTCTTGCAAGAATTCCATTGATATCGTCCTAGTTAGGCTATCTGAGAGTACGAAAGCTGGTCTTGCCAATGAATTTGCATGAGAATTCTGTGTCTGTGGGACCTGGGTGATCTCAAAATGTTCAAAGCATGCTATTCTCTCTTTTACAACCTTTAGGTAAGTACTCATACGTAGCTTTCTAGCTTTATAATCACCTTGAAGCTGTCTCACTATGAGTTGTGAGTCACTGTGCACTTTGAGATTCCTTAACCTTAAGGCTCTGTCCAGCTGGAGTCCTACAATGAATGCTTCATATTCTACCTCATTATTTGAGGCCCTGAAGCCAAAACGTAGTGCACACTCAATCTTCTCCTCCGTTGGTGAAATGAGAATTAATCCAGCTCCTCCTCCTATTAAAATGGAGGACTCGTCAACATATATCTACTATTCTCCCTCTTGAATAGTTGTGCCATCGAGCTCTAACACTTCAAGGTGAACTCTGCTAAGAGGTTGCCAACTACTTGCCCCTTTATTGATGTTCGTGGTATATACTGGATGTCAAATTCCCCAAGTTTGATTGACCACTTCGCTAGTCGCCCAGACATTTCTGGCTTTTGAAGAACTTGGCGCAAAGAGATATTCATAAACAATGTGAGCCTGGAAGTAGGGTCTCAACTTCTTGTATGCAGTTACCAATGTGAAGGCTACCTTCTCCATCGTCAGGTATATCATTTTCGCTCCTCTTAGTATTCGAATCATATAATAGACAGGATGCTGGACCTTCTCACGCTGGCTCACTACTTGAATCATTTTCCCTAATCTCCGAACATGAGCCCGGATTGTGTGTATATGGCTTATACAAGTTGGTGAGTGTCACTCTCCCTCGGGTTCGAATACAAGAAATGGGAAAAATCGTGTGTGTGAACAAAAATGTGTGTGTGTGCAAAAGTGCTCCTCAAGCATAGAGAGACTTGTAATGGCGTGTTTTACTTGGAATGGGTATTCCAATATCATCTTCTCAGGGAAGGAAAGGTCAAATGCTTTGAAGGGTGATTTGTAAAGAAATAAAAATTAGAAAATCTTGTGAATTTTATTTTGGTGAGTTATGTTTTGAGAAAAATACAAGAATGCAAGGTTCGCTAATCCATAGAGGTAATTCCAATGGGAATGTCAAATCGACTTAATTCATTCAACTAATGGTGTCTCGGTGTTTGATTGATTCGTAGGAAGTGAGGGACTAATGTAGTTGTGTTGGACAAAAGCATACCCCGTGACAAGTCTAAAGTATATCAAGTGCCCACAACTACGTCCGCACTCAACCTAGTCAAACCAAACACTTTACACTATGAGGAAGAATGAAAGAGAGTCGACTCCACATACCCAAGAGGAAATTCCCCTTGGATTAGCCAACTAAAAGGTTAGCTACTAATAGTAAATGCAAGAACCAACATAATATAAAGAAACATGGAAGTGAAATCAACTAGGAAACTTGTATTAATGTAAGAAAAGGTTTAAACAACAAGGGCAAAGTCATTCATACCCAAAATGCAAAGTTTGAAGATAAAATACTCAAATGTAGAAATGGAAATACAATAACACTTAGCTAAGCTTGATTACAACTTGAATAAAAGAGTTTAGAGTGAAGAGGGAAAGAGTGCAAGTAAAATAAAGCTTACTACATCAAAAATGGTGAAGAAAATTTGAAATCCCAACTTTCTCTCTCTAAAACTTCATATTCAACCTTTGAGCTTATCTCTCTAAAAGCATGTGAAATCTGAATAATGATGTAAGAACTCCTAATTTTCATCCATCCTACCTCCCTTAGCATGTGTGAACTGAATTGGAATGATTGGATAGAGTTTAGACAATTCTACAAGCAAGTTCAATCCAAGCATGGTCTTCCCTTGCTTCACCAACCACCCCTCTTCTCTCTCTTGCTTCTCCCCTCTCTCTCACTTCAAATCTGACTTTAGGGGTTAGGAGAACATCATGGGTTGTCAAACATGTCAGGGTATGGCTTAGAGGACAAGAGGTGGGCCCCCAGAGTAGGTGGAGTCGTGTGAGCAGGTGTTTGGCAAATCTAGGCAAAACCTACCGGTAGAACGCAAGAAAACCTACCAATAAGTTTTTTCCAGTAAGATTTTCTACCGGTAGGACCGTGCTTGTTGCTTCTTGGGTCACTACTAGGTACAAATACAATGGCTCCCTTTAATTTGGCCTTACTAAGACTGGTGGTTTTCGAATGTACTCTTTTAGTGCTTGGAAGGCGCTTTCGTACTCTAGGGTCCATTCGAATGTTTTTTTGAGGGTCTTGAAGAAAGGAAGGCGTTTGTCGCTGGCTTTAGAGATAAAACTATTTAAAGCCGCGACTCTCCCTGTGAATACCTAGACCTCCTTAATGCTTCTTGGGGATCTCATGTCTACCAATGCCTTGATTTTCTCTGGGTTGGCCTCAATTCTCCTTTGAGTCACCATGAATCCTAAGAACTTCCCTGAGGATACTCCAAAGGCACACTTACCCAGGTTCAATGTCATATTGAACCTTCTAAGGATATCAAGCTCTGAGGCTCTTGACAAGCATGTCATCAAATTTATACCACCATTGAGTGGCCAATGAGCTTCATGAATATGTGGTTCACTAGACATTGGTAAGTGGCACCTACATTTTTTTACCCAAATGGCATGACCTTGTAGCTATAGGTCTCATCTTCGTTTATGAATGAGGTCTTCTCTTGATCTGGTTTGTACATCATAATATGGTTATAACCTGAGAATGCATCCATGAATGAAAGCAACTCGTAACCAGCTCTAGCGTCTACCATGATGTCGATTCTTGGAAATGGAAAGCAATCCTTTGGGCGGGCTTTGTTTAGATTAGTGAAATCTACACAAAGCCGTCATTTTCCACTTATCTTCTTTACCAATACCACGTTAGCTAGCCATAATGGATACTAGACTTCTCTGACAGATTTGGCATCCAAGAGCTTTGCGACTTCTTCCTTTATTGCCCGATTGCACTCTAGGGCAAAGCTTTGCCGCTTTTGCCGAATTAGTTTGTAGTTTGGATCAACATTTAGCTTGTGAACAATTACTGTGGGCTCAATCCCACTCATATCAGATTGTTTCCAAGAGAAGACGTACATGTTAGAGTTGAGGAATTCTATCAACGAAGCCCTCAGGTTTTCTTTGAGCATTTTCGCAATGAAGGTGACCTGCTTTGAGGAGTCTCCGATCTGAACGGGTTCTAAATCTTTTATGCACTGCAGACATTTTTGGTCCTATCTATGATCTAGGGAACATACTTGGAGGGTTTCCTATTACTTTCCCTTCATTATCAAAGGCTAGAGCAAAAATGATATATGTCGAGCTCCCACTGTCTACAAGAACTCTTTTCATGGCGTTGTTGGCTATCGTCAAGGTAACCACCAGCATATCGTAGTGCGAGTGTTGAACACCACACAAATCTCCTTCAGAGAAAGTAATTGGTAGGTCCATTCGGGGCTTCTTCCCTAGATTTACCTAGCTTACATCTAGCTCAGACTTTATTTTCTAGATATGAGCTCGCCTACCAAAGCTACTTTCTCCACATGCGAAGCATCCAGAAATCACAATAACCTCCCCTATTGGTTGCCGGTGTGGGACCTCATCTTGATGGTGTTGAACGTCGTTCCTCTCCTATCTTGGGCATTCTATATACCTCTCGAGGTTTCCTTTCTGAATTAGATCCTCTATTTTTTTCCTTTAGGACCTGGAAATCTTCCGTGTTGTGACCATAGTCCTTGTGGAAGCGGCAGCACTTATCAATGGATCTTTTATTGGGATGCGTCTTCATCTTCCCTAGCAATCGGAGAATTCTCTCATCTTGTATCTGGAAGAGGATATGCTCTACAGAGGTGTTTAGGGGGGGTGTGCTTCTGAGCTAGTTCGTTAGGAATGCGAGGACCTTGACGATCTCTCACACTGACCCTTTCCATACGGTTCTTCTAGGGACTTCCAACTCTTTTCTCTTTACTTGATGAGTCCCTCCTTCTCTTGTCATCTCACCAGTCTTGTCATCTATCCTCTTGACTCCTTCGAGCTAGGAGGGTATCTTCTACACTGGACTCTTGCCAAAAGCTCTACCATGGTCATGGGCGACTCTTTGGAGAGAGCAAAGAGGAACTGAGAAGATTGCGATCCTCCTATAAAGGCGGTCAAGGCAACCTTGTCATCCACATTATCAATTTGTAGAGACTCCCTAGTGAAATGATTAATGTATTCCCGCAATGTCTCTCCCCTGGACTGCTTTACATTTAGGAGGTAGGTCGAGGGTCTTCTATGTGCCCGTCCTCCGCTGAAGTGCGAGATGAAGGAAGTGTGAGATGAAGGAAGTACTTAGATCATCAAATGTAGTGATTGAGCTCGGCTTCAACTTGTTGAACCAATGTCTTGTCATTCCTTTGAGTGTGGTGGCGAAAGCTTGACACATGATTTGGCCTAGAACATTATGTAGCATCATTAGAGATCTGTAAGTTTGTAGATGATCTAACGGGTCCTTCATTCCGTCAAACATATCAATGACTAACATCTTAAACCTCTCTAGTAAGGGGTAATTTGCAACCTCCTGCGTGAATGGAGACTCAATATGCTAGACCAAGGCATTGACGACTTCGGGGGCCCAGGCTTTTATCGTGTTCATGTCGTTCCCTAACTTTTCATTCACTTCACAGAACTCTGTTCCCATCGTTTGTTGATCTGAGGTCGAGCAACCTCGTTTTGACTCCGGTTACTGTCCTGGTTATCTCCTACATACTCCTTGGTTTGAGACTGATCTCACTCCAGGAGTTGGAGGATTTGTTGATTCTGTTTTTTCAATTCCTCGGTTGCCTTTTCCAATCTTGTCACCTTTGTTGACTCCTTTTCTGGTGGGGGTATTGCCCTTCATCCCACTGGATAAGTACTAGGGCATTTAGGTGTTTGGTCAGCTGTCGACTCCTTTGATGCCCTTTTTACTGTCATAGGATTTGAAATTTGTGATTAAGCATTCTCATTAGGGGTGTCAAATGTGTCGGGTTAAACGGTTACGTGTCGGGTTAAACGGGTGACAGGTGAAAAACATGTAAATCTGTACACGACACGTTTAATAAATGGGTGAAAGATCTCAACACGAACACGACCCATTTAATAAACGGGTAATACGACACGACTCGTTTAACCCGTTTAATTTTTAAAAAAAATTATATCAACGAATTTTAATACACCACTTTTTTTTACTGTCAATTGTATTTACCTCAAAAAAAAAAAATTTCCAGCCAAATTTCACATAAAAATCAAATTTGAAGGTTAAAAAAAAATGCAAGAGGCCACTGTCTTTTATAGGCAAGGCAGCCCTCCCCATCTCCCCTCATTTGCTGATGTGGAACAAAAATAAAAGGGTTGGTTTGCCTTTGTCATAAACTGCTCCTATCTCCCCTCCTTTGTTTTTGAACTACTACTTTACTTTTATTTTTATTTTTTTGTATTGATTTCTTTACTTTTTTTCTGGCTAATTTTTTTAAATAATTATTAATTTATTATTATATTAATTTTATTTAAACGAGTAAACGTGTGATAAACGGTTTGACAAATCTCACCCGAACACGACCCGTTTATTAAACATGTCTAACGGGTCAACCCGTTTATCACCCAAACTCATTAAGATCTCACTCAAACCCGCTTAATTCGTGTCGATTCGTGTCGGTTAATCGTGTCATGTCAAATTTTGACAGGTCTAATTCTCATAGATGGCACCAACGTTGATCCCAAAAGCAGCACCAATGGATTGTTGGATGACTTGCTGATTTCAGATGAGCTCCTGCAAGGAAGTCAAAGGCCAGAGGGGCTTCGGGGGTTGACTCTTCGATGATTAAGTCAGTCAAGGCAAAAAAGAATTGACTAGAATGGAGCTGGGAGGAATTACTTACCTGGTTCCTAGCTTGTCCCTCTCCTTTATAAACTTTCAACTCTTTTTACCTTTGGGGTTCTCTCAGCTACTTTTCAAATGAGGCACCTCAGAAAATGGAACCTCCCTTCAATAGCTGGAGCTAACTTAAGCTATTATCCTACCTAGAATTGAGTGAGCAGATTAATGATGCGATTAGAATTTATCGGCTAAGATGCATCTCACCAGACCGCATACCCCATTACCCTTTTGCCTCCTCACGTGCTTTGAATGCACACGCTTTTCCTTTAAAGTCAGATTCATATCCATCAAATGGTGAGAATTTTTAATTAATTTTTTTTAAAATGCACCGTTACATGAAATTCAAGAAGTGGCATCATCACAACACAATCCTAGGGCCAAATACAAGCCATGAATTATCAATCCATAAAAGTAGATTAACATCCTCCAACCAGGCTAATTAACGTGGACCAGTACAAGCGTCATGTAATCATGGAATGTCATTCTAATCCCTTTATTTCACTTTTTACATGATGCGCATATATATGTGTATATACTTCAACAACGATTTTTGTCCCTTTAAATATATTATTTTAAACATCGACACCAAAAAATATCTTACAAATATGAATTGGAACCAGTGAAATAATGGATGTTGCGCTTTAAAGTAACAAAATAATACCCAACTTGTCTAACCTTGTGAAAACCGATAATTTAATAGATGTGAGCTTGAAATTGCCAAGCTAGGCCAATTAAAATCACATGCCATAAATATATGTAGCTTACGAATTTTACAAGAACAACTAAGTCTATACTATTAATAAAAATAAGTTAATACGAAAAAATTTTAATTTTCTATTCTATCCCTCTTTAATCATATAAAGACAACCATATCCTATTTTCAATTTTAACTCTTAGACCCTTTCCTTTCTAAGAGTAAATTTTTACAATTACAAGTGCAATGAATATATAGTATCACCTATAGAAAAACTTTTCATATTCATAACATTCGAGAAAATTACAAAACAATATAAAAATAATAGTACTCTCCTTCCAAATCCCCACTCTCCAAACAGTAGAGAAATTTTTTCTCTTAAATTAGTATAGGCTATTAATATTTATGTTCTTCTCTGTAACATCTATAGCGTTCTCCACTTTTGTCTTTAACTTTTATTTTTCTTTGCAAGTTATCAATAGATCTTATGAAATAATCACTTCTAAACGATATTGAAGATGATGAACTCAAAGTGCAAGAATATTTTTTTGTATCAATGCTTAGCTTCATTTGATGTTGTCTTACTATCAACTGCTGCTTTAATGATCTAATTTGAATATAATTTAGGACTTTAAAAGAATGTAATGTGTCTTGTTAACTATGTAGATTTTATTTTTTTAATGTATTTATCTTATTTGTTGTTTTTATTTAGAAATTTGATTTGTCATGGTCTTACTTTCTAAAATTGGACTGCTAATTTTTACAAAAATTACACAGAAATTTCACTTGTTAATTAATTTTTTATTCATTTCTATTGAGTTTTAATCTATTTTTTGGTCTTCAATTGTCAAACATTTCCTGTAAAATTATAATTTTTTCCAATCCAAATGTAATTTAGGGTGAGAAGCTCTATATTCTTGATGGTAATTTTGGTAAGTGTTGCCCACAATCATGGTAGAAGCAACATATTTAAAATATAAATATAATAAACAACCAATAATTAATCAAATCGACCACTTGATGTGTTCTTTTATTCTGCCTTTTTTATTTTTTAACTTTATACTTATTTTATATATACATTAACCACAAATATAGAGATAATTTTGGTAAAAAGTAAAAAATAAAAACTAAAATTATAATTCAAAATTATCTGTGGGCACCAGCTAGTTATAAAAATATCATCGCCCATTTAACTGAAAAAAATGAACCGGAATACTTGATAAAAGTGAACTTTGTCTACAGTCTTAACAGTTATTTACCCAATATTTATTACCATTCACCGTGCTACGAACCTCCAAAACAACCTACTGACAGCAAATAAAAAAGCAACATGAAAGCAACAGTACAGGGTCTATGTCAAAGATTAATTGTAGGTTTGTTATTATCCAAACTCGAGCTTTTGACTTAACAGAGACTTTGTTGGTTGGTTGAATATGGGACCCTAGGAACCGTTGGTACAAAACAAAGGTAGTATGAAAATGCTAACCTGTGCCTAACGTCTCTGTTATTTTAGAACAATGCTATATGAACTTAAAAAGTAAACTTGATAATTACAACCATTGATTTCATTATGAGTCTCAGTATTTATAGAAACTCACTATCTATTCAATAATTATGATTATCAAGTCTATTTTTTAAATTTATGTAGCATTACTTATTATATTAAGTGGCCCACCCCTTAAATCATCAATCAATATAATGGATTGGAGCCTTCACAGCCATGTTCAAATTTGTGTTATGCAATGGCGGAATATGACTGGGCGATTGATTAGTCTGCAAGGACGTTGGGTTGTCCGTTAGGTGGATTTCTTGAAATAAAAGGATTCTCCACCCTTTTGGGTTGGCTATTGAATCCACAAGAGGCTTGACCAAATCTACATGTCTTTTTTTTTCTTCCTCTTTTCCTTTTTTCCTTTTTTTATTTGCACTTTCGGAAAGTGGATTGGAGACAACTTTATCTACATTGTTTTGGGGCAAATGGGAATATCCTTTCCTTCCGCAATTAGATTGGCTTGACTTCCTATTCAGTTACGTTTACACAGTCAACAAAGAAACTCCATGTATTTTTTTATTTTTGATCAGGAGAATCACCTATTGAATATTCTGATTTTTATTTTGTGATTCATTTACAATCAGAGCATATTTTTTGGCTAATAACGTTTATAAATAGAATTGTTGCACTTACTGTCGTTAAAAAAATTTCGGATCTAGATTGACTCTATTATATTTTTCTTTAATTTTTTTCAATTATAGATCACTCATTGTGTATAGGTCATAAGAGACCTGGTGATAAATAATGAGTCCTATTTTATACACATGATGCATGATCTACTATATAGAGAAATTAAAAAAAATATATGTGTATTGGAGGAATCTCATTCTAAAATTCTCATATTACTAAGCTCGTAACTTTATACAAATTTTTTGATTTAAAATTTTATATAAGAGGGGAAGGACTAGAAAGATAAAATGCTAATGTTGTGCATCAAAGGAATGGTAAAAATATTTGAAATGTTAAACAATCATGGTAATTAGCAAATGGAAAACGCATATTTTATTACCTCGACATTTGAAGTTCGACTCTCACAAGAGAATTTTGATCTACCAAGATGTGTGTTTTGCATATACTGTGCATATCTATAGTATAAATAACACTTAATTAAATCGCCTCTCCTCATTCAACCCTGAATTAAACTTGATTTCAACCTAAATAGGATAACCTTAGTTCAAGTCGGTTTCAAAAACGTAAACATGGTTAATATTCAATTTGGGTTCAATTTAAACTCAAGTGGGTATTTATTTATTTAAATTGAATCCGCGTTAACCTCTTAGCCCATCGTTTGGCGTTTTTTCCATTGTAGATGTGCCAAGTCCAGATAGACTTAAGAACACTACGACTTTACCTACTCAAATCAGCGTAAGATTTTTAAATCGTGACTATTCAGATGATTGAAATAAGGCGTAAGGCTACCTATAGATTTTTTTTTTCTACCTTGGGGATTAAGGACTTAAGCTTATTGTTTCGGAATAGGTTGACAAACTGAGAGAATAAAGATGAAATGGAATTAAAATGAACACCAATTGGCATAAAAAGAAAGAACTATTGTATTGAATGTTGTGCCTAAAATAAACTAAAAGAAATGTCACCAAAGTGACAACGGAATTACAAAATAATAAGAAAAATGCAGGGAACTAAACAATGCAGAACGAATCTGGGATGCTATTTGTTGGACTGTTGATCGAGATATCTCTCTTCAGTAGTCAATGCCTCTATATTTATAGGCAATGGCTTCTAACCGTATGGGCCATCCTTTTCAACCACTCAGTTTGTACTCATGCCCTCTCGTCTCAATGGTTATGAACGTGACCTAAACCGCCTATAACCGATGGCTCCACAATGTCACATCTTGACAAAGCTCTTCACTTTTTGAGATCCTTAGAGATCTTTTCTCATAATTGTCGTTTCATCTTGGACCTCCCCTGACTCAACCTTGGCCTTTGGATTACGCCATGTGTCCTTCTCAAATTTGCTCATATTTTTGTGTAAACATTGCCCCCACAAAACGATGTCTCGATAAGACTTCTTCTAGGAGTGTCATTTTGGTTCTTCGAATTTGAAACCCTCACTCCTTTGGCAATGGTGTATTCTTTTTCTATCTCTCACTCTGCATACCTTCAGGAATCACTTGTCAAAGTCCCTCAGAAAGTTAAATACTCCACTTTTATCCCAGATGTCGACGCCTCTTCTCCAATGATGGCCCTTGGTCCTGCTTTTTTCTAAATTTCCATTATCTGCGCTCACAACCATTATCCTACTTCTCTTGAACCTCTTCCGTTTAAATGAGGTGAACGCCAATAATGGTCCAACTAGAGTTCTAGCAACCCTATTTGTGCATGGGAATCCCCATCTCCTGGCTAGATTTCATGGGTTTCCCGCGTCAAGGTGGCCAATGACAACTTGTGGCGACGCTTGGGCATTTACAATGCCATAGACATTAGTACCATTATTATTCAATTGATCGACCACTTCTATGTTCGTCTCTCCACTTTGGGTTTGTGGAACACAATGCCTTCTATCTTCGTTGTGCCATGATGGTTCCTACCATCTATGATCTTAAATTAATCAAAGCTATTGTTTTCAAAGCAATATTCTTCAGTTGACTACATTGACGTTGGAAATCAATAAAGATAATCATGAATTGCATAATTATAATTTCTGTTGAACATGAATAGATCTAGATCCGGAAACTAAAGGGTCCCTTTTTCAATTGATAAATGCTTTTGATTTTACAACACCCATTCTTACAAACAATTCAAAATCTAAAGCAATTTTTTACCTGTTCTTCCTTTACCTACTTACTAAAATCCTTTGGATCTTTGTTGTACGACCTCGAACTTCACCAAGTTTTGTACACTTGACCACCTACACTTGGGTGCACCTAATTGGGATCAAGCAGTCCATCGGCCTTTAAAAATCGTCCACTAATCGAGTGATTGTTTATTTCACCACTTAAACTCTTTAAATGGTAAATACCACTTTTTTTTACTTCATGGACTTCGAAAGGCCTTCCCAATTAGTGAACCATTCACCAAACTTGGGAGCATTCAGTTCGGCAAATTTTCCTTCCACACCAAGTCCCCTACTCCAAATGCTTTTCCCTTGACTCTTTTATTGTATGCTCAAGCGGCCCTAAGCTTTTGTACTTTAATGCAATCCAATGAGCCCAAACTTTCTTCGTCAAGTTCTTCAATTTCCATGAGCATGGCCTCATTGTACTCAGCAGGACTCAAGTTGTGTCGAAAGGCAACTCTTAAGGACTTAATGGTCATTTCTAAATGTAAGAATGCATCATTGCCTATAACTTAGCTTAAACGGCGTGATCTCAGTACTTGACCATTTAGACGTCCTATAAGCCCATAGTACTTTGGATAGTCATGACAGAATGCCTTCCACCATTTTGGAAACTATACCCTTCATGGTTTTGTTTTTAGACTCTGTCCGGCTGTTTTCTTGCACATAATGTGAAGTTGAATGGATAACACTAAACCTATATTCCTTCGCAAACTCCTAAACTTCACTTCCTACAAAGACTGTGCCTTGTCGGCCACTATGTACTGGGGAAGTCCGAAATAGTGCACAAGATTTTCCTTTATCATCTTATTGATGTCGGCCTGATTAGCCATTCTCATCAATATGGACTGCACCCACTTGGTGTATTAGTCGGTGGTCAAAATAATAAAAGAATGATGCTTTGTAAATGGTGGAAATAATTTTCCAATTAAGTCCATGGCTTATGCTCGAAATGGCCAAGGCTTTATTACTGAGTTCATCTAAATTATTGGTACCCTTTGAATAGGACTGTGGTGTTGGCACGCCTAACAACCTCTTTCATATTCTATGTAATCCTTTAAGATACTCGGCCAATAGTCATACTTTCTTATAAGCCATACCATTTTTATGGCTACCTCATAGGCTTCACATATGTATTTGTGGCTCTCGGCCATTACTAGCAAATGGGAATATCCTTCAAGATGATGTCAACATCTAGGTTGCTAGGGCTAATGAGCCTCTCAATGTATCTAGGGAGTCTATTCTCATGTACACCATGGTCATCACTAAAGGAGGTGTGAGGTTTCCTCATGTGACCTATGTTAGATCATATGCTTGTAATTATCTAATGTCGTAGATTCTATTGTAAATCTCAACCTATCCTATAGCCATGATGCTACAACGATTGAAGACTCAAAAGTTTCATTAGAGGGTGGAGATCAAGCTGTAAAGCTACATCATTTGCACTCCAAATGCACCTTCAAGCTTAAGATAAAGGCTACGACCTAGATACCTAAGAAGATCCCTCGGTTTAATAGACTTAGGAGGATTATAGATAAAATGAAATCAGAATTAATCCAAGTATGGCCCCTTGATGATTTTTAAAGAAATTTTTTTCTAAACTATTTTGTGTTTTGAAAACATAGTGTAAGCCATTATCAGACCCCTCTTGAGCAACACCCTTAGTACTCAAGAGGACAATTTTTTTACTTGCCCTATGCTCGTTAGCATCCGTTAGTGTGATATCTTTATGACTTAGGGAACAAAAAGGGAAAAGGCCAAATGGAAGAGATAACGACTTTCCTTCTAGGTCGCTCGAGTGGTCCCTGAGGTCAAACGGTTCATGTGGTCACTCAAGTGGTTTGCTCTCCTAGGTCGGTTTGAAGCAAGTTTCTCATTTCTAAGACTGCTGCCCTATGATTGCCCTCCCACCGATCGAGTGGTTGTTTGACAAGATTGAAGATCTTGATTGGTTGAAGACCAAATCCATTTGTATGTGCATTTCAAGGATCATTGGTGGGCATAATATTTCTCGAGTCTTAGAGGATCCTCACAGAGATGAATCCAAGTGAAGCTACACATAACATCAGAAAGACACTTTGGCGGAGAGGCTTATTGAAGGAAGGAGTATCTAACCATGGTATTGTTTAAGGTATAAGACTCGAGTACTTCTAAGCTAATTTTGGGGTACTGAATTAGGTTTTGGTGAACCGAGAAGATTTCCTGGAGTTTTTTTCTGAAGAGAGTTTTTGTGTCAACAAATTGTTTGTGTTCTTTATCGTATTTTCACTTGCAATATGAGCACTCATGCGCACTAAATATTTGATTGAATATTTTTATCATCCATAGCTATGCATCTAGGGGTTTGGGTTATTGGGTTTGGGATCCCTATGTTAGATTGAGTGGAGTGTTTAATTGGCAAAATTAATAAACTACTTCATGGGTTCTTAGGGTCGTGATGATTGAAAAGGAGTTCTCACGTTTAATTGTTAAATATTTGTTAGAAGAGGTAATTGTGGTAGTAGTTTTAAATTATGATTTTAATTAATATGAAAGTTTAAAAACCTATTCACCCCCTTCTAGGGAGTTTCGTGTGCTCCACATGTAAAATCGTGAGGAAAAATCCACAATGTTTCTCCCCCTCCTAGAACAACAATTGGTATCAGAGCGTGGTTACCCTGAGTTGCATTGACACTTGTAGACATATTTCATAATTTGCTTACTTGCCTTGTTTGTTTGCTTCCTAGAGATCTATTAATAATTAGTGGTTAGTATTTAATGGAGTCTTAAAAGGAAGACAGTTCAATTGAACGACCTCCTCTATTCGACGAGTTTAATTTTGCATATTGGAAAACTCGCATGAGAGCGTTTCTAAAATCAATAGATAGGAGAGTTTGTGTATGTGTGCAAGAGGGTTAAAGCCCTCCCATTGCCACACCAGTATAAGGTGGTGAATCGTTGGTTGAAGGGAAATCCTTGGAGACTTGGTGCAAAGTCGAACTCGAGCAAGTGGGGGTGGAACTCAAAAGGTTTGAATATGGTATTCAATACCGCAACACCTAATGAGTTTCAGAGAATCACAAATTGTGAGACCTCCAAAGAAATATGGGATATCTTGGTTGTTTCCCACGAAGAGACTTCCTTGGTGAAGCTGTCCAGACTCCAAAGGTACACCTCTCAATTTGGGACTTTGAGGATGCAATAAAATGAAACAGTTAGTACATTTTACGCTAAATTGTGTGACATTATAAATTCATCTTTTGTATTATGTACCAAATTTGATGATGCTTCTATAAAATGGAAAATCTTGAGATCCCTACCCGAGAGGTTTCATGCACAGGTCACGTCCTTAGAGACAAACGTCAACATGGATTCGATGTCATTCGAAGACCTAGTTGTGTCAATTTTGACCTTGAACATTCTTCCACCCAAGAGAGTGAATGGTGTTTCTTTGTGCTCATGAGAGAAGAAGGAGGGAAGTTTGAGTCACCCCGATTAGGAGAGGAGGATGTAGCCTTCATTACGAGGAAGTTCAAAAAGTACTTCTAGGTTAGTAACGTTGAGTCCTAAAGGTCAAAAGAAAAGCCTCGTAGACCTAGAACCCCTAAGGAGGGAAGAGAGAAAAAGGGTAGAGACTCACGACATAAGGTTGAGAGAAAGGGTAAGGGCTTCCCATACTTTGAGTGTCAAGGATTCAAAATGCCCGAATCGAACAAAGAAAGATCCGTCCAAAGAAAAGAGGAGAGCTATGAAGGCCAAGTGAAGTGACAATTAAAGTGAGTCCACATCGAGTGACAACTCTTCTTCTCAAGATGATGAGGATAATTTTACAGCCTTTGTAGGTCTATTCTCCTATCCACCTAGAGAAACTTCAACTAGTGAAATTGAACCAAGTCCTACCATGATGATAGAAGACTTGGAAGAAGAAATCCTCACATGTGGAGAATGAAGAATGTTTTGAGGATATATATGATGTGTATGATCTGTATGAGCAATTCCTCAAATAACAAAAGAAAGTATTTGCCTTGAGTGACCAGGTAAACTTGAGTGAAGAAGAGATAAAAGCACTATATATGGACATAATGGAGTCCAAAGAGCGAGCCCTGAAGCAGAATAGTTCATTGTCTGTTGTCCAGCCCACTTCCAAACGACTCCAACGAGTCCTAACATGCATGCATGATATAAATCAAGTCTTCAATGTAATGCATGGATGAGTTTGAATCAACATCAAGTGCAATTTTAAAATTTAAACAATAACTGCTCAAAATTCAAATAATCATGAAAATTACACAAATTTGCATTTTAAAAGCTCCATCCAAAATTCATCATCCCAATACATTACTATAAGACATATTCAAAGATATAAAACTTAATTTCATGTATCCTAGAGCAATGTTTTCTCACTTGATTTAATTTCATACACACGTGATTAAATTTTGTCTAATTTTGACAAATTCAAGTGCATAGAGTATGAAACCACCCTCCAATACAAAAAATGATTTCGATAAGATTTAAATCATTAATAAGCTCATCATGAAATTCTTATACATTGTATAAGTGAAAACATGATTGGTTAGTGAGTGTCCTAAATATTCTCTTTTTGACAACTCCCCCTTTCTTTTATCCCTTCTACTCTGTGACATCAATCAACATAATTGTGAATTCTGTACTTTAAATGTATGCTTCTATACATGATTAATATGAGCTCTATGAGCTTTACAAATGAGAAATTTTTAATTAAGCATAATTACTCTTACAATTCATGTGCGATTATTTTTAGCCATTTATTTTTGCCTCACATTTTTAGATTTGGCCGCATTGGGTTCTTTTCTCACAATTGACCATCAGCATCTTTTAAGGGATTGGGGTTTAACTAACCTTTACCCATGTGTTCACCTATTGCCAACACTTAGAGTCCTTTAAGATCATTAATAATTTAAACTTATCAAACTCCTAAGTGTGAAGGTGAATGGCATGCGTGTACTTGATTTTGAATCTTTCAAAGTTAAACACTACCCAAGCACAATAGTATGAAAGAGACTTTAGCTAATGAATCATGCAATTGGATTTATGCCACTAAGTTCTCTATACCTTAATATGATTTATAACAATGCACATTTCAACTGACTTAAGATGGAACAATTTCAATGCAAATCAAAGTGTGTCATTAAGCAAAGAAAAACAAACAAAAGAACATATTTTTGGCTTTTTCTTTTCCAATGTTTTTGAATTTTTCAATAAACACATGTACAAGAAAAAATGCATAAAAATGTAGCTAAACAAATAAATCACTTTTTATTCTTTGTTTTTCAAATTTCAAATGTTTTACATTTTCATATACAAAAACAAATGAAAAAATAAATAAAAAGCATGTGAACATATCTAGCCTAGTCAAGAGTAAATCACCTCGATTTCTCTCACATGTACCTAAAATATTCTCCCCCTTTTTGTCACAAATGCCAAACCAATGACGACCCATGACAAGCAAGTTGTAGAATTAAGTTACCCAACATATTCTTATCTATTTGCTACAGATGTCATTAGGACCTATAACAATCATGACATAGAATCATAGTATAACAAGAATGTATGAATGCATAACAACTATCAAAATCATGCAAGCAAACTAAACAAAGGGCAAACAAGAGATATAACTCAAAGTCAAATATATTAGCCATCAATGAACAAGACTAAGAGTGTGTCACAACAACAAAGAAAAAAGTTAAACAAATAAAAGTTAGCAAAAGATAAATGTCAACAAAAAAAAAAAAAAAAATAGATTACTTTAGTACTGGCCATGAATAAATGTAAGACACTTTTAATCTCACATATAACCAATTATAAGTCTCTAAAAGCCATAGTTCAAATGGTTGCATCACCACCATCTCCTCCAGGTGTCTTATGCTCATCATCTAAAATAAAGCCAGAATTCTGCATCATTTGCTTGAGAAGTCGAATATCCCTCCTAATCTCCCACTGCTCCATCATAAGGCTAGTCATACCCTCATCAATAGCATTCATATCGAGATTAGAAAGGCTATGATGTTGATCAACACTGCTCTGTAGTTGTCCTAGTGCTAGCTATATAGCATTCACTGATCCAATGTAGCTACAAGAGGCATCCTAGGGAGTATGGTACGTGAATTCTGGCCTCGTGCCTGCCTCGATGGTGGTGCGTGACTAGATGTCCCAGGCTCTGTAAATGTAGTATCATGAATCTCAACGTTAATCTCGTCATCCTCTACCTCTACCTCCACCTCCATAGGGTCACCCGTATATCTCAAATGTGTCTCACTATGTTTGAGACTCTCCTTCCCTGGAGGTCCCTTTACTCTCATCAACTGATCGGATCCGACGCACCATCACCCCTATCTAGACATATGTAGGTGATCAAAGAACCAAATACTAGAGTATTAATAATCCCCACCTCATCAAATGCTCTCCGAATGACTCAAAAAATATCACACGTGGCAAGTCTATCTCCAAGCCTGTACCAATAACATGTAGCAAATAGGCACGTGGTGTGGAAAAGTGGAAATATGAGTCTGCGGGTCAATGTTGTAGTTGACTATTAGATTTATTAACCTATAATCCATAGTCAATTCCTTATGGTACCACAATTGGCAGTTCCACCCATCGGAATAAGGAAGCCCACATGACATAGAAAACAACTGTCAACAATATGGGTATAACACTCTCAAGTTGAAAATGAAAAGGATCACGTGCTACCCTGGGAAAATGTAGGGTGGTGGCAATAAGGTCAGTGGATAACTTGAATAACACACCTCAAACGTATGTCATGAAGTGCTCACTATTCTTTGTAGTGTCACGAATGTATGTGTAAAACTCTTTGGCCATATCCACATTTGCAAGCACTAGGGCTGGAAAATAGCTTAGTCCACCCTCTTTAGTCAAATAACGAAGGGACAAAAGTTTCACTTACCCTAACATGATTGACCCCTCGCTCTATAAGCAAAGTCCGTGACAAAAACTATCTCCAATAAAGCTCTTGGTACTATGGTGTCTGAAGGCGAGCTCAACTAACCGAACCTTTTACTTTTGCACTCTTCTTAGCTCATGGAGGCATATTTTCAAAATGAATCGGTGAAGTATTGTAAATGTGTATGATAAACTCAAATAACACTAGATCTCACTCTAAATGAAGTTTAGTCACTTGGAAATGCTTTGGGTAGGGTAGAAATTGAGTGGGGTTCTAGCTTGGAAGTGTAAAGAGTGAGAGTTTTCGTTGAAATCTTGTTTTTAAAGCTCACTCGAGCGACTCCCAAAGCAGACTACTCGAGCGAGCCCTAAGGTAGAGTAGTTCATTGTCTGCTGTCCAGCCCACTTCCAAACGACTCCAATGAGTCCTAAAATGCATGCACGATATAAATCAAGTCTAAAACACTTCAATGCAATGCATGGATGTATTTGAATCAAAAATCAAATGCAGTTTTAAAATTTAAACAATAATTACTCAAAATTTAAATAATCATGAAAATTATAAAAATTTTCATTTTAAAAGCTCCATTTTTGGTTTACTTGCAGTTTTGACATTCATTTGTGGCTAGTCATTTTTGGCTTGTTATGACATACTCTTGGTCATACTCTTGATTGTTCTTCATATTTGACTTTGAGTTATGTGTCTTGTTTGTCCATTGCTTAGTTTACTTGAATGATTTGGCTAGTTGTTGTGCATTCATACCTTCTTGTTATACTTTGATTCTATGTCATGATTGTTATAGGTCGTCACTGGATTGACATTTATAGAAAATAAAATAAGAATATGTTGGGTAACTTGATTTTGTACCATACTTGTTGCATGTTGTCATTGGGTTGACATTTGTGATAAAAAGGGGAAGAATATTTTAGTTACATATGAGATGAATCAAAGAGATTTATTATTGACTGGGCTAGATAGGTTGCATGTGTACATAGAAAGGGATAGTTTGTTCAAATACTCAGGGGGAGTAATTTGCAAACTTGGCATGAATTCACCTATTTTACTTTATTTATTTTTCACTTGTTATTTTACTTGTGAATACCAGCTAAGGGGGAGAACTTGATGTGTTTCATATTAATAGATCAATAGGTTCTCAAGCATATTGGACAAGTTAGTTTCTAACATGTTACATATTTTCACTTGCATTCTATATACATACTTATGCGCTTATCTTCGTTCTTTTCAAACCTATGATTATGTATTTTATGTATGTGTCTAACATATGATTCTTTTCACGAGGTTTTGGTTTAAGTGGTGATGTGTAGGACTACGATCTTAAAGCTTCATCCAAAAAAGTTGATTCTTGTATTAGCTAGAGATTTAAGACGTATACATGAGTGTTGACATTTGATTTACAATTATTTTTGTTCAATGGTTTGGGGTTGTAATCTTAATTTCTAACTTGTTTATTTTGTCATGAAATTGCCAAAGGGAATACTATTAGATCACATTTGCAATTGACTAATTTCATGGAGTCCATTGTAAATCTTAACCATTTTCATGGCCATGATGCTATCAAGTTCAAGATCCAAAAGCGTCATTTAAGGGAGGAGATCAAGTGTCAAAACAATATAATTCAACCTTCGTATGCACCTTCATGCCTAGGACAAGGTAATGACCTAGACACACCTAAGATGAACCCTTAGTTATTTTTAACTTTGGTTGATAAGGATCAAAATGGAATTGAAAGCAATCCGACTATGACTCCTATGTGTTATAAAAAAAATTCTAAACCATTTATGAGTTTTGAAAACATAGATTGAGTCATAATCAGGACTAGTTTTTGCATGATTTTGTGCTTCAAAAATTGGTATGGACTGAGCTATGCTCACCAGCCTTGGCAATATCGGTCTCCTGATGACTTAGAAAATTAGATAGGAAAATGTCATGGAAGGCAACACAGAGCTCGCTCGAGTAGTCCTTCATGGTCGCTCGAGCAGTGCATGTCTTAGTCAGGATTGAAACATGATTTTCATTCCAACGACAATCGTCCTATGACTGCCTTCCCACCGATCGAGCGGTCTTTCACGAATTTGAGTTTTTTATTTATTAACACTAACCTTATTCCGGACGTATAAATAGGGAGAGCCTTTCTTACAACTAGGTTAAGTCACTTATGAAATTTCTAAGAGAGAAAATTCTTTTTCTACTTGAGAGCTTCCACAACATCCTAAATCCCTGAATCTAAAGGCTACCACTAGAGATTCTATCCAACGTCACAACTTGGAGAAAAATATCTTATTGGTGGTAAACTCATTGGTGTGTGCATAGAGGGGATCGTTGGTTTGCCTAAGATTACTCAAGGCCTAGATGAACCGTGCGGCGACAACAAGGAAATGAGTATCTAACTATGGTATTAGTTGAGGTATAAGAATCGAGTACTTGTATGTTGACTTAGAGAATAGCAAATTAGGGGTTGGTGAACCGAGAAGGCTCTTGCCGATTTTTTTAGAGGAGAGTTTTCGCATCAACAAATCATTTTTGTTATTTATTGTTTATTGTCACATTTGTGATTGTTAGCACACATGCGCACTATGCGTGTTGTTGATTTGATTGATTAATTATATATTCAACCATAATTGTGCAAATTGAGTTTGGCTTTTTGGGATCGCTGTGAAATTGACTGTTGAGTGAATTAATTGAATATTAACAAAAATCAATCGTCATGGTTAAGATGAGTTATGGTGATTAAAAAGGGTTCTCACTATTCATTGATCAATTTATGTAAGCAGAGGTAATTGTGGTGATTTAAGTTTTTAATTGGTAACCAACTGAACTAAAATTGAAAAACTTGTTCACCTCTCTCTAAGTAAAGTGTCTATTGCTCCACGTGTATAATCGTGAGGAAAGATCCACATCGGGTTCCCCCCTCTCGGAACAACACTCACCCTTTGATGCATCTTGCCTCGTGCTCTAATGACATGTGCTTGTCGCGCGTTTCGTAATTCATATCTTCATTAAATGGTCTAATCATTCGCAGCCATTTTGAGTGCCTTCACTTGCCCCCTCCAATGTTGTCCTAAAATTTTCAGGATAGTTATGGGGGTAGTAGCATTCAACAATATTCTGGGGATCGGGTTGATTTAGGGTGCTTTCCCTTCAATTAGCTAACTTATTTTCAGAGCCCTTACTAATTTAAGCATCAGAGTGCCTCCACTCGGACAACTCCCAACCTCAAGCACTGTTTCTTGGTGCCTCTACTTCCCTTTTTAAATGGATCTTTTTCCTTATTTCTTATTTCCGCCATTCTTGCTTTTTTGAAGCTATTTTTGAGACCTACCAAGCCTTTGCTCTTCTCCCTTTCGTTGTTCTCTTCCATGGTTTATCTCTTAGAAGATGACGTTCATACCTTCAAAGTCGCCTATGGCATCTCTGATGATGTCAATCAGGGTTGTTGGGGCTGAGGCTCTCATTAGATCGAGGGATTCTATTCCCATCTTCATCCCCTCCTCTTCAGGGTGCTTTCTACCTTTAAGTTGTTGTCGCAGTCAAGAATAAGGCTCGCTACTTGGTGACTCACCTCCCCAGTTCCAACATATACTAATAGCATATTGTTACTTGTTTAACCCAAAGGATCACTAATTAAGTCTTACATATAATAAGGAATTATGACTCTCCCCCAAAAGGAAGTAATATACTAACTCAAGCGGAATAGGCATGGTTTTCAACGTTAGCCTTGGGTAGACCTTCAAAGGGTTATTTTGTTTGAGTAAGCCTCGATACATATCGCCCATAAACCTCTAGATTATACTTGATTCAGTATTCATGGAGGCTCCTATAGGGAATACAAGACTAGGATCACTCTTTAGGATCCTTGGGAAATGTGGTTGGGGGCTGTAAAATTGAGATGGTGTGAACTCACTTGTAGGCTCCTCGAAGGCTTCTATTATGGAAGTCCACAAGATAGTGGGTCCTTACTCTTCCACGACTAGAATAATCAAGGAATTATGATAATTAAAATTTAGATATCTTATACTATAACAATGTAGTTGTTTTGAGATGCCTCCAATATAATATTTTGATTTTTCCAGATTTTTGATTTTTTAATTTCAAAAGCACAGGTGACAATTTACAATCGGTAGTTTTTACTTTTCTTTAAACAACCCGATTTTTTGAAATAAGGATACCTCTTTTAAGTGTAGTATTTAACCAACCTATGTCATATTCCTTTTCACTTAAGTGCAATGAAATTTAGATATGGCCAAGTCTTTTTTTTTTTTCAACAACTAAGGAAATATGGCGCGGGTCTTTGTTAAAGTCCATTATAATTCCTATTGACTTTTTTTTAATAAGTTGTGCTAGTTTTTCTACGGAGAATGAATGAAATATCTATTTGTGATTAGAATTACTATCGTTCAAACCACGTCTTTGACTACGGGTATGAGAATAAGTTGAAAGAGCTAGATATAATTTAAATTATTTTTTCAAGAACTCTAAATTTAAAGCTATGCCAATATAAAATGGTGATAAGGGAGACAAATTTAAAAAATTCAAAGACGGACGGGAAAAGGGCGAAAAAGTAAAAAAGAAAACAAACATTTCGGGCTCTGAGATTTATCGTAGTTAGGGCTGTTAGTCGAACGAGTCCGAGCCGAGTTCGAGTCGAGCTTGAAAAGTTTGTTTCTTAATCGAGCCTAAAAAATTGTTCAAGCTCGACTCGTTTAGGAAACAAGCCGAGCCTGAACGAGCTAAAAACAAGTCAAGCCCGAGCCGAGCCCGAGTATTTGCACATAAATGAGCCGAGCTTGTCGAGTTTGAGCCGAGCTTGTAGAGCTTATTTTCTAAACGAGCCTAAAAATTTGTTTAAGTTTGGGCTTGTTTAGAAAACAAACCGAACTTGAACGAGCCAAATTCAAGCCGAGCTCAAGCCAAACTCGAGTAGCTCAGTTTGATTAACGGCCCTAATCGTAGTAATCAAAACTTTACCCTACGGAAGGAGACAAAAAGGAAGGCAAGCTCGTCGGGTTGGGCGAGATGGGCATGGGGTTTTAATTTTACCTTTTTGGGGGGTTTTAGGATATTTTATATGCATATGTGTGTGTATATAATCGTAGTAATCGCTTCTTCTTATTGAACGAAATAGCAAGGAATAGGAGTGTATACAGCCGCCATTGTTCTTTCCTCCCATTCTTACGCCCACACAAATCACATTCCTTCCTCTCACGTTTTACATTACAATCTTCTCTTTTACCCCATTTTCATATCAGCACCCCCCCTCTCAGGCTCTGGTCACCTCATTTGTGCGGAGCAGAGTAGATAAGATATAGGGAAGAAAAGGTTCTTCTTCTTCTTCTTCTTCTTTGTCGTCTTGGGCTTTGAGTGATTGTTTTTCTGCGAATTGGAAGGCCTATCTTATTCCTGTTGTTGCTGTTGATAAAAACGATAAAGCACGATGAAGTACGTGTTGGTGACCGGTGGAGTGGTTAGCGGCCTAGGCAAAGGAGTGACTGCAAGTAGCATTGGCCTCATTCTCAAGGCCTGTGGGCTTCGCGTTACATCCATTAAGATTGGTCTCTTTTTTTTTCTTCCTCTACCTCTCCTTCAAATACTATGTATATGTCCTCCCCATTCCTGGTCTATTTTTTATTTTTTGTTTTATGTTTTGTTTTTAATTTTTTATTTCATTCCGTTCCTCTTTCCTCGATTGAAAACCAAAGGATGCGGCAGATCGTCATGTTAAACTTCTCAGATGTTTGACTATTACCGTGATCTTTGCCTTCTACCCTTTGTGCAGAACAATTTTTTTTTATCTTTTTTCTTTCCACGCAAATGTAAAAGATGAGTTCTGTTGTGTCACGTTTCTTTCTTCTTTATAAAGAACTTAGCAGCAGCAGGTACTTTTGTTTTGCTCTGGTTCTGTTTTGTTTTTCCTAAAAATATATGTATGATTGAAATTCTTGAGAAGGATTCTCTTCCCTGGGTTGAGTGTCTCATTACATCAGATGCTTGTCTTTGTAGATTGTCCACGTTTGTGTGCATATGAAATTTTGCTATCCTTTTATTCCCTTTTGAGATTTCTATATTTAAGCTCACTGTAGATTATTTGGGCTATAATTATAATTAAATTCATTTAACTTCAGATTTGTTTGATATTGCTATATTGCTCCTGGAATATCCCCTTGTTAGAGTTCTGGTTGGAAAGTGTCTTCCCCCTTTTCTTTTCTGCTTCTTTGTTTTGGTTGGTGCCTTCATATTATCTTTTTTTATTTTCAAGTTCCTAACTTCTTCAAAGATTTTATTCATTCCTTTTTTTTTTTTCCAAATTATTAACCTAAGTAGAGGTGAAAATTTTACTAAGCTCACAATTTCTTCTTATTATTTTTCAATTAGCGTTGCTTATTTTGTGCTTTCCCTTTTTTCTTCCAGATCCCTACTTAAATACTGATGCGGGAACAATGTCCCCTTTTGAGCATGGAGAAGTGTTTGTCTTGGATGATGGTGGAGAGGTAAAAGGACCAGTCTTCATTCCTCTACTTATTAGGCAGCTTATTTTTGTTACTTTATGGGTTGGTGGTAGTATTGAGCTCAAGAATCAAGAGTATCAAAAGGCTAGGAAGAGATTGTAAGAGTGAGGAAAACTGCTGAATTCTAAAATTGCTATGTCTAGCTTGATTTATTTATTTTATTCATTCTTTGTGGTGCTGAACAGCACACTTAATTAACTGAACTTCCCTTGAAATGGGCCAAAACTTCTGTTTGTTGGCATTTCTTGTTTTTCTATGCCACACTTTCCTGTTCTATCTTTGTTCCTTGTCTTGCATCTCAAATTACGCCGGCAGTTTTTACCTGAGGTGTAGGTGGACAATTGGATACTGTAAAGTAATACCAACAAAAAAATGATGTGCTTTTTGTTTGAAGGTGGACTTGGACCTGGGAAACTATGAGCGGTTCCTAGACATAAAGTTGACGCGTGATAATAATATCACCACCGGAAAGATTTACCAGGCAAGTTGGTTGGACTGAAATCTCCTTATGTTTATCTGATAATGACTGGTGCTAGAGATTCTAAACCACTAGGCTTGGCTGGTTTTTGAAAAATGAATTGATGACCTGTTATTCTCTTTTGATAGTCCGTCATTGATAAAGAGCGAAGGGGAGAGTATCTGGGGAAAACAGTTCAGGTGTTCCACTGGTGCTGAATGGTATCTCTTATATTGCACCTTTTTATTTGGTCCTTGTTTTAATATCTTATTTCCTCGGTCAGGTTGTTCCACACATCACAGATGCCATTCAAGAATGGATTGAACGTGTAGCAGTCATACCAGTTGATGGTCAAGAAGGTCCTGCTGATGTTTGTGTCATAGAATTGGGTGGTACCATAGGTACATTAACTACAATCCTCTAATGAATGTCAAAATGAGTGATTTCCTTGCTTTGGTTGTGCCCAAACAGACTTTTTTTTTCATGCAGGGGATATTGAATCAATGCCATTTATCGAGGCTCTTGGACAGTTCTCTTACAGAGTAGGTAAGACTAGGCATATGACTTATGGAGTTATAATACGTAGATGAGTCAACTTACTTTTTGTTAAACTGGAATCAAATTAATTACTTCCCATTTTTTCATGCATCAACTGTTCCAATCAATGCTGAACCTTCTCAGGTGCTGGAAATTTCTGCTTGATACATGTCAGCCTTGTGCCAGTTCTGAATGTTGTTGGTGAGCAGGTAAATTTCGAAGTCATAACTATTGAGCATTAGATATACTATGTTCAGTAGACAGGGCATGGTATCATGATTCAATGACACGGTGCCAGATGTGCCGGTTATACATGTTACAGTCCTACAAATTCTACTTATTATGGGACAGTGTTGGAAAGTATATGAGATGTACAACTTGCACATGTGGGACATAGTTCCCTGATTCTCAAACCACCTTTCACCTCTGATGTAGTATCACTGTTTCCTTGAATATTTCCTAATATTACATGCCGGCAGATGCTTACTTTGATTGTATTACATGCTCAGAAAACAAAGCCCACCCAGCACAGTGTTAGGGGACTTAGAAGCCTGGGACTGACACCAAATATTTTAGCTTGCCGCAGCACAATGGTCTGTCTCTTGTCTCCCATTCTCTTGGATATGAATATGGATGCTTACAGTACATTTATCTGTTTGTCATAGGTTTCATCTTTTATATTTCCATGTGTTTTTCAGGCACTTGATGAACATGTGAAGGACAAACTATCCCGATTTTGCCATGTTCCGGTATGCCGATCTGAAGTATATCTGTGTGTGTGCATGTGTGTATATATATTGTTGACAGATTTGTTTATATTTATATTATTCTTCTGTGTTAAGCAACTTTTTGCCCCCCCCCCCCTCCCCCTGACGACCCCCAAAACAGTTGGAGAACATCATCACTCTCTACGATGTTTCCAATATATGGCGTGTTCCTCTGCTTTTACAAGTAAGTAGCTCTGCTATACACTTGAAGTTCAGTGTCATCTTAGCTACGTTTTCTTATAATAGTGCTTGAATATGTGTCTTTCTTCTCAATTAGGACCAGAAGGCTCATGAAGCTATCTTGAAAGTGCTGAACCTTTTCGGGTTTGTGCGGCGAACTATGTTCTCAAGTGTTCCATTATTTTTGAGATAGATTTTTCATTGGCACTATTAGTATGGTATATTTTTTGTTTATTTTGCTTCATGTTTTGCCAGTCATTTCATTTATGTTCATTGTGTGCAGTGTTGGTCTGGAACCTGCTTTGGGGGAATGGACATCTAGGGCCGAACTTTGTGACAAGTTACATGAGCCAGTAGGTTTTGGGCATTTATTATATTCATGAATAAGTAGTCTCGCTGTTTCATTTATTGTTGTTAAAATTTTATGCCATGCAATTAACAGGTCAGAATTGCTATGGTTGGAAAATATACAGGCCTCTCGGATTCTTACCTCTCGGTACTGAAGGTGAACTTATTTCTATGAGCCCACTAGCATTGTTATTGTCCTTTCAGCTACACATCTGATGGACAATTATAGTCCAACCTCCTATTTTAATTTAATAGATGCTTACTGCATTTCAATCTTTTTTGTACCCAATGTGGTGTTGTTTTTGTCCAGGGTGAAACATGCTATCTATGACACCATGGGTTCCAAGTATATTGGGAGCTTAAGTTTCTTGAAGTAGATAGCCTGTCATTAACTTTGGATCTAGCTGTTATTGTGGTCGTCTAGTGATGGTTGTGGTTTGAATCATAGCTGCCTTCTTAGTATAATATGAGTATCAGCTTCTATGCCATAATTTATCTTAATTACTTTGAGTTAATTGGTACAAAAGCCCTTATTTGCTGCCGCATCTATTTCTGGATATCTTTTCTAGGTAATGGTCAGGCAGTGACAGGGAAATACTTTGACAAAAATAACATTTCATGTTTTGTCTAGTTGAGATGTATCTGACTATCCGCTTGATACTGGAACTTTAAAAGATTTTTCTTTTTGGCATATATGTTCTGTGATATTTTTGTATCTGAAAACTTCGGTGAAAAATGGATTAAAAGGCCGCATTAGAAGACTTTTGGAGTCTTCGTTATGCAATATTACTGAACATACGTTTTTCCACGAATTGGAAAGCTTGTTAGGTCTCAAAACCATTTTTGAAATGTCCTATATGCAGTGCCAACCATTGCAAATATCTAGCACAGTTAAATATTGGATGGTTCTTGTTTGTATTTGATTATGACGAAGTGCGGTTTACTTTTCAGACCTGCTTAACTCTTCCTTGTTATGCCTTCTGCCCAATTTTGCATGGCTCGTCATGAATTGGTTAGGGATTGCTGATGATCCATGAGGGTGTTTGTGAACTTGTGGAGCATGGATTGAGAGGTTTGAATATTCACTGTAGTAAATGGTTTTGCAAGGACATAATATTCTAGGAGGAAGAAGAGTCGTAGTCGAGGCAATCTCACTATTTCTTAGGCACTTACACATAAAAAAGATAACACAGTATCTTAATGTGGCCCTTCAAAGGAGCCTAATACAATAGTGCATGTGAAGGGTTATAGCTTGAATATTACTAGAAGACTTGAACCTTCTTTGGACTTATGAATATGGCATTTGATTTATGAAAATGTTTTATTTTTCCATTTTCTAGAAAATGAAATTGAAAATAAAAATTGTTTCATTCATTTTTTTAGAAGTCCCTTTTTCTTTCCAAAATTTGTCTGGTTTAGGTGAAAGTGGACATTTTATTGGCCCTAACAATTGAAAATAGTTTTAGTTCGGATTTGGAAAATTTGATCCCCGCCTCTTCTTTTTTATTTACTTTTTGTTGATGAGGAATCTCTCCAAGGTAGGGCTACATTGGACTCACTCATGCAGAGTAAACCCTTAATACCTGAAATCACTCGCTAATCACAGGTATTGAATAAATCGGGGAATCATTAGCGACAGTCAAACTCAGGGCATCTGAGTTTGCAATTCACCTTTAGCTAACTCCACGCTATTGAGCTATTGGATTCATGCATAGCTCTTTTATATTGCCCCATTCGAAACTTCTATAACACCTCCGGTCAGTGCATGTACAATGACAGAGGCAACATGATTGGTTGTTTTCCTTAGTTTCCTATGAGTTTATTTCTATATTTATTGATACATGTTATATATTTTCACTTATGTAAGAGAGAGTTACTCACCCTGGCTGTTCGAACTGCCTACGCCATCACCCCATTGGCGGAGAGAGAGAGAGAGAATCGACAGAACTACCTATGCATGCTTGAATTCAAAATACCAAATGCATATGTTGTCGAATTGGTGCCTGCAAAGAAGATTGCGCTGGTGGAGTATGATCTGAAATTGGATCGAAAACTTCAATTCCTTATTCTTCTTCTTTGCCTGATTTATTTCTTATTTTTCCAAAAATGTGTGCGTCCATTGTGGTGATGATCAAAAGGATAAGATGGTGGTATGGGGGTGGTAGTTAGGTTGGCAACTCTTAATACGACATGCTAACTTGACATGAACCAGAATGTCAAAAAAGGATTAACGCAAAAGATCCCAAACAATTAGGCCATACGCTGTTTGGTTTTGTGTTGCATGGTCTTTCTTTGAAGATAGGAATTGTTAATTGTCTGCCCCCACCATGTTGGTCCTCTCTTTTGGTGCATTTCTCTGATGTTGACCATTTGGTGTGTGCAGCTCGCCTCTATGTTAAGGGTGATTTAATTTAGTTAGCAACTTTTGTTGTTGCTTGTTGGCTTTCTTGGTAGATTAAGTTCCATGAGTCTTGAGTTCAAGATTTGTTGGAGAGGAACTTATGGTCCCTGCAATTGAAGGGAATGGGGTATTCGAATTTGGAATTGTTTTTGGCTTACTGAAACTCTACATTCATTGTAGTGATTGATTTTAAAAGAATATATGCATTTTGACCAGAATTGTAAACACAACTTTTTAGTGAATAGTGTGAAAATTTATTATAAAATAGATTTCTATTTTGACAATGCCAAGAAATGAAATAACAGTATTTTGTTCAAAAAAAAGGTAGACCTATTATCCCTGCATTTATCAGGGTGAAATGTAGATGTACAAGGATAAAGTGGCCAAAATGGAGCCTGGCTACCATTAAAGTGCATTATATGAAAAGGATTTTCATTTTTTTTTTGGGGGGAAGGGGGGGGGGGGGGGGTTTAATTTTTCCTCCATGTTAAAATAATAAGGGATAACAGGAGGCCCAGCTTTCATGGAAGCTTAGAAGTTGTCCTAGACAATGCTCATGGAACCTGATCTCAAGTAGATAAAGCAGCTAGCCAGATCGCAAGATCCAATTCTGTGATAAGTTTTCAGAGTTTATAGATGAACCAGGCTCACTTCCCCAAAAAAAGAGATGAACCAGTCTGAGTAGCTTACCAGCATATATTTATCTGTTTTGTTCTGTTCAACAATTGAACATGTGCCTAGAATTTTAGTAAATGTGTTTGTGCCAAATCCATCCATAGAAGCTAGATGGTGAAAGATTGTATATATCGTTCCTACAACCAATTGGAATTAATCACCTGGTTCTGATAAAACATATATGTACAGGCACTTATCCATGTTTTGTAATTGTCACTACTTTTGAACCCTGCCAGGTAGATAAGTTGTACCTCCATCTCTTGTTTTCCTAGGTGCATGATATACGACATAACTGGAAACAATGACAGTTTCTTTCATGAAAGACCACGTAAGAACTGATTTCTAGTTTTTTATAACTTTAGAAATTAAAAGTAGCACATACTATTCACATTTGTAGATGTTTGTAATATACTATTGGATGTGTTTCATGAACATGTAACTATTTTCATCGCTTAGTATCTGTCAACTCATAGTATGTTTTCCTGACTAGCCTACGTATTTGTTTAATTTATCTATTGTTGATGGCATGTACATATTCATTGAATAATTGTAGAGTCCCTGTGCTTAGAAGAATCCCCAGTAATTCTAAGGAGAAATTATGATAATGTTTATGCAAGATTGCATAGACGGTGTGGTTTGAGAGCACAATATTGATGTTGCGGCCATTACGCTGTGTGCAGGCTCTTCTGCATGCTTCTGTTGCTCGCCGCCGGAAACTCTGTGTAGATTGGGTTCCAGCGAGTGACCTTGAAGATGCAACTGCAAAGGAGGTCATTATTACATTCCAGTTTTTTTAACTGTTTCTCTAGGTCTTGCATCACAACTTGACATTCATTTTCTTCCCGCAGAATCCTGATGCTCATAAGATTGCTTGGAACTTGTTGAAGGTTTGTGCAGCTGAGTTTTTAAGATGTCTTGCTTTTTCTGAGTGAAATGACTTTCTGCAAGGTGTTCTTGTTGCCTTTTATATTTGAGTAGGTTATCTGACATCACACTGACAAGCGTGTATCCTTAGGGTGCAGATGCGGTGCTTGTTCCTGGAGGGTTTGGTGACAGAGGAGTGGAAGGGAAAATCATTGCTGCAAAGTATGCCCGTGAAAACAGAATTCCATTCCTTGGAATATGTTTAGGAATGCAAATTGCTGTCATTGAATATGCACGATCCATTCTTGGACTCCAAGATGCAAACAGTGCTGAGTTTGATCCCAATACTAGGAATCCCTGTGTTGTTTTCATGCCAGAGGTTTTAATTTTTTTATAGTACGAGTTCTAGGGGGAATTAACCTTTTCCTTATCTAATTGACTTTCGTCACTGATGCCTCTCATGTGCACCATGTTATTAGGGTTCAAAGACCCATATGGGAGGCACTATGCGTCTTGGATCAAGGAGGACTTATTTTCAGGTCACAGACTGCAAGTCTGCAAAACTGTAAGTAGTGTTGAGTACTGTATTAGATACATACCTCTGGCCACTTATATGTGTCATGTGTGTAGGCATATGTAATCGGACAATATTGGAAAAATTCTGCCTTCTGAATAATTATTTTTTGAATCGGCTGTGCTGTGTATATTACTTTTTAATGCCACAAAGAACCATAACAGTGTTTTAGAATATTAACTAATGTGAAATCCTAGATTTGTATGCAAGATGTTAACTCTTGCAATGCTGAATGAACCTGTCAGGTCTTAGCTAACCTGTGTGATCAATTGTGATTTTGTTAGTTATGGCAATAGGAGCTTTATTGATGAGAGACATCGGCACAGATATGAGGTAAGTTGAACATTTCCTGAGACAGTTGTTTGTATTCTGTAGCTTATTCTTGCTAAATTCCCTATTATGGTTTCCAGCGTTGTATTTTTTGCCAGAGAAATAATGTTACCTTATGTAGGTGAATCCTGACATGGTGGCACAACTTGAAAATGCTGGTCTCTCTTTCACTGGGAAAGATGAAAGTGGTCTGCGCATGGAGGTAGATTTTTTCGATCACAGAATCATGGCTGAGTAAAATTTTAATTGCTGTAAAGATTTGTACATTTTGATGGTTCTGAGTTTGGATTGGTATTCTGGCCTGCAGATTGTTGAGCTCCCCCATCATCCATACTTTGTTGGTGTTCAATTCCATCCTGAATTTAAATCAAGACCGGGAAAACCTTCTGCTCTTTTCTTAGGTACTTGTTTGTCATCTCAAACATAGTTGTTAAATTGCGATTCGTATCGTGAATCGGAATTCTAAATTTGAGAATCGTGAATCGTAAGATTCGACACAAAATTTGAACAAAAATAATAATATATAGAATATTGAACATTATTGCATTCTAAAAATAATCAATTGACATAATCACATCGTCAAAATGAAAAGATGTTAGCATTTTATTTCATTTTCATCTTTTGCTTAACTATTTTCAAATTCAACAACTTGAAAAGAAAAAAAAATTCATTAAAGAACCATGATTATTCAAGAATCAAAATATTGACAACCAGTATAGATTAGGTTACAAACATAAATGGAAAAAGAACAAATAAAAAGATTGACTGGGAGAAAATATACTGGATTACATTTTGAAACAAAAAATTAGAACCTAACAAACTACCCATGAAAGAATTGAGAGTAGAAATCAACCGATGATGCGAGAACGTTAGCCGTGACCTTTAGTTTTAGACAACGCAAGGCGAGCTTTAGACGACATCAAAGAGAGAGAACGAGTAAAGAGGTTGAGTTTTTATTAAGGCATGAGTTCATCTGTAAACAAAATGACGTCGTTTTACTGTTTAGCAGACAAAACGACATCGTTTTGTCAAAAAATTGGGTTTTAAAAAAAAGTGATTGAATCGTACGATTCATGAGATACGAATCGAATCGTATGAATCATACGATTCAGGTGCGATTCAACTCTAAAACTATTCTCATATAAGATGCGAATTGTTTTGTACCTGTATCGAACCGAATCGCGAATCGTACGATTTTGATAACTATGATCTCAAATTCTTGACCATGTAGCGCTGTAAATGTTTGTTACTTTTTCTTAGGTATTTGTTTGTAGCCCGTAGCTTATTCTTTACTAAATTCCCCGTTATGGTTTCCATCATTATATTTTTCACCATAGAAATAATTTGACCTTTTGTTGGTGAATCCTATTATGGTAGCAGAACTTGAAATTTATATGATGAAATTAATGTAATGCGGACTACGATGGTAGGATGGATGAAATAAATATCAGTAGAGTTTCTTGGAGAATCAAAAAGTATTGGGACTATGGGTTTTTTTTTGAGAGCAGGACCATGGGTTAAAGAAACTTGTTGATAGAATGATGAATTGCATACTTTTGTGAAAGATCCTTATTATAAGCCATGGCAAAAAAATGAGGAACAAAGAAAGTTTAGAATATATAAGCTTGCAAATAAAGCTTTAAGGCAAGCCAGGTGTAAAGCATACATTGATCTTTATTCTAAGTTGAATACAAAGGATAGAGAGAAAAGTAAATATAAATTAAGCGAAAGAAAACTAGGGATAAATATGAACTAGACATATATAGGATTAGATTGATTGATGAAAGCAAAATATGGATTTTGCCATAAATTGGAAATTGGAAGAGAACTCTTAAGAATATAAAAGATTCAAGATAAACATAACTAAAACCGTATATAGGGACTTATGGAATGTCAACTTAGGAGAGTAGAAATTTAGATAGGGAGGTAGTAAATGTCGCAAAACAAGAGATGTTAGACAAATGAAATGTTTAGTTTTCGCAGTCAACTATCCACAGGACAGGATAGATTAGACAATGTGAATTATAGGGTTAAAGCAAGATAGACTATGAATTTTAGGGTTAAAGCAAGATAAACTAAGTGGATGTATACATCCGCTGTATTATGGAATCAGTGTATATCTCTTAAATTAGAAGGTTAGTTCTACACAACCACCATTAGGACAACAACAATATTTAGTACAGAGTGTTGGACAACTAAGAAACAATATATTCAAAAACTTAGTATAACTATATTAAGATGGATGTATGGTAAATTAGAAATGATATAACTAGGAATTGGTATATTTGTGAAATGGTAAAAGTAACACCATATCTGCTATTTGCACCATGAGGAAAAGTGATGTGATATTTGTAGCAGTAGTATTGTTTCATGGTAAAATGGGCGTTAAGGGTTTGAGTTGTGAAACCAGTCTCTCCACGTGCAAGGATAAGATTGTGTACGTACCTTGCCCCGACTCTAAAGTGATAGCAGCCTCATACACTGGGCCGCCTAGCAGAAAAAGAAAAATGAAGAGAGATTGTTGCAATTAAAAACTAGGGTGAATAAAAAGCATTGTAGTGACTATAGACCTGCACTAATGTTTGCAATCTTGTTATAAGTTTAGCAGATGGATCTCTGGCTGCAGTTCAGTTGAAAAGTCAAACTGAAGACTTGCATCACCTAGTCTTTAATTCATTTATTTCTCTACCCCAACCACCTCTTATATTTGCACCCCAATTATAGACCACTGACCCATGGGGGTTAATCTTTGATAAGTTCTGCTCGTGATCCATACCTTGATTGTGTCAAAGGTGTTTGAGTTTTCTCACATACAAGTATTAGCATCCAGATATCTGAAGTTGCTCTGTAGCCAATGGTGTAACGGCCTAAACTTGCATTTATTCTTTTAATGTGAGATTTTGCCTTGGATTTCAAATGCAAGAAGCCAACCTATCCTAACCTAATTTGAATTTTTGATCGCTAGTATTCATTCACTAACTGCATATCATGTGGTTAAAACAGGGCTTATAGCAGCAGCATGTGGAGAATTGGATGCCCTCTTAAAGAAATGTGTGGCAAAGGCAAGTTGTTTGAGCAATGGTAATGGAGCAGTAAAACCATACCGATATGGAAATGCAAATAAGCATGCTAATAAGACATTAGATGGGATCTATATCAATGGGAATGGTCTGCATGCTTGAAGGAAGCCGACATTTTTGTGCTAGTTGCATAGGATCTATCTTCTCCCTCTTCGCTGTGGGTTTGGTTTATCAATTTTGCTGCATGCTTTTCAATTGATCTGTAATAGCCATACTATTGTGTGTAGGTGCTATAGCTTCGTAGATTAACTGGTGCATAGGAAAGAGCTGGATTCCGGTCTTTTTAACGGAACAGCCTGTTGTATTTACAGAACCTTTTAATGGAAATGGGGTGAGGGTGATATTATAATTTTTTTGATTGCACTTGTTTAACCATGGTATATGAGAACTCATTCCTTGCAGGTTTTGGGATGCGACCATTCCTGAATCAATTTTTGGTTGAATGGTGTTCACTATTGCTCAAGGGGTAGCTAAAGGAGTTTTTTTGCATATGGTGCGGGTCAAAGTTGAAGCTTCACATCGATTGATACGAGTATTGTATCTTTGAAGTATATGTACTTCGAGGTTACTAAGCTACAAAAGATTTGGAAAAAAAAAAAAACGATTTCAAATACAAAAGTAAAAAACACCATCGACCCATGTAGCTCAAGTTGGTACTCGAATCCCCTACAGAATATAGGTCGTGTTCATTATAGGTGACGTTCTTACTATGCCTTCAAAGTAGAATTTTTTTTTTTTTTTTTGGGATAAGAGGATCATTTTTTGTTGATATAAAGTAGAATAACAGATAATCTACAATTGCAAAAAACTTAATTCCGAAAATGGTCTATCCCATTATGGTGGGCGTGTGATTACAATCTTCAAGCATGCTGATAATTTGCGCTCACAACATATTAGGTTAGAAGAGGCCCCTTTAAAATGGAGTTTTTTTAACTGAACTCCAGCTTTTAAATTACTTATTTTTACCAACCCCAGATCGTCAAAACTTAAATCTCAAATCGAAGTAATTTGTTAAAACGTCATCCAAATGACTTGTTCAAGCAACAACAAAAGGAAAAAAAATATTGATGGCGTAAACCCGCGCGTACGAGCTATGGGATTGGATTGTGTGTTATGTACGATCTACGTAGGGCTTGGTATGATATCTGAGCTACAAGGCTCGTGAATTGGTGGATGAATGTTCTAATCAATCGATCTGTAGTGTGTGAAATGCAGTAGATATATAGTGGTTCACCGGCTAATGAGCTCGGCTAATCCACTCTCTAATGGAGACTCTTACTCCTTTCTCTTTATTGATAAAAAGTGGAATATGTTACAGCAGAATACTCAGGGTATCAGGGTTTTTCATTCTCCCCCTCTCCATGGAGGCTGTCCTTCCCTTTTATAGCCTCATGCTTACCTCTAATCCGGAGTTATCTCCTACATTGAAGGGATTATGCCCTATTTTCATCTACAATCTCGGAGTGGCCTTACCTTCCCATAGCTGGCTTCAAACGACGAGATCTTTGCCCTTCATCGTGGGATTCTTCCCTTGGTTTAAGGAGAGGATCTTGGCGGGTTACGGGTTTTGTGCCTTGGATTGGCTCAGTTTCTGTTATGGATGTGTCTGCTGTCATCTTGCTGCCTTCTGGTCATTTCTCAGTTCGTGTGTTCAGCTAGGAGCTCTAGTGCTAGTTGGAAGAGCTCAGACCCTTGCTGGATGAGCTCTGCTTACTCTACCTGAGCTCCCGAGCTGAGCTTACTATCTGAGCTCGTGCCTGGGTTTATTTTAGGCATCATCAGTTGCCCCCCAGCCCTTGCCTTAGGTTAGCTTAGGTAAGGGCTGACCTACACAGACTGAGTTAGACCAGCACGTGGCTAGCACGTGGCTCGAGGATTTTTGACGGTTTGCAGCAATTATTTCTTTCCTCGATTCCCGCGCACGTCTCAGCCCACGTCCCTCAGGCTTTAAATATTCAAAACGGCTACCTGAACCGTTTCTTCACACTATTCATCTTCCTCGCTGCCCTTCGTCTCTGTTCTCTCTGTGATTTCGGACCTTCTTACTCGAACCTTTCTATTTTCTTGCCTGAAATCGAATTCCCAGCCCTCGTTTCGAAGATTCGCATCACCTCCTTCCTCCGATAGTGCTCCAGGCTTCCGTTCGCCGTTATTTCTGAGTTAGGTACGTCCTTTGCCCTTTTCTCTTCCTCATTTTGCTCTGGATCCCTCGAATTCGAGGTGGTTGCTGCATTTCTGGGCTTTTCGATTCTTTTACTTTTGGAATCGTGATCATTGCTTAGCCCCCCTTCCTCATTTCGTCGATTGGAGCTCCATAGTTCATATCCTTGCCGTCGGGAGTTACTGTGCTGATCCAAGGGTTATTGCAGAGTGCCTGACCCGTGCCCCTCTGCTTTATCGTTCCTTTAATCTTCCTTTTTCTCTTCCTATCATGTCTGCCTCTTCTGGAGCCACTCGCTCCTCTGTTTCACTTTTAGGGTCTAGGTCAGCTGAAGAGGATACTGAATTAGAGGAGATAAGTGACGAAATTGATAACTTTCCTGGTGTGGAGGCTGCGGAAACTGAGGTGGGTACCGAGGAGCCTCCCTCTATTTCCTCTCCCGTGCCCCCCAGACCTGATAAAGGCAAAGTCAAGGTGAGTGGAGTCGGGGTTGAAGAGAGGATTTCGTATTTGGGGTCTGCCTTCCGGCATGCCGAGTCTGTGGGCTACAGCAGAGAGGCCCCTGAGCTAATGAAAGCTTATAAGATTCGGTATGGTTTTCCTCCTGGGGTTGAACCCTGGTGCCCAGGCAGCTCTGTCTACTACGTAGAACCAGTACGCAATAGGGTCTGCTTCTTTCTTGCCGCCTTTGATAACGGTCTTCGCTTTCCTCTGCACCCCTTCATCAAGGCTATTCTGCAACACTTCCGTGTGTGTCCCTCCCAGATTTCTCCCAACTTCTATGGCGTCATGGTTGGTTTTTTAGTCATCTTCAAGAAGCATAAGCTCGGGGTTCCTAGCGTTTCTCTGTTTCAAGAGTTTTTTAACGTCAAACCGACCTCTGAAGGCTTCTTGTACGCCTCTAAGCGTGCCAACGTTAGGCAGCTTATCTCTAACATTCCTTCCTCTCATAAGCACTGGAAGGAGCATTTCTTTTTTGTCGGGGGCATCAATTGGGAGTATAATCCTGCTGATAAGACAGATACACTCGGTATCCCTACGGCTTGGACTGAACCAGACAACTTGCGTGAGTCTTTACTCGAGTCGGCTGAGCTCTGATCTGGAACTTATAGGCCTCTTGCCTTTCTCTTACTTGTACCTTTTCTTCTTTTCAGGTGGTCGTCTTGAGCTCAGCCCTGAAGACAATAAAGTGCTGGCAAAGTTGGCGAAGATTAAACAGGAAAAGTACGCTGACCTGATTGAGTTGAAAAATTTGGTGCAGCTAGGTCTGAGCCCTCCTGCGGTGACTTTAGCGATTCCATTATCTGTTTTAGGGGCTGACGAAGGTAATTTCATCGTCCCTTGCTCTCCTCTCTTCATAATCTTTCCTTCTCTTTTTTTTTTTTTTTTACATTTTCCTGCTTCATCCAGACCTTCCAGGTCCTTCTACCATGAAGTCTACTCCAGAAGAGCTTCAGGCCAAAATTGCAGAGCTGATGGAAGGTGGCAGGTCTGGGAAGCGCAAAGCTCGGGTCGGCTCAGGGAGTGGTCCAACCACTCGAGCTAAGATCCCCAGAGTGGAAGTGCCTCATCCCTCCTCTGCTACTATAAAATTGGTTCCCATCAAGGCACCGCCCTCCTCATCCGGCATCCCTCAAGACGTAGTCATCTCTCCTCCTCCAGTGGCCCATCCTGGGTCGGGGGCTGCTCAAAAGGGAGATCAGGCTTCCCCTTCCTCCTCTGAGGTCAAAGAAGCTTTGGGAGTGATCCCTGACCTCCAACCCAGAAAGGTCTCATATACTGCCTCTGGGAAAACCGAGAGAAAATCCGAAGAAGATGAGGACTCCTTTTTTGACAACATGGACCTTGCTGCAGGGGCTCTTTCTTCTATTTTCACTGAGTCTGATGTTCTGAAGGCTGCTTCTATGCCTCTTGAGGAATCCATTTCTTCAGCTCTTCAGGGAGCAGCTGCTGTAAGCACTGCCACTTCTCCTTCTTCAATTATTTTTGTTTCGTGGACTCATGCGTTCTTTCGCATTTTCAGGCTGTCCTTCATGTGAATGGCCTACTGCATCGGGTTCGGTCCCAAGAGAGCTCTTTTCAGGTCTTGAAAAAATATAAGACCAAGGTTTCTGAACTGTCTCTTGAGAACGAAGACCTTAGAGCCCGGGTGGAGAGCCTCACAACGCAGATGGAGAGCCTCAACGAGCAGACGGTGAAGCAAGCCTCCGACCTCAAACACACACTGACAGTCAAGGTCAGAGCTGAGGAGGGGGAAAAGAAGGCTCGGGATGAGCTGAAGTTGGTTAAGGAAGACCTGCAGCTTAAAGTTGAGGCGTGGTCCAAGGCTAACCAGGAGGCGTTTGACGCCAAGAAGGAGCTCATCCAGGCCAATCAAGATTATCTTGCCCTCAGTGAGGCTAACGGCAAACTCTGTGAGGAGCTCGAGGAGCAGAAACGTTTGGTCCAGCAGAGGGACGAAGGGATCGCTGAGCTGAGGGATGAGGCCACCACCTTGTGGGCTACTGGATGGCTTGCCTTTAGGCGCAAGGCTATCAAAGCTTTCCCAGACCTTGACTTCAATTTCTCTATCTCTACCGCAGAAGAAATGGAGGAGTCTAGCTCTGATAACGAGGAGGATGCCTCGGTTCTCTCAGCGGCAGCCTTAAGTCAAGACACAGCTGCCCCTGGGACCTCTGGGGCTTTTATCGTGCTTCCTGAGCCTCCAGTGGTGACTTCTGAGCTTCCTGCAGCTGCCCCCGCTGTTCTTGCCTCTACACCATTTTCAGCTGACTTGATGGTTGAAGCCCTTACTCAAGATTCGGGATCGACAGAAGCGGGGGCCCCAGGCATTTCTGTTACTTCTGTTGCTGAGGGCCCCTCAGCCGAGTTGCAAGATCCTGCAATTACTCCCTCTTAGAACTTTTTCCATACTCATGTAACTCTTATTTTCCATTGTACATCAACCTTGTGTTTTGAAATACGAACTTCATGGGGCAGTTTCTAATTTTTCTGAAATTTGCTTTGAATTGATGTGTCATTGAGTTGAACTGTGATTTGAGACATAAGCCAGTTTTGCCTCTATTCTCTCTATTCTCCTGCGCTTTTTGATCTTTCTTCTTCTTGTATTCCCCTTGCCCCCTTTTGTTTTAAGGGGTGCTGTGCACTTCTTGAAACAAAATTACTAGACCTGAGGAGTATAGAAGACTTGGTGTTGAGTCCAAATGACTTCCCCTGAGTCGTTGAGTTCGGTAGTTGGTATACTAGGGATCCACTCCCTATTCTTCTTTATTCTGGGCCACACAACTCGGTATTGTGAACTAGCGAGCTCTTTCTGAGCTGCATAGCTCAGATTTTTGAGCTTAAGAATTCTTGCCGAGCTACACAGCCCTTTTCACAAATTTGAATTTTGTTTCATTTGGCTTTTTGTCTGAACTTTAAAAGTTCTAGCTGAGCTTCACGGCTCTTCTAATGGTCTCCTGCTTCGAGAAGAGCTAGGGCCTTGTGCTATTTTGTGGTCTTCATCTTGTTTCTCCATTGCTGATTCACATATTCACGTACACCTTTGACTTGCACTTGCACACTTACTTATTTTGCTTTATGCTTGAGATGTAACTTCTTTCCCCCTTTTTCTTTGAGGGGTGCTGTGTACTTCTTGAAGCAGAATTACTAGATTTGAAGAGTACAGGAGACTTGGTGTTATGCTCAACTGCTACTCCTGGGATTTTGAGCTCGGCAGTTGGTCTCTTAGGGATCCAGTCCCTATTTTTCTTTATTCTGAGCTGCTCAGCTTGATATTCCGAACTGATGTGCTCCTTCTGAGCAACATAGCTCGAGTTTGCGAGCCTATGAGCTCTTGCTGAGCTATACAGTTCGTCTTCTGAACCTGAAAGTTCTTACTGAGCTTTTTTGGCTCTTTTGTCTGAACTAGACAGCAAATTTCAATGCTCCATATTTGTGAGAATAAAGAGCTTTCTTCTGCGTTTTACTTTTCTCTTCCCCCCACCTTGCTTCGAGGAGTGCTTTAAGCCTTCTTTAAGCAAGGCTGTCAACTTTTACACGTTGCTAAGTTTCTTTGATGAACCGAGGAATCCATCAGGAACTCTTCCTTTCTAACGTGGGCAGGGCTCTTTAGAATTGCAAGCTTTCAAGATTTGCTATTCAAGCGCTCTGAGTTTAAATATGGAGGATATGTTGCTTGGTGGGGTCACAATTCTTTGTAGGTTGTTTTGAGTGCAAAATAGGAGGGGTAGTCTCTTTCCCCGCCTTTTTCTCCAATCGTTTTCCATAACCGCAACCACTTTCCATAACCGCATCCACTTTTCATAACCGCAACTATCTTTATTATTCAAGAAACTAAACAGGCAACTGTTTCCCCTTATTTGACTCTTGGTTTCCTGGAAAGTTCCCAACTTTTCTTAAGCTTCTTACCATCTGTTGGATTCCTCTTTCCCTCTCTTGCATGAAATATTCTTGACTTTCTTCTTGTTTTGTTGCATCTTTTTCCTTACCAACACTTCCGATGGCTGCTTCTGTTTCTTCTCTGTTCCAGGAACGTGCCTCCTTTGGAATTGAATGAGAGTGGCACTGTCGCCACCTGTCTCCTTCAATACTTGAATCTTCTGATTTGGTGGATATTAAGAAACGGTTTTTTCCTGATCTTGACTTGCCTTTGCGAGTTCCTACCTCCGACGAGCCCTGCAACTACCTTCCCCGAGGGGAAGTCTGCCTTTTTGAAGGTGCCATGGACATGGGGCTTCGCCTTTCCATTCACCCGGCCATAGGGCGAGTCCTTGCCTACTATGGCCTATGTCCTTCTCGCCTTTCCCCACGAGGGTGGGCCGTTATAGTAAGCTTCTTCCTGTTCTGCCGCCTACATGGCCTCGGCAGGTTCCCTTATGTCTCTGAGTTTTTGTACTTCTTCGAGATCGAGGAAGACGATGCCCCCTGCTTCAGCTTCTTCCGTTTGAGGAATTCTGAGTTACGTCCTTTGGTTCTAGGCCTTCCCTTCAATCCTGAAGGATGGTCTAAACGTTTCTTTTTCGTTTCTGGGGAGTCTTGGAGATCTCCTGAGGACCGCTGTCGTGAAGCTAGGGTCCCGCGGTCCTGGAAGAGCTTCTCTCATTCTGGTAAGCTCGAGCTGAGCTCTTTTGAATATTTCTTTTTGGAGACGCGTTCTTACTATGTGATTGTCTGTGCAGGTCCACCTGATCTGGATGTACCAGGGATGGTGAATATCAATGAGTTGCTGCTTGCGGAGTCTAGGACTTATTCCAGGCTGATGACGAGTGCAAACCTCTATTTGCTTGGGGCTGAGGCTACTGAGTTTGAGTTTTCCTCTGTTCCTTATCCCTCCTGGACCTCTTTCTCTGATTCTGATGAGGATGAGGACTCTGACGAGGGTGGAAACACGGGCACGAGTTCAAGGAAGCGTAAGAGGGATGGTTCCTCTTCTCCTGGCTCTCTGTCCACCATCTTCCTTACCCCCATTGGTCAGAAGCTTCTTGATTCACTTCACAGGGCTGAGCGGGATAGGGACGAGCTGAAGAAGGAGAATGCTAGCCTGAAGGAAGAGGATGTTGAGCTGAGGTCCCAACTTAAAAAAGACTAGGATCTTTATTTCCTTGTATCTTTCTTTCTTTTCTTGAATGATACCAGACTATGAATCTTTTCGCACTTTTCCGAATGTTTATATTCTTAGATATTCTGAATTCTAGGTTTCTCATTCTTGAGTATGCATGTCCATATATGAGCTCTTGGTGTTCAGAATACGGACGTAGACGGAGAACAGAAGATCATGTTTGCACTGACCTTAGTTCCAGTCTAGTTCCAAAGATCTGACCGCGAACATCGATGGAAAACAGAAGATCATGTACGTACAGATCTTAGTCCCTGAATGGTTCCACAGGTCGGACCGCGAACATTGAGGGAGAAGATCAGGTGTGTACAGACCTTAATCTTTCCTCATGACTAGTGGTCCTGGCGCCCTTCCTACACACTCGCGGACCCCCAATGTGTTCAGAACAGCGGATATAAAGATGGTTGGCGTTTCTAGGAAGAGACCAGCTTTGGATTCGACTGTTGGTGTCTCCAAGAAGAGACCAGCTTTGTATTCGACTGTTGGTGTCTCCAAGAAGAGACCAGTCTTGAATTTTATGAGCCTTGAAGCTTGTACGAGCTGAAGAGCTCACCTTTCTTATATAAGCTTTGAAGCTTATCTTTATTTATGAGCTGAAGAGCTCATCTTTCATTTATAAGCTTTGAAGCTTATCGTATATTTATGAGCTGAAGAGCTCATCTTTCATTTATAAGCTTTGAAGCTTATCGTGTATTTATGAGCTGAAGAGCTCATCTTTCTTATATAAGCTTTGAAGCTTATCTTTATTTATGAGCTGAAGAGCTCATCTTTCATTTATAAGCTTTGAAGCTTATCGTGTATTTATGAGCTGAAGAGCTCATCTTTCATTTATAAGCTTTGAAGCTTATCGTATATTTATGAGCTGAAGAGCTCATCTTTCATTTATAAGCTTTGAAGCTTATCGTGTATTTATGAGTTGAAGAGCTCATCTTTCATTTATAAGCTTTGAAGCTTATCGTATATTTATGAGCTGAAGAGCTCATCTTGTTTGGAAATCATAGTGATGGTGAATAAAGGACTGGTTTATTCTTAAAAAATGGCTCTATTACAAGTGACACTTACTGAAAATATTTCTTAAGGTGCTCGGCATTCCATGAATGAGGTAGAACCTTCCCTTCCTCTGTTTGCAACTCGTAATTCCCCGGTCTGATTATCCTTGACACGATATAGGGCCCTTCCCAGTTGGGTCCCAATTTCCCATGCGTGGGATCCTTTCTTGCAAGCAGGAGCCTCCTAAGTACCAGGTCTCCAGCCTTGAAACTTCTGTGCCTTACCTTCCTGTCGTAATACCTCGCAGTTTTCCTTTGGTAAATGCGGATACGGTGAAGAGCTCTGCCTCTCTTTTCATCCAAGAGATCGAGGTTTAGTAAGAGAGATTCTTCGTTGTGCTCGGCATCTGCAAATTCCACCCTTGGAGATTGGAGCCCTATCTCTACTGGGGCCACTGCCTCGGTTCCAAAGGCCAATGCAAAAGGGGTTTCCTGAGTTGCAGATTTGACGGTTGTCCTGTAGGCCCACAATACCTCAGGGATGTATTCCACCCACTTCCCTTTCAGGTTTTCCAGTTTGGTCTTCAAAGCCGACTTTATGGTTCTGATTGTGACCTCTGCCTGTCCATTGGATTGGGGATGTGCAGGAGCCGAGAAATAGTTCTTGATTCCGAGCTCAGCACAAAAACTTTTAAATTTTGAGTTATCAAACTGCTTTCCGTTGTCAGATACGAGCGCTCTAGGAACTCCAAACCTGCAAACTATCGACTTCCACACGAAGTTTTGAACTTTTTGCTCTGTGATTGTCGCCAAAGGTTCGACCTCCGCTCACTTGGTGAAGTAATCCACTCCTATGATGGCAAACTTGCACTGCCCCACACCAGTGGGAAGGGGGCCCAGAATGTCCAAACCCCACTGCTGAAAAGGCCATGGGCTTACCACCGAGGTTAGGAGCTCGGGAGGACAGTAGGACACATTGGCATGCTCCTGGCAGGTTTTGCATTTTCTTACTAAGTCGGTGGCATTTTTGAGCATAGTGGGCCAATAATACCCTTGTCTTAGTACTTTTCCCGCCAAGGCTCGGGCTCCTACGTGATTGCCACATATTCCTTCATGTACCTCTCTGAGTATGTAGTTGGCATCCTCATCTCCTACGCACTTAAAGAGAGGCGTTGAAAATCCACGTTTGTACAGCTTTCCTTGCATCAATGAAAATCTGGCTGACCTGGTCCTCAGCTTGGATGCCTCATTAGCATCATTCGGCAAAGTTCCATTCTGCAGGTATTCTATGATGGGGTCCATCCAGCTTGGCTGAGCTTCAATTGATAGAATTTCCTCTTCTTCGATGCTTACCGAAGGCTTTGGAAGGTGCTCCACTGGAATTAGCCAATCCAAATCTTCTTGCGAGGCAGTTGCTAACCTTGCCAGAGCGTCTGCTCGTGAATTCTCCGTTCTGGGCACGTATCTGACCTTAACCTGCACAAACTTTTTCATTAGTTCTCGTACCTTTTTGAGGTAAAGGACCATCTTTTCGCCTCTTGCCTCGTAACACTCTTCTATCTGCTTTACCACCAGTTGAGAGTCACTGCAGATCTCCAGCTGCTCTGCTTCCATAGAGTAAGCAAGATTAAGCCCAGCGACGACAGCTTCATATTCCGCCTCATTATTGGAGGCTTTGAACCCAAATCTAAGGGCATATTCGACGTCTACTCCTTCTGGGGAGGTCAGGATTATTCCTGCGCCGATTCCCTGAGCATTGGCAGCTCCATCCACTGAAAGCTTCCACATGGGGAGGTCTAGTATTAAATCCGTGGTTTCCATAGGCGCTGCTGCTGTGAATTCTGCAATAAAATCTGCCAAAATTTGCCATTTGATGGCAGTTCTTGGCTTATATCTGATATCAAACTCACTGAGCTCTATGGCCCATTTAACCAACCTCCCCGAGGATTCTGGCTTGTGTAGCACTTGTTTCATTGGCTGATCTGTTGGAACCTCGATAGTATGGGCCCGGAAATAAGGTCTGAGTCTCCTAGCTGTTGTAACCAGAGCTAGAACGAGCTTTTCCATCTTTGGATATCTCTCCTCTGCCCCCCTCAGAGCTCTGCTACAGTAGTAGACTGGTTGCTGGGCTCTGTCTCGCTCCCTAACTAGCGCCGTACTTGTTGAAAAATCCGAAACTGCTAGATAGAGGGTGAGGACTTCTCCTTCTAAAGGGCTTACCAATACTGGAGGGGAGCTCATGTAATCTTTTAGGGATTTGAATGCTTCTTCACACTCGGCATCCCACTGGAATGCCTTCTTCAAAATTTGAAAGAAAGGCTGGCATTTATCGCTTGACCTAGACACGAAACGGCTCAGTGCAGCTATTCTGCCTGTCAAGCGTTGCACCTCTTTTGTGTTGGATGGCGACTGCATTTCCACCATTGCTCTAACCTTCTCTGGATTAGCTTCGATCCCTCTGCTGCTAACTATAAAACCCAGAAATTTTCCCGCTGAGACCCTAAATGCGCATTTCGCAGGGTTGAGCTTCATTCTATACTCCTTTAGAATTCGAAATGACTCAGCTAAGTGCTTGATGTGGAGCTCTGCTTTCAGTGACTTTACTAGCATATCATCAATGTAAACTTCCATGGACGCTCCTATTTGTTTCTGGAACATCCTATTCACTAGCCACTGGTAAGTGGCTCCAGCGTTCTTCAATCCGAAGGGCATGACCTGATAATAATATGTTCTCTGTTCAGTTACAAAGGAGGTTTTCTCTTGATCGCTGGGATCCATCCTGATCTGGTTGTAGCCTGAGAAGGCGTCCATGAAACTGAGGAGCTCGTGCCCTGCAGTGGCATCCACTATTAGGTCAATCCGAGGTAAAGGAAAACTGTCTTTGGGGCATGCTCGGTTGAGATCAGTGAAGTCGATGCACAGCCGCCACTTTCCATTGGTCTTCTTTACAAGGACTACGTTTGCTAACCAGGTGGGGTAATCAACCTCCCTAATAGCCTTGGCACGAAGGAGTTTGCCGACCTCCTCATTGATTGCCCTTTGTCTTTCAGAGGCAAAACTCCTCCTCTTTTGTTTGATGGGTTTGCAAGTTGGGTTCACGCATAGCTTATGGGTAATAACCGAAGGGTCAATTCCTTCCATGTCTTCTTGCTTCCAAGCAAACACTCCTACATTCTCTTTTAAGAACCGGATGAGGAGTTCTTTGAGTTCAGCGTTTAGTTTGGAACCCACATAAACGAGGTGTTTTGGCTTCTCATCAAGTTGAACTGGTTCCAGCTCTTCCGATGGCATTGGTCTTGTCTCCATCTCGTCTCTCATGTCGAGTTCATCCAGTTGGATGTTCTCAACCTCCTTCCTTTTTACTGAAGCCATATAGCACTCCCTTGCTATACGCTGGTCTCCTTGGACTACTCCGATTCCATTTTCTGTAGGGAATTTTACAACTAAATGATAGGCAGATGGGATTGCCTTCATAGAATTAAGGGATGGCCTTCCAAGCAAGATGTTGTATGCAGAGGGTGCATCGACTACTAGGAATTTCACGGTGGTGGTGGCTTGGCAAGGTGGGTCCCCTAGGGTGAGCACGAGTTGGATTGAGCCTAAGGGGAGCACCCTTTCCCCGGAGAATCCCAGCAAGTGAGTGCTTACTGATTCAAGTCTCTCCCTTCCTATGTCCATCTTGTCAAACGCAGGCGCGAAAATGATATCTGCTGAGCTCCCATTATCGATTAGAACCCGATGAACAGTTCTATTAGCCACCACAGCTCGTACCACCAATGGATCATCATGGGGATATTGGTATCCCTCCAAATCAGCGTCTGAGAAAGTGATTGCCGTATCCAAGCGTGGTGCCTTGGACACAGCGTGCACTTCGAGAGCTTCTTCGGCTCTGATTCGTCGAAGGTGTGCTTTCCTGGCTGAGCTGGACTCCCCTCCTCCTGCGAATCCTCCTGATATTACTCTGATCTCCCCTAGAGGCTGCTGGTGTGGTGCCGGTGCCTGCTGCAGAGGTGGCGGAGGCGGAAGGGCTCGGTTCTGATTGTCATTGGCTACAAAGCGACGTAGCTGACCTCGCTGAATCAAGAATTCTATTTCCTTCTTTAGTTGAATGCAGTCATCAGTATGGTGGCCATGATCTCTATGATAGTCACAGTACTTAGTGGGGTCTCTCTTGGCTGGGTCTGCCTTCATCCGAGGTGGCCATCTCAAGAATTTCTCGTTCTGAACCTCATACAGAACCTGTGACACATCGGCAGTGAGGGGGGTGAATCGCTGAGGTCCGTATCGGGGCTGTAGCTCGGGCTGCGGGAGGCCCAGGCGATCTCTGACATTTCCTCTTCTTTTGGGCGAGCGGTCCCTTTCCCTTCTTGGAGACCTCTCCCGCCCTTTTTCCTTTCTGGGGCTCCTGTCTCTTCTCTTTTCTTCTTTTTCCTTTTCCTTACGTGAGGATGTACCCCCTACTTTGGAAAGGAGTGCCTCTTCGCCATTTATATACTTCTCTGCCTTGGCTAATACCTCAGCCATACTTGCCTGCGGATTCTTCGATATGGAGAACATTAAATCCTTGGACTGCACTCCCAACCCTGCAATGAAGGCAGTTATGGCGAATTTCTCGTCTGGAACGTCTACTTTTAGGGTCTCCGAATTGAACCTTTGGACATAAGACCTCAGGTTTTCTTGAGGCCCCTGTCTCACATTCAGCAGGTGGTAGCTAGGTTTTCTGTATATCCGGGCTCCTATAAAATGAGATACGAATGCTATGGAGAGTTCTTTGAAGGATGAGATCGAGGCTGGTGGGAGCCTGTGAAACCAGGCTAGGGCGGAGCCTTTCAGGGTGATGGCAAAAGCTCTGCAACGTACAAGATCCTGGTATCCATGTAGCTCCATCTGGTTCTTGTAAGTGTTGAGATGATCAACAGGATCCTTCGTTCCGTCAAAGACCTCTATCTGTGGCGTCCTAAACTTCGGTGGGAGTGGAAAGTGTAGCACTCCGGTGGTGAATGGAGACTCGGTTTGCTGCACCAAGACATCCATTGTAACCGGGGCCTTGCTCTTTACCGCCTCCTTCATGTGGCTGAGCTCTTGTTGGATGTCTTTGAAGCGTTGTTCCCAGCGCTGCTCTTTCCTGTCCGGCGGATAAGGGAAAAAATCATCCCTGTCACCCCCGTCGTTCTGACTTTGCACCTCGTCGTTATGGCCATTCCTAGGAGGTACATAAGGAGCGTGCCCCCTGGTTTGGCTGCTTTCTCCTCCTTCGTCGACCTCTCTGATGGGGTCCCAGTGTCGCCGCTCCCTGTAAGGGGGGTTATTCTGGCCTTCTTGGGCCGGTTGTGCCTCTTGCGGGCGTTGTACGAGCTTTGATAGCTCGGCATTTTCCTTTAGCAGTCGTTGGTTGACGAGGCGAAGGGCCTCCAACTCGTTATTAATGGGGGAATTCGCTTCCTGGATGTTTCCGGGTTGTCTGCCGTTGGTGGCTTCCTGCTGATCTTGCATTCGGGGCGGGTTTGTTTGACTTCTGCTCATATTTCGAGTTGTTACCATCAGTCACTGAGGAATCAGCTTACTTGTAACAGGAACAGTCGTTCCCACAGACGGCGCCAAACTGATGGCGTAAACCCGCGCGTACGAGCTATGGGATTGGATTGTGTGTTATGTACGATCTACGTAGGGCTTGGTATGATATCTGAGCTACAAGGCTCGTGAATTGGTGGATGAATGTTCTAATCAATCGATCTGTAGTGTGTGAAATGCAGTAGATATATAGTGGTTCACCGGCTAATGAGCTCGGCTAATCCACTCTCTAATGGAGACTCTTACTCCTTTCTCTTTATTGATAAAAAGTGGAATATGTTACAGCAGAATACTCAGGGTATCAGGGTTTTTCATTCTCCCCCTCTCCATGGAGGCTGTCCTTCCTTTTTATAGCCTCATGCTTACCTCTAATCCGGAGTTATCTCCTACATTGAAGGGATTATGCCCTATCTTCATCTACAATCTCGGAGTGGCCTTACCTTCCCATAGCTGGCTTCAAACGACGAGATCTTTGCCCTTCATCGTGGGATTCTTCCCTTGGTTTAAGGAGAGGATCTTGGCGGGTTACGGGTTTTGTGCCTTGGATTGGCTCAGTTTCTGTTATGGATGTGTCTGCTGTCATCTTACTGCCTTCTGGTCATTTCTCAGTTCGTGTGTTCAGCTAGGAGCTCTAGTGCTAGTTGGAAGAGCTCAGACCCTTGCTGGATGAGCTCTGCTTACTCTACCTGAGCTCCCGAGCTGAGCTTACTATCTGAGCTCGTGCCTGGGTTTATTTTAGGCATCATCAAATATAAACACCACACAATAAATGAAAACGTCATTGCTAATGACATTTTTAAAATATCATTAATCCTGACCTCCATTTATTAGTATTCTGCAGCCCATCGGAGCTTCAGCGGAATGCTTTATGCACATTTGTCAGGTGTATTTTCAGATTGCAGGCGGTGTTAAAGTCTAATTGAACTTAATATTCAAATACGTATGACCTTACATATTCGAATCGGCGTGAGGTTCTTAAACAATTTCCAACTAGTAACGGTATTGATTAGAATGTAGATTGTACTTAACATTAAATGAAAAGGAAAAATTACTAGAGTGATGAGTCACAAGTAAAAGCAAATTTGCGAAGAAATAAATTAAGTAAAAGAGAGGCTAGTTTTGTGTAGAGTTATTGTGTTGATCGAGGGATCTTTATCTTTAGTTGCTTGTCCTTTAATATGATTGTGTCTGAAATTGCTTCCCAACCATAGGAAATTCTATCGTGTAATAACTCGAAAAATACCGAGGTTGTTCTCCACAGGAAACAAGGACAAATTCTAAAAAGTGATATGATATAAACTAAAAATAAAAATCTTTTGATTTTCAAAAATGATGATGATGGTTGACAAATTCTGAAAATACTATTAAAACAAACCAGATAATCTTTGAATTTCATCTCATTATGAATAGAAATTTTGATCCAATTTATAACTCATCCAAGATCCAATTTATAACTCATCAAACCCACCTAGATGAATAGGGGTGTCCATGGGCTGGGTTACCCACGGGTCCCGTTACCCGGCACGAAAAAAATAAGCCTGATAGTTGGCCCACCCGAGCTCGAGCCCGAGCCCAATATCCTTAAAAAGAGGGCTTAAGTTTGCCCCCAAACCATTAGCCGGCCCGAGGCCTGACCCAATAGCCCGCCTGAAAAAACCCATTAAAACCTGGGCCAAGAGCCCGCCTGCCTTTTTTTTGAAAAAATGTTATACTTTTAGACCATTAAATTTGAAACTTTTAAATAAGTCTCCCAATGTCGGAATTTAAGGTTTTAAAATTTAGATACTATAAATAATGTATTATTTTTTTTTTCATGTATTAAACATATACGTTTTAAAGGGTAGAGTAATGCAAATGATAAATAAGTGAGTAGGTGTCAACGTAGTTGAGACGTATTCATTCTATTAGATGTAGTTCATCCCCTAATCAAAAATAAAACTACTCATTATTTTATTTTTATTCATTTTCACTCTACTTTTGATTCAAAAATATAATTTATACAAATATTAAGTTACAAAAATATTCGTTATTTTTAAATGAAGTTGTATATAAAAAAGCCCACGAGCAAACCTGCCCATAGGCCCGCCCAATAGGCTCACGGGTAGCCTACCCCTACCCAAAGCTCGCCCCGCCTGCCCGATAACTCACTTGGGTAAGGGTTTGGACCTACACTACCCAGCCCGACCCAAAAAAAATTTCGCAGGCGTAGCCCGGCCTGGCCCATGGACACCCATATAGATGAAGAATATTCAATGAAAATTAGAATTTAGAAACTATGTGTTTTGATGACAAAACAAATTTAATGAAAGAATTGGTATCATGTTGATTGTAGGGACTACAAGAATTACCAGTACCAAATTCAATTGTCAATGGTTAATCAAGAATGTTTACAAATCACCCATGTCTTCAAACGTAATTATTTTAAATCGACAAAACAATATGAAACATTAATACTTTTTTAGAGTCAAAATCACCCACTCACGGATGATAATCCCTCCTCCAATTATACCGGAACTAAACTACTCACATATATCGCGTCTTAAATTGAAAGTAATTATGAGAGACATATCAATTGAATAAAAAACAAAACTAATATTGAAAACGAATGCAATCCAATACTTTGTATCTAAACAAGAACTAAAATTATCACAAAAATAAGAATCAGAAAAGTATTCAGTTTTTCGGTTAAAGAAAAAGACAAAGCAAAGATGATGTTCTGTGTTTTTGCTGAAGAAGAAAAACCCATCAAAGAAGAACGTTTAAGTCGAAAATCTCCCAAGAAGAAAATGCTAAAGAAAAAGAATATGCCCTAGGTAAAAAATACGCTCTAGAGGATATCATAGGATCCTCTCTATTTTCGGTTTTTAATAGGAATAAACGAGTGATGATAGAAATGCTCTCCTTCTCTTTTACATCTCTCTCCTATCCAATGAGAATCTTGGATAGTATCCCTCAATATTCACTCGATTGAAATTTTCAAATAGGAGTCCTTGTTGTGTTTGACTTTCTTGTATCAGTACAAAAGGAAGAATGAATCGGTAGAAGTCCTCTCCGTCCAGGATGAACCAGTAGAAGCAAAGATGAATCGGTAGAATGTTTGCTACAACTTCAGATGAACCAGTAGAAGTGATTTCTGTGTTAGCGATGAACTAGTACAACATTAGTATAATCTCTGTTTGCTGCCTGGTGAACCGGTACAACTGTTGTTTTTCTACCTTTTTCCAGCGATGCTCCTAGTTGAAGTCTGCTTATCTCTACAACTTTCTGAAGCATTACAATTCATCCAAATGAGTTTAAAGCACTCCTTACACCTAATTACTTGCAAACTCACAATTTACTCATAAAAACATAAACTTGGCTAAAATGACATATATAACTAACAAGCAAAGCTAAGATAGTTAGTTTAAGACAAAGATTATGCAAAATTTTTTACTCAACAACCCCCAACTTGAGTTTTTCTAGTCCCTAGCAAGAACATAACACAAAAATCCTTATATTACACCTTAAATTCCAAAGCTCAATCAATCTAAGCTAACAATGAGCATAAGTCACAATGCATATGCTTAAAGAAATCTCATGGGCACATAATGAAATCAGAAAGGACTCAGATAGATAAAAGTTTCCTTTGGGTACAAATGTTAAGAAACCAAAATCTAACAACCTCAAACAAAAAACTAAAGGTTCTTCTACCTAGGCTATCACTGACCCTGTAAACCCCCACATTCGTTTTTTTTCTTTTTTTTATATATATATAGTAAAGTAATTATGTTTAGGAATGCTAATTTATGTGATGATGTATGCATGAACTATGTAGAGTGTAAGAGTAGAAATAGAAATGTTAGGCGAGGTAATAGAGTATGTATTGGAAGTTAGGAAGATTTTCGGAATGAAAGCACACTTTAGAGGGAATTTGGGTAAAAAGGATTTTTGGACACTGTCTAGTATTTCGATCATAACTTTTTAATCCTAGCTTAAATTGATCTGATATTTGGAAAGTAGATAGTAGACTTCAAGGGCTACAAAAGTGTATTTCACACAAATTTTCTAAATTGGCTTCTAAATAGGTCAAAATTGATCTGGAAGCTGCGGGTATACTGTTACCCGCGTCCGGACGGGAATAGACACGCGTCCGGACGCGTATGGCAGTAACTTGGACGCAAAAACACGCGTCCGGACAGCACAAAACACGCGTCCGGACGCGCCATACCGGGGTCTGCACGTTCCAGACTTGTTTTGGGCGTTTTCTCTCCCATTTGCAAGCCATTTCATCCAATCTAACAATTGAGAGGCTTAGAGGGGAAGAAGGAAGGGAAAAACAAGAGATTGAGGTGGTGATTCAAGTTGGGAAAGGATCAATTCTTCTAGTTCTTCACACAAAAATTAAGGAGCAAGGTAGGGGTTTTCTCTCACTCTCTCACATTGAGGCTAGGGCTATATATATATATATATATATGTATATACATATGTCTCTTTCTCTAAATCTTGGATATGTGTTAGGGAAATCTTTGATTCTTTATATTTTTGCAATCAATGCCATGTTTTGAACTATGTGATGGTTTGGTAACCATTTTATCTTTCTTTTTCATCTTCAATCATTGATTGGTAAGGAAAATGGACTTTTCTCTTGGTAATTCCTTGGTTTTCACTTTCAAAACTTAGAGTTTTATATTGTGCAACAAATGATGTTTATAATGATCTCTTGCATTTTTCTTGGTTGGTTATTGACAATGTCACATGCTTAAATTTGGGGATTTTGGATAAATGATTGGAAATGGAGATAAATATTGGGATTGTATTCTTGGTTGGGTTGCTTGTGATACACATTTGTGAGAGGTTCCTTGTAAGGATGCTCACCCCTTCCCAAGAGGTTCCTTGTAAGGATGCTTGGGAAGCCATGAAGTGATTTGTGAGAGGTTCCTTGTAAGGATGCTCACCCCCTTCCCAAGAGGTTCCTTGTAAGGATGCTTGGGAAGCCATGAAATGATTTGTGAGAGGTTCCTTGTAAGGATGCTCACCTATTCTCAAGAGGTTCCTTGTAAGGATGCTTGAGAATCAAAGAGGACCTAAACGGGGGGTGGAGGTTACCCTAAAGTATGCCACCTACCCAAAGAATTGTTGGAAATTGTGAATGGAGGATTTGATTATATTTGGAAATGGTTTGCTAAATGTATAGTGGTTTCTTTTACTCATTCAATTACCGTTGTTTCCGTAAACTTGAGATCTATTAAATGGCACTGCTTTACTTCAAAAGTTATGTATGATATTTGTGAAATGAGACCGACCGTTTTAAATGCTTTTCTAAACCTTGTATGGGTTTGAGAGAATTGTTCTACAGAGCTTTGTGCTCACCCCCTACCGCTAACATTTTTCAGATTACCTACAAGAGGAGGACGTAGGGGTCGAGGAGCCCGCTACTTGGGAGACTCCCCTGGACGGGAGTGTGGATCCCGAGGTGGACGCCTAGAGCGACACTTTCTTTTGTTCTAGACTAGGATATTCCTTTTGAACCTTGTAAAGTCTAGTATTTTGTTATTCCGCTGCAAGTGTACTTTAATTCTCTTGGAATGTAAATGCCATTGCTTGGCCTATTTTTCTTTTGGGATAATGTTAAGGATAGTATAGATGGTAAATAGAAATGTTATTGCTATTGGATGGTTAAATGGACCCGGTGTGGTCAAGTTAATAGAATTGCACAGGTTGTGATTTTTGGGTGGAGCTTCCTGTACAAAGAAGACTCTGCCCAAATTTTGTTAATATTAAGAATGTTTCTGATTTGATGGATATATATTTAGTTGCTCTCATGACATGAATGGTTTCATAATGTAATGCCGTCCAGGGTGGTATTTGGGGCGTTACAAAGTTGGTATCAGAGCCTAGGCTTTAGGTCTTACATGGGAGCTGTAGGTTATGGATCACCATTAGAGATATAGGATTAGGGTGAAGGAAATTGTGGTCTAGTTTGATATAAACTTTATGCTTTAGATTAAATCTATACTTAGGATGCCTTGTACATCAATGAAACTGAATTGTGAAGTGATGTGCAGGATGGAAGGTATACGGGGACGCGGACGTGGGCGTGGCCGTGGAGGTCAAGCAAATCCACCACCACCACCACCTCCGGATGCCATGCAAGGCATTTACCAATGCTTGAGGGAGCTCACCACTTTGGTACAAAGCCAAAATGGTAACAACAACCACAATGGTGGAGCTCATCCCCTCGCTCAAGTACCGGGCAATGGGAACGGAGACCGAAGGATGATCGCTCTTCGGGAATTCCTACGACAACGACCACCCAACTTCCAAGGGAGCTCCAATCCTTTGGAGGCGGATAGATGGATCCGCCGAGTGAAGAAGATCTGTGACGGCATGGGAGTTGCCGAGGATTTGAGAGTTGGTTTGGCAACCTACTTGTTTGAGGGGGAGGCCGACTATTGGTGGGATGCCATAAAGAGGAGAAGGGACATCGACACACTCACTTGGGAAGAGTTCGATCAACTTTTCCAAGATAAATACTTCCCTGAATCGGTCAGAGACAGAATGAAGGCGGATTTTCTTACACTACGACAGGGTAGTATGACCGTGGCTGAGTATGAGAGGCGGTTCGACGAGCTTTCCCGTTATGCTACGGGATTTATATCGACTGAGGCCGACAGGGCCAAGCGCTTCGAGCAGGGTCTGAGGCCGGTCATTAGGGAGAAGTTGGTGGCTCTCCGGATACATGATTTTGGGGACTTGGTGGATAGAGCTGCACTGGTAGAGAGAGACATAGAGGATAGCCAGCGACGACAGGGCTTCTCGAGGGGAGGTCCGATCCGGACGGGTGCTAGCACTAGTGGGGCACAGAGACCGACACCATACCGTCGCCCAGACCAGACAGGGGGACAGCGACTTTTGACAGCCCGAGGAGAGGGAGACACTCAGACTAGAGCCGGTTTTACCCCACGATCCTGTTTTGCATGTGGAGGTGTGGGACATCTTCGGATGCATTGCCCAGTTTTTCCACCTCAGGGGCCTATCCAGACCGCCAGACAGGTCCCAGCAGCCCACCCACCACCACCGAGGCCTGCACCGCAGCGACCGATACAAGCTCAAGCCCCCGGCGGCGCCAACCAAGGGCGGGTATTTGCTTTGACTCAGCCGGAGGAGGACATTGCCAATGCCGTTGTGGAAGGTATTGTCCTTATTTACAATTCTTGGGCGCGAATATTATTTGACCCCGGTGCAACCCACTCATTTGTACGCACAACATATGCACTTGATTTGGGATTGAGTTTCACGAAGCTAGAGCATGTTATGGACATTAGCTTGCCCACGGGAGAACGGTTAGATACTAGCCAAGTCTGCAAGGATTGTGTGCTTCGCATTGGGGAGCACGAATTGATTGTGGATTTGATTGCTTTAGAGATAAAGGGGTATGATGTGATTTTCGGGATGGACTTGTTGTCTGCTTTCCGGGCGGTAATGGATTGTTTCCGCAAACGGATTACATTTCAGTTACCGGGGGGAGTCGTTTTCAGTTTTGTGAATAACCGAGATTCTTCCCATCCATTCCCTACTACGAGTAGTAGATTCTTAAAAGCGAAAACGGGAAGTCAATTGAGTTTCTTAGCTAGCTTGATGGGAGATGACAGGGATAAACTCCATACGGATGTGGTTTTAATTGTATCGGAGTTTTCGGATGTTTTTCCCGAGGAATTTCCCGGATTACCGCCACATAGGGAAATTGAGTTCAAGATCGATCTCTATCCGGGAACCAAACCCATATCCATTGCTCCCTACCGGATGGCACCTTTGGAGTTGAAGGAGCTAAGGAAGCAGTTGGATCATTTGTTGGCGATTGGGTTCATCCGCCTAAGCACTTCACCCTGGGGAGCCCCGGTCCTCTTCGTGAAGAAAACGGATGAGACTCTACGGTTGTGCACGGATTACCGGAGGTTGAATCGGGTTACTGTGAAGAATAAGTATCCGTTGCCGAGAATTGATGACTTATTTGATCAGTTGAAGGGTTCGAAATATTACTCCAAGATTGATCTTCGCACGGGTTATCATCAGTTGCGGATTAAGGAGGAGGATATTCCAAAGACTGCTTTCCGTACCCGGTATGGTCATTTCGAGTATACGGTGATGCCGTTCGGATTGACTAATGCCCCCGCAGCCTTCATGGATTTGATGCACAGAGTCTTCCGACCTTACCTCGATCAATTTGTCATTGTGTTTATTGATGACATATTGATTTACTCACAAACTCAGGAGGAACATGCTCGTCATCTCTCTATTGTGCTACAAACATTGAGAGAATATAAGTTATATGCGAAGATGAGCAAGTGTGAGTTTTGGATGAAGGAAGTGAAGTTCCTTGGCCATGTTGTGTCCGAACAAGGAGTAGCGGTTGATTCCGCAAAGATTGAGGCCGTGATGAAATGGGAACCACCGAAGAACGTGACAGAAGTACGGAGTTTCTTGGGGTTAGCCGGCTATTATCGTAGGTTTGTGGAAGGGTTTTCCAAGCTTGCGATGCCGATGACTCGCCTCACAAAGAAGGGGGAGAAATTTCTATTGACTCAAGCGTGTGAACTAGCTTTTCGCACCTTGAAGGAAAAGTTGACAACGGCGCCTATCCTCATTATTCCGAGTAGTGGGGAAGGCTACGATGTCTACACCGATGCTTCCCTACGAGGCTTGGGATGCGTTCTAATGCAAGGAGGGAAGGTAGTGGCTTATGGCTCGAGGCAACTCAAGGTGCATGAGCAGAATTATCCCACACACGACTTGGAGCTAGCTGCGGTGGTGTTTGCTCTTAAGTTGTGGAGATGTTATTTATACGGGGAGAAATTTCAAGTGTTCTCGGACCATAAAAGCCTCAAGTATATCTTCACACAGAAAGACTTGAATCTCCGGCAGAGAAGGTGGATTGAGTACTTGGAAGATTATGAGTTTACGCTCAACTACCATCCGGGGAAGGCCAATGTAGTTGCCGACGCTCTTAGCAGGAAGTCTCGGGGTGAAATCAATTCTCTTGCGGTAAATAGGTGGAAAATGATTGATGCATTGGAGGAGTACGACCTAGGGGTGGAGGGACCGGAGTATCAACCCTATATATTCAACCTTATGGCTCAACCGACACTTCGGCAACGGGTGGTGGAGTTGCAATGCTTGGATTCGGAACTCGATTTGATTAGAGCCCGATTGGAGAATGGAGAAGCAATTGAAGGATGGTCTTGGAAGAATGGAGAGTTGAGATATGTTGAGAAGCTATGTGTTCCCAATGATTCGTCCCTAAAGGAGGAAATACTGGGAGAGTGTCATCGCTCCAAGTTTGCTATCCACCCTGGTAGCACAAAGATGTATAGGGACATGAAGCGTCAATACTGGTGGAGGGGAATGAAGCGAGATGTGACCAGGTATGTGGCAAAATGTGCGGTGTGCCAGCAGGTGAAGATTGAGCATCAAAGGCCAGGAGGAGTCCTACAGTCTTTGCCTATTCCGGAGTGGAAGTGGGATCACATCACCATGGACTTCGTGTCGGGTTTTCCACGGACTTCAAGAGGGCATAACGCCGTATGGGTTATCGTAGATCGACTCACCAAGTCAGCTCACTTTTTGGGGATGAAGACCACAGACTCGTTAGAGACCTTGAGCAGACTGTACATTCGAGAGATTGTTCGATTGCATGGAGTTCCACTTTCTATCGTGTCGGATCGCGATTCTCGTTTTGTGGCTCATTTTTGGCAAAGTCTACAACAAGCTATGGGGACAGAGTTACACTTCAGCACAGCCTTTCACCCTCAAACAGATGGCCAATCCGAGAGAGTGATACAGATTTTGGAAGACATGTTACGGGCTTGCGCGTTGGACTTCAAGGGGAGTTGGAGCGATCACTTACCGTTGGTGGAATTTGCGTACAACAACAGCTACCAAGCGAGTATCGGGATGGCACCGTATGAAGCTTTGTATGGAAGACCATGTAGATCCCCGATGTGTTGGTTGGAAGCCGGAGAGAGTAGTATGTTTGGGCCCGAGATTGTGCGGGAGACAACGGAGAAGATTCAGCTCATTCGGGAGAGATTACGCACAGCACAGAGTCGACAAAAGAGCTATGCGGATAGAAGACGAAGACCCTTGGAATTCAAAGTGGGAGACTACGTGTTCCTCAAAGTGTCGCCCAAGAAAGGAGTATTTAGATTCGGCAAGAAGGGAAAGTTAGCGCCAAGATATACCGGGCCGTTTGAAGTGATCAAAGTTGTGGGCAAAGCGGCGTATCAACTTCAGTTACCGGCTCAGTTGTCCGGGGTGCACGACGTGTTCCACGTGTCGATGCTGAGGAAGTGTCAATCGGAAACAACGCCGGTCGTGGACTTGGAAGATATAGAAATTCAAGACGGAGCGACATATGAAGAACAACCGGTGAAGATTCTCGATGCCAAGGAAAAGGTGCTTCGCAATAAAGTCATCAAATTGGTGAAAGTGTTATGGCAACATCATGGACTGGAAGAAGCTACTTGGGAACCGGAGCTGGAGATGCGAGAGAAGTATCCGTATTTATTCGCTACTTGAGGTAAGTTTCGAGGACGAAACTTTCTTTAAGGGGGGTGGATTGTAAACCCCCACATTCGTTTTTTTTCTTTTTTTTATATATATATAGTAAAGTAATTATGTTTAGGAATGCTAATTTATGTGATGATGTATGCATGAACTATGTAGAGTGTAAGAGTAGAAATAGAAATGTTAGGCGAGGTAATAGAGTATGTATTGGAAGTTAGGAAGATTTTCGGAATGAAAGCACACTTTAGAGGGAATTTGGGTAAAAAGGATTTTTGGACACTGTCTAGTATTTCGATCATAACTTTTTAATCCTAGCTTAAATTGATCTAATATTTGGAAAGTAGATAGTAGACTTCAAGGGCTACAAAAGTGTATTTCACACAAATTTTCTAAATCGGCTTCTAAATAGGTCAAAATTGATCTGGAAGCTGCGGGTATACTGTTACCCGCGTCCGGACGGGAATAGACACGCGTCCGGACGCGTATGGCAGTAACTTGGACGCAAAAACACGCGTCCGGACAGCACAAAACACGCGTCCGGACGCGCCATACCGGGGTCTGCACGTTCCAGACTTGTTTTGGGCGTTTTCTCTCCCATTTGCAAGCCATTTCATCCAATCTAACAATTGAGAGGCTTAGAGGGGAAGAAGGAAGGGAAAAACAAGAGATTGAGGTGGTGATTCAAGTTGGGAAAGGATCAATTCTTCTAGTTCTTCACACAAAAATTAAGGAGCAAGGTAGGGGTTTTCTCTCACTCTCTCACATTGAGGCTAGGGCTATATATATATATATATATGTATATACATATGTCTCTTTCTCTAAATCTTGGATATGTGTTAGGGAAATCTTTGATTCTTTATATTTTTGCAATCAATGCCATGTTTTGAACTATGTGATGGTTTGGTAACCATTTTATCTTTCTTTTTCATCTTCAATCATTGATTGGTAAGGAAAATGGACTTTTCTCTTGGTAATTCCTTGGTTTTCACTTTCAAAACTTAGAGTTTTATATTGTGCAACAAATGATGTTTATAATGATCTCTTGCATTTTTCTTGGTTGGTTATTGACAATGTCACATGCTTAAATTTGGGGATTTTGGATAAATGATTGGAAATGGAGATAAATATTGGGATTGTATTCTTGGTTGGGTTGCTTGTGATACACATTTGTGAGAGGTTCCTTGTAAGGATGCTCACCCCTTCCCAAGAGGTTCCTTGTAAGGATGCTTGGGAAGCCATGAAGTGATTTGTGAGAGGTTCCTTGTAAGGATGCTCACCCCTTTCCCAAGAGGTTCCTTGTAAGGATGCTTGGGAAGCCATGAAATGATTTGTGAGAGGTTCCTTGTAAGGATGCTCACCTATTCTCAAGAGGTTCCTTGTAAGGATGCTTGAGAATCAAAGAGGACCTAAACGGGGGGTGGAGGTTACCCTAAAGTATGCCACCTACCCAAAGAATTGTTGGAAATTGTGAATGGAGGATTTGATTATATTTGGAAATGGTTTGCTAAATGTATAGTGGTTTCTTTTACTCATTCAATTACCGTTGTTTCCGTAAACTTGAGATCTATTAAATGGCACTGCTTTACTTCAAAAGTTATGTATGATATTTGTGAAATGAGACCGACCGTTTTAAATGCTTTTCTAAACCTTGTATGGGTTTGAGAGAATTGTTCTACAGAGCTTTGTGCTCACCCCCTACCGCTAACATTTTTCAGATTACCTACAAGAGGAGGACGTAGGGGTCGAGGAGCCCGCTACTTGGGAGACTCCCCTGGACGGGAGTGTGGATCCCGAGGTGGACGCCTAGAGCGACACTTTCTTTTGTTCTAGACTAGGATATTCCTTTTGAACCTTGTAAAGTCTAGTATTTTGTTATTCCGCTGCAAGTGTACTTTAATTCTCTTGGAATGTAAATGCCATTGCTTGGCCTATTTTTCTTTTGGGATAATGTTAAGGATAGTATAGATGGTAAATAGAAATGTTATTGCTATTGGATGGTTAAATGGACCCGGTGTGGTCAAGTTAATAGAATTGCACAGGTTGTGATTTTTGGGTGGAGCTTCCTGTACAAAGAAGACTCTGCCCAAATTTTGTTAATATTAAGAATGTTTCTGATTTGATGGATATATATTTAGTTGCTCTCATGACATGAATGGTTTCATAATGTAATGCCGTCCAGGGTGGTATTTGGGGCGTTACAGACCCAATTAGACAACTACCTAACATTATTACAAAGTCTAAACACCTTCCTAAAAACACTAAAACCAAAGTAAACTACTAAATCCAGCTGTTAACCCGAAGCGTATGAGGTATCCTCCTCTGTCTCCGACCCAGTCTTAGTTTCATACTCGCCATAACTACCACTATCCCCACTATCCTTAATTGAATTCATGGGCTATGCAATAACAGAGTAGATGGAACTGACACAGGTGGTGATACTGCCTGCCCTGAAGTGGTGGCATCTGAAATAGGAAGTGGAGTAACTCTTGGGAATTTCTCTCATGGAATAAAAAACTCATAGTTTGCGCAGCATTCTCAGGCTCATATCCACCTTCCTTTCAATCCTATCCTGTGAACACCTCACCACAAAAAAATTGCTCTCCATACCCCCAATCCTTTCCTCTAACCTTGAAACACGTTGCTGAACTGTAGCTCTAAAGGTTGGAGGAGAATGGGCAGCAGTAGATGAAGTAGGTGCAGTCTGACTTGAGGATCCACCTACTCTAGTTACTCTCGACATGGTGGAGCTCTTCCTCTTCCCTAACTACTAATGGGCCCACTCTCGTGGGCATAACTAATCTGTCTGTACCTGTCGCATGCCAGCCTTCATGCATAACTCTATCACCATGTGTCCAAAAGGCATGTTTCCTTTTGGCTTAGAAGTAGTCACATACTCTCTAATCACTCCCCATATCATCTGTGCAATGTCGATCCTAGACCCAGCCATGAATTCATGCAATAAAATGATCTTGCGTAACCCAGGCTTCTTCTCAGACCCCCTTGGATAAACATTAGTCTGTGCTCCACATCCAAACCACCCTCAGATACACATGTATAATGTAGAATTAAACTATTCGGGTTCCTTATACATAACCTGAGCATACTGAGCAAGACCCTGAGCATCAAAGTCTGGGTGTGGGTAATCAATCGTAGAAGAGTTAGGTCTCACGTACCCTATATAAGCGGTTATGCTACCGAGGGGTAACCTCGATAACATGACCTCAGACCGTAGTCTAGTATCATCAAATCACTATGAACAAGACTCAAACCACTATAAAATTCATGACAAAGTGCAAGAATGTACCCATTCACCGGTGAGAAGAAAAATTCAAGTCCTCGCTCCATAATTTGTCTAATTGGCCCAATTGTACGCAAGCTCTTCTGGTCAACCATTCTCTCATGCATGACCCCCTTCACAGCAATAGTCACCTAGTAGTCTTTTTTATGTCTCTTTTGTGGCTCTGGTTGCTTTGGCTCAGCTGCACGACCTGATTAGTAGTTAAAATTGGCATATTACTATGCCCTTTTAAGACTAATTATACTTTGATGGAGTTTAAATGATGACATTTCAGGGCATAAATTGTACAAGGGACCAAAGGCGATGGATATCAGACTTTCATGCAACACCAGCATATTCTGGAGCAAAATTGGAAAAGCTTGGACCAAGGCAAGAACGTTCGAATGCCAATCAACGTTCGAACGTCCCATGGAATCATGTGAAAACCATACTGATGAGACATGGCGTGTTGCAGCAAAGAACTGAGGTACTTGAGTACCACGTTCGAACGCCAACTCACGTTCGAACGTCCCCTGGAATTAATTAAGGATCATGATGCTGCATGGAGTGTGGAAGTGAACTTCACAGAAGACCACAGGCCACTTGAGTGGGAAGGTCAGACCCCATCTGGCGTTCGAACGCCCATCAAGCAAAGACAGAAACAACATTCGAATGCTAGACAACGTTCGAACGTTGTCTGCAGACTGGCTGCAGAGTGGTTAGTTTTCACTTGGACTTGGGCGGCATACACTATTCCTTCACCCCCTCTTGTCCCCTTCTCCTTGCCTATAAATACTCCCAGAGTGGGAGAGCTTAGGGAGACTAGTAGAGAGCTTGATGGAGGCTTAGACTCTCACTCATATAGTTGTAGAATTACCTTATATTTAATTGTATCAAGGGAGATTAGTTTGGCATTAGACCAACATCTCTTAGCTTGTTATAGAATTAGTCTTGGGCTTATGCTTTTAATTCCATGTCTAGAAGAATGATGGATCATCTTTTGGTTGTGGATCACCCTCCAAAAGTGACTACCTTTCTTCTACTTTTAATATGTGTTTCATTTACTTCCATTGCTTGAGCTTCTTTCTTCCCTTAGAGGAGTGAAACTCTTCCACTTTTCTAGAGCTTCGCCAAAGTCGTGAAGGGTGGAACGTGATTCACTCATTCTTTGTCAAATATCGGCTCCTTATTTATTGTGCCTTACCTTGTAACTTCTTTACTCAGAGGAATGAGCATCACTCACTTTTCTAGTTTTACCAAAGCCATGAAGATTGAGTAGTTTCTCATTCACTCTTTAGTGAGACGTGATGGACGTGTATAAATTATCCGGAAGTTATATCTGTGCATTTTCGATTATGCTTAATGCTTTATATTTCCCCTGTTTATTGAATGATTGATTGCATCTAGCAAAGCTAAGGTGCTTTGTATAACCAGGAGTGCTTCCTATAACATAGATAACTCTTGCGTAGAAAGACTCATTGGTTCAAGGCAAGTACCCCGGCTAGATCTTCATGACAACCCTTCAATCTTCACCATTATTGTGCTTCAATTAAAGAATGGAAATGAAACATTAATGTCATGATTGGATGTCTTGTAGAAACACTTGCTTGTTTGTAGACGGGTTGAGTCTCGACACAAGCAATTCTTGTAAACTTCTAGAAAGACATCAGAATCATGTTCTTAATTCTCACAATCCACCTTTATCTTCCAATTAACCTGCTGTTGAAATGGGGGTTAATTGAGTTATCAAGCACAAGTATAATAAACCGGATAATTAACTACATGTCCAGATCCTTGAACTAAAGAGTGACTATTTTACATTAGAGCTTATCTCATATTTTGTTTAGAAGATTCTCTTGGAAAGAATCTTATATTCTGTCCAGGAAATCCCATCTATCACACAACTTCAAATCTCAAGGATTACAATCACTAGGTCTCCACCACTGCTTATCTCAAAACACCAACAAGTGTTCTATGTGGATTCGACTTCGGAGTCAAACTGGATTATTACTATAGTTTGACCGCCTGCACTTAGGTGTACACATTTCGAATCAAGTCACGACCCTTCCTTTTCATCGTCGCACGCGGCTGACTTGCCTCTTGTCTTGGCTATACCCATCAATACCACTTCCAAAGTGGTGAGGGAAGTGAGAAAAATCCATACCCAATAGCTCAAATTGTTGGTAGTCAAAATTGAGAGTTGTCATGCCGCCATTCCCGTACTTCCTCAAGAATCGATCAACGAGGGAGAGTGATTTGGAGAGAGTTTGAGTTTGGGCTAGGGTCTCTTGAGGAATTTGGGTAGAAATGAGAGTGAGAGGTGAGGTGTTTTGAAATGGAATGAGTAAAATGACCGTCTAAATTCCCTTTTAAAATCCTAATTTTCGGCCCTAGAACATAGATGAACCGGTACATCGGTTAATAGTTGGAATTTTTTTTTCTATTTTCTTTGTTTAAAAAGCAAGACTAACACACTAAGTCCTAGGAATAATTAACTATGACCCCAAACCTAACACCTTATTGAACTTAAAACACTAAGGCCTTAAATCATATTCCATATATCCCTAGATTTTTCAAAGTGTATGCAAAACAAATGTAATTCAAATAGGCAATATATACTATGCAAGGAAATTTAAAGAATAACAAAACAATCAAATGCAAACAAATAAATTTAAATTAAAAAATCACTTTCATAGGTGATCACGATTGTATTTAATGTATGCAATAAGTCGTTAAACTCCTAGGTTACTCCTAGTGGACGAGTTTTGTCTCATGAAGGTTTGTAGATTTCATTTTCTCTATCCGAAACAAATTATTATCCCCTTATTAAAATAAAATTTAAAATATACCACATCCACTCAAATTAAGTCACACAAAGCTATCCTATAGACTTAATTTCTATGTAAGAGTATTCACATTCACATTAGCATTAGAACTTTTGTGTGTGTGTGATATGATTATAAAATTTAAGAAATTTATCAAATAATATCCACATCTTTATTAGCTATCAAATGTTAGTTTTAATGTAAATTTCACCAGGGTTGCACTCACATAACATAAACATCTGATTATAGAGACTGTTTCACTCATAGGTTATATGTGAGGAGAGAAATTACACAATCAAAGGCAAAAGATACTCACATATATTTTTGAAATGAAGAACATCATTTAAATGAAACAACCTTGACATTATCTCATGAAAGAATGTTAGAGCAATGTGCTTGTCCTCTAAAGTAGGTTAAATAATATAATTGGTTTCTCAAGTGCAGGAAGTGTATCGTTTAGTAACTCGATCGATTACCGAGGTCGTCTCCTCAGGAAAAACAAAAGTTAAAGTCGATCGGTGATAGACGAAAAAAAGTAAAACTCTTGAATTTTGGAAAAAGGGTTTTCGAAAAAGGGTAAACTAAATAACAATAATTAAAGAAAACCAGCGTCAGAGCTCATCCCACCTTGAATAGTAATTTTGAACTAATCCTATAAATCACTCAAGATTGTATTCAAACGCACTCAAGTGAAAAATATTCAACTAAAGCCAATGAAAGTGATAAAGGTGTATTCAAATTGATTGACTTAATTTTGAAAGAATTACATTCACATTGATTGCAGTGATTCCAAGAATTATCTGTGCCAAACCTATGGATAAGCAAGAAGATATACATATCAACCCATGTTTTCAACTTTAATTATTTAATCAATAAAATAACTTAATCTTTGGAAAAACCCTACTTAGCTCAGAATCCCCATTCACGGATGAGACTCCCTCATCCGATCAAATGACTACTCACTCATTACGGAAGTAAAAACAATAGTAATTGAAATAAACATCAACATAATCGTAAGAGAAATAGAACTTAAATTGAAATTGCAATAGAAAGTAAATACCTTGAATTAAATGCAAAGAATTGTAAATCATTATGTAACACCCCGCATTTTCTTTTATATATGCATATAGATATATAGATATAGCAAATAATGGTTGTAAAGATGTGGATAGGGGTATTGAAGTGTGTTTGAACTTTGTAAATTTGAAAAAGTAAAGATTTAAAATGTTAATGAAAATCATAGTTGAAATTTAGTTTTAGTGAGTGAAAATATAAAATGTTAGGTCCTATAACTTGTATTAGATAGGTATGGTGTATAAATATGTGTTGGAGAGGTTTGTGATGGATTTGGTTAGTTTTGGAATGGATTGGAAATGGAAAACAAAAGAAATAGGCAAAACTGGGTAAATGGTACCGGTACTGAATGGTACCGGTACCCCCGATTCCAGAAGGTTTCTTGTACCGGTACTGGGTACCGGTACCATTTGTCTGACGCCCGCCGAACAGTAAAAATCGGGATTTTGGTGTTTTAAAACACCCTTTTTAGCCCCATTAGCCCCATTTCTTCGTCTCCCTCTCACCCTAACCCTCCTAGAAACCCTTAGAGAGAAAGAGAGAAAGATAAAACTCAAGATCAAAAGGAAAGACAAAGGGTTCACAAGTGATCCAAGACTCAAACCCTAGGTTCTTCAAGAGCATAAGGTAGGAGATTTCTTCTCTTTCTCTTACATTGATGTTAGGGTTAATAAATATGTATGTTTTGATTCTTAATGATATGTATTTGCTATGGCTCCATTGTTTCTTGGTTCTTGTTCAATTGTTAACATGTTTTACACAAATCCCTCTTTTGTTTGAAAAACCCTAGTTTTCAAGAGTGATGGGTTTTCCTCTTGAACTCTTCATTTATTCTTGATTTCAAAATCATAGTGTTTTGTGTTGAGTAATAAAATGATATTGTTGTGATCTCTTGCATTTTCTTTGTTGGTTATTGAAAATGTCACATGCTTAAATTGGGGATTTTTAAGATATTATTGTAAATTGTGAAATTGGGTTTGGTATTGTATCTCTTATGAGTGTGGGATGACCATGGGTGGCCTTTGACGAGATATCGTAGAGTGGGTAGACGTGTTGCTTGCTCCGTGGGGGTTGGCATTTCTCCTACCACTCGTAGTGGGGTTAGTGCTTTGGTAAGACTAAACCGCTATTGCTCACGGGTGCCGTGTAAGAGGGTTAGTATACTAATGCCTGGGTTGGATACGTCACTGCCATTGGTGTGGCATACGCCCTTCCTAAAGGATGAATATCTTTGATAAGATTTGTGTGGGTGTGTGTGGGTTAGATATTACTCAATATGTCGATTCATGGGGTTTGCCTTACATCATGTTTGAGATACATATACATATTGATGGATTGTTGTATTGTTGTGGAAAATGGTTTCCTACAAGGACTTGTGGGAGTATGGGATTCCACAAGGTCTTGTGGGAAAATGGTTTATATTTAGGAAAATGGATATGTATTGGATCTTGGTTTCTTTTACTGTTTATGCAAATTACTGTTGCTACCTAAACTTGAGATCTATTTAAATGTCCTGGTTTTACCTCAAAAATTATATATGTTAATTGTGAAATGAGACCGACCGTTTTATATTTTTATAAACCTTGTTTGAGTTGGGAAGATTTTGCTACAGAGCTTCGTGGTCATCCCCTACAAATTACATTTTTCAGATTTGGTTTTGGAGGAAGAGCTCGGTGTGAATGAGCCGGGCCTTGGGGAAGCTTCCTTGGAGGTGTACTTAGATCCCGAATGGGACAACTAGAGATATATCTTTTTTTTGTACTAGACTAGGTTATTCTTTTGGATATTGTAAAGTCTAGTTTTCTTTTGTATTTCCGCTGCGCTACATTATTGGATTTTTTAGATGTAAATGCCATGGTTGGGCATATTCTTTTGGATAATGATGTAAATATTTTATGGATGATGAATGAAGTTTAATTTATTTATGGATGATATTTAGTGCTCTCATGATGTGAATGTTTTAGAATGTAATGCCGTCCAGGGTGTGTTTTGGGGCGTTACAGAAATGGTATTAGAGCTTAGGCTTTAGGTCTTACATGGGAGCTGTAGGTTATGGATTACCACTGGAAAGGTAGGACTAGGTTGAAGGAACCGTAGGCTTGCATTTGTTTGGAGTTATGTGCTTATCAGATAGGTTAGATTTATTGTATATTTAGGTTAAGGGTTAAATTCTTTGTTCGGATTCGATGAGTTGTCTCGCTACGCAATCAAGTTTGTGGTCACTGAGGCAAGGAGGGCTAAACGCTTTGAACAAGATTTGAGGCCTTCCATCCGCGAGAAGCTGGTTACACTCTTAATTCGAGAATACAAGATCTCGTGAATGTGGACGTGGACGTGGACGTGTACGTGGACGTGGACGTGTACGGGGACGTGGACGTGGACGTGTACGTGGACGTGGACGCGGACGCGGTTGAACAAAGACTTCAGACAGTTGGAGAAGATGGAGTTACTCAGACGAGAGTAGGCATGGACCCGCGCCCTTGCTTTGCATGCGGAGAGTATGGGCACTTCAAACATAGATGCCCCTCATTTCCCCCAAGAACCAAGCAAGCAACTGGGCGAGTGAATGCAAACAGGCCACCGCTACGACAGCCACTACCACCACGGAGACCGTTACAAGCTCATGCCCCCGGCGGCGCCAATCAAGGAAGGGTTTTTGCTTTGACCCAACCGGAGGAAGATGCCTCCAATGCCGTTGTGGATGGTATCGTTCTTCTCTACCATTCTTGGGCCCGAATTTTATTGGATTCCCATGCGACTCATTTTTCTATACGTACTGCGGACGTTGTGGAATTTGGATTGGGTTTCGAGGAAATAGAACTTACGGTATATGTTAATTTGCCTACGGGAGAACAAGGGGATACCAGTAGGGTTATTATATATATGTAATCTTTGACTCTAAATTATATCTACTTGCTAGGAAATCATTATGTCTTGTCATTCTTGTTAATATTACCTTGTTCTAAAATATATTATGGTTGGGTAACCACTAATTCTCGTTGTATGCCTTCGAAACCTTAATTTTCAAGGAAAAGTGGGTTTTCTCTTGATTCATTCCTTGTTCTTGAGATCTAAACTTGATATTCATTTGTCATTGAATTCTAACCTTGATATTCGATTGTCCTTGAGATCAAAACTTGTTATTCATTGGTTATTGAATTCAAACATTAATCTTCAATGGTTCTTGAGATCAAAACTTGTTATTCATTTGTTATTGAATTCTAACCTTAATATTCAATTGTTCTTGAGATCTAAGCTTGATAACCATTTATTCTTGATTCCTGAGCTTAATATTCATTTGTTATTAATTTCAAACCTTGCTTATTTATTTATTCTTGATTTCCAAGCTTAATATTCATTTGTTTTTGATGGCCAAATTTGATATTCATTTGATTGATCCTAACCCTTGCGATTCATGTATTCTTGATATTTAATACTTGACATTCATTGGTTCTTGATTTCAAGACTTGACATTCAATTGCTCTTGATTTCAATACTTGATTTCTCTTTGTTCTTGAGTTCAAAACTTGATACTCTTTAATCCCTGATTACAAAGCTTAATTATTCATTTGTCATTGATTTCAAACCTTGCTTGTTCCATTGTTTTTGATTTCCAAACTTAATAGCCATTCGTTCTTGATTCCCAAGCTTGATTATTTATTTGTTCCTTAATTCAAAATTCTAAAGATTGGTATTGACCAATAAAATGGTATTTTCGATGATATTATGTTAATTTTTCTTAAATTATTTCGTTGGAAAAATGTATATGGATTTGGAAGCTAGGATGGGAGGACAAGTTTGGTTAGGTTGCAACTGTAACCTTTGGTGGATTGTAATTTATATCAGAGTGCGCAGCGAACTAACGGAGTAAGGACTACAATGGGGAAACTACGGAGAAGTATCCATAGTTGTTCGCTACTTGAGGTAAGTTTCGAGGACGAAACTTTCTTTAAGGGGGGTGGATTGTAACACCCCGCATTTTCTTTTATATATGCATATAGATATATAGATATAGCAAATAATGGTTGTAAAGATGTGGATAGGGGTATTGAAGTGTGTTTGAACTTTGTAAATTTGAAAAAGTAAAGATTTAAAATGTTAATGAAAATCATAGTTGAAATTTAGTTTTTGTGAGTGAAAATATAAAATGTTAGGTCCTATAACTTGTATTAGATAGGTATGGTGTATAAATATGTGTTGGAGAGGTTTGTGATGGATTTGGTTAGTTTTGGAATGGATTGGAAATGGAAAACAAAAGAAATAGGCAAAACTGGGTAAATGGTACCGGTACTGGGTACCAGTACTGAATGGTACCGGTACTGAGTACCGGTACCCCCGATTCCAGAAGGTTTCTTGTACCGGTACTGGGTACCGGTACCATTTGTCTGACGCCCGCCGAACAGTAAAAATCGGGATTTTGGTGTTTTAAAACACCCTTTTTAGCCCCATTAGCCCCATTTCTTCGTCTCCCTCTCACCCTAACCCTCCTAGAAACCCTTAGAGAGAAAGAGAGAAAGAGAGAAAGATAAAACTCAAGATCAAAAGGAAAGACAAAGGGTTCACAAGTGATCCAAGACTCAAACCCTAGGTTCTTCAAGAGCATAGGGTAGGGGATTTCTTCTCTTTCTCTTACATTGATGTTAGGGTTAATAAATATGTATGTTTTGATTTTTAATGATATGTATTTGCTATGGCTCCATTGTTTCTTGGTTCTTGTTCAATTGTTAACATGTTTTACACAAATCCCTCTTTTGTTTGAAAAACCCTAGTTTTCAAGAGTGATGGGTTTTCCTCTTGAACTCTTCCTTTATTCTTGATTTCAAAATCATAGTGTTTTGTGTTGAGTAATAAAATGATATTGTTGTGATCTCTTGCATTTTCTTTGTTGGTTATTGAAAATGTCACATGCTTAAATTGGGGATTTTTAAGATATTCTTGTAAATTGTGAAATTGGGTTTGGTATTGTATCTCTTATGAGTGTGGGATGACCATGGGTGGCCTTTGACGAGATATCGTAGAGTGGGTAGACGTGTTGCTTGCTCCGTGGGGGTTGGCATTTCTCCTACCACTCGTAGTGGGGTTAGTGCTTTGGTAAGACTAAACCGCTATTGCTCACGGGTGCCGTGTAAGAGGGTTAATATACTAATGCCTGGGTTGGATACGTCACTGCCATTGGTGTGGCATACGCCCTTCCTAAAGGATGAATATCTTTGATAAGATTTGTGTGGGTGTGTATGGGTTAGATATTACTCAATGTGTCGATTCATGGGGTTTGCCTTACATCATGTTTGAGATACATATACATATTGATGGATTGTTGTGGAAAATGGTTTCCTACAAGGACTTGTGGGAGTATGGGATTCCACAAGGTCTTGTGGGAAAATGGTTTATATTTAGGAAAATGGATATGTATTGGATCTTGGTTTCTTTTACTGTTTATGCAAATTACTGTTGCTACCTAAACTTGAGATCTATTTAAATGTCCTGGTTTTACCTCAAAAATTATATATGTTAATTGTGAAATGAGACCGACCGTTTTATATTTTTATAAACCTTGTTTGAGTTGGGAAGATTTTGCTACAGAGCTTCGTGCTCATCCCCTACAAATTACATTTTTCAGATTTGGCTTTAGAGGAAGAGCTCGGTGTGAATGAGCCGGGCCTTAGGGAAGCTTCCTTGGAGGGGTACTTAGATCCCGAATGGGACAACTAGAGATATAGTTTTTTTTTGTACTAGACTAGGTTATTCTTTTGGATATTGTAAAGTCTAGTTTTCTTTTGTATTTCCGCTGCGCTACATTATTGGATTTTTGAGATGTAAATGCCATGGTTGGACATATTCTTTTGGATAATGATGTAAATATTTTATGGATGATGAATGAAGTTTAATTTATTTATGGATGATATTTAGTGCTCTCATGATGTGAATGTTTTAGAATGTAATGCCGTCCAGGGTGTGTTTTGGGGCGTTACACATTACATAAAAGAGAACCAACGTACTCGCCTTGCAATAAATTAAACAACTGGAAGTAGAACAAAAATTGGAATAGAAAATAATGGAAGAACTCTTGAAGAATGAGTAAACCCTAATTCTAGGTAGAAGAAATGGCTAAAGGAAAAATAAAATAATGAACGATCAATCAATTTATTATTTCCTCCCTTGCTTTGCTTTGGTATTTATAGGAGACGTTGGCTGAATTTTCCTTTTAATTTTTCCACCAATAGGTCGCTTAGAAAGGCCTAGCCGATTCTTTTTAAAAAGAGTTCTTACTGAATTAAAACACTGATGAACCGGTAGGAAGCAAGTCTTGACCTACTGGTAGCAAAGTTAATGTTTCATACGAACTGGTAGCTCTTAACATCTACTGGTTAAACTGCTCTCTATTTTGAACCTACTGCTAGCAAAGTAATAACCTATATGTAGTAAAGTTTCTATTTTACTTCTACCGGTAGGTATTCAATGCTACTAGTAGAACCACAATCTGCCGCTTGATGAACCGGTAGCAAACCTACAGGTCGAACTTGTCTTTTTCCCAATTCTTACTGCAATGCTCTTGCTCAACTCCTAGCTCCTCTAACTCCTTGCCAAAGTCTTCCAAATCATCACAATGTATATACAAATTTGTTCTTACATTAATTTACCTGCAAACAAGAATATTCTCTATAAAACACAAAACTAAACTAAAACAAAGCAAATAGATAACTGATAGAGCTAAGATGAATGATATGAGACATGAAATATGTAATATTATGCTCTCATCACACCCCTAACTTAGGCTTTACTAGTACCTTAACAAACTAAATACAAACAGAATTAAAAATCCTAACCTTACACTTACAAATTTTAAAGCATAGTCCATAACATAACAAGCATCATAAATTGAAATGCATATGCTCTAAGAAATTAAGGCATACATCTAGAATAAAAAAGACTTGGTATATATAGGTGTTGTGCTTTTGGGTACAAAAATCAAAATGTAATAGCCTTGCTACACCTAAGGTTATTCTGCTAGGCTATTATTTCCTAAAAAGGGACAACCTAAGGCATTAAAACCTAATTACTACCTGAAAACAAGAACAATCAAAATAAAAACATAAAAGTAGGGTCCTAAAGTCAAATCACTCAGAATCTGAACCATCATCCTCATCAACATTCTCATCATCATCTCCATCCTCCTCCTCATTTGTAGTGTACTTTCCATTACTACTTTCCATAGCAACATTGAGAGGTGTCACAACAATCGATGATGATACTGTCCCAAGAGTAGGAGGTGCAGAAGTAGGTGCAGGAGCCACCCCTAGAAATGTCTCACTTAGGAAAGCACCCAAAAAAAGTCTCCTCAAAATTCTCATGCAAATGTCCACCTTCGTCTACACCCTATCATGAGATTGCCTCACTACCCTCATATCACTCTCAATGCCTCCTAACCTTTCCTCCAACTTACTCACCCTCTAATGTACAGTAGCTCAAGAGGTAGGAACAGTATTAGTGGCAGCAGAAGTAGATGTAGTAGTCTTACTCTTGCTCGAAGAACCACCAGCCTTGGACATAGTGGAGCTCTTCCTCTCACCCCAGCTACTAATAGGTCCAAGATCAGGAGGTAGAAGGTTGTTAGATGCTAGCTTTTTCACCCCAACTCCCAGACAGAACTTGGCAACCATATTACCAAAGGGCAAGTTGCCGTTCAGTTTCTTTGTCATACAATAGTCTCTTAACACTCCCCAAATCATCAGGGCTATGTCAATCCTCGACCTTACCATGATCTTAGATAACATAACATAACAAGCATCATAAATTGAAATGCATATGCTCTAAGAAATTAAGGCATACATCTAGAATAAAAAAGACTTGGTATATATAGGTGTTGTGCTTTTGGGTACAAAAATCAAAATGTAATAGCCTTGCTACACCTAAGGTTATTCTGCTAGGCTATTATTTCCTAAAAAGGAAAAACCTAAGGCACTAAAACCTAATTACTACTTGAAAACAAGAACAATCAAAATAAAAACATAAAAGTAGGGTCCTAAAGTCAAATCACTCAGAATCTGAACCATCATCCTCATCAACATTCTCATCATCATCTCCATCCTCCTCCTCATTTGTAGTGTACTTTCCATTACTACTTTCCATAGCAACATTGAGAGGTGTCATAACAATCGATGATGATACTGTCCCAAGAGTAGGAGGTGCAGAAGTAGGTGCAGGAGTCACCCCTAGAAATGTCTCTTTTAGGAAAGCACCCAAAAAAAGTCTCCTCAAAATTCTCATGCAAATGTCCACCTTTGTCTACACCCTATCATGAGATTGCCTCACTACCCTCATATCACTCTCAATGCCTCCTAACCTTTCCTCCAACTTACTCACCCTCTAATGTACAGTAGCTCAAGAGGTAGGAACAGTATTAGTGGCAGCAGAAGTAGATGTAGTAGTCTTACTCTTGCTCGAAGAACCACCAGCCTTGGACATAGTGGAGCTCTTCCTCTCACCCCAGCTACTAATAGGTCCAAGATCAGGAGGTAGAAGGTTGTTAGATGCTAGCTTTTTCACCCCAACTCCCAGACAGAACTTGGCAACCATATTACCAAAGGGCAAGTTGCCGTTCAGTTTCTTTGTCATACAATAGTCTCTTAACACTCCCCAAATCATCAGGGCTATGTCAATCCTCGACCTTACCATGATCTTAGATAAAAGAAAGATCTTGGCCATCCCAGGCTTCTTCTCCGAGCCCTTGGGATATACATTGTAGTGGAGGATCTTATTCAACATCCTATGCTCAACATCCAAATGGCCATGAATAAACATACCCCTGAACTGCTCAGGTCTATCATACATCTCTGTAGCATACGCCTCGGCCTCTCTCACCACAAAATTAGAATGGGGGTAATCAAGCTCAGAGGGTTCATACCTATTATAGCCTAGATACTTGGCTATCTTCGCAGGAGTAATCTTTATCACCTTCCCACGGATAGTAGTCATCAAAATCATTAGGTCACTGTCAACTCTAGTCAACTCGGTATAGAAATCTCAGAAAAATGAAAAAATGTAAAACTGTAGCCCTCAACTGGCTTGAAAAAATCAAACCAGTAATCAAGAATCTTTCTCATGGAAGTGCTCTTCCCCAAACTACCCGCATCCACTATACGATCGCACATCACTCCTCTCTTCTCAATGGTTTCCTTACACCCAAATTTCTTCCTCTTCTTAGGCACAGGTGGCTCAGGCTCAGACTCAAAATCAGAAACCATAGCTGGCCACTTTCCTTTTTCCTTGGACTTGGCTGCCCTTGTGGATCCACCCATCACTCTCGCCATCCCTACCAACACTATACTCATAATGGAAGCAAATAAAATCAAGCCAAAACCCAAGAAAACCAAGAGCCAACACTTGAAGAAACTGAAATTTGAGCCTTCCTCATAGCCATTGCCAAAATCCCTCTTTGAATCCAAAGATCAATGAAGTTATTTAATGGATTGGAGGAGTATGTAGGGTAATCTAGGAAATTTTGGAGCCTAAGAGAGGGTTATAGGGAATGGTTCTTTGTGGATTGCAAGAATGAAATGAAATAACCGGTTAAACGTTCCTTTTATTTTTTTGGACAGAATAGAGTTCTACCGGTAGGAATCACATTTCGACCTACTGGTAACTCTAAACAAAATTTCAAAAATTTCCTAATTAATTTTTTTTATCTTTTTAGAATCGAAGTAAAAACTAACTAAAAACATAAATCCTAAGACTCAAAAAAATGCACCCATAACAGTTTTAAATCATATTCCATATGTACCAAAAATTCAAAGTATATGCAATAAAATTTATTCCCCAAAAGACATATACAATGCAAAGGAATTTAAAGCATAATAAAAAATCTAATAAATATAAAAATTAAATAAAAATTAAAAACACAGAACCACTTTCATAGGAAATCACAAATGCATTTAGCCTATGCACTAAGCAATTAAAACCCTAGGTTACCCCTAGTGCACAGGTTTTGTATTGTAAAGGTTTTCAGAGAAGGTACCTACAAAATTCAATTTATCAATCTAGAGTACACTATTATTCCCTATATACTATGAAATTAAAGACATGCTACATCCACTCAAAATTAATCCACATAAAGCTCCCTCACAAGCTTAAATTCTATGTAAGAGTATTCACAATCATGTTAGCATCCAAAACTCGTGTGTGTTTGATATGATCATGCAATTCAAGAGATGTATCAAAAAAAATTCATATTCCTATTAGCTTTCTAAGGCTAGTTTCAATGCCAATCTCACCAAGGTTTTCTCACTCAGAAAAGAAAAATCTCTGACTATAATGACTGTTTCACTCATAAGTATATGCGAGAAGTGAAGATATGTAGTCGAAACAAGTTATACTGACAAATGTCTTTACAATAAAATAAATAAATCAAATGAAACGACATTGACATAATCTCATGAAAGAATGTTAAAAGAAATCAAATCAATGCAATTGGTATATCTCTTAGTCATCAAAGCATACACACTCATCCACATTCCCTAAAATCAAATAGGACTTTGTTTGGTTGTAACTTGGCCATAGGTGAAGGTTAAAGAAACGAAGGGTAATAAGGATTCAAAAGAAGTTATCCTATGGACATATTATTGATTAAACATTTACACTCTCCTTTTCATAAAACATAAACACATATATCCTTCATTCTTTCTTCAAACAACCTTTGGCTTTCACATACACTCTTTTTCCATATTTTTTTAGCAATTTAAATTTTTATTTTGAAGTTCTAACTTCTTTTTTTTCAACTTCCTTCAACCCTTTTTCTTTCGTCATTTCATCATCCTTTTACCTTTTTTTTTCTTTCATTCATGATTGAGCATTCCACCAAAATTCCCAACATATAGCAAGTAGATAAAAATCCAAGGATAACGAAGGTAAGATATACATCTTTTTATGCTTGGCTTGGATATTATTTGCGGCAAAGAAACAAAAATTCATTAAAGCTCAATCATGGCTTCTAAGGACAATAAAATGAAAGAACATGCTTAAAACAAGAATGGCCTAAAATCATCTTTCAGGAAGCATGGAAGAGTGTTGCTTATTCTTGAGATATAACTAACTAATCACCCATATGCTTCTAACCAAAATAAAACAATGAGATTATTGAATGAAATTGAAGTGAAACAAATATTCTTGAGTAAATGTATTTCTACCCTCCAAAAATGATAGGCACAAAACTTACAGGGTCTATACATGCATCTCCACTAGAGATTTCAAGTTTTTTCAAAATGTGAACCTCATTCAATAAATCACAAAAATTATCATGCTCATAGTGGACATATTTTTTGAGTTTCCAATACAAACATAAGTATGATACTCAAACATAGAATCCTATAGAGTACTAGTATGCAATCAATTCGAGTTTCTTAATAACAAATCTAAACTTCCAAAACAAAGAAGAAAAATTAGCAAAACATAAAAAAGAATAAAAAATAAAGAAGGCATAAAAACTAAAACTACTATATACAAAAAGTTTGTTTTTGATAAAGGGATCATCCGGGCTCCAATTTCATGACTCCCATCGGGACTTGGCTCCTCCGATGAACTTTTTCTCAAATCCACACAAATCCTGCAAAGAATTCAACAAATAGACTTATTAAATGTTTCCTCTATAATCTCTTCCACTTCCTCCACCTTACAGAATTCTCCCTCACCACTTGGTTGCTTAACCACATGAAAAATGTTAAATTCAGCAGCCATATTTTCAAATGAACATTTCATGACACCAGTATGACTTTTTATCATTGCATTTGATGTGGCTAAGCATGGTTGTCCTAAAATTGTTGGAATATGTACAAAAGGGTTAACAATAGGTGTAGTATCCAAAACTATAAAGTCAACAGGGAAGTAGAACCTATCCACCTGAACCAATACATCTTCCACTATTTTCCTCGAAATCTTCGCACTTCGGTCTGTAAGTTGGAGAGTAATTGATGCAGGCTTCAACTCTCCCAAGCCTAACAGCTTCTACACCGAGAAGGCTGAGAGATTTACACTAGCACCGAAGTCTAAAAGTGCTTTTGCTCAATCCGGCACCCCCCAATGGTAATAAAAATGGTGGGACAAGTAGGATATTTGTACTTAGGTGGAACATTGGTTTGTAGGATAGAAATTAAGTAAAACCCAAAAATAATTAAAAAATTTATTAAACAGGGCAAAATGGTAATTAACCATTACAAAGCGGGTTGAAAACCTTAATTTTTCTAGAACTTAGATGACGAAGCAGACCTCACCGTTGGATTCATTTTGTGAAATCTAACTACCCAGTCAATTTTCGTTAAATTCTCAGATAGTCAATTTTTTTACATTTTACGGGGCGATCGGGTGTCGCGGGACTAAATGAGATCAAATTTTATTCGTAGAACCTGGGAAATATTTTAAAGTTAGCTCAATAAAAATGTACTGAACTTAACGCAGGATGAGATTTAATTGATTCAGGATAAAATTAGACCAATCGAAGAGGGACGTGTGGCGCATTGTGCACCAAGCATCCAAGGGGTATAAAAAGGGGAGAAAAATTAGATTTTCTCCCATTTCATCAGCCATTTCTAATAGAAAGAGAGAGAGATAGAGAGGAGAGAGATAAAAAGAAAAGAGAAAAAGTCTCCCCCTTCATCTTCTTCCTTCGATCTATGATGATCCAACCATCGGATCGTTTCGGGCCAAAAACTAAAGTTGTTCTACCCGTCGAGACCTACAAAACCATACCAAAGATCTTGGGTTTCACCACAGTCTCAAGGTGGGATTTTCGGGATCAAGCTTGAGAGGCTTGATTTTGGGCGTTTGGGACTTCTCCTACGCGAACATATGCTACAAGAGGTAGGGTTCCTTTCCTAACTAGATTTTTCTAACCTAGGGTTGAAATATGAAATAGGTAGGGTGTTGCTTGATATGGATTTCATGAACAATGTGTTGTTTGGGCATTGTATTTGTTTATATTTGTGCCTTATAGGTGTTTTATGAAATGCCTATGGATGATTAAGTGTGTTATTTGAATGAAACATGCTAGAACATGCTTAGTGGTGTTGGAAAATGTTATTATATGCTTTATGATATGATTGACATTTGAGAAATTGAGAATATTTGTGAAAATTGAATATGTTCATAATCTGCTCATGATATGATGAACATGATATTGTAAGTTGCAATTGTACATTACATTTTCATATGCACAGGTAGTATCGCATTCTTGGGCATTCAACATGAGTATGGGTGTGTGTGCATGGTTTTGATCAAACACCAACCTTGATGGGTTCATATGTAGGCTTGGAAAGGTTGGACCTAAGTTTGACTAACTCGCACAGGTTTTCATTGAAAATATGTGTCAGGGTTAGCAAGAACAGCTAGATTCTCCCTCGAGTGCAAGTCCCGGTAATTTTGGATATGCACTCCCGTTGGTATTGAGTTCATAATTGTGTTGGTGTACGCGAAACCGTTGGTATAAGTCCATAGATGTCGTGTCGCTTGGGTACCCGTTGGTGGAAGTCCATAAATACCCACCCCAAGAAAGACACAAGATTTTATAAAATGATCATTGGATGTCTAACATCAATGGCGGAGGCTTGGAATGCCCGGATGCATACGCATGGCATGACACGTGTTATAGGAGCTAGTGGAGGGCTCAAGTTTGCATTGCATGTATGAGTTTCATCTCATGACATTGCATGAAAAGTATAGCATTCATTATGAAATGTATGTTCTTGAATGGATGCTTGATGTGATAAGTTACATGTGACATTTCATATGCATCTGGGTTGGGGAGTACCCTCCTTAAGAGATACCCTATTGAGCGTGGCTTACCCTTTATGCGGACATATTTCGAGTATCGGACAAGCTTCAGGGGGTGGCCATCACTTTGGTCCGTGTTGAAGAAAGAGTCGGGTTGTGGTTCTTAAAATTACATGTAACCTCATGTATATTTTATTTTGGTCTTGTATTAATCATGTACAAAACTTGTATTTTGACTAAGGCATATAATTGGACATTATTCTTTTATAAAAGCTATGAATGGAATGGGTGTGGTATGCATTGAATAACTAAAAGTTGGATTTTGGGATGTTTGGGGAAAATCTGGGCTCTAGGTACCGGTACCACATTGGTACCTGGCATCTAGAGAGCTCAGGTACCGGTACCACATTGGTACCTGACATCTAGAGAGCTCAGGTACCGGTACCTAGGCACACAGGTACCGGTACCCCGAAGACAGTGAGCTCATGTACTAGTACCTAGGTTCATAGGTACTGATACCACTCTTTCGAGGATCTAGGTACCAGTACCACGACTTACAAGTACCGGTACCTGAAAACTAGAGGGCTCAGGTACCGGTACCACATACCCGAGGTACCGGTACCTCTTCACAAAAAACTGAAATTTTAAAATTAACTTTGCTAAACCTCCACCTCTTGAGCCCTTACCTTTGGATAATGTAATTGGTTGAATATAAAGCCTATACTTTGGGTTGTGGACCTTGTAATGGTCGTATAATTATTGTATGCACAAGTTATGTATTGGGTAGAGCTCCCATACAAAGGAGACTCTGCCCAAATTCTATTTTTGTTATGTTCCCAATGAATGGGGTATAACAACGTGGTATTAGGTTATACACTACTCATGGGTATTTTCGCAAGTTGATGAGTGATCAACGGGTTGAGAAAGGACCCCCTAATTTTGGGACGTCACATCTTACCTGCATTGTCAAGAATGCTTTCTTTTGAACATTTAAATTCCTCTTGACGGTGCAAAAGTCTTTCAAAAATTTCGCATAAGACGGTACCTGTCGAATAGCATCAAGTAGAGGAATGTTAATTTTCACCTACTTAAACAAATAAAGAATCTCAACATGATTAGCTTGTTTAGCAGGCATTTTTAATTTGTGAGGGTAGGGTGTAGGAATGTGACATACAATAGTATTAGACTTAACAACCTCTGGCAACTCAAGTGTGTCACCATCCTTGGAGGTACCCTGAGTCTCTTTTTTTTTTTGTAGGCTTAGAGACTTTAGGTAAAGTGATTTTTTCAACCTCTTTACCACTCCTAAGAGTGGTGATTGACTTAAGTTGCTCTTCAGTGCTTTTAACAATATTAGAAACCTTAACACCATGTTGACCCTACGGATTCTCTTAGGGTTGTGCTGGGAACTTCCCTTTTTATTGCCGAAGCACACCCATAGTGTTGGTCAACTTGTTCATCTGGGTTCTTATATCATTGAAAGCTTGTGCATTCTGATTGTTTATGGTTGTATGATTTTGAATTAACTGATGCATGATATCCTCTAGACTTTTTTCGCCGGGGGGGGGGGGGGGGAGGTGGGGGGGTGGGGGTGGCAGGGAGGTACAATGGGTTGTCCTTAGGGAGCAAACCCTTGTGAAGGTGGGTTCTGAAAAAACCCACGTGGTGCATGCAGAGACTGATTACTTGAAGATTGAGCGGGATCAGACACTTGATGTTAGAAGGTGCACAAGACAGGGGTAGAAGGTGGAGTTGAGGCATCATTTCTCCAACTAAAATTAGGATGGCTATGCCAACCTTCATTATAAGTGTTTGAGTAGGGAGAAAATTATTTTCTCGAATGATTAAAAGCATTCACCTGCTTTTGGAGCACTTCCTTAAAAGCTAGTATGGTTGGGCACTCCTTAACAAGATGTTCAACCGACTCACATATTGTGCAAGGCTCCTCATTCTGAGGCACATTGACCACCTCATTTACCTTCTTCACTTCTAAATTTTCAACTTTCCTAAGCAGATGTTCAATATTGGTTAATAAATTGATCTATTAAAATGTATTTTTCACCCCTAATAGACTGGGATGGAATAGACTGCTTTGATCGCTCAGCAGGATCATAAATATCCCATTATTGGACATTCTCTGCTAAGTTCTCCAAGTAATCTAGAGCTTCTTTTGGCACTTTGCTAAAAACATATCCATTGCACATCATGTCAATGAACTGGTTATGTCCAGGTGTAATTCCTTCATAGAAGAAACTCACTAATTGCCAAGAAACAAAGCCATGATGTGGAATGACATTTAAGAGATCTTTAAACATCTCCCAGCAGTCATAGAACTGTTCATTTGGTTTTCCAGAAAAGTTTTGAATTTGCTTCTTCAAAGCAGTTGTTCTATGAACTAGGAGAAATCTCTTTAAAAACTCTTTCTGTAAATCAACTCAAGTCGCTATGGTTTGGGGTTTAAGAGAGTTCAACCAATATTTTTCTTTGTCTTTTAGAGAGAATGGGAACAACTTCATCCTCTCTACCTCTTGTCACACATTTTGTTCAAGAAATGATATGGAGGTAGGGCTTTTTCCTATCCATACCATGGAATTGGGGGAGTAGTTGCAGCATTCTAGCGTTAACAATAAAAGTTTGTGCCTGCAACGACAAATGTATACAAGAAGGTGCAGATGAGCGAGTAGGTTGAGGCATTCTCTCATCATCGTCACTGGAGGAACAGGTGGGAGATTATCTCCAACATTCCCGGGAATAATGGGAGGAACTAGTGGAAAGTTATTTCCTATGTTCCTCTCATTATATGGATCATTGTCGTTTAACCCTTCCATATTTAAAGTGTGTGTGCCTGCAACGACAAATGTATACAAGAAGGTGCAGATGAGCGAGTAGGTTGAGGCATTCTCTCATCATCGTCACTGGAGGAACAGGTGGGAGATTATCTCCAACATTCCCGGGAATAATGGGAGGAACTAGTGGAAAGTTATTTCCTATGTTCCTCTCATTATATGGATCATTGTCGTTTAACCCTTCCATATTTAAAGTGTGTGTGGGGTCAAGTCTAACAAGTCTATTGTGTATCGTGTCTCTCACCCACATGCAAAAAACTAGAACTAAAATTAAAAACAAAAGAACAGTAAATTAAAAGCAAAGTACAGTGGAGAACGCAAGCTTGTGATGGAAATCAAAAAACTTACCTGACGCTCGTCGAAATCACCTCTCGAATTAGAAACGCCTTCCCCGATAACATCGCAGAAAATGCTTGTCTTATAAAGTGGGTTAAATAATATAAATGGTTTCCAAAGCACAAGAATTTTTTTGTTTAATAACTTGATTGATTACCGAGGTCGTCTCCTCAAGAAAAATGAAAGTTAAATTCGATCGGTGATATATGAAGAAAAGTAAAACTCTTGAATTGTGGAAAAAGCATTTTCAAAAATGGGTGAACTAAATAATAATAATTAAAGAAAACTGGTTAATCATCAGAGCTCATTCCACCATAAATAGTAATTTTGAACTAATCCTATAACTCACTCAAGATTGTAAACAAACATACTCAAGCGGAAAGTATTCAGCTAAAACCTATGAAAGTGGCAACAATGTATTCAAATTGATTGACTTAATTTGGAAAGAATTACATTCACGTTGATTGCAGTGATTCCAAGAATTATCCGTGCCAAACCTAATTGTCTAAGGATAAGCAAGAAAATATACATATCACTTGTGTTTTCAACTTTAACTATTCAATCAACAAAATAACTTAATTATTCAATGAACAATTGATTATTTCCTCCCCCACTTAGCTTTGGTATTTATAGGAGACATTGGCTGACTTTTCCTTTTATTTTTTCACCAATAGGCCGCTAGAAAGGCCCTAGCCGATTCTTTCCAAAAAGAGTTCTTACTAAATTAAAACACTGATCAGCCGGTAGGAAGCAAGTATTGACCTTCTAGTAGCAAAGTTACTGTTTCACATGAATTGGTAGCTCTTTACAAATGCTGGTAGAACTGCTCTCTGTTTTGAACATACCGGTTGCAAAGTAATAACCTATCAGTAGTAAAGTTTCTATTTTACTTCTACCGGTAGGTATTCACTACTACTGGTAGAACTACAATCTGTCGCCTGACGAACCGGTAGGAAACCTATTGGTAGAACTAGTCTTTTTCCCAATTCTTACTGCAATGCTCTTGGCTCAACTCCTAACCCCTCTAACTCCTTGCCAAAATCTTTCAAAGCATCAAAATGTATATAAAACCTTGTTCTTTCATTATTTTACTGGCAAACACTTATATTATCTATAAAACACAAAACTAAACTAAAACAAAGCAAATAGATAACTAATAGAGCTAAGATGAATGATATGAGGCATGAGATATGCAATATTATGCTTTCATCACAATGAAAGTAATATAGTTGGTATATCTATTATTCCATTTAAGTATGTACACTTGCCATAATCCCCAAGATCAAATAGGACTTTTCTACGGATGTAATGTGGCCTTGGGTGAAGGCTAAAGTAATGAAGGGTTATAAGAATTCAAAAGAAGTTATTCCAAGGATGTTATCATTGTTCGAAACACTTGCTTTCCCCTTTTGATAAATCTTAGTAACATCATATCCTTCATTTTTCTGTTTATTTTTTTTTTCACAGCCTTTGGCTTTTCCAATTGTTTTTACAATTCCACACAATTTTATTCTTTCTTTTTTTTCTTTTCTTTCTTTCTAGTCTAGCATCTGCCAACAATTTTTCCAAGATAATGACAAGTACATAACAATTCTCGAGATAGACAAGGTAACATATAAATCTTTTATGATTAGCTTGGTTATTGTTTATGGCAAAGAAACTATAAAATCATTTTAGTTCAAACACGACTTCTAAGGATAATGAGAAGAAAGAATAGGCTTAAGGCTCAAATTAATTCCACAAATGGCCTAATATCATTTCTCAAGAATACCTGGTGATTCGTCATCAAAAGTACCATTTCTATAACTTTTATGCATGGTGAATTGCATTATTTTAGAGCTATTAAATGAATTATCCCATAATATTATGTTTTGATAGGATTTCTAGTGTTTGATTAACTTATCAGGTAAAAATAGGTAAAATGAGCTGAATTAGTGTACTTGGTAAATTGACTTGTTGATTGGAGATTAAAGTGAATTCAAGGGCACAAAAGTATCATTGATAAAGAAGTCAAATGTCAACTCTAGAGGAAGTGAGACCTGAGTCGTACATTCCTGGATAGATAGGTACGTCTGGATGCATCTCTTCTGTCCGGACCCAATGATTGGAATAGCTTGGGATTGGAAGATAATTTATTTTTGATGACACGGACTACTGTCGTTCGGACGCAAGAAGCCTGTCCGGACGTAGCTATGAAGGTATGAATTCTAGAGAATTGAAGTTGTTCGGATGTGAGAATACATGCAGACAATGAATAATGATACGGAGCACTTCCGTTCGGACGCCACTGTTCCATCTGGACATGTGTGTTGATCAAATCGAAGAAGCAAAACATTAATACCTCCATCCAGAAGTGCCTATTGAGTTTTGCGCCATGATACTTTGACCTAGTAAACGTTTATTGTATATCAGATACCCTATGTCTCCTCCCCTTATAAATATGGGAGAGGCGAGCCTTAGAGAGGATCTGGTTCATAGTTTTATTTTACCAGCTTTTCGAGAAGAATACCCATGTCTTGTGAGTAATTCTCTCTTACTATTTAGTTAGAGTAGGGTTTTGGATTGTACATCAAATATTTTATTTATGCAATTAATCTTCATTGTTCTTAAATTATTTGTCTTTTATCACTTATCAATTGAATGAATGATTTTTATCAAAGTATTGTACTTTGTATACTTACTTGATTGCTCATTAACTAGATTGGCTTATTGGTATGAGTGATTCTTCTAATTCCCTGCGAGTTTGTAAAACTAGTTCTTAAATTCATATTTTCATATCAATCAAATTTTAGTTTTCAAAGTTATATATTCGAGTTGATTACACTGACATTGGAAGTCAACTGAGATAAAATATAGTTGCAGGTATAATGTTTGGTGTCTATGAACAATCGCCGATTCCGAAACTAGAGAGTAGCCTTTTTCCCATAAGAAATTTCCTTCAGTTTGCAAAAAATTCCCCAATTAAAACAACATTCAAATTGTTCTTCCTTTTTACCTTCATGTTATTTATTCAATCCCTGCGGATCGACCTCGGACCTATTGACTTATTACTATACTTGACCACCTGTACTTGGGTGCACCAATTTGGAGTCAAGCACATGGTGAAGTGTTGCTTATTTTGAGATATTACCAACTAATTACCTCATGTACTCTACCCAAAGAAAAAATGATGAGATTATTGAATGAGATTGAAAATGAAAGACTAGTCCTTGAGTAAATGTATTCTAACCCTCCAACAAAGCTAGGCACAAGACTTACATGGGTTATACATTCATCTCCACTACAGATGCCAATCTTTTTAAGATGTGAATCTCATTCAATAAATCACAAAAATTAGCATGCTCATGGTATACATAAAGTTGAGTTTCAAATGAAAACACGAACATGATTCTCAAACATAGAATAAACTCCTATAGAGTGCGAATATGCAGACAATTCAAACGTCAAGTTGAATGTCTAGACTTTCACATTAATTTAGAGAGAATAATATAATCCAGATAGATTTTTTTTTTGTATGTGATCCTAAAAAGAAATACAGTGGTGTAACCCTTACCCCCTACTTAAATAATGCATTGTCCTCATTGCAGAAACGATAATGCAAGGAGAAAATGAAAGACATAAGGGGAGGAAAACACCCAGAGAGAAGCTTCAACTATAAATACTACCTACAAAAAAAACAAACAAAACGTAGCATTACAAACTAAATGAAAAAAATGACTAACTAATAAAAGAAACAAGGGACACTAATTAGAAGGAGGATCCTGATACACAGGATTAGCGAGCTCCTCAACAGTCTCCTCAGTCAAAAAATCCTTTAAGAATGGCTTAAGTCGCTGTCCATTGACCTTAAAAGTCTGTCCATGCATAGGGTTGTCTACCTCTACAAACTTGTGAGGATAAACAGTGTAGACCACAAAAGGACCGATCCAATGGGATTGCAATTTCCTTGGAAATAGGTGAAGTTGAGAATTATATAAGAGCACCTTCTGTCCTGGCCCAAAAGTCTTCCTTAAAATGGAACGATCATGAAAAACTTTAACCTTTTCTTTATAAATACGGGTACTCTCATACACATCTCTGCGTATCTCCTCAAGCTCATTTAGTTCCAATTTTCTATGGCTTCTAGGTAGACCCAAATTGAAATTCAAGGTCTTTATGGCCTAATAAACACGGTGCTCCATTTCAACTGGCCGGTGACAGGCCTTTCCAAAAACTAACCTATTGGGAGACATACCTAAATGTGTCTTAAAGGTCGTACGGTATGCCTATAAAGCATTGGTCAAACGAAGTGACCAATCCTTACAGTTTGGGTCAACCGTTTTCTCGAGTATGTGCTTAATCTCCCTATTAGCTAACTCAGCTTGGCCATTGGTCTATGGGTGTTACGCAATAGATAATTCGTGTATAATGCCATATTATTGCATCAGGGTTGCAAATGGCTTGTCATAAAAATGCAAGCCACCATCACTAATTACAACCCTAAGCATCTCAAATCTAGACAAAATGATTTCCTTCAGAAATTAAATCACAAATTTATGATCTTTGGACCTAGTGGGAATTGCCTCTACCCATTTTGAAATATAGTCTACTGTCAATAAAATGTAAAGATGACCAAAAGACATAGGAAAAGGACCCATGAAGTCGATACCCAAACAATCAAAGAACTCAATAACAAGGATGGGGGTGAGGGGCATCATATTCTGATAGGTCACACTACCTAACCTTTGGCACCTATCGCAACTCTTATAGAACTAGAAACAATCTTTGAACAAAGTCGGCTAGTAGAAACCACACTGCATAATTTTTGCTGCAGTCTTCTTGGAGGAAAAATGACATCCACATACGTCTGAGTGGCAAAAGGAGATGATATATTGCTGCTCACTATCCAATATGCATCTCCTCATGACTTGATTAGGACAATATTTAGACAGATACAAATTATCAAAATAAAAATTCTTCACCTCCACTAGAAATCTCCTTTTCTCCTGTGGACTCCATTGCACTGGTGTTTGCCCTGTAACAAGAAAATTCACTATGTCAGCATACAAGGGACACGCTGTATCAACAGAAAATAAATGCTCATTACGGAAATTATTAGGTATGGAAAATTTTTCCATTCATCATCCATAGAATTTACAATATCATCCCAAAAGAATAAGCCAAGCTATGACATTTACATCTCAAAGGATCAAACGTAACTTAGCAGCGGAATAACAAAAGAAAACTAAACTTCACATGATTTCAAAATAAATTCTCAAGTCTATTACAAAAGAAGCTATGTCTCTACAGGTCCATCTCGGGATCTACGTTCCCTTCTATGGGAGCTTCCCAATGTCCCGGCTCGTCAGTTCCGAGCTCCTCCTCTAGACAAAGACCTAAAATATGTTGTTTGTAGGGGGTGAGCACTAAGCTCTGTAGCAACATTCCTCCCAAACTCGAACAAGGTTTATAAAAGCATATAAAATGGCCGGTCTCATTTCACAAATAGCATATATAATCTTTGAGGTAAAACAGGGACATTTTAGAATGGATCTCAAGTTTAAGTAGCAACAGTAATTTAAATGAACAGTAAAAGAAACAAAGATCCAACACATATCCATTTCCCAAAATATAAACCATTTTTCCACAAGACCTTGTGGAATCCCATACTCCCACAAGTTCTTGTAGGTAACCATTTCCCCCAATAATTCAATAATCCATAACTTGAATATCCCACAATCATATGTATATGTATCTCAAACATGATGCGAGGCAAACCCCATGAATCAACACATTGAGTAATATCTAGCCCACACACACACACACAAATCTTCTCAAAGATATCCATCCTTTAGGAAGGGCGTATGCCATACCAATGTCAGTGACGTATCCAACCTAGGCATTAGTATACTAACCCTTTTCCACGGTACCCCGTGAGCGATAGTGGTTTAGTCTTACCAAAGCACTAACCCCACTACGAGTGGTAGGAAAAATGCAAACCCACACGGAGCAAGCAACACGTCTACCTACTCTACGATATCTCGTCAAAGGCCACCCATGGTCATCCCACACTCATAAGAGATACAATACCAAACCCAATTTCACAATTTACAAGTATATCTTAAAAACTCCCAAATTTATCACATGACCATTTCAATAAACAATTACAAAAATATAAGGGATCACCACAACATCATTTTATTACTCAACACAAAGTACTATGGTTTCAAAATCAATAATAAAGGAAGAATTTAAGAAGAAAATTCATCCCCTCCAAAAACTAGGGTTTTGAAACACAAAAAGAGATTTCATGGGTATTCAACCCTAACTTTGTTAAAAACATGTAATCTTTGCTCAAAAGACTAAGAGAGGATGATTTCATATCATATATATAACATTTAGAGCAAAACATACATATATACATAAGCCCTAACCTCAATGTAAGAGAAAGAGAAGAAATCCCCTACCTTGGTGTTCTTGAAATCTAGGGCTTGAATCTTGAATCACCCTTAAATCTTGTGTTTTTCCCCTTTGATCTTGAGTTTCTCTCTTCCTTTCTTTCTCTCCTAGGGTTCTAAAGTGTTTAGGGTGAGAGTGGAATGAAGAATGGGGCAAATGAGGGCTTGAGGTGGTGTTTTAAACCCAAAAATCCTGACTTTTTAACTGTTCGGTGAGTGTCAGAGAAAGCGTACCGGTACGCGGTACTGGTACGGTTAAGCTACTGGAGTCCTGCGTACCGGTACGCGGTACCGGTACAGTTTGACTGACATATTTTTGCTCCGACTTTCAGTGCAGTTTTGACCCATTTAGAGGTCGAATTGCAAAATTTTCATGAGATACACTTTTGTAGCCCTAGATGTCTACTATATACTGTCCAAAATTTCAGATCCATTGGAGATCACGATAAAAAGTTATGACCTAAATACTAGAAGGTGTCGCAACTCTTTTTTACCCAAATTCTCTCTAAGTGTGTTTTCACTCCGGAATACTTCCTAACTTCCAATACATCCCATATTACCTCTCCCAATATTTTTCGACCTTTCGGATTCAATGGAAGCATTATTTTGACCTAAATTCTTTTAGAAACTTACATAATCCCTCTTCTCAAGCATACATACCTTCGACACTTAAGCGTTACAATCCATTTGTCTCCCTAGTATTTATTCCTACTATTATAATATATTTAGTTTATTATTACATCATTGCTTATATTAGAATTACTATATTAATCTAAACATGTGGGGGTTTACAATCCACCCCCTTTAAAGAAAGTTTCGTCCTCGAAACTTAATTGTAGAGTTGGTCTATCTAATTCTCATTTGGCCATGATTTCTCCACTTCTATTCATCCTTTACACATCAAAGTCAAGATTAACATAAAACATCATATCCTAAAGTTTAAATTCATCCCTTCAACTTATACCGTCACTAAAATTAGTGAAGTCCCCAAGTTTTACCTTCATTCACTACTTTTGATTATTCTTTATACTCAATAATTCTATGTGATGGCCTAAAATAATTCCATATCAATTGCTCGTATTTGAGAATTATACTATCTCATATTATAGTAATCACCCTAGAGGAAAACCTAACACTCCCATGGTTCATATCGTAAACCAAAACTACATTCATTCCTTAATTTCTATGACTTTTAAGCAACACACATAACCTTCCGTAACCTTATTATTCAAACTTAGTCCATCTTAAAAACATCTAAATAAACCTTATCTCCACACCTTCAAATGGGGTTACCACACCTCCTTGACTTCCAAAAAGATATGCAACACTAATAATATAATAGAACACTTGAGTCTATAAGCCATCAATTCATAGTCACATTTTTATACTATTATCCATCAAAATACTTCAATCAACATGGGGTGTCTCTCAATCAAAACCTAAATAGAGTAGAAGCTTGTGCAAGGATAAGTCCTTCAGAGTCTAAGAAGAAAAGCACGACATTTTGGCTATCCTAGGAATACCACAGCGCAGATTTTGACTCATTTCGAAGAATAAACTGATTTGACTCAGGTATTTCTAGCATATGTGACCTATATGGTTGGGAAGATATACGAGTTAGGATTCCAACAAAAATAACGGTGCACCATTTAGACTTTCCTACAAAGAGTTATGATCGAATTAGTGAAAGGTAGTCTGCCGGACTGCTTGGTTCTTCTATACTTGTCTAACTCGAGTTTGGGTGTCTTTTGTCACAAATCCTATCTCATACCTATCTCCAATATAGATAATGTCACTTGCATGAAGATTCATGTCTAGCATCATTCATTAACCAAAACCAAATTACCACCATCTTCTAGAATAGTCCATACGACAAGATACAAACTAACCTACCCATTCATGTCTAATGCAACTATGTCAATAATCCATTCCTACTCACCACTTCTAAGCACACACACCACTACACATCCTCTTAGTATCCAACCGTTCTCTCGTGGGCATGTCTATACTCAATACATGTTCTAGATTCCCAAATTAATTGTATATATGGTACGTGGGAAGGAATGAGTAGCGCTAAGGTCAAATAAAATACGTGTCCAAGAATTAGAAGGGAGAACGATACCTTCCACGATGGCATTGGAAGCATACTCCTCCGGCTGAGTCAAAGCAAAAACCCTCCCTTGATTGGCGCCGCCGGGGGCTTGAGCTTGTAACGGTCGCTGCTGTGCTGGCCTTTGTAGCGGTGGCTTGTTTGCTGGTACTTGCCCTGTTGCTTGATTGCTCCTTGGTGGAAACGAGGGGCATCTATGTTTGAAGTGCCCAAACTCTCCGCATGCAAAACATTGACGCGGGTCAGTGCTGGTTCTAGTCTGAGCCACTCCATCTCCTCGGGCTGTCAAAAGTCTCTGTTCACCTGTCTGGTCTGGACGTCGGTATGGTGATGCCCGCTGCACACCACTGGTGCTACTGCCCGTCCTGATCGGACCTCCTCTCGCGAAGCTCTGTTGTCGCTGACTGTCCTCTATATCTCTCTCCACAAGTGCAGCTCGGTCAACCAGATCCCCATACTCCCGGATCTTAAGGGCCACCAACTTCTCTCGAATAAAAGGCCTCAAGCCCTGCTCGAAGCGCTTGGCCCTGCTGGCCTCAGTAGATATAAACTCCGTAGCATAACGGGATAGCTCATCAAACCTCTTCTCGTACTCGGCCACCGTCATGCTGCCCTGTCGGAGAGCAAGAAAATAGGCCCTCATTTTGTCTCTGACCGATTCCGAAAAGTACTTGTCTTGGAAGATTTGGTCGAACTCCTCCCAAGTGAGTGCATCGGTGTTCCTCCTTCTCTTTACGGATTCCCACCAATGGTCGGCCTCCCCCTCTAACAAATAGGTAGCTAAGCCAACCCGCAAGTCCTCGGCAACTCCTATGCCGTCACACATCTTCTTTATCCGGCGGATCCACCTATCCGCATCCAAGGGGTTAGAACTTCCTTGGAAAGTAGGTGCGCGTTGTCTCAAGAACTCCCGAAGAACGACCATTCTCCGATTTTCATCCCCGTTGCCAGGTTCTTGAGCTAAGGGATGAGCTCCACCGTTGTAGTTGTTGTTCCCATTTTGGTGTTGCACCAAAGTGGTTAGCTCCCTCAAGCATTGGTATATGTCATTCATGGCATCTGGAGGTGGTGGTGGTGGTGGGTTTGCTTGGCCACCTCGTCCCCGACCACGTCCACGTCTACCGTCCATCCTGCATATCAATTCACAATTTAGTTTCCTTGATGTACAAGACGTAGTTAGGATGTCTCGATCTAAACGAGAGGTTTGTATAAGATTTAAATCAACACTTATTCTCTACACATATAACTTCAAAGGAATTCAAGTCTAGAGTTCCTTCAACCCAACCCAATACTCCAGTGATAATCCATAACCTACAACTCCCATGTAAGACCTAATTCCTAGGCTCTGATACCAAAATCTGTAACGCCCCAAATACCACCCTGGACGGCATTACATTCTAAAACCATTTATACCATTAGAGCAACTAATAAAAATCCATCAATAAGAAAAAAATTTCATTCATCATCCATAGAATTTACAATATCATCCCAAAAGAATAAGCCAAGTTATGGCATTTACATCTCAAAGGATCAAACATAACTTAGCAGCGGAATAACAAAAGAAAACTAAACTTCACATGATTTCAAAATAAATTCTCAAGTCTATTACCAAAGAAGCTATGTCTCTACAGGTCCATCTCGGGATCTGTAACACCCCGCATTTTATTTTATATATGCATATAGATTTATAGTAAATAATTGTTGTAAAAATGGGGATATGTGTAGTGATGTGTGTTTGAATTTGGTAGATTGAAAAAGTAGAGATTTAAAATATTAGTGGAAATAATAGTTGAAATTTAGTTTTAATAAGTGAAAATATGAAATTTTAGGTCCTAGAACTTGTATTAAATAGGTTTGGTGTAAAAATATGTGTTGGAGAGGTTTGTGATGGATTTGGTTGGCTTAGGATGGATTGGAATTGGAAAAAGGGTGTAACAGTGAACAGTGCACGTGAACAGTGCTTCAAGCCCAATTTAGACCTTGATGCAGTCAATATATTTCAAAACTCAAAACATGAAAGTTGTAGAGCTCTTTCTTAGAATTCCATATCATCTTGAATCTCAATCAGAGCTCGGATGAGAGAGTTATACCCAGATAACGAAGCGATGTCGAAACAGTCCGACAGACTACCTTTCACCAATTTGATCATAATTCTTTGTTGGAAAGTCCAAATTGCGCACCGTTATTTTTGTTCGAACCCTAAATCGTATATATTTTCAACCATATAGGTCACACATACTAGAAATACCTGAGTCAAATCAATTTATTCTCCAAAGTTGACCAAAATCTGCACTGTGGTGTTCCTTGGATAGTAATTTTAATGTTTCGAGTGTAAATTTATTTTAGTTTTGAAATAAATCATAAAAATAAATGTTTTTAGGTTAAAATAACATTAAAAATGAATCCGGAATGTCGAAAAACCTCAGGGTAGTCATATGGATCAAAATGAAGATATTTATTGGCAAAATTGTAATTTTGGAGAAAAATGAAATTTTTGGGCCCAATAAACAGTAAAATTCGGGATTTTACTGCCCTTATAACCCCATTATCTTCTCATTTTCTTCATTTCTTTATTCCACTCTCACACCCCAACCCTTAGAACCCTAGAGGAAGACTAAGGGAGGAAGAAAAGGGAAGAGGGAGGTCCCTAGAGCTTGGGTTTCACTTTCAATCTTGATTCAAGGTAGGGGTTTTCTTCCATTCTTGTTCATTGATGTTAGGGTTAATTTATATGTATGTTTTGACTCTTAATCATATGTATTTGCTATGGGTTCCTTGTTTCCTTAATATTCTTGCAACCTTTATCATGTTTTGAGTAAAGTATTGGTGGGAGAACCATAAAAACCCTAGTTTTTGAGGAATGGAGATTTCTCTCTCAATATTCACTAAATCTTGGTGTTGAAAACTCTAGAGCTTTGTGTTGAGTAATATAATGATATTGATAATGATCTCTTGCATGTTTCTCTTTAAATTGCCCTATTTGAAGATATCACTTGTGAGAATTGGGGATTTTTCTTGGAAATTGCTTGTAAATAGGAGACTTGTGGAATTGTTACATTGAGGCTAGGGTATATATATGTGTGTTTTGGCTATCAATGGTATATATATGCTATGGATTCATCATCTCTTAGGCTTTTTGCAAAGATTACATGTTTTGAACAAAGTTAGTGTTTAATACCCATGAAATCTCTTTTCTAGTTTTAAAACCCTAATTTTTGGAGAGTAATGTATTTCCTTCTTAAATGCTTTCTTTATTATGAATTTCGAAACCGTAGTGCTTTGTGTTGGGTAGAAAAATGATGTTATTGTGATCTCATGTATTTTTCTTAGTTGGTTGTGGAATTGTTACATGTTATATTTTGGGGATTTTAGATAGATGCTTGTAAATTGAGATAAATGTTGGAATTGTATGCTTGGTTGGGTTGTTTGTGATGCACATGAGTGAGAGGTTCCATGTAAGGATGCTCACCCCTTCTCAAGAGGTTCCCGGTAAGGATGCTTGAGAAATAAGTCCGTTATAGTGAGAGGTTCCTTGTAAGGATGCTCACCCCCTTCCCAAGAGGTTCCCGGTAAGGATGCTTGGGAAACAATGTAGTGATTGGTGAGAGGTTCCATGTAAGGATGCTCATCCATTCTCAAGAGGTTCCCGGTAAGGATGCTTGAGAATCAAAGGTGACCTAAAAGGGGGTGGAGGTTACCACAAAGTATGCCACCTACCAAAAGAATTGTTGGGAATTGTTTATGGCCATTAATGATTATTAATTGTATGTGATGTTCGTTTATTCATTTAAGTAATGTTTTTTAAATAAACTTGAGATCATTTTTTTAATGTCACCGCTTTATTTCAAATTATGTATCTATGTTATGTTAAAAATGAGACCGACCGTTTTAAATGATTTTCTAAACCTTGTATGGGTTTGAGAGAATTTTTCTACAGAGCTTCGTGCTCACCCCCTACCGCTAACATTTTTCAGATTACCCGCTTGAGGAGGACGTAAGGGTCGAGGAGCCTGCTACTTGGGAGACTCCACTTGACGGGGGTGTGGATCCCGAGGTGGACGCATAGAGCGACCTCCTTTCCTTTTGTACTAGACTAGGAACATTGTGTAGTCTAGCTTCTTTTGTTTATTCCGCTGCGCTACTTTAATTAATTTTTTTGAGATGTAATAGCAATGACTTGGGCTTATTATTTTGGATAATGTTGTAAATATTTTATGGATAAATGGACCCGGTGTGGTCAATGTAGTATAATTGCACAGGTTGTATTTTGGGTAGAGATCCCCGAACAAAGGAGACTCTGCCCGAATTTCGTTAAATTAAGGACCCCGGTTATTTATGGATTTTTATTAGTTGCTCTCATGGTATAAATGGTTTTAGAATGTAATGCCGTCCAGGGTGGTATTTGGGGCGTTACAGGATCTACGTTCCCTTCTATGGGAGCTTCCCAATGTCCCGGCTCGTCAATTCCGAGCTCCTCCTCTAGACAAAGACCTAAAATATGTTGTTTGTAGGGGGTGAGCACTAAGCTTTGTAGCAACATTCTTCCCAAACTCGAACAAGGTTTACAAAAGCATATAAAATGGCTGTTCTCATTTCACAAATAGCATATATAATCTTTGAGGTAAAACAGAGACATTTTAGAATGGATCTCAAGTTTAAGTAGCAACAGTAATTTAAATGAACAGTAAAAGAAACCAAGATCCAACACATATCCATTTCCCAAAATATAAACCATTTTCCCACAAGTTCTTGTAGGTAACCATTTCCCCCAATAATCCAATAATCCATAACTTGAATATCCCACAATCATATGTATATGTATCTCAAACATGATGCGAGGCAAACCCCATGAATCAACACATTGAGTAATATCTAGCCCACACACACACACACAAATCTTCTCAAAGATATCCATCCTTTAGGAAAGGTGTATGCCATACCAATGACAGTGACGTATCCAACCTAGGCATTAGTATACTAACCCTTTTCCACGGTACCCCGTGAGCGATAGTGGTTTAGTCTTACCAAAGCATTAACCCCACTACGAGTGGTAGGAAAAATGCAAACCCACACGGAGCAAGCAACACGTCTACCCACTCTACGATATCTCATCAAAGGCCACCCATGGCCATCCCACACTCATAAGAGATACAATACCAAACCCAATTTCACAATTTACAAGTATATCTTAAAAACCCCCAAATTTATCACATGACCATTTCAATAAACAATTACAAAAATACAAGAGATCACCACAACATCATTTTATTACTCAACACAAAGCACTATGGTTTCAAAATCAATAATAATAGGAAGAATTTAAGAAGAAAATCCATCCTCTCCAAAAACTAGGGTTTTGAAACACAAAAAGAGATTTCATGGGTATTCAACCCTAACTTTGTTAAAAACATGTAATCTTTGCCCAAAAGACTAAGAGATGATGATTTCATATCATATATATAACATTTAGAGCAAAACACACATATATACATAAGCCCTAACCTCAATGTAAGAGAAAGAGAAGAAATCCCCTACCTTGGTGTTCTTGAAATCTAGGGCTTGAATCTGTAATCACCCTTAAATCTTGTATTTTTCCCCTTTGATCTTGAGTTTCTCTCTTCCTTTCTTTCTCTCCTAGGGTTCTAAAGTGTTTAGGGTGAGAGTGGAATGAAGAATGGGGCAAATGAGGGCTTGAGGTGGTGTTTTAAACCCAAAAATCCTGACTTTTTAACTGTTCGGCGAGTGTCAGAGAAAGCGTACCGGTACACAGTACCGGAACGGTTAAGCTACTGGAGTCCTGCGTATCGGTACGCGGTACCGGTACGGTTTGACTGACATATTTTTGCTCTGACTTCCAGTGCAGTTTTAACCCATTTAGAGGTCGAATTGGATAATTTTCATGAGGTACACTTGTGTAGCCCTAGATGTCTTCTATCTACTGTCCAAATTTCAGATCCATTGGAGATCACGATAAAAATTTATGACCTAAATACTAGAAGGTGTCCCAACTCCTTTTTACCCAAATTCTCTCTAAGTGTGTTTTCACTCCGGAATACTTCCTAACTTCCAATACATCCCATATTACCTCTCCCAATGTTTTTCGACCTTCCGGATTCAATGGAAGCATTATTTTGACCTAAATTCTTTTAGAAACTTACATAATCCCTCTTCTCAAGCTTACACACCTTTGACACTTAAACGTTACAATCCATTTGTCTCCCTAGTATTTATTCCTACTATTACAATCTATTTAGTTTATTCTTACATCATTGCTTATATTAGAATTACTATATTAATCTAAACATGTGGGGGTTTACAGTGCTCTTGTGTGTCCCTAAAAACCAGCCGTGATAAGTGATCAATCACCACATTCTCGACTCCCTTATTATCTTTGATGATCAAATAAAATTCTTGCAGGTGGAGGATCCACCTAATAAGTCACAATTTTGCATCCTACTTAGACAAGAAATATTTCAAAGAAGAATGATCAGTATAAACAACAATAGGTGAACCAACGATGTATGATCTAGACTCATTTGAAGCAAAAACTACCATGACGCCCCAAAATTCGGGGGTCCTTTTTCAACCCGTTGATCACTCATCAACCTATAGAAGTACCTGTGCATGCCATATAACCCAACACCACATCATCATACGAGTATTCCAAGATCCAATATCCATCAATTTGCCATCAATATTACTTTGTTTACATCCTTTGAACAAAAGGGCTCAAGGCCCAAAGGCTTGGCAAAGTTATTTTAAATTTTTGAAAATTTTGGAAGAGGTATCGGTAGCTCGTGTACTTGGTACCAGTACCTGGGCTCTCTGCCAGCGACCTATCGGTAGTTGTAAACCTAAGTACCAGTAGCTGAGCCCACTGCCAGCGAGTTACCGGTACCTCAAGACTTGCTACCGGTACCTGAGCTCACTGGAATTATGGTACCGGTAGCTAATCAACTTCCTACTGGTATCATGGCTCAGTTTTTCCTCAATTCAATCCTTTTTCAATTTCAACTTACCCAATCTCATACAACATTCACCCAAACTCATATAACATCAAACTAGACTCAAAATATAGTCCATAAAGCTTCATTACACAACCCTTTAAACACTATTACAAGTCCAAAACAATTTACACCATTATTTTAGAAAATGCAAGATTAAAGCCACATCTCGGCTTCTTCTCAACAAGGTCCCATGTGAGGTCCATCCACCGGCACTTGTCCCACACTTGAAATGTTGTTCCCATAAAGGGTGAGTCACGCTCAATAGGGTATCTCCTAAAGAGGCTACCTCCCAACCCAGATGCATATGAAATGTTCACATGCAATTCAACAATCAAAAAAGCATTCATCCAAGAACATACAACTTCAAGAAATGAATGTCGCAATGCCTTGCCATTTATGAGGTGCGACTCACACATGCAATGCAATTTGAGCCCTCCACCGGCTCCTATGTCACATGCAATGCCATGTGATGCATCCGGGCATTTCAAACCCCTGTCAGTGACGTTACACATCCAATGACAACTTATAAACTTTTGGGTCTTTTTTGGGGTGGGTATTTATGGACTTCCACCAACGGGCACCTAACCGACACGACATCTATGGACTTCCACCAATGGCTTCGCATACATCGACACACTTTATGGACTCAATACCAACAGAGTGTGTATCCAAATCACCAGGTCTTGCACCCAAGGGATAATTTAGCCCTTCTTGTTAACCTCGACCCTATTTTAAATGCAAATCGTGCAACTTAGTCGAACGTTGGTCCAACTTTCAGAAGACCACGCATCATCCAACAAGAATGGTGTTTGATCAAAACCATGCACACACCCACACCCATGTCACATGCCCACGATTGTGATGCTTTCCATGCATATGCAATGTAATGTACAATTGTAATTCCAATGTCATGTTCATCATATCATGAGTGTAGCATGACATACACAATTTCCATAATATCAATTATATCATGAGCATATAATTACATTCCACAATTTCCACCAAATATATTATATCATATCCATTCAATTACCAATGCTTAATCCTTCCTCGGCATTTTATCAAACACCTTTAAAGCACATAATCATGTAACACAAAATCATGCCCAACACATCACATTATCCTTAAAATTTTCAAATCAAGCAATTTCAACAACTCAATTTATACAAGAATTGATTTAACATGTTCTATACCCATTTCCCATACTCTAGTCACACCAAGAATATGTCAAGACAAGAGATATCATCTCTAATCATGTTACCCACTTCATATGCAAATCGTAGGTTGAAAATAAACCTAGCTAGGAGAAGAACCGTACGTCTTGAAGCGTAATACGAGTGGTAGAAACTCCAAGAAGCCCAATTCAAGCTTCAAACCTTTATTTTCAAAAATTTCATCTTTGAAACTTAGTCAAAATCCGCATTTTTTTGGTGCGTAGAAGTAACTCTCATCGCGTAGAATAACTTTCGTACTTGGCCCGAAGCAATCTGACGAAAGATTGGCCCTAGATCGCAAGGAAAAGATGGAAGAAACCCTTGCTTTCTCTCTCTCTCTCTATCCAAAAATCAGCAACCAAATGGGGGAAAATCTAATTTTCCCCCTTTTTATACCACTAGGATACTTGGCCCACAACGCGCCACACCTCCCGTCTTTTCCTGATCCAGTTTTATCCCGAATTAATTAAATCTCGTTCTATGTTATGTTTGAAATATTTTATTTGAACTAACTTCAAATTATTTTTCATGTTTTTCAATTAAAACTCAATCACGTTTATTTTGGTCACGCAACACTTGATCGCATCGTAAAATGTGAAAAATATGACTATCTCAGAATTCAACGAAAATTGACTGGATAACTAAATTTATCGAGACGAATCCAAATGTGAGGTCCGTTTTGTCATCCGTGTTCTAGAAAAATTTAGGTTTTCAACCCGTACCGTAGTGACTAATTACCATTTTGCCATTTTTCATAAAAATTACTTTTTTTTCCCAGGTTTTACATTCCTCCCCCTTAAAAGAAATTGATTCGCCACCTTTTGTGATCTGAATTATATTAATTATACACCCAAGTATAAGTGGTCAAATTGTAGTTTTCTCGGTTTAAGTCCAAGTATCGATCCCACGAAGAGTTTTAGTAATTTAGATTTTTAAAATAAAGAAAAACAGTAAAGTTTGTTGCTTGGAGTAGTATGATGTTTGATAGCTTGTGATGTGAGCTTAGATTGATAACTAGTTTAATTAAAATACACTGCGGAAATAAAGTGCGGAGATAATAAAAATGCGTAAGTAAAGCGTATAAGTGATAACAATATAAAAGATACCCTTCAATTTAAGGATCCATATGCTTTATATTGGTTGATTACTAGAAATGCTACCTCACAACAATTAACTTCCATTTTACTGGAAAGTCAATCGGCAGGTCTGATGTATATAAATTATAACACAGTCGCTTCTTAGGCTAACTGGTGGTAATAAATTATAACGCAGCAACTTCTTAGGAAAGCTGGTTATATTTACGTCAATTGATTAACCCAAGCAAACCAGAAGGACAAGCCATTCATGAGGAATACTTGAGTTATTCAATTGATCTCTTGATAGCAAGTACATAAAGATTAAACCATAACACAGCCACTTCTTAGGTTAACTGGTGGTAATATAGCATAACACAACAACTTCTTAGGAAAGCTGGTTATAGACGTACCAATTAACTAATTCAAGTGAACCAGAAGGACAAGCCATTCATGAGGAATACTTGAATTACCCAATAGGTCATCTGTGATCTATATATATATATATATATGCATGCCAGTTAAACATCCTCAGCGTTCCATCGGAGGACAAGCCATACCAGTAGGAGCACCGTGGTTGTTAGACTGTCCATATATATATATATATATATGCCAGTTAAACATCCTCAGCATTTTGGTGGAAGACAAGTCATTCCGGTAGGAACACCGTGGTTGTTAGACTGTCAGTATAGTTAGATATATAATAAGTAAAGAAACCCTAATAACCCAGAAGGACAAGCCATTCATGAGGATCATTTAGGTTATGTACCACACATCAGTAGAAAATCCTCAGCGTTCCAATGGAGGACAAGCTTCAGGTGTATCCGTAGACCCGGAGAAGGTTGAGGTAGTCATGAATTGGGAGAGGTCGAAGTCAGTCTTTGAGATACGCAGTTTCTTGGGATTGGCAGGGTATTACCAGCGGTTTATTGAGGACTTCTCCCGACTAGCTGCTCCTATGACCAGGTTGACTCGAAAAGAGGTCAAGTTCGAGTGGAATGATTCTTGCGAGAAGGCATTCCAGGAGTTAAAGAGGAGGCTTACTTCAGCCCCTATCTTGATAGTCCCGGAAAGGGGACAGAGGTACACAGTGTATTGTGATGCCTCGAAGGACGGACTAGTATGTGTCTTGATGCAGTCTGGGAGGGTGGTGGCGTATGGTTCTCGGCAGTTAAAGAACCACGAGCAAAATTACCCCACACATCACATGGAGTTGGCGGCCATTGTCTTTGCCTTGAAGGCTTGGCGTCACTATCTATACGGTGAGCAGTTCGAGGTGTTTTCAGACCACAAAAGTCTGAAGTACATCTTTACACAGCGGGACCTCAACATGAGGCAACGCAGGTGGATGGAGTACCTGGAAGATTATGACTTCATTTTGCATTACCACCCCGGTAAGGCAAATGTGGTGTCTGATGCACTCAGCCGAAAGTCACGGAGAGTCTTGGCTAGTGTGGCTTCCCGAGAGTGGCAGATGCTCGAGATTGTGGGACAGTTCGGGCTACACTACAGGGGTCAGGCTCAGGGTAATTTGGGAAGTTTGGTGACTACGCCTTCCCTACTGAACAGAGTGATTGAGTCCCAGTGGCAAGACCCAGAGATATTGTCTATTAAGGACCGAGTACAGGCTGGTACAAGTGATGAGGGCTGGGCCATTCACTCGGATGGTAGTCTTCGGTACAGGGGATGAGTTGTGGTTCCCCAATCTGATGATCTGAGAGAAGAGATCCTCAGGGAGTTTCATTGCTCCCGTTTTGCTGTGCATCCAGGTGGCACGAAGATGTACCATGATCTTCGTCGCCAATATTACTGGAGTGGGATGAAGAAACACGTTGGGGATTTTGTTCGTCGATGTCTCACGTGTCAGCAAGTAAAGGTTAAGCACCAGAGACCAGCGGGATTACTCCAACCTTTGGAGGTAGCTGAGTGGAAGTGGGAACATGTCATGATGGATTTTGTGACCCACTTGCCACGAACATCGCGAGGGCATGACGCGGTGTGGGTGATAGTGGACCGACTTACTAAGTCAGCACATTTTTTGGCGGTGCGGATGACCTTCACACTGGAGGAATTCTGCAGGTTGTATATACGGGAGATTGTCCGGTTGCATGGGGTGCCTGTATTTATAGTATCGGATCGGGATCCCAGGTTTACGGCTCATTTTTGGGAGAGTTTCCAGTGAGCCATGGGGACACACTTGATGATGAGCACTGATTTTCATCCCCAGATGGACGGTCAATCAGAGAGGACCATCCAGACTTTAGAGGACATGCTACGGGCATGCGTCCTAGATCTCAAGAGTAGCTGGGAAGAGCACTTACCCTTGGTGGAGTTCGCCTACAACAACAGTTATCAGACGAGCATACAGATGGCACCCTATGAGGCACTATATGGGAGGCCTTGTCGATCTCCGGTTTGTTGAACGGAAGTAGGAGAGAGACCATTTACGGGTCCGGACTTAGTTAGAGACACCTCAGAGAAGGTGAGTTTGATACGGAAGCGTCTTCTCACGGCTCAGAGCCGACAGAAGAGCTACGTCGATAGACGACGACAACCTCTAGAGTTTGAGGTGGGAGATCATGTCTTCTTGAAGGTGATGCCTACGAGAGGAGTGGTCAGATTCGGCAAGCGAGGAAAGTTGTCACCGAGGTATATCGGGCCCTTTGAGATACTTGAGAGGGTTGGTACAGTCGCTTACCGGTTGGCGTTACCGCCAAACCTATCAGGTGTTCATGCGGTATTTCATGTCTCTATGCTCCGGAAATACACCCCAGATCCGACTCATATGGTGGATTGGGGCGAGCTTGTTGTTGATACGGATGGGACCTTCGAGTAGGGACCGGTGCGTATCATAGATAGCCGAGATCAGGTTTTGCGAGGCAAGACCGTGAGGCTAGTGAAGGTGTTGTGGCAGCACCGGGGAGTGGAAGAGGCGACATGGGAGCGCGAGGACACCGTACGTACCAATTATCCTTTCTTGTTTGAGGATAGACGTACATTTTTATAGTCATTTCCTATTACATGACTGTAGCATATGTATGAGATTGCATGTATGTGTGTGTGTGAATTTCGGGGACGAAATTCTTTTTAAGGGGGGAAGAATGTAAAACCCTAGTAAATTTAAACTTTTTGTGAATAAGGGCAAAATGGTCATTTTCCATCCGAATGTGATACTCATGCTCTAGACCTCGGATGAGGAAACGGAGTTCGCCGTTGGATTCGTATCGCGAAATCGAGTCACCCTGTCAAATTCCGAGATAGTCTGATTTTTGTACGTCGTTCGAGGCGACTGCGTGGCGAATTACATTTTAAAGGTCCCCATAAATATATTTTATATAATTTCCTTATAATTGGATTAAAGTTCAAATAAAATTAATTTGAACTTAAACCGGGATGTAATGAATCGTTTCTGGGTGAAAAACGGACCCGAAAGTAGTAAACGAGCGGTGCGATGTGGACCGCACAATCTAAGGCTATAAATATCGACAAATATCTGATTTTTTCAGATATTCTTTAGCTGAAACCAGTGGGTTTGTTGGCTGAAAAACGTGGGGAAGAGGAGAGAAAAAAAAGAGAGAAATCCAAACTTGTTTCTCAGATCTACGGAGTTCCGTCGGTCGGAATTCTTCGAACCAAGAATCAAAGTCAATCTCCTCGATGAGGGCTACGTCTACGTACCAAGAACGAGGGATTTCACCGAAGATTCCAAGGGGATATTTTGAAGAAATCAAGTTCTTGGGCTTTAGTTGGTAATTCTGGAAGTTCTATCACTTCCTCCACGCTACAAGAGGTAGGGTTCTTCCTACTTTGGTTTATTCCTATCCTTTTGGCCTGTTTTAAGAGGTGGTTATGTGCTTGCATGTTGGCTGTCCAAGGGTTGTCCAAATGGACTGAAAATGGACTGTTTTTAGTGGGTGAATGTGTCTTGCATGTGGGCTGTCCAAGGGTTGTCCAAATGGACTGAAAATGGACTGTTTTTAGTGGGTGAATGTGTCTTGTATGTGGGCTATCCAATGGTTGTCCAAATGGACTGTAAATGGACTGTTTTTGGTACCCAAATGTGGACTGTTTTTGTGTCCAAATGTGGACTGTTTTGTGTCCAAATGTGGACTATTTTTGTGCCGAAATGTGGACTGTTTTTGTGCTGAAATGTGGACTGTTTTGTGCACTAATAAGGGGCTATTTTTGGACTGTTTTATGGCCTATATAGGGGTTGGTTTTATGGCCTATATAGGGGCTGTTTTGGTGGCTTATATAGGAGCTATTTTGTGGCTTATATAAGGGTCGTTGTGTGGGCTATTACATGGGTTGTTTTGTGTTATATTGTGCCTTTGTGATTAAGTGTGTTAATTGCATGTGGTTATACTAAAACATGCTTGAATGATCTGGTTAAATGAAATTATATGCATATGATATAAATTGTCATGGTATACTTGGATATGTAGAAATTGTTCATTTGGCATGCATTACAATATGGACATGGAATTGGCATCACATTCATGGGCATGAGTCATGAGTGTGGGTGTGTGAATACATGGTTAATCAAACACCATTCTTGGTGATTGATATGTGGAATCGGTAAAGTTGGATCGAAGATCCCATTGAGCCGCATGTTGCATGGAAAACTTGTGTCGGGTATAGCAAGAAGGGGTAGATCCCCCCCCTCGGGTGCAAGACCCGACGACTTGGTTATACACTCCCCTGTGGTGAAATTCCGGAAAAGTGTAGTATGGTATACGGAACCGGCGGTATAAAATCCAAAATCCGTTGCCCAACAAGACACAAGATTTTAATTTATAAAGTACTCATTCAATGAGTAACACCCATCAATGATTGGTTTTATAATGAAACAACTTCTATTCCAAACGATCATTGGATGGATTTTTCTTCAAATGACGGTTCATTTCACAAGTGCATTGCATTGTGTTGTGGGAGTCGGTGAGGACTCGGGTTGAAGTTGCATGAGTGAGTCTCATCTCATTTCATGGCATGACATTATGATTTTTCAACATGGAATTGCACGTTCTTGTTGAAATGGATATAGAGTGTTATCGTTTGCATGTAAACATTACATATGCACATAGGTGGGGAGTAGCCTCTGTAGGAAATACTCTACTGGGCGTGGCTCACCCTATACGGGAAAACATTTCAGGTGCGGGATTCACTCCGGTGGATGGCTCTCATACGGGGCCGCAAGAGTGAAGAAAGCCGATTTGTGGCTTTATAACCCCCTTTTGTAAAAATTTTGGAGCAAACTATGTTTTTGGGCATGTATATGTAAAAGAATTGTAATCGAACTATTATGGACTATTTTTTATACAACATTGCATGTTTTGATAATGGTATGGATAGTTGGACCCGGTGTGGCCAATGTTTACTTATAAATGGACCCAGTGCGGTCATTGTTTTATATTAGGCCTCTGATGGGTCATGTGAAGTTATATTGCACAGGTTGGGTTTTGGGTAGAGCTCCCTATACAAAGGAGACTCTGCCCGAATTTCGTTAAGTTATGGACCCCGGTAAATGGGGCATAACAGTGTGATATCGAGTTACTCGGTATCTACAGGTATTCCGCGGGTTGATGGGTAATCAACGGACCCCCGAATTTTGGGGTGTCACAGCTTGGTATCAGAACATATTGATATCTTAAAGCACATTCGAGGGCATCATGGGTTAGAAACGGACACCCGGATTTTTGGGGTGTCACACTATGTCTTCCTCCTTGCATTTTCGTCCATGGAGGTCTTTTAGCATGTGTGACAGGCTTCCCATCCATAGGAGGCTGAGTTAATGGCTTGGGCAGGCTAGGACAAGCCTAGCCTGCAACTTTCTTGGCATCCATCTTCTCTCTCTTCCTCATTAACGCTTGAGCCTCCAAAGTCCAACCTTAGGCAAGGGGAGGCATGTATGTGTGTAAGAGATGTCAGGGGACAAGTGGAAGAATCATAGGTGGGACCCCCAAATGGCATAGCTTGAGTTGGGGGTTGTGTGGCATTTCTGGGCAAAACCTTCCGGAAGGTCGATGCAGACCTTCCGGAAGGTTTATGCAAGAACAGTGAAAACAACAGTCCAGTGAGCTAAACCTTCCGGAAGGTTTATCCCAGTAGAAAAAACCTTTCGGAAGGTTTTGGCAGTGCATAGGCAGACCAAGTGCAGACCTTCTGGAAGGTTTATGGCCAAACCTTCTAGAAGGTTTTCATCCAATTTGCCTTTTTCTTGGTTTTTTCACCTTCCAATCTTTCATTTAAGCTATCCCCTCATCTTCATTGACTTTAAACACTACGATGGGAGCTTAACTCAATCCATTTATAACTTTTCACCTACATTCACACAAAACTTCATCAAAAAAGTAGATTAACTGCATTTCTTTCCAAATTCACAACAAAAGCAATTATAAAAAGGGTATAACCACATACAATATATGCAATATTTTGTGCTAATCACACCCCCATAACTTGAGTTTTGCTAGTCCCTAGCAAACTTCATTTCAAACCACAAGATATAAAACTACGACAAAATCCATTCATACAAGTAAATATTCAAAAACACAAAATGCAAAAATGACAACAGAATTAAAGAAATGGATTTGGGCAATGATAAAATGAAACAACTATGGTATTTTTCATTAATCATTCACAAAAGTTCAATACAATGGGTTAGAGCTTCAAAACAAAACGGCCCAAAATCCTAGAGGTACTTCTACTAGGCCGACAAAACTAACTCTAACTGTACAACCTAAAATCAAAAGAAACAAAACGCCAGAGACATCCTACTCATCACTATCATCATCATCAAATGCATCCTCATCCTCAGCACCACTCTCATACTCACTCCCCTCCTCGTCATCATCGTCGTCATCACCGGACTCTCTCACCTCAACAACCTTAGAAGGTGTGGGAGCGGAGGTAGATGGACCGGCCGGAGGCTGCGGAGGTCCACCAGGGATGGACTCGCCCGGGAAGGTATGCTAAAAGATCCTCATCACCATCATCGACAACCCGCACATAGTAGACTCCAAGGCATCCATACGCTGTGACATAGTGCGGGCTGGGGTAGAAGTAGAAGGTGCTGAGGAGGATGGCCCCGCTACAGGTGGCTCTGGTCCCGATGCTCTGGCTCTCTCTCCCCCTGTCCTGGCTGCTCTCTTACTGCTGCTCGACTTCCCAATGGCACCAGTCTCAAGGGAAAGCAGCGTGTCATGCGCGTAGGACTTCACCTTGCTGTAAGAGCACATCCGTGTGTTGAGATTCTTGAAGGGGAGATTCGCCTTTAGCTTTGCAGCCTTGGTGAACTCCCTCATCTCCTCCCATATTAACAAGGCCACATCAATCGCTTTCCCGTCATAAAAGCATGGAGGAGGGCGAGCTTCTCAATATTTGGGCTCTTCTCGGAACCCCGGGGCATCAAATTATAATGGAGTTCTTTGTTCATGACTCCGTAAGAATGCTTGAGGCCCCCAACAAGAGTCATCCCTTTAAATGTGGTCGGGTCCTCATAAGTGAGCCGCACATAATCAGCGAGTGTCCTACCCCCTTCAACATTGTGTGGGTAGACAGGGGTAGTAGGGGGAGGCCTCTCATACCTTAGTAATGTGGCAATCAAGTCGGGGATCACCTCAAAAGTCTTCCCCCGCACATTAGTCCTTAACACACTACCATCATTGCCAAACACCGAAAATTTCTTATAGAACTCTCTACACAACCCCAAGTTGTAGCCACTCACCTCCTTAAACCAAATACCCAAACCATGTCCCTCAATCACCTTCACGACTTCATCGTTTGGCCCAAGCAAGATCTTGTCCACGTACCTCTCACACGTGACATTTTTTTCTTCGATCCTTTGTCTACGTGCATCGTGTCTCACTTTCATCCTTTTCTCCTCCCGGTCTCCACTACTCGGGCCTTCCATGTTCCTTTTGCGGGAGCTAGTGCCCGCGGGTGGTGGGGACTCAGGGCCCGTTCTCTTGGTGCGGGCCATGCTAATCAACAGTGCCCCCAAGCCAAGAATTGTCAAAATCCACATCAAGAGCCACTCAATGGGCTCGAAGGTGTAAAGAGAAGTCCTTCCTACACGAACCATGGCAATGAAATTCCAAGATTTGAAGAAACCTTAAGGGTGATTGGAAAATGGGGGAAGAACTCGGGAAACTAGGGCTTTTGTGAGAACACCAAGATTTTCGGCAAAAATCACTCAAATTCAACCCTAATCAAGAGAAATGTAAGAATTAAGGGCTTGGGTGAAGTGTTTTGAAGCTTGGAAGGAGTTAGATGGAGAGGAGAGAGTTTGGGAGCTTGAGATTTGGGGGAAATGCGAAGGGTTTTTCAAAAAATTCTAACTTAAAACCCTCGATTTTATCATTCTGGGCAAGACCTTCTGGAAGGTTTTGCTTACTGCTGGGCCACAACTATCCAGTAATGAAAACCTTCCGGAAGGTCGATGATAACCTTTCGGAAGGTTTTGCCTTTGCTGCAAAACCATTCATTTGCTCCAAAACTCACATCCAACCCAACTTTTTTCATCTCCAAAACATTTTAACACCCTATCTGTGCCATATAACCTACCAAAAATTTGAACCACACATATGAACCATAATTGATTGATGATGCCCAAAGTCATTTCGGAAATTACAACATGATTTAAAATTTTGATGTTTTCAAAATATAAGACGTGGATTTCTAATTTTAACTACAAAAATGAATACCCAAAATATAAAGCATGGATTCAAATGACAAGGGCATTCCTAATTCCTACAAATATCGAAAGTTGAGCAATATTCCCCCATCCCGCAAGCATAGGGCTGCAAAACACATCGTTCAAATACCCAAATCAAGGACACATGAGCAACACCATGACTTTAAATGCTAGTCTAGAGTATGCATCTACACATTCATTTTCAAACTCGTGTGTGTGTGAAATGGACATGTAATTTAAGCATTTACACAACAGAGTTCACATTCACTTTGGCTATCCAATTTACGCTTCGATGCAACCTCACCAAGGGTGTCTCTCAACAATGAATCACACTCTAATTATCCTGGCATGCTCTCCATGTGTATATGTGAGGTGGAATCTTGTGAACAAAATGAAGTATGCTCACATATAATCCAAAAATGAAGTATGCCTATAAATGAACAACCTTGACATAATCTCATGAAAAGAATGCTAGGGCATTAGATAGCAAAATCAACCTTTCTTTTTTTTTAAAAGTATGCTATCCCCATGCTTTCTCTAGATCATTTAGGACTTTCAAGGGTTATAATGGGGCCTTGGGGTGATATTGAGGCAAATGAAATGAATGATATAGGATCACAAAGAGGGTTGTTCTGAGTGAATGACTTTTATTTCAAAAACCTCTCCCTTTCCATGGGATTTTCAGTCTAACACCATCACCGCACTCTTTGTTTCTTTTCTTTCTTTTCTTTCTTTTCCTTAACATTTTCCTTTTCTTTTTGTCATTCTTTTCTTCTTTTCACCCCCCTTTTCTCCTTTTCTTGGATTTTTCATTCTTTTCCGTTCAACTCTTTGACTTCAACTTCATTCATCCCTTTGGTTAAGTTTCCGCATCACAATTCCTTATCTTTTATGATCACTCATATTTAGCTCTAGGAACAACCAAGGTGAGGTTGATTTTTATAATTTTGCACTGGCTTGGTCAAATGTGTGGCATGGAAACGAATTTACAATTAAGGCTCAATCACGGCACTAGGGATAAAATTTTCACAAGAAAAAGGCTAAGGCTCAAAACAAATCGAGGATGGCCGAAGATCATTTCTAGATAGGCATGGGAGAGCATTGTACATATCAAGACAAATTCAATCAACTACCCAAATACACCTAACCAAAACAAGCATAATGAGAATATAGATCACATTTAGAATTTGAAAAATTGTTCCTTGAGTAAATGTAAGTTCCCTCCAACAAGGATTGGCACTAAAGCTCTCATGGGTCCTTACTCATCTCCACTATTCATGTCAAGCACTAAAAAGTGAACTCAATCTGTAAATTGTCAAAATTTCACATTCAAGGTGCACTTAAAGTTGAGTTCAAAAGCAAACACATATGTGATAATCGAGTATAGGATGAACTTCTATAATGTGCTCATGTATTCAAGGTTCAACGCAAAGATCAACATATCAACAAACCCATAACACTCTAATTAGGGGAATATAGATCAACATTCAGATATTTTTCAGAAAAACTTTCAAAATTTACACATATTTCAACTATTCTTAAACAAATATCTTTAGATCATGTGAACGGTGAATTTCACCAGAAAAATTTGGTATTATCAACAAAAAATTTCCACAAACATTGGTGTATCATACAAATGGTGCACCTCACCCCCCAAATGGATTCATGCATTGTCTTCAATGCAAAAAAAAAGATGTGATATGCAATGAAGTACTATAAAAAGATGAGTAGGGTCAGAGAACACCTCACACTTGGATTTGAAAAAACACCAATATTTGCAGCTAAGAAAGACAACACTATATGCAAAGATAATGTAAAACCTAGAAAAATTTGAACTTTTTATGAGAAATGGCAAAACAGTAAATTGCCACTATGATGCGGGTTGAGAACCCTTATTTTTCTAGAGCTCAGATGAAGAAACAAACCTCATCATTGGATTTGTCTCGCGAAATCTAGTTACCCAGACAATTTTCATCGAATTCTGAGATAGTCGTGTTTTCGCATTTTACGAGGCAATCGGGTCTCGAGTGACCCAAAAACAAAATTTTTAATAAAATTTTGAAATTTGAAAAATAATTTAAAGCAATTTGAAATAAAAAATATTTGAACTTGAACCGGAGCAAAATTTAATCGTTTCGGGGCGAAAACAGACCCGGGAAAGGGGGGCGTGTGGCGCGACGTAGACCAAGCGTTAAAGGGTATAAATAGGAACAAAAATCTGATTTTTTTGACAAAAATCTCTGCTGATTTTAGTGTGTTAACATATGAGGAAGAAGAGAGGGAAAGGAGAGAAAAAAAAGAGAGAGATTTCAAGGCTTCTCGCTACGATCTACGGAGCTCCGTTGCTTGAATCAACTCGAGCCAATAATTAAAGTCGATCTCCTCGACGAGGCCTACGCTTACATACCAAAAAGAGTGAATTTCACTGAAGTTTTCTAGATGAAATTTTGGAAAAATCAAGGTTTGGGCTTGGGAGTGTATTCTTGGAGCTTACCAACGTTCTTTTACGCTTCAAGAGGTAGGGCTTTCATCCCACTTAGGTTTATTTCCAACCTAGGATGATTGTATGAAATGGGTAGGTTGTTAGATTTGATTTAACAAATGCCTATTGTATTTGAAATGTGAAATAGGTATTGGAAATGTGTAGAATAAATTCTATCTTGACTTGAATACATAGTAATTGCTAGATTGTGATTTCTTGAAATTTTGATAATTGGATACGTGGAAATCACTAAATGTGATTTTTTTGATTTATGTGATGATTATGGGCATTTTTATGTGATAACATGATTTGGTGCCTTGAAGGTGTTTGACTAAATGCCTATGTGAAAATTAAATGTGTTATTGCATAGATTATGTATGACATGCTTGGGGAAAATTGTTGTTAAATGTGAATGTTGGTATATGCTTATGATATATTGGCATTGTGATGACTTTGTGGAAGTTATATGCTTTGGATATAATTTGCCATGAAAATGTTGAATGTGGTTAAATTAGCCAATATGACATTCATTACATATGGGGCGTGATATTGATATTGCAATGGTTCATTACATTGCATATGCATGGAGACATCGCATTTGGTGGGTGTGTATGCATGGTTTGATCAAACACCATTTTTTGTGGATGATACCACGGGCTCGGGGAAAGTTGGATAGAAGATTCGACTGAGTCGCATAGTTAGCATGAAAAACTTGTGTCGGGTATAGCAAATAGGGATAGATTCTCCCTCGAGTGCAAGACCCGATTACTTGGTTCATACACTCCCCTGTGGTGAAATTCTGGAAAAGTGTATCGGTGTGCAGAACCGGCGGTGCAACACCAAAACTCCACTACCCAAAAAAGACACATGATTTTGTTCGATGTGTAACATCCAACAAAGGCACATGATTTTGCTTTATAACAAAGACACATGGTTTATTTTAAAAATATCATCGAACGTATATCATCAATGGAGGATTTATATACATTGGCATTGCATTATGTTGTGGGAGCCGGAGAGGGCTCGGGTTGAAGTGCATGAGTGAGTCTCATCTCATTTCATGGCATGACATGGTGATTTCCAGCATTGAATTTGCATATTCTTGATTGGAATGGTTGTTGCTTGTTGAATGTTACATGTGGACATTTCATATGCACTTAAGTTGGGGAGTGGCCTCTTTAGTAGATACCCTATTGAGCGTGGCTCACCTTTCATGGGAAAATATTTCAGGTGCGGGCTATACACCGGTGGACGGCTCACATTCGGGGCCTCAAAGATGAAGAAAAACCGACTTGTGGTTTTTAATCCATTTTTGTAAAACATTTGCAAAGTTAGTTTTTGGGCATGTAATGTATGAAAAAGAATTGTAATTTGAACTTGTATTAACTATGTTTGATGTATATTGGACCTCAGATGGGTCATGTGATTAAATGTTGTTATACGAGTATGGATAAATGGACCCGGTGTGGTCAATGTTGTATATTGGACCTTGAATGGGTCAAGTGATTGTATGATTGCACATGTTGTGTTTTGGGTAGAGCTCCCCATACAAAGGAGACTCTGCCCGAATTTTGTTAAATTATGGATCCCGGTAAATGGGGCATAATGGCGTAATATCGAGTTACACGGTATCCACGGGTATTTCGTGGGTTGATGGGTGATCAATGGGTTAACAAAGGACCCCCAGTTTTTTGGGGCATCACAGATAAAGTAAGTAAGCATAAACAATTAAAGTAGATAAAAACGACTGTACAATAAAGACTATAGGAACAATTAATCTTCCAACAAGTCTGGGTAAACCGGATCTAACAATTCTTCCTCCACCCCTTGACTTTGAAAACCCTCGAAAAATGGCTTAAGTCTTTGGTCATTGACCTTGAATGTCTTGTCATCCTCGGGGTTGGTGATTTCCACAACTCCATTGGGGTAGGCCATCTTTACAAAATAGGGGTCATCCCAACGGGATCGGAGTTTTTCTTGAAAGATCGCGAGACAAGAATTGTACAAGAGCACTTTTTGTCTAGGCTCAAATGATTTCCTCGCAATGGATTTGTCATGAAAGATTTTATCCCTCTCTTTTGAAATTTTTGAGCTCTCATACGCATCTCTACGAATCTTCTCTAATTCATTCATTTCTAACTTCCTATTCTCAAATTGAAGTTCAAGGTCTTAATGGCCCAATAGGCCTTGTGTTCCATTTCAATTGGAAAATGGCAAGTCTTGCCATAGACGAGCCTATAGGGTGACATGCCTAGAATGATCTTGTAAGGAGTGTGATAAGCCCATAGGGCATCGGTCAACTTAAATGACCAATCTTTCTTATTAGGGTTCACCGTTTTCTCTAGGATGTTCTTGATTTCCCTATTAGCCAACTCAGCTTGGCCATTGGTTTGTGGGTGATAAGCGGTGGACACCTTGTGTGTGACGCCATACTTATGTATCAAAGATATTAATGACCTATTACAGAAATGCGACCCACCATCGCTTATCATTGCACGAGACATCCCAAACCTCGAAAAAATGTTCTCCTTGAGAAACTTGACCACGACACGGTAGTCATTGGTCTTGGTTGGGATAGCCTCTACCCACTTGGACACGTAGTCCACTGCCAGCAATATGTATAGTTAGCCAAAAGACACAAGGAAGGGACCCATGAAGTCAATGCCCCAACAATCAAATATCTCAATAACAAGTATAGGGGAGAGGGGCATCATGTTCCTTCGGGTCACACTACCCAGTCTTTGGCATTCCTTACAAAATGAAACACAGTCTTTGATTAAATAGGGCCAGTAAAAAACTGATTTTAAAACCTTTGTCGAGGTCTTCTTTGAAGAGAAATGGCCACCGCACGCCTCTGAATGGAAAAATTCAAGGACTTGCCATTGTTCATTTCCTGGTATGCATCTCTTCATGACTTGGCCAGGGCAGTACTTGAGCAGGTACGGGTTGTCGAAGTAAAAGTACTTCACATCCGCCATAAACCTCCTTGTATCCTCAGGACTCCAGTGCGGTGGTATTTGTCCTGTAGCAAGATAATTGCATATGTCAGCATACCAAGGACAAATAGAATTAATAGAAAGTAAATGCTAATCAGGGAAAAAGTCAAAGATAGGAATGTGCTCATCGGCATTTTGCACCACAAGTCGGGATAAATGGTCCGCCACCACGCTCTCAACTCCCTTTTTGTCTTTGATCGTCAAGTTGAATTCTTGTAGGAGGAGTATCCACCTAATGAGTCTCGATTTTGCATCCTGCTTAGACAAAAGATACTTCAAAGCAAAGTGATCGGTATAGACTACTATAGGTGAACCAATGATGTAAGACCGAAATTTATCCAATGCAAATACTTCAGCTAACAACTCTTTTTCAGTGGTGGTGTAATTCATTTGTGCTTCATTAAGAGTTTTACTAGCATAGTATATTACATAAGGTTTCTTGTCTTCCCTTTGACCGAGCACAGTGCCGACCACGTAATCACTCGCGTCGCACATAAGCTCAAAAAGTAAGTCCCACTTGGGTGGTCGCATAATCAGAGGTGTAGTGAGCATGTTTTTGAGTTTTTTAAACGATGCCTCACAATTATCTGACCACACAAATGGGACATCTTTGGAAAGCAAGTTGGTCAAGGGTCGAGCCAATGCACTAAAGTCCTTTATAAAGCGATGATAAAAACCAACATGGCCAACAAACGACCTGATATACTTGACGACCTTTGGTGTAGGGAGGTTGGAAATTGCATCCACCTTTGATTTTTCGAATTCGATCTCCTTTGCTGAAACAATGTGCCCGAGCACTATCCCTTGTGTCACCATGAAGTGGCACTTCTGCCAGTTGAGGACCAAGTTCTTCTCCTTGCATCTTCCAAGTACCCTCTCTAAGTTTTCCAAACAACCACTTAAGGAATCTCTGAACACTGAGAAGTCATCCATAAAAACTTCCACGATCTTCTCCACCATATCACTGAAAATCCCCACAACGAATCTTTGAAAAGTCCCTGGGGCATTACACAACCCAAATGGCATGCGTCGGTAGGCAAAGTTACCGTAGGGGCAAGTGAAGGTGGTCTTTTCTTGATCCTCCAATGCGATCTCAATTTGATTGTAGTCGGAGTATCCATCCAAGAAGCAATAGAACAAGTGTCTGGCTACTCTTTCCAACACTTGGTCGAGGAATGGCAACGGGAAGTGGTTTTTCCTTGTGCATGAGTTGAGCTTTCGGTAGTCAGTACACACTCTCCATCCGGTGACCACCCTTGTGGAATTAACTCGTTCTCCTCATTTGCCACAGCTGTAACTCCCGATTTCTTGGGTACTACTTGCGTAAGACTAACCCACTTACTATCGGCAATTGGAAATATGATGCCCACGTCAAGTAGCTTAAGTACCTCATCCCTCACCACATCTTTTATAATGGGGTTAAGTCTCCGTTGTGGTTGTCGAGATGGTTTTGCATCTTCCTCCAAGTAAATCCCATGAGTGCAAATGAGGGGACTAATACCCTTAATGTCGGCTATAGTCCACCCGATGGCTCCTTTGTGCCTCCTCAATATACATAACAATTCTTCCTCTTGGCTTGCCTCCAAAGTTGAGATAATTACTGTGACGCCCCAAAGATCTGGGGGTCCGTTGATTACCCATCAAACCGCGGAATGCCCGTGGATACCGAGTAACTCGATATCACAATGTTATGCCCCATTTACCGGGGTCCATAATTTTAAAAAATTGGGCAGAGTCTCCTTTGTACGGGGAGCTCTACCCAAAACACAACCTGTGCATCACAAAATAACAAGACCCATTTGAGGTCCAATATTCAACAATGACCACACCGGGTCCATTTATGAGTAAATATAGACCACACCGGGTCCATCTATCCACACTCATATAAACATGCAAGACTATATTAAAATTAGTCCATAAAAGTCCAATTACATTTCTTTACATACATTACATGCCAAATTTTACAAACAAAAAGGATTAAAAGCCACAAGTCAGCTTTTCTTCAACCATGTGGCCCCGATTGTGAGCCATCCGCCGGCGCATAAGCCGCACCTGAAATGTTTCCCGTATAGGGTAATCCAACGCCCAGTAGAGTATATCCTACAAAGGCTACTCCCCACCTTAAATGCATATGCAATGTGTATATGTAACAATCAACACATTTATCCATTCAAGCATTGCTATCAAGAATATGCATCCAATGATAGGAATTATATATCATGCCATGAAATGAGATGAGACTCACTTATGCAACTTCAACCCGAGTCCTCACCGATTCTCACACCACCATGCAATGCACTTGTGAAATGAACCGTCATTTGACGAAAAATCCATCCAATGATAGTTTGAAATAAAAGTTGTTTCATTATAAAACCAAATAATTGATGGGTGTTACTTATTGGATGAGTACTTTTATAAACCAAAATCTTGTATCTTGTTGGGCAACGGATTTTGGTATCTCAACCACCGGTTCAGTAAACACCAGCACTTTTCTTGAATTTCACCACCGGGAAGTGCCTGAACCATGTGACCGGGTTTTGCACCCGAGGAAGAGTCTAGCCCTACTTGTTATACCCGACACAAGTTTTCTTCCATGCAACCATGCAACTCAAAGGGGATCTTCGATCCACTTTTTACCGAGCCCACATACCAACCACCAAACAAGGTGTTTGATCAACCATGCATCTCACACACCCACACTCTTGACGTATGCCCATGAATGTGATGCCTCTATGCACAACTATACAATGTTCAATATGCTATGAATGACATATGAACAATCTCAATACATTTCACATATCCCATGGCAGAATTATATCATAAGCATATAATTCCATAATTCTCCATAATGTCAATATAACACAAGCATATATATACATTGACAATTTTCATAAAACAATTACAAGCATGTTATCACAATTTTTATGTCAATAACATACTTAATCACAAAGGCATAATTTAACACATAACCGCCCATGTATTAGCCCACATACAAACCCACTTAACGGCCAAAAACAATCCACAAAACAGCCCCTAGTCGGAGCACAAAACAGCCCCTAATCGGAGCACAAAAACAGCCCCTACATAGGCCTCAAAACAGTCCCTAAACAGGCCATAAAAACAGTTCATAACAGGCCATAAAACAGTCCGTAAAATGGCCCTAGAAACAATCCATGAATGGCCTAAAAACAGTCCATGAAATGGCCCTAAAAACAGTCCATGAAATGGCCTAAAATCAGTCCATGAATTGTCCTAAAAAAAGTCCATGAATTGGCCCTACATGCAGCCCCATTTCAGCCACCTAAACAGTCCAAAAACTGTCCATTTGGACAGCCTATATTCAGTCCCATTTCAGCCATTAAAAGGCCCACTTAAGGTAAGAATAAAACCAAGGTAGGAAGAACTCTACCTCTTGTAGCGTAGATTGAAGTGTAGAGACGTCAAGAACCCCAAAAATAGCCCAAGAACTTGATTTCTCCAAAATATTTTCTTTGGACCTTCGGTGAAATCCAATTTTCTTGGTACGTAGACGTAGCCCTCGTCGCGGTGATCGACTTTAACTCTTGGTCCGAGTTAATCCGAGCGACGAAACTTCGAAGATCGGTGGAAGAAAGCTTGATTTCCCACTTTTCTCTTCTCTTTCTCTCACACGTTGGAACCAACAGATTTGGGGAAGGAAATATCTGATTTTTCAGATATTTAGCCCATATTTATAATTTTTAAAACTTGGCTCACATCGAACCACACGGCCCCCACTTGTTCGGGTCCATTTTCGCCCCGAAACGATTAATTTCGTCCCGGTTTAAGTTCAAATTAATTTTATTTGAACTTTCATCAAATTCTAAGGAAATTTTATAATTTTAATAAAAAATTCGTTTTTGGGGGTCACTGGACACCAGTCATCTCGAAAAACGTGAAAAATCCAACTATCTCGGAATTCAGCGAAATTTGACAAGATGAATCGGTTTCGCGAGACGAATCCAACGGCGAACTCCGTTTTGTCATCCGAGCTCTAGAACATGAATATTTTAAATACGCATTAGGGTGACAAATTACCATTTTGCCCTTTTTCAGAAAAAGTTCAAATTTGCCCGGATTTTACATTCTTCCCCCTTAAAAGAATTTCGTCCCCGAAATTCACACACATATACATGCAATCACATGCGTATGCAACAGTCATATAATACATAATGACAACAAGAATGTACCTCCATTCTCAAATAAGAAAGGATAATTGGTACTTATAGTGTCCTCACGCTCCCATGTTGCCTCCTCCACTCCTCGGTGTTGCCACAGCACCTTCACTAGCCTCATGGTCTTGCCTCACAAAACCTGATCCTGGCTATCCATGATACGTATCGGTCCCTCCTCGAAGGTTCCATCCGCATCAACGACAAGCTCACCCCAATCCACCACATGAGTCGGATCTGGAGTATACTTCCGGAGCATAGAGACATGGAATACCGCATGAACACCCGATAGATTTGGCGGTAACGCCAACCGGTAAGCAACTGTACCTACCCTATCGAGTATCTCGAAGGGCCCGATATACCTCAGCGACAACTTTCCTCGCTTGCCGAACCTGACCACTCCTCTCGTAGGCATTACCTTCAAGAAGACATGATCTCCCACCTCAAACTCTAGAGGTCGTCGCCGCTTGTCAGCGTAGCTCTTCTGCCAGCTCTGAGCCGTGAGAAGACGCTTTCGTATCAAGTCTACCTTCTCCAAGGTGTCCCTAACCAATTCCGGCCCCGTAGCGGTTCTTTCTCCCACCTCCGTCCAACAAACCGGAGATCAACAAGGCCTCCCATATAGTGCCTCATAGGGTGCCATCTGTATGCTCGCCTGATAAATGTTATTGTAGGCGAACTCCACCAAGGGTAAGTGTTCTTCCCAGCTACCCTTGAGATCTAGGACGCATGCCCGTAGCATGTCCTCTAAGGTCTGGATGGTCCTCTCCGACTGACCGTCCGTCTGGGATGAAAAGTAGTACTCATCATCAATTGTGTCCCCATGGCTCGCTGGAAACTCTCCCAAAAATGAGCTGTAAACCTAAGATCCCGATCCGATACTATAGATATGGGTACCCCATGCAACCGGACAATCTCCCGTATATATAACTTGCAGAATTCCTCCAGTGTGAAGGTCATCCGCATCGCCAAAAAGTGTGCCGACTTAGTAAGCTGGTCCACTACCACTCATACCGCGTCATGTCCCCACGATGTCCGTGGCAAGTGGGTCACAAAATCCATCGTGACATGTTCCCACTTCCACTCAGCAACCTCCAAGGGCAAGAGCAAACCTGCTGGTCTCTAGTGTTCAGCCTTAACCTGCTGATACGTGAGACATCGACTGACAAAGTCGCCAACTTGCCTCTTCATTCCACTCCAGTAATACTGGTGATTGATCAAAAACAATCCTATTCCTTACCCTTTAACTACTATCCTTCAAATGATGCAATGTATGAGCGGAAGGAAGGATTTCTCCCCCTTTGGGATAGTGTGAAAAGAAAGGGCAATAGGAAAAGGAAATGGGATGATGTAGATATGGAATGTGTATGCACAAAAATGCTCCCCAATCGCAAGGAGACTTTCGTGAGTTGTGTTTTACTTGGAAAGTATTCCAAGGTCGATTCCACAGGGAAGGAAGTGAGCAAATGTGAAAGTGATTTAGTGCAAAAGAAAGTGTAAAATTCTTGTTGTTGGAAATTGTTTGGTGAAGTGTGTGTTGGTGAAATTAGAATGAGAAAACAAGTGTTGGCAATTCCAAGAGATCCCTCCAATGGGTATACTATCTCAAATCAAAACACTCCTCCGATTGAGCAAGAATGAACGGTTGATTCACGGGAAGCCGAGGATGATGATGGTGAGTGCCTAAGCATAAACCGTGACTAGGCCTACGGGTTATCAAAGACTCACCAAATCATCCACCTTCAATCCGGTCAAACCGAACCATGGGACTCTAAAGGGAGGGTGTAGAAAGAGTTGAAATGGTATACCCCAATGAGGATTCCCCTTGGTCTTGCCAACAAAAAGTGCTTAGCTACTCATACTTGAACTAGACATGATAATGTAAAGGTAATGCATTCTAAGGCTATGGAGTTTTTAAGTAACTAAGTGCAAGAAATCCTAGACTAGAAGTGAATGAAATGAAAAGCTATTTTATATCTATGAACAAGAATAATCTTGAAAGCATTAATGGTAGAACATAAATGGGAGCATTCAACTAACCAAACATGAAGGGAAAAAAACATTTATGGCATTCAATGAACTACTAAGATTCTTACTCAAGATTACAAGACAAATGCAGTAGGAGAAATGGTAAAATCGTCACTTTCTCTCTCTAAAAACCACTATTCATCCTCTTCTCTGCCTAGAGCTCCTCTCTCTAAAACTATATCATACAATACATCATCAATGAATACCCCCCAAGGAGACTCTTGCTTTCCCCCCAAAACGTGCCTAGAGAGAGAGAGAGGTCTACAGAGTTGATCTCCATCACTAGGGGTGCAGCAACATGGGCTGGACAGGGGGTGAGGCAGAGCTGTCTGCCCACCCAGCTTCCTTCTTCTTCTCTCTCTTCATTAATTATCAAGACTCATCCAAATCAATGCAGGGGTGAGAGAGGCTCCAGGATGTGTAAGGGATGTCAGGAAGCATGTAGGAGAAGTGCATGTGGGACCCTCCAAGCCGCAAAGTTGAGTTACAGGCTGTCTGGAGAAAAGTGCAAAAACCTTCCGGAAGGTCGCTGAAAGAACAGTTAAATGAAAAGAATCAAATGCAAGAACTTCCGGAAGGTCAACATCAGTAGCCAAAACCTTCCGGAAGGTTCATTCCAGTAGCCAAAACCTTTCGGAAGGTTCATTCCAGAAAACAAAACCTTCCGGAAGATTTTGGCAGTCAAAAAGAAACCCGAGGCAAAACCTTCCGGAAGGTCCATTCCAGTAGACAAGTCCTTCCGGAAGGTTTTACTCCAGTAGCTAAAATCTTCTGGAAGGTTCATTCCAGTGGACAAAACCTTCCGGAAGGTATTAGTTGTGAACAAGGCATCCAGGGTTTTTAGCAAAACCTTCCGGAAGGTCGACATACACCTTCCGGAAGGTTTTCAGACTGTGAGCAAAAATTGGATTTCTTTCCCCTCCAAACCATCCTTAAAGCTACCCCATACACTCCATTAGCCTCATATAACACCATGGGGGTTTAAATCATGTCATTTACATCATTTTACATGCATTCACCCAAAATTCCATCAAGCCACAAACAAAACCAAAACACTCCCATTTATTGACAAAAAAGGTGAAACAAAAGCACATTAGCACACCATACATGTCATTGTTATGTGCTAATCAACTGGCGACGAAAATTATGACACATCTTCGTGCCCCCTAGATGAACCGCAAAACGGGAGCAGTGAAATTCCCTAAGGATCTCCTCTCTCAGATCCGCCAACTGAGGAACCACAACCCTTCCTCGATACCGAAGACTACCATCCGAGTGAATGGCCCAACCTTCGTCACCTATACCTGCATGTACATGGTCCCGGATGGACAATAGCTCTGTGTCCTGACTCTGGGACTCAATCACCCTGCTCAGTAGAGAAGGTGTAGCCACCAAACTCCCCAAAGTACCCTGAGCCTAACCCATATAACACAGCTCGAACTGTCCCACAGTCTCGAGCATCTACCACTCTCGGGAAACCACACTAGCCACAACTCCCCGTGACTTTCGGCTGAGTGCATCAGCCACCACATTTGCTTTACCGGGATGGTAATGCAAAGTGAAGTCATAATCTTCGAGGTACTCCATCCACCTGCGTTGTCTCATGTTGAGGTCCCGCTGTGTAAATATGTACTTCAGACTTTTGTGGTCTGAAAACACCTCGAACTGCTCACCGTACAGATAGTGGCGCCAAGCCTTCAAGGCAAAGACAATGGCCGCCAACTCCATGTCATGTGTGGGGTAATTCTGCTCGTGGTTCTTTAACTGCCAAGAACCATAAGCCACTACCCTCCCGGACTGCATCAAAACACATCCAAGTCCGTTCGTAGAGGCATCACAATACACTGTGTACCTCTGTCCCCTTTCCGGTACTATCAGAATAGGAGCTGAAGTAAGCCTCATCTTCAACTACTGGAATGCCTTCTCACACGAGTCATTCCAGTCAAACTTGACCTCTTTTCGGGTCAACCTCGTCATAGGTGCAGCTAATCGAGAGAAGTCCTCAATGAACCTCCTGTAGTACCCAGCCAATCCCAAGAAACTGCGTATCTAGAAGACTGACTTCGGCCTCTCCCAATTCATCACTGCCTCGACCTTTTCCGGGTCCACGGATACACCCGAAGCCAACACTACATTCCCCAAGAATTTCACCTCAGTAAACCAAAATTCACACTTACTAAATTTGGCATACAACTGATGGTCTCTCGAGGCCTGGAGAACAATTCTCAAGTGACCCTCATGCTCCTCCTCAGACTTGGAGTAAATCAAGATGTCGTAAACGAAAACCACAACGAACTGATCTAGGTAGGGTTGGAACACCCTTTGCATGAGATCCATGAATGCCGCTGGAGCATTCGTCAATCCGAATGGCATCATTGTGAACTCAAAATGCCCATACCGCGTCTGAAACGCCGTCTTAGGGATATCCGCCTCCCTAACCCTCAACTGATGGTAACCGGTGCGGAGATCTATCTTGGAGTAGACCCGTGCCACTCTCAGCTGATCAAACAAGTCATCAATCCTCGGCAAAGGGTACCTATTCTTGATAGTAACCCTATTCAGCTGCCGGTAATCTATGCATAGTCGAAGGGTTTTGTCCTTCTTCTTTGCAAATAACACTGGAGCGCCCCAAGGTGAGGTACTCGGTCTAATGAACCCCCTGTCCAACAATTCTTGCAATTGGACTTTGAGTTGTTGCAACTCAGCAGGCGCCATCCTATGTGGAGTCATAGAAATGGGCGAAGTATCGGGGTGCAACTCAATAGTGAAGTCTACATCCCTATGTGGAGGTAATCCCGGTAGTTCATCCGGAAAAACATCCTCATAATCACACACAACCTGAGGTAGACCCAACTCCTGTCTCGCCTCTTCCTCTAGGGTAAGGCTTGCTAGCCAACCCATCAACTGCCCGTGCCATCTAGAGTCGTGCACGGCTTGAGGCAAAGTATCGTGCTTTGCCCCTGGAATTTGAAACAAACACCATCAGGCGTATAAGCAGGGACCCGCTTCCGATCACAATCAATGACGACTCGGTGTGCCGCCAACCAATCCATTCTCAGGATTACATCGAACTCCGACATGTCCATGACCCGAAGGTCCACGGTGAGTAGAATCTCTGAGATCTCTAACTCACACCCCCGACATAGCTGATCAACCCTCGCCCTAGCACCTAGGGGAGAACTCACATGCAATGGCTCTTCTAAGGTCTCAACCTCAGAGACCAAGTATTTCACACAAGATGCAGCAATAAATGAATGTGATGCACCAGAATCAAATAGTACTCTAGCCCATAAGCGAGAGAGTAGAAATGTACCCTGTACCACTGACTGGTCTGCTGGCTCAGTCTGAGGTATCATGGCGTAGACACGCCCTTGGGTCCCCAAAGTTCTGGCTTGTGAGCCCTGCCCTCGGCCCCGACCCATACCCTGGCCCATCTGGCCTGCTTGCGGAGTTCCCACTCGTGAAGTGGTAGGAGCCTGTGCAACACCTTGGAACGGATATTGGCTTCCCTGGCCCATAGTGGGGTAAGAAGGAGTGTAGTGAGACTGTGAATATCCCACTGATGGCTGGGACTGAGACGCCCCCTGACCCTGGGATCCCTGCCTCTGAGGACAATCCCGCTTCATATGCCCCCGTTGGTGGCAATGATAGCAAGTCCGTTGGCCTGCCTGAAAAGGAGGCCTCTGATTTCTCCCACCTCGGGAGGACTGACCTTGACCTTGGCCTTGATAGCCGCGGCCCTGCCCTTGATGCCCCTGCGGAGCAGAAGTTCTCTGCCTCTTCCCCGCACTAGAAGAAGAGGATTAACCCTCCTTCTTCTTGCCTTTACCACCCGTTTCCCGGATGTTCCTTGCATCATCAATCTCTCTCTCAATGGCCACAGCTGTCGTGACCATCGTGTCCAAGTCTTGTAGAAGAAGACCCACAATTTTGCCCCGGATGGACAACTTCAAGCCTTCCTCAAACTTACGTACTTTGGCCATATCTGTGGCCACATAATCGTCGGCGAAACGGGCTAATTCAGTGAACTTAGCCACGTATTCCATCACCGACATCGTTCCTTGTCTCAAGTCTAAGAACTCCCGGGCCTTTGCGTGTCGAGCAGCTGCCGGGAAGTACTTACCCATGAAAAGTTCCTTGAACTCTGCCCAAGTCATTGTCCCCAAGTTCTTTGAGGTCTTGATCTAATCCCACCACACTTGGGATTCTCCCTCTAGCTGAAAAGTAGATAGGGTTATCTTCGTAGCATTGAAGGTGATCTCCATTGCCCCTATGACCTTGTCTACTTGCCGGAACCAATGATCAGCTACCATCAGGTCCGCCCTTCCCATGAAGATCGGAGGCTGGTGTGCCTTGAACTTCTGGAGATGACTTGAGCCTCCTTGGCCCCCACTTGCACTAGCCTGTGTAATGGTAGCTGTTGTAGCACTGGCCTGTGCAATAGTAGCAGCCGCAGTACTAATAGCCTCCATGAAGGCTTGTTGGTCAAAGGCCGGTGGTGGTTGGTTGTTGTTCCGTCCACCCCGACGTCCCCTTCCTCTAGTTGCCATCTACACACACATGAGATAGCAATAGACCAACAACCCCCAAAGTTAGGGATCAAACACAAACGTTGAGAATTCTCTCATTGTCCCCATAGTAGAACATGTGTCACATACTAGTAGACCTTTAACCCTTGAACTATCCCGTTCATTCTTTTTTTTTCAAACTCCCAAGGTTATGTTTTCTAACCCTAGTGTTCCTTTTTTCTATATACATTTCTATCATGCATATACATCACATAACACATAACACATAACATGTGTCAACTAAAACACATAACATGAAATGCACAATGAAAGTCATGGTCTAGACCCACGCCCATTCAAGCCCTAGGTAAATCGTATACCTAGGCTCTGATATCAAGCTGTGACGCCCCAAAAATCTGGGGGTCCGTTGATTACCCATCAACCCGCGGAATGCCCGTGGATACCGAGTAACTCGATATCACAACGTTATGCCCCATTTACCGGGGTCCATAATTTAACAAAATTGGGCAGAGTCTCCTTTGTACGGGGAGCTCTACCCAAAACACAACCTGTGCATCACAAAATAACAAGACCCATCTGAGGTCCAATATTCAACAATGACCACACCGGGTCCATTTATAAGTAAATATAGACCACACCGGGTCCATCTATCCACACTCATATAAACATGCAAGACTATATTAAAATTAGTCCATAAAATTCCAATTACAATTCTTTACATATATTACATGCCAAATTTTACAAACAAAAAGGATTAAAAGACACAAGTCGGCTTTTCTTCAACCATGTGGCCCCGATTGTGAGCCGTCCGCCGGTGCATAACCCGCACCTGAAATATTTCCCGTATAGGGTGAGCCAACGCCTAGTAGAGTATATCCTACAAAGGCTACTCCCCACCTTAAATGCATATGCAATGTGTATATGCAACAATCAACACATTTATCCATTCAAGCATTGCTATCAAGAATATGCATCCAATGATAGGAATTCTATATCTTGCCATGAAATGAGATGAGACTCACTTATGCAACTTCAACCCGAGTCCTCACCGATTCTCACAACACCATGCAATGCACTTGAGAAATGAACCGTCATTTGACGAAAAATCCATCCAATGATCGTTTGAAATAAAAATTGTTTCATTATAAAACCAAATCATTGATGAGAGTTACTCATTGGATGAGTACTTTTATAAACCAAAATCTTGTATCTTGTTGGGCAACGAATTTTGGTATCTCAACCACCGGTTTCGTAAACACCAGCACTTTTCTGGAATTTCACCGCCGGGAAGTGCCTGAACCATGTGACCGGGTTTTGCACCCGAGGGAGAGTCTAGCCCTACTTGTTATACCCGACACAAGTTTTATTCCATGCAACCATGCGCCTCAAAGGGGATCTTCGATCCACTTTTTCCCGAGCCCACATACCAACCACCAAACAAGGTGTTTGATCAACCATGCATCTCACACACCCACACTCTTGACGTATGCCCATGAATGTGATGCCTCTATGCACAACTATACAATGTTCAATATGCTATGAATGACATATGAACAATCTCAATACATTTCACATATCCCATGGCAGAATTATATCATAAGCATATAATTCCATAATTCTCCATAATGTCAATATAACACAAGCATATATATACATTGACAATTTTCATAAAACAATTACAAGCATGTTATCACAATTTTTATGTCAATAACACACTTAATCACAAAGGCATAATTTAACACATAACCGCCCATGTATTAGCCCACATAACAACCCACTTAACGGCCAAAAACAATCCACAAAACAGCCCCTAGTCGGAGCACAAAACAGCCCCTAATCGGAGCACAAAAATAGCCCCTACATAGGCCTCAAAATAGTCCCTAAACATGCCATAAAAATAGTTCATAACAGGCCATAAAACAGTCCATAAAATGGCCCTAGAAACAGTCCATGAATGACCTAAAAACAGTCCATGAAATGGCCCTAAAAATAGTCCATGAATTGGCCTAAAAACAGTCCATGAATTGGCCCTACATGCAGTCCCATTTCAGCCACCTAAACAGTCCAAAAACTGTCCATTTGGACATCCTATATACAGTCCCATTTCAGCCATTAAAAGGCCCACTTAAGGTAAGAATAAAACCAAGGTAGGAAGAACCCTACCTCTTGTAGCGTAGATTGAAGTGTAGAGACGTCAAGAACCCCAAAAATAGCCCAAGAACTTGATTTCTCCAAAATATTTTCTTTGGACCTTCGGTGAAATCCACTTTTCTTGGTACGTAGATGTAAAACCCGAGTAAATTTGAACTTTTTTGTGAATAAGGGCCAAATGGTCATTTGCCATCCTAATGTGTATTTGAGATACTCATGCTCTAGACCTCGGATGAGGAAACGGAGTTCTTCAAGCTTCAATCCAAGATTCTTGGAGTTCCGTCGCTCGGATTGACTCGGACCAAGAGTTAAAGTCGATCTCCTCGACGAGGGCTACTTCTATGTACCAAGAACGAGGGATTTCACTGAAGATTCCAAGGGGATATTTTGAAGAAATCAAGTTCTTGGGCTTTGGTTGGTAATTTTTGAAGTTCTATCACTTCCTCCACGCTACAAGAGGTAGGGTTCTTCCTACTTTGGTTTATTCCTATCCTTTTGGGCTGTTTTAAGGGGTGGTTATGTGCTTGCATGTGGGCTGTCCAAGGGTTGTCCAAATGGACTGAAAATGGACTGTTTTTAGTGGGTGAATGTGTCTTGCATGTGGGCTGTCCAAGGGTTGTCTAAATAGACTGAAAATGGACTGTTTTTAGAGGGTGAATGTGTCTTGTATGTGGGTTGTCCAATGGTTGTCCAAATGGACTGAAAATGAATAGTTTTTGGTGAAAAATGTGGACTATTTTTGTGTCCAAATGTGGACTGTTTTGTGTCCAAATGTGGACTATTTTTGTGCCCAAATGTGGACCCTAATGTGAACTGTTTTTGTGCCGAAATGTGGACTGTTTTGTGCACTAATAAGGGGCTATTTTTGGACTGTTTTATGGCCTATATAGGGGTTGGTTTTATGGCCTATATAGGGGCTGTTTTGGTGGTTTATATAGGAGCTATTTTGTGGCTTATATAAGGGCCGTTGTGTGGGCTATTACATGGGTTGTTTTGTGTTATATTGTGCCTTTGTAATCAAGTGTGTTAATTGCATGTGGTTATACTATAACATGCTTGAATGATGTGGTTAAATGAAATTATATGCATATGATATAAATTGCCATGGTATACTTGGATATGTAGAAATTGTTCATTTGGCATGCATTGCAATATGGACATGGAATTGACATCACATTCATGGGCATGAGTCATGAGTGTGGGTGTATGAATACATGGTTAATCAAACACTATTCTTGGTGATTGATATGTGGAATCGGTAAAGTCGGATCGAAGATCCCATTGAGCCGCATGTTGCATGGAAAACTTGTGTCGGGTATAGCAAGAAGAGGTAGATCCCCCCCTCGGGTGTAAGACCCGACGACTTGGTTATACACTCCCCTGTGGTGAAATTCCAGAAAAGTGTAGTATGGTATACGGAACCGGCGGTATAAAATCCAAAATCCGTTGCCCAACAAGACGCAAGATTTTAATTTATAAAGTACTCATTCAATGAGTAACACCCATCAATGATTGGTTTTATAATGAAACAACTTTTATTCCAAACGATCATTGGATGGATTTTTCGTCAAATGACGGTTCATTTCACAAGTGCATTGCATTGTGTTGTGGGAGTCGGTGAGGACTCGGGTTGAAGTTGCATGAGTGAGTCTCATCTCTTTTCATGGCATGACATTATGATTTTTCAACATGGAATTGCACGTTCTTGTTGAAATGGATATAGAGTGTTATCGTTTGCATGTAAACATTACATATGCACATAGGTGGGGAGTAGCCTCTATAGGAAATACTCTACTGGGCGTGGCTCACCCTATACGGGAAAACATTTCAGGTGCGGGATTCACTCCGGTGGATGACTCTCATACGGGGCCGCAAGAGTGAAGAAAGCCAATTTGTGGCTTTATAACCCCCTTTTGTAAAACTTTTGGAGCAAACTATGTTTTTGGGCATGTATATGTAAAAGAATTGTAATCGAACTGTTATGGACTATTTTTGATATAACATTGCATGTTTCGATAATGGTATGGATAGTTGGACCCGGTGTGGCCAATGTTTACTTATAAATGGATCCAGTGCGGTCATTGTTTTATATTGGGCCTCGGATGGGTCATGTGAAGTTATATTGCACAGGTTGGGTTTTGGGTAGAGCTCCCTGTACAAAGGGGACTCTGCCCGAATTTCGTTAAGTTGTGGACCCCGGTAAATGGGGCATAACAGTGTGATATCGAGTTACTCGGTATCTACAGGTATTCCGCGGGTTGATGGGTAATCAACGGACCCCCGAATTTTGGGGTGTCACAGCTTGGTATCAGAGCTTAGGTATACGATTTACCTAAGACTTGAGGGGCATGGGTCTAGACCATTGCATTCCATACGCATTTCATGTTATGTGTTCTACTTGCTACATGTTATGTGTTACTTGTTGTGTGAATTATATACATGGTAGAATGTATATGGAAATGAGGAACACTAGGGTTAGAAAACATAACCTTGGGTTCAGAAAAGGGATGAACGGGATAGTTCAAGGGTTAAACGTCTACTAGTATGTGACACATGTTCTACTAGGGGGGACAATGAGAGAATTTTCAACGTTTGTGTTTGATCCCTAACTTTGGGATACTAAGTTGTTGGTCTATTGCTATCTCATGTGTGTGTAGATGGCAACTAGAGGAAGGGGACGTCGGGGTGGACGGAACAACAACCAACCACCACCGGCCTTTGACCAACAAGCCTTCATGGAGGCTATTGGTACTGCGGCTGCTACTATTGCACAGACCAGTGCTACAGCAGCTACCATTGCACAGACTAGTGCAAGTGGGGGCCAAGGAGGCTCAAGTTATCTCCAGAAGTTCAAGGCACATCAGCCTCCGATCTTCATGGGAGGGGCGAACCCGATGGTAGCTGATCATTGGTTCCGGCAAGTAGACAAGGTCATAGGGGCAATGGAGATCACCTCTGATGCTACGAAGATAACCCTATCTACTTTTCAGCTAGAGGGAGAATCCCAAGTGTGGTGGGATTAGATCAAGACCTCAAAGAACTTGGGGACAATGACTTGGGCAGAGTTCAAGGAACTCTTCATGGGTAAGTACTTCCCAACAGCTGCTCGACACGCAAGGCCCGAGATTTCTTAGACTTGAGGCAAGGAACGATGTCGGCGATGGAATACGTGGCTAAGTTCACTGAATTAGCCCGTTTCGCCGACGATTATGTGGCCACAGACATGGCCAAAGTACGTAAGTTTGAGGAGGGCTTGAAGTTGTCCATCCGGGGCAAAATTATGGGTCTTCTTTTACAAGACTTGGACACGATGGTCACGATAGCTATGGCCATTGAGAGAGAGATTGATGATGCAAGGAACATCCGGGAAGCGGGTGGTAAAGGCAAGAAGAAGGAGGGTCAATCCTTTTCTTCTAGTGCGGGGAAGAGGCAAAGAACATCTGCTCCGCAGGGGCATCAAGGGCAGGGCCGCGGCTATCAAGGCCAAGGCTAAGGTCAGTCCTTCCGAGGCGGGAGAAATCAGAGACCTCCTTTTCAGGCAGGCCAACAAACTTGCTATCATTGCCACCAACCGGGACATATGAAGCGGGATTGTCCTCAGAGGCAGGGATCTCAGGGCCAGGGGCGTCTCAGTCCCCGCCATCAGTGGGATATTCACAGTCTCACTACACTCCTTCCTACCCCACTATGGGCCAGGGAAGCCAATATCCGTTCCAAGGTGTTGCACAGGCTCCTACCACTTCACGAGCGGGAACTCCGCAAGCAGGCCAGATGGGCCAAGGTATGGGTCGGGGTCGAGGGCAAGGCTCACAAGCGGGAACTTTGGGGACCCAGGGGCGTGTCTACGCCATGATACCTCAGACTAAGCCGGTAGACCAGTCAGTGGTACATGGTACATTTCTACTCTCTCGCTTATGGGCTAGAGTATTATTTGATTATGGTGCATCACATTCATTTATTGCTGCATCTCTGTGTGAAAGACTTGGGCTTAGAGGTTGAGACCTTAGAAGAGTCATTGCATGTGAGTTCTCCCCTAGGTGCTAGGGCGAGGGTTGATCAGATATGTTGGGGGTGTGAGTTAGAGATCTCAGAGATTCTACTCACCGTGGACCTTCGAGTCATGGACATGTCGGAGTTCGATGTAATCCTGGGAATGGATTGGTTGGCGGCACACCAAGTCGTCATTGATTGTGATCGGAAGCGGGTCACTGCTTATACACTTGATGATGTTTGTTTAAAATTCCAGGGGGCAAAGCACGATGCTTTACCTCAAGCTGTGTACGACTCTAGATGGCACGGGCAGTTGATGGGTTGGCTAGCAAGTCTTACCCTAGAGGACGAGGCGAGACAGGAGTTGGGTCTACCTCAGGTTGTGTGTGATTATGAGGATGTTTTTCCGGATGAACTACCGGGATTACCTCCACATAGGGATATAGACTTCACTATTGAGCTGCATCTAGGTACATCGCCCATTTCTATGACTCCGCATAGGATGGCGCCTGCTGAGTTGCAAGAACTCAAAGTCCAATTGCAAGAATTGTTGGACAGGGGGTTCATTAGACCGAGTACCTCACCTTGGGGCGCTCCGGTGTTATTTGCAAAGAAGAAGGACAAAACCCTTCGACTATGCATAGATTACCGGCAGTTGAATAGGGTTACTATCAAGAATAAGTACCTTTTGCCAAGGATTGATGACTTGTTTGATCAGCTGAGAGGGGCACGGGTCTACTCCAAGATAGACCTCCGCACTGGTTACCATCAGTTGAGGGTTAGGGAGGCAGATATCCCTAAGACGGCGTTTCGAACGCGGTATGGGCATTTTGAGTTCACTGTCATGCCTTCCGGATTGACGAATGCTCCGGCGGCATTCATGGATCTCATGCATAGGGTGTTTCAACCCTACCTTGATCATTTTTTTGTAGTCTTTGTTGACGACATCTTGATCTACTCCAAGTCTGAGGAGGAACATGAGGGTCACTTGAGGATTGTTCTTCAGACCTTGAGAGACCATCAGTTGTACGCCAAGTTCAGCAAGTGTGAATTTTGGCTGACTGAGGTGAAGTTTTTGGAACATGTGGTGTCAGTTTCAGGTGTATCCGTAGACCCGGAGAAGGTTGAGGCAGTTATGAATTGGGAGAGGCCGAAGTCAGTCTTCAAGATACGCAGTTTCTTGGGATTGGCAGGGTATTACCGGCGGTTTATTGAGGACTTCTCCCGACTAGCTGCTCCTATGACCAGGTTGACTCAAAAAGAGGTCAAGTTCGAGTGGAATGATTCTTGCTAGAAGGCATTCCAGGAGTTAAAGAGGAGACTTACTTCAGCCCCTATCTTGATAGTCCCGGAAAGGGAACAGAGGTACACAGTGTATTGTGATGCCTCGAATGACGGACTAGGATGTGTCTTGATGTAGTCCGGGAGTGTGGTGGCTTATGGTTCTCGGCAGTTAAAGAACCACGAGCAAAATTACCCCACACATGACATGGAGTTGGCGGCCATTGTCTTTGCCTTGAAGACTTGGCGCCACTATCTATACGGTGAGTAGTTCGAGGTGTTTTCAGACCACAAAAGTCTGAAGTACATGGTAGATTATGACTACACTTTGCATTACCACCCGGGTAAGGCAAATGTGTTGGTTGATGCACTCAGCCGGAAGTCACGGGGAGTCTTGGCTAGTGTGGCTTCCCGGGAATGGCGGATGCTCGAGACTGTGGGACAGTTGGGCTACGCTATATGGGTCAGGATCAAGGTACTTTGGGGAGTTTGGTGGCTACGCCTTCTCTACTGAGCAGGGTGATTGAGTCCCAGAGTCAGGACACGGAGCTATTGTCCATTCGGGACCGTGTACAGGCAGGTACAGGTGACGAGGGCTGGGCCATTCACTCGGATGGCAGTCTTCGGTATTGAGGAAGGGTTGTGGTTACTTAGTTGGCAGATCAGAGAGAGGAGATCCTTAGGGAGTTTCATTGCTCCCGTTTTGCGGTTCATCCAAGGGGCACGAAGATGTATCATAATCTTCGTCGCCAATATCATTGGAATGGGATGAAGCGGAAGGTTGGCGATTTTGTTAGTAGATGTCTCACGTGTCAGCAAGTGAAGACTGAACACCAGAGACCAGCAGGGTTACTCCAGTCATTGGAGCTAGCTGAATGGAAGTGGGAACATGTCACGATGGATTTTGTGACGCACTCGCCACGGACATCGCGGGGACATGATGCGGTATGGGTGGTAGTGGACCGACTTACTAAGTCGGCACACTTTTTGGCCGTGCGGATGACCTTCACACTGGAGAAATTCTGCAAGTTATATATACGGGAGATTGTCCGGTTGCATGGGGTACCCGTATCTATAGTATCGGATCGGGATCCCAGGTTTACGGCTCATTTTTGGGAGAGTTTTCAACGAGCCATGGGGACACAGCTGATGATGAACACTGCTTTTCATCCCTAGACGGACGGTCAGTCTGAGAGGACCATTCAGACATTAGAGGACATGCTACGGGCATGTGTCCTAGATATCAATGGTAGCTAGGAAGAACACTTACCCTTGGTGGAGTTCGCCTACAACAACAGTTATCAGGCGAGCATACAGATGACACCCTATGAGGCACTATATGGGAGGCCTTGTCGATCTCCGATTTGTTGGACGGAAGTAGGAGAGAGACCCTCTACGGGTCCGGACTTGGTTAGAGACACCTCAGAGAAGGTGAGCTTGATACAGAAACGTCTTCTCACGGCTCAGAGCCGGCAAAAGAGCTATGCCGATAGACGGCGGCGACCACTAGAGTTTGAGGTGGGAGATCATGTCTTCTTGAAGGTGATGCCTACGAGAGGAGTGGTCAGGTTCGGCAAGCGAGGAAAGCTGTCACCGAGGTATATCGGGCCCTTTGAGATACTTGAGAGGGTTGGTACAGTCGCTTACCGGTTGGCGTTACCGCCAAACCTATCAGGTGTTCATGCAGTATTCCATGTCTCTATACTCCGGAAATACACCTCAGATCCGACTCATGTGGTGGATTGGGGCGAGCTTGTTGTTGATGCGGATGGGACCTTCGAGGAGGGACCGGTGCGTATCATGGATAGTCGAGATCAGGTTTTGCGAGGCAAGACCGTGAGGCTAATGAAGGTGTTGTGGCAGCACCGGGGAGTGGAAGAGGCGACATGGGAGCGCGAGGACACCGTACGTGCCAATTATCCTTTCTTGTTTGAGGATAGAGGTACATTTTTATAGTTATTTCCTATTACATGACTGTAGCATATGCATGAGATTGCATGTATGTGTGTGTGTGAATTTCGGGGACGAAATTCTTTTTAAGGGGGGAAGAATGTAAAACCCGAGTAAATTTGAACTTTTTGTGAATAAGGGCAAAATGATCATTTGCCATCCGAATGCGTATTTGAGATACTCATGCTCTAGACCTTGGATGAGGAAACAGAGTTCGCCATTGGATTCGTATCGCGAAATCGAGTCACCTTGTCAAGTTTCGTCGACTTCTGAGATAGTCAGATTTTTGCACGTCGTTCGAGGCGACTGCGTGGTGAATGACATTTTAAAGGTCCCCATAAATATATTTTATAAAATTTCCTTAAAATTAAGTTAAAGTTCAAATAAAATTAATTTGAACTTAAACCGGGATGTAATGAATCGTTTCGGGACGAAAAACGGACCCGGAAGTAGGAAATATGTGGTGCGATGTGGACCGCTCATTTGCGACTATAAATATCGACCTAAATCAGATATTTAGGCACAAATATCTCATATTCATCACCCTTGGCTGGCCATAGAGAGAAAAGAGAAGAAAACAATAAGTTCTTCAAGCTTCAATCCAAGATTCTTGGAGTTCCGTCGCTCGGATCGACTCGGACCAAGAGTTAAAGTCGATCTCCTCGACGAGGGCTACGTCTACGTACCAAGAACGAGGGATTTCACCGAAGATTCCAAGGGGAGATTTTGAAGAAATCAAGTTCTTGGGCTTTGGTTGGTAATTTTGGAAGTTCTATCACTTCCTCCACGCTACAAGGGGTAGGGTTCTTCCTACTTTGGTTTATTCCTATCCTTTTGGGCTGTTTAAAGGGGTGGTTGTGTGCTTGCATGTGGGCTGTCCAAGGGTTGTCCAAATGGACTAAAAATGAACTGTTTTTAGTAGGTGAATGTGTCTTGCATGTGGGCTGTCCAAGGGTTGTCTAAATGGACTGAAAATAGACTGTTTTTAGTGGGTGAATGTGTCTTGTATGTGGGTTGTCCAATGGTTGTCCAAATGGACTGAAAATGGACTGTTTTTGTGCCCATTTTTTCCCACTTTTCTCTTCTCTTTCTCTCACACGTTGGAACCAGCAGATTTGGAGAAGGAAATATCTAATTTTTCAGATATTTAGCCCATATTTATAATTTTTAAAACTTGGCTCACATCGAGCCACACGGCCCCCACTTGTTCGGGTCCATTTTCGCCCCGAAACAATTAATTTCGTCTCGGTTTAAGTTCAAATTAATTTTATTTGAAATTTCATCAAATTCTAAGGAAATTTTATAATTTTAATAAAAAATTCGTTTTTGGGGGTCACTGGACACCAGTCACCTCGAAAAACGTGAAAAACCCAACTATCTCAGAATTCGGCGAAATTTGACAGGATGACTCGGTTTCGTGAGAAGAATCCAACGGGGAACTCTGTTTCATCATCCGAGCTCTAAAACATGAATATTTTAAATACGCATTAGGGTGTCAAATTACCATTTTGCCCTTTTTAGAAAAAGTTCAAATTTGCCCGGATTTTACAATTACCACCGGGGGTCTCATGCTCCCCTAAGAATGAATATTTGAGATTGGATGGTAAAGGCTTCAACTCCAAGATGGTATTTTTCACAGTCGATGGAAAGATCTTCTTGTCTTTATGTGGAAGCTTCTCAAATGTAGGGGTCCATTTTTCCACCCCTTTCAAGCTCTCCGGCTCCCCTTGATCATCAACCTCTTCCTCCATAAGCTCCAATTTGCTCAAAAGCTCCAAGTGATCCTCCACCAATGTGTCGATCTTATTGACTTCATGTACTTCCTCATCATCCCCCGGTTGTTTACACAAATTGAACACGTTGAGATCCATTGTCATATTCCTAAATGCAAGATTCATAAGACTGTTCCTGCAATTAATCATAGCATTAGATGTAGCAAGAAAATGTCTATCTAATATAATAGGAATTTGTGAAATAGGGTTAGCAACCGGATGGGTGTCAAGTACAATAAAATCAACAGGGAAATAGAAATTTTCAACTTGGACTAAGATATCCTCAACTACTCCCCTTGGTGTTCTAATGCTTCGGTCCACCAATTGAAGAGTGATTGAAGTTGGTTCAACTCTTCAAGTTGGAGTTGTTGATACATCGAGTAGGGTATGAGGTTGACACTTGCCCCCTAATCAAGAAGAGCTTGCTCCATCCGAAAATTCCCTATTGTGATGGCGATGGTAGGGCATCCGGGGTCCTTGAACTTTGGTGGGGTGTTGGTCCTCAAGATTGAGCTCACTTGCTTGGTGAGGAATGTCTTCTTGTGCACATTTAGCTTTCTCTTCACGGTACATAAATCCTTCAAAATCTTGGCACATGAAGGGATTTGCTTTATGGCATCGAGGAGTGGGATGTTGATCTTCACCTACTTGAACATCTCAATAATATCAGAATAGTTAGCCACCTTCATGGGTGGCTTCAAACGATTGGGAAAAGGGACCGGAATGGGGCATGCATGCACATTTCATCAAAAAAAATTTCTTTCTCACTCACCTCACCCTCCTCAAAGTCAGCCTTAGTCTCTTTCTCTTTTTCCAATGTGGCTTTAGGTGATACTTTTGGCAAAATATTTTTATCGATTTGCTTGCCACTCCTTAGGGTGATGACCGTCTTGAGTTGCTCACAACTCTCCTTTATGGGTTCGGATGACTCAATCACATGTTGACCTCTAGGGTTCTCTTGGGGTTGAGCAAGGAATTTCTCCTTCTCTTGTTGTGATGTCCCTATGACATTGGTCAGTTTTGTGATTTGAGTCCAAATGTCATTATTGAAGGTGGTTTGACTTTGGATGAATTGATGAACTACATCCTCCAAATTCCTTTTATGAGGTGGTTGGTAGGTGGGAGGATTGGATGGTCCTTGTTGACCATAACTTTGTAGAGGTGGACTTTGGGAAAAATTTTGTGGAGGTGGGTTCAGTGAATATCCTTGCGGATTGGACCGAGGGTATTGTGAGCTAGACGACTGACCTTGTCCTTGGTATTGACTTTGCTTAGGAGGCATGGTAGGTGAATATTCATTAGACCCGTGAGGAGTGGGATTCTCATTCTTCCAATTGAAGTTCGAGTGATTACTCTAACCCATATTGTAAGTGTTAGAATGTGGGGAGAATGACTACTTACTTTGGTTGAAGGCATTGACTTGCTCATGGTAGAATTCTTTAAGTGCCGGAATGTTAGGGCACTCTGATATGGAATGCTCAACACTCTCACAGATAGAGAAAACCTCCCCGGTCTTGGAAATGTTGGACACCTCATGTCTCCTATTGACTTCTAAACTCTCCACCTTCTGAGACAATTTACTGATTTTGGAAAACAAGTCTTCCCGATCCCTTAAATCATACATCCCTCCCCCGCTTGGTTAATTACTACCCGAAGAAGACTTCGGTACATCGGTGGAATCCGTAATATCCCAAGATTGTGCATTTTGTGCCAATGTACTAAAGTAGTCTAAGGCCTCATCGGGATCCTTGTTTAAGAACTCCCCATTGCACATCATGTCAATGAATTGTCAATGGTCCGATGCAATCCCTTTGTAGAAGAAACTCACCAATTGCCATGATTCAAAACCATGATGTGGAATGGATTGTAGCAATTCCTTGTATCGATCACAACAGTGATAAAATTGCTCATTGGGCTTTTCCAAAAAGTTTTGGATTTTCTTTTTAAGAGCGGTGGTTTTAGGCACCAGAAAAAAATTGTTCAAAAACTTGGAAAGCATTTTTGCCCAAGAGGTTATGGATCGAGGCCTCAAGGAATTCCACCACGATTTGGATTTGTACTTAAGGGAAAAGGAAAACAATTTCAAGCAAGCTATGTCTTCCATAGCATGATTAGTGAGGAAGGTTGCAACTATATCCTCTAATTCCTTAATATGCAAATAAGGATACTCTCTTTCAATTTCGTGGAATTTAGGAAGTAGTTGCAACATTCCTGGCTTAACTAGGAAGGCACGAGCTTGGACCGGTAAGAGAATGCATGAGGGAGTGGTGCAACGAGTGGGTTGGAGATAATCCTGCATTGACCTCGCCAGAGGATCAATGGAGATATTGTTCCCTTCGTTCCTATGAGGGAAATGCATTCTAGGGTTTGGGATTCTAGGGTCTTGCACTTCTCCTCCCCTTGGGACATTAGCACCAACATCCTCAAAGTTGTCACCGGCATCCTCGGGTGGGTCTTGGTCAATATTCATGTTGGGGCCTAAGGGTCGCCTAACCAATCTATTTTGGTCGTCCCGTCCCCATATACAAAGCAATATTTAAAAATTAAAAGACAAGTAAACAAAAGTATATACAAGGAGCAACGTACCTCGACCCGTGATGAAATTCATGAGACTTACCTTCGTTGTCCGAAAATCACCTTCTTAATTCAACGCTTTGTCTTCCTCGGCAACGACGCCAAAAATGCTTGACTTATTCCATCATTCCTAATTTTTGATCATGATTATGGTAATGTGTATGTAGCTTATATGGTCAGATGAGTGTCACTCTCCCTCGGATATCATGCAAGAAATGGAAAAACGGGTGCATGAATGAAATGTGTGTGTGTACAAAGTGTTCCCTAAGCGTAGAGAGACTTTCGAGTGTCGTGTTTTACTTGAAATTGGTATTCCAAGGTCGTCTCCTCAAGGAAGGAAGGTGAATTATGTTGAAGGTGATTTTGGTGAAAAAAGCAAAAGTGTAAAAATCTTTTGAATATGTGTTTTGGTGAGTTTGTGTTCTTGATGGAAAATGCAATAGAAACAAATGTTGGCTAATCCAAAGAGGTCATTCCAATGGGAATGCCAAATCAACTCAAAACATTCTTCCAATGGTGCCTAGAAGTTCGATTGATTCGTAGGAAACGAGGGACTAAAATGGAGGTGAGGATTCAAGCATACCCCGTGACAAGTCTACGGTGTATCAAGAACTCACAATCACGTCCACACTCAACCTAGTCAAACCAAACCGTCTTACGCTATGAGGAGGAATGAAAAAGAGTTGATTTAGCATACCCAAGAGGAATTCTCCCTTGGATTAGCCAACTTAAAGCTTCGCTACTCATATTTAAAGCAAGAATATGTAAAGAGACATGGTATTGAAATGGAAGTTAAACTTGTATTAAAGTGAAGAGAAGTGAGACTACAACAATAAGTGCATTAAATACCCAACTAAAAAAAAGCTTGAAATGTAAAACTTGAACGTAACAATGGTAGGTTGAAAGATATTTGACTAAGCTTGCAATGCACTTGAAATAAATGACATTAAGTACAATAAATGAAGCTTACAAGAGTCTTACAGAAGATTACAAGTGAAATGGGTAAAGGAAATGCAAAAATCTAACTTCTCTCTCTAAAACTATGTCTTCCTCCTTGAACTTCTTTCTCTACAATGCTCTACAATGCTGAATAATGTGTAGTGTAGCTTGCATTTTCGTCCATGGAGGTCTTCTAGCATGTGTGACAGGCTTTCCATCCATACGAGGTTGAGTTGATGGCTTGGGCAGGCTAGGACAAGCCTAGCCAGCAACTTCCCTGGCATCCCTCTTCTCTTTCTTCCTCATTAATGCTTAAGCCTCCAAAGTCCAACCTTAGGCAAGGGGAGGCATTTATGTGTGTAAGAGATGTCAAGGGACAAGTGGAAGAATCATAGGTGGGACCCCCAAATGGTAGAGCTTGAGTTGCAGGCTGTGTGGCATTTCTAGGCAAAACCTTCCGGAAGGTCAATGCAAATCTTATGGAAAGTTTATGCAAGACCAGTGAAAACAGCAGTCCAGTGAGCAAAACCTTCCGAAAGGTTTATTCTAGTAGACAAAACCTTTCAGAAGGTTTTGGCAGTGCATAGGCAGACCAAGTGCAGACCTTCCGAAAGGTTTTCTTCCAATTTGCCTTTTTCTTGGTTTCTTCACCTTCCAATCCTTCCTTTAAGTTATCCCCTCATCTTCATTGACTTTAAACACTACGATGGGAACTTAACTCAAGCCATTTACAACTTTTCACCTACATTCACACAAAACTTCATCAAAAAGATAGATTAACTGCATTTCTTTCCAAATTCACAACAAAAATAATTATAAAAAGGGTATAAACACATACAATATATGCAATATTTTGTGCTAATCAATAGTTCATATTTATTAAAGGTTGGGTAGCCCGACGGACAACATTAGTGGTTGCTAGATAATAAATGAAGGCTACGTAACCTAAAGGGCAACTGTGGAGGATGTATGGAGGCCAAGTGGCCTTGATGGGCAACCTTAGAGGTCACATGGAGGTGAAGTAGCCTGTTAAGCAACCGTGGAGGTTGTATGAAGGTCAAGTGGCTTTGAATGGCAACCTTAGAAGTAACATGGAGGCAAAGTTGTCTGAAGGGCAACCGTGGAGGTTACATGGAGGCTAAGTAGCCTTGAGGTGCAACCATGGACGTTGGCTTGAGATGCAACCATGGAGGTTGGCTTGAGGTGCAACCATGGTGGTCGGTTGGAGGTGCAACCATGAAGGCTGGCTGGAGTTATAACCACGATGGCTGCAATAATCCCAAGTAGAGGAACACTTAGAATTATGAAAAAGAAACTTCTCTTTACTAATCAACGAGAATGAGAAACAAATGTCTCTGAAGACTTATTGAAATAATAAGACGTTGTTGACTAAGCTAAAATTAAAACTTAGTTATTTGGTTGGTCATCTGATTAGATTTGTTGCTCTTCCTGCTCCTAGGTGGCATTCAAGTGCCCAACAATTCTCCGTCCAGTGGTCTTTATCCTTATGATAAGAACAATGGAGGTTTTGATCCCACTTTGATGGATCTCCTATCATCGTAGGTGGCTACCTAAAATACTCCTTGTCTTTGATTTGATTCAGGACTTGATAGATAGGCTCATTTAAGATAGTGTCAGCTCCTTGGTAGGAGTCTCTTGTTCACTTTGATGACCCGTCTATCCTTGATGGGTTGGAAGTGTTGTCTTCCTCCATCTGGTTCTTCTTTTGTAGCCGATCGACTGGTCCCTTGTCGTCCTCCACCTTCACGTACCTCTTGATATGCTCCTGCAAGTTGATGAGCGTGTAATATTTCATATTTAACGGCCTCATTACATGCATTTTAACTCAATTTTGTATTTAATTACTTAGAGTTAGTCGAATTTATGAATAATGTGGAAATTTTGATGTTGCAGGTAATCATAGGGTAAATGATGGATTTTGAAACCCTGCAACTAAGTGTGGACGAGTGGTGAAGAGATGGACACATTACATGAGGATTTTGAGGCTTTAAAGTGAAAGAAATCAAAGAGGTAGTGGTACTTGGTATCATAGGTACCAGTATCTAAGCCTACTAGAATTTTTGTACCGGCACCCGCATCATTTGGTATCGGTACCTCAGTATTCCCCATGTTTTACCATGATCCACTTTGAATCTAAAAAAGTACAAAACATGAAAGTTGTAGATCCGGATTTCCTCTATCTTGCGTCAAACTTTCAGCTCAATCAGACAATGGGATCAAAAGTTATAACAAATTTACAAAAATATCTACCGGTAGAAGACCCTACTGGAAAATACCTATCGGTTGGTTTTTGACGTTCTACCAGTAGAACTTGCCCAGAAAGCGCAGACACTTCCCCACACGACTCCACCTACTCTGGGGGCCCACCTCTTGACCTCCAAACCATACCCTGACATAATTGACACCCCATGATGCTCTCCTAACCCCAAAAGTCAGATTTCAAGTGAGAGAGATAAGGAAAGCAAGAGAGAGAATAGGGGTGGTTGGGAAAGCATGGGAAGTGCATGCTTGGCCTATTTTTGCTTGTTCAAGTGTTCAACCTCTCCCCACTCATTGCAACTCAGTTCACACAGGCTAAGGGAAGGGGGATGGATAAAATTTATCAGGTCTTACACCATTATTCAGTTTTACATGCTTTTAAAGAGAGAAGCTCCAAGAAGAAGATGAAGTTTTAGAGAGAGAAAGTTGGATTTTCACATTTCCTTCACCATTTTCATTGTAGTAAGATTTAGATTACTTGTAATCCTTCCCTCTTTCACTTTAAACTCTTTTATTTTAGTTGTAATTAAGATTAGTTAAATGTTCTAGCATTTACATTTCTACATTTGGGTATTTTGTCTTCAATCTTTGTATTTTGGTTATGAATGATATTTCTCTGGTAGTCTAAACCTTTTCTTGCATTAATACAAGTCTCATGCTTCATTTCAATCCCATGTCTCTTTACCTTATATTGGTTTTTTCTTTTGCTATAAGTAGCTAGACTTTTAGTTGGCTAATCCAAGGGGAATTTCCTCTTGGATAAGTGAAATCGACTCTCTTTCGTTCTTCCTCGTAGTGTAAAGTGTTGGTTTGACTAGGTTGAGTGCGGACGTGGTTGTGGGCTCTTGATACACTGTAGAATTGTCACGGGGTATGCTTTGGCCCAATACATCCACACTAGTCCCTCACTTCCTACGAATCAATCAAACACCGAGACACCATTGGTTGAATGACTTGAGTCGATTTGACATTCCTATTGGAATGACCCCTATGGATTAGCCAACCTTGCTTTCCTCGCATTTTTACCAAAACATAACTCACCAAAACAAAAAAATCAAGATTTTCCAATTTTCATTTCTTTAAAAATCACCCTTCAAAGAAATTTGACCTTCCTTCCCTGAGGAGACGACCATGGAATACCCATTCCAAGTAAAACACGACATTACAAGTCTCTCTTCGCTTGGGGAGCACTTTTGCACACACTCACACGTTTTGTTCATTCATACATGATTTTTCCCATTTCTTGCATTGAACCCGAGGGAGAATGACACTCACCACTTCGTATAAGCCATATACACACAATCCCGGTTCGTGTTGGAGATTAGGGAAAATTGATCCAAGCACAAGTGTGACATATTACAGGGCGGCCACATAGTGAGGTGCTTCCTCAATTCGCTCTCCTTGCAACTCCGAACGGAAAGAGATAGTGGCGGTCTTCTCATCGCCCTCTTCTATTTCGGTATAGGTTTCCAAGTACCTTATGGAATACTCACTTAGAGTATCTCCACATTTCCAGCGTAGTGCCAAGAGTGTGTCAATGGTCATTGGCTCTCGACTATTAGCTATGAACCATGAGATGAATTCTTTTGCAAGTTGTTCCCAAGAGAAGACCGAATTCACGGGCATCCCATTGAACCATGTAAGAGCTGACCTCCCCAAATTGGAGGGGAAAATCTTACACATCAATGCATCGTTGCTTGTCCAGAGGGCTATTTATTAGTAAAGGCCCCAATGTGGATGACAGGATCAGACTTTCCATCATACAACTCAAAAGATGGTGCAGAGAACTTACGTGGGGCCTCAGTTTCTCATATGAACCGAACAAAAGTAGTAATGGTCATTTTTACAAGGGTCTGCCTTGCCCTCTCCTTCGTAGAATGTATGAGATCATCTTGAGTGAAGTTGTGTTGCATTCAGGTGGCCACTTAACAGGCTAGTTCAGATTGCCTACACTTTATTCTTCTATAATCATCGTACCAATCATCTCGTGTAGTGTGACGGGTTGAACTCCCATGCATTTCTTTATGCTCCCTAAGGCAGCCTTCCCTATGCAACTCGCCTCCCCTCTCCACATGACGAGAAGGATGTCGTCTAGTAGAAGGGTCCCTAGGAAAGCGTTGAGAAGTAGTGTATTCCATGAATATCTACCTTGATGACGATCATGGGTCAAATAGCTCCTTGCCAATGACCTGCTCCTATGACAAGTGGATTGAGCCTCATGTGAGTGATCATTGTGGTGGTCACTTTAATGAGGCAGGCGTTTGACCTAACTAACAAGTTTACTGCTCCTTTGGAGAAGGATCCCTTGCTTGAGGGCTTCATGCTCCACCATCTTTTTTCTTATTGCATCCTGATAGGCAACCTTGGTAGCTGGTTCACTTCCTTCACCAAAGGTCAGTAGGTTGTGAGAGAAAGGGTGTTGTTCTTTTGGGCTCTTCTGCCCGTCTCAAAGAAGCGTGTCTCCAGGCAATTGGAGGTTGTAAGTTTAAGGATTTTCAAGGATTAGGGGGAGTGTAAGTGCCAAGCGACTAGTTGAAGGGTCGTTGGTTTTCTCGCCTTAAATGGTTTAAGGCTTCTAGTTTGCCAGAGAACTTAGTCGTTTCCCACAAAAGGAGCCAATTGTGCGGGTAAAGTTCCGCACAAGGAGCCACCACCACGTACGGATGGAGATGACAGTGAGGAAGCTTTGAGTAACCTGCAAGACAACATAACACTGAGGTGAACCGATGGTCGGAGGCGGCCAAAAGGACTCCGATCCTTAAGTCAGATCGTAAGTCAAAGATTAGTATGGAGTGAATAGGCTAGGATTGAATGAATTATCTGGTACTCGAAGACCTTTATCTATAGCAATAAGGAGATGTGTCCCAAAGGAACCAAAACTTGAGGTTGATTAGCTCAACCTCTTCATCAGGTCTTAGACGTACAAGATAGAGTTAGATTATGACTCTTGGTCCTAGGTCCTAATCACTAGCTCCAAGGTATTCATAGTGGTATTAGACTAGGATTCTAGGTCCTAGGTTGTAGCTTAGTTGAGTAGGACTTACCTAGAGGAAATGGGCACATTGTGTACTTGTAGTAGCTTGATCAAGGACAAGGCGACTTGACTCTTGGAGGCTCTAGGTGAGGGGTACCAACTGGCAGTAATGCGAAGAATGGCCTTGCCCATTAGTTTAGGATTACTTTATTCCTAACAATACCTAAGATGAACCCTTAGTTACTTTTAAATTAAGATGAATAGGATGAAAATAGAATTGGAAGCAATTCGTGTATGGCTCCTAGGTGTTTTGAAAAGAAAATATTTTCTAAGCCATTTATGTGTTTTGAAAATATAGATTGAGCTATTATCAGACCTCTCTCGGGCAACACCCTTTAGTGCTCAAGATTATAAATTTGTTCTTGATTTTGTGCGTTAAAAACTAGGAAGGACCGATCTACGCTCACCAGTCTTGGCTAGAGCAGTCTCTTTATGACTTTGGGAATTAGATGGGAAAAGGCCACAAAGGAGTGCACAGAGGTCACTCGAGCAGTGGTGCTCTTGGACTAGTTTGAAAAGTGATTTCTATTCCGGTGTCAACCGCCTTCCCACTGATTGAGTGGTCATTAGTGAATCTGAGTTTTCTTATTTACTAAGACTTCCCTTATTCCTAACCTATAAATAGGAAAAACCTTTCCCATCGCTAGGTTACACCTATTATGAGATTTTTAAGAGAGAAAACACATCTTCTACCTTGAGATCTTCCACTGCTAACCTAAATTCCTAAATTCAAAGGCTACTACTAGAGATTCTATCTAAAATTATAACTTAGTGTTGAAGATCTTGATGGTTTAGAACCAAATCCATTGGTGTGTGCATACCGAAAATTGTTGGCATGCCCATGATTGCTCGAGGCCTAGACGAACAGTGCGGCGGGAGGTCCAAGTGAAGCTACACTAGATGTTGAAGGAGGGCCTTTGACAGAGAGTCCAAGAAAGGAGCATCTTACTATGGTATTGGTTGAGGTATAAGACTCGAATACTTATATGTTGACTTAGACAGTAATGGATTAGGTTTTGGTGAACCGAGAAGGTTCCTTGCAATTTTTCTCGATGAGGACTTTTTGTGTCAATATCACTCGTGTTATTTATTGTTTATCATATACGCTTGTGATTATTTGTACACACACGCACTATATGTTTGTTGAAATGATTGTTTAATATCCATTCAACCACAATTGTGCAAATTTGGTTTGGGATTTGTGATCACCGTGAGATTGATTATGAGCGAATTAATTGAAGATTAATTAAATCAATTGTCATGCGTAAAATGGGTTGTGGTGATTAAAGGGGTTCTCACTTAACTAGCTATATCTTTGTGGAAAGAGGTAATTGTTGTAGTTTGGGTTCTTAATTGGTAATCAATTGGGACAAAATTAAAAAAACAAATTCACCCCTTCCCCTTTAGGTAAAGTGTTTATAACTCTACATGTATAATCGTGAGGGAAGATCCACTTCAGGTTCCCCCTCCCGTAACAACAAATATTGAAGCCAAGGATATTATTGAGTACACAATTTTGCATAATCTTATGTCTTAAACCAACTATCTTAGCTTTGCTTGTTAGTTATATATTTTATTTTAGCCAAGTTTATGTTTTATGAGTAAATCGCGTGTTTACAAGTAATTAGGTGAAAGAAGGAGTGCTTTAAACTTATTTGGATGTATTGGAATGCTTCAAGAAGTCATGGAGATGAGCGGACTTGAAGCAGGAGCATCTTGGCAAAAAAGCAGAAAAATAGCAGTTGTACTGGTAAGACTTCTACTGATTCACCAGGCAGTAAACAGAAATTATAGTGGTACAACTGTACAAAATAGTTGTACTAGTTCATCGCTAAATAGAAATCGCTTCTTCCGGTTCAACCATAGTCTTGTACCTGTTAATCTAAAGTTGAAGCAAATAGAAGGTCTTCCTACCAGTTCATCTTTGCTTCTATTGGTTCATCATGGACAGAGAGGACTTCTACTAGTCCATTCTTCCTTTTGTATCGGTACAACAAAGTAAAACACAACAAGGACTTCTATTTAGAAATTTCAATCGATTGAATATTGAGGGATACTATCCAAGATTCTCATTGGATGGGAGAGAGATGTAAAAGGGAACATTTTCGATTCTTGTTTTTGTGATAATTTTAGTTCTTGTTTAGATACAAAGTATTGGATTAAATTTCATTTTCAATATTAATTTTGTTTTCTATTCAATTTGTATGTCTCTCATAATTACTTTCAATTTAACATGCGATATGTGTGAGTATTTTAGCTACGACATAATCGGAGGAGGGATTCTCATCTGTGAATGGGAGATTTTGACTCTAAGAGGATATTGATTTTCATGTTGTTTTGTTGATTTAAAATAATTACTTTTGAACACGGGTGATTTGTAAACATTCTTGATTAACCGTTGACTTGACACGAGTAATTCTTGGAGTCCCTACAATCAACATGATACCAATTCTTTCATTAAATTAGTTTTGTCATCAAAACACATTTTCTAAATTCTAATTTTCATTGAATATTCTTCATCTAAGTGAGTTTGATTACGATCTTGAATGAGTTCTAAATTGAGTCAAAATTCCTATTCATGGTGGGATGAAATCCAAATATTAACTGGTTTGTTTTAATAGTATTTACAGAATTTTTCAACCATCATCATTTTTCAAAACCAAAAGATTTTTATTTTTAGTTTGTATCATAACACCTTTTAGAATTTGTCTTTATTTCACTATGGAGATGACCTCGGTATTTTCTGAGTTATTACACAATAGAATTTCCTATGCTTGGGAAGCAATTTCAGATACAATCATATTAAAGGACAAGCATTTTTTGTGTTGTTGTCGGGGAGCAATGGATATGAATTTGAAAGGTGATTCGGATCAACGGCCAAAAAGTCTTGTGATTTTCATCACGGGCCCAGATATTTGTTTCCATTGTAATTTATTCATAATTTTTTATTGTCAATTATAGGATTATAGTTTTGAATGTAGGCACGTGATAATGCGGATAATAGACTTGTTAGACGTGACCAAATACCAAACATGAACTTGAACAAGGTAAATAATGACGACCCACAAAATCCGTGGAATGGTGGAAATAATCTCCCAATTGTTCCTTCTATGCAAACGATGAAAGATTATCTCCAACCTACAAGAACCACTGCACCATCTTGCATACTTTTTCTAGTGCAAGCACACGCATTCATTGTTAAGCTGGGAATGCTCCAGCTGCTACCTCAATTCCATTGTGTGGACAGGGAAAACCCTTACCTTCACATCAATGAATTTGAGGATGTAATTAGTACATTCCTTGATCAAAATGTGTGAGAGGAAATTGCTAGGATGAAGTTGTTCCCCTTTTCCCTTAAGGATAAAGTAAAATCTTGGCTGAATTCATTGAAACCACGAACGATATCTTAATGGTCCGATATTCAAAAAGATTTTTTCAAGAAATTTTTCCAATACATAGAACTATTGCTTTAAAGCAACAAATTCAAAAAATTTCAGAAAAAGAAAATGAACAATTCTATGATTGCTGGAAAAGGTTTAAGGACCTTTTAAACTCTGCTCCACATCATAGATTTGAACCATGTCAATTGGTTAGTTTCTTCTATGAAGGAATTACCCTTACACATTGCCAATTCATAGACATGATATGTAATGATGAATTTTTGAACAAAGATCCTGAGGAAGCTCTAGATTATTTTTATAACTTGGTAGAGAATGCCCAATTTTGGGACATTTCTGATCCTACTGAGAGATCAAAGTCATCTACTGCATCCCAATCCGTTAGGGGTGGAAAATATGTTTTGCGAGACCAAGATGAATTACTTGCCAAGATTAAAAAATTCTCTCGCAAAGTGGAAAGTTTGAAAGTGCCAAAAAGTAAACGAGGTAGCTAGTGTGCCCAAGGTTGATGAGTCATGCTCCATATGTGAGTGAGTTGAGCATTCCACGAGGGAATGCCCGACCACTCCAGCATTTAAGGAAATGCTCCATGAACACGTCAATGTATTCAATCAACCTAAGCAATCATTTTCTCCATACTCTAACACATACAATCTAGGATAGCGCAACCATCCTAACTTTAGTTGGAGAAATGATAACACTGTTGCATCTCATGCATCCATGTCATATGTCCCTCCTGTCCAACAGAGTCAATAGAATTTTGCTCAAGGTTCGTCTACTAGTTCTCAACCTCACATTGATGGACCACTAGGGTTTGTACAGAACCTACCTCAGTAAGGATTTGGTCCCCACGGTCAACCCAATGTACCACCATACCATCCACCTCATAAAAAAAGTCTTGAGGAAATTATACATCATTCCGTATAGATTCAGACGACAATCAATAATCAAAATGCACATGCTTTTAATGACCTCAAAACTCAGATGACTAAGTTGACCAACTCATTGGGTGTGCTACAACAAGAAAAAGGAAATTTTTCAGCACAACCCCAGGAAAACCCCAAGGGACAATAGAGTATCGAGTCATTTGATGCCATTAAAAGTAATCTAGAGCAGCTCAAGTCAATCATCACGCTTAGAAGTGGGAAAGAAGTTGATAAAACAATTTTGCTGAAAGTCTCTAAAAATATAGAAAAAGAGACTCAAGGTGACTCTAAGGAGAGTGAGAAACTAAATCTTCCTGAGGTTGTCAATTTGGATGAGAATAATGTCCTATTCCTGCACCCTACCCATAAAGAATAAGAGTACTTGCTAAGCTTACTAACACTGTTGAAATTCTTGATGTGTTCAAGCAAGTAAAGATCAACATTTCATTGCTAGATGTCATATGACTAGTGGTTTTCTGTGCAAAGTTTTTGAAGGATATATGCATTGTCAAAAGAAAAATGAATGTGCAAAAGAAAGCCTTTTTAATATAGCAGGTGAGTTCTATCCTGCAAACCAACACTCCACCCAAGTTCAAGAATCCAGTCTATCCCACCATTTCAATAATCATAGGGGATTTCCAAGTGGATCAAGCATTGTTAAACTTGAGTGCGGGTGTCAATCTTTTGCCTTATTCGGCATACCAGTAGTTAGGCTTGAGGGAGTTAAAGGGAACATCAGTTACTCTCTAGCTGGCAGATCGAAGTATGAAGATGACGAGAGGGATTGTGGAGGATGTTTTGGTCCAAGTGGATAGATTTTACTTTTCTGTTGATTTCATTGTTATTGATACCCAACCTCTTGTTAACCATACTGCTCAAATTCCAGTTATTTTAGGACGTCCTTTTCTAGCAACCTCTAATGCTATTGTTAATTGTAGGAATAGTGTCATGAAGCTCACATTCAGAAACTTGATATTGGAATTGAATGTTTTCAACATTAGCAACTAATCAGGTGATGATTAGGAAATACATGAAGTCAATATGATTGACACCATCATAGAGAAGCAAGTAGCGCACTTATATGATGATGATTTTGAGGAAGTTGCTTTGGTAGAAAGGCTGGGTTTGATTCTGTTTGTGAAGTAGGCACTTGGTTGCCTAAATTTGAAGAGTTGCCACCAATTGAGAAGAAGATTCTTCCATCTGCTATTCAGCCACCTACACTTAGTTGAAGCCACTACCATCTACACTCAAGTATTCATTCTTGGGTAGTGGGGAGAACTTTCCGGTGGTGGTCAGTTCATCATTGAAACCAGAGCAAGAGGAGAAATTGTTGAGTGTCTTGAGAGCTCACAAGCGAGCTATTGGGTAGACCATAGCCAACATTAAGGGGATTAGCCCCCTTATTTGCACACACCAAATATATCTACAGGATGATGCCAAGACATCCCGAAAACCACAAAGAAAACTGAATTCGATTATGAAGCATGTGGTTCAAGCTGAAGTCCTAAAGCTACTTGATGTGGTAATCATCTTCCCGATTATTGACGGCAAATGGGTGAGTCCCACAAAGTGGTACCAAAGAAGTCTGGTGTCTATGTAGTTGCCAATGAGAGCAATGAGCTAATTCCTACTTGGGTGGTGACTGGGCGGCGAGTTTGTATTGATTATCAAAAACTCAATTCTTGCACCCGCAATGATCACTTTCCACTTTTGTTCATTGATCAAGTATTGGAGAGCGTTGCAGGTCATTTTTTTATTGCTTTATGGATTGGTACTCAAGCTACAATCAGATAGATATTGCTCTGGAAGATCAAGAGATGACTACCTTCACTTGCCCTTTTAGGACATTTGCCTCTCATCGGATGCCATTTGGGCTATGCAAAGCCCTAGGTACGTTCCAAAGGTCCATGATGTGAATTTTTTAGTGATATCATGGAGATAATAGTGGAGGCATTTATACATTACTTTTTGGTATTTGGTGATTCATTCAAGGGTTATTTAAAAATTTTGGAAATGTGTTGGTGAGGTGTGAAGAAAAGAATTTGGTGCTCAACTGAGAGAAATGTCATTTCATGGTAACTCAAGGCGTTGTTTTGGGACATATAGTGTCCGAAAGGGGAATAGAAGTAGAAAAATCAAAGGTTGAATTAATTTTAAACTTACCTACCCCTATAACTGTGAAAGATGTGCGGTTATTTCTTAGACATGCCGAATTTTATAAACAATTCATAAAGGATTTTAGTGTCCTGTCACGACCTTTATGTAATCTTTTGGTCAAGGATGTTTCTTTTGTGTGGTCTTTGGATTATGAGGCATCTTTTAAAAAATTGAAAGGTATGTTGATTTCACCTCCAATCATGCAACCACCAAACTGGGAACTTCCATTCAAGCTCATGTGCGATGCAAGTGATTTTGCAGTCTGAGCTTTGTTGGACAAATGGCAAGACAATAAACCTCACTTCATCTACTACTCTAGGCACACCTTAAATGAAGCACAAATGAATTACCCCACCACTGAAAAGGAATTACTAGCTGTAGTTGTAAAATCGGGGGAAAAATTTTAATTTTTATGAAAAATGGTAAAACGGTAATTAGCCACTACGATACGGGTTGAAAACTCGAATTTTTCTAGAATACGAATGATGAAACAGACATCACCGTTAGATTTATCTCACAAAATTTAGTTACTCAGTCAATTTTCGTTGAATACTGAGACAGTCAGATTTTCACGTTTTACGATGCGATTGGGTGTTGCGTGACCAAAATAAACTCGATGGTATTTTAATTGTGAAACTTGGAAAATAATTTAAAGTTAGTTCAAATAAATTATTTCAAACATAACACGGAACAAAATTTAATTGATTCGAGATAAAATCGAATTAGAAAAAGACGGGATGTTTGGTGCGTTGTGGGCCAAGTATCCTAGGGGTATAAAAAGGGAGAAATCAGATTTTTTCCCACATGTGGTTGCTGACTTTTGGATAGAGAGAGAGAGAGAGAAGAAGAAGAAGAGAGAGAAATCAAGGGTTTCTTCCATCTTCTCCTTGCGATCTAGGGCCAACCTTTCGTCGGATTGCTTCGGGCCAAGTAAGAAAGTTGTTCTACACAACAAGAGCTATGTTTACGTACCAAAAATCGTGGATTTCACCGAATTTTCAAAGATGGGATTTTTGGGAATCAAGGTTTGAAGCTTGAATTGGGCTTCTTGGAGTTTCTACCAATCGTACTACGCTTCAATATGTAGGATTCTTCTCCTAACTAGGTTTATTTTCAACCTAGATTTTTCGTATGAAATGGGTAACATGATTAGAGATGATATCTCTTGTCTTGACATATTCTTAGTGTGACTAGAGTATGCGAAATGGGTAAAGAACATGTTAAACCAATTCTTGTATAAATTGAGCCGTTAAAATTGCTTGATTTAGGAATTTCATGGATAATTTGATGTGTTGGGCATGATTATGTGCCTTAAAGGTGTTTGATAAAATGCCGAGAAAGGATTAGGCATTGTTAATTGAATTGATATGATATAATATGCTTGGTGAAAATTGTGGAATGTAATTATATGCTCATGAATAATTCATATTATGGAAATTGTGTATGTCATGCTACACTTCTGATATAATGAACATAACATTGGAATTGGAATTGTACATTACATTGCATATGCATAGAAAGCATCACATCCGTAGGCATGTGACATGGGTGTGGGTGTGTGCATGGTTTTTATCAAACACCATTCTTGGTGGATGATGGGTGGGCTCAGGAAATTTGGACCAAGGTTTGACTAAGTCGCACGGGGTTACATTTAAAATAATGTCGGGGTTAGCAAGAAGGGCTAGATTATCCCTCAGGTGCAAGACCCGCTGATTTGGATACACACTCTGTTGGTATTGAGTGTGACAATGTACGAGGAGCCGTTGGTGGAAGTCCATAGATGTTGTGTCGGTTGGGTGCCCGTTGATGAAAGTTCATAAATACCCACCCCAAGAAATACCCGAAAGTTTATAAGTTTTCATTGGATGTGCCTCATCAATGGCAGGGGCTTGAAATGCCCAGATGCATACACATGGCATTTCATGTGACATGGGAGCAGATGGAGGGCTTGAATTGCATTACATGTGTGAGTCACACCTCATAAATGGCAAGGCATTGTGACATTCATTTCTTGAAGTTGTATGTTATTGGATGAATGCTTGTTTGATGATTGAATTGCATGTGAACATTTTATATGCATCTGGGTGGGGAGGTAGCCTATTTAGGAGATACCCTATTGAGCGTGGCTCACCCTTTATGGGAACAACATTTTAGGTGCCCAACAAGCGCCGGTGGACGGCCCTCACATGGCCTTGAGGGTCATAAAAGATGGAATGGGAAGGTTCATGGTGTAGGTGTCTACTAGTGGGTGGCACACGTCCTACTAGTGAGACAAGGAGAGAAATCTCAATGTTTTGACTTTGATCCCAACTTCAGGATACTAACTTAGTGTTGTATTGCTATCTTACGTGTGTGTAGATGGCAAATAGAGGAAGAGAACACCGGAATCTTCGAGAAGGTGGGCGGAACAACAACCAACCACCACCGACCTTTGACCAACAAGCCTTCATGGAGGCTATAGGTGCAATAGCTGCTACCTTTGCACAAGCTAGCACCAACGTGGGCCAAGGGGGCTCGAGTGACCTCCAAAAGTTTAAGGCACACAAGCCGCCTACTTTCATGGGAGGGGCGGATCCGATGGTGACCGACCATTAGTTCCAACAAGTCGATAAGATCTTAGAGGCAATGGAGATCATGTCACATGCCACTGAGATAAGGTTAGTTGCGTTTCAGCTTGAGGGAGAGTCCCATCTATGGTGAGATTGGGCAAAGGCCTCGAAGAACCCAGAGGCAATGACATGGGGAGAGTTCCACGAGCTCTTAATGGCAAGTACTTTCTGTCGACTGTTTGATAAGCGAAAGCCCAAGAATTCTTGGATTTTAAGCAAGGGACTATGAAAGTGATGGAACACGTGGCTAAGTTCACCAAGTTAGCCCGTTTTTCCAATGATTATGTGGCCATAGACTTGGCCAAAGTGAGGAGGTTCGAGGATGGTTTGAAGTTGTTCATCCGGGGGAAGATTGTGGGCCACCGCCTACAAGATTTTGACTCGATGGTCTAGACGGCCATGGCCATTGAGAGAGAGGTGAAAGATGCAAGAGGTATCTGGGAGGCGGGTGCTAAAGGCAAAAAGAAGGAGGGTCAATCCTCTTCTTCTAGTTCGGGAAAGAAGCAAAAGACTTCTACCCCACAAGGGCATCAAGGGCAGGGCCGCGACTATCAAGACCAAGGTCAAGGTCAATCCTCCCAAGGCGGGAGAAACTTCAGGGCTTCCTACAAGGCATGATAGAGGACTTGTTTCATATTCCACCAGATGAGCCACATGAAGCGGGATTGTCTTCAGAGGCAGGGATCCTAGAGCTATGTGACATCTTAGTCCCAATCATCAGTAGGGCATCCATAGACTTTCTACATTCCTCCATACCCCACCATGGGCCAGGGAAACCAGTTTCAGTTCCAGGGTGCTGCACAAGTCCTTACTACTTCACGAGCGGGGACTCCGTAATCAGGCTAGATGGGCCAGGACATTAGTCGAGGTCGAGGACAGGGCTTACAGGCTGGGACTTCGAGGACCCATGGTAAGTCTACGCCATCACACCTTAGACTAAGCCAATGGATCAGTTGGTGATTTATGGTACATTTACACTATCTCGCTTATGGGCAAGGGTATTATTTAACTCTGGTGCATCATATTCATTCATTTTTGCTTCATGTGTAAGGGATTTGGTCTTAGAGGTTGAGACCTTAGAAGAGCCATTGCATGTGAGTTCTCCCCTAGGAGCTAGGGTATGCATTGATCAGATATGTCGGGGGTGTCATCTAGAGATCTCGGGGATTCTACTCACCGTGGACCTTAGGGTCATGGACATGTCGGAGTTTGATGTCATCCTCGGGATGGATTGATGACTTGTTTGATAAACTGGGAGGGGCATGGGTCTACTCCAAGATAGATCTATGCACGGGATACCATCATTTGAGGATTAGGGAGGTAGATATCCCTAAGACGGCGTTTAGGACACGATATGGGCATTTCGAGTTTATTGTGATACTGTCCGGATTGGCGAATACCCCGGCGGTATTCATGGACCTTATACATAGGGTGTTCCAACCCTATCGTGATTAGTTTGTTGTGGTCTTCATTGATGACATCCTAATCTACTCCAAATTGGAGGAGGAGCACGAGGGTCACTTAAGGGTTATTCTCCAGACCTTGAGAGACCACCGATTGTACGCTAAGTTCAACAAGTGTGAATTTTGACTGACGGAGGTGAAACTCTTGGAACATGTGGTGTTAGCTTCGGGTGTATTCGTGGACCCAAAGAAGGTTGAGGCAGTGATGAGTTGAGAGAGGCTAAAGTCAGTCTTCGAGATCTGCAGTCTCTTGGGATTGGTTGGGTATTACCGGAGGTTTGCTTGATTGTTTCTATTGTAGTATATTTCCTAATCTCTGGACATCACCCTCAAATGTGTGTGTATGGCTTATGTGTGAATGGGAGTGTCACTCTCCCTTAGAATGATGTCAAAAGAAAGGACAACTGAATGGTGGATGAAATGAAATGTACAAAATGTGTGTGTGTGAACAAAAGTGCTCCCCAAGCACAGAGAGACTTTCGTGTGTCGTGTTTTACTTGGAAAATTATTACAAGGTCGTTTCTTCAGGGAAGGAAGGTGAGTCTTGTGAAGGTGATTTTGTAAAAAGGGAAAAATGTGAAATCATTGATATTTGAGTGTTGTGATTATGTTTTTGATGGTGTTTGAAATGAAAAATAAATGTTGGCTAATCCGAAGGGTTCACTCCAATGGGAATTCCAAGTCAACTCAAAACCTTCCTCCAATGGTGCAAAGATGAACGATTGATTCGTGGGAAGCTCGGGACGAGATGGAAGTGAGGATCGAAGCATAGCCCGTGACAAGTCTACTGGATATCAAAGACTTACAACCATGTCCACACTCAATCCAGTCAAACCGAGGGGAGAAAAGAAGATGATTTGAAATGACATACCTAAGAGGAGGTCTCCCTTGGATTAACCAACTTAAAATCTAGCTACTCGTGAAAGCAAGAAAGACATGCATTTGAAAAGAGACATGGTATTGAAATGGAATTTAAAACTTGTATTGATGCTAAAAAGAAGTAGACTACAAAGAAGAATTCATTTCATAAACATAACTAAAGCTTAAAAGAAAAACCCAGCAGAAAAATAAAAGTGCAAGAACATTTGAATTAAACTTGATTACACTAGAATTAAAAGAGATTGCAATGCAAGAAATAAAGATTACAAGAGAACTACAACTTACTGCAATGAAATGGGTGAAGAAAATGAAAAAAACATAAATTTTATCTCCCTAGCACTATTCATCATCTTCTTCCTTGGAGCTCTCTAAACTACTCCTAACTTAGGTAGCCACCCCTTCAAAGCTTGTGGAATGCTGAATATATGGTGAAGACCTCTGTAATTTCGTCCATGGAGGGTCCCACTAGGTGTGTGATAGGCCTCCCATCCATAGGAGGCTGAGTTGATGCATTGCAAAGGCTAGGACAAGCCTAGCCTGCAACCCACCATGCCTCCATCTTTCTCTCTCCTCCTCTCCCATCCTTCACCTTCATTTGCTGACTTTGGGGTGTAGGAGGCATGTATATATGTAGAATATGTCAGGGGGAAAATGGGAGAATCATAGGTGGGACCCCCAAGCAAGTGGAGCATGAGTTGCAGGGATTCTGGGCATTCTAGTCACAACCTACAGGTAGAACGATGAAACCTACCGGTAGGTTTTACTCCAGTAGTATAAACCTACCGGTAGGTCTTTCCGGAAGGTGCCAGCTCTGGACCAGTTTTCGTAGAATTGTTATAACTTTTGATCCAACCTTCTGATTGAGCTGCAATTTTGAAAAAATATAGAGGACATCCAGATCTACAACTTTCATGTTTTGCACTTTTTCAGATTCGAAGTTGATCATGGTCAAAAAGGAGGAAAGCTGAGGTACTACTATCAAATGGTGCGGGTGCTGGTGCCTATGTTACCAAGCATCGATACCTTCTTGATTTCTTTTACTTTTTAGCCTCCAAATCCTCATGTAATGTGTCCACATCTTCACCACTCCTCCATACTTAGTTGCAAGGTTACAAAATCCATGATTTACACTATAATTACCTGCAACATCGAAATTTCAACATTATTCATAATTTTGGCTAACTCTAATTACTTAAATGCAAAGTTAAGTTAAAATGCATGTAATGAGGCCTTTAAATATGCAATATTATGGTGCTCATCAAGTTTCATTGAGGGCTTCTCTCGATTAGCTACACCTATAACGAGATTGACCAGAAAAGAGGTCAAGTTTCAGTGGGATGACTCATATGATAGGGCATTCAAGGAGTTGAAGAGGAGGCTTACTTCAGCCCCTATTCTGATTGTTCTGGAGAGGGGACATAGGTGCACAGTATATTCTCATGCCTCAAATGATAGATTTGGACGTGTATTGATGCAGTCCAGGAGGGTGGTGGCTTGTGGTTCTCGACAGTTAAAGAGTCACGAGCAGAACTACCCTACGCATGACATGGAGTTGACGGCCGTCATCTTTGCCTTCAAGGCATGGCACCACTCTTTATATGGAGAGTAGTGTGAGGTGTTTTCGGACCATAAAAATCTGAAGTACATATTCACGCAGCGGAACCTCAATATGAGGCAGCGTAGGTGGATGGAGTACCTGAAGGATTATGACTTCACTTTGCATTACCATCTCGGTAAGGCAAACGTGGTAGCTGATGAACTCAGTTGGAAGTCACGGGGAGTCTTGGCTAGTGTGGCTTCCCGGGAGTGGTAGATGCTCGAGACTATAAGACAGTTCGGGTTACACTATAGGGTCAGGCTCATGGCACTTTGGGGAGTTTAGTGGCTATGTCTTCCCTACTGAGCATAGTGATCGAGTCCCAGGGTCAGGACACGGAAATATTATCCATCACAGACCTGGTACAGTCAGGTACAGGTGACGAGGGCTGGGCCACTCACGCATATGGTAGTCTTCAGTTCAGGGGAAGAGTTGTGGTTCTCTAGTTTGCAGATCTGAGAGAGGAGATCCTTAGGGAGTTTTATTGCTCCTGTTTTGCTGTGCATCAAGGTGGCACGAAGATGTATCATAATCTTCGCCGCCAGTACTGTTGGAGCAGGATAAAGAGACACGTCGAAAATTTTTTAGTAGATGTCTCATGTATCAACAGGTCAAGGCTGAGCACCAGAGACCTGTAGGGTTGGTCCAGCCTTTGGAGGTGGCTGAGTGGAAATGGGAGCTTGTCACTATGGATTCTGAGACCCATTTGCCACGGATATCACGTGGACATGAGGCAATGTGGGTGATCGTGGATCAGCTTATGAATTCGAGACACTTTTTGGCTACGCGGATGACCTTCACATTGGAGTTGTATATACGAGAGATAGTCCGGTTACATGGGGTACCCGTATCTATAGTATCGGATCAGGATCCCAGGTTCACAGCCTATTTTTGGGAGATTTTCCAGTAGACCATGAGGATACAGTTGATGATGAACATAAATTTTCATCCCCAGACGGACGGTCAGTTAGAGAGGATCATCCAGACTTTAGAGGACATGTTACGGGCATGCGTCCTTGATCTCAGGGGTAGCTGGGGGGAGCATTTACCTTTAGTTGAGTTCGCCTACAACAACAGTTATCAGGTGAGCATACAGAAGGCACCCTATGAGGCACTTTATGGGAGGTCGTGTCGTTCTCTGTTTTGTTGGACAGAGGTTGGAGAGTGACCCTTTAAGGGTCCAAATTTGATTAGAGACACCTCAGAGAAGGTGGACTTAATATGGAAGTGTCTTTTCATGGTTCAGAGCTGGCAAAAGAGCTACGCCGATGGGCGGCGACTGACTTGATCCGAAATGTGTACACCCAAGTGCAGACGGTCAAGCTGTAGTAATAATCCGGTTTGAGTCCGGAGTCGAATCCACAGGGAGCTGTTGTTGGTGTTTCAAAGTAAGCAATGGTGGAGACCAGTTGGTTATATCCTTTGAGATTTGAAATTGTGGTGTTCAGAATTCGTTCTGGACAGAATATAAGATTCTTTCCAGGAGAGTTTTCTAAACAAAATGTGAGATAGACTTTAATATAAAAGAGTCACTCTTTAGTTCAAGGATCTGGACATGTAGTTAATTATCCGGTTTGTTATATTTGTGTGTGATAACTCAATTAACCCCCGTGTCAACAACAGGTTAATCGGAAGATAAGAGTGGATTATGAGAATTAAGTACATGATTCCGATGTCTTTCTATAAGTTTACAAGAATTGTCTGTGCCAAGACTTAACCCGTCTACAAACAAGCAAGTGTTTCTACAAGACATCCAATCATAACATTAATGTTCCATTTCCATTCTTTAATTTAAGCACAATAATGGTGAAGATTGAAGGGTAGTCGTGAAGATCTAGCCGGGGTACTTGCCTTGAACCAATGAGTCTTTCTATACAAGAGTTATCTATGTTATAGAAAGAACTCTTGGTTATACAAAATACTTTAGCTTTGCTAGATGCAATCAATCTTTCAATAAGCATGGGGAATATAAAGTATTAAGCATAATCAAAATTGCACAAATATAACATCCGGATAATTTATACATGCCCTTCTCCTCTTACTAAAGAGTGAATGAGAAACTACTCACTCTTCATGGCTTTAGTAAAGCTAGAAGATTGAGTGATGCTCATTCATCCAAGTAAAGGGATCACAAAGCAAAGCACACTAAACAGGGGGCCGATCTTCGACAAAGAATGAGTGAATCACGTTCCACCTTTCACGGCTTTGGGAAGCTCTAGAAAAGTGGAAGAGTTTCACTCCTCTAAGGGAAGAAAGAAGCTCAAGCAATGGAAGTGAATGAAACACAAATTAAAAGTAGAAGAAAAGTAGTCACTTTTGGAGGGTGATCCACAACCAAAAGTAATCTATCTTTCTTCTAGACATGAAATTAAAAGAGACAAACTACAATAAAAGAAGGCAATACTTCAATTAGGAGAAAGCAACAATACAAGAAAGCAACAATACAAAAAAGCCACAATACAAGAAAGCAACAATTACTTTTGGAGGGTTTTCCACAACCCAAGAGATCTAGAAAAAGTTCCTTTTCTTTACAAGCCAAAAAGGGGTGGTATTTATAGGCAACAAAAATATGCCCTTTACAAACTCCAAGGGATGACATTCACAAGCCCCAAAGATGCCATTCACAAGCTTCCGAAAATTGTCATTCACAAGCTTCCAAAAATTGTCATTCACAAGCTTCCAAAAGATGACATTCATAATCCCCAAAGATGCCATTTGGATTACTTTAATCTCTCTTTGTTTTGAGCTTTAATAATTGTCATCCTAAAGATTGTAGCTTTGTCACAATTGGCTCCCCGGTAGTTTGTAGTTTTGACGCATAAAAACCCTGAAAAGAACAACATTCAATGCGTTATCCTTAATTCACACATTAACCCTAATTAGATTTATTTTGACTAGTTTAACTTTATTTAATTACACAATTGACCTATTAACTTAATTACATTTTGCATTAATTAGGGTTAATCACACCCCCCAACCTAAACAGTACTAGCCCCTTAGTAATAAATGACAACAGAACAAAATAAAATCACTTTTGTAGATAACACGATTGCATTTAGCATATGCAACAAGCCGTTAAACCCCTAGGTGATCCCTAGTGGACGAGTTTTGTCTCGTGAAGGTTTCCAGTGAAGGTACCTACAAACTTCTTTTCCTAATATCCAACAATTGCAACATATGCCCATATTCTAACTAGCAATGGGATGTCAATAATAGTTTTGTTCAATACACCTGAACTAATCATACATGAAAGACATCATAGCCTTAAATGCTATTCTAGAGTATTCACCTACACATTTACTTTCAAAACTCGTGTGTGTGTGAAATGAAGATGTAATTTAAGTATTTACTCAACAGAATCCACATTCACATAGCTATCCAAATTAAGCTTTGATGCAAAACTCACCAAGGGTTTCTCTCAACAATGAATCACACTATGAATATCTTGGCATGCTCTCCATGTGTATATGTGAGATAGAATTTTATGCATGATGAGCACATAATATTGCATATTTGAAGGGCTCATTACATGCATTTTAACTCAACTTTTGCATTTAAGTGCTTAGAAGTTAGCCGTTTTGAACTATAATGTTGATATTTTGATGTTGCAACCTTTTATAGCTTAAATGATTGATTTTAGGACATTGCAACCTTGATGGATGTGTGGTGAAGGCATGGACACAATACATGAAGAATTGGAGGCTTAAAAGTGAAGAAATCAAGAAGGCATTGGTGCTTGGGAACAAGGGCACCAGCTGCAGCAACAATTGGAAGCACTGCCTCTGAATTCCTCAATTTTGACCATGATCTACTCAGAATTTGGAAAAGTTCAAAACATGAAAGTTGTAGATATGGGTTTCTTCTGTTTGGTGTCAAAATTTCAGCCCAATCCAACGGTTAGATCAAGAGTTATGACGATTCTACCGAAGGTGGTCCAGTGCAGAAAAACAGTACCGGTACTCGGTACCGGTACTACGGACCTTCTGGTCGCGAAAACAGCCTGTAACTCAACTTTGAGGCTTGGGGGTCCCACCTACACTTCTCCCACGCCTATCCCAACATTTCCTTACACATTTGCAGGTCTCTTACACATTTTGGGAAGACTTTTGAGGCTTGGCATTCAAGGAGGAAGAGAGAGAAATGGGCTGCCATGTGGGTTGCAGGCTAGCCTGTCCAAGGTTTCAACTCAGCCCCTCTTTGGTGTAAGACCTGCACACACCTAGGGGGACCCTCCATGGACGAAATTCAAGGCTCTCACTCTCCATTATATTCAGCATTACATACACATTGTAGATGGTTGGCTACCTAAGCTTAGGAGTAGAGATAGAGAGCTCCAAGGAGGAAGAAGATGAATAGTGCTCAAAGTGACGTTTTTGCATTTTTCTTCCACTCTTTCACTTGTAGTTTAATGTAAGAACCTTGTAAGTTGGTTAGTCCAAGTTTATTGCAAGTTTACTTTCATGTTCTTCATTTCACCATTGTTATTTAAGTTTTCTTCATTTCAAGCTTTTATATTGGGTATTGCATATTTTTCCTTCATAGTTTTAGATTTATTGCTTCAAGTTAAGTTTCATGCTTTAATCTCCATTTCCTTTATATGTCTATTTACATTATGCTTGTCTTTCATTTATGCATAAATAGCTAGCTTTTAAGTTGGTTAGTCCAAGGGTGAATTCCATTTGGGGATTCCATTCCAACTCTCTTTCATTCCTTCTCTCGGTGTATGTTGGCTCGGTTTGATGGGGTTGAGGGTGGATAAATTGGTGAGTCTTTGATATTCCGTAGGCCTAGTCACGGTTTATGCTTGGATACTCACCATTTTATCCCTAGCTTCCCATGAATCAATCGTACTTCTAGGCACCATTGGAGGAAGGCTTTGAGTTGGCTTGATATTCCCATTGGAATGAACCTCTTGGATTAGCCAACACTTGCTTTCTTGCATTTTCATTTTGAACAAAACTCAACAAAACACAAATACAAGATTTTACATTTTTCTCTTTTGTTCACCAAAATCACTTTCACACAACTCCCTTTCCTTCCCTGAGGAGACGACCTTGGAATTCTTTCCAAGTAAAACACCGACAACGAAAGACTCCTTACGATTGGGGAGCACTTTTGTTCACCACACACGCATTCCATTCCATCCATTTTGTTCATTCCACAATTCCATCCACATCCATTTTATTGTTGTTCCTATCTTCTTGCATCATCCGGAGGGAGAGTGACAATCCCCCATCACTATAAGCCACATACACACATTGAGGGTGAGGGTGATGTTTAGAGGTTAGGAAACAACGTAATTACCAATCAATCAATGCACAAACCGAAGTATGCTCACCTATAATCCAGAAATGAAGCACATGTATAAAAAGTGAAACAACTTTGGCATAATCTCATGAAAGGAATGTTAGGGCACTAGATAGCAAAATCAACTTCTCTCTTTCTTTAAAAGTATGCATCTCCCATGCTTCTCTAGATCATTTAGGACTTTCAAGGGTTGTAATGAGGCCTTGGGGTGATATCTAGGCAAAAGAAATGAAGGATATAGGATAACAAAAAGGGTTGTTACGAGTGAAAGACTAACAACGTCTCCCTTTACATGGGATTTTTCAGTCCAAACCCATCACCACATTTTTTTTTCTTAACAGTTTCCTTTTTCTTTCGATCATTCTTTCTTCTTCTCACCCCTTTTTCTTCCTCTTTTTAGATTTTCATTCTTTTTCTATTGAACTCTTTGAGTTTCAACATCAATTATCCCCTTGTTTGAGTTTCCACACCATGCTTCCTTCACTTTTGTGATCACTCATATTCAGCTTGAGGAACAACCAAGGTAAGGTAGAGATTTATCATTTTCACTGGCTTGGTCAAATGTGTGGTATAGAAACGAATTTCAATTAAACCTCAATCGCGACACTAGGGATAATATTTTCACAAGAATAAAAGCTAAGGCTCAAATAAATAAAAAGAAAATGGCCTAAGATCATATCTAGATAAGCATAGGAGAGCATTGTATATACAAGACAAAGTCAATTAACTAGCCAAATGCACCTAACCAAAACAAGCATAATGAGATTATTGAACAAATTTAAAATTTGAAAAATTGTTCCTTGAGTAATTGTAAGTTCCCTCCAAACGAGGATTGATATTAAAGCTCACATGGGTTCTTACTCATCTCCACTATTCATGTCAAGCACTAAATGTGAACTCAATCCGTAAATTGCCAAAATTACAAGTTCATGGTGCACTTATGGTTGAGTTCAAAAGCAAACAAGTATGTGATACTCTTAGCAATAGGATAAACTTCTATAACATGCTCATGTATTCAAAGTTCAAAATGAAGATCAAAATATCACTAGGCCCATACACTTTCAATAGGGGGATATGGTTCAATATTAGATATTTTTCACAATTTTTTTATTTTTTATTTTTATTTTTATTTTTTTAAACTCCAGTTAAAGATCAAAGTTATTTATATACACATTTATCTATGAAAATTGAAAGAAGACTAAATGCACAAATTGAACTTGGAAAATTATGGCGTCTCAGGATAAGTCCCTACCCACGCTATAGGTTGGCATTTTAGGATATTCCTTACTCGGCCCACATCTTTATTTCAACAAAAAGAATTTGTACAAAAAATATTTACAAAAAAAGTTCGGACCCTTAACCTTCATCCCAAAACACGTTTTTCCACAGCTTTGTCTTTATTAGTCAAAATCTAATCCGAGTCATCGCTTGTGTCTATGTCATTATTAGTGACCCTTCCAACTTCTTGTAACACATAACGTGTAAGTCCCGGGCTGGAATAAGATGGCGTGTCAGGAAAATCCTTACTCTGCCCATACACTATCCAGTTTAATCGATCGGTTGCACGACCCGAAATTGGTTCAGAACACTGATTGTATTTTTTCATGTGAAAACATCTGCCACATTGTTTACAAGCACCCAGTTGTTTGGCACGACGACGTTTAGCAAAAGTACTTCTGCCACACAATGGTTTTGCTTGTGCTTCCCGGATTTCAATTTTTCTCACAACTCTTGCCTTTTTCATTATCACAGCATACACATCGGATGGAAAGGTGCGTAAAACGCCTAAACTGAACCAAAAAAGTTTACTATCCATGCTTGCTAAAATTAGAGACACCCTATCTAGTTCTTTAACATCTGCTAGTCACAAAGACAATTGAAACTGCATCCGATGTGATCATGAAATATAGGCACAAATACTGTAAAAATACGCAATCCAGAATAAAAATAAACATAACCCTTTTTTTTTCTTTTTGCAGGACTGTGAACTGTTCAGATCTAAAACTAGAATTACAAATACGAAATTAGAGAATCTAAAACTAGAATTATAAATACGAAACTAGAGAAAGTAGATCCACACCCCCCAATCTAAACTGAACATTGTCCCAAATGTTTCGAATTTACCAGTGTATGAATTTTGGAAATGAGGTTGTAAGGTACAGATCTGTTCATCTTCCGAAACCTACAAACAACACAAACCAATTAATCATCTTCTAGGGAGATCTGGGTTCAGCTGGAAACCCTTAATCTTAAATGCGAACAGAAGAAGAACACCCATGAACAAATACAGACATATAACGCAAATTATTAAACAAAGGACTGGGTCTTCGAGTTCTACAGCCATGAATTTGTAGGGGGTGGGTTGTTTTTACAGAGAACAATGAAGAAGAAGAAGAAGAAGAAGAAAAGAAAAAAAGAAAAAAAGAAAAAAAGAAGAAGGAAAGAGGGGCCAACAGCGGTGAATGAGAGGGAGACAAAAGGTGAGGGCCTCATAAAGGCGTTCTCTCGGGTCGGGTCAAGATGTATTTTTCCTGACCCGATCCATTTGAGTGTCGGCAGACGTGAATCTCGGAGGGATATTCTGGTTCCATCAAAAGAATGGTGTCCACATTTTTAACAAAGTCCTCCAAAAATGGTTTCAACCGCTGACCATTAACAATAAAGATATTACCATTCGATGGGTTTTCTACATCAACTGCTCCATGGCTAAACACCTTTTTGACAATGTAAGGCCCAGTCCATCTTGACTTCAATTTACCAGGAAAGAGGCGGAGTCTTGAATTGAACAATAGGACTTTTTGAGAAGGTTCAAAAGACTTCCGTACAATGTTCTTATCATGAAAAATTTTCATTCTGATTTTTCACAATCTTAGCATTCTCATATGCTTCATTTCTTAATTCCTCCAATTCATTTATCTGAAGTTTCCTTGCTAGTCCGGCCTTGTCTAGGTCAAGATTTATTGCTTTAATGGCCCAGTATGCCCTATGTTCCAATTCCACAGGTAGGTGACATGACTTTCCATAGACTAATCGATAAGGAGACATGCCCAAAATTGTTTTGAAAGCAGTGCGATATGCCCAGAGTGCATCAGTTAGTCTTAACGACCAATCTTTGGGGTCTGGATTTACCGTTTTTTCTAAAATTAATTTGATCTCTCGATTAGCTAATTCAGCCTGTCCACTAGTCTGTGAGTGATAAGGGGTTGCAATTTTGTGAAAGATCAAGTATTTTCTCATTAAATTCTAGAATGGACGATTGCAAAAATGAGCACCCCCATCACTTATGATTGATCTCGGAATTCCAAATTGGGGCAAAATATTTTCTTTAAAAAATTTGATCACTGTGCGGTGATCATTGTTTCGGAATGGAATTGCTTCAACCCATTTAGATACATAGTCTACGGCCACTAAAATGTATAGATAGCCAAAGGAAAGGGGAAATGGTCCCATAAAATCGATGCTCCAACAATCAAAAATTTCAATCACCAGAATGGGGTTTAAGGGCATCATGTTTCTTTTAGAAATGCTTCCTAACCTTTGGCATCTATCGGAAGTTAAACAAAAGGCATGGACATCTTTGAAAAGTGTGGGCCAATAAAATCCACACTGCAGGATTTTTGCAGCGGTTTTCCTTGATGAAAAATGGCCACCGCATGCTTTAGAATGACAAAATGTTATTACCTGGCTGCTTTCATGAACGGGGATGCAACGCCTTATGATTTGGTCCTTACAGTACCTGAATACGTAAGGATCCTCCCAAAAGAAGTTACGAACCTCCCTCAGAAATTTCTTTTTTTCCATCATGGTAAAGGACGGTGGGAACGTACCAGTAGCAAGGAAGTTAGCAATATCCGCATACCATGGTGTCTTATCAATCATGAACAGTTGTTCATCGGGAAATTTCTCATTGATTGGCAGTCCATCTTCACGAAATTCATATGTTAATCTAGACAGATGATCTGCCACCACATTCTCGACACCTTTCTTGTCTTTGATGACAAGATCAAACTCTTGGAGCAAGAGTATCCATCTCAAGAGTCTTGGCTTGGCGTCCTTCTTTGTGAGCAAGAATTTTAGGGCTGCATGGTCAGTGAATACAGTAACAGAAGAACCAACAAGATAAGAACGGAATTTTTCCAGAGCAAAAACTACAGTAAGCAATTCTTTTTCAGTTGTTGAAAAATTCATTTGAGCATCATTCAAAGTTTTGCTTGCATAGTAAATCACATGAGGTTTCTTATCTTTTCTTTGTCCCAACACATCACCTACAACATAATCACTTGCATCACACATCAATTCAAATGGAAGAGTCCAGTCAGGGGGTTGCATTATTGGAGCAGAAATTAACATGCCTTTAAGCTTGTCAAAAGCTTTCTGGCATGCTTCATTCCACACAAAAATTACATCCTGACTCAGAAGATGACACATGGGTTTGGCTATAGTACTGAAATCGTTTATGAATCTCCTGTAAAAACCTGCATGTCCTAAGAATGATCGGACATCCTTTACAGTCTTAGGGGCAGACAAATTTTCAATCAGATCTATTTTTGCCTTGTCAACTTTCATGCCCTCAGACGACACAATGTGACCAAGGACAATGCCTTGCATTACCATGAAATGACATTTTTCCCAATTTAGCGCTAGATTAGCTTCCTTACATCTGATTAGCACCTTTTCTAGGTTGGCCAGACACAAATCAAATGAGTCACCATAAACAGAGAAGTCATCCATGAATACTTCCAAAAAAATTTCAACCATGTCACTGAACAAGCTTAGCATACATCTTTGGAATGTTGCAGGAGCGTTACAAAGTCCAAATGGCATCCTTTTGAATGCAAAAGTGCCAAAGGGACATGTGAATGTTGTTTTCTCCTGATCATCTAATACTATCTCAATTTGATTGTATCTAGAATAGCCATCTAGGAAACAGTAGAATGTGTGGCCTGCAATTCTCTCTAGGACTTGGTCAAGAAATGGAAGAGGAAAATGATCTTTTCTAGTGACCAAATTGAGTTTTCGATAGTCAATACACATTCGTCATCCTGTGACGACTCGAGTTGGTACTAGTTCATTTGCATCATTTTTTACCACTGTGACCCCAGACTTTTTGGGCACAACTTGGGTTGGACTAACCCACTTGCTATCAGAGATGGGGAAGATTATCCCTGCATCTAACAGCTTAAGCACCTCAGTTTTCACAACTTCCTTCATATGAGGGTTCAGTCGTCGCTGCATTTGACGAGAGGGTTTTGAATCCTCTTCAAGGTATATAGCATGATTGCAGATTAACGGGCTTATACCTTTCAAGTCATCGATGGTCCACCCAATGGTGCTTTTATGGAGTTTGAGAACTTCAATCAGCTTAGACTCTTGCAAGTCCGTAAACTTAGATGAAATCACCACTAGGTATGACTCGTCCTCTCCTAAGAATGCATATTTGAGGTCAGATGGGAGAGGTTTCAATTCAGGCTTTGGTGGCTTGATACTTGATGAGAGTGGCTTTGTATCACTTGGTGAAATCTCTTCGAATTTGGGGGCCCATGTCTCAACAGCATGAGTAGGGCAACTTTGTGGATTTAGGCCATCATCTGTTGTTTCAGATGAGATGAACTCTAGCAGAGAAGATTCAGTAGGGTTCTCATAGAATGTGTCATTCAAATGTTCCTATATCAAAGATTCAGTGGAGTTTATTTCCCTTTTTTCCTTGTCTTCTTCTGGATGCTTAGCAATATTGAAAATGTTCAGTTCGAGAGTCATATTCCCAAAAGTTAATTTCATGACTCCATTCCTGCAATTGATTAGTGCATTGGAAGTTGCTAGGAAAGGTCGACCAAGAATGACGGGAATTTGGTTCTCCGAATTTATTGCTGGCTGAGTGTCTAGAACAATGAAGTCCACAGGGAAGACAAAGTTGTCCACTTGGACAAGTACATCTTCAACAATGCCTCTAAGGGTTTTGACAGATCTGTCAACCAACTGGAGTGTGACACAAGTGGGTTTGAGTTCACCCAGACCCAACTGTTGGTAGACAGAGTAGGGTAGCAAATTAACACTGGCTCCAAGGTCTAACAGTGCTTGTTCAATTCGGAAGTTTCCAATGACACACGACACAGTCGGACATCCTGGGTCTTTGTATTTTGGAAGGGTTTTGTGTTGAAGAAGGGCACTGGCTTGTTCCGTCAAGAAGGCTCTTTTTTGGACATTTTGGCTTCTCTTGATTGTGCACAAGTCTTTCAGAAACTTGGCATAAGAAGGAACTTGTTTGATTGCATCCATAAGAGGGATGTTGATCTTTACTTGCTTAAAAAGCTCGTAAATTTCAGGCTGATTTTTCAACTTCTGTTTGGTTTTGAGTCTATGAGGAAAAGGAGCAGGAATAGAACACGAAGGCTCTCTTTCCTCAGAAAGTTCTGGCTCTTGCTCAATCATAGGCTCAGGTTCTATTTCAAGTTCAGTCTCAATTGGTTCAGGCCCAAATGATGAGTTGACTGGGATGAGCTTGTCTCTGATGGTCTGGTCAATCACCTTGCCACTTCTTAGTGTAGTGACAACTTGGGCTTGGTCTTGTGGGTTTCCTGTGGTTGAAGGGTTCCCCACATGGAATTGGCCTTGTGGTTGCTTTGGTTGGGCAGGGAACTTGCCCTTTTCGTGTGTGGCCATGGATTGAGTCAGCCTTTGGATGTGGCTTTTAAGATCCTCGAAAGATTGAGTGGTCTGGGTTTTGAAATCCGTGAAAGCCTGTGTGGAATGAGTGTTGTAGTTCATTTGGGTTTGCATGAACTGATTCAGTGTGTCCTCAAGGATCCTCTTTTGTGGTGGTTGGTATGGTTGATATGCGGGAGGTCCTTGAGGTGGTGGGTATGAACCTTGTTGTTGGTTCATGAGCGTTGGTTGTGTGTTCCTCCAACTGAAGTTCGGGTGGTTCCGCCACCCTGGATTATATGTTTCAGAGTATGGGTTGGAGTAAGGCTTGTTGAAGTTGGAAACTGCATTTGTTTGTTCCAACAAGACCTCTTTGAACGCTGGGATGGTGGGACACTCCCCAGTAGGATGTCTTGTTAGCGCACAGATTCCACACATTTGTTCTGTGGAAGAGCTAACCTCAACTTGATGGACCTTCTTCATCTCTAAAGCTTCAAGCTTTCGAGACAATGTAGATATTTTTGCTCTTAGTTCATCATCATCTCTCAAGACATACTTGCCTCCTTGGGAAGGAGATGGTCTGGCTTCAACAGTGGTAGGGGAGGCTGAGTCCCATATCTGAGAACTATCAAATATGGTGTCAAAAAAATCGAATGCCTCTTCCGGACTTTTTTCTATAAATTCTCCTTGGGCCATCATTTCGACGAACTGACGTAGTCTAGAGGGTAAGGAGTCATAGAAAAATCCTACCAAAGTCCAATTCTCAAAAGCATGGTGTGGGCAGGATTGGAGAAGATCTTTGAATCTCTCCCAACTTTGGTAAAAAGTTTCTCCTTCTTTGACCGAAAAATTCATGATCTGTCTTTTGAGTGCATTAGTGCGGTGTAGAGGAAAAAACAGGTAACAGTTGCACTGTCCCTAGCTTTACAGTAAAGGGGGGAGCATTTTCAAGGAATACAAAACAAGAGGGGACACTATTTCTTCTAGGATTTAGGTGATCCCGCAAAGTTCGAATGTTAGGTACTTCCCTCTCTCTCATAGGGACTTCTCCGTTTCTTTCATTATTTGCCATATTTCCCTCACATGAGTCTGCTACTGATCTAGGTGAATTTGGTTCAAGCTGATTCACAGACTCAAACGATTCTGCTGGCCAATTCTGATAGTGAGGAGTGCCCTCAGACATAAAAATAAAGAAAATAAAACAAAACAAAATTATTCACAGTAAACCAAAGAATATACAAAAAAGAAAGAAAGATCTTTTTACCTTTTACCCTCAAACACTTTTTATGGCTCCCCGGCAACGGCGCCAAAAACTTGACTTCATCCGAAATGTGTACACCCAAGTGCAGGCGGTCAAGCTGTAGTAATAATCCGGTTTGAGTCCGGAGTCGAATCCACAGGGAGCTGTTGTTGGTGTTTCAAAGTAAGCAGTGGTGGAGACCAGTTGGTTATATCCTTTGAGATTTGAAATTGTGGTGTTCAGAATTCTTTCTGGACAGAATATAGGATTCTTTCTAGGAGAGTTTTCTAAACAAAATGTGAGATAGACTTTAATATAAAAGAGTCACTCTTTAGTTCAAGGATCTAGACATGTAGTTAATTATCCGGTTTGTTATACTTGTGCGTGATAACTCAATTAACCCCCGTGTCAACAGCAGGTTAATCGGAAGATAAGAGTGGATTATGAGAATTAAGTACATGATTCCGATGTCTTTCTAAAAGTTTACAAGAATTGTCTGTGCCGAGACTTAACCCGTCTACAAACAAGCAAGTGTTTCTACAAGACATCCAATCATAACATTAATGTTCAATTTCCATTCTTTAATTTAAGCACAATAATGGTGAAGATTGAAGGGTAGTCATGAAGATCTAGCCGGGGTACTTGCCTTGAACCAATGAGTCTTTCTATACAAGAGTTATCTATGTTATAGAAAGAACTCTTGGTTATACAAAATACTTTAGCTTTGCTAGATGCAATCAATCTTTCAATAAGCATGGGGAATATAAAGTATTAAGCATAATCAAAATTGCACAAATATAACATCCGGATAATTTATACATGCCCTTCTCCTCTTACTAAAGAGTGAATGAGAAACTACTCACTCTTCATGGCTTTAGTAAAGCTAGAAGATTGAGTGATGCTCATTCATCCAAGTAAAGGGATCACAAAGCAAAGCACACTAAACAGGGGGCCGATCTTCGACAAAGAATGAGTGAATCACATTCCACCCTTCATGGCTTTTGCGAAGCTCTAGAAAAGTGGAAGAGTTTCACTCCTCTAAGGGAAGAAAGAAGCTCAAGCAATGGAAGTGAATGAAACACAAATTAAAAGTAGAAGAAAAATAGTCACTTTTGGAGGGTGATCCACAACCAAAAGTAATCTATCTTTCTTCTAGACATGAAATTAAAAGAGAAAAACTACAATAAAAGAAGGCAATACTTCAATTAGGAGAAAGCAACAATACAAGAAAGTAACAATACAAAAAAGCCACAATACAAGAAAGTAACAATTACTTTTGGAGGGTTTTCCACAACCAAAGAGATCTAGAAAAAGTTCCTTTTCTTTACAAGCCAAAAAGGGGTGGTATTTATAGGCAACAAAAAGATGCCCTTTACAAACTCCAAGGGATGACATTCACAAGCCCCAAAGATGTCATTCACAAGCTTCCAAAAATTGTCATTCACAAGCTTCCAAAAGATGACATTCATAATCCCCAAAGATGTCATTTGGATTACTTTAATCTCTCTTTGTTTTGAGCTTTAATAATTATCATCCTAAAGATTGTAGCTTTTTCACAATTGGCTCCCCAGTAGTTTGTAGTTTTGACGCATAAAAACCCTGAAAAGAACAACATTCAATGCGTTATCCTTAATTCACACATTAACCCTAATTAGATTTATTTTGACTAGTTTAACTTTATTTAATTACACAATTGACATATTAACTTAATTACATTTTGCATTAATTAGGGTTAATCAGCGACGACCTCTAGAGTTTGGGGTTGGAGATCACGTCTTCTTGAAGGTGATACCTAAGAGGGGAATGGTCAGGTTCGGGAAGCAAGGAAAGTTGTCGCCGAGGTATATCGGGCCCTTCAAGGTACTCAAGAGGGTTGGTACAATTATTTACTGGTTGGCGTTACCGCCAATCTATCTGGAGTTCACGCGGTGTTCCATGTCTCCATACTCTGGAAGTACACTCCAGATCCTACGCGTGTAGTGGATTGGGGTGAGTTGGTTGTTGATGTGGATGAGACCTTCGAGAAGGGACCGATGCATATCATGGATAGCTGAGAGCAGGTTTTACGAGGCAAGATAGTGAGGCTGGTGAAGGTGCTATGGCAGCACCATGGTGTGGAGGAGGCGACATGGGAGCATGAAGACACTATCCGTACCACCTATCCATTCTTGTTCGAGGATGGAGGTATCTTCATGTAGTCATAAAGTACCATATGACTTGTTGAATATGCATGTGGTTGAATGTGCATGTGTGTGTAAATTTCGGGGATGAAATTTATGATTAACCTTAATTAGTGTATAAATTAGGATGATTAAGTAATCAGTTTTGTAAGATAAAACAAGTAAATATTATGAATTATAGTTTGTGCTTAATTTACAGTTTTAAATATTTTATGTTTAAGTTACAGGGTCAAATGCAAAAATACTGAAAAATACAAGACCAATTTGCAAAGCTTGAAGTCACGAAGGACCAAGGTGCAATAAAGAAACTTGGACCAATAAGAAGCTGACAAGTGGCAGCCCAAGAAGACGACATCTAGCACCACTGCAAGTCACCAACCTTCCGGAAGGTTGGGCTAGTGGTTGGGACCCCCCTCCTTGGCCGAAACTCCCTCCCCCCTCTATAAATAGGGGTGCCTTGTTTAGTCTTCAAGGCATTCCTTCCGAGCTTTCAAAACACTTTTCCAAGACAACTCACCTTGCACTTGGCCGGCCACACCAAAGCCAAACAGAGAAAGAAAGAGAGGAAGAAAAAGAGAAAGAAAGAAAGAGAAAGTCTTAGCCGGTCCGTGATACACTTTTATTGTTACTCTGTATTTCTACATTTCTATTGTATCTTTCTATTCGGATAGTTGAACTACCTCCACTTTTGTGTCTTAAATGATAATAAAGGTGGTTGTGTTTTAATTGTTCCTTGTGAAAGAAGTTTTACAATTTACCGTTTAATTTTAGTTGTAATGACGAATAGTCACACTCTTTGTTTGTATGTAGCAATGGAGCATGAGTAGTCGTTTATACCCTTCAAACTAGGGTAAACATATGTATAATATTGGTTAGATTATGGAAATGCTGATGTTTTATTTATATGTTTATTTATATATGTATTATATGCTTAATGCGTGATATAGTGATGTACATAATTCTGGTGCTGTGCCTGGAATTATGTCATCAGTATATCATAAGACCAGTCAGTTAAAGATTCACGGTGTTCCTAACACCACATGTCCCAAAAACTTAACCTTAGTCAGCCAAAATTCACACTTGCTGAACTTGGCGTACAACTGATGGTCTCTCAAGGTCTGAAGAACAATCCTCAAGTGACCCTCATGCTCCTCCTCAGACTTGGAGTAGATCAAGATGTCGTCAACAAAGACTACAACAAATTGATCAAGGTAGGGTTGAAACACCCTATGCATGAGATCCATGAATGCCGTCGGAGCATTCGTCAATTCGAAAGGCATGACAGTGAACTCAAAATGCCCATACCGCGTCCGAAACGCCGTCTTAGGGATATCTGCCTCCCTAACCCTCAACTGATGGTAACCAGTGCGGAGGTCTATCTTGGAGTAGACTCGTGCCCCTCTCAGCTGATCAAACAAGTCATCAATCCTCGGCAAAGGGTACTTATTCTTGATAGTAACCCTATTCAACTGCCGGTAATCTATGCATAGTCGAAGGGTTTTGTCCTTCTTCTTTGCAAATAACACCGGAGCGCCCCAAGGTGAGGTACTCGATCTAATGAACCCCCTGTCCAACAATTCCTGCAATTGGACTTTGAGTTCTTGCAACTCAGCAGGCGCCATCCTATGCGGAGTCATAGAAATGGGCGATGAACCTGGATGCAGCTCAATAGTGAAGTCTACATCCCTATGTGGAGGTAATCCCGGTAGTTCATCCGGAAAAACATCCTCATAATCATACACAACCTGAGGTAGACCCAACTCCTATCTCGCCTCGTCCTCTAGGGTAAGGCTTGCTAGCCAACCCATCAACTGCCTGTGCCATCTAGAGTCGTACATAGCTTGAGGTAAAACATCGTGCTTTGCCCCCTAGAATTTGAAACAAACACCATCAGGCGTATAAGCGGTGACCCGCTTCCGATCACAATCAATGACGACTTGGTGTGCCGCCAACCAATCCATTCCCAGGATTACATCGAACTCCGACATGTCCATGACCCGAAGGTCCATGGTGAGTAGAATCCCTGAGATCTCTAACTCACACCCCCGACATATCTGATCAACCCCCTCCCTAGCACCTAGGGGAGAACTCACATGCAATGGCTCTTCTAAGGTGTCAACCTCTAAGCCCAAGTCTTTCACACAAGATGCAGCAATAAATGAATGTGATGCACCAGAATCAAATAATACTCTAGCCCATAAACGAGAGAGTAGAAATGTACCCTATACCACTGACTGGTCTGCCGGCTCAGTCTGAGGTATCATGGCGTAGACACGCCCCTGGGTCCCCGAAGTTCCGGCTTGTGAGCCCTGCCCTCAACCCCGACCCATACCTTGGCCCATCTGGCCTGCTTGCGGAGTTCCCGCTCGTGAAGTGGTAGGAGCCTGTGCAACACCTTGGAACGGATATTGGCTTCCCTGGCCCATAGTGGGGTAGGAAGGAATGTAGTGAAACTGTGAATATCCCACTGATGGCTGGGACTAAGACGCCCCCTGACCCTGGGATCCCTGCCTCTGAGGACAATCCCGCTTCATATGCCCCGGTTGGTGGCAATGATTGCAAGTCCGTTGGCCTGCCTGAAAAGGAGGCCTCTAATTTCTCCCACCTCGGGAGGACTGACCTTGACCTTGGCCTTGATAGCCGCGGCCCTGCCCTTGATGCCCCTGCGGAGCAGAAGTTCTCTGCCTCTTCCCCGTACTAGAAGAAGAGGATTGACCCTCCTTCTTCTTGCCTTTACCACCTGCTTCCCAGATGTTCCTTGCATCATTAATCTCTCTCTCAATGGCCATAACTGTTGTGACCATCGTGTCCAAGTCTTGTAGAAGAAGACCCACAATTTTGCCCCGGATGGACAACTTCAAGCCCTCCTCAAACTTACATACTTTGGCCATGTCTGTGGCCACATAATCGTCGGCGAAATGGGCTAATTCAGTGAACTTAGCCACGTATTCCATCACCGACATCGTTCCTTGCCTCAAGTCTAAGAACTCCCGGGCCTTTGCGTGTCGAGCAGCTGCCAGGAAGTACTTACCCATGAAGAGTTCCTTGAACTCTGCCCAAGTCATTGTCCCCAAGTTCTTTGAGGTCTTGATCCAATCCCACCACACTTGGGATTCTCCCTCTAGCTGAAAAGTAGTTAGGGTTATCTTCGTCGCATCGGAGGTAATCTCCATTGCCCCTATGACCTTGTCTACTTGCCGGAACCAATGATCAGCTACCATCGGGTCCGCCCCTCCCATGAAGATCGGAGGCTGATGTGCCTTGAACTTCTGGAGATGACTTGAGCCTCCTTGGCCCCCACTTGCACTAGCCTGTGCAATGGTAGCTGTTGTAGCACTGGCCTGTGCAATAGTAGCAGCCGCAGTACCAATAGCCTCCATGAAGGCTTGTTGGTCAAAGGTCGGTGGTGGTTGGTTGTTGTTCTGTCCACCCCGACGTCCCCTTCCTCTAGTTGCCATCTACACACACATGAGATAGCAATAGACCAACAACTTAGTATCCCAAAGTTAGGGATCAAACACAAACGTTGAAAATTCTGTCATTGTCCCCCCTAGTAGAACATGTGTCACATACTAGTAGACGTTTAACCCTTGAACTATCTCGTTCATCCCTTTTCCGAACCCAAGGTTATGTTTTCTAACCCTAGTGTTCCTCATTTCCATATACATTCTACCATGTATATAATTCACACAACAAGTAACACTTAGCATGTAGCAAGTAGAGCACATAACATGAAATGCATATGAAATGCAATGGTCTAGACCCATGCCCCTCAAGCCTTAGGTAAATCGTATACCTAAGCTCTGATACCAAGCTGTGACACCCCAAAAATCCGGGTGTCCGTTTCTAACCCATGATGCCCTCGAATGTGCTTTAAGATATCAATATGCTCTGATACCAAGCTGTGACACCCCAAAATTCGGGGGTCCGTTGATTACCCATCAACCCGCGGAATACCTGTAGATACCGAGTAACTCGATATCACACTGTTATGCCCCATTTACTGGGGTCCACAACTTAACGAAATTCAGGCAGAGTCTCCTTTGTACAGGGAGCTCTACCAAAAACCCAACCTGTGCAATATAACTTCACATGACCCATCCGAGACCCAATATAAAACAATGACCGCATTGGGTCCATTTATAAGTAAACATTGGTCACACCGGGTCCAACTATCCATACCATTATCAAAACATGCAATGTTGTATCAAAAATAGTCCATAACAGTTCGATTACAATTCTTTTACATATACATGCCCAAAAACATAGTTTGCTCCAAAAGTTTTACAAAAGGGGGTTATAAAGCTACAAATCGGCTTTCTTCACTCTTGCGGCCCCGTATGAGAGCCATCCACCTGAGTGAATCCCGCACCTGAAATGTTTTCCCGTATAGGGTGAGCCACGCCCAGTAGAGTATTTCCTACAGCGGCTACTCCCCACCTATGTGCATATGTAATGTTTACATGCAAACGATAACACTCTATATCCATTTCAACAAGAACGTGCAATTCCATGTTGAAAAATCATAATGTCATGCCATGAAATGAGATGAGACTCACTCATGCAACTTCAACCCGAGTCCTCACCGACTCCCACAACACAATGCAATGCACTTGTGAAATGAACCGTCATTTGACGAAAAATCCATCCAATGATCGTTTGGAATAAAAGTTGTTTCATTATAAAACTAATCATTGATGGGTGTTACTCATTGAATGAGTACTTTATAAATTAAAATCTTGTGTCTTGTTGGGCAACGAATTTTGGATTTTATACCGCCGGTTCTGTATACCATACTACACTTTTCCGGAATTTCACCACAGGGGAGTGTATAACCAAGTCGTCGGGTCTTGCACCCGAGGGGGGGATCTACCCCTTCTTGCTATACCCGACACAAGTTTTCCATGCAACATGCGGCTCAATGGGATCTTCGATCCGACTTTACCGATTCCACATATCAATCACCAAGAATGATGTTTGATTAACCATGTATTCACACACCCACACTCATGACTCATGCCCACGAATGTGATGCCAATTCCATGTCCATATTGCAATGCATGCCAAATGAACAATTTCTACATATCCAAGTATACCATGACAATTTATATCATATGCATATCCTTTCATTTAACCACATCATTCAAGCATGTTATAGTATAACCACATGCAATTAACACACTTAATCACAAAGGCACAATATAACACAAAACAACTCATGTAATAGCACACACAACGGCCCTTATATAAGCCACAAAATAGCTCCTATATAAGCCACCAAAACAGCCCCTATATAGGCCATAAAACAGTCCAAAAACATCCCCTTATTAGTGCACAAAACAGTCCACATTTCGGCACAAAAACAGTCCACAATTGGACACAAAACCGTGACACCCCAAAATCCGGGGTCGGTTAATTTCCCATCAACCTGCGGAATACCCGTGGATACCGAATAACTCGATATCGTGCCGTTATGTCCCATTTATCGGGGTCCATAATTGAACAAAAAATTGGGCAGAGTCTCCTTTGTACGGGGAGCTCTACCCAAAACTCAACCTGTGCAATATATATTCAAATGACCCATCCGAGGTACAATATAAAGCAATGACCACCCCGGGTCCATTTATAAGTAAACATTGGCCACACCGGGTCCAATTATCCATACTTATATCAAAACATGCAAGGTTATTTTAACAACAATCCATATACGTTCTAATACACTTATTTGTAAAAGACTACATGTCCAAAAACATAATTTTCGCAAGTGTTTTACAATAACACAAAATAAAGCCACATACGGCTTTCTTCAAACATGAGGGTCCAACATGGAGCCATCCGCCGGTGTATCTCTCCCACCTGAAATGTTTTCCCGTATAGGGTGAGCCAACGCCCAGTAAAGTAATTTCCTACAGAGGCTACTCCCCACCTAAGTGCACATGCAATGTTCACATTCAACATTTCGTATTCACATTAACATTCCAAGTAAGAATATGCAACTCTATATTGGAATCTACTATGTCATGCTATGAAATGAGATGTGACTCACTCATGCACCTTTAACCCGAGTCATCACCGACTCGCCCAACACAATGCTATGCCAATGTGTAGTAACCCCATCAACTGATGAAAAATACATCCAATGACCGTTTGAATTGAAATCATGTGTTTTATAAAATCAAATCATTGTTGGATGCTACCCATTGAATTGGTGTTTTTAGATAACAAAATCTTGTGTCTTCCTGGGCAACGGATTTTGGAATCTCCCCGCCGGCTCCGTGGGCCTAACTTACACTTTTCTGGAATTTCACCGCCGGAAAGTGTATAAACCAAGTGGCCGGGTTTTGCACCCGAGGGAGAGTCTAGCCCTGCTTACTATACCCGACACAAGTTTTTCTTATGCATGAAACCGTGCAACTCAGCCGGATATTCGATCCAACTTTCCCGAGTTCACATATCAACCACCAAGAATGGTGTTTGATCAACCATGAACCCACACACCCACACTCATGACTTATGCCCATGAATGTGATGCCCACTCACACACACACTCATGCCTTATACCCATGAATGTGATGTCTTTATGCATATGCAATGTAATGAACATTTGCAATACCAATGTCGTATTCCATATGTGATAAGTGCCATATGGAAAATTTGAACCACATATATAAACATATATCCATGGTAAATTATATCAAATCATATAAATACCATATCCCCATGAAGCTAACACATTAGCAACATATCCAATCAACACAAGACTTAAGCATGCTATACATAGTCATGTGTCACACACTTTAACATACAAAAGGCATTTAACAACACCTTCAAGGCAACCATCATGTTATCACATAATCATTTCATTCCTATGACAAGGCTCAATGTACACACATAGCACCTCATCATATAAACACATAGCATACCACTAAATACCAAAATTCCAAGAATGACACAAGGAACCTCTATATACCGAATTCAAACTAGAACTTGAATTCAACCATTTTTACCTCCCTTTCCATAACCATAGGTAAGTAAACCCTATAGTTCTACACACACATACCCACCCATATGACACCATAGGTGATAAATAGTCCCAAGTAGGGGAAACCCTACCTTTTGAAGCGTGAGATGAAGACTAGAGCTTCAAAGCTTCAAGAACACCAACAAAAATCCCAAAATCCTTGATTTCTCCAAAGACTCCACTTGAATCTTCGGTGAAATCTCTCGTTCTTGGTACGTACGCGTAGCCCTTGACGAGTAGAAGAACTTTAAGTCTTGGTCCGACGAAACTTCCGGAATCGGAGCGGGAAGGTTGAAGTCGGAATTTTTCTTTTCCTATTTGCTTGGGCGGCTGCTTACAGCTAAGGAGAAGATCTTTTATGTCTCAAAAAGCTGATTTAAGAGGGTATATATAGGGACAAATGTGCGGTCCACATCGCACCGCATATTTTCGACTTCCGGGTCCGTTTTTCATCCCGAAATGTTTCATTGTACCTCGGATTAAGTTCAAATTAATTTTATTTGAACTTTAACTTAATTTTAAGGAAATATTATAAAATATATTTATGGGGATCTTTAAAATGTCATTCGCCACGCAGTCGCCTCGAACGACGTGCAAAAATCCGACTATCTCGGAATTCGACGAAATTTGGCAAGGTGACTCGATTTCGCGATACGAATCCAACGGCGAACTCCGTTTCCTCATCCGAGGTCTAGAGCATGAGTATCTCAAATACGCATTAGGATGACAAATGACCATTTTGCCCTTATTCACAAAAATTCAAATTTACCCGGGTTTCACATTCTTCCCCCCTTAAAAGAATTTCGTCCCCGAAATTCACACACACACACATACATGCAATCTCATGCATATGGTACAGTCATGTAATAGTAAATGACTATAAAAATGTACCTCTATCCTCAAACAAGAAAGGATAATTGGCACGTACCATGTCGCCTCTTGCACTCCCCGGTGCTGCCACAACACATTCATTAGCCTCACGGTCTTGCCTCGTAAAACCTGATCTCGGCTATCCATGATACGCACCAGTCCCTCCTCGAAGGTCCCATCTGCATCAATAACAAGCTCGCCCCAATCTACCACATGAGTCGGATCTGGGGTGTATTTCCGGAGCATAGAGACATGGAACACCGCATGAACAACCGATAGGTTTGGCAGTAACGCCAACCGGTAAGCGACTGTACCAACCCTCTCAAGTATCTCAAAGGCCCCGATATACCTTGGTGACAGCTTTCCTCGCTTGCTGAACTTGACCACTCCTCTCGTAGGCATCACCTTCAAGAAGACATGATCTCCCACCTCAAACGCTAGGGGTCGCTGCCGTCTATCGGCATAGCTCTTCTGCCGGCTCTGAGCCTTGAGAAGACGCTTCCGTATCAAGCTCACCTTCTCTGAGGTGTCTCTAACCAAGTCCGGACCCGTAGAAGGTCTCTCTCCAACCTCCGTCCAACAAACCAGAGATCGACATGGCCTCCCATATAGTGCCTCATAGGGTGCCATCTGTATGCTCGCTTGATAACTATTGTTATAGGCGAACTCCACAAAGGGTAAATGATCTTCCCAGCTACCCTTGAGATCTAGGACACATGCCCGTAGCATGTCCTCTAATGTCTGAATGATCCTCTCAGACTGACCGTCCGTCTGGGGATGAAAAGCAGTGCTCATCATCAGCTGTGTCCCCATGGCTCGTTGGAAACTTTCCCAAAAATGAGCCGTAAACGTGGGATCACGATCTGATACTATAGATACGGGTACCCCATGCAACCGGACAATCTCCCGTATATATAACTTGCAGAATTCCTCCAGTGTGAAGGTCATCCGCACCGCCAAAAAGTGTGCTGACTTAGTAAGCCGGTCCACTACCACTCATACCGCATCATGTCCCCGCGATGTCCGTGGCAAGTGGGTCACAAAATCCATCGTGACATGTTCCCACTTCCACTCAGCTACCTCCAATGGCTGGAGTAACCCTGCTGGTCTCTGGTGTTCAACATTCACTTGCTGACACGTGAGACATCTACTAACAAAATCGACAACCTGCCGCTTCATCCCATTCCAATGATACTGGCGACGAAGATCATGATACATCTTCGTGCCCCCTGGATGAACCGCAAAACGGGAGCAATGAAACTCCCTAAGGATCTCCTCTCTCAGATCCGCCAACTGAGGAACCACAACCCTTCCTCGATACCGAAGACTGCCATCCGAGTGAATGTCCCAGCCCTCGTCACCTGTACCTGCCTGTACACGGTCCCGAATGGACAATAGCTATGTGTCCTGACTCTGGGACTCAATCACCCTGCTTAGTAGAGAAGGCGTAGCCACCAAACTCCCCAAAGTACCCTGAGCCTGACCCAAATAGCGTAGCCCGAACTATCCCACAATCTCGAGCATCCGCCACTCCCGGGAAGCCACACTAGCCAAGACTCCCCGTGACTTCCGGCTGAGTGCATCAGCCACCACATTTGCCTTACTAGGGTGGTAATGAAAAGTGAAGTCATAATCTTCCAGGTACTCCATCCACCTGCGTTGTCTCATGTTGAGGTCCCACTGTGTAAAGATGTACTTCAGACTTTTGTGGTCTGAAAACACCTCGAACTGCTCACCGTATAGATAGTGCCGCCAAGCCTTCAAAGCAAAGACAATGGCCGCCAACTCCATGTCATGTGTGGGGTAATTTTGCTAGTGGTTTTTAACTGCCGAGAACCATAAGCCACTACCCTCCCGGACTGCATCAAAACACATCCAAGTCCGTCCTTTGAGGCATCACAATATACTGTGTACCTCTGTCCCCTTTCCGGGACTATCAAGATAGGGGCTGAAGTAAGCCTCCTTTTTAACTCCTGGAATGCCTTCTCGCAAGAATCATTCCACTCGAACTTGACCTCTTTTCGAGTCAACCTGGTCATAGGAGCAGCTAGTCGGGAGAAGTCCTCAATAAACCGCCAGTAATACCCTGCCAATCCCAAGAAACTGCGTATCTCGAAGATTGACTTCGGCCTCTCCCAATTTATGACTGCCTCAACCTTCTCCGGGTCTACGGATACACCTGAAGCTAACACCACATGTCCCAAAAACTTCACCTCAGTCAGCCAAAATCCACACTAGCTGAACTTGGCATACAACTGATGGTCTCTCAAGGTCTGAAGAACAATCCTCAAGTGACCCTCATGCTCCTCCTCAGACTTGGAGTAGATCAAGATGTAGTCAACAAAGACTACAACAAATTGATCAAGGTAGGGTTGAAAAACCCTATGCATGAGATCCATGAATGCCGCCGGAGCATTCGTCAATCCGAAAGGCATGACAGTGAACTCAAAATGCCCATACCGCGTCCGAAACGCCGTCTTAGGGATATCTTCCTCCCTAACCCTCAACTGATGGTAACCAGTACGGAGATCTATCTTGGAGTAGACCTGCGCCCCTCTCAGCTGATCAAACAAATCGTCAATCCTCGGCAAAGGGTACCTATTCTTCATAGTAACCCGATTCAACTGCCGATAATCTACACACAAACGAAGGGTCTTATCCTTCTTCTTGGCAAACAATACCGGAGTGCCCCATGGTGAGGTACTCGGTCGAATAAAGCCCTTGTCCAACAATTCTTGCAATTGGACCTTGAGTTCATGTAATTCAGCTGGCGCCATCCTATGTGGAGTCATAGAAATGAGCGATGTACCCGGATGCAACTCGATAGTGAAGTCAACATCCCTATGTGGAGGTAATCCCGGTAGTTCGTCCGAAAAAACGTCCTCATACTCACAAACCACCCGAGGTAGACCCAACTCCTGTCTCGCCTCGTCCTCCAGGGTAAGGCTTGCTAGCCAACCCATCAACTGCCCGTGCCATCTAGAGTCATACACGGCTTGGGGTAAAGCATCGTGCTTTGCCCCCTGGAATTTGAAACAAACACCATCAAGCGTATAAGCAGTGACCCTCTTACGATCACAATCAATGACGACTCGGTGTGCCGCCAACCAATCCATTCCCTGGATTACATCGAACTCCGACATGTCCATGACCCGAAGGTCCACGGTGAGTAGAATCCCTGAGATCTCTAACTCACACCCCCGGCATATCTGATCAACCCTCACCCTAGCACCTAGGGGAGAACTCACATGCAATGACTCTTCTAAAGTCTCAACCTCTAAGCCCAAGTCTTTCACACAAGATGCAGCAATAAATGAATGAGATGCCCCAGAATCAAATAGTACTCTAGCCCATAAGCGAGAGAGCAAAAATGTATCCTGTATCACCGACTGGTCTGCCGGCTCAGTCTGAGGTATCATGGCGTAGACACGCCCCTGGGTCCCCGAAGTTCTAGCTTATGATCCCTGCCCTCGACCCCGACCCATACCCTGGCCCATCTGGCCTACTTGCGGAGTTCCCGCTCGTGAAGTGGTAGGAGCATGTGCAGCACCTTGGAACGGATATTGGCTTCCATGGCCCATAGTGGGGTAGACAGGAGTGTAGTGAGACTGTGAATATCCCACTGAGACGCCCCCTGACCCTGGGATCCCTGCCTCTGAGGATAATCCCGCTTCATATGCCCCGGTTGGTGGCAATGATAGCAAGTCCGTTGGCCTACCTGAAAAGGAGGCCTCTGATTTCTCCCACCTCGAGAGGACTGACCTTGACCTTGACCTTGATAGCCGCGGCCCTGCCCTTGATGCCCCTGCGGAGCAGAAGTTTTCTGCCTCTTCCCCGCACTAGAAGAAGAGGATTGACCCTCATTCTTCTTGCCTTTACCACCCGCTTCCGTGATGTTCCTTGCATCATCAATCTCTCTCTCAATGGACATAGCTGTCGTGACCATCGTGTCCAAGTCTTGTAGAAGAAGACCCACAATTTTGCCCCGGATGGACAACTTCAAGCCCTCCTCAAACTTACGTACTTTGGCCATGTCTGTGGCCACATAATCGTCGGCGAAACGGGCTAATGCAGTGAACTTAGCCACGTATTCCATCACCATCATCGTTCCCTGTCTCAAGTCTAAGAACTCACGGGCCTTTGCAAGTCGAGCAGCCACCGGGAAATACTTACCCATGACGAGTTCCTTGAACTATGCCCATGTCATTATCCCCAAGTACCTTGAGGTCTTTACCCAATCCCACCACACTTAGGATTCTCCCTCTAGCTGAAAAGTAGCTAGGGTTATCTTCGTAGCATCGGAGGTGATCTCCATTGCCCCTAAGACCTTGTCTACTTGTCGGAACCAATGATCAGCTACCATCGGGTCCGCCCCTCCCATGAAGATCGGAGGCTGATGTGCATTGAACTTCTGGAGATGACTTGAGCCTCCTTGGCCCCCACTTGCACTAGCATGTGCAATGGTAGCTGCTGTAGCACTAGCCTGTGCAATAGTAGCAGTCGCAGTACCAATAGCCTCCAGGAAGGCTTGTTGGTCAATGGCCGGTGGTGGTTGGTTGTTATTCCGTCCACCCCGACGTCCCCTTCCTCTAGTTGCCATCTACACACACATCAGATAGCAATAGACTAACAATTTAGTACCCCAAAGTTAGGGATCAAACACAAACGTTGAGAATTCTCTTGTCCCCCTAGTAGAACCTGTGTCACATACTATTAGACGTTTAACCCTTGAACTATCCCGTTCATCCCTTTTCCAAACCCAAGGTTATGTTTTCTAACCCTAGTGTTCCTCATTTCCATATACATTCTACCATGTATATAATTCACACAACAAGTAACACATAACATGTAGCAAGTAGAGCACATAACATAAAATGCGTATGGAATGCAATGGTCTAGACCCATGCCCCTCAAGCCTTAGGTAAATCATATACCTAAGCTCTGATACCAAGCTGTGACGCTGATTGATTGATAATTACGTCATTCCTAATCTCGTAACATCACCCTCACCCTCAATGTGTGTATGTGGCTTATAGTGATGGGGGAGTGTCACTCTCCCTCCAGATGATGCAAAAGATTAGGAAACAACAACAAAATGGATGTGAATGGAAATGTGATGAACAAAATAGATGGAATGAAATGCGGGTGTGTGAACAAAAGCGCTCCCCAATCGAAAGGAGTCTTTTGTGGTCGTGTGTTTTACTTGGAAAATATTCCAAGGTCGTCTCCTCCGGGAAGGAAATGGAGTTTTGTGAAAGTGATTTTGCAAAAGTGAAAAGAAAGTGTAAAATCTTGTATTTGTGTTTTGTGGTTGTGTTTATGTATGGAAAATGCAAGAAAACAATGTTGGCTAATCCAAAGGAAGTCACTCCAATAGGACAACCATTTCAACTCCAATCCCTCCTTAACTCCGATAGAGCATGAATGAACAATTGATTCGGGGGAAGCTAGGGATGAGGTTGGTGATGATCTAAGAATAAACCGTGACAAGTCTACGGAATATCAAAGGCACCAATTCATCCACTCTCAACCCCGTCAAACCGAACCATTGGACTCTTAAGGGAGGGAGGAGAATGAGTTAAAATGGAATCCCCAAGAGAAATTTTCCCTTGGATTTACCAACTTAAATCTAACTACTCATGGTAAAATGAAAGACAAGCATAATAATGTAAATGGATATAATGAAGACATGAAGCATGAAGCATGAAACTTAACTCAAAGCAAGAAATCTTAAACTAAGGAGAAAAATATTCAATACCCATTTTAAGCTTGAAAAATGAAGAACTTGAGCAACAATGGTGAAATGTAAATGGTGTATTGAAACTTGCAAAGTACTTGAAATAAATGAGATTAAAGACAATAAATGAAGCTTACAAGGTTCTTACATTAAACTACAAGTGAAAGAGTGGAAGAAAAATGCAAAAACGTCACTTTGAGCACTATTCATCATCTTCCCCCTTGGAGCTTTCTATCTCTACTCCTAAGCTTAGGTAGCCAACCCCCCAATGTGTTGTGAATGCTGAAATATATGGAGTGTAGAGACATGCCAAAACGTCCAAGAGGCTCCCCCCTAGCTGTGTGAACGAGCTCCCCTCAAGAGAGGGCTGAATGGATGGCTTTGACAGGCTAGGAGATCATAGCCTGGGCAGCCCACTTCCCCCCATTCCTCCTTTAATGCATTGGCCTTTAAAGTCTTCCACTTGAGTGTAGGAGGCCTGTAAATGTGTAAGGAAATGTTGGGATAGGCGTGGGAGAAGTGTAGGTGGGACCCCCAAGCCTCAAAGTTGAGTTACAGGCTATTTTCGTGACCAGAAGGTCCGGAGTACCGGTACTGGGTACCGGTACTGTTTTTCTGCACTGGACCACCTTCGGTAGAATTGGCATAACTCTTGATCTAACCGTTGGATTGGGCTGAAATTTTGACACCAAACAGAAGACACCCATATATACAACTTTCATGTTTTGAACTTTTCCAAATTCTGAGTAGATCATGGTCAAAATGGAGGAATTCCGAGGCAGTGCTTCCAATTGTTGCTGCAGCTGGTGCCCTTGTTCCCAAGCACCAATGCCTTCTTAATTTCTTCACTTTTAAGCCTCCAATTCTTCATGTATTGTGTCCATGCCTTCACCACACATCCATCAAGGTTGCAATGTCCTAAAATCAATCATTTAAGCTATAAAAGGTTGCAACATCAAAATATCAACATTATAGACAATTTTGGCTAACACTAAGTATTTAAATGCAAAAGTTGAGTTATAATACATGTAATGAGCCCTTCAAATATGCAATATTATGCGCTCATCAGACGCCCCAAAATCCGGGGTCCGTTCATTTCCCATCAACCTGCGGAATACCCGTGGATACCGAATAACTCGATATCGTGCCGTTATGCCCCATTTATCGGGGTCCATAATTGAACAAAAAATCGGGCAGAGTCTCCTTTGTACGGGGAGCTCTACCCAAAACTCAACCTGTGCAATATATATTCAAATGACCCATCCGAGGTACAATATAAAGCAATGAGCGCACCGGGTCCATTTATAAGTAAACATTGGCCACACCGGGTCCAATTATCCATACTTATATCAAAACATGCAAGGTTATTTTAACAACAATCCATATACGTTCTAATACACTTATTTGTAAAAGACTACATGTCCAAAAACATAATTTTCGCAAGTGTTTTACAATAACACAAAATAAAGCCACATACGACTTTCTTCAAACATGAGGGTCCAACATGGAGCCATCCGCCGGTGTATCTCTCCCACCTGAAATGTTTTCCTGTATAGGATGAACCAACGCCCAGTAAAGTAATTTCCTACAGAGGCTACTCCCCACCTAAGTGCACATGCAATGTTCACATTCAACATTTCGTATTCACATTAACATTCCAAGTAAGAATATGCAACTCTATATTGGAATCTACCATGTCATGCTATGAAATGAGATGGGACTCACTCATGCACCTTTAACCCGAGTCATCACCGACTCCCCCAACACAATGCTATGCCAATGTGTAGTAACCCCATCAACTGATGGAAAATACATCCAATGACCGTTTGAATTGAAATCATGTGTTTTATAAAATCAAATCATTGTTGGATGCTACCCATTGAATTGGTGTTTTTAGATAACAAAATCTTGTGTCTTCATGGGCAACGGATTTTGGAATCTCACCGCCGGCTCCGTGGGCCTAACTTACACTTTTCTGGAATTTCACCGCCGGAAAGTGTATAAACCAAGTGGTCGGGTTTTGCACCCGAGGGAGAGTCTAGCCTTGCTTACTATACCCGACACAAGTTTTTCTTATGCATGAAACCGTGCAACTCAGCCGGATATTCGATCCAACTTTCCCGAGTTCACATATCAACCACCAAGAATAGTGTTTGATCAACCATGCACCCACACACCCACACTCATGACTTATGCCCATGAATGTGATGCCCACTCACACACACACTTATGCCTTATACCCATGAATGTGATGCCTTTATGCATATGCAATGTAATGAACATTTGCAATACCAATGTCGTGTTCCATATGTGATAAGTGTCATATGGACAATTTGAACCACATATATAAACATATATCCATGATAAATTATATCAAAGCATATAAATACCATATCCCCATGAAGCTAACACATTAGCAACATATCCAATCAACACAAGACTTAAGCATGCTATACATAGTCATGTGTCACACACTTTAACATACAAAAGACATTTAACAACACCTTCAAGGCAACCATCATGTTATCACATAATCATTTCATTCCTATGACAAGGCTCAATGTACACACATAGCACCTCATCATATAAACACATAGCATACCACTAAATACCAAAATTCCAAGAATGACACAAGGAACCTCTATATACCGAATTCAAACTAGAACTTGAATTCAACCATTTTTACCTCCCTTTCCATAACCATAGGTAAGTAAACCCTATAGTTCTACACACACATACCCACCCATATGACACCATAGGTGATAAATAGTCTCAAGTAGGAGAAACCCTACCTTTTGAAGCATGAGATGAAGACTAGAGCTTCAAAGCTTCAAGAACACCTCAAGAACACCAACAAAAACCCCAAAATCCTTGATTTCTCCAAAGACTCCACTTGAATCTTCGGTGAAATCCCTCGTTCTTGGTACGTACGCGTAGCCCTTGACAAGTAGAAGAACTTTAAGTCTTGATCCGACGAATTCCGACCGACGGAAGTTCCGGAATCGGAACGGGAAGGTTGAAGTTGGAATTTTTCTTTTCCTCTTTGCTTGGTCAGCTGCTTACAGCTAAGGAGAAGATCTTTTATGTCACAAAAATCTGATTTAAGAGGGTATATATAGGCACAAATGTGTGGTCCACATCGCACCGCATATTTTTGACTTCCGGGTCCGTTTTTCGTCCCGAAATGATTCATTATACCTCGGATTAAGTTCAAATTAATTTTATTTGAACTTTAACTTAATTTTAATGAAATTTTATAAAATATATTTATGGGGATCTTTAAAATGTCATTCGCCACGCAGTCGCCTCGAACGACGTGCAAAAATTCAACTATCTCGGAATTCGATGAAATTTGGCAGGGTGACTCGATTTCGCGATACGAATCCAACGGAGAACTCCGTTTCCTCATCCGAGGTCTAGAGCATGAGTATCTCAAATATGCATTAGGATGACAAATGACCATTTTGCCCTTATTCACAAAAATTCAAATTTACCCGGGTTTTATAAAAACAGTCCACATTTGGACACAAAAACAGTCCACATTTGGGCACTAAAAATAGTCCATTTACAGTCCATTTGGACAACCATTGGATAGCCCACATACAAGACACATTCACCCACTAAAAAAATTCCATTTTCAGTCCATTTGGACAACCCTTGGACAGCCCTCATGCAAGACACATTCACCCACTAAAAACAGTCCATTTTCAGTCCATTTGGACAACCCACATGCAAGCACATAACCACCCCTTAAAACAGCCCAAAAGGATATGAATAAACCAAAGTAGGAAAAACCCTACCTCTTGTAGCGTGGAGGAAGTGGTAGAACTTCCAAAATTACCAACCAAAGCCCAAGAACTTGATTTCTTCAAAATCTCTCCTTGGAATCTTCGGTGAAATCCCTCGTTCTTGGTACGTAGACGTAGCCCTCGTTGAGGAGATTGACTTTGATTCTTGGTTCGAAGAATTCCGACAGACGGAACTCCGTAGATCTGGGAAACAAGTTTGGATTTCTCTCTTTTTTTTCTCTCCTCCTCCCCACGTTTTTTAGCTAACAAACCCACTGGTTTTGGCTGAAGAATATCTGAAAAAATCAGATATTTATAGCCTTAGATTGTGCGGTCCACATCGCACCGCTCGTTTACTATTTTTGGGTCCGTTTTTCGCTCCGAAACGATTCATTACATCCCGGTTTAAGTTCAAATTAATTTTATTTGAAATTTAATCCAATTATAAGGAAATTATATAAAATATATTTATGAGGACCTTTAAAATGTCATTCGCCACGCAGTTGCCTCGAACGATGTGTAAAAATCTGACTATCTCGGAATTCGACGAAATTTGATAGGGTGACTCGATTTCACGATACGAATCCAACAGCGAACTCCGTTTCCTCATCCAAGGTCTAGAGCATGAGTATCTCAAATACGCATTAGGATGACAAATGACCATTTTGCCCTTATTCACAAAAAGTTCAAATTTACTCGGGTTTTACAGTCCGTCTTAAATTGGCCCCTGGACATTCAATTGTACCAATTTAGCCCTTATACTTTTACATCTGTATGAATCAACTCAATCTGTCTATTTCAAACGTTAAAACTAACGGCAACATGGAAAGTGTCAAGAAATAAGGGCTTAATGGATATTATACTCAATGGATGTGGGTTTTGGCACCAAACTTCTCCCCCTTTCCCTCCTCGAGAATCACAGTTCACCAAACGTCTTCCCCCAAATTCGATTTGTATCCATTGCCACAAATTCATTGTGGATCATGTCTAGAAATTCATTTTAAGGACGATTGAGAAGAACCAGTTACAGTTTGTAGAAGAGGGCTTGTGTTCATCAAGCAGACATGCCTTGGGAAATCCCACCAGTGGATGTTGCTTTTAATCCAGATCAAATGTATGGTAAGTGTGAAATTTTTAATTCATTTGTACGTGTGAAAATGGTAAAATTAGTTGTTTATACAGTTATTGGATTTGAAAAGTGTAGAAGATGTTGGGTTTTGTTTTGAACTGGTTTAATATTCTACAAGCTCTTGTTTCGAACAGATTTTGTTGTTTTTTTACCATATTCCTTAATCTGAGTGGGAGACAAAGCAATTGTCTTGTGTTTTTTTTATTATTGTTTATGGTATAGGATATACTGGGTATGATTGAAGATGTTTTCTAACTTTTTGCATAGGTGTGAACTCAACGTTATTCACCATAGAGTTGCATTATGGTGGAAATTTTGAGTGCATGCCTCAGATGGTATATAAGGGTGGGTATATTAGGCATGTTGATTGGTGTGATCTTGACCTAATCTCCATCCCTGAGATAAGTGACATGGCAAAGGAACTAGGGTGTACAGGGGTTATTGGTTATTAGTATAAAGTTCCACATATGGATCTCACAAAAGGGTTGAGGGTATTAAAGCGTGATTATGATATCTCAGCAATGTTGGAGTGGGTTCCAAATATCAGGGTAATTGAAGTATACCTAGAACACGACACACCAAATGAAGATGAATATATCCCCAATACAGAATGTGACATTGTAGATGATGGCAAGGATTCAGAAAATGAGGAAAATTCTGATGCATGTGACTTAGATACATCAAATTATGAGGATTTCTCTAACAGTGATGGAAAAACTGATGACTACTTGTTTGATACTTATGTGGATAATGAAGCTGAATTGGGTGGATTGAGGGATAAAGGTGTTGGGCAGAGTAATATGAATACTGAGATTAATGCTAATGAGAATGATGTTATATCTGACAATGCTGCATCAGATGAACTTCAGTATTTGCATAGTTCATCTGATGATGATGAGTTGGATACTGCGAAGAGGAGATATCCAAATTTTAGGCCATTAACAGACATGAGGAAACCTGAATTCAAGCTGGGAATGGTATTTGCCTCGACCAAACAATTCAAGGAAGCTATTAAGAATTATGCCATTTAGAAGGGGAAAGACATAAGGTTTATTAGGAATGAGAAACATAGGGTGAGGGCCAAGTGCAAGCCACCATGCGAATGGATGATTTTTGCCTCAAAGATGCAAGGTAGCAGTACAATACAAATCAAGACCTTTAATGATGTGCACCAGAACTGCAATTGGGTCTGGCGTAATAAACATGTAACAGCAAATTGGTTATCTGAAACTGGATGGCCATTACAATCCTTTAGGGAAGCTGTGGAAAAAGATTATAGTGTGGGTGTTTCAAAAAATGTGGTTTTCAGAGCCAAAAAAACTCCTAAAGATGTAATTGAAGGTGGTGAGAAGGCACAATATAGTAAGTTATGAGATTATTGTGAAGAGATCAAAAGAACACACCCAGGGTCAACATTAGTAATTGATTATGAAGAAAACAACCTTGGGAGTGAAAATAAAAGGTTTAAGAGGATTTACTGTTGCATGGGACCATTGAAAGAGGGGTTTTTGGTAGGATGCAGACCTTTCATTTGCATAGATGGTTGTTTCCTGACGGGTACATACCCTGGTCAACTACTAACAGTAGTCGGGATACAAGCAAACAATGGATTTTGGCCTACAGCATATGCAGTCATGGAGAACGAGTGCACTGACACATGGAAATGGTTTATAGAGCTGCTATGTGATGATCTGAATAAGATTAATCAATTTCATTGGAAATTTATGTCCGACCAACAGAAGGTATGATGTTTACTGAATTTCATTTGACATCTAATTTTTTTTTTTCAATTTCATTTACTGAATATTTATATGTTTGTCTATTTTAGGGACTTGGCAATGCTATGGCCACATTGTTACCAAATTGTGAGCATAGATTTTGTTTTAAACATATGCACAACAATTTCAAAAAACAACATAAAGGAAAGTTGCTTAGAGATATGATGTGGAATTGTGCTAGTGCTACCACAGTGGAGTATTTTAGGAAGGCAATGGATGTCCTAAAAAATGAGAGTGTTACTTCTTTTGATTGGCTAGCCACATCTATACACCCACAACACTGGGCTAGATCACATTTCTCTATTGTTTCTAAGTGTGATCACTTACTGAATAACTGTTCTTGATCCGAAATGTGTACACCCAAGTGCAGGCGGTCAAGCTGTAGTAATAATCCGGTTTGAGTCCGGAGTCGAATCCACAGGGAACTTTTGTTAATATTTCTGAGGTAAGCAGTGGTAGAGACCTATTGATTGTAACCCTTGAGATTTGCTGTGAGATATGAGTTTTCTTGGACAGAATATAAGATTCTTTCCAAGAGGATTTTCTTAACAAAACAGGAGATAAGTGCTAATTAAAAAGAGTCACTCTTTAGTGCAAGGATCTGGACATATAGTTAGTTATCCGGTTTGTCATAATTGTGCTTGATAACTCAATTAACTCCCGTGTCAACAGCAAGTTAATCGGAAGATAAAGATGGATTGTGAGAATTAAGAACATGATTCCGATGTCTTTCTAGAAGTTTACAAGAATTGCCTGTGCCGAAACTTACCCCGTCTACAAACAAGCAAGTGTTTCTACAAGACATCCAATCATGATATTAATATTCCATTCTTTAAATGAAGTACAATAAGGGGGAGGATTGAAGGGTAGTCATGAGGATCTAGCCGGGGTACTTGCCTTGAACTGATGAGTCTTTCTATGCAAGAGTCATCCGTGTCATAGAAAGAGCCCACAGTTATACAAAGTACCTTAGCTTTGCTAGATGCAATCAATCATCCAATAACAAGAAGAAATAAACGTTAAGCATAAAAATAATGCACAAATATGATTCCCGGATAACTTATACATGCCCTTCTCCTCTTACTAAAGAGTGAATGAGAAACTACTCACTCTTCATGGCTTGGGCAAAAGCTAGAAAAGTGAGTGATGCTCATCCCTCCAAGTAGAGAACTTAAAAGATAAAGTAACAACAAACACGGAGCCAATCTTTAACAAAGAATGGGTGAATCACGTTCCACCCTTCACGGCTGTGGTAAAGCTCTAGAAAAGTGGAAGTGTTTAACTCTTCTAAGAAAGAAAGAAGCTCAAGCAATGGAAGTGAAATGCATGAACAATAAAAGTAGAAGAAAGCTAGTCACATTTGGAGGGTGGCTTCCTCAACCAAGAATTGGAGGGTTGCTTCCTCAACCAAAAGATGAACTATCTCTCTTCTATACATGTAAAATGAAAGCATAAGCATAAGCATAAAACTACTTTTATAACAAGCAAGAGATGTTGGACTAAAGCCAAACTAATCTCTAAGATAAAGACTTCATACAAGGAAAATAAGCTAAATCTACAATGTGAGTGGGAGTCTAAGCCTCCATCAACTTTTCTACTTGGCTCCCTTAGCTCTCCAACAAGGGGAGTATTTATAGGCAAGAGGAGGAGACAAGAGTGTGAAGGAATAGTGTTTGCCGCCCAAGTCTAAGTGAAAAGCCAACCACTCTGCTGCCAGTCTGTGGAGAACGTTCGAACGTGAGTTGGCATTCGAACGTTGTTTCTGTTTTTGCACTAAGGGCGTTCGAACGTTGACTGCCGTTCGAACGTTTCTTCTATTTTTGCACTAAGGGCGTTCGAACGCCAGATGTGTTCTGACCCTTTCACTCGAGTGGTTTGTTGGTCTTCTGTGAAGTTCAGTTCCAACTCTATGCAGTAGTCTGGTCTTCAATCAACTCAAGTGCACGTTCGAACGTGAGTTGGCGTTCGAACGTGACACTCAAGTGCTTCAGAGCTTCAGTCTTCTTTCCTAACTGCAACACGCCTTCTCTTAGCAGTTGAGTCTGCTACAGTGTAATTTGGACGTTCGAACGTGAGTTGGCGTTCGAACGTTCTGGTTGTGCTCCAAGCTTCTCCAATTTTGGGCTCTAATGTGCTGGTGTTGCATCCAAGTGTGGTACTTGTTGTTCTTGGGTCCTTGTTAAGTTTAGGGCCTAAAATGACATCACTTAAACTCCATCAAAGTACAATTAGTCTTAAAACGACATAGTAATATGCTAATTTTAAGTGCTAATTACACTCCCCAACCTAAATATTGCTAGTCTCTAGTAATATAAAAAAGAGAAAAATCTACTCCTAATGCCATTTTCGTAGGTCATCCGGTTGCATTTAGCTTATGCAACAAGCCGTTGAACCACTAGGTTTACCCTAGCGGACGAGTGTTGTCTCGTGAGGGTTTCCAGGGAAGCTACCCACAAACTTCAGTCGAACAGATGTGCATAGGAGAGTGCTGATTAAAGTAAATTAGCATCATGGTCGTTGGGACACCAGATTCTCAATTTTGACTTATATCTCACACGTCCTTATTTCACAGGTATTCATTCTATGCAAAAATTATCATTTGTTACATTGGTATTTGAAATTCTCAATGCAGTAGGAATGATAATTCAAGCAACAGGAATTGTTGCTCCACATAAGCCACATCAACAACCACGAAATTATCAGCACTATCCACAAACAAATCTCTCATCTTATCCTTCTCCTCAACTGGTTTTCTACTGTCGAAATACGGTTTATCAATCCTAGAATTATCTGGCGCGCACGAAGGCACATAGGCGGATCGCACCAAACAAAGAAACCACATCTCCCACCCTAAATGAAATTTGAATTATAAGAGAAACACTTTAAAAATTTTGTGATAAAGCAAAATAAGAGAAACAATTTCTTATTTACCACAGGTAAGAGAAACAAGATAAGAGAAACACTTTCATTTAAAAAACATAAATGAAAGTTACCATGGATTTGCCACAGGTATAAAACCTCCTTCTTGGATTTTGATTCGTCCATGAGGTCTTCAACACTGCCATAGTGCCGCAGTTACAAGACATATCCATGGCTTCTATCACTGCTGAATCCAATGCTTCTACAGTGCCCTTGTTGCACAACCCACTTTCTCCCTCTATCGTCTGCCAATCATGCCATACAAAGAAGATGCACATTTATATTGCAACAACAGAGCAACAGGAGGAGGGAAAAGGGGAGAAGTTTGACGCCAAAACCCACATCCATTGAGTATAATATCCATTAAGCCCTTAGTTCCTGACACTTTCCATGTTGCCGTTAGTTTTAACGTCTGAAATAGACAGATTGAGTTGATTGGTACAGATGTAAAAGTATAAGGGCTAAATTGGTACAATTGAATGTTCAGGGGCCAATTTAAAACGGACACTAAAGTTCGAGGGGCATTTATGTTGTTTACCCTAATATTTAAGTACTAGTTATTGCCCGTGCCTGAAGGCACTATTTAAAAAAAAAAATTACAGTTGAAAGCAATGTATAACATAAAGTATCAATCAATATAGATCCATTCTTAAAAAAATAAAAATCGATAAAATAAACTCAAAAAACACAACATTTGAATAATATCAATTTGCATACACAATTTTTATAATTAAAATAATAAAAAATACAAATTTTTATTTAAAAAAAAAATGACTCACGCCACAGTCTTTCATAATATAAAGCTCTTCCTCCCGAGGATAATTCGCAAAACTCCATTTTCATGAAAAATTGAATGTAATACTGAAAATATTTTACTTTTTTATTTTTTGAATTGAAAAATATTTTACTTGAATTAGAAAATTAGAATAAGTGGGACTTATTTACTCATTATCTAAATGCGCAATAGTCCCCAAACTCAAGTTATTATTTTTTGTTCTCTTTGTATTAAAAAACTAAAATTCTATACTGCTCGCATTAATCCAAAAATTAAAGTTATATAACACAAAAAAAATAGTGCCTCATTCAATGAAATCATAAATGAAAAAAAAAATAGCTTTCATGAAATGCTAAAATCAAATGTGTGACTCTTAGGACTGTTAATCAAGCCAAACTTGAACATTTTTTTAGGCTCGTTTATGTGTAAATAGTCAAATGAGTCAACTCGTTTATGTGTAAATTAGGTTTGAATTAGACTCGAATTCAGCTCGATTAACACCCCTAGTCACTCTAGTTCATCAATAATGAATTTGAAAATCGTCATTGTATAATCCAAAAGACAAATATTAAAGAGATTAAATTAGTTACCATAAAAAGAGTGAATGCATTAAAGTATGCATAATTTGGAGAAGATATGTGTATGATTTGTTGAGGTGAATATAAAAATCAGGGAGCCATGAATGGAATGTAAAAACTATAGAGTATTAATTTGGGGTGATTAAAAATAGAAGGTGTTTTAAATAGGAAAACAAAATTCGTCTGTCAATCTAACCCGTGCCTAAAGGCACGAAATGTAAAAAAAAAATTCCCCTATGACACTTCTCAAAACAACACTTTTAATATTTTTCAATACTTTTATTTGTATGCAACGTTGGTAAACAAAGACCTATTGCATAACCAAATCTCAACAATGAATTACTTCTCAATACTTTTAGCAATGAACACGTGCCTGAAGGCACTGTGTAATAAAAAATAACCAATTAGGAAAATTATAATCCACAAGTTTGTCATTTTCACAGAAATGAGATGATACACAAAGAAATCAAACGAATAGATGAAAGCAACAGGAACTCATCAACATGAAAGCAAAGATATTCATGGACAAAAGAGGAATACACTATGAACTACTATGAGAATATCAAGCAATTGAATTTCTTCAAACCACATAGCTTGTAAAACAAATCTACCCTATGCTCCATCTTTTTCTCCGCCAACCCAAGTACATGCTCAAAAGAAAAGAATTCAACACATAGCTTATTTTCAAAATACAGTTTAAGATGATACACTTTCATAAATGCAACTTTCCTAAGTACTCTTCTCTAATTTGAAAGATAAGTGAAATATATGTACACAACTTCCACAGTTAAAAAAAAAAATCGCACACAATTCTTAACTAAGCAATGTTGCTTTCAAAATTTAACATAGAGGCCAATTGTGAAGTAATCACACAATTGTAATCACATAAGACGGAACATGAGAGGCCAATTGTGATCACACAAGAACAAAAAAGTTCCAGTCCAAGAATGCCAAATCAACTCAAAACATTCTTCTAATGGTGCATAGGTGTTTGATTGATTCGTAGGAAGCGAGGGACTAAAATGGAATTGAGGGCTTAAGCATACCCCGTGACAATTCTGCTGTGTATCAAGAACTCACAACCATGTCCGCACTCAACCTAGTCAAACTAAACCACCTTTCACTACGAGTAAGAATAAACGAGAGTCGATTTCACATACCCAAGAGGAAATCTCCCTTGGATTAGCCAACTAAAAATCTAGCTACTCATACTAAAAGGAAAGACATGCATAATGTAAAGAGACATGATGAAGAAATGAAATATGGAACTAGTATTAATGCAAGAAAATAGTTAAACTACAAGAGAAATAACATTCATAACCAAAATACAAAGTTTGAAGGCAAATACCCAAATGTAAAACTTGAAATGCTAAAACAGCTAGCTAAACTTGCATACAACTTAAATGAAATAGTTGAAAGTGGAAATGGGGAAGATTACAAGTAATTTTAGGCTTACAACACTAAAAATGGTAAAGAAATATGAAAACCCAGATTTCTCTCTCTAACTTCATCTTCTTCCTTGAGCTTTCTATCCCTAAAATTGATCCTAAGCTTAGGTAGCCTCCCCCTCTCAAAATCTTGTGTTAATTCTAAATATATGGTGTAGAGACCTCTGCATTTTCGTCCATAGGGCTCCTCTAGCATGTGTGTGCAGGCCTCCCATCAATGGGAGGTGAGGTGATGGCTTGGAAAGGCTAGGACAAGCATAGCCTGCACCCATCATTCCTCCCTTCTTCTCTCTCTTCCTTTCCCATCCTAAATCCTCTAAATTCAGATTTTAGGGTCTTGTAGGCATGGTAGTATGTAGACTATGTCAGGAGATGTGTGAGAGAAGCTTTGGTGGGCCCCCAAGCAAGTGGAGCATGAGTTACAGAATCTGGCATTTTTCAGCAAAACCTACCGGTAGGTCGATGATAAAACCTACTGGTAGGTTTTTGTCCAGTAGGCAAAACCTACCGGTAGGTTTTGGTTTCCTTCTACCGGTAGGTCGTAAATGAGATTCTTGCTCAGGACCAGTTTTCGTAAATTTGTCATAACTTTTGATCCAACAGTCTGATTAAGCTGAAATTTGTATACAATATATAGGACATCCAGATCTACAACTTTCATGTTTTTTACTTTTTCATATTCGAAGTGGATCATGGTAAAAAATGGAGAATATAGAGATACTTCTACCAAATGGTGCGGGTGCCGGTACCAAAATTCAAGTAGGCTTAGATACCGGTACCTATGATACCAAGTACCTCGACCTCTTTGATTTCTTTCACTTTAAAGCCTCCTAATCCTCATGTAATGTGTCCGTCTCTTCACCACTCATCCACACTTAGTTGCAGGGTTCCGAAAGCCATCATTTACCCTATGATTAGCTGCAACATCAAAATTCCCACATTATTCATAAATTCAACTAACTCTAAGTAATTAAATGCAAAGTTGAGTTAAAATACATGTAATGAGACCATTAAATATGCAATATTGCGTGCTCATCACTCGACAGGCAAGTGACATGGTTTTTCATAAACTAGCCTATAAGGAGACATACCTAAAATTGTTTTAAAAGCGGTATGGTAAGCCCATAATGCATCAGTTAGTCTTAAAGACCAATTTTTGCAGTCAGGGTTAAACATTTTTTATAAAAAAAAATTAATATCCTTATTGGCCAATTCAGCTTGAACACTTGTCTGTGGATGATAGGGAGCTGCAATCTTATTATTTATGAAATATTTTCTCATTAAATTTTCAAAAAATCTGTTGCAAAAATTAGAACCACTACCACTAATAATGGCTCGAGTTATGCCAAACCATGATAAGATATTCTCTTTTAAAAACTTCACCATAGTGTGATGATCATTATTACGTCAGAGAATAGTCTCAACCCATTTAGAGACTTAATCAACAACAACTAAAATATATAGATAGCCAAAAGGCATGGGTATCTTAAAAAAGTGTGGGCTGAGAAAATTCACACTATAAAATTTTTACAACAATTTTCTTAGAAGAAAAATGGCCCCCACAAGCTTCATTATGGCAAAAAATTATAACATTAAATCATCTCATTGCTAGGTACGAATCTCCTAATGATCTGACCCTTTAAGAATCTAAACAAATAAGGATCATCTAAAAAGAAATTACATACCTCAAGAAAAAACTTTTTGTTATCCTTAGAATTAAAAGAAGAAGGAAGTGCACCAGTGGTTAAGTAATTAACAATATATGCATACCATGGTAGCTCTGAAACCTCAAACAGTTGTTCATCGGGGAAGCTTTCATTAATTGGCAGGTTCTCCTCATGAAAATCATAGGTCAGCTTCGAAAGATGATCCACCAGCACATTCTCCCCTCCTTTTTTTATCAATTATGGTCAAATCAAATTCCTATTATAGGAGTATCCATCTAAGTAGTCGTGGTTTGGCGTCTTTCTTGGTAAGAAAATATTTTAAGGCTACAAGGTTAGTAAAAAAAGTAATTGAGGAATCAACCAAATAAGAATGAAATTTATCCAAAGCAAAAACAACTGCAAGTAACTCTTTTTCAGTAGTAGAATAATTCATTTGAGCATCATTTAGAGTTTTGCTATCATAATAGATCACATAAGGCTTTTTATCCTTTATTTAGCCTAACACTACTCCTACCGCATAATCACTGACACCACACATCAATTCAAAGGGTAGGGACCAATTAGGGGGCTACATAATAGGAGCAGAAATTAGCATACCCTTAATTTTTTCAAAATATTTTTGTCATGCTTCATCCCACTCAAATGGTACATCTTGACTAAGGAGATGGCACATAGGTTTAGATATAGCACTAAACTCTTTAATGAATCTCTTATAAAAGCCCCCGTGTCCTAAGAGTGATCTGATGTACTTAACAATTTTAGGAGCATGGAAATTATCTATGAGTTCTATTTTTGCCTTGTCAACTTTTATTCCCTTAGTTGAGACTATATGACCTAAAATTATGCCTTATGTCACCAAAAAGTGGCACTTTTCCTAATTAAGTACAATGCCAGTCTCTTTGCATCTAATTAAAATCTTTTCTAGGTAATTCAAGCACAGATCAAAAGAATCTCCATACATAGATAAATGATCCAAGAATACTTCTAAGCACCTTCAACCATGTCACTAAATAAGCTAAGCATGCATCTTTGAGAAGTAGCAGGTGATAGAGTTATATACTAAAAACTTGCTTTTTTGTAATGAAGTTCAGTTTATTATTTAATAAAAGTTCTTCGTTTTCTATTGCGAATTTGTATGGGTAAAATATTTGCATTATATTAAATATATGGTATGCATGTGTTCTTTTATTTTACATTGTAGATAATATGGTGTGTAGACTTCGGTTTATACACAGAAGATCAGATTATTAGATCCATGTATGATATAAGTAAAGGTTTACAGTCTTAGAAGGAATTAGACACACCATCAATACAATTGTAGTGCAATCTTCTAGCATAGTTTGTCTTGGCTATAGGAGATTGTCTGATGCCTCAGATTTTTGCACTAGTACACTTTGTGTATTGAACATGACCATTATTGAGGTTATTTTTTTATTAACTAAATAAGAAAATAAATACCTCATGTTTATTATGATTGCTTAAGCTCTTAATCTTGAGATATTTAATTGATACATCCATATAATAATTGTTACTTTAATTCATAAAGAGCGAGATTCATATTTGAGTCAACAAACTCAGTGAATTGGGAGATAACATTATTTGTATGGTGAAAATTAATTATTAATAAAACCACATTCCGGTATTTAAATACGTTGATGGTGTCCTCTTGAGCAAGCTCATAAGTGTTGTCCCTGTCAAACCCTGCAGGTGGATTTAATTATCCAACATGCCAAATAAGTTGAGTGGTATGATATTAAAGATAAAAAGAAATCAATTAAATATAATTGTCAGTAATTTTATTAATTGGCGAACAATTAAACTTGGGGAGATTATTGAGCATATAACAATGAGGAGCTCGAAATATAATTTTGAGATAAGGCCTGAGAGATCAATAATAATTTTTAAGTGGACTAACTTATTATTAATAGACCATAGGATGTTTGTTCTGGGTTGGACATAGGATTCCTAGGCCCATTGGAAGCCCATCCCTTATTTCTCCTTAGGGTCTCTACTGTAACCTATAAATAAACACACTCCCTAGTTCTCTTGGTCATAATATTTACCTTCACATTTAGAAGAGGTAGAGAAAGAAATCAGGGAGAGAATTCAGAGGATTGCAGCCCACATTGCATTTGAATTTTTGCGTGGAAGGACATACGGTAGAAGATCGTGAAGGTAATCAAGCCAATTATTTGTTCTGCATCAATCTTTGTTCGTGTTGTTCACGCTTCAAGAGGTAAACTCTAATTCTACCTTATAGGGTTAATAGATGAGTAAAATTTTTGTAATCAATTATACACGCCATCAACAGATCTTGGGACTGCCATTCTAACAAGTGGTATCAGACCCTTCGTTGATACCACGTATATATTGAATAAAGCCATGTCGTCCAAGTAAAACAATTAGATGTATGCCATGGATGATGGGTAGAATGTTGAATTGTGCTAATTTCCATTTTGCAGTGTTCTTATCCCGCTATTATGGTCACATTTTTTTATTATTGTTTCATATAATTGGATCCCATGATGGTTTATTCATTTTTAATATTATTGGAAGGATTCACACGATGGTTTATTCATGTTGTAATATTAATGGTAGTATGTGAACTCCTTCGTGGAGCATAGGGCCATGCATTATTGCTGTTATTTTTTGTATGGGATTTCTTGTGATAAGATTGCATAAGCTTCTCCTAGCCTATCCCCAACAACTCAGCGTAGCACAGCATGGAGGTGGATGGATTCATCAAGGATTGCTACAGACTCCTTATTACATTGAAACAAAAAAAATGACCACAATAGTTGGGACTCTTTGTTTAAGTAGTTTTCTAATAGTTAGGACTCTTTGTTTAAATAGTTTCCCAATAATTGTGACTCTTTGTTTAAGCAATTTCCTCATAGTTGGGACTCTTTGTTTAAACAATTTTATTATTCAGGTTGATCTCTGTTTTATTCATGTTTTGATTGTATCGGTAGCTAATTATATGACAAGTACCCTAACATGTGGATAACATGGATAATTGACCGACTTAGATTATCTGTTATGGCTTGGTATCTAATTTATATTGATTAAAATAAGGATGTTTAAAGTATGTATGCAATTAGAAAAATAAAATAAAATTCTCAATTTTTGTATGGGTAGCTATGGAAATTTGATATTTTATTTATTGCATGTATATATACTACATATAAAGATTGGGTAACTCAGTATTTTTATAAATATGTCAAACATTCTTGTATTTTATCATGATAAAAATTAGATTTTTTTATAATGCTCACAAAGTATTAAATAACTAAGTGGGAGAGGAAATTTATTTTGTATAAATCCCACAGTCTCCATTAGTAGTTTGTAGGTGATGTAATTAATTGTGTGTGTTGGCTTTAGTGCCTTCCTCTCCATCAAATGAAATTAATTACAAAATCATCGGTACAAAATTTCTAAAATGATAATTTTGGGTAATTACTAGTATGGGCTCACTTCTCCATCTGAAGGGGCTTATTATGAAACAATTAACACAAAATTAAGTAATACTATACACTTAGCTATAAATAACATTATCCTCTCAATCTGAGTCACTACTTTTATTTACAAGACTAAAGTTAAGCTTGCTATTTAATTTTATTTATCATGGTATAGTGGCTAGAGAGTAAAGTAAACAGACAATGGTCTGTCTGGACAAATAATGGATAGTAGATGTCCTCCCTACCGAAGCATGCTATTCACGGTGATTCAAGCTGTTGACGAATTCATTTAGAAATTAGTAGAAGAACCAAATTTAAATTTGAATTTGATGTTTTATTTTGTCCATCATAATTTTAAATTTTGTGATTTTCAGCTTTTAAAATGGGTTCATTCAATCCTGTTTCTATCATACTTAAAAATACAAACTAACTGGACCAAACTATATAAACTGGAAAGGAAATTTGAGTATTGTGTTGACTATAGAAAAGTACAAGTTTGTGCTCAATGATCTTTGTCCTGATGAACCTGGTGAGGGGGCAACCGAACAGGAAGTCCAGGCTCATCGGAGGTGAAAAAAGGCTGATAAGATGGCGTAGGGTTACATTTTGGCATCTATATCAAGTGTGCTGCAAAATTAGCATGAGCTCATGCCCACCTCCTACGAAATGATTATGAACCTCAAAGAAATATTTGGGGATCAAAGTAATGTTGCTAGAAAAGTTGGGATGAAAGATCTTATGAATACAAGCATGCCTGAGGGAGAACCAGTAAGGGAACATGTTCTAAAGATGATGGGTCTTCTTAATAAACTAGAGATCCTAGGAGCTAAGATTAATGGGGAAACCTAAGTTGATTTAATCCTCTAGTCTTTGCCAGAGTCCTTTAAGTAGTTCCACCTTAATTACAATATAAATAAAAGTTTTTATTTTCTAGCGGAACTCCTTAAGGAACTCCAAGCTGAAGGTCTCTTTTAGCAGTAACCTCGTGTTTATGCGATTGAGAAAGGTTATGTTTCTAAGCCGAAAGGAAAAAAAATAAAAAAATAGAAAATGCTCAAAAGCAGGTTGTTGGTCCTCAGGGAGTGTTGAAAAAGCCTAAGGGCAAATGTTTTCATTACAAGTGGTCAAGACACCGGAAGAAGCAATATTCGGTCTTCCTTAACAATGTGAACAATCTAGGTAAATCTCATTTACTAGTTATTGTGACGTTGAGGATGTCAATTTTATTGAATTACTTGAGAAAGATCCATTTAATATGTCATCTTTTTGGAATCCTTTACAAGCTTGCTTAGTTGACTCTTATGGATAAAGTTTGGGGAATCAAAATGTCATGCCAGTGAAATTAGATGGTCGAGCATTCAAGTTTGAATTGAAGCCGGATTGACCGTTAGATTTCTTTTAATTGTATAATAGTAGTTAGGTTTTAGTTTATTTTTTATTTATGTTTTCTATTTGAGTTGTTATTTTATAGGTTTTGTAGTTGTTGCAGCATCATGTATTCCTACCCCTTTGATTTTTGCTCATTATTCTTAGTGAGCATTAATGTATTTATTTTTACATTGAGGACAATATTGAATTTAGGTTGGGGGTATGGGTGTGTTTTGCATAGTGACAATTTTTTTATTTTATTTTTGAATATTTTTTTTTCTTTTTTTCCTGTTATAGGTAAAAAAAATTAATTTGTTTTAATTGCCTTGAACCATATTTTTATTACTTGACTAGAATTGGGTTAGTTTGGAAAGCCCAAGTTACTAACTTGCCAAATATGTTTGAGAACCTATTGGTCTATCAATATGAAATACTACAAGTTCTCCCACTTAATTGGTGTTCACAAGTAAAATAACAAGTGAAAAATTAAACAAATGTAAAATAGGTGACTTCATGCCAAGTTTGTAAATTTACTACCCCTGAGTAAATCTAGTCAAGAGTAAATGTCACCGATTCCTCTTATATGTACTTAAAATATTTTCTCTTTTTTTTTGTCACAAACGCTAACCTAATGAAAGCATACAAATATAGTAAAAAATCAAGTTACCCAACATATGCTTATCTTATTTGCTATAAATGTCAACCCAATGACAACATATAACAGTCATGACATAAAATTGTAGTATAATAAGAAAGTATGAATACACATCAACTAGACAAATCATGCAAGTAAAATAAGTAAGAAACAAACAAGGCATATAACTCAAAGTCAAATATGATTAGAACATCAAGATTAGGACTAGGAGTATGTCACAACAAATGAAAAAATTAACTAAGCAACCAAAAGTAAACAAACTGAAAAAGTTAACAATGAAAAGTAAAGAGTACTTTAGTACAGTCCATGAATGAATAAAACACTCTCAAACTCCCATATAACCTAGACTAAAGTCTCAATAAAAACAACTCAAATATCTGCATCTCCACCATCTCTTGGTCCACCATCATGTCGGTGTAGCTTGGCATTTGAATCAGTCTCATCTACCACTAGCTCCCTGCTTGATCTCAAATAGGTACACCCAAGTGCAGGTGGTCAAGAAGTAATAATTTTTAGATACGTTCAAGGTTGAACCACAGGGATAAAAGGGAATTTAGAGGTAAAGGTAACGGAAGAACAAGAATTCTTGAAAATGTTGAATTGGTTTGAAGAATGATTGCAAATAAAATTTAAAGGAAATAATCTATTGGCAAAATGACCACTTAACTTCGAGAACAGCATATGTTCATGTTCATTAGATAATTATATTTATGCAATTTAAATTAACTCAGTTGATTTTCAACATCAGTGCAGTCAATCGGAAGATATAACTTTGAAACACAATTGATTTGATTGATATGAAAATAGGATTTGAAGAACTAATTTTATAAAACTCGCAGGAACTCATAAGCATCGAATGTACATGTAAAACTCGAAAAAATTTAAAATTTTATTGTAAAAGGGAAAAATAGTAATTAGTCGTTACAGTATGGGTAGAAAACTCAAATTTTTTTTAGAACACGGATGACGAAACAGACCTTATCGTTTGATTCGTCTCGCGAAATCTAGTTACCCAATTAATTTTCGTTGAATTTCAAGATAGTTGGATTTTTTGCAGTTTATGATGCGATTGGGTGTCACGTAACCAAAATAAACGCGATCAGGATTTAATTGCGAAATGTGGAAAATAATTTAAATTTAGCTCAATTAAAATATATTGAACATCACACGGGATGAGATTTAACTGATTCGGGATAAAATCGGATCAGGAAAAGTCGGGAGGTGTGGCTTAATGAGAGCCAAATATTTAGGAGTATAAATAAGGAAGAAAAATCAGATTTTTCTCCCCATTACCATCAAATTTTCGGAAAAGAGAGAAAGAGAGAAATAAGGGTTCTTCAAGCCCTTCTCCTTGCGATCTAGGACCAATCATTCGTTGAATTGCTTCGGGCCAAGAACAAGAGTTGTTCTATATGACGAGAGCTATGTCTACGTACCAAAAATCTCGAATTTTGCCAAAGTCTCAAGAACAGGATTTTTGGAAATCAATTTTTGAAGATTGAGTTGGGTTTCTTGGAGCTTCCTCGACGTGTATTTGTAACACCCCGCATTTTCGTTTATATATGTATATAGATATATACTAAATAATAGTTGTAAAAATGTTGATATAGTATAACTCAAGGAAATAATATTTGAAATTTAGTTTTAGTATGTGAAAATATGAAATTTTAGGTCCTAGAACTTGTACTAAATAGGTTTGAGGTAGAAATATGTGTTGGAGAGGTTTGTGATGGATTTGGTTAGTTTTGGAATGGATTGGAAATGGAAAACAAAAGAAATAGGCAAAACTGGGTAATTGGTACCGGTACTGAATGGTATCGGTACTGAGTACCGGTACCCCGATTCCAGAAGGTTTCTTGTACCGGTACTGGGTACCGGTACTGAATGGTACCGGTACTGGGTACCGGTACCATCCGTCTGACGCCGCTAAACAGTTAAAAGTCGGGATTTTTGGTGTTATAAAACCCATCCCACATCCCAATTGCCCCATTTCTTCATCTCCCTCTTACCCTAACTCTCCTAGAAACCCTTAGAGAGAAAGATAGAGAGATAAAACTCAAGACCAAAAGGAAAGACAAAGGGTTCACAAGTGATCCAAGACTCAAACCCTATGTTTCTTCAAGAGCATAAGGTAGGGGATTTGTTCTCTTTCTCTTACATTGATGTTAGGGTTAATAAATATGTATGTTTTGATTCTTAATGATATGTATTTGCTATGGCTCCATTGTTTCTTGGTTCTTGTTCAATTGTTAAAATGTTTTACACAAATCCCTCTTTTGTTTGAAAAACCCTAGTTTTCAAGAGTGATGGGTTTTCCTCTTGAACTCTTCCTTTATTCTTGATTTCAAAATCATAGTGTTTTGTGTTGAGTAATAAAATGATATTGTTGTGATCTCTTGCATTTTCTTGGTTGGTTATTGAAAATGTCAAATGCTCAATTTGGGGATTTTTAAGATATAATTGTAAATTGTGGAATTGGATTTGGTATTGTATCTCTTATGAGTGTGGGATGACCATGGGTGGCCTTTGACGAGATATCGTAGAGTGGGTAGATGTGTTGCTTGCTCCGTGTGGGTTGGCATTTCTCCTACCACTCGTAGTGGGGTTAGTGCTTTGGTAAGACTAAACCGCTATTGCTCACGGGTGCCGTGTAAGAGGGTTAGTATACTAATACCTGGGTTGGATACGTCACTGCCATTGGTGTGGCATACGCCCTTCCTAAAGGATGGATATCTTTGATAAGATTTGTGTGGGTGTGTGTAGGTTAGATATTACTCAATGTGTCGATTCATGGGGTTTGCCTTACATCATGTTTGAGATACATATACATATTGATGGATTGTTGTATTATTGTGGAAAATGGTTTCCTACAAGGACTTGTGGGAGTATGGGATTCCACAAGGTCTTGTGGGAAAATGGTTTATATTTTGGAAAATGGATATGCATTGGATCTTGGTTTCTTTTACCGTTTATGTAAATTACTGTTGTTACCTAAACTTGAGATCCATTTTAAAATGCCCCTGTTTTACTTCAAAGATTATGTATGCTATTTGTGAAATGTGACCGACCCGTTTTGTAGTTTTATAAACCTTGTTTGAGTTGGGAAGATTTTGCTACAGAGCTTCGTGCTCATCCCCTACAAATTACATTTTTCAGATTGGGTGCTAGAGGAGGATCTCGGCATCGACGAGTCAGGGCATTGGGAGGCTCCACTCGAGGGGAACCTAGATCCCGAGGTGGATATGTAGAGATGTAGCTTCTTTTGTACTAGCTTAGGTTATTCATTTTGGATACTGTAAGGTTTAGTTTTCTTTTGTAATTCCGCTGCGCTACATGATTGGATTTTTGAGATGTAAATGCCATGGTTGGGCATATTCTTTTGGATAATGATGTAAGTATTTTATGGATGATGAATGAAATTTAATTTATTTATGGATGATATTTAGTGCTCTCATGATGTAAATGGATTTAGTATGTAACGCCGTCCAGGGTGTGTTTTGGGGCGTTACAGAATGGTATCAGAGCCTAGGCTTTAGGTCTTACATGGGAGCTGTAGGTTATGGATTACCACTAGAGATGTAGGTTTTGGGTGAAGGAAATTGTAAGTTAGATTTTGTATATGCCTTGTGCTTAAATCAAGACATCATACATATCACTTTAGTTTATATCTTACACATCAAGGAAACTAAATTGTGGATTGATGTGTAGGATGGACGGTACACGGGGACGAGGACGTGGTCGTGGTCGTGGAGGCCAAGAAAATCCACCACCACCACCTCCCGATGCCATGCAAGGCATCTATCAATGCTTGAGGGAGCTCACCACTCTGGTACAACACCAGAATGGGAACAACCATAACGGTGGGGCTCATCCACTAGCCCAAGTACCGGGCAACGGAGCGGAGAATAGGAGAATGGTAGTTCTCCGAGAGTTTCTGAGGCAACAGCCGCCTACTTTCCAAGGGAGCTCTAACCCCTTGGATGCGGATAAATGGATCCGCCGAGTGAAGAAGATATGTGATGGCATGGGGATAGCCGAGGATCTTCGGGTCGGCTTGGCGACTTATCTGTTCGAGGGGGAGGCCGACCATTGGTGGGACTCAGTGAAAAGAAGGAGGACCACGGATGCACTCAATTGGGAGGAATTTGACCAAATTTTCCAAGACAAGTACTTTCCGGAATCAGTAAGAGACAGAATGAAGGCCGATTTCCTTGCTCTCCGACAGGGCAGTAGGACGGTGATTGAGTACGAGAGGAGTTTCGATGAGCTATCCCGTTATGCTACAGAGTTTATATCTACTGAGGCCAGCAGGGCCAAGCGCTTTGAGCAGGGCTTGAGGCCTGCTATCCGAGAGAAGCTGGTGGCTCTCAAGATCCGGGAGTATGGGGACCTGGTTGACCGAGCTGCATTGGTGGAGAGAGATATAGAGGACAGCCAGCAGCGACAGAGCTTCGCGAGAGGAGGTCCGATCAGGACGGACCCTAGCACCAGTGGAGTGCAGCGAGCAGCACCATACCGAAGTCCAGACCAGGCAGGTGGACAGAGACTTCTGACAACTCGAGGAGATGAAGTGACTCAGACTAGAACAAGAACTGACCCGCGCCAATGCTTTGCATGCGGAGAGTATGGGCACTTCAAACATAGATGCCCCTCGTTTTCCCCAATGACCAAGCAAGCAACCGAGCAAGTACCAGCAAACAAGCCACCTCTACAAAGGCCAGCACAGCAGATACCTCAGATAGCTCGAGGAGCGGGAGGCGTACCAGAGAGAGTAGGCACGGATGCACGCCGATGCTTCGCCTGTGGAGGTGTTGGGCACTTCAAAGATAATTGTCCATTGCTTTCCACCAAGACCAACCAAGTAACTGGGCGACTGAATGCAAACAGGCCACCGCTACGACAGCCATTACCACCACAGAGACCGTTACAAGCTCATGCCCCCGGCGGCGCCAATCAAGGAAGGGTTTTTGCTATGACTCAACCGGAGGAAAATGCCTCCAACGCCATCGTGGAAGGTATCGTTCTTTTCTACGATTCTTGGGCCCGAATGTTAGTGGATTCCTATGCGACTCATTCTTTTATATGTACTGCGGACGCTGTAGAATTTGGATTGGGTTTCGAGGAAATAGAACTTACGGTATATGTTAATTTGCCTACGGGAGAACAAGGGGATACCAGTAGGGTTTAATTATATGTAATCTTTGATTTTAATTTATATCTGCTTGCTAGGAAATCATCATGTCTTGTCATTCTTGTTAATATTACCTTGTTCTAAAATATATTATGGTTGGGTAAACTCTAAATCTTATCTTATGCCTTCACACCCTAGTTTACAAAGGAGATGTGTTTTTCTCTTGATTTCTCCTTTGTTCTTGAGTTCCACCCTTGATATTTGTTTGTTATTGATTTCAATACCTGATTGTTCCTTATTTTTAATTCTAAGATTGATATTCGTTGTTATGGATTTCAAGAAGTGATTGTTCCTTTATTCTTGATTTCCAAGCTTAATATTCATTTGTTCTTGATGGCCAAATTTGATATTCATTTGATTGATCCTAACCCTTGCGATTCATGTATTCTTGATATTTAATACTTGACATTCAATTACTCTTGATTTCAATACTTGATTTCTCTTTGTTCTTGAGTTCAAAACTTGATACTCTTTAATCCCTGATTACAAAGCTTAATTATTCATTTGTCATTGATTTCAAACCTTGCTTGTTCCACTGTTTTTGATTTCCAAACTTAATAGCCATTCGTTCTTGATTCCCAAGCTTGATTATTTATTTGTTCCTTAATTCAAAATTCTAAAGATTGGTATTGACTAATAAAATGGTATTTTCGATGATATTATGTTAATTTTTCTTAAATTATTTCGTTGGAAAAATGTATATGGATTTGGAAGCTAGGATGGGAGGACAAGTCTGGTTAGGTTGCAACTGTAACCTTTGGTGGATTGTAATTTATATCAGAGTGCGCAGCGAACTAACGGAGTAAGGACTACAATGGGGAAACTACGGAGAAGTATCCATATTTGTTCGCTACTTGAGGTAAGTTTCGAGGACGAAACTTTCTTTAAGGGGGGTGGATTGTAACACCCCGCATTTTTGTTTATATATGTATATAGATATATACTAAATAATAGTTGTAAAAATGTTGATATAGTATAACTCGAGGAAATAATATTTGAAATTTAGTTTTAGTATGTGAAAATATGAAATTTCAGGTCCTAGAACTTGTACTAAATATGTTTGAGGTAGAAATATGTGTTGGAGAGGTTTGTGATGGATTTGGTTAGTTTTGGAATGGATTGGAAATGGAAAACAAAAGAAATAGGCAAAACTGGGTAATTGGTACCGGTACTGAATGGTACCGGTACTGAGTACCGGTACCCCGATTCCAGAAGGTTTCTTGTACCGGTACTGGGTACCGGTACTGAATGGTACCGGTACTGGGTACCGGTACCATCCGTCTGACGCCGCTAAACAGTTAAAAGTCGGGATTTTTGGTGTTATAAAACCCATCCCACATCCCAATTGCCCCATTTCTTCATCTCCCTATTACCCTAACCCTCCTAGAAACCCTTAGAGAGAAAGATAGAGAGATAAAACTCAAGACCAAAAGGAAAGACAAAGGGTTCACAAGTGATCCAAGACTCAAACCCTAGGTTTCTTCAAGAGCATAAGGTAGGGGATTTGTTCTCTTTCTCTTACATTGATGTTAGGGTTAATAAATATGTATGTTTTGATTCTTAATGATATGTATTTGCTATGGCTCCATTGTTTTTTGGTTCTTGTTCAATTATTAAAATGTTTTACACAAATCCCTCTTTTGTTTGAAAAACCCTAGTTTTCAAGAGTGATGGGTTTTCCTCTTGAACTCTTCCTTTATTCTTGATTTCAAAATCATAGTGTTTTGTGTTGAGTAATAAAATAATATTGTTGTGATCTCTTGCATTTTCTTGGTTGGTTATTGAAAATGTCAAATGCTCAATTTGGGGATTTTTAAGATATAATTGTAAATTGTGGAATTGGATTTGGTATTGTATCTCTTATGAGTGTGGGATGACCATGGGTGGCCTTTGACGAGATATCGTAGAGTGGGTAGATGTGTTGCTTGCTCCGTGTGGGTTGGCATTTCTCCTACCACTCGTAGTGGGGTTAGTGCTTTGGTAAGACTAAACCGCTATTGCTCACGGGTGCCGTGTAAGAGGGTTAGTATACTAATACCTGGGTTGGATACGTCACTGCCATTGGTGTGGCATACGCCCTTCCTAAAGGATGGATATCTTTGATAAGATTTGTGTGGGTGTGTGTGGGTTAGATATTACTCAATGTGTCGATTCATGGGGTTTGCCTTACATCATGTTTGAGATACATATACATATTGATGGATTGTTGTATTATTGTGGAAAATGGTTTCCTACAAGGACTTGTGGGAGTATGGGATTCCACAAGGTCTTGTGGGAAAATGGTTTATATTTTGGAAAATGGATATGCATTGGATCTTGGTTTCTTTTACCGTTTATGTAAATTACTGTTGCTACCTAAACTTGAGATTCATTTTAAAATGCCCCTGTTTTACTTCAAAGATTATGTATGCTATTTGTGAAATGTGACCGACCCGTTTTGTAGTTTTATAAACCTTGTTTGAGTTGGGAAGATTTTGCTACAGAGCTTCGTGCTCATCCCCTACAAATTACATTTTTCAGATTGGGTGCTAGAGGAGGATCTCGGCATCGACGAGTCAGGGCATTGGGAGGCTCCACTCGAGGGGAACCTAGATCCCGAGGTGGATATGTAGAGATGTAGCTTCTTTTGTACTAGCTTAGGTTATTCATTTTGGATACTGTAAGGTTTAGTTTTCTTTTGTAATTCCGCTGCGCTACATGATTGGATTTTTGAGATGTAAATGCCATGGTTGGGCATATTCTTTTGGATAATGATGTAAGTATTTTATGGATGATGAATGAAATTTAATTTATTTATGGATGATATTTAGTGTTCTCATGATATAAATGGTTTTAGTATGTAACGCCGTCCAGGGTGTGTTTTGGGGCGTTACAGTATTACGCCTCAAGAAGTAGGATTATTTTCCTAACTAATTTTATTTTCAACCTAGGGTTTGCGTATGAAATGGGTAGCATGATTATATATGCAATCTCTTGTTTATATATACTCATTGTGTAACTAGAGTATGAAAAATGGTAGAAGAATGTGTAAAATCAATTTTTGCATAAATTGGGTTTGTTGAAATTGGTTGTTTGGTAATTTCATGAGAAATATGATGAATTGGGCATGTTATGTGTTTACATGATTTTGTGTCTTTTGGGTGTTTGATAAAATGTCTTGAATGATATGAACATGTTATTTGAATGAAATTGATATAGCATGCTCTGATAATGTTGTAAATTGTAATTATATGCTTATGATATAAATGAGAATTGGGAATGTTGGTTGAGAAGGAGTATTATCCATAATGTGCTCATTACATATTGAACATGACATGGAAATTGCAATTGTACATTACATTGCATATACACGAGAAGCATCACATTCGTGGGCATGTACATGAGTGTGGGTGTGTGCATGGTTTTGATCAAACAACATCCTTGGTGGATGATACATGGGCTCAAAAAAGTTGGACTAAGGTTCGACTGAGTCGCATGGGTTGCATTGAAAGTAAGGGTCGGGGTTAGCAAGAAGGGCTAGATTATCCCTCGGGTGCAAGACCCGGCGATTTGGATACACACTCCATTGATATTGAATCCATAGAGTGTGTCGGCGTACGCGGAGGCGTTGGTGGAAGTCCATAGATGCTGTGTCGATTGGGTGCCCGTTGGTGGAAGTCCATAAATACCCACCCCAAGAAATATCTGGGATTTGTAAATGGTCATTGGATGTGCAACATCAATGGCGGGGGCTTGGAATGCCCGAATTCATACGCATGGCATTGAATCTGTTATTGCATGTGTGAGTCTCACCTCATAACATGACATGACATTGTGCCATTCATTATTGAATTGTATATTCTTGAATGGATACTTAGTTGACTGTTGAATGGCATGTGAATATTTTATATGCATTTGGGTTGGGGAGTAGCCTCTTTAGGAGATACCCTATTGAGCTTGGCTCACCCTTTATGGGAACAACATTTCAAATCCGGGATTGGCGCGGGTGGACGTCCCTTACATGGGACCTTGTTGAGAAGAAGCCAGATGTGGCTTTTCAATTACATTATGTAAACAATTGTGTAATTAGTTTTGAACTTGTAATGTTGTATAAAGGGTGGTGTAATGAAGTCATATGCACTATATTTTGCGTAAAAAATAATTTTTATATGAGTTTGGGTGAATGTTGTCTAAGATTGGATGAGTTAAAATTGAAGATTTGACAGAATTGGGGAAATTCTGGGCCCAGGTTGTAAAACCCGAGAATTTTTTTTTATTAAAATCCTAATTAAAGGGGTAAAATAGTAATTAATTGTTAAAGCACGGGTCAAAAACGTGAATTTTTATATAATTCAGATGACGAAACGGACCTCGTCGTTGGATTCGTCTCATGAAATCTAGCTACCCAACAATTTTTTGTAAAATTCTGATTCAGTTGAATTTTTCACGTGTTACAAAGCGATCGGGGGTCACGCGACTAAAATAATTGCGATCAGATTTTATTCGCAGTACTTAAAAAATAATTTAAAGTTAGTTCAATAAAAATATACTAAATTTAACATGGTACAAAATTTAATTGATTCGAAATAAAATTGGACCCATTAAAATTGAAAGCGTGGCGCGATGTGGGCCAAGCATTTAAAAATATATAAAGTGGAAAAGTCTTCCACTCATTTCTTGGCAAGCCTCGGCAGTAAGAGAGAAAAGGGAGAGAAAAAGAAAAGAAAAAAGAAAAAATTTAGATTCTTGATCTTCTTCCTCAAATCTACGAAGATTAAACCATTTAATCACTTTGGGTTAAGAATTAAAGTTGTTCTACACAATGAGAGCTACGCAACCACACCAAAGATCGCATTTTTCTCCAAAAATATCAAAGACGAGAATGTAGGCCTAAGGCTTGGGAAGGTAAATTCGAGCTTTCTTTGGAGTTCTACTAGGTGGCCTCACGCTACGAGAAGTAGGGTTTCCCCTATTTAGATGTAATTTCAACATAAAATATGGCATATGAAATGGGTAGGCTAAGGGTATATATCACATGTTAGGTCTTCACTAGTGTAACTAGTGGGTCAAATTTAGGATTTATAATTAACCTTGTAATTAGTAAAATCCTATTGTAATTAACTTGGTGTAAGTTAATGTTAGTGATTTAAAACATGTCAATTGTACATTAGCATGACTTAATGTTTTAATGGCTTATCAAGTTTAATAAAATTATTAGCTTGTTATGTGATTATGAAATAATATGTATGTTAAATGATTATTTAGCATATGATTAGTTTGGCGGAATTGTGCTTATGTTTATAGAATTAATAAACATGTTGTCATGTTAGGAGTAATAAGCATGTTAGTTGTGTAAATTGATGTGCCCTCTAGGTGTTTGTTTAAATGCCTAGGTGAATACAAGTATGTTAGTTGAGTTGATTATCTTACGTAACATACTTGGGATAGTGTTGAAAATGTCATTATATTGCATTCATTATATAATGGATATTACAAATGGTACTAAAGGCAATTGCACATTATATTGCATTATGCATAGGTTGCACTACATTCATGGGCACTGACATGGGTGGGAGTGTGTGCATGGTATGAAATCAATCACCATATAGGTGGTTGATCGTGGGCTCGGGAAAGTCGCACCAAGTTCCGGCTGAGTTGCACAAGAAATTAAATAGATAAACATGTCAAGGTATAGCGAGATGGGTTAGATTCTCCCTCGGGTGCAAGGCTCGCTTACTTGGTTTATACACTTTCCGGAAGTGCAATTCTAGTAAAGTGTAATGGCGAAAACGGAGCCTCAAGTGGAATGTCTTGAAAATCCATTGATGGTGTGGTGTCCCATTGGTGAAATACTATAAATCACCTCCCCATAAAAGACACAAGAAAATGAATTAATTAGTCATTGAGTGTACATAACACCAATGACAGGGGCTTGGAATGCCTGGATACATACGCTTGGCATTGCATGTGTTGTGGGAGCTCGGGATGGGGTTCGGTGTTGGTATTCCTTGTGTGAGTCTCATCTCATGGCATGACATGATTTATGGCATTTGTTCATAATTGACATATTTGAATGAATGTATGAAATGATTGTTGCATGTGACATTTCATATGCATTTGGGTTGAGAGGTATTCTCTATAGGAGTTACCCTATTGAGCGTTGGCTCACCCTTTATGGGAACAATTTTTAGGTACACCATAGGCTTTCACCGAAGGCCCTCCTACTAGTCTGCTTTGACGAAAGAGCCAGATTGTGGCTCTTATTTTGACGTCATAGTCCCTTGTATATATTTACTTTTGGCCTTGTATAATTTTTGTAACAAAAAATTATTTACATTTAAAAGGCATGTACATGAGACTCTTTTGAGAGATTTATTCTTTTATGAATGAATGTACGTAGTGATGATGATTATGGTAGTATCCGATACTATGCAATTAAGTATGGATGAATGGACCCGATGTGGTCAATTTTGTATGATTGCATAGGTTGCGTTTTGGGTAGAGCTCTCCGTACAAATGAGACTCTGCCCAAATTTTGTTGAGTTATGGATCCCGGTAAATGGGGCATAACGGCGTGGTATCGAATTACACGGTATCCAGGGGTATTATGCGGGTTGATGGGTGATCAATGGGTTAATTACGGACACCCGAATTTTGGGGCGTCATAGCTTGGTATCAGAGCCTAGGTTATTGATTTACCTAGGGCTTGCGGGGCATGGGTCTAGACCATTGCATCCGTTGTGCATTACATGTTATTTGTTTTAAATGCTACATGTTATGTGCTATGTGTTATAAGATTATATGCATGATGAAATGTATATAAGAATGAAACACTACGGTTAAAAAACATAACATTAGATTCGGGAAGGGAAATGATGGGAAAGCCTACTGTTTGGGCTTCTACCGGTATGTAGCGTACCTCCTACAGTTTTAACTTTTGATTCCTAAATTTGGGATACTAAGTTGTTGCTCTATTTTTATTTGATTTGTGTGTAGATGGAAAATAGAGGGAAAGGAAATCGGAACGGTCGAGGAGGTGGACGGAACAACAATCAACCGTCACCGGTCTTTGACCAACAAACCTTTATGGAGGCTATAGGCACGATGGCGGCTACTTTTGCACAAGCTAGCACCAATGTGGGTCAATGAGGCTCAAGTAACCTCCAAAAGTTCAAGGCACACAAGCCTCCGACTTTTATGGGAGGAGCGGATCTGATGGTGGCCGACCATTGGTTCCAACAAGTTGATAAGATCCTAGAAGCTATGGAGATCACTTCCGATGCCACTAAGGTCAGGTCTGCATTCCAGCTAGAAGGAGAAGCCCATCTGTGGTGGGATTGGGTAAAGGCCTCAAGGGACCTAGAGGCAATGACATGGGGAGAGTTTTGGGAGCTCTTCATGGGCAAGTACTTCCCATCGGCTGTTCATCAAGCGAAAACTCGAGAGTTCTTGGATTTTAAGCAGGGAAACATGTTAGTGATGGAGTATGTGGCTAAGTTCACCCAGTTAGCCCGTTTCGCCAATGACTATGTGGCCACAGACTTGGCCAAAGTGAGGAGATTTGAGGATGGGTTAAAGTTGTCCATTAGGGGGAAGATTGTGGGCCACCACCTACAAGATTTGGAATCGATGGTCGAGATAGCAATGGCCGTTGAGAGGGAGGTAGATGACACAAGAAGCATCCGGGAGGCGGGTGCTAAGGACAAGAAGAAGGAGGGTCAATCCTCTTATTCTAGTTCGGGGAAGAAGCAAAAGAGTTCTACTCCGCAGGGACATCCGGGACAGGGCCGAGGCTATCAGGGCCAAGGCCATGGTCAATCTTTCCAAGGTGGGAGGAATTGTTGGGGCACACCACAGGGAGGCCCACATACATGTTTCTATTGCCACCAGCCAGGCCACTTGAAGAGATAGTGTCCTTCAAGGCAGGGATCCCAGAGCTACGAGACATCTCAGTCCTAGTCATCAGTGGGGCATCCACAAACCTACTTCATTCCTCCCTACCCCACCATGGGCAGGGAAAATCAGTTCCAGTTTCAGGGTATAGCACAAGCCCCTACCACTTCACGAGCGGGGACTCCGTAATCAGGCCAGATAGGCCAAGGCATGGGCCGAGGTCGGCGACAGGACTTTCAGGTAGGTACTTCAGGGACCCAGGGGCGAGTCTTCGCCATCACACTATAGACTTTATCGACAGATCAATCGGTAATTCAGGGTACATTTTTTCTCTCTAGATTATGGACTAGAGTATTATTTGATTCTGGTGCATCATATTCTTTTTTTGCTACATCATGCCTACGAGACTTGGGCTTAGAGGCCAAGACTCTGAAGAAGCCCATGTATGTGAGTTCACCCCTAGGAGACAGAGTTTGTATTGACAAGATATGTCGGGATTGTGAGTTTGAGATCGAAGGGACCCAGCTCACCATTGACCTTAGGGTCAACGAGATGACGAATTTCGATGTCATACTCTAGATGGATTGGTTGGCAGCACATAAGGTCGTCATTGAATTCGAACACAAGAGGGTTACGGCCTACACTTCAGACGGGTTTGTTTCAAGTTTCAGGGGGAGAAGCATAATGCTTTACCCCATGCCGTATATTACTCCCGATGGCACGGACAGTTGATAGGTTTAGCTTGCTAAGCTTACACTGGAGGATGAGGTGAGACAGGAGTTGGGTTTGTCTCGAGTTGTGTGGGACTATGCGGATGTCTTCCCAGATGAGTTACTGGGATTGCCACCGTATCAGGATGTAGACTTCGCCATAGAGTTACAGCCCGGTGCATCCCCTATTTCTATGACACCGCATAGGATGGCACCAACAGAGTTCCAGGAGCTTAAAGTGCAGTTACAAGAACTATTGGATAAAGGCTTTATTAGGCCAACTACCTCACCTTAGGGTGCTATTTTCCAAGAAGAAGGACAAGATGCTTAGGCTCTGCATTGACTACCGGCAGTTGAACACGGTCACTATCAAGAACAAGTACCCACTATCGAGGATCGATGATCTTTTTGACCAGCTGAGAGGCGCACGGGGTACCATCAGTTGAGGATTAGGAATGTTGACATTTCGAAGATGGCATTTCGAACGCGTTATGGGCATTTCGAGTTTATTGTGATGCCATTTAGATTGACGAATGCTCCGGCGGTATTCATGGATCTTATGCATAGGGTGTTTCAGCCCTACCTAGATCAGTTCGTTGTGGTCTTTTTTGATGACATATTAATCTACTCCAAGTCTGAGGAGGAGCATGAGGGTCACTTGAGGGTTGTTCTCCAGGCCTTGAGAGACCACCGATTGTACACCAAGTTCAGCAAGTGCGAATTTTAGCTTACGGAGGTGAAATTTCTGGGACACGTGGTGTCGGCTTCGGGTATATCAGTCGACTCGGAGAAAGTTGAGGCAGTAATGAGTTGGGAGAGGTCGAAGTTGGTCTTCGAGATATGTAGCTTCTTGGGATTGGTAAAGTATTATAGAAGGTTCATTGAGGACTTCTCTTGACTAGCTGCTCCTATGACTAGATTGACCAGGAAGGAGGTCAAGTTTCAGTGGGATGACTCGTGTGAGAGGGCATTCCAAAAGTTAAAGAAGAGGCTTACTTCAACTCCGATTTTGATAGTTCCGGAGAGGGGACAAAGGTACAAAGTGTATTGTGATGCCTCAAAGGACGGACTTGGGTGTGTTTTGATGCTGTCCAGGAGGGTGGTAGCTTATAGTTCTCGACAGTTGAGAGCCACGAGCAGAACTACCCCACGCATGACATGGAGTTGGCGACTATTGTCTTTGCCTTGAAGGCATGACGCCACTATCTATATGGAGAGCAGTTTGAGGTGTTTTCAGACCATAAAAGTCTGAAGTACATCTTCACGCAACGGGACCTCAATATGAGGCAACGCAGGTGGATGGAGTACCTGAAGGATTATGACTTCACTTTGCATTACCATCCCGGTAAGGCAAACGTGGTGCTGATGCATTGAGCCGGAAGTCACTGGGAGTCTTGGCCAGTATAGCTTCTCGGGAGTGGCTGATGCTTGAGACTGTGGGACAGTTCAGGCTACACTATAGGAATCAGACTTAGGGCACTTTGGGGAGTCTAGTGGCTACGCCTTCCCTACTGAGCAGGGTGATTGAGTCCTAGGGGAATGATACTGAGATATTTTCCATCAAGAATGGGATACAGTTGGGTACAAGTGATGAGAGTTGGGCCATTCACGTGGATGGTAGTCTTCGGTTCAGGGGAAAGGTTGTGGTTCCCCAGTCAGTGGATCTAAGAGAGGAGATCCTTAGGGAGTTTCATTGTTCCCGTTTTGCTGTGCATCCAGGTGGCACGAAGATGTACCATGATCTTCGCCGCCAGTTCTATTGGAGTGGGATGAAGAGAGACGTTGGAGATTTTTTTAGTCGTTGTCTCACGTGTTAGCAGGTCAAGACTAAACACCAAAGACCAGTAGGGTTACTCCAACCTTTAGAGGTGGCTGAGTGGAAGTGGGAGCACGTCACGATGGATTTTGTGACCCACTTGCCACAGACATGGCGGGGGCATGACGCGGTGTGGGTGATAGTGGACCGGCTTACGAACTCGACACACTTTTTGACAGTGTGGATGACCTTCATACTGGAGGAATTCTGTACGCTGTACATACGGGAGATAGTCCGGTTACATGGGGTGCCCATATCTATAGTCTCGGATCAGGACCCTAGGTTCACTGCCCATTTTTTGGAGAGTTTCTGGTGGGCTATGGAGACGCAATTGATGATGAGCACCGCTTTTCATCCCTAGATGGACGGTTAGTCAGAGAGGACCATCTAGACTTTAGAGGACATGCTACGGGCATGTGTCCTTGATCTCAAGGGTGGCTGGGAGGAACATTTACTAGTGGAGTTTGCCTACAACAGCAGTTATCAGGCGAGTATACAGATGATACCTTATGAGACACTTTATGAGAGGCCATGCCATTCTCCAATTTGATGGACTGAGGTTGGAAAGAGAACCTCCACGGGTCCAAATTTGATTAGAGACACCTCGGAGAAGATGGACTTGATACGGAAGCCTCTTCTCACGGCTCAGAGCCGGTAGAAGAGCTACGCCGAAAAATGGCGGCGACGTCTGGAGTTCGAGGTCGAAGATCATGTCTTCTTAAAGGTGATGGCTAAGAGGGGAGTGGTCAGGTTCGGGGAAGCGGGGAAAACTTTCATCGAGGTATATCGGGACCTTCGAGGTACTCGAGAGGATTGGTACAATTGCTCAACGGTTGGCGTTACCACCAAATCTATCTGGTATTCACGCGGTGTTCCATGTCTCCATGCTCCAGAAGTACACTCTAGACCCTACACACGTGGTGGATTGGGGTGAGTTGGTGGTTGATGCGGATGGGACCTTCGAGGAGGGATCGGTGCGTATCATGGACAGCCGAGAGTAGGTTTTACGTGGCAAGACTGTGAGGCTAGTGAAGGTGTTGTGGCAGCACTGTGGGGTGGAGTAGGAGACATGGGAGCGTGAGGACACTATCCGAGCTACCTATCTATTTCTGTTCGAGGATGGAGGTACATCTCTTATAGTCATAGAGTATTGAATGACTTTTTGCATGTGCATGTTGTTATATGTGCATGTGGGTGTAATTTCGGGGACGAAATTCCCGTAAGGGGAGAGAATGTAAAACCCGAGAAAAAAAAATTAAAATCCTAATTAAATGGGTAAAATAGTAATTAATTGTTAAAGCAAGGGTAAAAAACGTGAATTTTTATATAGTTCAGATGACGAAACGGACCTCACTGTTAGATTCGTCTCGCGAAATCTAGCTATCCAGTAAATTTTCGTAAAATTCTGAGACAGTTGGATTTTTCACGTGTTACAAATCGATCAGGTGTCGAGGAAATAAAATAATTGCGATCAGATTTTATTTGCGGGACCCGAAAAATAATTTAAAGTTAGTTCAATAAAAATATACTAAATTTAACACGGGACGAAATTTAATTGATTCGAAATAAAATTGGACCCGTTAAAATTGAAAGTGTGGCGCGATGTGGGCCAATAGAGAAAAGGGAGTAAGAGAGAAAAGGGAGAGAAAAAGAAAAGAAAAAGGGAAAAAGTTAGATTCTTGATCTTTTTCCTTAGATCTACGAAGATTAAACCGTTTAATCGCTTCGGGCCAAGAATTAAAGTTGCTCTACGCAATGAGAGCTACGCAACCACACCAAAAATCGTATTTTTCTCCAAAAATATCAAAGACGAGAATCTAGGCCTAAGGCTTGGGAAAGTAAATTCGGGCTTTCCTTGGAGTTCTACTACGTGGGCTCACGCTATGAGAAGTGGAGTTTCCCCTATTTAGATGTAATTTCAACCTAAAATATGGCATATGAAATGGGTAGGCTAAGGGTGTATATCACATGTTAGGTCTTCACTAGTGTAACTAGTGGGTCAAATATAAGATTAACCTAGTAATTAGTAAAATCCTATTATAATTAAGTTGGTGTAAGTTAATGTTAGTGGTTTAAAACATGCTAATTGTACATTAGCATGACTTGATGTTTTAATGGCGTATCAAATTTAATAAAATTATTAGCTTGTTATGTGATTATGAAATAATATGTATGTTAAATGATTATTTAGCATATGATTAGTTTGTCGGCCTTGTGCTTATGTTTATAGAATTAATAAACATGTTGCCATGTTGGGAGTAATAAGCATGTTAGTTGTGTAAATTGATGTGCCCTCTAGGTGTTTGTTTAAATGCCTAGGTGAATACAAGTATGTTAGTTGAGTTGATTATTTTACATAACATACTTGGGAAAGTGATGAAACTGTCATTATATTGCATTCATTATGTAATGGACATTACAATTGGTACCAATGGCAATTGCACATTATATTGCATTATGCATGGGTTGCACTACAGTCATGGACATTGACATGGGTGGGAGTGTGTGCATGGTATGAAATCAATCACCACATAGGTGGTTGATCGTAGGCTCGGGAAAGTTGCACCAAGGTCCAGCTAAGTCGCACGAGAAATTAAATGGATAAACGTGTCGGGGTATAGCAAGAAGGGCTAGATTCTCCCTCGGGTGCAAGACCCGCTTACTTGGTTTATACACTTTCCGGTGGTGCAATTCTAAAAAAGTGTAACGGCGAAAACGGAGCCGCATGTGGGATGTCCTGAAAATCCGCTGATGGTGTGGTGTCCCATTGATGAAATACCATAAATCATCTCCCCACAAAGACACAAGAAAATGAATTAATTAGTCATTGAGTGTACATAACACCAATGATGGGGGCTTGGAATGCCCGAATACATACGCATGGCATTTCATATGTTGTGGAAGCTCGGTGTTGGTATTGCTTGCGTGAGTCTCATCTCATGGCATGACATGATTTATAACATTTGTTCATAATAGACATATTTTGTAACGCCCCAAAACACACCCTGGACGGCATTACATACTAAATCCATTTACATCATGAGAGCACTAATATCATCCATAAATAAATTAAACTTCATTCATTATCCATAAAATATTTACATCATTATCCAAAAGAATATGTCCAACCATGGCATTTACATCTCAAAAATTAATTAAAGTAGCACAGCGGAATAGCAAAAGAAACTAGACCTTACAGTGCCCAAAAGAATAACCTAGTCTAGTACAAAAGAAGCTACATCTCTACATATCCACCTCGGGATCTAGGTTCCCCTCGAGTGGAGCCTCCCAATGCCCTGACTCGTCGATGCCGAGATCCTCCTCTAGCACCAAATCTGAAAAATGTAATTTGTAGGGGATGAGCACGAAGCTCTGTAGCAAAATCTTCCCAACTCAAACAAGGTTTATAAAAATATAAAACGGGTCGGTCACATTTCGAAAATAATATATATCAATTTTTTTGAAGGAAAAACATGACAGTTTAAAGAGATCTCAAGTTTAAGCCATAACAACAATCAAGTAAAAGAATAAATTAAATTGAACAACAATACACCGTGTCCAAAGTTAGGCCAATTCGGAAGGGCGTCTTCCGATGCATTGTCCCATACCAATGCACCGGCCAAGACGTTCCAACTCATCATCCCATGTATATTGGTTCATCCCCGTACCATGTATGTTGATTGCTTCTCATGAATCTACCCAACGATTATACCTAGTCCACCAATTACAATCACAATCACAAACACTTTAGGAAAATGCGCCTACCATCCCTCTGGCAGTGACGAGTCCCTTCCCAGGAAAAGTATACCATCCCTTGTTCGAACTCCAGTGAACGATAGTGGTCGCATTACCACATGACAACCCACTACAAGTGTTAGGAAACCATCACCCCCACTGGGATAGACTAACCTCTAACACTCTACAGCATCTCTCGAAGGCAATCCAAGTCCCTCACAACAACCATACAATTGAGGAAACCAAAATATTCTCAATTCATCAACATTTCAAGGAATTACCAAATTCCACAATTTCTAATATAATGTTTCATAATATGATGGAAGAAAATGAGCAAGAGATCATCATAAGTAACATTTTGGTGTACAATATCAAACACTAAAGTTTTGAAAGCAATACCAAGGAAAAATAGAGGGAAAAGTCCATTTCTCTTTAAAACCAAGGTTTGAAGATGAAAAAGAGAAATTTAATAGTTACCCAACCATCACAATGTTCAAAACATGGCATTTATTTCAAGAGAAACAAGAATCATGTATTTCTTATCATGTATATAAGGATGAGAGTGAAAAACATATATATATACATAAACCCTAGCCTCAATGTAAGAGATTAGGAAGAAATCCCCTACCTCAACCAAGTATCTCTAGCAACCCAAGCTTTAAAGACTCCCTTTTCCCCTTTTTCTTGCTCCCTTGCTACTTTCTCTTTTGGTTCTCCCTTGCTACTTTCTCTTTTGGTTCTAAGAGGTTTGAGTGAGGGTGAAGTGAAATTATAGAAGAGGGAATGGATGGAGAAGTGAAATCTTGAAAACTAGGGCTTTGATCTTGTAAATCTCTCCCAATTTTTGTGTTTTTCTCTCCCTCTTTTGCTCTCTAAGGGTGCCTAGGGTTTGGATGGGTGAAATGAGGCTAAAAAAGTTGACATTAAGTATTTATAGTGGAGCTAGGACCGACTGTTCGCGAGTTGAAAATTTCAGATTTTTACAGCGACTACCGGTAGCTGATTTTGACTACCGGTATCTCGGGTACATTGGCACTCGACTACCTGTTGACTACCGGTAGCTCGGGTACACTGGACACTCGACTACCTATTGACTACCGGTAGCTCGGGCACACTGGACCATTGACTACCGGTTGACTACCGGTAGTCACTGCCCATATTTTCTGCTTCAACTTCAAGTGCAGTTTTGACCCATTTAGAGGTCGAATTGGAAAATTTTCATGACAGACACTTTTGTAGCCCTAGATGTCTAATATCTGATTTCCAAATTTAAGATCAATTGGAGTTAGGAATAAAAAGTTATGATCGAAATAGTAGACAGTGTCCAAAATCCTTTATACCCAAATTTTCTCTAAAATGTGTTTTAACTCCAAAATACTTCCTAACTTCTAATACACCCCATATCACCTCTCCCAAGGTTTTTCGACCTTCCGGACTCAATGGAAACCTTATTTTGACCTAAATCCAATTAGAAACTTACTTAATCCCTATTCTCAAGCTTACACACCTTCAAAACTTCAACTTCCAAATTAATTTGCATCTCTAGTTTTTTTTTATTCCTACCATCACTACACATATCCGCATTTTTACAACTATTATTTAATATATATCTATATACATATATAAACGAAAATGCGGGGTGTTACATATTTGAATGAATGCATGAAATGATTGTTGCATGTGACATTTCATATGCATTTGGATTAAGAGGTATTCTCTATAGGAGTTACCCTATTGAGCGTTGACTCACCCTTTATGGGAATAATTTTCAGGTACACCATATTCTTTCACCAAATGCCCTCCTACTGGTCCGCTTTGACAACTGAGCTGGACTGTGGCTCTTATTTTGACGTCGTAGTGCCTTGTATATGTTTACTTTTGGCGTTGTATAATTTTTGTAACAAAAAATTGTTTATATTTAAAAGGCATGTACATGAGACTCTTTTGATACATTTATTCTTTTATAAATGAATGTACGTAGTGATGATGATTATGGTAGTATCTGATACTATGAAATTGAGTATGGATGAATGGACCCGGTGTGGTCAATGTTGTATGATTCTAGAGGTTGCATTTTGGGTACAGCTCCCCGTACAAAGGAGACTCTGCCCGAATTTTGTTGAGTTATGGATCCCAGTAAATAGGGCATCACGGCATGGTAGCGAATTACACGGTATCCAGGGGTATTACGCAGGTTGATGGGTGATCAACGGGGTAATTACAGACACCCGAATTTTGGGGCGTCACACAGGTACCGATACCAAGGTGACTAGGTACTAGTACCACGCTGTCGGATGGTCTAGGTACCGGTGGATGCATAAATTGCCCGTACCTTGGCAGACAGTGGGCTCAGGTTCTGGTGCCTCAACAGAGAAGTACTAGTGCCTGGCAACTGGAAGAAACCTGAAAGCAAGAGGTCTAGTGTAACACCCCCAAAACCACCCTGGACGACATTGCATACTAAAACCATTTACATCATGAGAGCACTAAAATAAACTCTTCATAAATATGACTTCATAAAAATCATTCATAACATTTACATCATTATCCCAAAAGAATATGCCATCTTTGGCCTTTACATTTCAAAAATCATCTAATGTAGCGCAGCGGAAATAACAAAAGAAAACTAGACTTCACAAGGTTAAAAATGAATATCCTAGTCTAGAATAAAAGTAAGCGACATCTCTAGATGTCCCACTCGGGATCCAAGTATCCCTCTAGTGAAGCCTCTCCATGGCCCGACTCATTAGCACCGAGCTCATTCTCTGGCACCAAATCTGAAAAATGTTCAACTGTAGGGGGTGAGCACGAAGCTCTGTAGAAAAATCCTCCCAAACCCAAACAAGGTTTAGAAAAGTATATAAAACGGTAGGTCTCATTTCACAAATAACATATATAATATTTGAAATAAAACGAGGACATTTAAACAAATCTTAAGTTTAAGCCGTAACAAGAATCAAGTGAAAGGTTAAGGTAACTTTCATAACAATATACTATTTTCAACTTTAAGTCATTTAGGAAGGGCGCCTTCCGGTGCATTGTCTCATACCAATGCACCGGCCAAGACGATCCAACCCATCATCCCATGTATATTAGTTCATCCCCGTACCATTTATGTTGATTGCTTCTCATGAATCTACCCAACGATTATACCTAGTCCACCAATCACAATCACAATCACAAACACTTTAGGAAAGGGTGTCTACCATCCTAATGGCAGTGACGAGTCCCTTCCCAGGAAAAGTATAACATCCCTTGTTCGAACTCCAGTGAACGATAGTGGTAGCATTACCAAATGACAATCCACTACAAGTGTTAGGAAACCATCTCACCCCCACTGGGATAGACTAACCTCTAACACTCTACGGCATCTCTCGATGGCAATCCAAGTCCATCACAACAACCATACCAATGAGGAAACCAAAATATTCTCAATTTACCCTCAATTCCAAATAAAGACAAAATCCACAATTTCTCATTTAAAATTCAAGTATCACAATTGTACCATTCTCAATAGACTATAATAATAAGGAATTAAGATATGCAAGAAATCATATCAATAAAACCTTCAAAATCTTGATATCAAAATTCTAGGGTTTTGCCAAACAAAACATAATTTCTTGGAACAAGAATAGGGATTAGATGAAAACATGATTTAATCAACAATAGACATTTAGAAATCAAGAATTCATGTATTTTTCATAACCCAAATATGTATTTAACCAAAACTAAGATTTTGGAAATTCAAGAACAAGTTTTCTTGAACCCAAACATGTATTTTCTTCAAAACTATGTTTCAATAACCAAGGAACCAAGAACTCATAGCTATTTATCATATAACTACCAAGAATATTGAAAATTTACATATATAATACCCTAAGCCTCAATGAAAGAATTTGAGAAGAACCCCCTACCTTGAATCAAAATTCCAAGTAAGAACTAGAAGATTTGATCCTTCTCACTTGAATCAACCCTTGAATTTCTTGTTATTCCCCTTCTTTCCTTCCTCTCTAAGCCTCTCTATGGTGTAGCATTGATGAAATGGGTGCAAATGGAAGAGAAAACAACCAAAACAAGTCTGAGTCGTGAAGCCCTCGGTTTGGCGCGTCCGGACGCGTGTTTTGTGCTGTTCGGACGCGTGTTTTTGCGTCCAAGTTTCTGCCATACGCGTCCGGACGCGTTTCTATTCCCGTCTGGACGCGGGTGACAGTATACCCTCAACTTCCAAATCAATTTTTACCTATTTCGAAGCCGATTCAGAAAATTTTCGTCAAATACACTTTTGTAGCCCTTAAAGTATAATTTCTATTGTCAAAAATTCAGACCAATTGGAGTTAGGAGTAAAAAGTTATGGCTAAAGTACTAAGGTAGTGTCAAATTCTTCCCCATCTGAATTCTTTCTAAAATGTGTTTCAACTCCGGGATACTTCCTAACTTCTAATTGATGAGCACATAATATTGCATATTTGAAGGGCTCATTACATGCATTTTAACTCAACTTTTGCATTTAAGTGCTTAGAAGTTAGCCGTTTTGAACTATAATGTTGATATTTTGATGTTGCAACCTTTTATAGCTTAAGTGATTGATTTTAGGACATTGAAACCTTGATGGATGTGTGGTGAAGGTATGGACACAATACATGAAGAATTGGAGGCTTAAAAGTGAAGAAATCAAGAAGGCATTGGTGCTTGGGAACAAGGGCACCAGCTGCAGCAACAATTGGAAGCACTGCCTCTGAATTCCTCCATTTTGACCATGATCTACTCAGAATTTGGAAAAGTTCAAAACATGAAAGTTATAGATATGGGTACCTTCTGTTTGGTGTCAAAATTTCAGCCCAATCCAACAGTTAGATCAAGAGTTATGACGATTCTACCGAAGGTGGTCCAGTGCAGAAAAATAGTACCGGTACTCGGTACCGGTACCAAATGGTACCGGTACCTAGTACCGGTACTCCGGACCTTCTGGTCGCGAAAACAGCCTGTAACTCAACTTTGAGGCTTGGGGGTCCCACCTACACTTCTCCCACGCCTATCCCAACATTTCCTTACACATTTGCAGGTCTCTTACACATTTTGGAAGACTTTTGAGGCTTGGCATTCAAGGAGGAAGAGAGAGAAATGGGCTGCCATGTGGGTTACAGGCTAGCCTGTCCAAGGCTTCAACTCAGCCCCTCTTTGGTGTAAGACCTGCACACACCTAGGGGGGACCCTCCATGGACGAAATTGAAGGCTCTCACTCTCCATTATACATTCAACATTCAACACACAAAAAGAGGAGTTGGCTACCTAAGCTTAGAGTAGTTTTAGTGAGGAAGAAGATGAATAGTAAAGTTGTGATTTTTACATGTTCTTCCATCCATTTCTCTTGTAACCTCTTGTAAGGATATTGTAAGCTTCCTTTACTGTCTTTAATGCCATTTATTAGAAGTACATTTCAAGTTTAGCCTTGCACTTTACATTTCACCATTGTTATGCTTTCAAGTTCTTCATTTTCATGCTTTAAATTGGGTATTGTATTTCCTTCTTCTTACTTTAAGATTTCTTGCATCTAGTTAAGTTTTAATCTTCTTTTCCTTTACTTGTCTTTTTACATTATGCTTGGCTTTCTTTTATGAATGAGTAGTTAGATTTAAGTTGGGTAATCCAAGAGAGACCTTCTCTTGGGGATTCCATTTCAACTCTTCTCCTTCCTCCTCTCGGTGTACGGTGGTTCGGTTTGACGGGGTTGAGAGTGGACGAGTTAGTGAGCCTTTGATATTCCATAGGCCTAGTCATGGTTTATGCTTAGATACTCACCCATCTTGTCCCTAGCTTCCCCCGAATCAATCGTTCACCTATGCACCATTGGAAGAAGATTTCGAGTTGAGTTGGAATTCCCATTAGAATGACCTCTTTGGATTAGCCAACACTTGTTTTATTGCATTTTCATTTTCAATCACAACCACAAAACACAAATACAAGATTTTACACTTTCTTTTCACTTTTGCAAAATCACTTTCACAAAACTCCCTTTCCTTCCCTGAGGAGACGACCTTGGAATACTCTTCCAAGTAAAACACCGACAACGAAAGACTCCTTGCGATTGGGGAGCATTTTTGTGCACACATATCCTATACTTACATCTTCCCATTTCCCTTTCCTCATTGCCCTTCCTTTTGACACTATCCCTAGGGGAAGAAATTCTTCTCCCCCGTCCATACATTGCATACATTGAGGGATAGTAATTAGGGGTTAGGAAAGATATCGTTTTTGTGACAATCATTTTGGCGCCGTTGCCGGGGAAGGTAAAGCGTCGAGTTCGAGAGGTGATTTTGGGACGGCATAAGGTAAGTCTTGTGATTTTCATCACGGGCCAAGGTATGTCGTCTAACTTGTAAATATTTTTGTTTTAGTTTGTGTTTTGTATTATGTCTTATAATTTTTATGAAAATGTATATAATGCCCCATATTATGAAAATGTGTGTGAAATTTGTGATGACTATGGGCACATTACTAGTGAGTGCCCAAGAATGGCCTCTTATTTTGAAAACGTATGCAAGATTTGTGGTGAGTATGGACACATCACTAGTGAGTGCCCAATAAATGCCCCTTATTTTGAATACGTTTGCGAAATTTGTGGTGAGAATGGACACCTCACTAGTGAATGCCCAATAAATTATCCGGTTCAAGACCTTGAATGCGAAAGTTCAAATTCAGAGTTGGACTACCTAAATTTTTACCGCAACCATTATGATTCACCGAGTTATTCGAGTTATGGTTGGGAGAATGAACCGTATAATTTTTCATCCAATCTCACACCACCAAATGAATTCTCCCACTATCCAACATATGGGAACTCAACCGAAGTAGAATTGGAAAATGTTTGGTGTGATTTTATGCAATCCCAAATGGAATGCAATGCCCAAATGGAATGCATTGCCCAACAACTTAATGCATTGACTAATGCTACAATTGTTATGCATGAAGAACAACACCTTGAGCATAGTCAATGTATTGAGGATGACCCCCCCAATGAAATGCATATGGATGTTGAATCTCCCACCATTATAGATTGTGAAACATTTGATGAAGTTATTATCTTGCATGAGGCTAATGAGCCCAAGGACATTTTGCCATCTATGAGTGGTGTTGAGATTCACATTTCTCAACTTGGGGAGGGCATTGCAATGGAGTTAAGTTTTGAGACTTGTAAAGAAAAATTGTATACTCCATTTGTGGGATTGCATAAACTTGCCTACAACTTTGTTTGGTTGAGATTTTTGAAGCATTATCCTTTGTATTGTTGGATAGATTGGAGCGAAAGGGCATTTATACAACAAAAAAATTTTAAAATCAAAAAAATCCATGGGCGTAGGGTCATATCCGAATTGAAGCCGGATTGACATGAGCCCTTGTTGTTTTGTTTCCATGTACATAGTAGTTATATCTCTTTTATTGTTATATTTTTATTTTTCATGTCATTGTAGTATAATGGTGAGTATCATTGTAGTTTAGTTTTTAACATAAAGCTTGTTTAAGAATCAGAAAGCAGACAAAGCAGAACAGTACCGGTACTCGGTACCGGTACCAAATGGTACCGGTACCCAGTACCGGTACTAAAAGTCTACTGGAATCGCAGTACCGGTACCCAGTACCGGTACTAAAAGTCTACTGGAATCGCAGTACCGGTACTAGGTACCGGTACCAAATGGTACCGGTACCCAGTACCGGTACTGTTTGCCTGACAGACCCAATCTCTGCAATGCTGCTCCACCTGCTTTGAGGGCATCACCAGCATTTCTCCCCCATGTTCTAGTCTAAGTTGGGGGGTGTAAATGAGCTTTGTGTGTTTCATTTTCTCTTTTATGTTTTATAAAAAGAAAGAAAAAAAAAAGAAAAAAGAAAAAATGGGGTATCTCATTTCCCATTTTACTTTCATTGTTTTCATTGCATGATTCCTTGTGCATTGAGGACAATGCATAGTTTAAGTTGGGGGGTGAGGTGCACCATTCACATGTTCCACCACTTTGTGTATAGAATAAGTTGGAAATGTGAAAATTTTGAAAAATTTTGGACAATTTTTGTGAAAAATAGTCAATATTGAACTATATTCCTCTATCCTAATTGTTATGGGATTTGTGAATTGCTTGATCTTCATTTTGAACTTTGAATACATGAGCACACTATAGAAGTTTATCCTATGCTTGAGTATCACATATGTGTTTTCTTTCAAACTCAACCATTGTGCACCTTGAATGTGTAATTTGGACAATTTACGGATTGAGTTCACATTTGAGTGCTTGACATGAATAGTGGAGATGAGTAAGTACCCGTGTGAGCTTTAGTGCCAATTCTTGTTTGGAGGGAACTTACATTTACTCAAGGAACAATTCTTCAAATTCCACATTTGTTCAATAATCTCATTATGCTTGTTTTGGTTAGGTGTATTTGGGTAGTTGATTGACTTTGTCTTGATTGTACAATGCTCCCATATGCTTATCTAGAGATGATCTTAGGCCATTTTTTGAATGCTTTGAGCCTAAGCCTTTTTCTTGTGAAATTTATCCCTAGTGCCATGATTGAGCCTTAATTGAATTCATTTCTATGCCACACATGTAACCAAGCCAATGAAAAGAATAAATATCTACCTTACCTTGGTTGTTCCCAGTGCTAAGTATGGGTGATGATAAAAGAAAAGGAATGATGGTGTGGAAAATCAAACAAAAGGGATGAAGGATGTTGAAACTCAAAAGAGTTCAATGGAAAAAGAATGAAAATCCAAGAAAAGGAGAGAAAGGGAGTGAAAAAGGAGAAAAAGAATGATAAAAGAAAAGGAATGATGGTGTGGAAAATCAAACAAAAGGGATGAAGGATGTTGAAACTCAAAAGAGTTCAATGGAAAAAGAATGAAAATCCAAGAAAAGGAGAGAAAGGGAGTGAAAAAGGAGAAAAAGAATGAGAAAAAGAAAAGGGAAAAATGTAAAGGAAAAGAAAGAAAAGAAAAAAAGGGTGTGGTGATGGTGTGAAAATCAAAATCCCATAAAAGGGAAGTGTTTTTCTAAGATTAAGGTCATTCACCCGGAACAACCCTCTTTGTTATCCTATATCCTTCGTTTCCCTTACCACAACATCACCCCAAGGCCTCATTACAACCCATGAAAGTCCTAAAAGATCTAGAGAAGCATGGGGGATGTATACTTTTAAAGAAAAAAGAGAAGTTAATTTTGCTATCTAATGCCCTAGCATTCCTTTCATGAGATTATGCCAAGGTTGTTTCATTTGTATACATGTGCTTCATTTTTGGATTATATGTGAGCATTTTGGTTTGTGAATAAGTTTTTATCTCACATATACACATGGAGTGCATGCTAGGATAATCATTGAGTTATTCATTATTGAGAGAAAACCTTGGTGAGTTTTTGCATCAAAGCTTAATTTGGATAGCCATGTGAATGTGAATTCCATTGTGTAAATGCTTAAATTACATGTCCATTTCACACACACACGAGTTTTGAAAGGAAATGTATAGGTGAATACTCTAGAATAGCATTTAAAGCTATAATGTGTTGCATGTGTTTTTAGTTAGGATGTTTTGAACATAGCTTTTTATTGAAATCCCATCGCTAGTTAAGATAGGGGAATATACTTTAAATATTGGATATTAGCAAGAAGTTTGTAGGTACCTTCACTGGAAACCTTCACGAGACAAAACTCGTCCACTAGGGATCACCTAGGGGTTTAAAGGCTTGTTGCATGTGCTAAATGCAATTGCGGAATTAGTAAAGGTTTATTTTTGTTTGCTTGCTTTTACATTTTGTTTGCTAGGGACTAGCAAAGCTTAAGTGGGGGGGGGGGGGTGATGAGCACATAATATTGCATATTTGAAGGGCTCATTACATGCATTTTAACTCAACTTTTGCATTTAAGTGCTTAGAAGTTAGCCGTTTTGAACTATAATGTTGATATTTTGATGTTGCAACCTTTTATAGCTTAAGTGATTGATTTTAGGACATTTCAACCTTGATGGATGTGTGGTGAAGGCATGGACACAATACATGAAGAATTGGAGGCTTAAAAGTGAAGAAATCAAGAAGGCATTGGTGCTTGGGAACAAGGGCACCAGCTGCAGCAACAATTGGAAGCACTGCCTCTGAATTCCTCCATTTTGACCATGATCTACTCAGAATTTGGAAAAGTTCAAAACATGAAAGTTGTAGATATGGGTGTCTTCTGTTTGGTATCAAAATTTCAGCCCAATCCAACAGTTAGATCAAGAGTTATGACGATTCTACCGAAGGTGGTCCAGTGCAGAAAAATAGTACCGGTACTCGGTACCGGTACCAAATGGTACCGGTACCTAGTACCGGTACTCCGGACCTTCTGGTCGCGAAAACAGCCTGTAACTCAACTTTGAGGCTTGGGGGTCCCACCTACACTTCTCCCACGCCTATCCCAACATTTCCTTACACATTTGCAGGTCTCTTACACATTTTGGAAGACTTTTGAGGCTTGGCATTCAAGGAGGAAGAGAGAGAAATGGGCTGCCATGTGGGTTGCAGGCTAGCCTGTCCAAGGCTTCAACTCAGCCCCTCTTTGGTGTAAGACCTGCACACACCTAGGGGGGACCCTCCATGGACGAAATTGAAGGCTCTCACTCTCCATTATACATTCAACATTCAACACACAAAAAGAGGAGTTGGCTACCTAAGCTTAGAGTAGTTTTAGTGAGGAAGAAGATGAATAGTAAAGTTGTGATTTTTACATGTTCTTCCATCCATTTCTCTTGTAACCTCTTGTAAGGATATTGTAAGCTTCCTTTACTGTCTTTAATGCCATTTATTAGAAGTACATTTCAAGTTTAGCCTTGCACTTTACATTTCACCATTGTTATGCTTTCAAGTTCTTCATTTTCATGCTTTAAATTGGGTATTGTATTTCCTTCTTCTTACTTTAAGATTTCTTGCATCTAGTTAAGTTTTAATCTTCTTTTCCTTTACTTGTCTTTTTACATTATGCTTGGCTTTCTTTTATGAATGAGTAGTTAGATTTAAGTTGGGTAATCCAAGAGAGACCTTCTCTTGGGGATTCCATTTCAACTCTTCTCCTTCCTCCTCTCGGTGTACGGTGGTTCGGTTTGACGGGGTTGAGAGTGGACGAGTTAGTGAGCCTTTGATATTCCATAGGCCTAGTCATGGTTTATGCTTAGATACTCACCCATCTTGTCCCTAGCTTCCCCCGAATCAATCGTTCACCTATGCACCATTGGAAGAAGATTTCGAGTTGAGTTGGAATTCCCATTAGAATGACCTCTTTGGATTAGCCAACACTTGTTTTATTGCATTTTCATTTTCAATCACAACCACAAAACACAAATACAAGATTTTACACTTTCTTTTCACTTTTGCAAAATCACTTTCACAAAACTCCCTTTCCTTCCCTGAGGAGACGACCTTGGAATACTCTTCCAAGTAAAACACCGACAACGAAAGACTCCTTGCGATTGGGGAGCGCTTTTGTTCACACCCGCATTTCATTCCACATATTTTGTTCATTCCACAATTCCATCCACCACCATTCCGTTGTTCCTATCTCTTGCATCATTCCGAGGGAGAGTGACACTCCCTTAGTCCTATAAGACATACACACATTGAGGGTGAGGGTGATGTTACGAGGTTAGGAACGACGTAATTTCCAAACAATCACTAATACACCCTATATTACCTCTCCCAAGGTTTCTCGATCTTCCGGATTCAATGGAAATCTTATTTTGACCTAAAAATGTTTAGAAACTTACCTAACAACCTTTTCCAAGTTTAAACGCATTCGAAACTTAAACTTCACAATCACTTTGTCTCCCTAGTATTTATTCCTACTATTAGAATCTATATGGTTCATGCTTAGGTCATTACATATATAAGAATTACCAAATAATTACATTACTATATTAATATAAACATGTGGGGGTTTACATCTAGGTACTGGTATCCTGTCACTCAGGTACTGGTACCTGGCAAATAGACGGCGCAAGTATCGGTACCCTATGAGGTAGGTACAAGTACCTCTTTCAAAATTTTCAAAAATGTAAATGTAACTTTGCCAAGCCTTCGGGCCTTGAACCTTCTTTTTTAAAGAATGAAATTGGAGCAATACTGAGGACAAATTGATGTATACTGGACCTTGGAATGGTCGTGTGATGATGTGGCGCCGAGTTATGCGGCATACACGGGTACTTCCGCGGGTTAATGGGTGATCAACGAGTTGAGAAAGGACACCCGGATTTTGGGGTGTCACAGTACTAAGAACTCAATCTTGTTAATAGACTATCATACAATTATGTATAGTATAAAACTTTGCTAAAGACATTCAATCAATCTTGGAAAATTTATAAATTTAACCTTAAGAATAAAATAAGAATTGCATAAACATAATCTCCAAAAGAACAATCACAAATCCATACCTTCGGCTAAAGAGTACAAAGAGAACTACTCACAAGACATTGTAGATCTGCAAAAACTACTAAAAATAGATTACAAGCTTAAGAGGAGGGATCCCATATCTTCCTTAACATAAGAAAGGTCCTATATCTATATTAGAAGGTCTAGGGTTGGTTTGGGAGAAATCCCTTCCCAAAAAAAAGAGTTTTTTAAAGTCAAATCTTGTGCATCAGGTCAAAGGAAGCATGTTCTGATGGCCAAATCGCATCCCGATGGTCAAAAGTTATTGGATCAAACCTCGTACATGCATCTGGATGGTAAAATCATGTTCGGGCGGTCAAACCTAGCTAAAAAAATCATCATAGGAGTGTCCGAACGTGAGTACCAAATTTGCCCAGACTTTGAGCTCGATTTTCACATAGTTAGAGGCCGATTCACGAAATTGTTGTGAAATACACTATTGAATCTCTTGAAGTCTACTTTCTAATGACGAAAACATTAGGTCAATTAGACCTCGAGTTAAAAATTTATGATCAAAATACTGAAGTAGTTTCAAAATTTTTCCTTCCCGAATTCTCACCAATGTGTATTTATGCTCCAGAATGCTTCTCAACTTCTTTCCTTTATCAAATCATCCCCCATTTCAACCAAAACATTCATCCATTGTTTTCTAAACTTATATCAATTTATTATCATCATAAATACATGATCCCACATGGAAAACGGTGGAGCATTTTGCACTGTTAGATAAGACTTCGTTGAAGAAAAGTCATGGAGTACAGCCTGAAGAACAACCCGAAACACATCCTCCACCACAAAAGGAGCCATTCCAAGTACCCGGAGAATTTTTCCCACAAGAACAACCTCCACTACAAGAAGATCAGCCATATGTACCAGTGGATGACATGATCGATAGACAGATCTTACTAGGGTTGGAGACTACTGTTACCCAGCTCGGTACAAGCATCACTCAAATCAATCAACGTATGGAGGATTATGAGCAGAATCAAGCTGAGATACTAAGGCTATTGAGAGAGCGTTTCGGTGGAGGACCGTCTACATGTTGATCTGAGACACTGGAAATTCTACAAAAACTTTGCTATCTTTCATTCAGCTTTTAATTATGCACTTTATTTTACTTTATGTTTTGAAATTGTTTTAGTTTTAAACTTGTTTGTGTTTAAGTTTGTTTTCGTTGATTAATATGGAACTTATGTTTTTAAGTTAGGAGGATTATTTCATATAATTTACAGTTGAATTAGGTTATTATTCACATGCTTTGCAAGAATAGTCTTAATCTGATCACGCGGGATTTTCATATTTTAGTTGTATATTATCTTAATATTTTTGTTTAAACTTAGTCTTATGAGCACAAATAGATTTCTTTATTTTAGAAACCTTGTGAAATATTACACTCTTTGCATATATAGTGGAGATGTAAAACCAATTGCTGAATTTGAGCCAATCTTTCTTGGAGAGATATTCTACATCTACTCAAATAAGAATCTTCGATTCAACGGTAAATTTTCTTTGAATAATCTCATTAGTTTTGTTTTGATTAACACAAATTAGATTGTATTGTTAGCATTATCCTTAAAATTCTTTTACTTAGGAATTATGCAGGTGTATGATTTCTGGAAAATGATCTTAGGTCATTTTTGATTAATTTTGAGCCTTGACAATTTCTTTTACAAAATTATATCCTTAGTCAGCCATGATTGAGCCTGAAAGAGTATAAATTCTTTTCATGAAACCCGAAAAATACCCACCCACATGAAAATATATTAAACCTATCTTTTGCTATCTAATTTTCTTGCACCCTCTTCTAAATCAATATGATAGAGAAAAACAAAAGAGGAAGAAAAAGTAGAAAAGAGAAAAGAAAAGGGTATTTACTATTCAAAGAAAAGAAAAACTCGTGAAAGAAATTTAAAGAGAAAAACAAAAAGAAAAGAGCCAAGAAAGTGAAAAATGGAAAGGATGAACATGCAAAGTCTTAGAAAGCTAGGAAGAGGTGTGCCACAATATAAATGGTAGCTTTTGAATCCCATTGACGTCGTTTCTTAAACCCTAAACTGATGGCTACATTACAACCCAAAGAAAGTCCTTTTTGATTCCAGAGATCTTGCATCTGTAGTAATCCTATCAATCCAAAAAGGGAGAATGTTGATAATATGTCTAAATGTAGTGTTAACATCCTTCCATGAGATTATGTCAAATTCCAATTTTATTTGAATAAGTGTTCTTTTGATATATTACATGTGATATTACTTTGCTTTGAAAACAATATTCCAATCACATGTAACTATTGAGTGAATAGTCACTATAACGTATGTGTATTCTTTGCTGAGTGTATTCCAGGAAAGGATTGACATCAAGACTACCATGAAAGATAGTAATATTTCTTGAGTGATTTTTGAAATAAAAGAAATTATTACAAACACACAAAAGTTTTTATAAAAATATATGAATAATGTTATAACTAACGTGTGTTACTCTTATAGTGATCAGAAAATGAAAGTATTCGAGCAATGCACAGGAATATTGATTTAATTTTATTTGTGAAAAGTATGAGTTATGAACTCCTTACTACTGAAGTTTGTAGGTAGCTTCACTAAAAACCTTCACGAAACAAAACTCGTCCACTAGGGATCACCTAGGGGTTGAAAGGCTTGTTGCATAAGCTAAATGCAATCGTGAAAAAATCTATGAAAATGATTTTACCTCTGTTTGTATTTTATTTTCATTTTGTTAATAGTTTTTTCATTTACTAGGGACTAGTAAAGTTTAAGTTGGGGAGTGTGATTAACCCTAATTAAAATGTGAATTAAAATAGTTAAATAAGTTAATTTTATAAGATAAAACAATTAAAAATTGTAAATTAGGGTTTGTGCATAAACTAGGGTTTTTTGTGCGAAATTTTCGAAAATCAGGAGGAGCAATCTTTCACAGCTTGAAATAACAAAGGAGACAAGTGTAATTCAACATAAGAACATGCAAGAACGTCATGGAACCTCCACCAGCAAACAAGGACCGTCCGGACGGTGGTGGTGGTGTCTGGACAGTGGCTCTAGGCGGTTTGAGTTTATCCTCCACTTCCTGCTTCACATTTGCCTATATATATGAGTTGCCATCCTCATTTTCAATCGGCTGGAATGGGAGCTCTAGAAAAGAATTCAAAGGAGAGAAAGTCATAGAAAAATTCAAGATCCGGTCCGACCTAATCTCCAGCCAAAACTCTGTTATTTCTACGTTTCTGTTATGTCTTTCTACTTGGAGAGTTGAACTGCTGCCACCTTTGTGTCTTAATCGATATTAAGGGTGGTTGTATTTCAACTGTTCCTCGTGAAAAAAGTGTCAGTGTCTGTATTATATTTACTTTTGTAATGGAAATTACCCACACGTCTTGCTTTTTTATAGCAATGGGGTGTGAGTAGTTTACTTATACCCTTCAGTGAGGGGTAAACATACGTAGAATATTGGTTAAGTTATGGAAATGCCAATGTTTAATTACCCTATACTAATATATATATATACATATACCTTCCTTAATTGATGGATGGTTATAGTTATAATATGCTCTACCATACTATATATTATTATGAACTTCATGCATGATACAATGATGTACGTAATTGGGTGTTACTACGTAGCCCAGAATTACGTCATTAGTGAATCATCAACCTGCCGGTTGAATATCTACGATGTACCAATTGAATGGTTTGACCTTCTGGTGCACTGAGGATGTTTTACTGTTGCATGGTACCAAGTTGCCAGATGAATAATCTAAGTGATCCACCTTAATGGCTTGACCTTCTAGTTCACTAGGGTTGTTTAACTGGTACATAGAACTGTCAGATGAATAACATAAGTGATCCTCCTGAATGGTTTGACCTTCTGGTTCACTAGGGTTGTTTAACTGATACATAATATCAAACTGACAATTGAATAATTCTAGTATTCCTCTTGAATGGCTTGTCCTTCTGGTTTACGTGAATTAATCAATTGTTACATATACCCCCAGCTAACCTAAGAAGTTGTTGTGTTATGCTTTAATATACATCATACCTACCGGTTAACTTTCCAAGTGACAGGGAAGTTAATTGTTGTAAGGTGACATTTCTAGTACTCAACCAATGTAAAGCATATGGGATCCTTAAACTGCAGGACATCTTGCATATTATTGTCTTTAATCAATTTACCCATGTGATTAGTACTTAAACTTGACATATTATTATGCCATTTTAAGACTAATTGTACTTTAATGGAGTTTAAGTGATGTCATTTCAGGCCCTAAACTGAACAAGGACCCAAAAACAACAAGTACCACACTTGGATGCAGTGCCAGTACATTATAGCCCAAAATTGGAGAAGCTTGGAACACTGTCACCACGTTCGAACGGCAACTCACGTTCGAACGTCAAACAAGACACTGTAGCAGACTCAGATGCTGAAGAGATGGCGTGTGGCAGTTAGGAAAGAAGACTGGAACTCTGAAGTACTTGAGTGTCACGTTCGAACGCCAACTCACGTTCGAACGTGCACTTGAGTGGATTGAAGACCAGACCACTGCAGAGAGTTGGTACTGCACTTCACAGGGGACCTACAGATCACTCAAGTGAAAGGGGTCAGAGCAGATCTGGCGTTCGAACGCCCTTAGTGCCAAAACAGAAGCAACGTTCGAACGACCTCAGTGCAAAAACAGAAAGAACGTTCGAACGCCAACTCACGTTCGAACGTCATCCACAGACTGGCTGTAGAGTTGTTGACTGTTCACTTGGACTTGGGCGGCAAACACTATTCTTTCACCCCCCTACCTCCTCCTCTTGCCTATAAATACTCCCCTTGTTGGAGAGCTTGAGGAGCCAAGCATTGTAGGAAGTAGCATAGTGATGGAGGCTTAGACTCCCACTTTCATTGTAGTTAGTTCATTTTCCTTATGAAGTATTTATTTTAGAGATTAGTTTGACTTTAGTCCAACATCTCTTGCTTGTTATAGCAGTAGTTTTATGCTTATGTTTATGTCTATGCTTTCAATTCTCATGCATAGAAGAGAGATAGCTCCCATCTTGGTTGAGGAAGCAACCCTCCAATCTTTGGTTGAGGAAGCCACCCTCCAAATGTGACTAGCTTTCTTCTACTTTAATTGTTCATGCATTTCACTTCCATTGCTTGAGCTTCCTTCTTTCTTAGAAGAGTCAAACTCTTCCACTTTTCTAGAGCTTGATCAAAGCCGTGAAGGGTGGAACGTGATTCACCCATTCTTTGGGGAAGATTTGCTCCGTATTTGTGTTACTCTATCTTTTAAAGTTCTCCACTTGAAGGGATGAGCATCACTCACTTTTCTAGCTTTACCCAAGCCATGAAGAGTGAGTAGTTTCTCATTCACTCTTTAGTGAGAGGAGAAGGGCATGTATAAGTTATCCGGGAATTATATTTGTGCAATGTTCTTTTATGCTTAACGTTTATTTTCCCCTATTATCGGATGATTGATTGCATCTAGCAAAGCTAAGGTACTTTGTATAATTGTGAGCCCTTTCTATGACATGGATGACTCCTGCATAGAAAGACTCATCAGTTCAAGGCAAGTACCCCGGCTAGATCCTCATGACTACCCTTCAATCTCCCCCCTTATTGTACTTCACTAAAAAGAATGGACTATTAATATCATGATTGGATGTCTTGTAGAAACACTTGACTGTTTGTAGACGGGTTAAGTCTCGGCACAGGCAATGCTTGTAAACTTCTAGAAAGACATCGGAATCATGTTCTTAATTCTCACAATCCATCTTTATCTTCCGATTAACTTACTGTTGACACGGGAGTTAATTGAGTTATCAAGCACAATTATGACAAACCGGATAACTAACTACATGTCTAGATCCTTGCACTAAAGAGTGACTCTTTTTTTTATTAACATTCATTTCCTAATTTGTTAAGAAAATCTCCTGGAAAGAATCTTATATTATGTCCAGCAAAACCCACATCTCACAGCAAATCCAAATCAAAAAAATGTTACCACCAAAAGGTCTCTACCACTGCTTACCTTAGAAATATCAACAAAAGATCCCTGTGGATTTGACTCCGGACTCAAACCGGATTATTACTACAGCTTGACCACCTGCACTTGGGTGTACATCGGATAGATAGCTGTCAAGTTTTTGGCGCCGTTGCCGGGGATTTTTTTTTAAAGGTGCTTTAAGGTAAAAGGTAAAAAGACCTTCAACATTGTGAATATTTTGTCTTACTGTACATAACTTTGTTTTATTTTCTTTATGACTGAGGGCACTCCTCACTTCCAAAATTTGCCAGCAGAATCGTGTGAGTCCGTGAATCAGCCTGAACCTAATTCACCTAGATCAGTAGCAGACTCTTGTGAGGGTAGTATGGCAAATAATGAAAGAAATGGAGAAGTCCCTATGAGAGAGGAGGAAGTCCCTAACATTCAAACTTTGCAGGATTACTTGAATCCCACAAGAAATAGTGTCCCCTCTTGTTTGATTTTTCCTGAAAATGCTCCCCTCTTTACTGTAAAGCCGGGGACAGTGCAGTTATTGCCCGTGTTTCATGGATTGGATGCAGAAAATCCATATCTGCATATAAAAGATTTCGAAGAAGTGTGTGGAACATTAAAAGACAATTCTGAATTGACCAAAATGAGACTGTTTTCGTTTTCCTTGAGGGATAGAGCCAAACAATGGCTAAATTCTTTAAAGGCTCTTTCAGTACCCAATTGGCAAGCATTGCAAAATGAATTTTTTAGAAAGTTTTTTCCTTTGCACCGCAAAATTGCATTGAAAAGGAAAATCATGAATTTTGAAGTCAAAGAAGGAGAAACTTTTTATCAAAGTTGGGAGAGATTCAAAGATCTACTCCAATCTTGCCCACATCATGCTTTTGAAAATTGGACATTGGTAGGATTTTTCTATGACTCCTTACCCTCTAGACTACGTCAGTTTGTCGAAATGATGGCCCAAGGAGAATTCATGGGAAAAAGTCCGGAGGAGGCATTCAATTTCTTTGACACCATATCTGACAGTTCTCAGATGTGGGACTCAGCCTCCCCTACCACTGTAGAAGCCAGACCATCTAATTCCCAAGGAGGAAAATATGTCTTGAGAGAGGATGATGACTTGAGAGCAAAAATGTCCACATTGTCTCGAAAGCTCGAAGCTTTAGAGATGAAGAAAGTCCATCAAGTTGATGTTAGCCCTTCCACTGAGCAAGTGCGTGGAATCTGTGCGCTAACAGGACACCCTACTGGGGAGTGTCCCACCATCCCAGCATTCAAAGAAGTCTTGTTAGAACAAACACACGCAGTTTCCAACTTCAACAAGCCCTACTCCAACCCATATTCTGAAACATACAATCCAGGGTGGCGAAATCACCCTAACTTCAGTTGGAAGAACACATAACCAATACCCATGAACCAACAACAAGGGCCATACCCACCACCTCAAGGACCTCCTGCATATCAGCCATACCAACCACCACAAAAGAGGAACCTTGAGGACACATTAAATCAGTTCATGCAAAGCCAAATGAATTATAACAATAATTCTGCACAGGCTTTCACTGATTTCAAAACCCAGACCACTCAATCTTTTGAGGATCTTAAAAGCCACATCCAAAAGTTGACTCAATCCATGGTCACACACGAAAAAGGAAAGTTTCCTGCACAACCAAAGCAACCACAAGGCCAATTCCATGTAGGGAACCCTTCAACAACAGGAAACACCCAAGACCAAGCCCAAGCTGTCACGACACTAAGAAGTGGCAAAGTGATTGACAAAACAATCAGGGACATACTCATTCCCAAGCCAAGACCTGAGTCAAGCCCAGCCAATCCATCATCTGAACCTGAACCAATTGAGAAAGACCCTGAGCCTGTGATTGAACAAAATTCAGAACCTTCTGAGAAAAAGGAACCTTCATATTTTGTTCCGGCCCCATTTCCTCATCGACTCAGAGCCAAACAAAAAGTGAAAAATCAGCCTGAAATTTACGAGCTTTTTAAGCAAGTAAATATCAACATCCCACTTCTGGATGCAATCAAACAAGTCCTGCCTTATGCCAAGTTTCTAAAAGACTTGTGCACAGTCAAGAGAAGCCAGAAAGTCCAAAAAAGAGCTTTCCTAACGGAACAAGCTAGTGCTCTCCTCCAACAGAAAACCCTTCCAAAATACAAAGACCCAGGATGTCCGACTGTCTCATGTATCATTGGAAACTTCAGAATTGAACAAGCCTTGTTAGACCTTGGGGCCAGTGTTAATCTGCTACCCTACTCTGTCTATCAGCAGTTGGGTTTGGGTGAACTTAAACCCACTTGTGTCACACTCCAATTGGCTGACAGATCTGTCAAAACCCCCAGAGGGATTGTTGAAGATGTGCTTGTCCAAGTAGATAGTTTTGTCTTCCCTGTTGAATTCATTGTTCTGGATACTGAACCAGCAATAAATTCAGAGAACCAAATTCCCGTCATTCTTGGTCGACCATTCCTAGCAACTTCCAATGCTTTAATCAATTGCAGGAATGGAGTCATGAAATTAACTTTTGGGAATATGACTCTCGAAATGAACATTTTCAATATTGCTAAACACCCAGAAGAAGAAAAGGAAGAAAGGGAAGTAAACTCCATAGAATCTTTGATACAAGAGCATCTGGATGATACATTCTGTGAAGATCCTGCTGAATCATCTCTGTTAGAAATCATCTCATCAGAAATAACAGATGATGACCCAAATCCACCAGTTGACCCTAATCATACTGTTGAGATCTGGGCACTCAAATTTGAAGAAATTTCACCAAGTGGCACAAAGCCAGTCTCATCAAGTGTTAGCCCACCAAAGCCTGAATTGAAACCTCTCCCATCTGACCTCAAATATGCATTTTTAGGAGAGAATGGGTCATACCCAGTGGTAATCTCATCTAAGCTCACAGACTTGCAAGAGTCTAAATTGCTTGAAGTTCTTCGGAGTCATAAAAGTGCCATTGGATGGACCATCGCTGATTTGAAAGGTATAAGCCCGTTAATCTGCAATCATGCCATATACCTTGAAGAGGACTCAAAACCCTCTCGTCAAATGCAGCGACGACTGAACCCTCACATGATGGAAGTTGTGAGAATTGAGGTACTCAAACTCTTAGATGCAGGAATAATCTTCCCTATCTCAGATAGTAAATGGGTCAGTCCAACACAAGTTGTGCCAAAAAAATCTGGGGTCACAGTGGTCAAAAATGATGCAAATGAACTAGTGCCAACTCGAGTCGTCACAGGATGGCGAATGTGCATTGATTATCGAAAACTCAATTTGGTCACTAGAAAAGATCATTTTCCTCTTCCATTTCTTGAACAAGTCCTGGAGAGAATTGCAGGCCATGCATTTTATTGTTTCTTGGATGGATATTCAGGGTATAACCAAATTGAGATAGCCTTAGATGATCAGGAGAAAACAACCTTCACATGCCCCTTTGACACCTTTGCTTTTAAAAGAATGCCATTTGGACTTTGTAACGCTCCTGCAACATTCCAAAGATGTATGCTAAGCTTGTTCAGTGATATGGTTGAAAATTTTTTGGAAGTGTTTATGGATGATTTCTCTGTCTATTGTGATTCTTTCGATTTGTGTCTAACCAATCTGGAGAAAGTACTGATCAGATGTAAGGAAGCCAACCTAGTGCTCAATTGGGAAAAATGCCATTTCATGGTAACACAGGGCATTGTTCTTGGTCACATCGTGTCGTCTGAAGGCATGAAAGTTGACAAGGCAAAAATTGATTTGATTGGAAATTTGCCTGCTCCTAAGACTGTAAAAGATGTTAGATCATTCCTAGGACATGCAGGATTCTACAGGAGATTCATCAAAGATTTCAGTACCATAGCAAAACCAATGTGTCACCTCCTAAGTCAGGATGTAATATTTGATTGGAATGAAGCATGCCAAAAAGCCTTTGACGAACTAAAAGACATGTTAATTTCCGCACCTATAATGCAATCTCCTGACTGGAATCTTCCTTTTGAACTAATGTGTGATGCAAGTGATTTTGCTGTAGGTGCTGTATTGGGACAAAGAAAATATAAGAAACCCCATGTGATTTACTATGCAAGCAAAACTTTGAATGATGCCCAAATGAATTATTCAACAACTGAGAAAGAATTGCTTGCTGTAGTTTTTGCACTGGAAAAATTCCGTTCTTATCTTGTTGGTTCTTCTGTTACTGTATTCACTGACCATGCAGCTCTGAATTTTTTGATCACAAAGAAGGACGCCAAACCGAGACTCTTGAGATGGATACTTTTGCTCCAAGAGTTTGATCTTGTCATTAAAGACAAGAAAGGTGTCGAGAATGTGGTGGCAGATCATCTATCCAGACTAACCTATGAATTTCATAAGGATGGACTGCCAATCAATGAGAAATTCCCCGATGAACAACTGTTCATGATTGATAATACACCTTGGTATGCAGACATTGCTAACTTTCTTGCTACTGGTACACTCCCTCCATCTTTTACCATGTTGGACTAAAAGAAATTTCTGAGGGAGGTACGTAACTTCTTTTGGGAGGATCCTTACGTATTCAAGTACTGTAAAGATCAAATCATAAGACGTTGCATCCCTGCTCATGAAAGTAGCCAGGTAATAACTTTTTGTCATTCTGAAGCATGTGATGGCCACTTTTCATCAAGAAAAACCGCTGCAAAAATATTGCAGTGTGGATTTTACTGGCCCACACTTTTTCAAGATGTCCATGCCTTTTGTTTAACTTGTGATAGGTGTCAAAGGTTGGGAAACATTTCTAAAAGAAATATGATGCCCTTAAACCCCATTTTGGTAATTGAAATTTTTGACTGTTGGGGCATCGATTTTATGGGACCATTTCCCCCTTCCTTTGGCTATCTATACATTTTAGTGGCTGTAGACTATGTATCTAAATGGGTTGAAGCAATTCCATGCCGAAACAATGATCACAAAACAGTGATCAAATTTTTAAAAGAAAATATTTTGTCTCGGTTTGGAATTCTGAAATCAATCATAAGTGATGGGGTTGCTCATTTTTGCAATCGTCCTTTCTGGAATTTAATGAAAAAATACTTGATTTTTCACAAAATTGCAACCCCTTATCACCCACAGACTAGTGGACAAGCTGAGTTAGCTAATCGGGAGATCAAATTAATTTTGGAAAAAACGGTGAACCCAGATCGCAAAGATTGGTCATTAAGACTAACTGATGCGCTCTGGGCATACCGAACTGCTTTTAAAACAATTTTGGGCATGTCTCCTTATCGATTAGTCTATGGAAAGCCATGTCACTTGCATGTGGAATTGGAACATAGGGCATACTGGGCCATTAAAGCAATGAATTTTGACTTAGACAAGGCTGGGCTAAAAAGGAAACTTCAGATGAATGAATTGGAGGAATTGAGAAATGAAGCATATGAAAATGCTAAGATTGCTAAAACCAGGATGAAAATTTTTCATGACAAACACATTGTGCGGAAGTCTTTTGAGCCATCTCAAAAAGTCTTGCTATTCAATTCAAGACTCCGCCTCTTTCCTAGTAAGTTGAAATCAAGATGGGCTGGGCCTTATATTGTGAAAAAGGTGTTTGATCACGAAGCAGTTGAAGTGGAAAACCCAGCAAACGGTAATAATTTTACTGTTAATGGTCAGAGGTTAAAACCATTTTTGGAGGATTTTGTTAGAAATGTGGAAACCATTCTTTTAATGGAACCAGAGTACTCCTCCGAAATTCGCGCCTGCCGACACTCCTGTGGATCGGGTCAGGAAATATCAACTCCAACCCGACCCACTGGGGCGCCTTTATAAGGCGCCCACGTGTTCCCCAGCCGCCGCAGTTGGCCCCCCCCATTTTTTTTCTTCTTCTTCTTCTTCTTCCTTTTTCTGTCTTCTGTTAGTCGTCGAGTCGCCGAGAAAACACCCATGACCACACACTCCACAAACACGATATTTTACTTCCTGTTTAGCATTTTAATCTCATATTTGCTCACGGGTGTTCTTCTTTTGTTCGCACTCACACATAAGGATTTTCAGCCTACCCGAAATCCGGATCTGCGCACAGATGAGTAATTTTTGGTGTTTTTTATTTGTAGGTCTCAGCGGTGAACAGATCTTTACCATTCAACCGCGTCTCCACACTCAATGAACCGGTAAATTCGAAACATTGGGGACAATGTTCAGTTTAGGTTGGGGGGTATGATCAGTTCATTTTCGTTTATAGTTCAGTTTCGTTCACAATTTTTGCAATTTTTTTTAAATTTTATTGTCGTTGTTGATCATGTTTGAACATTGATTGTATAAATTGATTATGCTTATGAATCAGCTTCAATCGTCTTTGTGACTGGCAGACGTAAAAGAACCAGATAGTGAGTCTTAAAATTTAGCAATCATGGATGTAAATATGTTTTGGTTTAGCCTAGGAGTCCTACGTACTTTTCCATCTGATGTACATACCATGATCATGAAAAAAATAAGGTTAGTAAGGAAGGCTGAAATCAAAGAGAAACAAGCGAAACCCCTCTGTGGCAGAAGTAGTTTTGCCAAACGCCGTCGTGCAAAAAGGCTTGGTGCCTGTAAACAGTGTGGCAGATACTTTCACGAAAGAAGGTACAACCAGTGTTCTGAACCAATTTCCGGTCACGCACTTGATCGATTAGACTGGATAGTGAATGGGCTGAGTAAGGATTACCCTGATACGCCATGCTATTCCGGTACTGTGCTTAACCGATTTGTGAGAGAAGAAGTTGGGAGAGTTACTGGTTGTCCCTTTTACACAGACACAGAGGGAGACTCAGATTAGATAATTTTTTATAGGAAATATGTACTTTTGTGGGGGAGTGAATGCCAAAGGTCCGAATTTGATGTTTAAAAAAAAAAAAAAAATGTAAAAACCTTTTTGTATAAATTTATTTTTGATTGAAATGAAAATATGGGCCGAGTAAGGAATGCCCCAAAATACCAACCTGGAGCGTGGGTAGGGGTTCATCCTGAGACGCCTTAGTTTTTGAATTAAATTTGTGTGTTTTGTCTTCTTTGATTGTATATAGTGCAATAGGAAAAATTTTATTTTTGGATCAACGTTCGAACGCCAGGTAACGTTCGAACGTTGACTGCCTACAGTACTCAGCCTCTGATGAGCTTTTGCAGAAACTTGGAAGTACTGGGAGCTCAGTCCGTTCGAACGCCAATAGACCGTTCGAACGAGATTAACGTTCAAACGCCAATAGACCGTTCGAACGAAGAGTGCTTACAGTACTTTGGCCTCTGCAGAAACACAAAAGTATTGGGAGCTCATCACGTTCGAACGTCATACCACGTTCGAACGATCTTTTTAAATTTCTTCTACCCACGTTCGAACGTCACAACTCAGGCTATAAAAGCCTGGTTCGTCGTTTTCAGCCAAAATCCCCAATTTTTTCAAAACCCTAGAATTCCCTGCCCCTCCACAGACCTCAACTTACCTTCATTCCCCAAAAACATCCAAATTCGACCTTCCCTAACCCCTCCCCACATCAAACATCATCAATCCCAGACCTAGAACACTAAGTTCCAGAACTTTTCAGGACCCTCCCATATCAAAAGAACGTTCGAACGCCATGCCAAGGATGAAGCTTCCTGCCAGGCGTGCTCCACCAGTAAATCAAGACCCAAACATGGTGGAAGAAGTGATAGAAGAAAGAGGAGGAAGGCAAAGGACCAAGAAATTCGACAAAACCAGATTTCCTAATGCCTTAAAGGTTGAAAGGTATGAGAATTTCTACCATAAACATGCTATTGTTTGTGAGAGGGATGTGGTGATTGATGATTTTACTGAGATTGGGATAAAACAAGAAATGGAGAGAAGGGAATGGGTTTGGGTTTGGTATTTGAGAAATGGTGGAGACGCCGTTGTTGAATTGGTGCAGGAGTTTTACTCCAATGCCGAGATCATCAACGGCGCAATACGCACATACGTTAGGGGTACCCACATTGACGTGGACGAGGCGTACATTGTGGAGATAAGGGACGAGATACCCCGAGTACAAAACCCTACCTACCCACCAAAGAAGAATGTGGCAATGACTGTGGTAGGAAAGGAGTTGACTGGGATAGCTGACTTTTCTTGGGTGGGGAAGAAATTTTTTAAGCAAGGGGAGCTCACCGACAAGTATAAGATGTTGAATTTAATTGCGGTGTCGAACTTTGCCCCCTTGGGAAGAAAGAATGAGATTCTACCTGATATGACCCAACTCCTATATGCCATTGGCAAAGGACACAACATTGACCTCCCATCTCTCATCCTGAGTGAAATGAAGAAGGGATGTGATGTAAAGAGGAATGCACTCCCTTTTGCGACTTTAGTGACTCAGATGTGCACGGAGCATGGGGTAAGGATAAAGACTGGGATGGAGATCCAGAAACCAATGGGGCCACTGAACAAGGTTTCCTTCCGGAGGAGCCAAAGTCATAGTGGCGGCCCAGCGGCAAGGCAAGAAGAGCCCCCGGCCCAATGAGATGGAGAGAGAGATAGAGAGAGAGGTAGGAGGGGAAGGAGATCAGCCAGCGGAGGCAGGACCTAGCACCAGCACCAGCACCCGACGCTCTTTTATGGACGTCCTACTTAGCATCGAAGCTAAGCAGGACGAGATCCTTCGATATTTGAGGGGTAGACAGGGTGGTGCTAGTGGCCAAGGAGGAGAGTGAGAGAGAGGAACTTCTATTTCTGTTCTTGTTCCTATGTTTTTGTTTTATGTTTGTTTAAAGTACTTCTTCGTATGAATTTCTTCTTTTATAGTTGTAAGTTTTTGTGTGGTTGTGAATGAATGAACCGTTGATGTTAAAGGATGATATTTTGAAATGAATGGTTCCATTTATCACTTTTATTTGGTTTTATACATTTGTAGATTTAGCATAGAAATTAAAAGGAGAAGGAACAAATGTGGATATAAGAATGCTTGCTAGAGTAAATATGCACATGATCGGTTTGACACCTCAATTTATTAACTAAGACTTCAAACCACATTTCTTGAAAAACATGGATGTTCTCTCTATACTTAAATTGTCATTTGTACATCGATATTTGTTATTTTAAAAGTACAGGAGGATCTGACTCGCAAATGGAATTGGTATATAACCGATACTCCCTGGAAAACCTGACATACACAGTGGAGATAACAAAGAACACCAGGGTGAGTTTCGAACCTAACGATGCTTTCGAGAGACAATCAATGTTTACTCAAGCAAATTCTTTTCAAATATCAATTTTTGAATGATCTCATTAACCTTGCTTTGATTAAAGCACTTAAAAGTGATCTATTGACATATCCCACACGGAACCATCACATACGACACATACATGTGCACATGCTTGAGAAATGATCTTAGGCCATCTTTGATATAATATTGAGCCTCAGACCTTTCTTTGAAAAAAAATAAAAAAAAATTTCCCTCGTTAGCCACGTTTGAGCTATCAATGTTTAAAGTTTTCTTTGATAAACCTACATGATTACCAAACCACAGGAAAACATCCTTGACATACCTTGGCTATCTAATTTTCTTACATCCTCTTTGTAAGATGATACAGAAAAAGGAAAAGAAAAAGGAGCATTCGAGATTATCATCCAAGAAGAGTTGATTGGAACAATTGAAACAAAACAGAAGCGAAAAGGCAAGAACTTGCCAAGAAAGTGAAAAAAATGAGAAAAATGAAAGAAAGAAATGTCATCTTTCGGCAAAATATCAAGAAGCTAGAAAGAGGTGTGCTATGATACGCAAATAACAGATAGCTTTTGAAAATCCCTGACGTCGTTTCATTAGCCACTGACCTCTGGCCACGCTACAACCCATGCAAAGCCCTAATTGATCTCAAGTATGTTGCATGCATGTGTTGTTAATCACAATGGGGATATGGTAAATAGCATTCCTTTTAATTGCGTTGATATTCTTTCATGAGATTATGCCAAACATAAATAGTTGCTTATTTAAAATTTCACTCCTTTCTTAAATAGTGCATGTGATTTTTCGACTGGCCATCTTCTGATCACATGATCTGTGAGAAACAAGTCACTATAATCAGAGTGAACCTTTGCTGAGAGTTTACTACGTGAGGTTTGTGAAATCGAAACTATCCATGGAAGATGAATAAAAGGGAGTATTTGTTACATAACAATTTTTATTGCTTGAATGATCATTCCTATTGCATTGAGAATTTCAAATACCAATGTATCAAATGATAATTTTTGCATAGATTGAATACCTGTGAAATAAGGATGTGTGAGACATAAATCAAAAGTTGAAAATCTGGTGTCTCAACGACCATGATGCTAATTTACTTTAGACAGCATTCTACTATACACATCTGTTCGACTGAAGTTTGTGGGTAGCTTCTCTGGAAACCCTCACGAGACAACACTCGTCCGCTAGGGTAAACCTAGTGGTTCAACGGCTTGTTGCATAAGCTAAATGCAACCGGATGACCTACGAAAATGGCATTAGGAGTAGAATTTTCTTTTTCGTATTACTAGAGACTAGCAATATTTAGGTTGGGGAGTGTGATTAGTACTTAAACTTGACATATTATTATGAAATTTTAAGACTAATTGTACTTTAATGGAGTTTAAGTGATGTCATTTCAGGCCCTAAACTGAACAAGGACCCAAAAACAACAAGTACCACACTTGGATGCAGTGCCGGTACATTATAACCCAAAATTGGAGAAGCTTGGAACACTGTCACCACGTTCGAACGGCAACTCACGTTCAAACGTCAAACAAGACACTGTAGCAGACTCAGATGCTAAAGAGATGGCGTGTGGCAGTTAGGAAAGAAGACTGGAACTCTGAAGTACTTGAGTGTCACGTTCGAACGCCAACTCACGTTCGAACGTGCACTTGAGTGGATTGAAGACCAGACCACTGCAGAGAGTTGGTACTGCACTTCACAGGGGACCTACAGATCACTCGAGTGAAAGGGGTCAGAGCAGATCTGGCGTTCGAACGCCCTCAGTGCCAAAACAGAAGCAACGTTCGAACGACCTCAGTGCAAAAACAGAAAGAACGTTCGAACGCCAACTCACGTTCGAACGTCATCCACAGACTGGCTGTAGAGTTGTTGACTGTTCACTTGGACTTGGGCGGCAAACACTATTCTTTCACCCCCCCTACCTCCTCCTCTTGCCTATAAATACTCCCCTTGTTGGAGAGCTTGAGGAGCCAAGCATTGTAGGAAGTAGCATAGTGATGGAGGCTTAGACTCCCACTTTCATTGTAGTTAGTTCATTTTCCTTATGAAGTATTTATTTTAGAGATTAGTTTGGATTTAGTCCAACATCTCTTGCTTGTTATAGCAGTAGTTTTATGCTTATGTTTATGTCTATGCTTTCAATTCTCATGCATAGAAGAGAGATAGCTCCCATCTTGGTTGAGGAAGCAACCCTCCAATCTTTGGTTGAGGAAGCCACTCTCCAAATGTGACTAGCTTTCTTCTACTTTAATTGTTCATGCATTTCACTTCCATTGCTTGAGCTTCCTTCTTTCTTAGAAGAGTGAAACTCTTCCACTTTTCTAGAGCTTGATCAAAGCCGTGAAGGGTGGAACGTGATTCACCCATTCTTTGGGGAAGATTTGCTCCGTATTTGTGTTACTCTATCTTTTAAAGTTCTCCACTTGGAGGGATGAGCATCACTCACTTTTCTAGCTTTACCCAAGCCATGAAGAGTGAGTAGTTTCTCATTCACTCTTTAGTGAGAGGAGAAGGGCATGTATAAGTTATCCGGGAATTATATTTGTGCAATGTTCTTTTATGCTTAACGTTTATTTTCCCCTATTATCGGATGATTGATTGCATCTAGCAAAGCTAAGGTACTTTGTATAATTGTGAGCCCTTTCCATGACATGGATGACTCCTGCATAGAAAGACTCATCAGTTCAAGGCAAGTACCCCGGCTAGATCCTCATGACTACCCTTCAATCTCCCCCCTTATTGTACTTCACTAAAAAGAATGGACTGTTAATATCATGATTGGATGTCTTGTAGAAACACTTGATTGTTTGTAGACGGGTTAAGTCTCGGCATAGGCAATGCTTGTAAACTTCTAGAAAGACATCGGAATCATGTTCTTAATTCTCACAATCCATCTTTATCTTCCGATTAACTTACTGTTGACACGGGAGTTAATTGAGTTATCAAGCACAATTATGACAAACCGGATAACTAACTACATGTCCAGATCCTTGCACTAAAGAGTGACTCTTTTTTTTTATTAACATTCATTTCCTAATTTGTTAAGAAAATCTCCTGGAAAGAATCTTATATTTTGTCCAGCAAAACCCACATCTCACAGCAAATCCAAATCAAAAAAATGTTACCACCAAAAGGTCTCTACCACTGCTTACCTTAGAAATATCAACAAAAGATCCCTGTGGATTCGACTCCGGACTCAAACCGGATTATTAATACAGCTTGACCACCTGCACTTGGGTGTACATCGGATAGATAGTTGTCACCATGCATTTTATTTACTTAGACTAGTTATCAATCTAAGCTCACACCACAAGCTATCTTATGTTTCGCTACTCTAATAACAACTTTACTATTTTTATTTTAAATTTCAATTATTAAAACTCTTAGTGGGATCGATCTTGGACTTAAACCGAGAAAACTACAATTTGACCACTTATACTTGGGTGTAGGATATAAAACAAGTCGAATCAGGACTATTCAATGTTGCATGATGGGAATTTTTAGTGATATGGTGGAGAAGATCGTGGAAGTGTTTATGGATGACTTCTCGGTGATTGGGTATTCATTCGATGGGTGTTTGGAGAACTTAGAGAGAGTTCCTAAAATATGTGAGGAGAATAACTTGGTCCTCATCTGGGAGAAGTGCCACTTCATGGTGACACAAGGAATTGTGCTTGGGCACATTGTCTCGGCAAAGGGAATCGAAGTTGACAAATCAAATGTTGAGGCCATTTCCAACCTCCCCACACCAAAGGTCATCAAAGATATCATGTCGTTTCTTGGTCATGCCAGCTTTTATCGTCATTCTATTAAAGACTTTAGTGCATTGGCCCGACCTTTTGACCAATTTACTTTCAAAAGATGTCTCATTTGTTTGGTCAGATAATTGTGAGGTATCTTTCAAAAAATTGAAAAGCATGCTTACTACACCTCCAACTACGCAACCACCCAAGTGGGATATACCATTTGAGCTTATGTGCGACGCGAGTGATTACGCGATCGGCGCAGTGCTCAGTCAAATGGAGGAAAAGAGACCTTATGTAATATACTACGCTAGCAAAACTCTTAATGAAGCTCAAATGAACTATACCACCACTGAAAAAGAGTTACTAGCTGTAGTATTTGCATTGGATAAATTTCGGCCATACATCATTGGTTCGCCTATAGTAGTCTATACCGATCACTCTGCTTTGAAGTATTTTTTTCTAAGTAGGATGCAAAACCGAGACTCATTAGGTGGATACTCCTCCTACAAGAATTCAACTTGACGATCAAAGACAAAAAGGGAGTTGGGAACGTGGTGGCAGACCATTTATCCCGACTTGTGGTGCAAGATGTTGATGAGCACATTCCTATCCCTGACTCTTTTCCTGATGAGCATTTACTTTCGATTCATTATGTTTGTCCCTGGTATGCTGACATATGCAATTATCTTGCTACAAGACAAATACCATCAGATTAGAGCCCGGAGGTAGAAGGAGATTCATGGCGGATGTGAAGTACTTTTACTTCGACAACCCATACCTGTTCAAGTACTGCCCTGACCAAGTCATGCGGAGATGCGTACCAGAAAATGAACAACAGGAAGTCCTTGCATTTTGTCATTCGGAGTCGTGAGGTGGCCATTTCTCTTCAAAGAAGACTTCGGAAAAAATTCTAAAGTCAGGTTTTTATTGGTCCTCTTTAATAAAAGATTGTATCTCTTTCTATAAAGAATGTGATAGGTGCCAATGTTTGGGTAGTGTGACCCGAAGGAACATGATGCCCTTCTCCCCTGTACTTGTTATCGAGATATTTGATTGTTGGGGCATCGACTTCATGAGTCCCTTCCCTGTGGCATTTGGCTACCTATACATTCTGCTGGCAGTGGACTATGTGTCCAAATGGGTGGAGGCTATCCCGACCAAGACCAATGACCACCGGGTCGTGGTCAAGTTTCTCAAGGAGAACATATTTTCGAGGTTCGGGATGCCTCGTGCAATGATAAGCGACGGTAGTTCGCATTTCTGTAATAGACCATTTACATCTTTGATGCATAAGTATGGCATCACACACAAGGTGTCCACTGCATATCACCCACAAACCAATGGCCAAGCCGAGTTGGCCAATAGGGAGATTAAAAATATCCTAGAGAAAACGGTGAATCCCAATAGGAAGGATTGGTCATGTAGATTGATCGATGCTCTTTGGGCTTACCGCACAGCTTATAAGGTAGTTCTAGGCATGTCTCCCTATCGGCTCATCTATGTAAAGGGTTGCCATTTGCCGGTTGAAATGGAACACAAGGCCTATTGGGCCATAAAAACCTTGAACTTCAACATGAGAATGGCCAGAGAGAATAGGAAGCTTGAAATGAATGAATTGGAAGAGATTCGAAGAGATGCGTATGAGAGCTCTAAAATTTCAAAAGAGCGGGCTAAGATTTTTTATGACAAATCCATTGTAAGGAAGTCATTTGAGCCCGGCCAAAAAGTGCTCTTATACAACTCTCGTTTCTCAATCTTTCAAGGGAAACTCTGATCCCGTTGGGATGGTCCCTATCTTGTCAAGGTGGCCTACCCCAATGGAGCTATGGAAGTCATAAACCCCGAAGATGGCAAGACATTCGAGGTCAATGGCCAAAGACTTAAGCCATTTTTCAAGGGTTTTGAAGGACAAGGAGTGGAGGAAGATTTGATGGATCTGGTTTACCTGGACTTGTTGGAGGAGTAACTGTTCTTATGCTTTTTAGTGTACAGTCATTTTTATTTACTTTAACTATTCATGTTACTTAATTTATCTTTCTGTATAGTGTTGTTTTCTTAGTTGCAGATGTCGGTGTTTTTGTCAAAACTCAAGTGCGAGGTGTTCTCTAACCCTACTCATCTTTTTATAGTCCTTCATTGCATAGCATATTTTTTTTGTTGCATTGAGGACAATGCATGAATCAAGTTGGGGGGTGAGGTGCACCAAACGGCGCAAAAAATTTGCTTGACTTTAAAATCGGTGCACCTAAGTGCAGGTGGCCAAGTGTAGTAATAACTTGGTACATCTGAGGTCGATCCTCAAGGAAGGAATAGATAGCAGTAAGGGAAAATGGAACAATGGTGTTCAAGTTGTTCAAGGTAATTAATTATGATAGTCTGAAAGAAATTTTTATGGGAAAATGATACTCTCTAGTTTTGGGATCGAGGATTGTTCATGCACATCAAATATTATACCTATGCAGTTATATTTTGTCTTAGTTGACTTTCAACATCAATGTAACCATTTGGAATATAAAACATTGAAAACCAAAAGTTGATTGATATGAAAATATGAATTTAAGAACTAGTTTTGTAAACTCGCAGGGAATTATAAGAATCACTCATACTAAGAAACCAATCTAGTTACTGAGCAATCAAATAAGTATATAAAGTACAATACTTTGATAAAATAATTCATTCAATCCGAAGATAATAATGAATAAATCATTTAAGAACAATGAAAATTAATTGCATAAATAAAATATTTGATGTAAAATTCCCAAACCCTACCCTAACTAAATGGTAAGATAAGAACTACTCACAAGATAAATAAAATAAGGATAGACCCTTAATAAAGCTCTACTCTCCCATATTTATAAGGGAAGGATTACGTAGGTTATTTCGAGGATTGATATACAATAAACATCATACTAGGTCAAAGCATCACGGCGCAAAACCCAATTGGCACATCCGGACAGACAAGTCGCGTCCGAACAGAAATATTAATATTCTGCTTCTTGGATTTAATCAACACACGCATCCGGATAGAAATATGGCGTCCGAACGAAAGCACTTCGTATCGTCATTCATTGTCCGCACACATTTCCACGTCCAAACAACTTTAATTCTCTGGAATTTGCACCTCCATGGCTATGTCCTGGTGGAAGAGCTGAGTTTGAACGGAAGTAGTTCATGTCTTTAAAGTCAATTATCTTCCAATTAGAAGGAATGCCAATCTTAAAGTTTGAATGGAAGAGCTGTGTCTCGACACACCAATCTATCCAGGAATGTGAGGCTTAGGTCCCATTTCCTCTAGAGTTGACCGTTGACTTCTTTATCAATGAAACTTGGATCCCCTTGAATTCACTTTAATCTCCAATCGACTGGTAAATTTACCAAGCATACTTATTCAAGTCATTTTACCTATTTTTACCTGATAAATTATTCAAACACTAAAAATCCAGTAAAAAAATAATATGAAGGGATAATTCATTTAATAGCTCTAAAATAATGCAATTCATCATAAATAAAAGGTAAAGAAATGGTACTTTTGATGATGAATCAATCACCTATACTCATATTCACAGCTCTTAAGTACCTTCTTACAAAAAGGATGCTAAACCTAGGTTGCCTAGGTGGATCCTCCTACTCCAAGAATTTGACATCATCATTAAAGATTAAAAAGGAGTATAGAATGTAGTAGCAAGCCACTTGTCTCGGCTTATCAGTCATGTTACCATTGAGACAATGCCAATCAAGGATACTTTCCCCGATGAATAATTATTAGTTATTTCTGAATTACCTTGGTTCGCTAATATAGTTAATTTTCTAGTCTCATGTGAGATGCCAAAATATTGGAGCACACGGGATAAAAAGAAACTTTTGGTTAAGGTAAGAAGTTTCTTTTGGTATGATGCCTACTGTGACGCCCCTAAAACCGGGGGTCCTTTATCAACCGTTGATCACCCATCAACCCGCGAAAAATACCCGTGAATGCTACATCAACCGACACCATGGTACAACATCTCCTTCACCGGGATCATAAACAACACGACGTTTGGACAGAGTCTCCATTGCACCAGGAACTCTCAAGCGCATAACCTGTGTGCATTTCACTCCTATGACCCATCCGAGGTCCAATATATGACAATTCATACCCAATTATTGTCCATTTACATCATTTAAATAAAAGGATTCAAAGCCCAGAAGCATAGCAAAAACATTTATTTTTGCTTTTAAAAGGTTCGTTTGAACGTGGACTGGCGTTAGAATGAAGGTTGCTACCAGTACTTTGGTTCTCAGCAAAGATGCAGAAGTACTGTAAGCTCCTTACGTTCACACATGAAAGTGGAGTTCGAACGTGAAAGTGACGTTCGAACGTGGAATGGCGTTCGAACTAAGGTTGCTCCCAGTACTTTGCTTCTCTGCAGAGCCTTAAGTATTGTAAGCTTCCTACGTTCGAACGTGGAATGGCGTTCGAACGCCAACAAAAAATATATCTATGGTTGTTTTTTTCAATTCAATCTATTCCAAACTTACACAACATCATACCAAACGCATATAACATGTAATTTTGCATTAAACATAGTTAATACAAGTTCGATTACAATCCATTTCATACATTTATTTGCCCAAAACGAAGTTACATGAAGTTTTACAAAAGTCATAATTTAAAAGCTACATGTCGGCTTTTCTTCATCGTTGAGGGCCCAAATGAGAGCCTTTCACCGGTGTAAACTCTGCACCTGAAATGTTTTCCCACAAAGGGTGTGCCACGCTCAATAGGGTATCTCCTAAAGAGGCTACTCCCCAACCTAGATGCATATGAAATGTTCACACGCACAATTCAACAAGAAACAACATTCAAATCAAGATTATGCAATTCAATGTTGGAAATCACCATGCCATGTCATGATATGAAATGAGACTCACTCATGCACTCAACCCGTGCCTTTACCAGCTCCCTCACACATGCAATGCCATGAGTATAAAATTGGGCATTCCAAGCCCTTGCCATTGATATTGCACATCCAATGGCCTTTTAAAAATAAACCAAGTGTTTGTTGTTAGGTATTCGGATTTTGGAATCTCACCGCCAGTTCCGTACACCGTTACACTTTTTTGGACTTGCACCGGCGGAAGTGTATAAACTAGTAACCAGGTCTTGCACCCGGGGGAGTATCTAACCCTTCTTGTTATACCCGACACAAGTTTTTCATGCAACCGTGCGACTCTATCGGACCTTGGTCCGACTGTACCGAGCCCACTTATCAACCACCAAGAGTGATGTTTGATTCAACAACATGCACACATACCCACACTAATGTCTAATGCCCACGAATGTGATGCCTCCGTGCATATGCAATGTAATGGAAAATTGCAATATCAATATCCTATCCATATGTAATGAATGTCATATGAACTATTTCAACCACATTTCAACACATTCCATGGCCAATTATATCCAAGGCATATAATTTCCATAAATCGTCACAATGCCAATACATCATCTAGCATATATCAACATTTTCATCCAATAACAATTTCCCAAGCATGTTATACATACTCTATGCAATAACACACTTAATTTCACATAGGCACAATATAAACACATAGCATGCCCACATAACACCATTTTCAAAGAAATTACAAGCTAGCAATTTCCACATACCAATTCAAGCGAGAATTGATTTCACACAATTTCAATACACATTTCATAAATTTTACAACTATAGGCAAGTGTTAATGATATCTAACAACCTACCCATTCTATATCACAGCCCTAGGTTGGAAATAAACCGAGTTAAGATGAAAACCTACCTCTTGAATCGTAAAACGAGATTATAGAACCTTCAAGAACACCAACAAAAGCAAGTATAAAAGGGCATTTATCCCCTACATTCACACAAGATTTCATTAAAATGTAGATTAACCGCATTTATCCCAATTTCACAACAAAAGCAAGTATAAAAGGGCATAACCATATACAATATATGCAATATTTTGTGCTAATCACACCCCCAACATGAGCTTTGCTAGTCCCTAGCAAACTTCATTTCAAACCACAAGCTATAAACTAAAAAAAAATTCATTCATACAAGTAAATATCCAAACACTCAAAATGAAAAAATCACATTGCAATTAAAGAAATAGACTTGGGCAATGATAAAATGAAACAACTGTGGTATTTTTTGTAAAACCCGGGTAAATTTGAACTTTTTCTGAAAAAACGCAAAACGGTAATTTGCCACTATAATGAGTATTTAAAATACTCATATTTCTAGAGTTCGGATGACACAACGGACTACGCCGTTGGATTCGTATCGCGAAATCGAGTCACCCAGACAAATTTCGTCGAATTCGAGATAGTCGGATTTTTACACGTGGTTTGAGGTGGCTGGGTGGCGAATGACCCTGTGGAGGTCCCCAAAAACGAGTTTTATGAAATTTCCTTAAAATTGGATTAAAGTTCAAATAAAATTAATTTAAACTTAACCCGGGATGTAATAAATCGTTTCGGGATGAAAAACAGACCCAAAAATAGGAAATATGCGGTACAATGTGGACCGCAGATTTGCGACTATAAATATCAACATAAATCTGATATTTTTAGAAAAATATCTCATTATTCAACCCCTCTTGGCCGGCCAAAGAGAGAGAGAGAGAGAAAAGTGTAACACTCCGCATTTTCTTTGATATATGTATATAGATATATAGTAAATATTTGTTGTAAAAATGTGGATATGTGTAGTGATGTGTGTTTGAATTTGGTAGATTGGAAAAGTAGAGATTTAAAATGTTAGTGGAAATAATAGTTGAAATTTGGTTTTTAATAAGTGAAAATAGGAAATTTTAGGTCCTAGAACTTGTATTAAATAGGTTTGGTGTAGAAATATGTGTTGGAGAGGTTTGGGATGGATTTGGTTGGCTTAGGAATGGATTGGAAATGGGAAAAAAAAAAAAGAAATGAAACAGGCTGTGAACAGTGCACGTAAACAGTGCACTGGCTGCAACTTCAAGCGCGATTTCGACCTTGATGAAGTCAATATCTCTCAAAACTCAAAATCTGAAAGTTGTAGAGCTCTTTCTTAGAATTCCATAGCATCTTGAATCATCTCAATCGGAGCTCGGATGAGAGAGTTATGCCCATTCTACGAAGACTGGTCTGGTGTTTGCCGAAACAGTAAAAACAATCGGGATTTTTGTGTTTTAAAACACCATTTTAAGCCCCATTTGTCCCATTCTTCCATTCCACTCTCACCACAAACCTCTTAGAGCCCTAGTAGAAGATAAAGGGAAGAAGAAAAGGGAGAAAGAGAGTCTCTAAAGCTTGGGCTTTGGTTTGAAATTCTTGATTTCAAGATAGGGGTTTTCTTCCATTCACTTACATTGAGGCTAGGGTTATTATATATGTATGTTTTCACTCTCATTCTTATATATATGGTATGAAATACTTGATTCTTGACATTCTTGCAAAGATTATCATGTTTTAAACAAATCTATGGTGGAATAACCATTAAATCCTTTTTTTCTCATCTTCAAACCCTAGGTTTCAAGAGAAAGGGGTTTTTCTTTTGATTTCTCCTATGTTCTTGATTTCAAAATTTTAGTGTTTCATATTGAACAACAAAATGGTATTTATGATGATCTCTTGTACATTTTCTTATATTACTCTTTGTACCACCACTTAGGAGAATTGGAGATTTTTCTTGGAAATTGCTTGTAAATAGGAGACTTGTGGAATTGTTGCTATGGGTTCCTTGTCTCTTGGTATTATTGCAAACTTGATTATGTTTTGAGAAAATTTATGGGTGGACAGCCATAAAAATCTTAGTTTGTGAGAAACATGGATTTCTCTCTCTATCTTCACTCAAATTTGGTTTTGAAAACTATAGTGCTTTGTGTTGAGTATTGAAATGCTATTGTGCATGATCTCTTGTATTTTTCTTCATTGTTTATTTGAAATTGTCTCATGATGGATTTGTGGATTTTATGGAATTTGCTTGAAAAATTGGGGGTTTATGGTATTGTTGGTTATGTGAGATGTTTGTTGGTATTTTATCTCTTGCGTGGTTGTACGATACGAACATGGATTACTATTGACCGGGTATCATGTAGTGGGTAGACGTCTTTATATGTCACGCGGGTATGAAATTTTCCTACCACATGGAGTGGGTAGACGCATTTGTACGCCGTGTGGGTATGAACTTTTCCTATCACTAATGATTACGGATTAGTAACGTGGGTTGTGTCAGACATACAGTGTGGGTTATCGTGCATTGTACCAGAAATGGTTTCGACAAGAGTTTCGGGAAGTATGGGATTCCGCGAGAACTTGTTGGAAACGGTTTATGGTAGAATGGATTACCAATGGTATATTGTGTTTATTTATCTATTTCAATTACTGTTGCTATCTAAACTTGAGATCTGTTTAAATTTCCTCGTTTTACTTCAAATGTTATATAGGTTATTTGTGAAATGAGACCGACCGTTTTAAATGCTTTTCTAAACCTTGTTTGGGTTTGGGAGGATTTTTCTATAGAGCTTCGTGTTCACCCCCTATAGTTGAACATTTTTCAGAGTTTGTGCGAGAGGATGAGCTAGGTGCTAACGAGTCGGGCCATGGAGAGGCTTCACTAGAGGGATACTTGGATCCCGAGTGGGACATCTAGAGATGTCGTTGACTTTTGTTCTAGACTAGGATATTCTTTTGAAACACTGTAGTCTAAATTTCTTTTGTAATTTCCGCTGCGCTATCATAGTTAATGTTTTCTTTGGGAAATGTAAATGTCATTGTTGGGCTTATTCTGTTGATATTGTGGTCATGACTTGACTTATTCTTTTGGAATGTTATTGTGGGTATTACATACGATGAATGAAAATCTTTTGGGATAATGTTGTAAATAGTTTATGGATAAATGGACCCGGTGTGGTCGATGTAGTATAATTGCACAGGTTGTGTTTTGGGTAGAGCTCCCCGAACAAAGGAGACTCTGCTCGAATTTTGTTAAATTAAGGAATGATTGATATGAAGTCTTATTTATGGATGATTTATCTTAGTGCTCTCATGATGTAAATGGTTTTAGTATGTAATGTCGTCCAGGGTGGTTTTGGGGACGTTACAAAAAGAGAACAAAACAAAATAGTTGTTCAAGCTTCAATCCAAGATCTTCGAAGTTCCGTCGCTCGGATCGACTCGGACTAAGAGTTAAAGTCGATCACCGCGACAAGGGCTACACAACCACACCAAGAAAGAGTGATTTCACCGAAGATCCAAGAGGAGACTTTGGAGAAATCAAAGGTTTTGGGCTTAGGAGGTGTTCTTGAGGCTTCCTACCATTTCTACTATGCTCCAAGAGGTAGGGTCCTTCCTACTTTGGTTTTATTCCTACCTTTTGGGCTGATTTAAGGGGCTGTTATGTGGATGTTTTAGGGACTGTTTTGGGCCTGTTTAGGGGCTGAAATTGTGGGCTGTTAAGGGGCTGAAATTGTGGCTGTTTTGGGTTAAAATTGTGGACTGTTTTAGGGACTGTTTTGGGTTGAAATTGTGGGCTGTTTTATGACTTGTTTAGGGGCTGTTTTATGGCTTGTCTAGGGGCTGTTTTATGACTTGTTTTGAGGCTGTTTTGTGGCTTGTTTTGGGGCCGTTATATGGCTTGTTTAGGGGCTATTATGTGGGCTGTTTTGTGGGCATTTTATATGTTTACATTAGGCCTTGAGGATTAAGGGTGTTATTGCTTGATTATGTAATGACATGCTTGGTTATTGTTGTTAAATAAAATGTTGATAAATGTGTATTAATATATTGACATTCGGATGAGTTTTTTTTTTTGGAGGTTATATGCATAAGATATGTTTGTCCATGATACATGATGAAATGTGTGATTTAAGTTGTCCATGTGACATTCACTACATATGAGACATGACATTGACATGTAATGGTACATTACATTGCAGATGCACGGGGACATCACATTCCATGGGTGTGAGTGCATGGTTGAAAGCAAACACCACATTTGGTGATTGATAAGTGGGCTCGGTACCGTTGGACCAAGGTTCAACAGAGTCACACGGTCGCATGACATGGAAAAACTTGTGTCGGGTATAGCAAGAAGGGCTAGACACTCCCTCGGGTGAAAAACCCGGTTACTGGTTCATACACTCCGACGGTGAAAGTCCAAAAAGTGTAGATAGGCTTGCGGAGCCGGCAGTGTGATTCCAAAATCTGTTACCCATAAAGACACATGGTTTTGTTTATGAAATGATCATTCGAGGTGTAACATCCAACAAGTTTTAGTTTATAAACACATGACTTTTATTTCAAAGTGATCATTGGATGTAATTCATCAATGACAGATTTTATTACACATTGGCATTGCATTGTGTGGTGAGAGTTGGTGAAGACTCGGGTTATGATGCACGAGTGAGTTTCATCTCATTTCATGGCATGTCATGTAGAATTCCAACCTAGAATAGCATATTCTTACTTGGAATGTTGATGTGAATATGAATTGTTGAATGTGAACATTGCATGTGCACTTAGGTGGGGAGTAGCCTCTGTAGGAATTACTCTACTGGGCGTGGCTCACCTTATACGGGAAAATATTTCAGGTGCGGGATATACGCCGGTGGACGGCTCTCATTCGGGGCCGCAAGGGTGAAGAAAGCCGACTTGTGGCTTTTATAACTCCTTTTGTAAAACTTTTGGAGCAAACTAGTTTTGGCATGTAATTTTATGTAAGAGAGTTGTAATTGAACTCATATGGACCATTTTTAATATAACCTTGCATGTTTTTATATGAGTATAGATAAATGGACCCGGTGTAGTCAATTTTTACTCATAAATGGACCCGGTGCGGTCATTGTGTTATATTGGGCCTCGGATGGGTCATGTTATTGTATATTGTACAGGTTGGGTTTTGGGTAGAGCTCCCCGTACAAAGGAGACTCTGTCCGATTTTTTTAAATTATGGATCTCGGTAAATGGGACACAACAATGTGATATAGAGTTACACGATATCCACAGGTATTCCGCGGGTTGATGGGTGATCAACGGACCCCCGGATTTTGGGGCATCACATTTTCATTAATCATTCACAAAAGTTCATTACAATGGGTTAGAGTTTCAAAATAAAATGGCCCAAAACCTAAAGACACTTCTACTAGGCCGACAAGACTAACCCTAATTGTACATCCTAAAATCAAAAGAAACAAAATACAAAAGACATCCTAATCATCGTCATCAAAAGCATCCTCCTCCTCAGTCTCACTCTTAGACTCAGTCCCCTCATCCTCGTCGTCGGTCTGTCCCACCTCGACAATTGGAGAAGGTATAGGAGCTGAGGTTGATGGTCCAGCTGGAGGTGGCGGAGGTCCACCGGGGATGGGCTCGCCCGGGAACGTATGTTGAAATAGCCTCATCATCATTATCAATAGCCCTTACATAGTCGACTCCAGGGCATCTATCCGCTGTGACATGGTCCGGACTGGAGCAAAAGTAGAAGGTGCCGAGGAGGATGGCTCTGCTGTAGAAGGCTCTGGTCCTGATGCTCTAGGTCTTTCTCCCCTTGTCCTGGCTGCCCTCTTGCTGCTGATCGACTTTCCGTTAGCACCAGTCTCCGGGGGTAGCAGTGTATCATGTGCATAGGACTTCACCTTGCAGTGGTCACACATACGGGTAACAAGATTCCCGAAGGAGAGATTCGCCTTCGGCTTTGCAACCTTAGCGAACTCCCATCCTTAAGTATAATAAAATTGCATTTTTATGGTTAATCACACCCCAACTTGAATATTACTAGTCCCTAGTAATATTTAAATTCCAAAAACTAAAACCTAAAAGCAAAAAAACCTAATAGTAAAAAAAAAAACAAATCCACTTTCATAGTTCTCACGATTGCATTTAGCATATGTAACTAGCCTTTAAACCTCTAGATTTTCCCTAGTGGACGAATATAGTCTTGTGAAGGTTTTCAAAAATGTTACCCACAAACATCAAACTGTTGTTAAATATTTTCATCACATTCTTTTACCATGACTTAATAACACCATTGAAAGTTTCTTAGCTGAAAGCATTTACAAATGTCTACAAAGCAACACATGAAACTAAATGCTATATCAAAGTATACTCCCATCATGTTCTCATAAAAACTTGTGTGTAATGTGTGTTGACTACATCAAATCATAATACATCAAGTAACTCACCTCTACAACTATCAACAATCCGTCTCAATGTCAAATCTCACCATATAATACTCTCATTAAGAACTCTCTCATATTTTAGTGACTATTACCTCAAGTTTACACATGTGAGAAGAATGTATTTAAATCAAAATAAAATAATGCTCACACGTTCCTAGTGAAACAACCATAAAGAAGAGAACTAGACATAGTTTCATGAAAGAAAATCAATACATAATAACCAAATAATCACCATTCTACTCCTTATTCACACAAGTCATGCATCAACCAATACACTCTTCTGATCAAATAGGTTCTTTCCTAAGGTTGTAATGGGGCATTGGGATTAGGGTTTTGAAATGAAGGATATTCATGAGTTCAAAACATTATCCCGAGAGAACTATACAATACACAACAAAATTTCCTTGATAGTCTTTCAACTATCACCCTTTAGAAGCACAATTCACAATATTTACTCATACTTTTCTTTTTATCCATACTTTCTATTTTTTTTTCAATGCTAGACATATTTTTTTTTTCTTCTTTTCAGCTTTTTTTTTGCTCACTGAAAAGACATATTCTTTTCTTTTGTTTTTTTTTTTTCATTCAGCAAATCATCACATGTAGATATTCACAACTCTGCATAAATTTATCTTCCTCTTAATCTTTCTCAACCAAATTACTCTCATTTACATAAGCAATAATAGCTCAATCTTGGGATAACCAAGGGTAAAAGATATTATATCATATTCTTGGCTTTGTTAAATTATGTGGAAAGAATTGATTTTTTTAATTCAAAATGCTCAATCACTGCTTCTAGGGATAAAATTACACAAGGAATAAGACTAAGGCTCAAATTATCACAAGGATGGCCTAAAATGATATCTAAAGAGTTCTTGGCCACACATTTCCATGAAAATAATTCAGAGTCAAGCAATCATTTTTAATATCAACATTGACCAAAACACAGGTAATGAGACTATTCAAAAAAAATTGACGAATGAAATTATTCTTATTGAGTAAATGTCAACATCACTCCAAAAAGGATAGGCTCAAAACTCACAAATGACATATTCATCTCCACTTATTTGTATCAAGTTTCAAGTTAAGAATATGATTTCCTAATTTCAAATTCATGCATCATCACACGTGTACCCATTTTTAAGTTTCAATTGGGAAAGCAATCTATGATACTGAAGTATAGTCTAAAATTCTACAACGGACTAAAATATTAACAAATTTAAGTTTCCATCACATATATCATATGTGACACTCGATTCCCAATGATCTTGATTAACCCGTTGATCACCTATCAACCCGCGGAATAGCCCGTGATACCGCTTAACCCGATAACACGTAGTGATACTGCTTAACCCGATAACACATAGTGATACCCCATTCACCGAGGTCCATAACTTTAATAAAATTCGAACAGAGTCTCCTTTGTATATGGAGTTCTACACAACGTACACAACCTGTGCAATCCTTAACATTGACCACATTGGGTCCCAACCATCAATATTCAATCATATAGCATTGAATACCAAGTTGTAACTTCACGTATGTCTACATTCTTTCAACAAAAGAATAACTGTCCAAAAGTCCCATATACATGTCTTTTAATACAAAACAGGTTTTGTTTACAAAGATTATACAAGGCCAAATGTAAATATATACAATGGACTACAAAAAATAACTCAAGAGCCACAGCCCGGCTCTGTAGGAGCCCAAGTGAGGGCTTCTAGTGGAAGTCTATCTAATACCTAAAATATATTCTCATAAAGGGTGAATCACGCTCAATAAGGTGTTTCTTATGGAGATCACCTCTCAACCCATATGCATCTAAAATGTCATACAATCATAATATCTTTCAAGCATCCATTCACATATGTATAACATGAATAATGCTACAAAACCATGTCATGTCATGAAGTGTAAACTCATGCATGCAATACCAACATCGAGCCCCATCTCAGGTTCCCACAACACATCCAATGTCATACGTACGAATCCTAGCATTCCAAGCCTCCGCTATTGATGTTAAACATCCAATGACCATTTAATTAATTACGTGTCTTATTTGGGCAGTGATTTATGGTCTTTCACCAACGGGACACCACACCGTCAATGGATCTTTAGGACATCCCACATGCGGCTCCGTTTTCACTGTCACACTTTTATGGGCTCATTACACTAACGAAAAATGCGCAACTAACATTGTCGGGTCTTGCACTCGAGGGAGAATCTAGCCCTTCTTGCTACAATCTAACACGTTTATTTATGCAATTCTAGTGCGACTCAACCAGACCTAAGTCCAACCTTCCCGAGCCCACTCGTCAACTCACCTAGGTGATGATTGACCCAAACCCAAACCCAAACCCATGCACACACACTCACACTCACACTCATGTCAATGCCTACGATTGTAGTGCAACCTGTGCATATGCAAATGCAATATGGAAATGGAATACATATTATCATGTTCATCATATCATAAAGCATATAATGAACATGTCCTTTATCATAAACATTTCCAAGCATGTCATATATGGTTACAATCCAATAAACATACTTAAACTTACCTAAGCATTTTATCAAAACACTTAGAAGACATAAAATGTAAACACATCACATACCCACAACAAAGCCATATAAGTTTCATCGTAACGTTAATTATATCATGGGAGCATATAGCAACATTTTATCATATCACCCAACACATGTTAAATATATTTATTAGCTCAATTAACATGCTTGATTCATTTAGGTATACATGAAATGTAAATACACAACATACTCACAAAAAATCCACATTAGCTTCATCAAAATGTTAATTATGTCATGGAAGCATATAACAACATTCTACCATATCACCCAACACAGGTTAAATATAGTGATTAACTCATTTAACATGCTTAATTCATTTAGGCATTTTATCAAACACATAGGGTGCATACAATGTAAACACATAGTATACCCAATAATCCATTTCATCAAACCATATTTAAGTAAGGTGAGGGTTCACCCAAAGCTCATATTCAACCTTAACCCACTAGTTACACTAATCAAGAGCTAAAAACATGTGATACACAAACCCATAACCCTACCCATTTCATAAAGCAACCCTAGGTTGAAAGTAAACCTAGATAGGAGGGAACCCTACCTCTTATACCATGCGCACGAGGTAGAATGACTCCTCACGATACCAAACGATGCTTTGTTTAACCTCTAGCCAAAACTCCAATTTCAAAAATGTGTCGTAATTGAGTGTGGATGGTACTCACGCGTAGCTCTCGCTGTTGTGAACAACTTTAGTTCTTACTTTTAGGCAAGTCGTCGCTCGGATCTTGCTAGATCATAGGAAGAAGATAAAGTAGATTAAAGAAACATTTTTTTCTTTCTCTCTCTTTCTCTGTCTCTATCTCTCTCTCGATTGATGCTTTTGGTGTGTGGTGGAGACTAAGGTGGTGTTTGATAAAATTGAAAACTAAACACTGAAAATTGAATGCTAAATTTTAAGTGCTGAATTTTTTAATTTGCGTATTATTTGGTATCAACTGAAATTTAAGTATTAAATTAAATCAAATTTTTTGACAAATATAAGAAGCTGAAGTTTGAAAATTAGTATTATTTTAATTTTTTCCTTCTTTTTAACTATCTCTCAACAACTAACTTATTCCTATCACCACCACCATTATGGTGGTGTTAGTGGTGGTGATGGTGGTGGCGGCGACACAATGGGTGGTGGAAATGGTGTTGATGGCAATGAAAGTAGTGGTGGCACAATGACAGTGGTGGTGGTGGTGGTGGTGATGGTGACGGCGACGATACAATGGTGCTGGTGGCAGTAACACAATGGTGGTGACAATGGTGGTGGTGATGACAGTGACACAATGATGGTGGTAGTAGTGGTGGTGTTGGCTGTGGCGACAAAGGTGGCAGTGGCACAATGGCAATGGTGGTATTGGTGGGTAGTAGCAGTGACTGTGGTGGTGGTGGCGGTGGCACAATAGTAGTGGTGCCGACGATGAAACAATGGTGGTGGTGGTGGTGGTGGTGGTGGTGGACGATAGGTATTAAAAAAGTTAAGAGTGTAAAATGCGTTGAGGGTATATTTTTCCATTATGAGAAATTGATAAAATCCTTACTGACTAACATTTTCAGCATTAAGTGATAAGTAGGTGACTTGCTACTTAAAATCTTAGTCTATTTTTAAGAAGTGCTTAAATTATTAAGTGGTATATGTTTTAGGCTATCAAAAGAGTTTAATTCATTAAGTGCTTAAAATATTCACTTTTAAACCTTAAGTAGTGTGATCAAACACCCCCTAAGGTGGTGTTTGATAAAACTGAAAACTAAACATTGAAAATTGAATGCTGAATTTTTTAATTTGCAAACCGTTTGTTATCAACTGAAATTTAAGTATTGAATTTAATCAAACTGTATGACAAATATAAGGAGCTGAAGTCTGAAAATTATTATTATTCTAATTTTTTCATTCTCTTTAACCATCTCTCTGCAACTGTCTTATTCCTACCACCACCATCACAATGGTGGTGGTAGTCGTGGCAGCGACGGTGGTAGTGATGGTGGCGACACAATGGTGGTAGTGGTGATGGGGTTGGTGGTGGCGGTGGCACAATGGTAGTGGTGGCGGCAACACTATGGTGGTGGTGGCGACAGCGGCGACACAATGGTAGTGGCGATGATGGTGGTGGCAGTGGTACAATGGTGGTGGTACTGGCGACGACAGTTGTGATTGTGGTAGTGGTGGCACAATGGTAGTGACAGTGGTGGTGGTGGTAATGGCAGTAGTAGTGGTGGTGCCGGTGGCACAATGGTGGTGGTGGTAGCATCATAATGGTGGTGACGGTGGTGGTGGTGGTCACAGTGGCACAATGGTAGTGGTGGTGGCAGCGATGGTGATGGTGATGGTGATGGTGATGGTGATGGTGATGGTGATGGTGATGGTGGTAGTGACGGTGGCACAATGGTGGTGATGGTGGTGGTGGCGACGGTGGTGGTGATGGTGGCGGTGGTACAATGGTGGTGGTGACGATGACACAATGGTGGTGAGGGTATATTTTTCTATTATGAGAAATTGATAAAATCTTTACTAACATTTTCAGCATTAAGTGATAAGTAAGTGGCTTGCTACTTAATTTTTTTTTCTATTTTTAAGAAGTGCTTAAAATATTAATAAGCATGAGTTTTAGGTTATCAAACGGGTTTCATTTATTAAGTGCTTAAAATATTCAGTTTTAAGTCTTACATAGTGTTATCAAACAGCTCCTAAGTCTCAATGTCCAGATCCACATCTTGATCTGCTGGCACCTCAAAGTCTACCTGCTCATCTAAGGTTATATTTTCCTCAAGTCCAAAATATGAGAAATATTATCTTAGGGTGAGCAAAAAACCCAATAGAAAAACCTTCTCAAACCCAAACAAGGTTTAGCAAATCATAAAAATAGGTAAGTCTCAATTATAAAATAGCATATATGGTTTTGAGATAATATAGTGACATTTAATAACGATCTCAAGTTTATGGTGATTAGCACTTAAAATTAGCATATTACTATGCCGTTTTAAGACTAATTGTACTTTGATGGAGTTTAAGTGATGTCATTTCAGGCCCTAAACTGGACAAGGACCCAAGAACAACAAGTATCACACTTGGATGCAACACCAGCACATTAGAGCCCAAAATTGGAGAAGCTTGGAGAACAGCCAGACCGTTTGAACGCCAACTCACGTTCGAACGTCCACATTACACTGTAGCAGACTCAACTGCTAAGATAAGGCGTGTTGCAGTGAGGAAAGAAGACTGAAGCTCTGAAGCACTTGAGTGTCACGTTCGAACGCCAACTTACATTCGAACGTGCACTTGAGTTGATTGAAGACCAGACTACTGCATAGAGTTGGAACTGAACTTCACAGAAGACCAACAGACCACTCAAGTGAAAGGGTCAGAACACATCTGGCGTTCGAACGCCCTTAGTGCAAAAACAGAAGAAACGTTCGAACGGCAGTCAACGTTCGAACGCCCTTAGTGCAAAAACAGAAACAACGTTCAAACGCCAACTCACGTTCGAACGTTCTCCACAGACTGGCAGCAGAGTGGTTGGCTTTTCACTTGGACTTGGGTGGCAAACACTATTCCTTCACCTCCTCTTGTCTCCTCCTCTTGCCTATAAATACTCCCCTTGTTGGAGAGCTATGGGAGCCAAGTAGAATAGTTGATGGAGGCTTAGACTCCCACTCACATTGTAGATTTAACTTATTTTCCTTGTATGAAGTTTTTATCTTAGAGATTAGTTTGGCTTTAGTCCAACATCTCTTGCTTGTTATAAAAGTAGTTTTATGCTTATGCTTTTATTTTACATGCATAGAAGATAGATAGTTCATCTTTTGGTTGAGGAAGCAACCCTCCAATTCTTGGTTGAGGAAGCCACCCTCCAAATGTGACTAGCTTTCTTTTACTTTTATTGTTCATGCATTTCACTTCCATTGCTTGAGCTTCTTTCTTTCTTAGAATAGTGAAACTCTTCCACTTTTCTAGAGCTTTACCAAAGCCGTGAAGGGTGGAACGTGATTCACCCATTCTTTGTTAAAGATTGGCTCTGTGTTTGTTGTTACTTTATCTTTTAAGTTCTCTACTTGGAGGGATGAGCATCACTCACTTTTCTAGCTTTACCCAAGCCATGAAGAGTGAGTAGTTTCTCATTCACTCTTTAGTAAGAGGAGAAGGGCATGTATAAGTTATCCGAGAATCATATTTGTGCATTATTTTTATGCTTAACGTTTAATTCTTCTTGTTATTGGATGATTGATTGCATCTAGCAAAGCTAAAGTACTTTGTATAACTGTGAGCTCTTTCTATGACACGGATGACTCTTGCATAGAAAGACTCATCAATTCTAGGCAAGTACCCCGGCTAGATCCTCATGACTACCCTTCAATCCTCCCCCTTATTGTACTTCATTTAAAGAATGGAATATTAATATCATGATTGGATGTCTTGTAGAAACACTTGCTTGTTTGTAGACGGGTTAAGTCTCGGCATAGGCAATTCTTGTAAACTTCTAGAAAGACATCGGAATCATGTTCTTAATTCTCACAATCCATCTTTATCTTCCGATTAACTTGCTGTTGACACGGGAGTTAATTGAGTTATCAAGCACAATTATGACAAACCGGATAACTAACTACATGTCCAGATCCTTGCACTAAAGAGTGACTCTTTTTAATTAGCACTTATCTCCTGTTTTGTTAAGAAAATCCTCTTGGAAAGAATCTTATATTCTGTCCAGGAAAACTCATATCTCACAGCAAATCTCAAGGGTTACAATCAATAGGTCTCTACCACTGCTTACCTTAGATATATCAACAAAAGTTCCCTATGGATTCGACTCCGGACTCAAACCGGATTATTACTACAGCTTGACCGTCTGCACTTGGGTGTATACATTTCGGATCAAGAACATATGGTACAAACAATAAAGTTCACAGTAGAATAGAATCACTCACAAAAAACCGAAATTCATAACATAATATCTCATATACTTAGGTAGACTAGCATGAATCTACACACCGAACCTATCTTGTCCACCCAAAAAAACAAACCATCTCAAATAAATCTCCATAGGGCCACAACACTTACACCATTTTAGGAAGGGTAAGTACTGACGTATCAGCATTAACGTATTATTGCTTAAAAACAATGTACTAGCCCCAAGCCTTGAACATAGGTGGACAAATAGTGGTTGACCCTTGCAAGAAACCAAACCCCTACGTGTGTTAGACAACCACGAAACATCTCAATGTAGGAAAACCTCTAATACTCTACGATACGAATTTGAGTGTAATCCATGTTCATCACACCCCACCCATATAAGAGATAATAACATCACTTTTCCACAAAACCACATATACCAAAATCCATAGTTCCAAATAATCAAAACAAAACATGCAAGAGATTGTAAAAAGAAACATTCATGTTCACAATTTTCGAAATCTATGGTTTTAATCAAAACATATAATTTTTTGATGTAAAACATATATTTATATGTAAATCATATGTTTATTCAAGAATTCAAGCATATATTCAAAAGGAAGATAAAACGTTGAAGATCTCTCACATAGATAGGATTGTAAATCAAGAAGTAGAAATTTTCAATCAAGAACGAATAGATCTTGCGCATAACTCATATAATTTTCAAGAACTAGGGTTTCTAAAACAAGAATAAATAAATTTCAGAAGCAAATTATGTATTTTGGTCAAGAAATGAATCATGGATTCAAACGAATGTAAAAGCATTGTAGATCAATTATTTATATCATAATAAGGATGAAAAAGATATATTATATAGCCCTAGTCATCAATGAATAAACCTGAGAAAGAACCTCTACCTTAATCTCCTTGAATATTGATTCTAATGTGTTTGATTATAATTTTCCCCACATAAATCCATCGGAATCTCCTGTCGTAGTTCTCCCAAATCTCCTTAGCCTCCTAGGGTTAGAAGCTACTAAAAAATAACCTAAAGAAAGTCCTTGGCATATTTGAAGGGCTAAAAATGGAGAAAACCTTAAAAACTTATTGCTGGAAGTCACGCATCCACATTCGAACAGAGATTGGCATTCGAATGGACTGTGCTCCTAGTATCTCAGGTTCGGCCAGACTTTTGATTTTGCCTCCGATCCACGTTCGAACGTCAATTCACTTTCGAACGTGAAACTCGTTTCTGACTGAACTTCCAATGTAGTTTTGACCCTAAAGCTCATACGCATGAAACCCAAACTCCATGATCAATCTTGTCACAATATTTCAAACTTCTTATCCTCATTTGTAATTACTCTTAAAACCATGTTATTCATCTTTAAATTTTGTACATAGGGCGATTGGCACTGGAATGAAAATCACGTTTTCATCCAGTTCAAGAGCAGCACCACTCGACCGAGCATGAGCACCACTTGATTGACCTTGAAGGACTACTAAAGTGAGCTCTATGTTGTTCCCCCATGATATTTTACCTTATAATTTTCTAATTCATCAAGAGACCACTCTAGCCAATGCTGGTGAGCGTAGCTCGGATCCTACCTATTTTTGAAGAACAAATGTAACACCCAATCCGTTTAGGAATATTCAGAGCACTAATTATACCAATAACGAATAAACACTAAATTTTCATTATATATCAGAATCACTAAACACCTCAAAAATGAATAAATAAATCTCTTGATAATAATTTTAATTACAATTATTCAAATCACCCGAAAGGTGCACAAATAATTCGTCTCCAAAAATTTACAGTTCTTCGACCCGAACTTCTACCAACTGTTACTTCGAGTTCAACCTGAAACTAAGAGGGTAAATGAGGGTGAGCTTGGGAAAACATAACATATGATGTCAAAGAGCGAAACGATAATTAATTAATTATTTGATAAACAATCGACGACACAAGAATTATTACGATAATTTATGGAGCACAAATATATTGAACATGTCAATGAACTCGAATATACGAATATTCAAATAACTCATGGCTAAATACTCGGCCAATCTCGACAACATGCTAGACATCCCTTGGTGCATTTTGTACAATCATGTTAACCCCTCAAGGCCACGAACACGTCTCACACTTAAAATGTAACACCCTGCATTTTCTTTTATATATGTATATAGATATATAATAAATATTTGTTGTAAAAATGTGGATATGTGTAGTGATGTGTGTTTGGATGGTAGATTGGAAAAGTAAAGATTTAAAATGTTAGTGGAAATAATAGTTCAAATTTAGTTTTAATAAGTGAAAATATGAAATTTTAGGTCCCATAAATTGTATTAAATAGGTTTGGTGTAGAAATATGTGTTGGAGAGATTTGAGATGGATTTGGTTGGCTTAGGAATGGATTGGAAATGAAAAAAAAAAAAAAGGGGGGGATGAAACAGCTGTGAACAGTGCACGTGAACTGTGCACTGGCTGCAACTTCAAGCTCGATTTCGACCTTGATGCAGTCAATATCTCGCAAAACTCAAATCATGAAAGTTGTAGAAATATTTCTTAGCGTTCCATATCATCTTGAATCATCTCAATCGGAGCTCGGATGAGAGAGTTATGCCCAGATAACGAAACGATGTCAAAACAGCCCATGAACAGTAAAATTCGGGGCAGCTGGGTTTAAAACCCCATTTACACTACATTTTCTCTCATTTCATACATTTCACTCTCAACCCACATCTCTTAGAGCCCTAGGAGAAGGTAAAGGGAAGAAGAAAAGGGAGAAAGAGAGTCTCTAAAGCTTGGGCTTTGGTTTGAAATTCTTGATTTCAAGGTAGGGGTTTTCTCTCACTCTTGTTCATTGAGGCTAGGGCTATATATATATATGTGTGTGTGTGTGTGTGTGTGTGTGTGTATATGTATCTTTTGACTTAAAATCCTAGATGTATGTTAGGAAACCTTTGATTCTTGATGTCTATGCAAATATTATCATGTTTTAAACAATGTTATGGTTGGGTAACTACTAAATCTCTTGTTTTTGCTCTCAATCCTAGTTTTTGAGAAATATGGATTTTCCTCTCTATATTCACTCAATCTTGGTTTTGAAAACTCTAGTGCTTGGTGTTGGGAATTAAAATGATATTGTGAATGATCTCTCGTATGTGTTTTCTTAAATTGCTCTATCGAAATATCACTTGTGAGAATTGTGGATTTGGGAAAATTGTGATAAATTGGGGGATTTGTGGAATTGTTTGTTATTTGAGAAAATTGTTGGTATGGTATTTCTTGTATGGTGTTTGGATGAACATGAGTGAGAGGTTCCTTGTAAGGATGCTCATTCTTTTTCAAGAGGTTCCTTGTAAGGATGCTTGAGAAACAAAACATTGAGGGTGAGAGGTTCCTTGTAAGGATGCTCATACCAAAGAAACAAGACCTTGAGGGTGAGAGGTTCTTTGTAAGGATGCTCATGCCAAAAAGGACAATATTATATCCGATGTGGTTTATTGGTTTACTTTTGGAAATTGTATGGCTCATGGTTGGTAATTGGTTTCACCTCTCCGTTTAACTTTATTGTTGTTCGTAAACTTGAGATCTGTTTAAAATGTCCAGGTTTTACTTCAAAAATTACATATGCTATTTGTAAAATGAGACCGACCGCTTTTCTATGTTTTTCTAAAACCTTGTTCAAGTTTGGGAGGAATGTTGCTACAGAGCCTAGTGCTCACCCCCTAGAAACAACATATTTCAGGTCTTGTCTAGAGGAGGAGCTCGGAACTGAAGAGTCGGGACATTGGAAAGCTCCCATAGAAGGGAACGTAGATCCCGAGGGAGATGCTTAGTGTTCTATTTTCTTTTGTGATAAACTAGGAAGTTCCTTTTGAGACAATGTAAAGTCTAACATTATTTTTATGTTTCCGCTGCCAAGTGTAGTTTAATTCTTTTGGGATGTAGATGTCATTGTTTGGCATATTCTTTTGGATAATGTTGTAAGTATTTTTATGAATCAATGGACCCGGTGTGGTCAATGTAATATAATTGCACAGGTTGTGTTTTGGGTAGAGCTCCCCGAACAAAGGAGACTCTGCCCAAATTTTGTTAAATTAAGGACCCCCTGTTATTTATGGGTTTTTATTAGTTGCTCTCATGGTATAAATGGTTTTAGAATGTAATGCCGTCCAGGGTGGTATTTGGGGCGTTACTGTAAGCCCCCACATATTTATATTAATATGAGGATATAATTGTGTTGTAATTCTAAGGTAAGAAATGACGTAAGAATGAATCACATAGATTATAATAGTAGAAATAAATAATTGGGAGACGAATTGATTGGGAAGTTTAAGTTTCGAAGGTGTTTAAACTTGGAGAAGGGTTATTAGATAAGTCTCTAAATATTTTTAGGTCAAAATAAGGTTTCCATTGAGTCCGGAAGGTCGAAAAACTTTGGGAGAGGTAATATGAGGTGTATTAGAAGTTAGGAAGTATTTTGGAGTTAAAACACATTTTAGAGAAAATTTGGGAATTTAGGATTTTGGACACTTCTTAGTATTTTGGCCATAACTTTTTATCCTTAAGTCCAATTGATCTGAAATTTTTACAGTAGATATTAGATATCTAGGGCTACAAAAGTGTGTCTCATGCAAAATTTTCCAATTCGACCTCTAAGTAGGTGAAAACTGCTCTGGAAGTTGGGACAGAAAGCTGGGACAGAGAGTTGCCAGCGTCCGGACGTCCAAGGCACCGTCCGGACGGTACCATTAATATATACCCAGATCAGTTCGCGATTTTCCCCAATTCTTGCTTTCTAAATACACCAAAACCGCCTCCTTCACCCCATTTTCCCCATTTCTAACCCTAGAGAGCTTTGGGGGAGGAAGAACGAAGGGGATTCTCACCTCAAAGTAAATCAATCCTCAAGGTCTTCACACCAAACTAAGGAAGAGGTAGGGGTTTTCTCTCACTCTCTCACATTGAGGCTAGGGCTATATATATATATCTATACTACTTTAAAAAGTCACTATACTTGAAAAACATTTTTTTTCCAATTGTACCCTCCAACAATGAAAGTATTACATTCTTATCTTTTATTGATATTTAATATTTTTTTTAATGATAATCTAAAATCAAGTTTAACCGTTTAAATTGTTAAACCCTACAAATTATGTAATAAATATTCAAAGGATTGAATAATTGTAAATACATCAATTGCTAGATTAATTACTCTACTTAATTACCAACAATATGATTGGGTCATTTTAATCCCTCCACAATAATAATGCAGAATCCCTTCATCTCTCTCGATGTGTAATTATTAGGGTTTGATTATGTACTTCTTTTCCAAATTTTCTCTTTCTTGTATCTATATATTAAAATTTTCACTTTGTTTCATGTATCTATTTAGAGTACATGGCCGATTTACTTTTTAATTCAGTGTTGTGAATTAATTACAGTTGATTTTTCAAATAAAGATCATTTGGTTTGTTTATTGAAGTTTTATTCAAAGAGAATGGAAAGCAGTTTCGAGAATCAAATGGTCTTAAATTCAGTCATGGACAAATCTTTGATGGAGAAAAGATTCACTATATTTAACTAAATCTCAGTAGATAATACCACTAAAAACGCACTCCTTCATCTTCTTTCTCTCTCTCTCTCTTTCTCTCTCTCTATTTTTTTTTACTGGAAATGCACCCCTTCATCTATCTCTTTCTATCATCTACTTAATAGTCGACTATCATCTACTTAACAACACATGTGAAAAATGTGACTGGATTTTTGGTTACTCTCAATACAATGATATAAGTATGACAATGGGTGGCTCTAAAAGAATCTTTAAATGATCCATGTGCAACGCACATGTACACCAACTAGTATTCAAAAAAACGCTTTATTGATGTGAAATTGACATTTATCACGAGTTTTACTTTTATTTACAAAGCACTGGCATAGACGCATTGTGAGTTGGACACGTGTCCTTCAAACGAATCTCCACGTGGTCGCACGAGCTTATAAGCATTGTGAGTTGGACACGTGTACTACAATACAAATCTCCACGTGGTCGCACGAGCTTTGGATTAGTCACCCAAAAGTGAAAGACAATAAACGAAACGCTTTCTCGTATCGTATCAAAAGCCAAGTGTGGGCCCCTGCTTTTTCTACCTCTCAACATATGTCTCCTTCTCTAAATCTTGGATATGTGTTAGGGAAATCTTTGATTCTTTATATTTTTGCAATCAATGCCATGTTTTGAACCATGTGATGGTTTGGTAACCATTTTATCTTTCTTTTTCATCTTCAATCATTGATTTGTAAGGAAAATGGAATTTTCTCTTGGTAATTCCTTGGTTTTCACTTTCAAAACTTATAGTTTTATATTGTGCAACAAATGATGTTTATAATGATCTCTTGCATTTTTCTTAGTTGGTTATTGAAAATGTCGCATGCTATATTTGGGGATTTTTGAGATATGCTTATAAATTGGGTAAATTGGTTTGATGTTGTATCTCTAATGGGTGTGGGATGACCATGGGTGTCCTTTGACGAGATGTCGTAGAATGGGTTAGTGCTTTGGTAAGACTAATCCATTCGTAGCGGGATTAGTGCTTTGGTAAGACTAAACCACTATCGCTCACGTGGTGCCATGTAAGAGGGTTAGTATACTAATGTCTGGGTTGGATTTCGTCACTGCCATTGGTATGGTACACGCCCTTCCTAAAGGTTGGATATCTTTGATAAGATGTGTGTGTGGGTGTGGGCAAGACGTTACTCAATGTGTCGATTCATGTGGATGCCTTACATCATTGTTGAGATACATGTACATATATTGCCGGAAATGTTCAAGTGTGAGTTATCGTTCATTGTACCAAATACGATTTCTGCAAGAGTTTTGGGGTAGTATGGGATGCCACAAGAACTTGTGGAAATGGTGTATGGTGGGATGGATTATGTTTTGGGAATTGATTCTTATTGGTATCTTGTGTTCATTTATTCTTTTAATTACTGTGGTTCCTTAAACTGGAGATCTATTTAAATACCCTGTTTTCCTTCAAAAGTTCTATACTATATTTGTGAAAATGAGACCGACCGAATTTTAAATATTTTCTAAACCTTGTTTGGGTTTGGGAGAAATTTTCTACAGAGCTTCGTGCTCACCCCCTACCGCTAACATTTTCAGATTATATACTTGAGGAGGAGTTGGGAGTCGAGGAGCCCGCATATTGGGAGACTCCGATCGACGGGAGTGTAGATCCCGAGGTGGACATGTAGAGATATAGCTTCTTTTGTACTAGACTAGAGAGTTTATTTGGAGATCATGTAAAGTCTAATATTTTGTTATTCCGCTGCAAGTGTACTTTAATTCTCTTGGAATGTAAATGCCATTGCTTGGCTTATTCTTTTGGGATGATAGTGTGGATATGATATATGGTGAATGGAAGTTTATTTTATGATGGATAAATGGACCCGGTGTAGTCAATAGTTATGCATATGTGAACCCGGTGTGGTCAATTGTAATATAATTGTACATGTTGTGTTTTGGGTAGAGCTCCCCGTGCAAAGGAGACTCTGCCAAAATTTTGTTAAATTAAGGACCCCCTGTTATTTATGGGTTTTTATTAGTTGCTCTCATGGTATAAATGGTTTTAGAATGTAATGCCGTCCAGGGTGGTATTTGGGGCGTTACAGTTACATAAAATAAGGCACCAAGTGTAGCTTACACACGAGTCGAAAAGTCTCAAGGATTTCACCAAACCCAACATCACAACAATTAACAATACGTTAAATGAAAATACGACCTTTCGAAATTCGAAATGAAATGATACCATAATTCAAATACAAATAGGACGATATCAAACAAATACTCTTTGTAAAGAGATTAATTAGGAATGCATACTATGAATTAAACTACTTATCTAATTCTTAATTTGATGCTACTTTTTCCAGAGCACCATACTTGAGTCGGAATCGAAATCACCATTCGATGCTCTATTCCAAGCCTCACCAATTCTTGTTGGCCTTCACACTTGTTTTTACATCTTGTTCTTATTCGTTTTTATTCTTATCTTCTCACCACTCCCTCTCTATTTTAATCTGCCGCCCCTCCTTCCTTTTCTTATTTCTTCTTTTTATATATCTTTTGCTTCTCTTAGTCACCACCTTAAGTTGTGGATTAGAGGACACATCAATATCCCTTGCAACTTAGGATTGTTTTTGTTCTTACACCACATGCTTTGTTTTATTTTTTTCAAAGCTTATTCACCACCTTGCTTTAATATCCAGTGTACACGTTGACATCCAAAAAGCAAGACTCATGTATTTTTTTTTCTATTTAGCTACCACCACCACCTTTCTCTTTGTGTTTATTATTTTATTAGTTTTGTATTTTCTAATCATTTTCAACCATAACATTACATATACTTATAGATCATCAGCTTCCAAAACTTATACAAGTAACCTTACAAATATACATCACCTACTCAATGCCAATTCCTTTTTGTTTATAATATTTTTCCCTTACTTGATAAATTTCAGTCACAATAAAAATTTTAATAATCAATTGTTTCACAATTAAATCCTAACTTATACTTTTAACCCAAATAATATTCGTATAATTTTCAACAATATCATGTGACCCACATAACTTTTAATTTTTTCATCACTCCTGAGTCAAGACTCGGTCGTCACAATCCACCTACCTTGAAAAAATTACGTCCTCGAAATTTACAAGTGATAAATCATGCACTAGCTTTGACCGAGCACTTATAATTTTATGCACCTAAAATCAACTCCTCTATTACCCAAAGGTCGTCATCCTAAATAATTAAACCTAGGACAGTCTACAGAATCAATAACATAATGCTCTGATACAAAAATTGTAACACCCCAATCCGTTTAGGAATATTTAGAGTGCTAATTACACCAACAACGAATAAACACTAAATTTTCATTCAATATAAGAATCACTAAACACCTTAAAAATGAATAAATAAATCTCTTGATAATAATTTTAATTACAATCATTCAAATCACTTGAAAGGTGCACAAAATTCGTCTCCAAAAATTTACAGTTCTTCAACCCGAACTTCTATCAACTGTTACTTCGAGTTCAACCTGCAACTGAGAGGATAAATAGGATTGAGCTTGGGAAAGCTCTGTAAGTAATTTAACATATAACATAGGATGTCAAAGAGACAAATGATAATTAATCAATTACTCGATAAACAATCGACGACACATGAATTAATACGATAATTTACAGAGCACAAACATATTGTACATGTCAACGAACTTGAATATATGAATATTCAAATCACTCATGGCCAAATACTCGGTCAATCTTGACAACATGCTAGGCATCATTCAGTGCATTTTGTACAATCATGTTCACCACGTATCACAATTAAAATATGGCACCGGGTGTACCTCACGCACAAGTCGAAAAGTCTCAAGTATTTCACCAAACCCAATGTCACAGCGTTTAATGATATGTTAAACAAAAATACAACCTTTCGAAATTCGAAATGAAACGATACCACATTTTGAATACAAATAGGACGATATCAAACAAATATTCTTTGTAAAAAAATTAATGAGGAATGAATACTATGAATTAAACCACTTACCAAATTCTTAATTTGATGCTAATAGATAACATCTTCACTTTCACAAAAGCACCATACTTGAATCGAAATCAAAATCACCATTCGATGCTCTACTCCAAGGCTCAACAATTCTTGTCGGACTTCACACTTGTTTTTTCCTTCTTGTTCTTATTCATTTTTATTCTTATCTTCTCACCACTCCCCTTATCTTTGAATCTGCCGCCCCTCCTTTCTTTTTATATTTCTTCTTTTTATATGTTTTATGTTTCTCTTAGTCACCACCTTAAGTTGTGGATTAGAGGACACATCAATATCTCATGCAACATAGAATTGTTTTTGTTCTTACATCACATGCTTTGTTTTATTTGTTTCAAAGGTTACTCACCACCTTGCTTTAATATCCAGTGTACACATTGACATCCAAAAAGCAAGACTCATGCATTTTTTTTCTCTTTAGCTACCACTACCACCTTTCTCTTTTTGTTTATTATTTTATTAGTTTTGTATTTTCTAATCATTTTCACCCATAATATTACATATTCTTATAGATCACCAGCTTCTAAAACTTATACAAGTCACTTTACAAATGCGTCACCTACTCAATGCCGATTCTTTTTTATTTATAATATTTTTCCTTACTCGATAAATTTCAGTCACAATAAAATTTTTAATAATCAATTGTTTTGCAATTAAATCCTAACTTATAATTTGACCCCAAATAACATTCGTATAATCTTCAACAATATCATGTGACCCATATAACTTTTATTTTTTTCATTACTTCTGTGACGCCACAAAATCCGGGGGTCCATTGATTATCCATCAACCTGCGGAATACCCGTGGATACCGAGAAACTCAATATCACGCCGTTATGCCCCATTTACTGGGGTCCTTAATTTAACAAAAATTCGGGCAGAGTCTCCTTTGTACGGGGAGCTCTACCCAAAACGCAACATGTGCAATATACATTCACATGACCCATCCGAGGTCCAAAATAAAATAATGACCACACCGGATCTATTTATCCATACTTTTGATGCCCGTAAAACTGGGGTTCCTATGTTGATGTATAAAGTGTGACATTGAATTGTAAAAGTGTAACATGGCTTGTAAAAGTGTAACATTGTCATGTAAAAGTGTAACATGGTCTGTAAAAGTGTAACATTACCATGTAAAACTGTAACATGGCCGGTAAAAGTGTGACCTATAAAGACATCACACTTATGCATCAAACATAGTTAATATAAGTTTAAGTTTCAACCATTTTACATACATTACATGCCAAAATTTAATTACAAGTCTAATTTTACACAAAAAGTGGATTGAAAGCCACAAGTCGGCTTTTCTTCCTCCACAAGTGAGTGTCGTCCGTCGGCGTAAAACCCGCACCTGAAATGTTTTCCCGTATAGGGTGAGCAACACTCAATAAAATATCTCCTACAGAGGCTACTCCCCACCTAGATGCATATGGAGTGTACACATGCAACAATCAACAATCCATAACATTCCAAGCAAGAATATACATTCAATGTAGGAATTTATCATGCCATGCCATGAAATGAGATGAGACTCACTCATGCAACTCAACCCGAGCCCTCACCGGCTCCCACCACACAATGCAATGCAAGTGTGTAAAACCTTCATCATAGATGAATTACCTCCAATGCTTGTTTGAAATAAAATCATGTGTTTATAAAAAATCAAGCATTGTTGGATGTTGCACATCCAAGAGTATGTTTATAAAACAAAATCTTTAACAAAATCTTGTGTCTTTGTTGGGCAACGGATTTTGGAATTTCACCGCCGGCTCCGTACGCCTAATTCACTTTTTTGGACTTGCACCGACGGAAGTGAATAAACCAGTAACCGGGTCTTACACCCGAGGGAACGTCTAGCCCTTCTTGCTATACCCGACACAAGTTTTTTCATGCATGCAACCGTGCGACTCAGTAGGATCTTCAATCCCACTTTCCCGAGCCCACCCTTCAACCACAAAGTATGATGTTTGAATTAACCATGCGCACACACACACACACCCATACTCATGCCTAAGCTCATGAATGGGATGCCTCCGTGCAAATGCAATGTAATGTACCATCGCATATCAATGTCAAGTCCCATATGTAATGAATGTCATATGGATCAATTCAACCACATACTTCAACATATGTCATTGCAATTCATATCTTATGCATATAAATTTCATAATTCACCCCAATGCCAACATATCATAAGCACACATCGACATTTACATTTCCAATTAAAAATCATATCATAAACATATGATTTCACTTTACCACTTCATCCAAGCATGTTATAGCATAATCTCATGCAATTAACACACTTTATTTCACATAGGCATTTTATCAAACACCTTCAAGGCACCAAATCATGTAATCACATAAAATGCTCAAATTTGTCACATGACTCAAAAAAATCAGAATACATGATTTTCACATACCCAATTATCAAGACATCCAAGAAATCACAAACTAGCAATTTCTATTTACCAATTCACACTAGAATTGAACCTACCCATTTCCTTTAAACCAACTATAATAGGCAAGTGTTCAAAACACAAAAAACAGCCCACACATTCCCTACGAACACCAAAGGTTAGAAATAAACCAAAGTAGGAGGCAACCCTACCTCTTGAAGCGTACAACACCCGTAGGAAGCTTCAAGAACAAGATTCAAGCCCAAAACTTTGATTTCTCCAAAATCTCCTCTTTGGATCTTCGGTGAAATCAGCTATTTTTGCTACGTAGGCGTAGCCCTCGTCGAGGAGATCAACTTTGACTCTTGGTCCGAATGATTCCGACCGACGGAACTCCGTAGATCGAAGAAGAAAGCCTTGATTTTTCTCTTTGCTCTCCCTTCAGCTCACACGTTAAAACCCACTGGTTTTCAGCTGAAAAATATCTAAAAAAATCAGATTTTTAACCCCTATTTATAATTTTAAAGCTTGGCCCGAGTCGCGCCACGTGTCTCCTACTTGTCCGGGTCCGTTTTCGCCCCGAAACGATTAAATTTCGCTCCGGTTCAAGCTCAAATATTTTTATTTCAACTTTCTTTAAATTATTTCCCAAATATTAAAATTTTATTAAAAATTCATTTTTGGGGGTCACCGGACACCCGTCGCCTCGAAAAACGTAAAAAATCTGACTATCTCGAAATTCGGTGAAATTTGACAGGATAACTAGATTTCGTGATACGAATCCAATAGCGAAGTCCGTTTCCTCATCCAAGGTCTAGAGAAATACTTATTTCAAATCCGCATAGCGGTGGCAAATTATTATTTTGCCCTTTTTCAGAAAAAGTTCAAATTCACCCGGGTTTTACATTCTTCCCCCCTTAAAAGAATTTCGTCCCCGAAATTCACATACACATACACATAAGCTCATATGCATATGCTACAAGTATATCATACTCATAACTACAAAAATGTATCTCCATCCTCGAATAAGAAAGGGTAATTGGTACGTATAGTGTCCTCACGCTCCCATGTCGCCTCCTCCACTCCTCGATGCTGCCACAGCACTTTCACTAGCCTCACAGTCTTGCCTCGCAAAACCTGATCCCGGCTATCCATGATACGCACAGGTCCCTCCTCGAAGGTCCCATCCGCATCAACAACAAGCTCGCCCCAATCCACCACATGAGTCGGATCTGGGGTATACTTCCGGAGCATAGAGACATGGAATACTGCATGAACACCCGATAGATTTGGCGGTAACACTAATCGGTAAGCAACTGTACCTACCCTCTCGAGTACCTCGAAGGGCCCGATATACCTCGGCGACAGCTTTCCCCGCTTGCCGAACCTGACCACTCCTCTTTTAGGCATCACCTTCAAGAAGACATGATCTCCAACCTCAAACTCTAGAGGTCGCCGCCGTCTGTCGGCGTAGCTCTTCTGTCGGCTCTGAGCCGTGAAAAGACGCTTTTGTATCAAGTCCACCTTCTCCGAGGTGTCCCTAACCAAATCCGGACCCGTAGAGGGTCTCTCTTCTACCTCCGTCCAACAAACCGGAGATCAACAAGGCCTCCCATATAGTGCCTCATAGGGAGCCATTTGTATGCTCGCCTGATAACTGTTGTTGTAGGCGAACTCCACTAAGGGTAAATGTTCTTCCCAACTACCCTTGAGATCTAGGACGCATGCTCGTAGCATGTCCTCTAATGTCTGGATGGTTCTCTCCGACTGACCGTCCGTCTGGGGATGAAAAGCAGTGGTCATCATCAACTGTGTCCCCATGACTCGCTGGAAACTCTCCCAAAAATGAGCCGTAAACCTGGGATCCCAATCCGATACTATAGATACGGGAACCCCATGCAACCGGACAATCTCCCGTATATACAACCTGCAGAATTCCTCCAGTGTGAAGGTCATCCGCACCGCCAAAAAATGTGCCGACTAAGTAAGCCGGTCCACTATCACCCACACCGCGTCATGCCCTCGCGATGTTCGTGGCAAGTGGGTCACAAAATCCATCGTGACATGTTCCCACTTCCACTCAGCTACCTCCAAAGGTTGGAGTAATCCCGCTGGTCTCTGGTGCTCAGCCTTTACTTGCTAACACGTGAGACATTGACGAACAAAATCCCCAACGTGTTTCTTCATCCCACTCCAGTAATACTGGCGACGAAGATCATGGTACATCTTCGTGCCTCCTGGATGCATAGCAAAACGGGAGCAATGGAACTCCCTGAGGATCTCTTCTCTCAGACTTGGAGTAGATCAAGATGTCGTCAACAAAGACCACGACGAACTGATCTAGGTAGGGTTGGAACACCCTATGCATGAGATCCATGAATGCCGCTGGAGCATTCGTCAATCCGAATGGCATCACTGTGAACTCAAAATACCCATATCGCGTCCTAAAAGCCGTCTTAGGGATATCCGCCTCCCTAATCCTCAACTGATGGTAACCGGTGCGGAGATCTATCTTGGAGTAGACCCACGCCCCTCTCAGTTGATCGAACAAATCATCAATCTGCGGCAAATGATATCTATTCTTGATAGTAACCCTATTCAACTGCCGATAGTCTATGCATAGCCGAAGGGTCTTGTCCTTCTTCTTGGCAAACAACACCGGAACGCCCCAGGGTGAAGTGCTCAGTCTAATAAAACCCCTGTCCAACAATTCCTGTAATTGGACCTTGAGCTCTTGCAACTCAGCAGGTGCCATCCTATGTAGAGTCATAGAAATGGGCGATGTACCGGGATGCAACTCAATGGTAAAGTCTACATCCCTATGTGCAGGTAATCCCGGTAGTTCATCTGGAAAAACATCCTCATAATCACACACAACCCGAGGTAGACCCAACTCCTGTCTCGCCTTGTCCTCTAGGGTAAGGCTTGCTAGCCAACCCATCAACTGCCCGTGCCATCTAGAGTCGTATACGGCTTGGGGTAAAGCATCATGCTTATCCCCCTAAAACATAAAACAAATACCGTCTGGTGTGTAGGCAGTGACCCTCTTACGATCACAATCAATGACGACTCGGTGTGCCGTCAACCAGTCCATCCTAAGGATGACATCAAACTCCGACATGTCCATGACCCTAAGGTCCACGGTGAGTAAAATCCCTGTGATCTCTAACTCATAACCCCGACATATCTGATCAACGCTCACCCTAGCTCCCAGGAGAGAACTCACATGCAGTGGCTCTTCCAAGGTTTCAACCTCTAAGCCCAAGTCTTTCACACATGATGCAGCAATAAAAGAATGAGATGCACCAGAGTCAAATAATACCCTTGCCCATAAGCGAGAGAGTAGAAATGTACCCTGAATAATCGACTGATCTGCAGGCTCAGTCTGAGGTGTGATGGCGTAGACACGCCCATAGATCCCTGAAGTCCCGGCTTGTGAGCCCTGGCCTCGACCTCGACCCATACTCTGGCCCATCTGGCCTGATTTCGGGATCCCCGTACGTGAAGTAGTAGGACCTTGTGCAGCGCCTTGAAACTGATACTGGCTCCCCTGGCCCATGGTGAGGTAGGGAGGAACAAAATGCGTATGTGCATGTCCCACCGAAGACTGGGACTGGGATGCTCCATAACCCTGAGATCCCTATCGCTGAGGACAATCCCGCTTCATATGCCCAGGTTGGTGGCAATAGAAACAAGTCATTTGGCTTGTCGGGTAAGAAGGCCTCTGATTTCTCCCGCCTTGGGAGGATTGACCTTGGCCTTGGCCTTGATAGCCACGACCTTGTGGAGTTGAAGTCCTTTGCTTCTTCCCCGAACTTGAAGAAAAAGATTGGCCCTCCTTCTTCTTGTCTTTAACACCCGCTTCTCGGATTTTCCATGCGTCATCCATCTCTCTCTCAATGGCCATAGATGTCTCGACCATCGAATCCAAGTCTTGCAGGAGAAGACCTACAATTTTACCCCGGATGGACAATTTCAGACCATCCTCAAACTTCCTCACTTTAGCCATGTCTGTGGCCACATAATCATTGGCGAAACGGGCTAATTCAGTGAACTTAGCCACGTATTCGAGCACTGTCATCGTCCCTTGTTTCAGGTCTAGGAACTCCCGAGCTTTTGCCTGTCGGGCTGACGCCGGGAAGTATTTGCCCATGAAGAGCTCACGGAACTCTTCCCAAGTTGTTGCCTCCAAGTCCCTTGAGGCTTTGACCCAATCCCACCACACTTGGGATTCTCCCTCTAGCTGGAAGGTAGCTAGCGTTATCTTGGTGGCATCGGAGGTCATCTCCATAGCCCCTAAGATCTTTTCCACTTGTCGGAACCAATGGTCCGCCACCATAGGATCCGCTCCTCCCACAAAGGTCGGAGGATGGTGCGCCTTGAACTTCTGGAGGTTACTTGACCCTCCTTGGCCCACACTTGCACTAGCTTGTGCAATGGTAGCGGCCGTAGCACCAATAGCCTCAACAAAGGCTTGTTGGTCAAAGGTCGGTGGTGGTTGGTTATTGTTCCGTCCACCCTGACGTCCCCTTCCTCTAGTTGCCATCTACACACACATAAGATAGCAATAGACCAACACTTAGCATCCCAAAATTAGGGATCAAGTTTTAAACTTTGAGACTTCTCTCCTTGTCTCACTAGTAGAGTGTATGCCACCACTAGTAGACATTTACCCCATGAACTATCTCGTTCATTCACTTTCCCACTCCCAAGGTTATGTTTGCTAACCCTAGTGTGTCCATTTCCATATACATTTTACCATGTATATAATTCATATAGCACATAACATGTAACAATTTGAGCACATAACATGAAATGCACAATGCATGCAATGGTCTAAACCCATGCCCATCAAGCCCTAGGTAAATCGTATACCTATGCTCTGATACCAAGCTGTGACGCCCCAAAATCCGGGGGTCCATTGATTATCCATCAACCTGCGGAATACCCGTGGATACCGAGGAACTCGATATCACGTCGTTATGCCCCATTTACTGGGGTCCTTAATTTAACAAAAATTCGGGCAGAGTCTCCTTTGTACGGGGAGCTCTACCCAAAACGCAACCTGTGCAATATACATTCACATGACCCATCCGAGGTCCAAAATAAAATAATGACCACACCGGGTCCATTTATCCATACTTTTGATGCCCCTAAAACTGGGGTTCCTATGTTGATGTATAAAGTGTGACATTGAATCATAAAAGTGTAACATGGCTTGTAAAAGTGTAACATTGTCATGTAAAAGTGTAACATGACCTGTAAAAGTGTAACATTACCATGTAAAAGTGTAACATGGCCGGTAAAAGTGTGACCTATAAAGACATCACACCTATGCATCAAACATAGTTAATATAAGTTTAAGTTTCAACCATTTTACATACATTACATGCCAAAATTTAATTACAAGTCTAGTTTTACACAAAAAGTGGATTGAAAACTACAAGTCGGCTTTTCTTCCTCCTCAAGTGCCCGAGTGAGTGTCGTCCGTCGGCGTAAAACCCGCACTTGAAATGTTTTCCCGTATAGGGTGAGCAACGCTCAGAAGAGTATCCCCTACAGAGGCTACTCCCCACCTAGATGCATATGGAGTGTACACATGCAACAATCAACAATCCATAACATTCCAAGCAAGAATATACATTAAATGTAGGAATTTATCATGTCATGCCATAACATGAGATGAGACTCACTCATGCAACTCAACCTGAGTCCTCACTGGCTCCCACCACACAATGCAATGCAAGTGTGTAAAACCTTCATCATAGATGAATTTCCTCCAATGCTTGTTTGAAATAAAATCATGTGTTTATAAAAAATCAAGCATTGTTGGATGTTGCACATCCAAGAGTATGTTTATAAAACAAAATCTTTAACAAAATCTTGTGTCTTTGTTGGGCAACGGATTTTGGAATTTCAACGCCGGCTCCGTACGCCTAATTCACTTTTTTGGACTTGCACCGACGAAAGTGAATAAACCAGTAACCGGGTCTTACACCCGAGGCAACGTCTAGCCCTTCTTGCTATACCCGACACAAGTTTTTCCATGCATGCAACCGTGCGACTCAGTAGGATCTTCAATCTCACTTTCCCGAGCCCACCCTTCAACCACCAAGTTTGATGTTTGAATTAACCATGCGCACACACATACTCATGCCTAAGCTCATGTACCATCGCATATCAATGTCAAGTCCCATGTGTAATGAATGTCATATGGATCAATTTAACCACATACTTCAACATATGCCATGACAATTCATATCTTATGCATATAAATTCCATAATTCACCCCAATGCCAACATATCATAAGTACACATCGACATTTACACACTACAAGAATATGGGGTTTTTGTGACAAATTTTTTACGGCGGATGTGTTCGCCGTCACAAAAGACGTATTTGAGACAATTTTTTGTGGCGGCTGTGTTTGTCGTCACAAAAAGCGTGTTTGTGTTAATATTTGTGGCAGTTATTTTTTCTGTCGTAAATAGTGTCATAAACTCAAAAAAAAAATTTGTATTTGAGACAGCTGTTTTTCCTGCCTCAAATAATATTTATAAATTCAAAAAAAAAAATTATATTTATGGCAGCTATTTTTCTCGTCGTATATAATATTTCATAAAACATTAAAATGCTTGTTTTAGATTAGAAAACAGTTTATAGTTTAAAAAAGAAAAACTCTAAAAAAAATTTGTATTGACAACAACTATTTTTCATGTTACAAGTAATATTTTATAAAATTACGTAGTTTAACATCAAAAAACAATTTCTAGTTCAAAGAAAAAAAAAATTAAACTCTACAAAGTCAAGTTTTTATATCAAAATTAGGAGTGTCAAAATATGACACGACCCGTTAACACGATATAAAATTAGTGGGTTTGAGTCTTCCTTAAACCACCTATTTAGTAAACGAGTGGACCCGTCATGATACGATGATAAACCAATTAGGTATTAGTGAAACCAATTATAAGAAATGTATACGATATGACTCGTTTATATGTCATTTACATAATTTGACAAGCCGTTCAGAGAAATATTGTGTGACCCTCTGTTGATGTATATTCTAACTTCTTTTAGTTCTTTATTGTATATATATGTATATAAATATTATTTCAGTATAGTAACAAAAATTTTAAATTTTTTTCAAGATGTTACTGAGAGAGTAGATGGTTCGGGAAGGATGTTCAACTTTTTGCATTAATTTCTTGTATTCATAGATCGTTGTTTTATAAAAGTGCATACTTTACATTTTTTTTAACTCGTGAGATTGTTTTTTTTTATATGAAAATATTTCTATATTTTTGAAAATGTTGATTATATTTACTTTTGTGTTTATCTATATATTAAATTGGGTAGTTGTATGGATACCAATGGGCCTTTGGTCTAATGGTATTTCTTACATTGTGAAAGCTTTGCCTTCTTGAGGTAAAGGGTTCAAGCCCCCTTCCTCTCTCCCCCACCAAAAAAAAAAAAAGAAGTTGTATGGAGTGTATATATGCACAGGGTATATAACATTGGTTACCAACGATCTATAATAATTTTTTTTTTTTGTGGCGGCATCGTTGCTGTCATAAATATATCTTCTATTTTTTACGACAGCCAAATATGGTATTTGAGGCAGCACTTTTGCTGCCGTGATAAAAACAAAAGTGTCGGATTTTTTGTGACAACTTATTTACGACAGAGTTTTGCTGCCGTAAATACTATTTGAGACAGACTATTGCTACCGTAAAAACCTTTTGAGACCACACTTATTATGGCGAGACAATGCCGCCACAAAAAGTATTTGTGACGGCAAATAGACCTTTTATGACAGCACTTTACCTTCGTAAAAATCCCTTTTTCTTGTAGTGACATTTCCAATTAAAAATCATATCATAAACATATGATTTCACTTTACCACTTCATCCAAGCATGTTATAGCATAATCTCATGCAATTAACACACTTTATTTCACATAGGCATTTTATCAAACACCTTCAAGGCTCCAAATCATGTAATCACATAAAATGCTCAAATTTGTCATATAACTCAAAAAAATCAGAATACATGATTTCCACATACCCAATTATCAAGACATCCAAGAAATCACAAACTAGCAATTTATATTTACCAATTCACACTAGAATTGAACCTACCCATTTCCTTTAAACCAACTATAATAGGCAAGTGTTCAAAACACACAAAACAGCCCACACATTCCCTACGAACACCATAGGTTAGAAATAAACCAAAGTAGGAGGGAACCCTACCTCTTGAAGCGTAAAACACCCATAGGAAGCTTCAAGAACAAGATTCAAGCCCAAACCTTTGATTTCTCCAAAATATCCTCTTTGGATCTTCGGTGAAATCAACTATTTTTGCTACGTAGTCGTAGCCCTCGTCGAGGAGATCAACTTTGACTCTTGGTCCGAATGATTCCGACCGACGGAACTCCGTAGATCGAAGAAGAAAGCCTTGATTTTTCTCTTTGCTCTCCCTTCAGCTCACACATTAAAACCCACTGGTTTTCAGCTGAAGAATATCTCAAAAAATCAGATTTTTAACCCCTATTTATAATTTTAAAGCTTGGCCCGAGTCGCGCCACGTGTCTCCTACTTGTCCGGGTCCATTTTCGCCTCGAAACGATTAAATTTCGCTCCGGTTCAAGCTCAAATATTTTTATTTCAACTTTCTTTAAATTATTTCCTAAATATTAAAATTTTATTAAAAATTCGTTTTTGGGGGTCACCGGACACCCGTCGCCTCGAAAAACGTGAAAAATCCGACTACCTCAGAATTCGGCGAAATTTGACAGGGTAACTAGATTTCGTGATACGAATCCAATAGCGAAGTCCATTTCCTCATCCAAGGTCTAGAGGAATACCTATTTCAAATCCGCATAGCGGTGGCAAATTATTATTTTGTCATTTTTCAGAAAAAGTTCAAATTCACCCGAGTTTTACAACTTCTGAGTCGAGACTCAGTCATCACAACAAAACCATGCAAAAAATAATCCTTTAGAGGACTAAATAGTGTTGCTCAAGAGGGGGTCCGATAATGGCTCAATCTATTTTTTCAAAATACAAAATGGTTTAGAAAATTCTTTCTTGAAAGCACCTAAGAGCGATACACTGATTGCTTCCAATTCCATGTTCATCCTAAGTTAAAAGTAACAAATGGTTCATCTTAGGTGTCTGGGTCATTACATTTGTCCTAAGTATAAAGGTGCATACAGAGGTTGAATGATGTTGCTTAACTTTTGATCTTCTCCCTTCAATGACGCTTTCGAATCTTCAACTTGATAACATCATACCCATGGAAAAGGTTGAGATTTACGATGGAATCTACGAAATTAGCCAATTACAAAATGTGATCTAACAAGCTAAGTTTTACTATTTCTGGTGCACTGAACTTCTCAGTGTGAAGGAGTCCAAGTCACCCCTTTTTGGACACATGGATCAAGCCAAGCGGCCACTGGAGCTTGTTGGGAGATTTTTAGTATAGGACCATATGATAGTTATTCATTTATGGTTTGTACTTAAAGTACTCTATTTTTTTCTTGTTGACTTTTCTTTTTATTGACTTTTCCACTTGTTTGTTATTTTTCCATTGTTGTGGCGTACTCTTAGATTGTATTTGATGCTTTATATTTTGAGACTTTGAGTTAAGTGTCATGTTTGTCATTTGCTTTACTTACATGTCTGCTCTTGCTAGTTAGTTTGATTTATAGCTTCTTGTTATACCATGATTCTATGTCGTGTTTACTATGATATATTATTGGATTGACGCTTTGTGACAAACAAGGAAGAATAATTTGAGATGACTTGATTATATACCATGTTTGTTATGATATTTCTTCATTTGACACTTTGTGATAAAAGGGGGGAGAATATTTTAAGTACTTATGGGAGAATTCGGGGAGTTTTTTCTCTTGGCCAGCTTGAGTAAGTTGCACGTGATTAGAATAAGGGGGAGTTTGTTCTCAATACATACACAAACTTGACATGATGTCACCTATTTTACGATTGTTATTTTACTTATGAACACCAACTAATGGGAGAACTTGTTATGCATTGTCATGCTATATCTATACCTGTGATTATGTCATGTCGTTCTAACATATGATGTTTTTCATAAGGTATTGGTTTAGTGGTGATGTGCCAAATTATGATCTTCAATGCTACATCTAAAGATAGCTCTTGTACTTAGATATTAGGGACTTATGCACTAGTGTTGATATTTTTTTATATTCTTTTCGTTCATTGGTTTGAGAGTTATAATCTTAATTTCTTACTTGTGTGTTTTGTCATGAAATTGCCAAAAAGGGAGATTGTTAGATCATGTTTTATAATTGGCTAATTTTATGAATTCCTTGTAAAGCTTAATATATTCCATAGTCATGATGCTACAACGATGAAGATCCAAAAGCACCAAATGAAAGCAAGGAGATCCTGCTTCAAGCTACATCAAATGAACTCTCTGTATGCACCTCTATGCTTAGGACAAAGGTAATGACCTTAGAGACCTAAGAGTCCTTTGTTTAATTTATGAGACTTAGGACAATTAGTGCTAAAATGGAATCGGTGATTAATATGTGCATGGCTCCTAGATGTTGTTCAAAGAAAAGTTTTTCTAAACATCTTTTGTGTTTTGAAAACGTAGTTTGAGCCATTAACAGATCCGTCCTGATCAACACCCCTTAATGTTCAAGAGGACAAGTCTTTTTCTTGGTTTTAGGCTTAAAAAATAAATAGGGACCGCCTTATACTGGATAGCCTGGGCTAGAGCGATCTCTCATCACTTAGGGAATAAAGTGGGAAAGTTTGAAGGAAAGGAGTTGCAAGGAGCACCCTGTAGGCTGCTAGAGTGGTCTTAGAGACGGATCGAGCGGTCTCATGGTCACTTGAGTGGTCCAAGCTCCCCTCATGAGGTTTGCATCTAGTTTTCATTCCAGCAGTTACGACCTTCTGACCGCCCTCGCACTGCTGGAGCAGTCAAGTGCGAATTTTTTATTTCTTGATTTTCAAGATCACCCTAATTCATTGCATATAAATAGAGAGAGTCTTTCTCATGGTAGGGTAAGCATTTATGAGCTAAAAAAACCCAAAACTTTCTAGAGAGATTCAAGAAAAATCCTAGATCCCTAAGCCTAAAAAGGGCAACCATCTTGATTCTTCTATTCAACCTCATACATGGAAGAATAAGATCTTGCTTGGTATCCACCAAAACCCACTTGTAGAAGTGTGCATTCTGAGAGTCTTGATTGTGAAGCCTTGAAGATTGTCCGAGACCTAAACGATCCATTGCAGTGGAAGCTACCCATAACTTTGGAGAGGAACTTTCAAAGGAGAGATCTATTGAAGGAAAGGAGTATCTAGCCATGTGGATTGATTGAGGTATAAGAGTCGACTACTTGTAGATTAACTTTGGGTTAGTGGATTAGACTTTGGTGAACCATAGAGTGGTTCCCCACAGTTTTTCCTGAGAAGGGTTTCCGCATCAACATTGCTTGTGTCTCTTTATTGCTCTATTTTCTTATACACTTTTAATTGATGCACGAATGCACATCATGTGTTTCATGAATTAGTTGTTTGTGAAATTGAGTGTTAATCTTTCAAATGACTAATTCATACATCAATTCACATGATGGGTTTGGGTTGTTCATGTTAAAAAGGGTTCAAAGGGCTAATTGATAAATTAACTTTGAAATTGAACATTGTGGTAGAACTAGGTTAAAATTGTTGTTTGTTTAAGCATAATTTTAATTAACCTATTCACCCCCTCTAGGGGTAACGTGCAATTTATGATGTATAATTGTGTGGAAAGATCCTTCACATGAAGTTTAGTATTTTCCCCCACATCATGCTTAATTGATTAACTGACTTGAGAAAAGGTAAATGTGGTCGAATTAGGTTAAAATTGTAGTTTGTCCAATAGTTAAATTTTAATTAACATATTGTTTGATTGCGTTCACCCTAATCTCCAAACACGAACCCAGTAGTGTATATGGCTTATATGAGTAGGTAAGTATCACTCTCCCTTGGGTTCGATGCTAGAAATGGGGAAAAACGTGTGTATGACTGAAAATACGTGTGTGTGTGTGCAAAAGTGCTCCCCAAGCGAAGAGAGACTTGCAAATTGATTCACACTTTTAGTGGTCTGAATTATATTATTATACACCCAAGTATAAGTGGTCAAATTGTAGTTTTCTCGATTTTAAGTCCAAGTATCGATCCCACGAAGAGTTTTAGTAATTTAGATTTTAAAATAAAGAAAAACAGTAAAGTTTGTTGTTTGGAGTAGTATGATGTTTGATAGCTTGTGATGTGAGCTTAGATTGATAACTAGTTTAATTTAAATACACTGCGGAAATAAAGTGCGGAGATAATAAAATGCGTAAGTAAAGCGTATAAGTGATAACAATATAAAAGATACCCTTCAGTTTAAGGATCCATATGCTTTATATTGGTTGATTACTGGAAATGCTACCTCACAACAATTAATTTCCATTTTACTAGAGAGTCAATCGGCAGGTCTGATGTATATAAACTATAACACAGCCACTTCTTAGGCTAACTGGTAGTAATAAACCATAACGCAGCAACTTCTTAGGAAAGCTGGTTATATCCACGTCAATTGATTAATCCAAGCAAACCAGAAGGACAAGCCATTCATGATGAATACTTGAGTTATTCAATTGATCTCTTGATAGCAAGTGCATACATATTAAACCATAACACAGCCACTTCTTAGGTTAAGTGGTGGTAATATAGCATAACACAGCAATTTCTTAGGAAAGCTGGTTATAGACGTACCAATTAACTAATTCAAGTGAACCAGAAGGACAAGTCATTCACGAGGAATACTTGAATTACCCAATAGGTCATCTGTGATATATATATATATATATGCCAGTTAAACATCCTCAGCGTTCCAATGGAGGACAAGCCATACCGGTAGGAATACCGTGGTTGTTAGACTGTCAATATAGTTATACATAATAAGTAAAGAAACCCTAATAACCCAGAAGGACAAGCCATTCATGAGGATCATTTAGGTTTTGTACCACACATCAGTAGAAAATCCTCAGCGTTCCAATGGAGGACAAGTCATACCGGTAGGAACACTGTGGATCTTTAACTGGCTGGTCTTATGATACACTGATGACATAATTCCAGGCACAGCACCAGAATTACGTACATCACTATATCACGCATTAAGCATATACTACTTATATAAATAAACATATAAATAAAACATAAGCATTTCCATAATCTAACCAATATTATACATATGTTTACCCTATTTTGAAGGGTATAAACGACTACTCACACTCCATTGCTATAGACAAACAAGGAGTGTGATTATTCGTCATTACAACTAAAATTAAACGGTAAAATGTAAAACTTCTTTCACAAGGAACAATTGAAACACAACCACCTTTATTATCATTTAAGACACAAAAGTGGTGGTAGTTCAACTATCCGAATAGAAAGATACAATAGAAATGTAGAAATACAGAGTAACAATAAAAGTGTATCACAGACCGGCTATGTATTGAACTTCCTCTTTCTTTTTCTTTCTCTCTTTCTTTCTTTCTTTCTAGCTTTGGAAAGCTTTCTTGGCTCAAGGATGGCTGGCCAAATGAAGGGAGTGTTATTCTTGGGGAAGTCTTGAAAGGCTTGGAAAAGAATGGAATGAAGAATGAACAAGGCACCCCTATTTATATAGGGGGGGATGCTTTCGGCCAAGGGGGACCATCCCAATGCCTAGCACCACCTTCCGGAAGGTTGGTGCCTTGCAGTGGTGCTAGGTGTTGGCCTCTTGGCTGCCACTTGTCAATTCCTTGTTGGTCCATGTTTCTTTATTACACTTTGGTCCTTCGTGACTTCAAGATTTGCACATTTGTCTTGTATTCTTCAGTATTTCTGCATTTGACCCTGAACTTAAAACATAAAGTATTTAAAACTTTAATTTAAGCACAAACTATAATTCATAATATTTAATTGTTCTATCTTACAAAATTAATTACTTAATCATCTTAATTTCTACACTAATTAGGGTTAATCACACCCCCCAACTTAAACTTTACTAGTCCCTAGTAAACACAAATTATAGAAATTATTTCACAAAATAAAAATAACATAACAGAGGTAAAATCATTTTCGTAGATTTTTTCACGATTGCATTTAGCATATGCAACAAGCCGTTAAACCTCTAGGTGATCCCTAGTGGACGATTGTTGTCTCTTGAAGGTTTTCAGTGAAGCTGCCTACAAACTTCAGTAGTTAGGAGTTTATAACTCATACTTTTCACAATCAAAATTAAATCAGTATTCCTGTGCATAGCTAAAATACTTCCTTTTTCTGATCACTCTAAGAGTAACACACGTTAGTTGTAGCATTATCTAAATATTTATATAAAAACTTGTGTGTGTGATGATTTCTTTTGTTTCAAAAATCACTCCAAAAATATTACCATCTTTCATGGTAGTCTTGATGTCAATCCTTTCCTGAAATACACTCAGCAAATAATACATATTCGTTATAGTGACTATTCTCTCAATAGTTACATGTGATTGAAATATTGTTAACGAAGCAAATAATATCACATGTAACATTTCTGAAGAACGGGTATTTGAATAGAATCGAAATTTGACATAATCTCATGATCGGATATTAACATTATATCAGACATATTATTAACATTCTCCGTCTATGGATATATAGGATTAATACAGAGATATGATTTCTGGAATCAAAAAGGACTTTCTTTGGGTTATAACGTGGCCATTGGGTTAAGGTTTAAGAAACGACGTCAGTGCGATTTCAAAAGCTACTTTTTATATTGTCGCACACCTCTTTCCTGCTTTTCAGATTTTGCATGTTCATTCTTTCCATTGTTTACTTTCTTGGCTATTTTCTTTTGGTTTTTTCTTTTCTTTGAATAGCCAATACCCTTTTCTTTTCTCTTTTTCCACCTTGTCTTCTTTCTATATCGTACTGATTTAAGAGAGGGTGCAAGAAAATTATGTAGCCAATGTTGGTTTAATATATTTTCATGTGGCTCAGATGTGTTTTTCGGGTATCATGAAAAGAATTTATACTCTTTTAGGCTTAATCATGGTTGACTAAAGATATAATTTTGTAAAAGAAATTGTCAAGGCTCAAAGATAATAAAAAATGGCCTAAGATCATTTTCGAGAAATTATTTATCTGTATTAATCCCACATAAGAGAATTTCAAGGATAATGCTAATAATATAATCTAACAAATGCTAATCAAGACAAAGGTAATGAGATTATTGAAAGAAAGTTTACCGTAGAATCGAAGATGTTTATTTGAGTAGATGTAGAATATTTCTCCAAGGAGGATTGACTCAAATTCTTCAATTGGTCATACATCTCCACTAAATATGTAAAGAGTGTAATATTTCACAAGGTTTTTGGAATAAATAAATCTATTCGTGCTGTAACAAAATAAGTTCAAACGAAAATATTAAGATAATATACAACTAAAATATGAAAATCCCACGTGATCAGATTAAGGTTATTTTCACAAAACATAGGAATATTAATCTAATTCAACTGTAAAGAATAATCCTCCTAACGGAATTAACATATGTTCCATATTAATTATCAAAAACTAGTTAAACATAAACAAGTTCAAAACAAACAGCATAATTAAAACATAAAGTAACTTATAATTTAAGTGCATAAAATAAAAGTGCATAATGTAAAAGATGAGTGAAAGAAAAAAAAATTGTTTTGTAGAATCTCCAGTCTGTTTAGGAAGTAGAAGGTCCTCCACCAAAATGACTGGATTTTGTACTTTGCAACTGCAATCTGCTGCTCTTGATTTCCTGAAATTCTGCAGTTACAAAATTAAATACAACTTTATATATTCTATAAAACTTTGCTAAGCACTCTTTTTCTTGTCAAAAAATTGGTGGTTTTTATTTTTATTATTTTTATTTAATATTTACTTATTTTCCTAATTAACCTATAGTTATTTACATTTATATACTATTCCAAAATTACACATCATTTGATCACACTGATTCAAATTCAGAAATTTTTGGATCACTAACACCAGTGACACGGTTAACTTCATTTCTTACGTATCTTGTTAACATTGGGGTAGAATAGGATGGCGCATCAGGATAATTGTAACACCCCGAATTTTCATTTATATATTTATAGAGATATATATATAGTAAATAATGTTTGTAAAGATGTAGATATATGTAGTGACATAAGAATAACCCGTAGGAATAAATGCTATGGAGACAATTTGATTGGGAAGTTACGTGTCGAAGATGTTTAAACTTGGAAAGGGTGATTAGACAAGTTTCTAAAAGTTTGTAGGTCAAAATAATGATTCCATTGAATCCGAAAGGTCAAAAAACATTGGGAGTGGTAATATGGATGTATTGGAAGTTAGGAAGTGTCTCGGAGTTAAAATACACTTTAGCGAGAATTTGGGTAAAAAGGGGTATTGAACACTACTTAGTGTTTTGGCCATAACTTTTTATCCTTAAGTCGAATTGATCTGAAATTTGTACAGTAGATAGTAGACATCTAGGGCTACAAAAGTATGTCTCATGAAAATTTTCCAATTCGACCTCTAAATGGGTCAAAACTGCATTGGAAGTTGAAACAAAAATCTGGCAGTCAAACCGTACTGGTACGCGTACCGGTACGCCGAACTCCAGTAGCTAAACCGTACCGGTACGAGTACCGGTACGCTGGACTCCAGAAGCTAAACCGTACCGGTACGCCTGATAAATCCAGCCCGATCCGACTGCAGGTCTTTCTCCATTTCCTCCACTATAAATACATTTTGTCACCTCCTTAGCCTTCCTTACACCACTCCAAACCCTAGAAAACATAAGAGAGGAAAAGAGAAAGAGAGAAAACAAGAGATTGAAGGGTTGATTCAAGATCAAAGCCCTAATTTTTCCAAGAACATTAAGGTAGGGGTTTTCTCTCACTCACTTACATTGAGGCTAGGGTATTTATATATGTATGTTTTTGCTATCAATGGTATATATATGCTATAGAATCATCATCTCTTAGGCTTTTTGCAAAGATTTCATGTTGTTAGGGTTTAATACCCATGAAACCTCTTTTCTAGTTTTAAAACCCTAGTTTTTGGGAGAGTGATGTATTTCTTCTTAAATATTTCTTTATTATGAACTCCGAAAATCGTAGTTGTTTGTGTTGGGTATAAAAATGATGTTATTGTGATCTCATGTATTTTCTTTGTTGGTTGGGGAATTGTTACATAATATATCTTGGGGATTTTGGAGAGATGCTTGTAAAATGATATAAATATTGGAATGGTATGCTTGGTTGGGTTGTTTGTGATGCCTTGAGGGTGAGAGGTTCCTTATAAGGATGCTCATGCCAAGAGAGGAGAGTATGTGATTTCCCTCAAGAGGTTCCTTATAAGGATGCTTGAGTTTGTGATGCCTTGAGGGTGAGAGGTTCCTTATAAGGATGCTCATGCCAAGAGAGGAGAGTATGTGATTTCCCTCAAGAGGTTCCTTATAAGGATGCTTGAGTTTGTGATGCCTTGAGGGTGAGAGGTTCCTTATAAGAATGCTCATGCCAAGAGAGGAGAGTATGTTATTTCCCTCAAGAGGTTCCTTATAAGGATGCTTGAGTTTGTGATGCCTTGAGGGTGAAAGGTTCCTTATAAGGATGCTCATGCCAAGAGAGGAGAGTATGTGATTTTCCTTAAGAGGTTCCTTATAAGGATGCTTAAGAAACTAAGCCTTGAGGGTGAGAGGTTCCTTATAAGGATACTCATGCCAAAAGAGGACAATATTGTATAATGTGTGGGAAAGGGTTTATATTTTGAAAAGGGATGGTTATTAAAATGGGTTATTATTGTTCATTTCTAGTACTATTGCTATCTAAACTTGAGATCCTTGTTGAAATGTCACTGCCTTATTTCAAATTATGTATCTATGTTATGTTAAAAATGAGACCGGCCATTTTAAATACGTTTCTAAACCTTGTTTGGGTTTGAGAGAATTTTTCTACAGAGCTTCGTGCTCACCCCCTACCGCTAACCTTTTTCAGATTACCCTCTCGAGGAAGAGCTGGGAGTCGAGGAGCCCGCACACTGGGAGACTCCGATAGACGGGAGCGTGGATCCCGAGGTGGACGCCTAGAGCGACACTTCCTTTTGTTCTAGACTAGGATATTCATTTTGAACCTTGTAAAGTCTAGTTTTATTTTATTATTTCCGCTACGCTACATTAGTTAATTTTTGAGATGTAAATGCCATGGTTGGGCATATTCTTTTGGATAATGATGTAAATATTTGATGGATGATGAATGAAGTTTAATTTATTTATGGATGATATTAGTGCTCTCATGATGATAATGGTTTTAGTATGTAATGCCGTCCAGGGTGTGTTTTGGGGTGTTACAATAATCCTTACTCTTCCCATACCTAATCCACCGTAAACGATCTGAAGCTTGACTTGAAATTGGTTCCGCACACTGATTATATTGTCTCAAATGTTCTAAATGACCACATCTTACACACCCACCGAGACGCTTTGATCTTCGGCATTTAGCAAATGTACTTTCTCCACACAGGGGTCTTGGTTGGCTTTCAAAAAATTTCTAATTTTCTAACTCTTCTAGTTTTTTGTATGATCAATGCATGTATATCTTTTGGAAGATGATGCAATAAAATTAAACTTAACCAAAATAATTTTTCGTACATTTTTCAACTTTTAAGAAAGAAAAGAAAAATGACTCAAAAATTATTGAAAATTGACTCACTATCCGGTTCTTTAACGTCTTCAAGTTACAAAGACGAACATAATTTTTAAATCAAAATTACTATTCTAAAAACAAAAAGTAAATTCACACTCATATCTCCCCAACTTAATTTAAATATTATCCTCACTATATAAGATGAAAATAGAAAATTACTAATTAGGTCTTACAGCGAGAGATATTTATAGTATAAGATTCTAATACAAAAGACAAATAAAGAAACTATATAAAAGAAATGAAAAAAAAAAACAACATAAAAAAATAAATTCTAACTACTATATACAAGGAGTTCATGTGGGATAGATCAATCGGGTTTTAAGTTCCCAAGTAGAATTTCTTACATTCCCTGATACTTTCTGCAAAGAATTTAACAAATCAACATAAAATTGTACATCAGGATTTCCATTATCAATAACAGAATTAATCAGACAGACTTGTAGAGGGTCAGAATAAGAAAAGGTGTTAAATTTTTCCTCTACAATCTCATCAATTTTATCTACCTCACAAATTTCTTCCTCCTCACCTGGGTGCTTTATCACATTAAAGATGTTCAATTTACTGGTCATATTTCTAAATAAAAGTTTCATGACTCCACTCCTACAATTTATCAATGCATTTGATGTAGTTAGGAATGGTCTACCTAGAATGACAGGAATGTATGTGGAAGCATTCAAAACTGGATGAGTGTCTAAGACAATGAAATCTACTGGAAAATAGAATTGATCAACTTGGACAAGAACATCCTCCACAATTCCTCGTGTAGTTTTTATAGATCGGTCTGCTAATTATAGTGTAACATTGGTAGGTTTCAATTCACCTAACCCTAGTTGTGTATATACCAAATATGGCATTAAATTAACACTGGCTCCAAGATCTAGTAGAGCTTGTTCAATTTGAAAGTTTCCAATGATACATGAGACTGTTGGACTACCTAGATCTTTGTACTTAAGAAGCGTATCATGCTGTATTATAGTATTAACTTGTTCAGTTAAAAATGCTTTCTTTGGTACATTAGTTCTTCTTTTTGTGGTGCAAAGATCTTTTAAAAATTTAGCATAAACAGGAACTCGTTTTATTGCATCTAACAAAGGAATATTAATCTTTACCTGTTTAAATAACTCAAGCATATCAGATTGATCGTTTTCAGATGAAAGTTTCTTGACTCTTTGAGGAAAAGGTAAAGGAATAGGACATGGAGGATCTTTTTCACTTTGTACTTCTTCTTGCTTTCTAACTAAAGGTTCAAGTTCAATTGGTTCGTTTACAGGAATTGACTTACGTATGTTCTTCGGAATCTTAGGTTTAATAGTTTTATCAATTACCTTACCACTTCTCAATGTTGTGACTACTTGTACTTGACTTGGTGAGGCTTCAGATGATATAGAATTAGTTTGATTCTGACTTTGTGGAGGTTTAGGTTGAGATGGAAACTTCCCTTTTTCTATAGTACTTAAGGATTGAGTTAACTTAGCAAGATGGCTCTTGATATCTTCAATACTCTGCGAAGTTTGAGCTTTAAAATCATTGAATGCTTGATTTGTTTGAGTATTAAAATTCATTTGACTCTGAATAAATTGATTCATAGTGTCTTCCAGAGTTCTTTTCTGAGGAGGTAAATACAGTTGATATTGTTGTTGATTTTGTAGCTGCGGTGGACCTTGTGTTTGATTTGTAGGTTGTGTATTTCTCCAACTAAAATTTGGATGATTTCTCCATCCTGGATTGTAGGTTTCAGAATATGGTTTAGTATAAGTTGGAACAGCATTAGATTGTTCAATTAAGACTTCTTTAAATGCAGGTATAGTTGGACATTCCCTAGCAGGATGTCCTGACAACGCACAAATTTCACATACTTGATCAGTAGAAGAAACAACAGCTACTTGTTTAACTTTTTTTCATTTCCAATGCTTCTAGTTTTCGAGATAGATTGGCCATTTTAGCTCTTAAATCATCATTGTCTTTTAAAATATATTTTCCTCTTTCAGATATAGATGGCTTATTTTCCACAGTATTCGAAGAAGTCGAGTCCTACATCTGGGACCTCTCTGAAATAGTATCAAAAAATTGAAATGCTTCTTCAGGGTTTTTATTCATAAATTCTCCTTGAGCCATCATTTCAACAAATTGTCGCCTTGCAGATGGAAGAGCATCATAGAAAAATCCGACTAAAGTCCAGTTTTCAAAAACATGATGTGGACAAGCTTGGAGAAGATCCTTAAATCTTTCCCAGCATTGATAAAAAGTTTCACCTTCTTTTACAGAAAAATTCATTATTTTACGTTTTAATGCATTAGTACGATGCACAGGAAAAAAACTTTTTAAAGAACTCAGTTTGTAAAGCTTGCCAATTTGTGATAGAATTTGCTCTTAAAGAGTTAAGCCATAGTTTAGCTTTATCTTTTAATGAAAATGGAAAAAGTCTTACTTTGACCATTTCAGAATTATCTTGCAAAGTTCCACAGACTTCTTCAAATTCTTTCATATGAACATAAGGATTTTCATCTTCTAAACCATGGAATTGTGGTAGTAATTGTATTGTGCCTGGCTTAATATTAATATTTGGAGCGTCTGTTGGAAAAGCAAAACATGACGACACATTAGTTCTTATAGGATGTAGATATTCTCTTAATGGTCGGACATTTTGAACTACTTCTTGTTCTCTAGCTTCTTCCTCCCTAGGTATGTTTTGAGTCATACTTAAGTCAAATGATTCTTGTGTAGATGCAGATGAAGAAGATGATGAAGACGAAGGAGTTGAATGATTTACAGAACCTATTGATGAATGAACAGACATAGACTATTAAAAGCAAACAAACAAACTATAAACATATAATACATATAAACACATCAATTATATATTATTTTTTTCAAATTACCATAACTCCTCGGCAACGGCACCAAAAACTTGATTCTCACTTTTAGTGGTTTGAATTATATTATTATACACCCAAGTATAAGTGGTCAAATTGTAGTTTTCTCGGTTTTAAGTCCAAGTATCGATCCCACGAAGAGTTTTAGTAATTTAGATTTTAAAATAAAGAAAAACAGTAAAGTTTGTTGTTTGGAGTAGTATGATGTTTGACAGCTTGTGATGTGAGCTTAGATTGATAACTAGTTTAATTTAAATACACTGCGGAAATAAAGTGTGGAGATAATAAAATGCGTAAGTAAAGCGTATAAGTTATAACAATATAAAAGATACCCTTCAGTTTAAGGATCCATATGTTTTATATTGGTTGATTACTGGAAATGCTACGTCACAACAATTAACTTCCATTTTACTAGAGAGTCAATTGGCAGGTCTGATGTATATAAACTATAACACAGCCGCTTCTTAGGCCAACTGGTAGTAATAAATCATAACGCAACAACTTCGTAGGAAAGCTGGTTATATCCACGTCAATTGATTAACCCAAGCAAACCAGAAGGACAAGCCATTCATGAGGAATACTTGAGTTATTCAATTGATCTCTTGATAGCAAGTGCATACATATTAAACCATAACACAGCCACTTCTTAGGTTAAGTGGTGGTAATATAGCATAACACAGCAACTTCTTAGAAAAGCTGGTTATAGACATACCAATTAACTAATTCAAGTGAACCAGAAGGACAAGTCATTCATGAGAAATACTTGAATTACCCAATAGGTCATCTTTGATATATATATATATATATATATATGCCAGTTAAACATCCTCAGCGCTCCAATGGAGGACAAGCCATACCGGTAGGAATACCGTGGTTGTTAGACAGTCAATATAGTTATACATAATAAGTAAAGAAACCCTAATAACCCAGAAGGACAAGCCATTCATGAGGATCATTTAGGTTTTGTACCACACATCAGTAGAAAATCATCAGCGTTCCAATGGAGGACAAGCCATACCGGTAGGAACACCGTGGATCTTTAACTGGCTGGTCTTATGATACACTGATGACATAATTCCAGGCACAGCACCAGAATTACGTACATCACTATATCACGCATTAAGCATATACTACATATATAAATAAACATATAAATAAAACATAAGCATTTCCATAATCTAACCAATATTATACATATGTTTACCCTATTTTGAAGGGTATAAACGACTACTCACGCTCCATTGCTATAGACAAACAAGGAGTGTGATTATTCGTCATTACAACTAAAATTAAACGGTAAAATGTAAAACTTCTTTCACAAGGAACAATTGAAACACAACCACCTTTATTATCATTTAAGACACAAAAGTGACGGTAGTTCAACTATCCGAATAGAAAGATACAATAGAAATGTAGAAATACAGAGTAACAATAAAAGTGTATCACAGACCGGCTATGTATTGAACTTCCTCTTTCTTTTTCTTTCTCTCTTTCTTTCTTTCTTTCTAGCTTTGGAAAGCTTTCTTGGCTCAAGGATGGCTGGCCAAATGAAGGGAGTGTTATTCTTGGGGAAGTCTTGAAAGGCTTGGAAAAGAATGGAATGAAGAATGAACAAGGCACCCCTATTTATAGAGGGGGGGAAGCTTTCCGCCAAGGGGGACCATCCCAATGCCTAGCACCACCTTCCGGAAGGTTGGTGCCTTGCAGTGGTGCTAGGTGTTGGCTTCCTGGGCTGCCACTTGTCAATTCCTTGTTGGTCCATGTTTCTTTATTACACTTTGGTCCTTCCTGACTTCAAGATTTGCACATTTGTCTTGTATTCTTCAGTATTTCGGCATTTGACCCTGAACTTAAAACATAAAGTATTTAAAACTTTAATTTAAGCACAAACTATAATTCATAATATTTAATTGTTCTATCTTACAAAATTAATTACTTAATCATCTTAATTTCTACACTAATTAGGGTTAATCACAAATGTCATGTTTTACTTGGAATGGGTATTCCAAGGTCGTCTCCTCATGGAAGGTAGGTCAAATTTCTTTGAAAGGTGATTGGTTAACAACTGAAAATTGAAAAATTGTGAGATTTATGTTTTGAAAAATTGTGTTTTGATGAGAAAATGCAAGGAAAATAGTGTCGGCTAATCCATAGGGGTCATTCCAATGGAAATGCCAAATCGACTCAATTCATTACACCAATGGTGTCTCAGTATTTGATTGATTCGTAGGAAGTGAGGGACTAATGTGGATGTGTTAGGCCCAAGCATACCAGGTGAAAATTCTATGGTGTATCAAGAGCCTACAACGACGTCTGCACTCAACCTAGTCAAACCAAACACTTTACACTACGAGGAAGAACGAAAGAGAGTCGATTTCACATATCCAAGAGGAAAGTCCCCTTAGATTAGCCAACTAAGAGCTTAGCTACTCATAATGAAAACAAAACACAACACAAAGTGAAGAGACATGGTATAGAAATGGAGCATGGACTTGTATTAATGCAAGAAAAGAGCTAAACTACAAGAGAAATGACATTCATAGTCAAAATAAAAAGATTGTAAACAAATACTCAAATGTAGAACTTGAAATGCTAGAAACCCCTAGATAAGCTTGCATACAACTTGAATAAAAGAGTTTTAAGTGAAAAGGGGAAAGATTACAAGTAATTTAAAGCTTACAACACTGAGAATGGTGAAAAATATGAAAAACCCAGCTTTCTCTCTCTAACTTCATCTTCTTCGTTGAGCTTGTCTCTCTAAAACTATGTGTGTAGCTGAATAATGGTGTAAGAGTCCTTCCAATTTCATCCATAACCCCTCTATGGTCTTTGAGAACTGGAGTGTAATGAGTGGAGGGAGTATGGACACTGCCACAAACAACCACAGGCTAACATGCCTCTTCCATGCTTTCCCCCAACCACTCATCTTCTCTCTCTTCCCTCTCCTTCCTTTCTCCTCTTCAACCTGATTTTTTGGTCAAGGACATCATCTTGGGTTGTAAAATGTGTCAGGGCATGGTCTGGATGAGTAAAGGTGGGCCCATGGAAAAGGTGGAGAAGTGTGGCAGGCAGCTAGCAAGTTTGTGTAAAAGCTACCGGTAGAACGATCATGAAACCTACTGGTAGGTTTTTCCAGTAGGAAAAACCCACTGGTAGGTTTTGGCAGAGGCCGCGGTAGAAGAAATTCAGTGCACCAAACCTACCGGTAGGTTTTCAAACTTCTACTATTAGGTTTTGCTCTGTCATGGAATTTCCTTGCTTCCTTTGTGCTCCAGGCCATCCGTTAAGCCATCCCTTCTTCCCCATTGCCTTTAATCACTTAATGGGAGGTTAAATGCATGCCCTTACCTACTCTTTACCTACAAACACACAAAAATCCATTAAATGTGAGATTAAACATATTTCCCCCAATTTTCACCACAAAAACAAGCCATGAAGATGCAAAAGAGATATAAGATATGCAATATTGTATACTCATCACACCCCCCAACTTGAGTTTGCTAGTCCCTAGAAAAATTTATTTTCAATTCACAATACAATAAAACAAACAATCCATTCATGTTAAGTACTTCACCAAGCAACCAAAATACTCAAATCATAAAGCAATTATGTAAATGACTTGGGAAAATTGAAATGAAACAAATGTGGTTCTTTTATTAACAAATTCCAAATGGTTTAGTACAATGATATTGAAACAAAAACAAAACGGCATGTGATCCTAGAGACTCTTCTACTAGGCTGCCTACTGATTAGTACTTAAAATTAGCATTTTTACTATGCCTTTTTAAGACTAATTATACTTTGATGGAGTTTAAGTAATGTCATTTCAGGTCTTTAAGTGAACAAGTACTCAAAGAACAATAAGTATGACACTTGAGTATAACACAACATACTAGGGAACAAAATTGGAGAAGCTTAGAGCACTGCAAGAACGTTCGAACGCCAACTCACGTTCGAACGTCCACTTGAACTGTGAGTACACCTGACTGTTGAGCGAAGGAGTGTTGTAGCCAAGAAAGAAGACTCTGAGGTTCTGAAGCACTTGAGTGCCACGTTCGAACACCAACTCACGTTCGAACGTCCACTTGATTTGATTGAAGACCAGACTACTGCATAGAGTGTGGAAATGAACTTCACAGAAGACCACAAACCACTTGAGTGAGAGGGTTAGACCACATCTGGCGTTCGAACGCCCATAATGCAAAAACAGAAGAAACGTTCGAACGGCAGACAACGTTCGAATGTTCTCCACAGACTGGCTGCAGAGTAGTTGGTTTTTCACTTGGACTTGGGCGGCATACACTATTCCTTCACCCCTTTTTGTCTCCTCCTCTTGCCTATAAATATTTCCATTGTTGGAGAACTAAGGGACCAAGTAGGGAGGTTGATGGAGGCTTAGACTCCCACTCATATTGTAGAATTAGCTTACATTTCCTTGTATGAAGTAGTTGTTCTAGAGATTAGTTTGGCTTAGTCCAACATCTCTTAGCTTGTTATAAAATTAGTCTTATGTTTATGCTTTCATTTCCATGCATAGAGGGAGATAGCTTACCTTTGGTTGTGGATCACCCTCCAAAAGTGACTATCTTTCTTCTACTTTTAATTTGTGTGCCATTCACTTCCATTGCTTGAGCTTCTTTCTTCCCTTAGAGGAGTGAAACTCTTTCACTTTTCTAGAGTTTTGCCAAAGCCGTGAAGGGTGGAACGTGATTCACTCATTCTTTGTCGAAGATCGGCTCCTTGTTTATTGTGCTTTGTTTGGTGAACCCTCTACTTGGAGGAATGAGCATCACTCACTTTTCTAGCTTTACCAAAGCCATGAAGAGTGAGTAGTTTCTCATTCACTCTTTAGTAAGAGGAGAAGGGCATGTATAAATTATCCGGATGTTATATTTGTGCAATTTCGATTATGTTTAATGCTATATATTCTCCATGCTTATTGAATGATTGATTGCATCTAGCAAAACTAAGGTACTTTGTATAACCAGAAGTTCTTTCTATAACATAGATAACTCTTGTATAGAAAGACTCATTGGTTCAAGGCAAGTACCCCGGCTAGATCTTCATGACTATCCTTCAATCTTCACCATTATTGTGCTTCAATTAAAGAATGGAAATGGAACATTAATGTCATGATTGGATGTCTTGTATAAACACTTGGTTGTTTGTAGATGGGTTAAGTCTCGGCACAGACAATTCTTGTAAACTTCTAGAAAGACATCGGAATCATGTTCTTAATTCTCTTAATCCACCTTTATCTTCCGATTAACCTTGTAACACCCCGCATTTTCTTTTATATATGTATATAGATATATAGTAAATAATTGTTGTAAAAATGTGGATATGTGTAGTGATGTGTGTTTGAATTTGGTAGATTGGAAAAGTAGAGATTTAAAATATTAGTGGAAATAATAGTTGAAATTTAGTTTTAATAAGTGAAAATATGAAATTTTAGGTCCTAGAACTTGTATTAAATAGGTTTGGTGTAAAAATATGTGTTGGAGAGGTTTGGGATGGATTTGGTTGGCTTAGGAATGGATTGGAAATGGAAAAGGGATGAAACAATGAACAGTGCACGTAAACAGTGCACTGGCTGTAACTTCAAGCCCAATTTAGACCTTGATGCAGTCAATATCTTTCAAAACTCAAAACATGAAAGTTGTAGAGTTATTTCTTAGCATTCCATAACATCTTAAATCATCTCAATCGGAGCTCGGATGAGAGAGTTATACCCAGATAACGAAGCGATGTCGAAACAGTCCGGCAGACTACCTTTCACCAATTTGATCATAACTCTTTGTTGGAAAGTCCAAATTGCGCACCGTTATTTTTGTTAGAACCCTAACTCGTATATCTTTCCAACCATATAGGTCACAGATACTAGAAATACCTGAGTCAAATCAGTTTATTCTCTGAAGTTGACCAAAAATCTGCACTGTGGTATTCTTTGGATAGTAATTTTAATGTTTCGAGTGTAAATTTATTTTAGTTTTGAAATAAATCATAAAAATAAATGTTTTTAGGTTAAAATAACATTAAAAATGAATCCGGAACGTCGAAAAACCTTAGGGTAGTCATATGGATCAAATTGGAGATTTTTAGTGGCAAAACCGTAATTTTGGAGAAAACCCAAATTCAGCCATGAACAGTAAACTCGCGGACTGCTGTGTTTAAAACACAGATTCAGCCCATTTGCCCTCATTTCTTTCACTCCCCTCACACCCCCACACCTCTTGGAACCCTAGAGAACATTAGAGAGGAAGAAAGGAAGGGAAAACCAATAGATTTAAGGGTAGATTCAAGATCAAATCTCAAGTTCTTCATACAAATTAAGGATTCAAAGTAGGGTTTTCTTTCATTCTTGTCCATTGATGTTAGGGTTATTATACATGTAGAATTTGGCTCTTAATAGTATGTATTTGTTATGGGTTCCTTGTTCCTTGGTATGTTTACAAACATTCACATGATTTGAACAAAATGATGGTTGGAAATCCATCAAACTCTAGTTTTTTTGGGGAAATATGGATTTTTCTCTATATCTTCACATCATCTTGATTTCGAAAATTCTAGAACTTTGTGTTGGGTAGTAAAATGATTGTATTGATAATCTCATGCTTATTTCCTTTAAACTTGTCTCTTGTAACATGATTTGCGAAATGGGTATGTTTTATTAAATTGTTCTATTATGTATCTTGCTTGTGAAAATTGGGGAAAATCATGGAATTTGCTTGTATATGAGGTTGAGTATATTGTTGGTATGTCACTCTTGTGTATGGTGTTGTGAGGGACTTGGATTACCTTCGAAAACTGCCGTAGAGCGTTAGAGGTTAGTTTATCCCAATGGGGGGTGAGATGGTTGCCTAATGCTCGTAGTGGATCATTGTGGTGACAGTGACCACTATTGTTCACGGATACCGGGAAAAATGGTTAGTATACTAGACACCTTGGGAGGATCTCGTCAATGTCGTATGAGACGGTACACGCCCTTCCTAAATTGATCTATGATTGTTAGTGGAAATGGGTGAACAAGGTAGAATCGTCGGGTAGATTCATGAGAAGCGACAACCTACTTGAGTGGTACCAAATAGAAATTATTGTTCATTGTACCAAATATTATTTCTCCAAGAGTTTCGGGTAGTATGGGGTGCCGCGATAACTTGTGGAAATGGTGTATGGTGGAGTGGATTATGTTGGAAATTGTTTGTCAATTAAACGTGGTTTTATTCTCTTTCAATTCCTTATTATTGTACAAACTTGAGATCTCCTTTAAAATGTCCTTATTTTATTTTAGAAATTTATTTATATGTATGTGCGAAATGTGACCTACCTGTTTTACTTGATTTCAAAACCTTGAATGGGTTTGGAAGGATCCTCCTACAGAGCCTTGTGCTCACCCCCCTCCCCCTTACTTCCCCACCTTTCAGATTTTGCCTTTGACGAGGAGCTGGGAGTCGAGGGGTCGACACATTGGGAGACTCCGACAGAAGAGAGCGTGGATCCCGAGGTGGACGCGTAGAGCGACCCCCCTCCCCCCCTTTCTTTTGTTATAGACTTGGATAATCTTTTGGGAGAATTGTATAGCCTAGTTTTATTTTGTAAATTCCGCTGTGTATTATAGTACTTTTGTGGGGATGTAAAGGCCCTAGCTTGGCCTATTCTTTTGGAATAACATGTAAATTTGATGTATTGATTTTATGGTAGTTAAATGGACCCGGTGTGGTCATTACAGTAGAATTGCACAGGTTGTGTTTTGGGTAGAGCTCCCCGAACAAAGGAGACTCTGCCCGAATTTTGTTAAATTAAGGACCCCCGGTTATTTATGGATTTATTAGTTGCACTCATGATATGAATGGTTATTGAATGTAATGCCGTCCAGGGTGGTATTTGGGGCGTTACAAACCTGTTGTTGACACGGGGGTTAATTGAGTTATCAAGCACAAATGTAACATACCGGATAATTAACTACATGTCCAGATCCTTGAGCTAAAGAGTGACTATTTTATATTAGAGCTTATCTCATACTTTGTTTAGAGAATTCTCTTGGAAAGAATCTTATATTCTGTCCAGGAAATCTCACACCTCACATAACTTCAAATCTCAAGGGTTACAATCAATAGGTCTCCACCACTGCTTACCCCAAAACACCAAGAAGAGTTCCCTGAGGATTCGACTCAGGACTCAAACCGGATTATTACTACAGCTTGACCGCCTGCACTTGGGTGTAGACATTTTGGATCAAGTCACCTACCTCTAAACCCTAAGTGTAAACTACCAAAAGCAATCAAACCAACATGATACCTCTACTCCTCATCATCATCTCCTGACCCCTCCTCGTAGCTCTCATTATCATCTCCTGACCCCTCCTCGTCGTCGGAGTCCTCATCATCATACTCCACCTCTAAAAAATTAGAAGGTGGAGGCACGTCAGGGATAGGATCTCCCAGGAATGTATTCACGTACATCATGGTTATCATCAATGAGAGTTGCCGCATAGTCCAACTGAATTCATCAAGCCTCCCCTCTATAGCGTCCGGGTGCTGAGAAACTGTACAAGGTGGGGCAGTGGTGGATGGCCTAGCAGTAGATGGTTCAGCTGTGAAGGGTCCCGATGTAGATGGCTCGACTCCAGGTGGCCTCGTCCTCTCTTCTCTCTGGCCCACCCCTCCACTCATCGCGGTCCTCTTCATACTACTAGAATTCCCTATGGCTCCGAACTCTGAGGGAAAGGTGACATCTAAGGGACTATCCTTGACCTTGTAGTGGAGGCATAGCTTGGTTACGAGATTGGAAAATGGGAGATTCGCCTTCAGCTTGTTAGCCTGGGCGTACTCTTTCATTTCCTCCTAGATCATAAGTGCAATGTCCATCCTTTTCCCTGTCATGAAGGCGTGGAGGAGAGCCAGCTTTCTTTCCTCGGGGTCTTCTCCGCTCCCCAAGGCATCAAGTTGTAGTGTAGGACCTTATTCATCACCCCGTACGTATGCTTGAGTGCCCTGACTTGGATTTTGCCTTTGAATTACGTCGGGCCCTCATACATCAAATGCACGTACTCCATAAGTGATTTACTCCCTTGGGTGTTGTGAGGGTAGACTGGGACATTGGGAGGAGGTCTCACATATTGCATAACGTCCGCAATCACTGCCGGTGTAATCTCCATCACCTTCCCCTTCACATTCGTCTTAAGCAAAAATAAGTCTTCATCCACCACCCTTAGCCGCTGATAAAACTCCCTACAGTATGAAAGGACGTAACCCTTTACGGGCTCCAGCCAAATGTTGATTCCATGTCCCTCAATTACCCGAACTACCTCATCATGTGGCCCGAGGGTGGGCTTGTCCACGTGACGCTAGCACGTCACATTCTTCTCTTCAATACTCTTCCTACGAGCATCGTTCTTTTGTTTCTTTCTCCTCTCTCCACTTCCACCACTAGGCCCCACCATCATCCTCTTACATTGTCTTGTGCCTGTGGGTGGTGGAGGATTGGGTTCCGTTCCCGTGGGTGGTGGGGCACTTGGTCCCGGTTGCTTCGTTCAAGCCATGAACATCAAGAACGCCCCAAGGGCCACAATTGGCAAAAACAAACTCCACAACCCTTAAAAAACATCAAAAGAAACACATGAGTACTTAACCAAGCAAGCCATGAGGATGGAATCCAATCTTTTGGTGAAAACCAAGGTGTAGTGGGTTTGGGGAAAAATGGAGAAAATGAGGGTTTGTGAGAGAACTCCAACCAATTTGCAATGAAATCGTAGTGAAAATCAACCCAAAAATGGATGGGCTAGGATTCTTTGAGGTTTTGAGAAGTTTTGAGGGAGAGGAGACGGCTTCTAGGATGGAGAATAATGGAGAAAGTGAAGAGACTTCCCATGAAAATCAGATTTAAAACCTCGGTTCCTGGTTTTCTAGGCAAAACCTACCGGTAGAGCGATCAAAACCTATCGGTAGGTTTTGTGCACTGGAAAATTCTACCGGTATGTTTAGGCAAACTCCTACCAGTAGGTTTTGGCTTTTTTTCAAAAAATTCCTGTGCTTTGATTTCCAACTCTACTCCAAGTCTATTCAATTCCTATACCTCCTAATGACCTATTTACAACTTTTAACTTCACAAAAAATCTGAACCGATGTGAGTGAACCACAAATGAGTGACCATGCCCAAATCCATTTACGAAATTGAAATGCAATTTGAGTTTTTGATGCTTTCAAAACACATGACATGGATTTCCAAGTTTAACTACCAAATGAACACCCTGTATGTAAAACACAAATCTATAATGCAAAGGCATTCTTAATCCTTCCTAATATCTAAAGTTGGGCAATATTCCCCTATCCTACAAGTATAGGGTTACATGACAACATTGTTCAAACACCCGAACTAAGCATACATGAACTTCATTATGGCTTTAAATGCTATTCTAGAGTATAAACATACACATTTGTTTTCAAACTCATGTGTGTGTGAAGTGAACATGTACTTTAAACATTTGCCCAATGGAATTCACATTCACTGAGCCATCCAAATTTAGCTTTGATGCAAACTCACCAAGGGTTCTTCTAAAAAATGAATAACGCTATGATTATCCTGACATGCTCTCCGTGTGTATATGTGAGATAAAATCTTGTGAACAAACTGAAATATGCTTACAAATAACCCAAAAATGAGGTACATGCATAATAAATGAAACAACCTTGGCATAATCTCATGAATGGAATATTAGGGCACTAGATAGCAAAACCAACTTTTCTTTCTCTTTGAAGGTATGCTTTCACCATGCTTTCTCTAGATCATTTAGAACTTTCAAAGGTTGTAATGAGCCCTTTGGGGTGATATTAAGGCAAATGAAACAAAGGATAGAGAACAACAAAGAGGGTTATTCCGAGGGCATGACCTTTATTGTCAAACATTTCCCTTTTTGTGGATTTTTTAGCTTAACACCTTCACTTCACTTTTTCCTTCTTTTTCTTCTTCTTTCCTTAACATTTTCCTTTTCCTTTTCCTTTTCCTTTTCCTTTTCTCATTCTTTTCTTTTTCCACCCCTTTTTCTTTTTTTTTTTCTTGGATTTTTCTTTCTTTTCCATTCAAAATTTTTGAATTTGGCACCATATATCCCTTCCTAGGTTTCCTCACCACAATTCCTTCTCTTTATGATCACTCACAATCAGTCTCGAAATAACCAAGGTGTGGTAATTTTTATCATTTTGCACTAGCTTGGTCAATCACGTGGCATGGAAACGAATCTTTAACTTAGACTCAATCACAGTACTAAGGATAGAATTTTTTGCAAGAAAAAAGGCTAAGACTCAAAGTGAATCAAAGATGACCTAAGATCATTTCTAGATAAGTATGGGGAAACATATTGCATTTCAAGACAAAGTCATTTAACTACCCAAATGCACGCTAACCAAAGCAAGCATAATGAGATTATTGAACATATTTGAAAATTGAAAAATTGTTCCTTGAGTAAATGTAAGTTCCCTCCAACAAGAATTGGCACTAAAGCTCTCATGGGTACTTAGTCATCTCCACTATTTATGTCAAGCTCTAAAATGTGCAATCCGTAAATTGTCAAAATTACACATTCAAGGTGCACTTATGGTTGAGTTCAAAAGCAAACAAGTATGTGATACTCTGGCATAGGATAAACTTCTATAATGTGCTCATGTATTCAAAGTTCAAAGCGAAGATCCCAATATCACTAAACTCATAACACTTTGAACGGGGGAATATAGTTCAACATTCAAATATTTTTCTCAAAAAAAAATTAAAATTTTTTTCACATATTTCTCAATTATTCTAAACAACAAATTTGTAGAATATGTGAATGGTGAATTTCACCACAAAATGGTATTATCAACAAAAAAATTTCACAAAAATTGGTGTATCATACAAATGGTGCATCTCACCCTCCCAACTTGATTCATGCATTGTCCTCAATGCAAAAAAAAAAAGATATGTCATGCAATGATGGACTTAAAAAGATAAGAAGGGTAAGAAAACACCTCGCAATGTGCTTTGAAAAAAACACCAACATCTGTAACTAAGAAGGAAAACACTATGTATAGAATGAAGTAAGTAAAAAAATTAACTTGCAAGTAAAGGATAAAAGAAAGCGACTATACACTAAATCTACTTGGACAGTTATTCCTCAACATGGTCTGAATAGACCAGATCCACCAATTCCTCCTCCACCATTTGAACCTCAAAACATTCGAAGAATGGCTTAAGTCTTTGGTCATTAACCTTGAATGATTTACCATCTTCAGGGTTTTTTAATTCCACGGCTCCGTTAGGGTAGGCCACCTTGACAAGATAGGGGTCATCCTAATGAGATCGGAGTTTCCTTTGGAAAATGGAGAGTCGAGAATTATACAAGAGCACTTTTTGTCCGGGATCAATTGTCCTTCTCACAATGGATTTTTCATCAAAAATCTTTGTCATTTCTTTGGAAAATTTTGAGCTCTCTTATGCATCTCTACGGATTTCTTCTAATTCATTCAACTCCAACTTCCTATTCTCTCCGACTATTCTCGAATTGAAGTTCAAGGTTTTAATGGCCCAATATACCTTGTACTCCATCTCTACCGAAAAATGACAAGCATTGCCATAGACTAGCCTATAGGGAGACATACCTAGGATGGTCTTGTAAGCAGTGCGGTAAGCCCACAAGGCATCGATCAACCTAAGTGACCAATCCTTTTGATTTGGGTACACCGTTTTCTCTAGTATATTTTTTATCTCCATATTGGCCAACTCGGCTTGGTTATTAGTCTGTAGGTGATAGGCGGTGGACACCTTGTGTGTTACACCATATTTATGCATTAAGGATACAAATGGCCTATTGGAAAAATGAGACCCACCATCACTTATCATTGCATGAGGTACCCCAAACCTTGAAAAGATGTTTTCTTTTAAAAACTTGACCACAACTCGATGGTCATTGGTCTTGGCTGGGATGGCCTCTACCCACTTGGACACATAGTCCACTGCCAGTAGGATATAGAGGTAGCCAAAGGACATAGGGAATGGACCCATGAAATCGATGCCCCAAAAATCAAATATCTCAATTATAAGTACGGGGGAGAGGGGCATCATGTTCCTATGGGTCACACTTTCCAACCTTTGGCACCTATCGCATTCTTTGCAAAATGAAACACAATCTTTAATTAGAGAAGGCCAATAAAAACCGGATTGTAAAATCTTAGTCGAAGTCTTCTTGGAAGAGAACTGTCCACTGCACGCCTTAGAATGGCAAAAAGAAAGTACGTCTCTTTGTTCATCTTCAGGTATGCACCTCTACATGACTTGATCGGGGTAATATTTGAACAGGTACGGGTTGTCAAAGTATAAGTAATTCACATCCGCCATGAATCTCCGTTTGTCCTCCGGGCTCCAATGAGGTGGGATTTGTCCTGTGGCAAGAAAATGACATATATCAGCATACCAAGAACAAACATAATGAATGGAAAACAAATGATCATCAAGAAAGAACTAAGGGATAGGGACGTGCTCTTTGGCGTCTTGGACGACAAGTGGTCCGCCACCACATTCTCTACTCATTTCTTGTCTTTGATGATCAAGTTCAATTCTTGAAGAAGGAGGATCCACCTAATGAGTCTCAATTTCGCGTCCTGCTTAGATAACAAAAATACTTCAAAGTAGAGTGATCAGTATAGACTACAATAGGCAAACCAATGATGTATGACCTAAACTTGTCTAATGCAAATACTAAAGCTAGCAACTCTTTTTCAGTGGCAGTGTAATTCATTTGTGCTTCATTTAGAGTTTTACTTCCCTTTGCCCAGCACTGTGCCGACTGCGTAATCACTCACGTAGCACATAAGCTCAAATGGTAATTCCCACTTAGGTGGTCGCATGATTGGAGGTGAAATGAGCATGCTTTTAGGCATTTTAAAAGATGCCTCACAATCATCCGACCACACAAAGGGAACATCTTTTGCAAGCAAATTAGTCAAAGGTCTTGCCAATGCACTAAAATCTTTTATGAATCTACAATAAAAATTGGCATGGCTAAGAAACGACCTGATATCCTTGACAACCTTTAGAGTGGGGAGGTTGGAAATTGCTTCCACCTTGGATTTTTCTACTTCGATCCCCTTTACGAACACGATGTGCCTAAGCACTATCCCTTGTGTCACCATGAAGTAGCACTTCTCCCAATTGAGCACCCAGTTCTTCTTTTCACATCATTCTAGCACCCTCTCCAAATTCTCCAAGCAACCATTGAATGAGTCCCCAAACACTGAGAAGTCATCCATGAACACCTCTACAATCTTCTCCACCATATCGCTAAAGATCCCCATCATGCATCTCTGAAAAGTTCCCTGGGCATTGCACAACCCAAATGGTATGCGGCGGTAGGCAAAGGTACCAAAGGGGCATGTGAAGGTGGTCTTCTCTTTGTCCTCCAATGAAATCTCTATTTGAATGTAGCAAGAGTAGCCATCCAAGAAACAATAGAATAGATGACCAGCTACCCTCTCCAGCACTTGGTCAAGGAATGGCAAGGGGAAATGATCATTTCTTATACATGAGTTGAGCTTCCGATAATCAATACAAACTCTCCAACCGGTGACCACCCTTGTTGGAGTCAACTCATTCTCCTCATTTGATACCACAGTGACCCCCGACTTCTTTGGCACTACTTGAGTAGGACTAACCCATTTACTATCGGCAATTGTAAAGATCATGCCCACATCATGTAGTTTGAGCACCTCATCCCTCACCACGTCCTTCATGATAGGATTTAGCCTCCTTTTGTGGTTGTCAGGATGATTTGGAGTCTTCTTCCAAATAAATTCAATGAGTGCAAATGAGGGGACTAATCCCCTTGATATCGGCAATTATCCGACCGATAGCTCCCTTATGCCTCCTCAACACTTTCAGTAAATTCTCTTCTTGCCTCGGGCTCCAAGGAAGAGCTTATCATCACCGGGAATGTCTTGTGCTCCCCTAGGAATGCATACTTGAGGTTGGATGGTAATTGCTTCAAATCCAAGATTGGTGTTTGCACGGTTGATGGAAAGATTTTCTTCTCTTGTGGTGGAAGTTTTTCAAATGTTGGGACCCAACTTCCTACCCCCTTGTACACTTTCTGAATCCTCCTCTTCAACAAACTCTTCCTCCTCCAACTTCATATTGCTAAGTAAATCCAGTTGACCTCATGAACTTCCTCATCATCACCCGGTTGTTTGCACAAGTTAAACACATTGAGATCCATCGTCCTGTTCCCAAAGGCAAGCTTCATTAATCCATTCCTACAATTTATCACAACATTAGATGTAGCAAGGAAAGGCCTACCTAATATGACAGGAATTTGTGAACTAGGATTAGCAGCGGGGTGAGTATCAAGCACAATAAAGTCAACGAAAAAATAAAAATTGTCCACTTTGACTAAAACATCATCAGCTACTCCCCTTGGTGTTCTTATGCTTCTATCTGCCAATTGAAGAGTGATTGGGGTTGGCTTCAACTCCTCAAGTTGCAACTGTTGGTACACCGAGTAGGGTAGGAGGTTGACATTTACTCCCAAGTCTAGCAAAGCTTGCTCCACACGGCAATTCCCAATAGTTATGGCAATGGTAGGGCAGTGGGGGTCCTTGAACTTGGGTGGTGTGTTAGTCCTCAAGATGGAACTCACTTGCTCCGTAAGAAATGCCTTCTTGTGCACATTCATCTTGCTCTTCGCGGTGCACAAGTCTTTCAAAATCTTTGCACATGAAGGTACTTACTTTATGACATCTAGGAGCGGAATGTTTATCTTATCCTGCATAAAAATTTCAATAATACCCAAGTAGTTGGCAAGTTTAGCCGGTGTTTTCAAACATTGGGGAAAAGGGGCCGAAATAGAATAATCATGCACATTCAAATCAACAATTTTTTTCTTTTCATGTGTCTCACCCCCCTCGGAGTTGCCCTTAATCTCTTTTTCATTTGCCAATGTGGATTTTGGTGAGACTTTTGGTAAAATGGTTTTGTCAATTTGTTTGCCACTCCTAAGGGTGGTGACCGCCTTGAGTTGCTCACAACTCTCCTTGGTAGACTCGGACGACTCAATCACGTGTTGACCCCTAGGATTTTCTTGGGATTGAGTAGGAAATTTCCCTTTCTCTTGTTTGGACGACCCTATAGCACTGGTTAACTTAGTGATTTGAGTCCAGATGTCATTAAAAGCGGCGACAGTTTAATTGTTGATTGTGGTTTGGCTTTGAATGAATTGGTGCACTACATCCTCCAAGTTTCTCTTATAGGGAGGTTGGTAAGTGGGCGGGTTAGGTGATCCTTGTTGACCAAACCCTTGTTGATTGGACCAGAGGTATTGGGAGCTAGACGAGGGGCCTTGACCATGATATGGTTGGTTTTTCTTGGGTGGAATGGGAGGTATGAATGAGCTAGACCCATGAGGAATGGGATTTTCATTCTTCCAACTAAAGATCGGGTGATTACTCCAACCCGGATTGTATGTGTTGGAGTGTGGAGAGAATGATTCCCTACTTTGATTGAAGGCATTCACTTTCTCATGGTATACCTCTTTGAGTGCCAAAATGTTTGGGCACTCCGAGATGGAATGCTCAACACTCTCACAAATAGAGCAAAATTCTTCGGCCTTTGTGACATTAGAAATCTCGTGTCTCCTATTCACCTCTAGACTCTCCACCTTGCGGGACAATTTTGTGATTTTTGAAAGCAAGTCCTCCTGGTCACGCAAGTTATACATCCATCCCCCACTTGGTTGACTACTACCCGGAGATGACCTTAGCACATCGGTGGGATCCGTGATATCCCAAGATTGAACATTTTTCGCCAATGTGTTAAAGTAATCAAGGGTTTCATCTCGATCTTTGTTAAGAAACTCTCCATTACACATCAGGTTTATGAATTGTCAATGGCCCGGTATAATTCCCTCATAGAAGAAAGTCATCAATTTCCATGCTTCGAATCCATGATGTGGAATGGAGTGTAGCAAACCATTGTATCTATCCCAACATTGATAAACTTCTCATTTGGTTTTTTCAAAAATTTTTGAATTTGTTTCATAAGAGCAGTGGTCTTGGGCACCGAAAAAAATTTGTTCAAAAATTCGGAAAGCATTTGTGCCCAAGAACTTATCGATCGGGGTTTCAATGAGTTCAACCATGTTTTGGCTTTGTCTTTGAGGGAGATGGGAAATAATTTCATGCGTGCCATGTCCTCCATGGCATGATTGGTGATGAATGTTCCAACAATTTCCTCAAATTCCTTAATGTGTAAATAAGGATTTTCTCTTTCAATTTCATGGAATTCAGGAAGTAGTTGTAACATTCCCGATTTAACAAGAAAGCCATGGGCTTGCATGGGCAAAAGTATATAAGAGGGTGTGGTGCTTCGATTTGGTTGGAGATAATCCCTCATTGACCTCGCCGGAGGATCAATTGAGATATTGTTTCCTTCATTTCTAGGAGGGGGGAATTGCATTCGGGGGTTTGGCACTCGAGGGTTTTGCACTCCCCCGCCCCTTGGAACATTGGCACCTACATCCTCAAAATTGTCTCCGGTATCCTCGGGTGGGTCTTGATCTAGATTCATATTTGGTCCTAGGGCTCGTCTCACTAGTCTATTTTGGTCGTCCTGTCCCCACATATAAAAACACTATCTTCAATGAAAGAAAGAAGATACAATACACAAATATGTACAAAGGAGCAATGTACCTCGGCCCATGATGAAAATCACGGGACTTACCTCCGTTGTCTCGAAATCACCTTTCGAATTCAACGCTTAGCCTTTCCCGGCAACGGCGCCAAAAATGCTTGATTGCGTTCATCCTAATCTACAAACACGAACCCGGTAGTGTGTATATGGCTTATATGAGCAGGTGAGTGTCACTCTCCCTCAAATTCAATGCTAGAAATGGAGAAAAACGTGTGTGTGAAAGAAAATACTTGTGTGTGTGCAAAAGTGCTCCCCAAGCGAAGAGAGACTTGCAAATGTTGTGTTTCACTTGGAATGGGTATTCCAAGGTCGTCTCCTTAGGGAAGATAGGTCAAATTTCTTTGAAATGTGATTGGTTAACAACTAAAAATTGGAAAATTGTGAGTTTTGTGTTTTGAAAAATTGTGTTTTGATGAGAAAATGCAAGGAAAATAGGGTTGGCTAATCCATAGGGGTCATTCCAATGGGAATGCCAAATTGACTCAATTCATTCCACCAATGGTGTCTCGATGTTTGATTGATTCGTACGAAGTGAGGGACTAATATGGATGTGTTAGGCCCAAGCATACCCCGTGACAAGTCTACGGTTTATCAAGAGCCCACAATCACGTCCGCACTCAACTTAGTCAAATCAAATACTTTACACTACGAGAAAAAATGAAAGAGAGTCGATTTCACATACCCATGAGAAAAGTCCCCTTAGATTAGCCAACTAAGTGCTTAGCTACTCATAATGAAAAAAAAAATTGAACACAAAGTGTAGAGACATGGTATAGAAATGGAGCATGAACTTGTATTAATGCAAGAAAAGAGCTAAACTACGAGAGAAATGGCATTCGTAGTCAAAATAAAAAGATTGGAAACAAATACTGAAATGTAGAACTTGAAATGCTAGAAAACCCTAGCTAAGCTTGCATACAACTTGAATAAAAGAGTTTTAAGTGAAAAAGGGAAAGATTACAAGTAATTTAAAGCTTAAAACACTGAAAATGGTGAAGAAATATGAAAAACCCAGCTTTCTCTCTCTAACTTCATCTTCTACCTTGAGCTTCTCTCTCTAAAACTATGTGTGTAGCTGAATAATGGTGTAAGAGTCCTTCCAATTTTGTCCAAAACTCCTCTATGGTCTGTAAGAACTAAAGTGTAATGAGTGGAGGGAGTATGGACACTGTCACAAGCAACCACAAGCCAACATGCCTCTTCCATGCTTTTCCCCTAACCATTCATCTTCTCTCTCTTCCCTCTCCTTCCTTTCTCCTCTTCAACCAGATATGTTTGGTCAAGGAGATCATCTTGGTTTGTAAAATGTGTCAAGGCCTGGTCTGGATAAGCAGAGGTGGGCCCACGAAGAAGGTGGAGAAGTGTAGTAGGCAACTGGCAAGTCTGTGTAAAACTTGCCGGTAGAACGATTGTAGCATTCCCCCTAGTATGTGGTGTTCAATCGTTACCTGCTGACAAACCCCACACTTGGCTATGAACTTAGCTATGTCCCGCTTCATCCCCTTCCAACAGTAGTGGCGTCTCATATCCTGGTACACCTTAGTATTATCCGGGTGGATGGTGAGCGTCATCTAGTATCATATTCTCTCCTGAAATTCTACTTCATCATTACATATTAACCAATTATCCACTGTCTCACCTCACTGTAGCTGTGACGCCCCTAAAACCGGGGGTCCTTGTTCTTGATCCGAAATGTGTACACCCAAGTGCAGGCAGTCAAGTTGGAATAATAATCCGGTTTGAGTCCGGAGTCGAATCCACAGGGAACTTTTGTTGATATTTCTGAGGTGAGCAATGGTAGAGACCTATTGATTGTAACCCTTGAGATTTGCTGTGAGATATGAGTTTTCCTGGACAGAATATAAGATTCTTTCCAAGAGGATTTTCTTAACAAAATAGGAGATAAGTGCTAATTAAAAAGAGTCACTCTTTAGTGCAAGGATCTGGACATGTAGTTAGTTATCCGGTTTTTCATAATTGTGCTTGATAACTCAATTAACTCCCGTGTCAACAGCAAGTTAATCGGAAGATAAAGATGGATTGTGAGAATTAAGAACATGATTCCGATGTCTTTCTAGAAGTTTACAAGAATTGTCTGTGCCGAGACTTAACCCGTCTACAAACAAGCAAGTGTTTCTACAAGACATCCAATCATGATATTAATATTCCATTCTTTAAATGAAGTACAATAAGGGGGAGGATTGAAGGGTAGTCATGAGGATCTAGCCGGGGTACTTGCCTTGAACTGATGAGTCTTTCTATGCAAGAGTCATCCGTGTCATAGAAAGAGCTCACAGTTATACAAAGTACCTTAGCTTTGCTAGATGCAATCAATCATCCAATAACAAGAAGAAATAAACGTTAAGCATAAAAACATTGCACAAATATGATTCCCGGATAACTTATACATGCCCTTCTCCTCTTACTAAAGAGTGAATGAGAAACTACTCACTCTTCATGGCTTGGGTAAAGCTAGAAAACTGAGTGATGCTCATCCCTCCAAGTAGAGAACTTAAAAGATAAAGTAACAACAAACACGGAGCCAATCTTTAACAAAGAATGGGCGAATCACGTTCCACCCTTCACGGCTTTGGTAAAGCTCTAGAAAAGTGGAAGAGTTTCACTCTTCTAAGAAAGAAAGAAGCTCAAGCAATGGAAGTGAAATGCATGAACAATAAAAGTAGAAGAAAGCTAGTCACATTTGGAGGGTGGCTTCCTCAACCAAGAATTGGAGGGTTGCTTCCTCAACCAAAAGGTGAGCTATCTCTCTTCTTTGCATGTAAAATGAAAGCATAAACATAAGCATAAACATAAAACTAATTTTATAACAAGCAAGAGATGTTGGACTAAAGTCAACCTAATCTCTAAAATAAAGACTTCATACAAGGAAAATAAGCTAAATCTACAATGAGAGTGGGAGTCTAAGCCTCCATCAACTTTCCTACTTCCTACTTGGCTCCCCAAAGCTCTCCAACAAGGGGAGTATTTATAGGCAAGAGGAGGAGACAAGAGGAGGTGAAGGAATAGTGTTTGTCGCCCAAGTCCAAGTGAACAGTCAACAACTCTGCTGCCAGTCTGTGGAGAACGTTCGAACGTGAGTTGGCGTTCGAACGTTGTTTCTGTTTTTGCACTAAGGGCGTTCGAACGTTGACTGTCGTTCGAACGTTTCTTCTGTTTTTGCACTAAGGGCGTTCGAACGCCAGATTTGCTCTGAACCTTTCACTCGAGTGGTCTGTTGGTCTTCTGTGAAGTTCAGTTCCAACTCTTTGCAGTAGTTTGGTCTTCCATCAACTCAAGTGCACGTTCGAACGTGAGTTGGCGTTCGAACGTGACACTCAAGTGCTTCAGAGCTCCAGTCTTCTTTCCTAACTGCAACACGCCTTCTCTCAGCAGTTGAGTCTGCTACGGTGTAATGTGGACATTCGAACGTGAGTTGGCGTTCGAACGTCCTGGCTGTGCTCCAAGCTGCTCCAATTTTGGCTCTAATGTGGTGGTGTTACATCCAAGTGTGGTACTTGTTGTTCTTGGGTCCTTGTTCAGTTTAGGGCCTGAAATGACATCACTTAAACTCCATTAAAGTACAGTTAGTCTTAAAATGTCATAATAATATGTCAACTTTAAGTACTGATCACACTCCCCAACCTAAATATTGCTAGTCGCTAGTAATACGAAAAAGAAAAATCTACTCCAAATGCCATTTTCGTAGGTCATCCGGTTGCATTTAGCTTATGCAACAAGCCGTTGAACCACTAGGTTTACCCTAGCGGACGAGTGTTGTCTCGTGAGGGTTTCCAGGGAAGCTACCCACAAACTTCAGTCGAACAGATGTGCATAGGAGAGTGCTGATTAAAGTAAATTAGCATCATGGTTGTTGAGACACCAGATTCTCAATTTTGACTTATATCTCACACGTCCTTATTTCAAAGGTACTCATTCTATGCAAAAATTATCATTTGTCACATTGGTATTTGAAATTCTCAATGCAGTAGGAATGATCATTCAAGCAACAGGAATTGTTATGTAACAAATACTTCATTTTATCACCTTCCATGGATAGTTTCGATTTCACAAACCTCACATAGTATACCCTTAGCAAAAGTTCACTCTGATTATAGTGACTTGTTTCTCACAGATCATGTGATCAGAAGATGGTCAATCGAAAAATCACATGCACAATTAGGAAATGAGTGAAATTTTAAAGAAGCAACTACTTATGTTTGGCATAATCTCATGAAAGAATATTAACGCAATTAAAAGAAATGCTATTTACCATATCCCAATTTTGATTAACAACACATGCATGTAACAAACTTGAGATCAATTAGGGCTTTTCATAGGTTGTAGCGTGGCCAGAGGTCAGTGGCTAACGAAACGACGTCAGGGATTTTCAAAAGCTATCTTCTGTTTACGTATTGTAGCACACCTTTTTCTAACTTCTTGATATTTTGCCGAGAGATGACATTTCTTTCTTTCACTTTTCTCATTTTTCACTTTCTTGGCAAGTTCTTGCCTTTTTGCTTCTGTTTTGTTTCACTTGTTCCAATCAACTCTTCTTGGATGATAATCTCGAATGCTTCTTTTTCTTTTCCTTTTCCTTTTTTTGTATCATCTTACAAAGAGGATGTAAGAAAATTAGATAGCCAAGGTATGTCAAGTATGTTTTCCTGTGGATTGGTAATCATATAGGTTTATCAAAGAAAAATTCATACATTGATGGCTCAAACATGGCTAACGAGGGATAAATTTTGTCAAAGAAAGGTCTAAGGCTCAATATTATATCAAAGATGGCCTAAGATCATTTCTCAAGCATGTGCACATGTATGTGTCGTATACGATGGTTCCTTGTGGGATATGTCAATAGATCACTTTTAGGTGCGTCAATCAAAGCAAGGTTAATGAGATCATTCAAAAATTGAGAGTGAAAAGAATTTACTTGAGTAAACATTGATTGTCTCTCGAAAGCATCGTTAGGTTCGAAACTCACCCTGGTGTTCTTTGTTATATCCACTGTGTATGTCGGTTTTTCCAGGGGGTATTGGTTATATACCAATTCCATTTTTGAGTTAGATCCTCCTGTACCTTTAAAATAACAAATATCGATGTACAAATGACAATTTAAGTATAGAGAGAATACCAATTTTTTCAAGAAATGTGGTTTTAAGTCTCGGTGTCAAACCGATCATGTGCATATTTACTCTAGCATGCATTCTTAACATCCACATTTGTTCCTGATTCGCACTTTTTAGTGTGTCAGAATTATATTATTATATTACACCCAAGTATAAGTGGTCGAATTGTAGTTTTCTTGGTTTTTGAGTCCAAGTATCGATCCCACAGAGAGTTTTAGTAATTAAAATAAAATAAAATAAATAAAATAAAAATAAAGCAATAAAAAGGTTGTTTGGAGTAGTTTGATGTTTGATTGCTTGTGGTGTGAGCTTAGTCTAATGACGGTGTTAAAAACTTGATTCTAAAACAACAGGTGGAATAAAGGTGCAGAAATAAAATGCGTAAGTAAAACAGATTAATGACAGAAATATAAAAGATATCCTTCAGTTCAAGGATCCCACATGCTTTACATCGGTCTTGTTACGGAATTGCTACCTCACATCAGTTAACTTCCATTTTACTGGCAAGCTAACCGGCAGGTCTGATGTATATATATATTATAACACAGCTGCTTCTTAGGCTACACTGGGTATATTTATGTCAAATGATTAACCCAAGCAAACCAGAAGGACAAGCCATTCATGAGGAATACTTGAGTTATTCACTTGATCTCATGATTGCAAATACGTATATATATATAATAAACCATAACACAGCTGCTTCTTAGGCTACACCGGTGGTAATATATAGCACAGTTGCTTCTTAGGCTACACTGGGCTTAGATGTTCCAATTGATTAATTCAAGTAAAATCCGCAGGTGGTACAGACTATCTTCCGGCGACTTGTCAGGTCAACCGGTGGTAGTTAATCATAATACAGCTGCTTCTTAGGCTACACTGTATTTAGATATATCACCCAGAAAGTGAAGTTACTTGAGCGGCATACTTGAATTATTCAATAGGTTATCTTGTAATATTTATATATATATATATATATATATATATATATATATATATATATATAGACAGTAGAACTTCCTCAGCGTTCCAGTGTAGGACTAGCCATACTGAGAGGATCACCGGGGTTATTCCAGCAGGCAATATTATTATATATATAGTAATACCAGGCGTCAGTGGAACTTCCTCAGCATTTCGGTGGAAACGTCGGGGTCATTCTAGCTGGCCCGTCTTGTATATACATAATACTACCAGGCGTCAGTGGAACTTCCTCAGCATTCCAGTGGAGGATTAACCATACCGGTAGGAACGCCGGGGTCATTCTAGCTGGCCCGTCTTGTATATATAATAAACGTATAAATAAAACATCAGCAATTCCAAAAACAGATCAATATTATACATGTGTTCCCCTCGAACCGGAGGATATACGGAACTACTCACGCTCCATTGCTATAGACAAGCAAGGAGAGCTAGCAGTTGTCATTACAACAGAAAGGAAAGTGCGGAATTTAAATGTCTTTCGCAGGGAACGATTGAAACACAGCCACTCTTATAATCAGTTAAGATGAAAAAGTGGCGGCAGTTCAACTATTCGAATTGAAAGCTACACAAAAACTATAAAAGTACAGGACTTAGGACTGAAGTATAACACGGACCGGAGCGTGCTTTTTCTTTTTCTTTTCTCTCTTTTTCTTCTCTGAACTTCTCCTTGGAAGCTCTTGGTTCCGGCCTTAGGAAATGCAGAAGAAGCTGCAGTATTTATAGGCAAATGAAGGCAAGTGGGGGAAGAGATGAGGCTGAGTCTGACAAGGGTGACCGTCCGGACGGCAGTCCCACCGTCCGGACGGTGGTGCTTTGCTGGACACGGCCACTTGCATGCATGCTGAGTCTTCACGTTGGGTAATTACACTTTGGCCTTCATTCTTTACATTCCCTTGACATTGCTCCCTTGGTCTTGCGTTATTTCAGCATTTGTCCTGCAACTTTGAGATAAAATGTTATAACTAGTATTATTCCCGCACAAACCCTAATTCACTCTAAGTACTAATTCTTAGTGCATTTGTTATACTAATTCAAGTTTTTTGATTTTTGAATTTACACACAATTTAGGGTTAATCACACCCCCTAACTTAAACTTTACTAGTCCCTAGTAAAATAAAAAGAAAATATAATACAAGTGGGGTAAAATCATTTTCGTAGATTTTTGTTCGATTGCATTTAGCATATGCAATAAGCCATTAAACCCCTAGGTGATCCCTAGTGGACGAGTTGTGTCTCGTGAAGGTTTCCAGTGAAGCTACCTACAAATTTCAGTAATTAGGAATGCATATTCCATATTTTTCACATGCATGCTTAAGATGATATTTCTTCTGTCTTGCTAGAATGCTTCCTTTTTCTGATCACCTTGAGAGAATCATATGTTGGGTGTAGTATTATCTATATATTTTTATGAAAACTTGTGTGTGTGTGTAGTGATGTTTTTATTTTCAGAAATCACTTGAAAAATATTACCCTCTTTCATGGTAGTCTTGATGTCAATCCTTCCCTGGAATACACTCAGTAAGAATAGCACACATGTTATAGTGACTGTTCTCATAATTTTACATGTGATTAGAATATTGATAACAAAACAAATTATTGCACATGTAATAGAAAGGAGCGGTTATTTTAAATGGACTGGAAATTGACATAATCTCATGAAAGAATATTAACACTGTATTAAATATATTATTAACATTTTCCTTTTTAGATTGCTAGAATGGATGCAAATATATGATTTCTGGAATCAAAAAGGACTTTTATTAGGTTGTATTGTGGCCATTGGGTTTAGAGTTTAAGAAACGACGTTTATGGGGTTCAAAAGCTACCTTTTGGCATTCCTCTTAAAACTTTATGTATTCTTTCCATTTTTTTTTTTTTCACTTTCTTGGCTCTCTCTTTTTTCATTTTTCACTTTCTTGGCGAGTGCATTTTATGCTCCATCTCGCTTTTTGTTGAACGGGTGCGTTTTACGCTCCATCCCGTTCTCAACTCATGCTTTTTTTTTTTTTTTTTTTTTTTTCTTTTTTTTGAGTGCATTTTATGCTCCATCTCACTTTTTTGGTATCCTGTTGATTTAAAAGAGGGTGCAAGAAAATTATGTAGCTCAGGTAGGTTTAATATCTTTTTATCTGGCTCGGGTCTTTTTCAGGTTTCATGAAAAGAATTTATACTATTTTAGGCTCAAACATGGTTGACTAATGATATAATTTTGTAAAAGAAATGGTTAAGGCTCAAAATTAATCAAACATGGCCTAAGATCATTTTCCAGAAATCCTATATTTATATTCTTTCTAGATAAATAGTTAAGGGCAATGTACATAATATATTTCAAGACGTGCTAATCAAAGCAAATATAATGAGATTATTCAAAGAAAAGTTACCGCTGAATCGAAGATTCGTAGTTGAGTAGATGTAGCATTTCTCTCCAAGAAAGAATGGCTCTAATTCTGCATTTGGTTTGTTTTTTTTTTTTTTTTTTTTTTTTTTTTTTTTTTTTTTTTTTTACATCTCCACTATATATAGAAAGAGTGTAGTATTTTGCATGGTTTTCAAAAATAAAGACATCTGTTTGTGCTTCTAAGGTTAAGTTCGAATAAAAATATTGAGATAACGTACAGCTAAAATATGACAGTCTCATGAGATCAGATTGAGAGTATTTTCGCAAGGCATTAGAATATAATCCTAATCTAACTGTGAATTATATGAAATATACTTCCTACTTTAGCAATGTATGCTCTCATTTTAACAAAAACAATTTAAACATATTTAAATTTTAAACATACTAGTTCAAACATATATAAGCAAAACTTAACTAAGTTCAAATCACACAAGTATAAAACATAAAACATAACTTCAAGTTTTAAGTGCAGAAATTTAAAGTGCATAAAGTAAAAGGGTGAGTGAAAGAAAGTAATTTTTTTTTTTTTTTGTAAAATCTCCAGTCGATTTAAGAGTTAGAAGATTCTCCTCTAGAATGGTCTTGAAAATCTTCTTGTTCGTTGTCTTCGATCCATCTTTTTGACTGGTTCTTGGTTTGTAATTGCAGGTTATTTCTTTGATGTTCTACACTGGTGTTCTTTTTCCTGTCAATTCCTGCAATTTACAACATTAAATATTATTTTATTTTACAAAATTTTACTAACCACTCTTTTTTTTTTTCAAGACTATGGTGTTTTTATTTTATTATTTGTTATTTCTTATTTACGGATTTCCTATTTAATCTAATAGCTATTTATATTTATTTACAATTATACATATATTCCCAAAAAGTTATACATTTCATTGATCATATTTAATCTGTATCAGAACTATCTGGTTTAGTAACATTAGTGACACGGTTAATTTCAGATCTCACGTATCTGTTTAGCATCGGGCCGGAGTAGGATGACGTCTCAGGGTAATCCTTGCTCTGCCCATCCCTAATCCACCGTAAACGATCTAACGATCGACCTGAAATTGGTTCCGCACACTTATTATATCGTCTCAGATGTTCTGTACGACCAGATTTTACATTAGCATTTTTTTTTTTTTTTTTTTTCCAAAAACAAAATATAAAAATGACTCAAAAATTTATTTAAAATTGACTCCCTATCTGGTTCTTTAATGTCTGCCAGTCACAAAGACGAACAAAATTTTTAACTTACTATTATTTTAAACTCATAAAGTAAACTCATATGTCTATCTCTCTAATTTAAATTAAACCTTAGTCTCATATTTATAATATAAAATTCTAATAATAAAAATAGACACAGAAACTGTACAAAAGACATAAAAACATAAAAGAAATAAAATTTTTGACTACTATATATAAGAAGTGCATAAAGGATAGGGGTTGAGCTGGCTGGTTTATTGAACCTACTGACGACCGTACAGACATAAACAAATAAAAACAAATTATAAACAACTATTTTATTTTTTTTTTATATTTTTATTTATTATTATTATTTTTTTTTTTTTAATTACCGTAACTCCCCGGCAACGGCGCCAAAAACTTGATTCGCACTTTTTAGTGTGTCAGAATTATATTATTATATTACACCCAAGTATAAGTGGTCGAATTGTAGTTTTCTTGGTTTTTGAGTCCAAGTATCGATCCCACAGAGAGTTTTAGTAATTAAAATAAAATAAAATAAATAAAATAAAAATAAAGCAATAAAAAGGTTGTTTGGAGTAGTTTGATGTTTGATTGCTTGTGGTGTGAGCTTAGTCTAATGACGGTGTTAAAAACTTGATTCTAAAACAACAGGTGGAATAAAGGTGCAGAAATAAAATGCGTAAGTAAAACAGATTAATGACAGAAATATAAAAGATATCCTTCAGTTCAAGGATCCCACATGCTTTACATCGGTCTTGTTACGGAATTGCTACCTCACATCAGTTAACTTCCATTTTACTGGCAAGCTAACCGGCAGGTCTGATGTATATATATATTATAACACAGCTGCTTCTTAGGCTACACTGGGTATATTTATGTCAAATGATTAACCCAAGCAAACCAGAAGGACAAGCCATTCATGAGGAATACTTGAGTTATTCACTTGATCTCATGATTGCAAATACGTATATATATATAATAAACCATAACACAGCTGCTTCTTAGGCTACACCGGTGGTAATATATAGCACAGTTGCTTCTTAGGCTACACTGGGCTTAGATGTTCCAATTGATTAATTCAAGTAAAATCCGCAGGTGGTACAGACTATCTTCCGGCGACTTGTCAGGTCAACCGGTGGTAGTTAATCATAATACAGCTGCTTCTTAGGCTACACTGTATTTAGATATATCACCCAGAAAGTGAAGTTACTTGAGCGGCATACTTGAATTATTCAATAGGTTATCTTGTAATATTTATATATATATATATATATATATATATAGACAGTAGAACTTCCTCAGCGTTCCAGTGTAGGACTAGCCATACTGAGAGGATCACCGGGGTTATTCCAGCAGGCAATATTATTATATATATAGTAATACCAGGCGTCAGTGGAACTTCCTCAGCATTTCGGTGGAAACGCCGGGGTCATTCTAGCTGGCCCGTCTTGTATATACATAATACTACCAGGCGTCAGTGGAACTTCCTCAGCATTCCAGTGGAGGATTAACCATACCGGTAGGAACGCCGGGGTCATTCTAGCTGGCCCGTCTTGTATATATAATAAACGTATAAATAAAACATCAGCAATTCCAAAAACAGATCAATATTATACATGTGTTCCCCTCGAACCGGAGGATATACGGAACTACTCACGCTCCATTGCTATAGACAAGCAAGGAGAGCTAGCAGTTGTCATTACAACAGAAAGGAAAGTGCGGAATTTAAATGTCTTTCGCAGGGAACGATTGAAACACAGTCACTCTTATAATCAGTTAAGATGAAAAAGTGGCGGCAGTTCAACTATTCGAATTGAAAGCTACACAAAAACTATAAAAGTACAGGACTTAGGACTGAAGTATAACACGGACCGGAGCGTGCTTTTTCTTTTTCTTTTCTCTCTTTTTCTTCTCTGAACTTCTCCTTGGAAGCTCTTGGTTCCGGCCTTAGGAAATGCAGAAGAAGCTGCAGTATTTATAGGCAAATGAAGGCAAGTGGGGGAAGAGATGAGGCTGAGTCTGACAAGGGTGACCGTCCGGACGGCAGTCCCACCGTCCGGACGGTGGTGCTTTGCTGGACACGGCCACTTGCATGCATGCTGAGTCTTCACGTTGGGTAATTACACTTTGGCCTTCATTCTTTACATTCCCTTGACATTGCTCCCTTGGTCTTGCGTTATTTCAGCATTTGTCCTGCAACTTTGAGATAAAATGTTATAACTAGTATTATTCCCGCACAAACCCTAATTCACTCTAAGTACTAATTCTTAGTGCATTTGTTATACTAATTCAAGTTTTTTGATTTTTGAATTTACACACAATTTAGGGTTAATCAGTTCCATCACCTTTTAATTTTTATGCTAAATCTACAAATGCATTCAAACAAATAAAAGTGATAAATGGAACCATTCATTTCTCAAAATATCATCTTTTAATATCAACGGTTCGACTCATTCACAATCACACAAAAACTTACAACTATCAAAGAAGAAATTCATAAAAAGAAGCACTTTAAACAAACATAAAAACAAGCACAAGAACAGAAATCCCTCTCTCTCACTCTATCTCTCTCTCCTCCTCTGCATCAAGTTCCTCTTGTACTTCATCCACTCCGTGGGCAGGGGGCTTTTCTTGCTTTGCCGCTGGGCCACCACTATGACTTTGGCTTCTCCGGAAGGAAGCCTTGTTCAGTGGCCCCATTGGCTTTTGGATTTCCATCTCGGGCTTCACCCTCACCCCATGTTCCGTGCACATTTCAGTCACCAAAGTAGCAAAAGGGAGTGCACTCCTCTTTACATCACACCCCTTCTTCATTTCATTCAGGATGAGAGAGAGGAGGTCGATGCTATGTCCTTTGCCAATGGCATACAAAAGTCGGGTCATGTCGGGTAAAATCTCATTTTTTTCTTCCTACGGGAGCGAAGTTGGACACCGCAATCAAATTTATCATTTTGTATTTTTCGGTGAGCTCCTCTTGCCTCAAAAATCTCCTCCCTGCCCATGAAAAGTCAGTTACCCCCGTCAATTCCTTTCCCACCACATTCATTGCTATGTCCTTCTTTGGGGGGTAGGTCGGGTTTTGCACTCGAGGTATTTCCTCCCTTATTTCTACGATGTATGCTTCATCCACGTCAATGTGGATACCCCTAACATATGTCCGGATTGCGCCGTTGATGATCTCAGCGTTGGAGTAAAACTCTCGCACCAAGTCAACAACGGCGTCTCCACCATTCCTCAAGTACCAGACCCACTCCCTCCTCTCCATTTCTTGCCTTATTCCAATCCCAGCAAAATCATCAATCACAACATCTCTCTCACAAACAACTGCATGCTTATGGTAGAAATTTTCATACCTTTCAGCCTTTAAGGCATTGGGAAACCTGGTCCTGTCATATCTCTTTGTCCTTTGCCTTCCTTCCCTCTCTTCTATCACCTCTTCCACAATATTTGGATCTTGGTTCACTGGTAGAGCACGCCTGGCAGGGAGTTTCATCCTTGGCATGGCGTTCGAACGTGGGTTTTGGTTTTGAGAGGGTGTTGAAAAGTGCTAGAAACTTGGGGTTCTTGGTCTGGGATTGATGATTTTGATGTGGAGAGGAGTTAGGGAGGGTCGAATTTGGGTATTTTTGGGGAATGAGGGTAAATTGAGGTCTGTGGAGTGAAAAGAGTTCTAGGGTTTTGAAAACAATTTGGGGATTTTGGCTGAAAACGACGATACAGGCTTTTATAGCCTGAGTCGTAACGTTCGAACGTTGGTTACGTTCGAACGTGGGTAGAAGGATTTTAAACAGACCGTTCGAACGTGGTTTGGCGTTCGAACGTGGTGAGCTCTCAGTACTTTTGTGTTCTGTCAGAGGCCAAAGTACTGCAAGTTCTCTTCGTTCGAACGTTCTATTGGCGTTCGAACGTAAATATCGTTCGAACGGTCTATTGGCGTTCGAAGGGATAGAGATCCCAGTACTTTCACGTTTCATCAGAAGCTTCATCAGAGGCTGAGTACTGTAAGCAGCTGACGTTCGAACGTTACCTGGCGTTCGAACGTTGAACCAAAAATTAAAATTTTTTCTTCACTACACTATATACAATCAAAGAAAGCAAAACACACTAATTTAAATCAAGAAAAACTAAGGCGTCTCAGGATGAACCCCTACCCACGCTTCAGGTTGGTATTTTGGGACATTCCTTACTCGGCTCATATTTTCATTTCAGTCAAAAGAATTTATACAAAAAGATTTTTACACTTTTTACAACAAAATTCGGACCTTTGGCTTTCACTCCCCCAACAAAAGTACACATTTCCTACAGAAAATTATCTAATTCGAGTCTCCCTCTGTGTCTGTGTGAAATGGACAACCAGTAACTCTCCCAACTTCCTCTCTCACAAATTGGTTAAGCACAGTATCGGAATAGCATGGCGTATCAGGGTAATCCTTACTCAGCCCATTTACTATCTAGTCAAATCAATCAAGTGCGCGACCGAAAATTGGTTCAGAACACTGGTTGTATCTTTTTTCGTGAAAGAATCTGTCACACTGTTTACAGGCACCGAGCCTTTTGGCACGACGGCGTTTGGCAAAGCTGTTTCTGCCATAGAGGGGTTTCGCTTGTTTTTCTTTGATTTCAGCCTTTCTTACTAATCTTGCTTTTCTCATTATCATAGTATGTACATCAGATGGAAAAGTACGTAGAACTCCTAGGCTAAACCAAAAAAGATTTACATCCATGATTGCTAAGTTTTAAGACTCACTATCTGGTTCTTTAACGTCTGCCAGTCACAAAGACGATTGAAGCTGATTCATAAGCATAATCATCAATTTATACAATCAATGTTCAAACATGATCAACAACGACAATATAAAAAATTTTAAAAATTTACGAAAATATGAACTGATGAACTGATCATACCCCCCAACCTAAACTGAACATTGTCCCCAATGTTTCGAATTTACCAATTCATGGATTGTGGAGACGAAGTTGGATGGTAGAGATCTGTTCACCCGCTGAGACCTACAAATAAAAACACAAAAATTACTCATCTGTGCACAGATCTGGATTTCGGGTAGGCTGAAAATCCTTATGTGTGAGTGCGAATAAAAGAAGAACACCCATGAGCAAATATAAGATTAAAATGCAAAACATGAAGCAAAATATCGTGTTTGTGGAGTGTGTGGTCATGGGTGGTTTCTCGGATAACAGAGAACTCTAAGACGAATAGAAGGAAGAAGAAGTGGGGGGGGGGGCCAACTGCGGCGGCTGGGTAAAAAGTGGGTGCCTTATAAAGGCGCCCTAGTGGGTCGTGTTGGAGTAGATATTTCCTGACCCGATCCACTGGAGTGTCGGCAGGCGCGAATTTCGGAGGAGTACTCTGATTCCATTAAAAGAATGGTTTCCACATTTCTAACAAAATCCTCCAAAAATGGTTTTAACCTCTGACCATTAACAGTAAAATTATTACCGTTTGCTGGGTTTTCCACCTCAACTGCTCCATATTCAAACACCTTTTTGACAATGTAAGGCCCAGTCCATCTTGATTTCAACTTACCAGGAAAGAGGCAGAGTCTTGAATTAAATAGCAAGACTTTTTGAGACGGCTCAAAAGATTTCCGCACAATGTGTTTGTCATGAAAATTTTTCATCATGGTTTTAGCAATCTTATCATTTTCATATGCTTCATTTCTCAATTCCTCCAATTCATTTATCTGAAGTTTCCTTGTTAGCCCAGCCTTGTCCAAGTCAAAATTCATTGTTTTAATGGCCCAGTATGCCCTATGTTCCAATTCCACAAGCAAGTGACATGGCTTTCCATAGACTAATCGATAAGGAGACATGCCTAAAATTGTTTTAAAAGCAGTACGGTATGCCCAGAGCGCATCAGTTAGTCTTAACGACCAATCTTTGCGATCTGGATTCACCGTTTTTTCCAAAATTAATTTGATCTCCCGATTAGATAACTCAGCTTGTCCACTGGTCTGTGGGTGATAAGGGGTTACAATTTTATGAAAAATCAAGTATTTTTTCATTAAATTCCAGAAGGGACGATTGCAAAAATGAGCACCCCCATCGCTTATGATTGATTTCGGAATTCCAAACCGGGACAAAATATTTTCTTTCAAAAATTTGATCACTGTTTTGTGATCATTGTTTCGGCATGGAATTGCTTCAACCCATTTGGATACATAGTCTACAGACACTAAAATGTACAGATAGCCAAAGGAAGGGGGAATGGTCCCATAAAATCGATGCCCCAACAGTCAAAAATTTCAATTACCAGAATGGGATTTAAGGGCATCATATTTCTTTTAGAAATGTTTCCCAACCTTTGACACCTATCACAAGTTAAACAAAAGGCATGAACATCTTTGAAAAGTGTGGGGCAGTAAAAACCACACTGCAATATTTTTGCAGCTGTTTTTCTTGATGAAAAGTGGCCACCGCATGCTTCAGAATGACAAAATGTTATTACCTGGCTACTTTCATGAGCAGGGATGCATCGTCTTATGATTTGATCTTTACAGTACTTGAATACGTAAGGATCCTCCCAAAAGAAGTTACGAACCTCCCTTAGAAATTTCTTTTTGTCCAACATGGTAAAGGATGGAGGGAGTGTACCAGTAGCAAGAAAGTTAGCAATGTCTGCATACCATGGTGTCCTATCAATCATGAACAGTTGTTCATCGGGGAATTTCTCATTGATTGGCAGTCCATCCTCATGAAATTCATAGGTTAGTCTGGACAGATGATCTGCCACCACATTCTCGACACCTTTCTTGTCCTTGATGACAAGATCAAACTCTTGGAGCAAAAGTATCCATCTCAAGAGTCTTGGTTTGGCGTCCTTCTTTGTGACCAAAAATTTTAGGTCTGCATGGTCAGTAAATACAGTAACAGAAGAACCAACAAGATAAGAACGGAATTTTTCCAGTGCAAAAACTACAGCAAGCAATTCTTTCTCAGTTGTCGAATAATTCATTTGAGCATCATTCAAAGTTTTGCTTGCATAGTAAATCACATGGGGTTTCTTATCTTTTCTTTGTCCCAATACAGCACCTACAGCAAAATCACTTGCATCACACATTAGTTCAAAGGGAAGATTCCAATCAGGGGGTTGCATTATTGGTGCAGAAATTAACATGTCTTTTAGCTTGTCAAATGCTTTTTGGCATGCTTCATTCCAATCAAATATTACATCCTGACTTAGGAGGTGACACATTGGTTTTGCTATGGTACTAAAATCTTTTATGAATCTCCTGTAGAACTCTGCATGTCCTAGGAATGATCGAACATCTTTTACAGTCTTAGGAGCAGGCAAATTTTCAATCAAATCTATTTTTGCCTTGTCAACTTTCATGCCTTCAGACGACACAATGTGACCAAGAACAATGCCCTGTGTTACCATAAAATGGCATTTTTCCCAATTGAGCACTAGGTTGGCTTCCTTACATCTGATCAGTACTTTCTCCAGATTGGTTAAACACAAATCGAAGGAATCACCATAGACAGAGAAGTCATCCATAAATACTTCCAAAAAATTTTCAACCATATCACTGAACAAGCTTAGCATACATCTTTGGAATGTTGCAGGAGCGTTACAAAGTCCAAATGGCATCCTTTTGAATGCAAAGGTGCCAAAGGGGCATGTGAAGGTTGTTTTCTCCTGATCATCTAGGGCTATCTCAATTTGGTTATACCCTGAATACCCATCTAAGAAACAGTAAAATGCATGACCTGCAATTCTCCCCAGGACTTGGTCAAGAAATGGGAGAGGAAAATGATCTTTTCTAGTGACCAAATTGAGTTTTCGATAATCAATACACATTCGCCATCCTGTGACGACTCGATTTGGTACTAATTCATTTGCATCATTTCTGACCACTGTGACCCCAGATTTTTTTGGCACAACTTGGGTTGGACTGACCCATTTACTATCTGAGATAGGGAAGATTATCCCTGCATCTAAGAGTTTGAGTACCTCGATTCTCACAACTTCCTTCATGTGAGGGTTCAGTCGTCGCTGCATTTGACGAGAGGGTTTTGAATCATCTTCAAGGTATATGGCATGATTGTAGATTAACGGGCTTATACCTTTCAAGTCAGCGATGGTCCATCCAATGGTACTTTTATGACTTCGAAGAACTTCAAGCAATTTAGACTCTTGCAAGTCTGTGAGTTTAGATGAAATTACCACTGGATATGACTCATTTTCTCCCAAAAATACATATTTGAGGTTAGATGGAAGAGGTTTCAATTCAGGCTTTGGTGGGCTAACACTTGATGAGACTGGCTTTGTGCCACTTGGTGAAATTTCTTCGAATTTGGGTGCCCATGTCTCAATAGTATGAGTAGGGCCACTTGGTGGATTTGGGTCATCATCTGTTATTTCTGATGAGATGAGTTCTCACAGAATGTATCATCCAGATGTTCCTGTATCAAGGATTCTATGGAGTTTACTTCTCTTTCTTCCTTTTCTTTTTCTGGATGTTTAGCAATATTGAAAATGTTCAGTTCGAGAGTCATATTCCCAAAAGTTAATTTCATGACTCCATTCCTGCAATTGATTAAAGCATTCGAAGTTGCTAGGAATGGTCGACCAAGAATGACGGGAATTTGGTGCTCCGAATTTACTGCTGGTTGAGTATCCAGAACAATGAAGTCAACAGGGAAGACAAAACTATCTACTTGGACAAGCACATCTTCAACAATCCCTCTGGGGGTTTTGACAGATCTGTCGGCCAAGTGGAGTGTGACACAAGTGGGTTTAAGTTCACACAAACCCAACTGCTGATAGACAGAGTAGGGTAGCAGATTAACGCTGGCTCCAAGGTTTAACAAAGCTTGTTCAATCCTGAAGTTTCCAATGATACATGAGACAGTCGGACACCCTGAGTCTTTGTATTTTGGAAGGGTCTTATGTTGGAGAAGAGCACTAGCTTGTTCAGTTAGGAAAGCTCTCTTTTGGACATTCTGGCTTCTCTTGACTGTGCACAAGTCTTTTAGAAACATGGCATAAGACGGGACTTGTTTGATTGCATCCAGAAGTGGGATGTTGATATTTACTTGCTTAAAAAGCTCATAAATTTCAGGCTGATTTTTCACTTTCTGTTTGGTTTTTAGTCAATGAGGAAACGGTGCCGGAATGGGATACGAAGGTTCCCTTTTCTCAGAAGGGTCTGGCTCTTGTTCAATCACAGGCTCAGGATCTTTCTCAAGTTCAGTCTCAATTGGTTCAGGTTCAGATGATGGATTGGCTGGGCTTGACTCAGGTCTTGGCTTGGGAATGAGTATGTCTCTGATTGTTTTGTCAATCACTTTGCCACTTCTTAGTGTCGTGACAGCTTGGGCTTGGTCTTGAGTGTTTCCTGTTGTTGAAGGGTTCCCTACATGGAATTGGCCTTGTGGTTGCTTTGGTTGGGCAGGAAACTTGCCCTTTTCGTGTATGACCATGGATTGAGTCAACTTTTGGATGTGGCTTTTAAGATCCTCAAAAGATTGAGTGGTCTGCGTTTTGAAATCAGTGAAAGCCTGTGTGGAATTATTGTTATAATTCATTTGGCTTTGCATGAACTGATTTAGTGTGTCCTCAAGGTTCCTCTTTTGTGGTGGTTGGTATGGTTGATATGCAGGAGGTCCTTGAGGTGGTCGGTATGGCCCTTGTTGTTGGTTCATGGGTATTGGTTGTGTGTTCTTCCAACTGAAGTTAGGGTGGTTTCGCCACCCTGGATTGTATGTTTCAGAATATGGGTTGGAGTAGGGCTTGTTGAAGTTGGAAACTGCATGTGTTTGTTCCAACAAGACTTCTTTGAATGCTGGGATGGTGGGACACTCCCCAGTAGGGTGTCCTGTTAGCGCACAGATTCCACACACTTGCTCGGTGGAAGGGCTAACATCAACTTGATGGACTTTCTTCATCTCTAAAGCTTCAAGCTTTCGAGACAATGTGGACATTTTTGCTCTCAAGTCATCATCCTCTCTCAAGACATATTTTCCTCCTTGGGAATTAGATGGTCTGGCTTCTACAGTGGTAGAGGAGGCTGAGTCCCACATCTGAGAACTGTCAGATATGGTGTCGAAAAAATTGAATGCCTCTTCCGGACTTTTTCCCATGAATTCTCCTTGGGCCATCATTTCGACAAACTGACGTAGTCTAGAGGGTAAGGAGTCATAGAAAAATCCTACCAAAGTCCAATTTTCAAAAGCATGATGTGGGCAGGATTGGAGCAGCTCTTTGAATCTCTCCCAACTTTGATAAAAAGTTTCTCCTTCTTTGACCGCAAAATTCATGATTTGCCTTTTTAGTGCATTTGTGCGGTGTAGAGGAAAAAACTTTCTAAAAAATTCATTTTGTAATGCTTGCCAGTTGGGTATGGAAAAAGCCTTTAAAGAATTTAACCATTGTTTGGCTCTATCCCTCAAGGAGAAAGAAAACAGTTTCATCTTGGCCAATTCAGAATTGTCTTGAAATGTTCCACACACTTCCTCAAAATCTTTTATATGCAGATATGGATTTTCTGCATCCAATCCATGAAACACGGGTAATAACTGCACTGTCCCCGGCTTTACAGTAAAGAGGGGAGCATTTTCAGGAAAAATAAAACAAGAGGAGACACTGTTTCTTGTGTGATTTAAGTAATCTCGCAAAGTTCGGATGTTATGGACCTCCTCCTCTCTCATAGGGATTTCTCCATTTCTTTCATTATTTGTCATACTACCCTCACAAGAGTCTGCTACTGATCTAGGTGAATTAGGTTCAGGCTGATTCACGGACTCACACGATTCTGCCGGCAAATTTTGGAAGTGAGGAGTGCCCTCAGTCATAAAGAAAATAAAACAAAGTTATTTACAGTAAACCAAAGAATATACACAACGTTGAAGGTCTTTTTACCTTTCACCTTAAAACACCTTTCAAAGGTTCCCCGACAACAGCGCCAAAAACTTGCTCTTGATCCGAAATGTGTACACCCAAGTGCAGGCGGTCAAGCTGTAGTAATAATCCGGTTTGAGTCCGGAGTCGAATCCACAGGGAACTTTTGTTGATATTTCTGAGGTGAGCAGTGGTAGAGACCTATTGATTGTAACCCTTGAGATTTGCTGTGAGATATGAGTTTTCTTGGACAGAATATAAGATTCTTTCCAAGAGGATTTTCTTAACAAAATAGGAGATAAGTGCTAATTAAAAAGAGTCACTCTTTAGTGCAAAGATCTGGACATGTAGTTAGTTATCCGGTTTGTCATAATTGTGCTTGATAACTCAATTAACTCTCGTGTCAACAGCAAGTTAATCGGAAGATAAAGATGGATTGTGAGAATTAAGAACATGATTCCGATGTCTTTCTAGAAGTTTACAAGAATTGCCTGTGCCGAGACTTAACCCGTCTACAAACAAGCAAGTGTTTCTACAAGACATCCAATCATGATATTAATATTCCATTCTTTAAATGAAGTACAATAAGGGGGAGGATTGAAGGGTAGTCATGAGGATCTAGCCGGGGTACTTGCCTTGAACTGATGAGTATTTCTATGCAAGAGTCATCCGTGTCATAGAAAGAGCTCACAGTTATACAAAGTACCTTAGCTTTGCTAGATGCAATCAATCATCCAATAACAAGAAGAAATAAACGTTAAGCATAAAAACATTGCACAAATATGATTCCCGGATAACTTATACATGCCCTTCTCCTCTTACTAAAGAGTGAATGAGAAACTACTCACTCTTCATGGCTTGGGTAAAGCTAGAAAACTGAGTGATGCTCATCCCTCCAAGTAAAGAACTTAAAAGATAAAGTAACAACAAACACGGAGCCAATCTTTAACAAAGAATGGGTGAATCACGTTCCACCCTTCACGGCTTTGGTAAAGCTCTAGAAAAGTGGAAGAGTTTCACTCTTCTAAGAAAGAAAGAAGCTCAAGCAATGGAAGTGAAATGCATGAACAATAAAAATAGAAGAAAGCTAGTCACATTTGGAGGGTGGCTTCCTCAACCAAGAATTGGAGGGTTGCTTCCTCAACCAAAAGGTGAGCTATCTCTCTTCTATGCATGTAAAATGAAAGCATAAACATAAGCATAAGCATAAAACTAATTTTATAACAAGCAAGAGATGTTGGACTAAAGCCAAACTAATCTCTAAAATAAAGACTTCATACAAGGAAAATAAGCTAAATCTACAATGAGAGTGGGAGTCTAAGCCTCCATCAACTTTCCTACTTCCTACTTGGCTCCCCAAAGCTCTCCAACAAGGGGAGTATTTATAGGCAAGAGGAGGAGACAAGAGGAGGTGAAGGAATAGTGTTTGCCGCCCAAGTCCAAGTGAACAGTCAACAACTCTGCTGCCAGTCTGTGGAGAACGTTCGAACGTGAGTTGGCGTTCGAACGTTGTTTCTGTTTTTGCACTAAGGGCGTTCGAACGTTGACTGCCGTTCGAACGTTTCTTCTGTTTTTGCACTAAGGGCGTTCGAACGCCAGATTTGCTCTGACCCTTTCACTCGAGTGGTCTGTTGGTCTTCTGTGAAGTTCAGTTCCAACTCTTTGCAGTAGTCTGGTCTTCCATCAACTCAAGTGCACGTTCGAACGTGAGTTGGCGTTCGAACGTGACACTCAAGTGCTTCAGAGCGCCAGTCTTCTTTCCTAACTGCAACACGCCTTCTCTCAGCAGTTGAGTCTGCTACAGTGTATTGTGGACGTTCGAACGTGAGTTGGCATTCGAACGTCCTGAATGTGCTCCAAGCTGCTCCAATTTTGGCTCTAATGTGGTGGTGTTGCATCCAAGTGTGGTACTTGTTGTTCTTGGGTCCTTGTTCAGTTTAGGGCCTGAAATGACATCACTTAAACTTCATTAAAGTACAGTTAGTCTTAAAATGTCATAATAATATGTCAACTTTAAGTACTAATCAGTCTTTTGTCAACCCGTTGATCGCCCATCAAGCTGCGGAAGTACTCGTGCGTGCCGCATAACCCGACACCACAACATAACATCCCCATTATTAGGGTCACAACCAACACAGTGTTAGGACAAAGTCTCTCTTGTACCAGGCACTCTCAAACGCATATCATGTGTACATTCAATCACTTGACCAATCCCTAATCCAATATACATCAATTTATACTTATTATTACCCCATGTACCCCTTTTGATTAAAAAGAGTCAATGCCCGAGGCTTAGCAAAAATATTTTAAAATTTTGAAATTTGAAGAAAACCTATCGGTAGAAAAACCTTCTGGAACTCTTCTACTGGTGGGAAATCGAAGTTCTACCGATAGGAAAACTCACTAGAAATGTTCTACCGGTAGATAACCAACAATATACTAGTAGATCTCCCTAGTTACCCTCTGATTCCATCATTTTTCAATTCCAATTCATTCCAACCTCATACATCATCAATCCAAACTCATATAACATGGAATTTTACAGCAAATATAGTTCATACGAGTTCGATTACAATCTTTTACATAAAATTACATGTCCAAAAATATAGTTCAGCAAATATAGTTCATACGAGTTCGGCTTTTCTTCATCAATGAAGGCCCAAATGAGAGCCGTCCACCGGTGCATATCCCGCACCTGAAAAATTGTTCCCATTAAGGGTGAGTCACGCTCAATAGGGTATCTCGTAAAGAGACTACTCCCCAACCTAGATGCATATGAAATGTTCACATGCAATTTAGAAGCAACCATTACTCCATTCAAGAATAAGCAATTCAATAATAGAATCATGTATGTCATGTCATGATATGAGATGAGACTCACACATGCAACTCAACCCGAGCCTTCACCGGCTCCCATAACTCATGCAATACCATGCGTATGAATCCGAGCATTCTAAGCCCCCGCCATTGATGTTATACATCCAATGACCATTAAAATTCTCGGGTCTTTCTTCGGGTAGGTATTTATGAACTTCCACCAACGGGGCACTCAACCGACACGGCATCTATGGACTTCACCAACGGCTCTGCGTACGCCGATACACTTTACGGACTCGATACCAACGGAGTGCGTATCCAAAATCACCGGGTATTGCACCCAAGGGACAGTCTAACCCTTCTTGCTAACCCCGACCCAATTTTCAATGCAACCCATGCGACTCAGTCAGACCTTGATCCAACTTTCCCGAGTCCACGTATCATCCACCAAAAGTGTTGTTTGATCGAAACCATGCACACACACCCACATTCATGTTAATTGCCCACAAATGCGATGTTTTCCGTGCATATGCAGTGTAATACACACTTGCAATTTCATTATCATGTTCAACAAGTCATGAGCACAATATAAACAACTTAGATATCCATTAACATTTTCCATGGTCAATTACATCATCAGCATATAACCACCATCAACAACCTTAATGTCAATATATCCTAATGCATATACCAACATCAAATCCCAAGTATGTTATAACATAATCAATGCAAATAACGCACTTAATCCACATAGGCATTTCATCAGACACCTTCAAGGCATAAATATAAACACATAGCATGCCCAATCAATACAATTCCCAAGAAATCACAAGTTAGTAATTTCCAAATACTCAATTCATGCTAGAATTGATTTTAACCATTCTCAATACTCATTTCCTCATTTCAACTACCATAGGCAAGTGTTATGCATGAGAATACATCTCTAACACCCTACCCATTCCATCTATCAACTCTAGGTTGGAAATAAACCTAATTAAGAAAGGAACCCTACCTCTTAAATCGTAAAACAACGGTAGAAAACTCCCAAGACCCGAAACAAGCTCTAATCCTTACTTTCTCCAAAATCCCGTCCTTGGAACTTTGCCCAAATCTTCGATTTTTGGTATGGCCTTGTAGCCCACGTCGAGTAGAACAACTTTTGTTACTTGGCCCGAGGTGATTCGACCAAAGGAACGTTGTAGATCATCAAGAGAAGTTGGAGAAACCCTAGCTTTTCCCTCTCTTCTCTTCTATTTTCGGAAATCTTATGGGTATGGGGAGAAAATCTGATTTTCACCCCTATTTATACCCTTTAGGTGCTTTGTCCTCATTGCGCCACACGTTTTTTCTTCCCGGGTCCAATTTTTTTCCCGAATCAATTAAATTTCATCCCGATTCAAGTTTAAAATATTTCTATTTGAACTAACTTTAAAATATTTTCTACTTTTTTATGTTTAATTCCCGGTCTCGTTTATTAGGTCACACGACACCCGATTGCCTCGTAAAACTCAAAAATCCAACTGTCTCGGAATTCAACGAAAATTGACTGCATAACTAGATTTCGCGAATTGAATCCAACGGTGAGGCCTGTTTCGTTATCCGAGTTCTATAAAAATTTGATTTTTTTTAACCCGTACTGTAGTGGCTAATTACTATTTTTTCCTTTTTCATAAAATTTTAAATTTACTCAGGTTTTACATTCTTCCCCCCTTAAAAGAATTTTGTCCTCAAAATTCACACACACATGCACATTCAACCACATGCTTATGCAACTATCATATAAAACTGAATGACTACAAGAATGTACCTCCATCCTCGAAAAAGAACAGACAACTGGTACGTATAGTGTCCTCACTCTCCCATGTCGCCTCCTCCACACCTCGGTGCTGCCACAGCACCTTCAACAGCCTCACAGTCTTGTCTCGCAAAATCTGCTCTCGGCTATCCATGATACGCATCGGTCCCTCCTCGAAGGTCCCATCTGCATCAACCACTAGGTTGCCCCAATCCACTACATGTGTCGGATCTAGAGTGTACTTCTGGAGCATGGAACACTGCGTGAACACCCGATAAATTTGGCGGTAACGCCAATTTGTAAGCAATTGTACCAACCCTCTCAAGTACCTCGAAGGGTCCGATATACCTCGGCGACAGCTTTCCCCGCTTCTCGAACTTGACCACTCCCCTCTTAGGCATCGCCTTTAAGAAGACGTGATCTCCAACCCCAAACTCTAGAGGTCACCGTCGTCTGTCGACGTAGCTGTTCTGTCGAATTTGTGTCATAAGAAGACGCTTCTGTATCAAATCTACCTTCTCCGAGGTGTCTCTAATCAAATCTGGACCCGTAAAAGGTCTCTCTCCAACCTCCATCCAACAAATCGGAGAATGGCACGACCTTCCATAAAATACCTCATAGGGTGTCATCTGTACGCTCGCCTGATAACTATTATTGTAGGCGAACTCCACTAAGGGTAAGTGCTCTTCCCAGCTACCCTTGAGATCAAGGACGTATGCCCGTAGCATGTGCTCTAAAATCTGGATGGTCCTCTCTGACTGACCGTCATTTTCGGGATGAGAAATTGTGTTCATCATCAATTATGTCCTCATAGCCCACTGAAAACTCTCCCAAAAATGGGCAGTGAACCTAGGATCCTAATCCAATACTATAGATATGGGCACTCCATGTAATCGGACTATCTCCCGTATGTACAACTTACAGAATTCCTCCAGTGTGAAGGTCATCCCCACTGCCAAAAAGTGTGCGGACTCTTTAGTCGGTCCACTATCACCCACACCATGTCATGCCCCCACAATGTCCGTAGCAAGTGGGTCACAAAATCTATCGTGACATGCTCCCACTTCCACTCAGCCACCTCCAAAGGCTAGAGCAACCCTGATGGTCTCTGGTGCTTCGCCTTGACCTGCTGACACGTGAGACATCGGCTAACAAAGTCTTCGACGTGCCTCTTCATCCCACTCCAATAGTACTGGCAGCAAAAATCATGGTACATCTTCATGCCACTTGGATGTAAAACAAAATGGGAACAATGGAACTCCCTAAGGATCTCCTTTCTCAGATCCGCAGACTGGGGAACCACAACCCTTCCCATGAACCAAAGACTATCATCCGTATGAATGGCCCAGCCCTCGTCACCTATACCTAACTGTACTCGATCCCTGATAGAAAATATCTCTGTGTCCTGCCCCTGGGACTCGATCACCCTGATCAGTAGGGAAGGCGTAGCCACTAAGCTCCCCAAAGTGCCTTGAGCCTGACTCATGTAGTGTAGCCCTAACTTCCCCACCATCTCAAGCATCCGCCACTCCCGGGAAGCCACACTAGCCAAGAATCCCCGTAAATTCTGGCTGAGTGCATCAGCCACCATGTTTGCCTTACCAGGATGGTAGTGCAAAGTGAAGTCATAGTCTTCCAAGTACTCCATCCACCTGCGTTACCTCATGTTGAGGTCCCGCTATGTAAAGATGTACTTCAGACTCTTGTAGTCCAAAAACATCTACAATTGCTCACCATAAATAGTGGCGCCAAGCCATCAAGGCAAAGGCAATGGCCGCCAACTCCATATCATGTGTAGGGTAATTCTACTTGTGGCTCTTTAACTATCGAGAACCATAAGCTACCTCCCTCCCGAACTGTATCAGTACACACCCGAGTCTGTATTTAGAGGCATCACAATACACTGTGTACCTCTGTCCTCTCTCCATAACTATCATAATAGGAGCTGAAGTAAGTCTCCCCTTCAACTCTTGGAATGTCTTCTCACACGAGTCATCCCACTGAAACTTGACCTCCTTCCGGGTCAATCTAGTCATAGGTGGAGTTAGTCAGGAGAAGTCCTCAATGAACCTCATGTGATACCCCGCTAATCCCAAGAAGCTGCGTATCTCGAAGACTAACTTGGCCTCTTCCAATTCATGACTGCCTCAACCTTCTTTGGGTCCATAGATACGCCCGAAGTCGACACCAGTGTCCTAGAAAATTTTACCTCCGTCAACCAAAATTCACACTTGTTAAACTTGGCGTACAGTTGATGGTCTCTCAAGGTCTGGAGAACAACCCTCAAATGACCTTCATGCTTCTACTCAGACTTGGAGTAGATCAAGATGTCGTCAATAAAGACCACGACGAACTGATCTATGTAGGGTTGGAACACCCTGTGCATGAGATCCATGAATGTCGTCTGGGCATTCGTCAATTCGAATGGCATCATTGTAAACTCGAAATGCCCATATCGCACTCGAAACGCTATCTTAGGGATATCTGCCTGCTCAACTGATGGTAACCCGTGCGCAGATCTATCTTCGAGTAGACTTGCACCCCTTTCTATTGATCAAACAAGTCATCAATCCACGTCAAATGGTACCTATTCTTGATAGTAACACAATTCAACTGTCGATAGTCGATATATAACCAAAAGGTCTTGTTCTTCTTCTTGGAAAACAACACTGGAGCACCCCTAGGTGAGGTACTTGGTCTAATGAACCCCTTGTCCAACTATTCTTACAACTGGACCTTGAGTTCTTGTAACTCTGCAGGTGTCATTCTATGCAGAGTCATATAAATAGGGGATGCACCGGAGTACAACTCGATGGTGAAGTCTGCATCTTGATGTGGAGGTAATACCGATAATTCGTCCAGAAAAACTTCCTCATACCCACAAACCACCCGAGGTAGACCCAACCCTTGTCTCACCTTGTCCTCCAAGTTAAGGCTTGCTAGCTAGCCCATCAATTGCCCGTGCCAACGGGAATCATACACTACTTGGGGTAAAACATCATGTTTCTCCCCCGAAAACTTAAAACAAACACCTCCTAGTGTATAAACAATGACCTTCTTCCGATCAAAATCAATGACAACTCGGTATGCCACCAACCAATCCATCCCGATGATGACATCAAACTCCGACAAGTCCATGACCATAAAGTCCATGGTAAGTAGAATTCTCGAGATCTCTAGCTCACAACCCCGACATATCTGATCAATGCATACCCTAGCTCCTAGAGGAGAATTCACATGCAATGGCTCTTCCAATGTCTCAACCTCTAAGCCCAAATCCCTCACACATGATGCAGAAATAAATGAATGCGATGCACCAGAGTCAAATAATACCCTTGCCCATAAGCAAGAGAGTAGGAATGTACCCTGAATAACCGACTGATCCACCGGCTCAGTCTAAGGTGTGATGGCATAGACTCGCCCCTGGGTCCCAGAAGTCCCGACCTGTAAGCCCTGTCCTCAGCCTCGGCCCATCTGATTACAGAGTCCCCACTCGTGAAGTAGTAGGGGCCTGTGTAGCACCCTGGAACTGAAACTGGTTTCCCTGGCCCATGGTGAGGTAGGGAGGAATAAAGTAAGTATGTGCATGCCCCACCGATAACTAGGACTGAGATGCCCCATAGCTCTGGGATCCCTGCCTCTGAGGACAATCCCGATTCATGTGACCCAGTTGGTGGCATATGAAGCAAGTCCACTGGCCCGCCTGGTAGGAAGTCCTGAAGTTTCTCTCGCCTTGGGAGAATTGACCTTGGCCTTGTCCTTGATAGTCGTGGCCCTGTGCTTGAAACCTTTGTGGGGCAAAAGTCTTTTGTTTCTTCCCCGAACTAGAAGAAGAGGATTGGCCCTCCTTCTTCTTGTCCTTAGCTCCCGAATCTCAGATGCTCCCTGCGTCATCCACCTCTCTCTCACTAGACATAGCCGTCTCAACCATCAAGTACAAATCTTGTAGGCGGTGGCTTACAATCTTTCCTCGGATGGACAACTTCAAACCATCCTCGAACCTTCTCACTTTAGCCAAGTTTTTGGCCACATAGTCATTGGCAAAACGGGCAAACTCGGTGCACTTAGCCATGTATTCCATAACTGTCATGGTCCCTTACTTCAAATCCAAGAACTCCAGAGCTTTCGCTTGTCGAACAACTGATGGGAAGTACTTACCCATGAAGAGCTTCCGAAACTCTCCCCATGTCATTGCCTCTAAGTTCTTCGAGCCCTTTGCCCAATCCCACCACAAATAGGCCTCTCCTTCTAATTGGAATATAGCTAGCCTGATCTGAGTAGCATCAGATGTGATATCCATAGCCTCTAGGATCTTGTCAACTTGCTGGAACCAATGGTCAGCCACCATCGGATCCGCCCCTCCCATGAAAGTTGGAGGCTTGTGTGCCTTAAACTTTTGGAGGTTACTTGTGCCTCCTTAGCCCACATTGGTGCTAGCTTGTACGAAGGTTGGCGTTATTGTGCCTATAGCCTTCATAAAGGCTTGTGGGTCAAAGGCTGGTGGTGGTTGGTTGTTGTTTTGCCCACCTCCTTGGTCATTCCCTCTATTTTCCATCTACACACAAGTTAAATAGCAATAGAACACTAACTTAGTATCCTAAGGTAGGGATCGAAGTCGAAACATTGAGATTTCTCTCATTGTCTCACTAGTAGTGTGTCTGCCAACCACTACTAGACATCTATAACATGAATCGTCTCGTTCCTTCATTTTCTGACCCCTATGGTTATGTTCTCTAACCCTAGTGTCTCTTTTTCATATACATTTAACCATGCATATACTTCACATAACACATAAGACATAACATATAGCATTTAAAGCATATAACATGTAATGCACAATGGATGCAATGATCTAAACCCATGCCCCACAAGTCCTAAGTAAATCGAGAACCTAGGCTCTGATACCAAGCCGTGAGGTCCCTAAAATCCGGGGTCCTTTGTCAACTTATTGATTACCCATCAACCTGCGGAAATACTTGTGCGTGCCGCATAACCCCACACTACAACACAACATCCCTATTATCGGGCTCACAACCGACACAGTGTTTAGACAGAGTCTCCATTGTACAAGGCACTCCGAAATGCATATCATGTGTACATTCAATCACTTGACCAATCCATGGTCCAATATACATCAATTTATACTTATTATTACCCCATGTACCCCTTTTGAGCAAAAAGAGTCGATGCCCGGAGGCTTAGCAAAAATATTTTAAATTTTTGAAATTTGAAGAAAACCTACTTGTGGAAAAAGTCCATGTTCTATGGGTAGAAAAACCTTCTGGAACTCTTCTACCGGTAGGAAATCAACGTTCTACTGGTAGGAAAACTCACTAGAAATGTTCTACCGGTAGATCTCCCCAGTTTTCCTCTGATTCCATCCTTTTTCAATTTCAATCCATTACAACCTCATACATCATCAATCCAAACTCATATAACATGGAATTTTACATCAAATATAGTTCATACGAGTTCGATTACAATCATTTACATACAATTACATGTCCAAAACTAAATTACATATTAGTTTTACAAAACATGATTTAAAGCCACATCTCAGCTTTTCTTCATCAATGAGGGCCCGAATGAGAGCCGTCCACCGGCGCATATCCCGCACCTGAAATATTGTTCCCATAAAGGGTGAACCACGGTCAATAGGGTATCTCCTAAAGAGGCTACCCCCCATCCTAGATGCATATGAAATGTTCACATGAAATTTACAAGCAACCATTACTCCATTCAAGAATAAGCAATTCAATAATGGAATCCTCTATGTCATGGCATAATATGAGATGAGACTCACACATGCAACTTAACCCGAGCCTTCACCGGCTCCCATAACTCATGCAATACCATGCGTATGAATCTGAGCATTCCAAGCCCCCGCCATTGATGTTACACATCCAATGACCATTAAAATTTTCGGGTCTTTCTTGGGGTGGTTATTTATGGACTTCCACCAACGGGCACCCAACCGATACAATATCTATGGACTTCCACCAACGCCTCCGCGTACGCCGACATTCTTTATAGACTCGATACCAACATAGTGCGTATCCAAAATTCCCGGGTCTTGCACCCGAGGAACTGTCTAGCCATTTTTGCTAATTTTGACCCAATTTTAATGCAACATGTGTGACTCAGTCGGACCTTGATCCAACTTTCTCGATTCCACGTGTCATCCACCAAAAGTGGTGTTTAATCAAAACCATGCACATACACCCACATTCCTGGCAAATGCCCACAAATGTGATGCTTTCAGTGCATATGTAGTGTACACACTTGTAATTCCATTATCATGTTCAACATGTCATGAGCATAATATAAACAACTTAGATATCTATCAACATTTTTCATGGTCAATTACATCATAAGCATATAACCACCACCAACAACCTCAATGTCAATATATCATAATGCATATACCAACATCAAATCTCAAGTATGTTATACATAATTAATGCAAATAATGCACTAATTCTTACTTTTGTTCTAAGTGATTAAGTACCGGTACCACACTGTCGAATGGCCTAAGTACCGGTACCTAGGCTTATAGGCACCAGTACCTGGATTCCAGTGGGCTTAGGTACTGGTACCTAAGCATCAGGTACCGTTATCCCGATGGACAATGGGCTCAGGTATCGGTACCAAGACACATAGGGTACCAGTACCTAGAAAATAGTAGACCTAGGTAACGATACCAAGTCACATAGATACCGGTACCTGGAAAACAGAAGGCCGAGGTACCAGTACCACATATCACAGGTACCGCAACCTCCTCCTAAAACTTGATATTTTAAAATGTAACACTGAAGGACATTCACTTTTAAACAACCCTCTGTGGATGATGTAAATGGATAATAATAAGTCTTAATTATTGGGGTTTGGACCTTGGAATGGTCATGTGGTTGATATATGTACAAGTTATGTATTGGGTAATGCTCCAATATAAGGGAGACTCTACCCAATGTTTGGAAGTTGATGTTGATATATGCATTATGATATATTGACATTGAGGTTGTTGATGGTGGGTACATGCTTATGATGTGATTGACCATGGAAAAAGGTTGAAGGACATTTAAGATGTTCATATTGAGCTCATGACATGTGAACATGATAATGAAATTGCAAATGTACATCACATTTGCATATGCACGGGAAGCATTGCATTCATAGGCATTTGACATGAGTGTGTGTGTGTGTGTGTGTGTGTGTGTGTGTGTGTTTTTAGATCAAACATCATTCTTGGTGGTTGAGGCGTAGACTCAGGAAGGTTGGACCAAGGTCCGTCTGAGTTGCACGGTTCCATGAAAAATATGTGTCGGGTATAGCAAGAAGAGCTAGATTCTCCCTCGGGTGCAAGACCCGGTTACTGGTTTATACATTTTTGTCGATGCAAGTCCGAAAAAGCATATTGGTGTCACAGAACCAGTTGTGAGATACCAAAATTCATGTACGCAAGAAAGACACATGGTTTATTTTATAAAATGGTCATTGGATATGTAACACCAATGGCGGAAAATTAGAATGCCCGAATTCATATGCATGACATTGCATGTGTTATGGGAGCCGGTGAAGGCTCGGGTTGAGTTGCATGTGTGAGTCTCATCTCATGACATGGCATGGTATAGAAAATTCTATTATGAATTGCATATTCTTAAATGGATTATTTGTTGATAGTTGAATCGCATGTGAGCATTTCATATGCATCTAGATTGGGGAGTAACTGATTAGTACTTAAAGTTGACATATTATTATGAAATTTTAAGACTAATGGTACTTTAATGGAGTTTAAGTGATGTCATTTTAGGCCCTAAACTGAACAAGGACTCAAGAACAACAAGTACCACACTTGGATGCAGCACCAGTACATTAGAGCCCAAAAATTGGAGAAGCTTGGAGCACAGCCAGAACGTTCGAACGCCAACTCACGTTCGAACGTCCACAATACACTGTAGCAGACTCAACTGCTGAAGAGAAGGCGTGTTGCAGTTAGGAAAGAAGACTGGAGCTCTGAAGTACTTGAGTGCACGTTCGAACGCCAACTCACGTTCGAACGTGCACTTGAGTTTATGGAAGACCAGACCACTGCAGAGAGTTGGAACTGAACTTCACAGAAGACCACAGTGAAAGGGGTCAGAGCAAATCTGGCGTTCGAGTGCAAAAACAAGAAGAAACGTTCGAACGGCAGTCAACGTTCGAACGCCCTCAGTGCAAAAACAGAAAGAACGTCCGAACGCCAACTCACATTCGAACGTTATCCACAGACTGGCAGCAGAGTTGTTGACTGTTCACTTGGATTTGGGCGGCAAACACTATTCTTTCACCCCCCCCCCCCCCCTTTGCCTCCTCCTCTTGCCTATAAATACTCCCCTTGTTGGAGAGCTAAAGAGGAGAACATAGTAGGAAGTAGATAGTGATGGAGGCTTAGACTCCCACTCTCATTGTAGTTAGTTCATTTTCCTTATGAAGTCTTTATTTTAGAGATTAGTTTGGCTTTAGCCCAACATCTCTTGCTTGTTATAACAATAGTTTTATGCCTATGTTTATGTTTATGCTTTCATTTCTCATGCATAGAAGAGAAATAGCTCCCATCTTGGTTGAGGAAGCAACCCTCCAATCTTTGGTTGAGGAAGCCACCCTCCAAATGTGACTAGCTTTCTCCTACTTTTATTGTTCATGCATTTCACTTCCATTGCTTGAGCTTCCTTCTTTCTTAGAAGAGTGAAACTCTTCCACTTTTCTAGAGCTTGATTAAAGCCGTGAAGGGTGGAACGTGATTCACTCATTCTTTGTGGAAGATTCGCTCCGCGTTTGTTGTTACTTTATCTTTTAAAGTTCTCCACTTGGAGGGATGAGCATCACTCACTTTTCTAGCTTTACCCAAGCCATGAAGAGTGAGTAGTTTCTCATTCACTCTTTAGTGAGAGGAGAAAGGCATGTACAAGTTATCCGGGAATCATATTTGTGCAATGTTCTTTTATGCTTAACGTTTATTTCTTCTTGTTATTGGATGATTGATTGCATCTAGCAAAGCTAAGGTACTTTGTATAATTGTGAGCTCTTTCTATGACATGGATGACGCCTGCATAGAAAGACTCATCAGTTCAAGGCAAGTACCCCGGCTAGATCCTCATGACTACCCTTCAATCTCCCCCCTTAATGTACTTCATTTAAAGAATGGACTATTAATATCATGATTGGATGTCTTGTAGAAACACTTGCTTGTTTGTAGACGGGTTAAGTCTCGGCACAGGCAATTCTTGTAAACTTCTAGAAAGACATCGGAATCATGTTCTTAATTCTCACAATCCATCTTTATCTTCCGATTAACTTGCTGTTGACACGGGAGTTAATTGAGTTATCAAGCACAATTATGACAAACCGGATAACTAACTACATGTCCAGATCCTTGCACTAAAGGGTGACTCTTTTTAATTAGCATTCATCTCCTATTTTGTTAAGAAAATCTTTTTGGAAAGAATCTTATATTCTGTCCAGCAAAACCCATATCTCGCAGCAAATCAAAAAGGTTACAATCAAAAGGTCTCTACCACTGCTTGCCTTAGAGATATCAACAAAAGTTCCCTGTGGATTCGACTCCGGACTCAAACCGGATTATTACTACAGCTTGACCGCCTGCACTTGGGTGTATACATTTGGATCAAGCCATCAAGTTTTTGGCGCCGTTGCCGGGGAACCTTTGAAAGATACTTTAAGGTAAAAGGTAAAAAAAAAAAAAAAAAGACCTTCAACATTGTGTATATTTTGTTTTACTGTAAATAACTTTGTTTTATTTTCTTTATGACTGAGGGCACTCCTCACTTCCAAAATTTGTCGGCAGAATCGTGTGAGTCCGTGAATCAGCCTGAACCTAATTCACCTAGATCAGTAGCAGGCTCTTGTGAGGGTAGTATGACAAATAATGAAAGAAATGGAGAAGTCCCAATGAGAGAGGAGGAAGTCCCTAACATCCGAACTTTGCGGGATTACTTGAATCCCACAAGAAATAGTGTCCCCTCTTGTTTTATTTTTCCTGAAAATGCTCCTCTCTTTACTGTAAAGCCGGGGACAGTGCAGTTATTGCCCGTGTTTCATGGATTGGATGCAGAAAATCCATATCTGCATATCAAAGATTTCGAAGAAGTGTGTGGAACATTTCAAGACAATTCTGAATTGGCAAAAATGAAATTGTTTTCTTTCTCTTTGAGGGATAGAGCCAAACAATGGTTAAATTCTTTAAAGGCTTTTTCAATACCCAATTGGCAAGCATTGCAAAATGAATTTTTTAGAAAGTTTTTTCCTTTACATCGCACAAATGCATTAAAAAGGCAAATCATGAATTTTGCGGTCAAAGAAGGAGAAACTTTTTATCAAAGTTGGGAGAGATTCAAAGATCTACTCCAATCTTGCCCACATCATGCTTTTGAAAATTGGACATTGGTAGGATTTTTCTATGACTCCTTACCCTCTAGACTACGTCAGTTTGTCGAAATGATGGCCCACGGAGAATTCATGGGAAAAAGTCCGGAGGAGGCATTCAATTTCTTCGACACCATATCTGACAGTTCTCAGATGTGGGACTCAGCCTCCCCTACCACTGTAGAAGCCAGACCATCTCATTCCCAAGGAGGAAAATATGTCTTGAGAGAGGATGATGACTTGAGAGCAAAAATGTCCACATTGTCTCGAAAGCTCGAAGCTTTAGAGATGAAGAAAGTCCATCAAGTTGATGTTAGCCCTTCCACTGAACAAGTGTGTGGAATCTGTGCGCTAACAGGACACCCTACTGGGGAGTGTCCCACCATCCCAGCATTCAAAGAAGTCTTGTTAGAACAAACACATGCAGTTTCCAACTTCAACAAGCCTTACTCCAACCCATATTCTGAAACATACAATCCAGGGTGGCGAAATCACCCTAACTTCAGTTGGAAAAACACACAACCAATACCCATGAACCAACAACAAGGGCCATACCCACCACCTCAAGGGCCTCCTGCATATCAACCATACCAACCACCACAAAAGAGGAACCTTGAGGACACATTAAATCAGTTCATGCAAAGCCAAATGAATTATAACAATAATTCCACACAGGCTTTCACTGATTTCAAAACGCAGACCACTCAATCTTTTGAGGATCTTAAAAGCCACATCCAAAAGTTGACTCAATCCATGGTCACACACGAAAAAGGAAAGTTTACTGCTCAACCAAAACAACCACAAGGCCAATTCCATGTAGGAAACCCTTCAACAACAGGAAACACCCAAGACCAAGCCCAAGCTGTCACGACCCTAAGAAGTGGCAAAGTGATTGACAAAACAATCAGAGACATACTCATTCCCAAGCCAAGACCTGAGTCAAGCCCAGTCAATCCATCATCTGAACTTGAACCAATTGAGAAAGACCCTGAGCCTGTGATTGAACAAGATTCAGAACCTTCTGAGAAAAAGGAACCTTCGTATCCCGTTCCGGCTCCATTTCCTCATCGACTCAGAGCCAAACAGAAAGTGAAAAATCAGCCTGAAATTTACGAGCTTTTTAAGCAAGTAAATATCAACATCCCACTTCTGGATGCAATCAAACAAGTCCCGCCTTATGCCAAGTTTCTAAAAGACTTGTGCACAGTCAAGAGAAGCCAGAAAGTCCAAAAGAGCTTTCCTAACGGAACAAGCTAGTGCTCTTCTCCAACAGAAAACCCTTCCAAAATACAAAGACCCAGGCTGTCCGACTGTCTCATGTATCATTGGAAACTTCAGAATTGAAAAAGCCTTGTTAGACCTTGGAGCCAGCGTTAATCTGTTACCCTACTCTGTGTATCAACAGTTGGGTTTGGGAGAACTTAAACCCACTTGTGTCACACTCCAGTTGGCTGACAGATCTGTCAAAAACCCCAGAGGGATTGTTGAAGATGTGCTTGTCCAAGTAGATAGTTTTGTCTTCCCTGTTGACTTCATTGTTCTGGATACTCAACCAGCAATAAATTCGGAGAACCAAATTCCTGTCATTCTTGGTCGACCATTCCTAGCAACTTCCAATGCTTTAATCAATTGCAGGAATGGAGTCATGAAATTAACTTTTGGGAATATGACTCTCGAAATGAACATTTTCAATATTGCTAAACATCCAGAAGAGGAAAAGGAAGAAAGGGAAGTACACTCCATAGAATCTTTGATACAGGAACATCTGGATGATACATTCTGTGAGGATCCTGCTGAATCATCTCTGTTAGAACTCATCTCATCAGAAATAACAGATGATGACCCAAAACCACCAAGTGACCCTACTCATACTGTTGAGACCTGGGCACTCAAATTCGAAGAAATTTCACCAAGTGGCACAAAGCCAGTCTCATCAAGTGTTAGCCCACCAAAGCCTGAATTGAAACCTCTCCCATCTGACCTCAAATATGCATTCTTAGGAAAGAATGAGTCGTACCCAGTGGTAATTTCATCTAAACTCACAGACTTGCAAGAGTCTAAATTGCTTGAAGTTCTCCGAAGTCATAAAAGTACCATTGGATGGACCATCGCTGACTTGAAAGGTATAAGCCCGTTAATCTGCAATCATGCCATATACCTTGAAGAGGACTCAAAACCCTCTCGTCAAATGCAGCGACGACTGAATCCTCACATGAAGGAAGTTGTGAGAATTGAGGTACTCAAACTCCTAGATGCAGGGATAATCTTCCCCATCTCAGATAGTAAATGGGTCAGTCCAACCCAAGTTGTGCCAAAAAAATCTGGGGTCACAGTGGTCAAAAATGATGCAAATGAACTAGTGCCAACTCGAGTCGTCACAGGATGGCGAATGTGCATTGATTATCGAAAACTCAATTTGGTCACTAGAAAATATCATTTTCCTCTCCCATTTCTTGACCAAGTCCTGGAGAGAATTGCAGGCCATGCATTTTACTGTTTCTTGGATGGATATTCAGGGTATAACCAAATTGAGATAGCCTTAGATGATCAGGAGAAAACAACCTTCACATGCCCCTTTGGCACCTTTGCATTCAAAAGGATGTCATTTGGACTTTGTAACGCTCCTGCAACATTCCAAAGATGTATGCTAAACTTGTTCAGTGATATGGTTGAAAAAATTTTGGAAGTATTTATGGATGACTTCTCTGTCTATGGTGATTCCTTCGACTTGTGTTTAACCAATCTGGAGAAAGTACTGATCAGATGTAAGGAAGCCAACCTAGTGCTCAATTGGGAAAAATGCCATTTTATGGTAACACAGGGCATTATTCTTGGTCACATCGTGTCGTCTGAAGGCATGAAAGTTGAAAAGGCAAAAATTGATTTGATTGGAAATTTGCCTGCCCCTAAGACTGTAAAAGATGTTCGATCATTCCTAGGTCATGCAGGGTTCTACAGGAGATTCATACAAGATTTCAGTACCATAGCAAAGCCGATGTGTCACCTCCTAAGTCAGGATGTAATATTTGATTGGAATGAAGCATGCCAAAAAGCCTTTGACAAGCTAAAAGACATGTTAATTTCTGCACCAATAATGCAACCTCCTGACTGGAATCTTCCTTTTGAACTAATGTGTGATGCAAGTGATTTTGTTGTAGGTGCTGTATTGGGACAAAGAAAAGATAAGAAACCCCATGTGATTTACTATGCAAGCAAAACTTTGAATGATGCCCAAATGAATTATTCAACAACTGAGAAAGAATTGCTTGCTGTAGTTTTTGCACTGGAAAAATTCCGTTCTTATCTTGTTGGTTCTTCTGTTACTGTATTCACTGACCATGCAGCCCTAAAATTTTTGCTCACAAAGAAGGACGCCAAACCAAGACTCTTGAGATGGATACTTTTGCTCCAAGAGTTTGATCTTGTCATCAAGGACAAGAAAGGGGTCGAGAATGTGGTGGCAGATCATCTGTCCAGACTAACCTATGAATTTCATGAGGATGGACTGCCAATCAATGAGAAATTCCCCGATGAACAACTGTTCATGATTGATAGGACACCATGGTATGCAGACATTGCTAACTTTCTTGCTACTGGTACACTCCCTCCATCCTTTACCATGTTGGACAAAAAGAAATTTCTAAGGGAGGTTCGTAACTTCTTTTGGGAGGATCCTTACGTATTCAAGTACTGTAAAGATCAAATCATAAGACGATGCATCCTTGCTCATGAAAGTAGCCAGGTAATAACATTTTGTCATTCTGAAGCATGCGGTGGCCACTTTTCATCAAGAAAAACAGCTGCAAAAATATTGCAGTGTGGTTTTTACTGCCCCACACTTTTCAAAGATGTTCATGCCTTTTGTTTAACTTGTGATAGGTGTCAAAGGTTGGGAAACATTTCTAAAAGAAATATGATGCCCTTAAATCCCATTCTGGTAATTGAAATTTTTGACTGTTGGGGCATCGATTTTATGGGACCATTTCCCCCTTCCTTTGGCTATCTATACATTTTAGTGGCTGTAGACTATGTATCCAAATGGGTTGAAGCAATTCCATGCCGAAACAATGATCACAAAACAGTGATCAAATTTTTAAAAGAAAATATTTTGTCCCGATTTGGAATTCCGAAGTCAATCATAAGCGATGGGGGTGCTCATTTTTGCAATCGTCCCTTCTGGAATTTAATGAAAAAATACTTGATTTTTCACAAAATTGCAACCCCTTATCACACACAGACCAGTGGACAAGCTGAGTTAGCTAATCGGGAGATCAAATTAATTTTGGAAAAAACGGTGAACCCAGATCGCAAAGATTGGTCATTAAGACTGACTGATGCACTCTGGGCATACTGAACTGCTTTTAAAACAATTTTGGGCATGTCTCCTTATCGATTAGTCTATGGAAAGTCATGTCACTTGCCTGTGGAATTGGAACATAGGGCATACTGGGCCATTAAAGCAATGAATTTTGACTTAGACAAGGCTGGGCTAACAAGGAAACTTCAGATAAATGAATTGGAGGAATTGATAAATGAAGCATATGAAAATGCTAAGATTGCTAAAACCAGGATGAAAATCTTTCATGACAAACACATTGTGCAGAAATCTTTTGAGCCATCTCAAAAAGTCTTGATATTCAATTCAAGACTCTGTCTTTTCCCTGGTAAGTTGAAATCAAGATGGGCTGGACCTTACATTGTGAAAAAGGTGTTTGAACACGGAGCAGTTGAAGTGGAAAACCCAGCAAACGGTAATAATTTTACTGTTAATGGTCAGAGGTTAAAACCATTTTTGGAGGATTTTGTTAGAAATGTGGAAACCATTCTTTTAATGGAACCAGAGTACTCCTCTGAAATTCGCACCTGCCGACACTCCAATGGATCGGGTCAGGAAATATCTACTCTAACCCGACCCACTGGGGCGCCTTTATAAGGCGCCCACGTGTTCCCCAGCCGCCGCAGTTGGCCCTCCCCCTTTTCTTCTTCTTCTTCTTCTTCTTCTTCTTCTTCTTCTTCTTCTTTTCTTCTTCTTCTGTTAGTCTTCGAGTCTCTGTTACCCGAGAAAACACCCATGACCACATACTCCACAAACACGATATTTTGCTTCCTGTTTAGCATTTTAATCTTATATTTGCTCACGGGTGTTCTTCTCTTGTTCGCACTCACACATAAGGATTTTCAGCCTACCCGAAATCCAGATCTGCGCACAGATGAGTAATTTTTGGTATTTTTATTTGTAGGTCTCAATGGTGAACAGATCTCTACCATTCAACCTCGTCTCCACACTCCATGAACCGGTAAATTCGAAACATTGGGGACAATGTTCAGTTTAGGTTGGGGGGTATGATCATTTCATCAGTTAGTTCATTTTCGTTCATAGTTCATAATTTTCGCAATTTTTTTTTAAATTTTTATTATCGTTGTTGATCATGTTTGAACATTGATTAAATTGATTATGCTTATGAATCAGCTTCAATCGTCTTTGTGACTGGCAGACGTTAAAGAACCAGATAGTGAGTCTTAAAATTTAGCAATCATTGATGTAAATCTTTTTTGGTTTAGCCTAGGAGTCCTACGTACTTTTCCATCTGATGTACATACCATGATCATGAGAAAAGCAAGATTAGTAAGGAAGGCTTAAATCAAAGAAAAACAAGCGAAACCCCTCTGTGGCAGAAGTAGCTTTGCCAAACGCCGTCGTGCAAAAAGGCTTGGTGCCTGTAAACAGTGTGGCAGATACTTTCACGAAAAAAGGTACAACCAGTGTTCTGAACCAATTTTCGGTTGCGCACTTGATCGATTAGACTGGATAGTGAATGGGCTGAGTAAGGATTACCCTGATACGCCATGCTATTCCGGTACTGTGCTTAACCGATTTGTGAGAGAGGAAGTTGGGAGAGTTACTGGTTGTCCATTTTACACAGACACAGAGGGAGACTCAGATTAGATAATTTTCTGTAGGAAATGTGTACTTTTGTTGGAGGAGTGAATGCCAAAGGTCCGAATTTGTTGTAAAAATTGTAAAAATTTTTTTTGTATAAATTTCTTTTTGACTGAAATGAAAATATGGGCCGAGTAAGGAATGCCCCAAAATACCAACCTGAAGCGTGGGTAGGGGTTCATCCTGAGACGCCTTAGTTTTTGAATTATATTTGTGTGTTTTGTCTTCTTTGATTGTATATAGTGCAATAGAGAAAATTTTAATTTGTGGTTCAACGTTCGAACGCCAGGTAACGTTCGAACGTTGAAAGCTTACAGTACTCAGCCTCTGATGAAGCTTCTGCAGAAACTTGAAAGTACTGGGAGCTCAGTCCGTTCGAACGCTAATAGACCGTTCGAACTAGATTAACGTTCGAACGCCAATAGACCGTTCGAACGAAGAGTATTTACAGTACTTTGGCCTCTGACAGAAACTCAAAAGTACTGGGAGCTCATCATGTTCGAACGCCAGACCACGTTCGAACGATCTTTTTAAATTCCTTCTACCAACGTTCGAACGTCACCAACGTTCGAACGTTACAACTCAGGCTATAAAAGCCTGGTTCGTCGTTTTCACCCAAAATCCCCAAATTTTTCAAAACCCTAGAATCCATTCTCACCCCACAGGCCTCAATTTTCCCTCATTCCCCAAGAATATCCAAATTCGACCCTCCCTAACTCCTCTCTACATCAAAATCATCAATCCCAGACCTAGAACCCTAAGTTCCAGAACTTTTCAGGACCCCCCCCCCCCAGATCAAACTCACGTTCGAACGCCATGCCAAGGATGAAACTTCCTGCCAGGCGTGCTCCACCAGTGAATCAAGACCCAAACATGGTAGAAGAAGTGATTGAAGAAAGGGGAGGAAGGCAAAGGACCAAGATGTATGATAGAACCAGATTTCCTAATGCCTTGAAGGCTGAGAGGTATGAAAATTTTTACCGTAAGCATGCTATTGTCTGTGAGAGGGATGTTGTGATTGATGATTTTGCTGAGATTGGTATAAAGCAAGAAATGGAGAGGAGGGAGTGGGCATGGTATTTAAGAAATGGTGGAGACGCCGTTGTTGAATTGGTGCAGGAGTTTTACTCCAACGCTGAGATCATCAACGGCGCAATACGGACATATGTTAGGGGTACCCACATTGACGTGGACGAAGCATACATTGGGGAAATAAGGGAAGAAATACTCCGGGTGCAAAACCCTACCTACCCACCAAAGAAGAATGTAGCAATGACTGTGGTAGGAAAGGAGTTGACTGGGATAGCTGACTTTTCATGGGTAGGGAGGAAATTTTTTAAGCAAGGGGAGCTCACCGACAAGTATAAGATGTTGAATTTGATTGCGGTGTCCAACTTCGCTCCCTTAGGAAGAAAGAATGAGATCCTACCTGATATGGCCCGACTTCTGTATGCCATTGGCAAGGGACATAGCATTGACCTTCCCTCTCTCATCTTGAGTGAAATGAAGAAGGGATGTGATGTAAAAAGGAATGCACTCCCTTTTGCGACTTTGGTGACTGAAATGTGCACGGAGCATGGGGTAAGGTAAAGCCTGAGATGGAAATCCATAAGCCAATGGGGCCATTGAACAAGGCTTCATTCCGAAGAAGCCAAAGTCATAGTGGCGTCCCGGCGGCAAGGCAAGAAGAGCCCCCAGCCCAAGGAGTAGATGAAGTGCAAGAGGAGCTTGATGAGATGGAGATAGAGATGGGAGGAGAAGGAGATCAGCCAGCAGGTGAGGGACCTAGCACCAGCACCAGCACCCGATGCTCTTTGATGGACGTCATGCTTAGCATCGAAGCTAAGTAGGACGAGATCCTTAGGTATTTGAGGGGTGGACATGGTGGGCATGGTGGAGCTAGTGGGCAAGGAGGAGAGTGAGAGAGAGGGACTTCTATTTCTGTTCTTTGTCTTGTTTTTATGTTTGTTTAAAGTGCTTCTTTGTATGAATTTCTTCTTTGATAGTTGTAAGTTTTTGTGTGGTTGTGAATGAATTGAACCGTTGATGTTAAAAGATGATATTTTGAAATGAATGGTTCTATTTATCAATTTTAATTGTTTTAATGCATTTGTAGATTTAGCATAGAAATTAAAAGGTGAAGGAACAAATGTGGATGTTAAGAATGCTTGCTAGAGTAAATACGCACATGATCGGTTTAACACCTCCATTTATCAACCGAGACTTCAAACCACATTTCTTGAAAATGTGGGTGTTCTTTCTATACTTAAATTGTCATATGTACATCGCTATTTGTTATTTTAAAAGTACAGGAGGATCTGACTCGCAAATGGAATTGGTATATAACCGATACCCCCTGGAAAACCTGACATACACAGTGGAGATAACAAAGAACACCAGGGTGAGTTTCGAACCTAACGATGCTTTTGAGAGACAATCAATGTTTACTCAAGTAAATTCTTTTCAAATCTCCATTTTTGAATGATCTCATTAACCTTGCTTTGATTGACGCATTTAAAAGTGATCTATTGACATATCCCACACGAAATCATCGCATACGACACATACAGGTGCACATGCTTGAGAAATGATCTTAGGCCATCTTTGATATAATATTGAGCCTTAGACATTTCTTTGAAAAAAAATATATATATATTTTATCCCTCGTTAGCCATGTTTGAGCCATCAATGTATAAAGTTTTCTTTGATAAACCTACATGATTACCAATCCACAGGAAAACATACTTGACATACCTTGGCTATCTAATTTTCTTACATCCTCTTTGTAAGATGTTACAGAAAAAGGGAAAAGAAAAAGGAGCATTCGAGATTATCATCCAAGAAGAGTTGATTGGAACAATTGAAACAAAACAGAAGCAAAAAAGCAAAAACTTGCCAAGAAAGTGAAAAAAATGAGAAAAATGAAAGAGAGAAATGTCATCTCTCGGCAAATTATCAAGAAGTTAGAAAGAGGTGTGCTACACAAACAGCAGATAGCTTTTGAAAATCCCTGACGTCATTTCGTTAGCCATTGACCTCTAGCCACGCTACAACCCATGAAAAGCCCTAATTGATCTCAAATATGTTACATGCATGTGTTGTTAATCACAATTGGGATATGGTAAATAGCGTTCCTTTTAAATTGCGTTAATATTCTTTCATGAGATCATGCCAAACATAAGTAGTTGCTTATTTAAAATTTCACTCCTTTCTTAAATGGTGCATGTGATTTTTTCGATTGGCCATCTTCTGATCACATGATCTGTGAGAAACAAGTCACTATAATCAGAGTGAACCTTTGCTGAGAGTATACTACGTGAGGTTTGGGAAATCGAAACTATCCATGGAAGGTGATAAAAGGGAGTATTTGTTACCTAACAATTCCTATTGCTTGAATGATCATTCCTACTGCATTGAGAATTTCAAATACCAATGCAACAAATGATAATTTTTGCATAGAATGAATACCTGTGAAATAAGGACGTGTGAGACATAAGTCAAAGTTGAAAATCTGGTGTCTCAACGACCATGATGCTAATTTACTTGAGACAGCATTCTCCTATGCACATCTGTTCGACTGAAGTTTGTGGGTAACTTCTCTGGAAACCCTCACGAGACAACACTCGTCCGCTAGGGTAAACCTAGTGGTTCAACGGCTTGTTGCATAAGCTAAATGCAACCGGATGACCTACGAAAATGGCATTAGGAGTAGAATTGTCTTTTTCATATTACTAGAGACTAGCAATATTTAGGTTGGGGAGTGTGATTAGTACTTAAAGTTGACATATTATTATGACATTTTAAGACTAATGGTACTTTAATGGAGTTTAAGTGATGTCATTTTAGGCCCTAAACTGAACAAGGACTCAAGAACAACAAGTACCACACTTGGATGCAGCACCAGTACATTAGAGCCCAAAAATTGGAGAAGCTTGGAGCACAGCCAGAACATTCGAACGCCAACTCACGTTCGAACGTCCACAATACACTGTAGCAGACTCAACTGCTGAAGAGAAGGCGTGTTGCAGTTAGGAAAGAAGACTGGAGCTCTGAAGTACTTGAGTGCACGTTCGAACGCCAACTCACGTTCGAACGTGCACTTGAGTTTATGGAAGACCAGACCACTGCAGAGAGTTGGAACTGAACTTCACAGAAGACCACAGTGAAAGGGGTCAGAGCAAATCTGGCGTTCGAGTGCAAAAACAAGAAGAAACGTTCGAACGGCAGTCAACGTTCGAACGCCCTCAGTGCAAAAACAGAAAGAACGTTCGAACGCCAACTCACGTTCGAACGTTATCCACAGACTGGCATCAGAGTTGTTGACTGTTCACTTGGACTTGGGCGGCAAACACTATTCTTTCACCCCCCCCCCCTTGCCTCCTCCTCTTGCCTATAAATACTCCCCTTGTTGGAGAGCTAAAGAGGAGAGCATAGTAGGAAGTAGATAGTGATGGAGGCTTAGACTCCCACTCTCATTGTAGTTAGTTCATTTTCCTTATGAAGTCTTTATTTTAGAGATTAGTTTGGCTTTAGCCCAACATCTCTTGCTTGTTATAACAGTAGTTTATGCCTATGTTAATGTTTATGCTTTCATTTCTCATGCATAGAAGATAAATAGCTCCCATCTTGGTTGAGGAAGCAACCCTCCAATCTTTGGTTGAGGAAGCCACCCTCCAAATGTGACTAGTTTTCTCCTACTTTTATTGTTCATGCATTTCACTTCCATTGCTTGAGCTTCCTTCTTTCTTAGAATAGTGAAACTCTTCCACTTTTCTAGAGCTTGATTAAAGTCGTGAAGGGTGGAACGTGATTCACTCATTCTTTGTGGAAGATTCGCTCCGCGTTTGTTGTTACTTTATCTTTTAAAGTTCTCCACTTGGAGGGATGAGCATCACTCACTTTTCTAGCTTTACCCAAGCCATGAAGAGTGAGTAATTTCTCATTCACTCTTTAGTGAGAGGAGAAAGGCATGTACAAGTTATCCGGGAATCATATTTGTGCAATGTTCTTTTATGCTTAACGTTTATTTCTTCTTGTTATCGGATGATTGATTGCATCTAGCAAAGCTAAGGTACTTTGTATAATTGTGAGCTCTTTCTATGACATGGATGACTCATGCATAGAAAGACTCATCAATTCAAGGCAAGTACCCCGGCTAGATCCTCATGACTACCCTTCAATCTCCCCCCTTAATGTACTTCATTTAAAGAATGGACTATTAATATCATGATTGGATGTCTTGTAGAAACACTTGCTTGTTTGTAGACGGGTTAAGTCTCGGCACAGGCAATTCTTGTAAACTTCTAGAAAGACATCGGAATCATGTTCTTAATTCTCACAATCCATTTTTATCTTCTGATTAACTTGCTGTTGACACGGGAGTTAATTGAGTTATCAAGCACAATTATGACAAACCGGATAACTAACTACATGTCCAGATCCTTACACTAAAGGGTGACTCTTTTTAATTAGCATTCATCTCCTATTTTGTTAAGAAAATCTTTCTGGAAAGAATCTTATATTCTGTCCAGTAAAACCCATATCTCGCAGCAAATCAAAAAGATTACAATCAAAAGGTCTCTACCACTGCTTGCCTTAGAGATATCAACAAAAGTTCCCTGTGGATTCGACTCCGGACTCAAACCGGATTATTACTACAGCTTGACCGTCTGCACTTGGGTGTATACATTTGGATCAAGCCATCAGTAACCTCTTTAGAAGATACCCTATTGTGTGTGGCTCACCCTTTATGGGGACAATATTTCAGGGGCGGGACATGCGCCAGTGAATGGCTCTCACTCGGGCCCTCATTGACGAAGAAAAGCCAAAATGTGGCTTTAAATTGCGTTTTTGTAAAAGACATGTAAATATTTTTGGACACGTAATATTGTGCAAAGAATTGCAAAACAAACTCATATGAACTGTATTTTGTCTAAAATTGTATGTTATATGAGTTTGGGTTGTTGCTATATAAGTATGGATAAATAGACCCGGTGTGGTCAATGTTGTATGATTGCACAGGTTGCATTTTAGGTAGAGCTCCCCGTACAAAGGAGACTCTGTCCGAATTTTGTCAAATTATAGATCCCAGTAAATGGGGTATAACGGCGTGGTATCGAGTTACACAGTATCCATAGGTATTCCGCGGGTTGATGGGTGATCAACGGGGTAATTACGGATTCCCAGATTTTGGGGCGTCACAATAGTTACTAGATTTGGGTTTTGGGTTCCCCTTGTGAGATTGAGTGTTTGTGTATTTAATTGCTAAAATTAACAACATCGATCTACATGGGTTCATGGGGTCTTGGTGGTTAAAAATGGGTTCTCATCGTTAATTGCTATATTCAAGTGAGAAGAAGTAATTGAGGTAGTACTAGGTTTTTAATTGGTATTTCATTGAGCTAAAATTGAAAAACATATTCACCCCCTCCCCCCTTCTACATAGTGTCGTGTGCTTTATGTGTATAATTGTTTTTCCCCTCCCAAAACGAAAACCATGATTTATCTTTGAAATACTCTATGCATTTCACTAGATTTTGTGTTTAGTGTTTGTTTGGCAAGACTTAGTAATTTCCAAGTTCAATTCATGAAGACAAGCCATGTCATTAGAATGAGAGAGTGACATTGTACTTGAGTTTAGAAGTTTAGGTTATGATTTGTTGTTATGGTTTTCGAGTTCTAAACTTGAAACTTTTTACTCTTGTATTTTTTGTCACAGAATTGCCAAAGGGGGAGATTGATAGGAAAAATATTATCATAGGTGAATTCCATGAGGTCACTATGTATCTTGTATCTCAACTAAATCCATAGTCAATAGGTTATTGAAGACTAATGCAAGATATGGTGAAGAAGTTCAAGCTACAAAACAATACGTTGAAGACTTCTAAGATCCTATCAAGCTTAGGTGACGTGATTTGACCCTAGTGTGGTGTAACTTAGGTGGTAAAATTAGATTTAGAGCGTGAATATTTAATTCGTTCATGACTTGTGTTTTTTTGGTGTTAGAAAGTTTTTGAAGCTTTTGGGTTTTAGTTTTCGAAAAGAGTTTTTGAAATGAGTAATTGGATGAAGTTTTAGGTACACCCTTTGGTACTTAGAGTTGTTTTAAAGCCTTAGTTTTTTGAGTAAACCAGTGGATAGCACATGAGTCATTCCAGTAGTCAATGCTCTAGCGCTACCCTCGGAATTAGCTACAAGATTGCTTTCTAGTAGCCAGCACTCTCCACAAAGCTCGAGTGCTGCATCACAGACAGGTTTCCTTGCTCGCTAAACTACCTCTTGTTTCCTATTTCTATATATAAAGGACAACTTGTATGACCTAAATACGGGACAAGGGAGTTAGAAAAAGACTCTAGGGTTTAGAGAGATAACTCATTCAAGAGAACACACCATAGACAATATCAAAACTCGATTCCTTCACGATCATCAAAATTTTCTATGAGGATTTGAGCATCTTTTGTTGAGGGTCTTGAGTACCCATGTGACACCCCTAAAACCGAGGGTCATTTGTCAACCCTTTGATCACCCATCAACCCGCGAAAGTACCCGTGAATGCCGCATAACCTGACACCACGTCATAACATCCCCTTCACCGGGATCATAACCAACACAAAGTTTGGGCAGAGTCTCCCTCGTACCGGATACTCCCAAACGCATAACATGTATACATTTCAATCACTTGACCATTCCAAGGTCCAATATACATTAACTAGGGATAACCCGTGCCAGAAGGTATGGTGCAATTCAAAAAAAATCGAGCACTGAACTCAGACGCGTACTAAAGCTGAAAACCTAAACTGGCCCCATAATCCGTGCCTACAAAATCTGTGCAATTAAAAAAAATATTATTCTTTAATACAAAACAATCAAACACTAAACATAGACACGCATCAATCTAGTCTTCTCTATTCTTTTAAAAAAAATCGACAGAGTTTCTTCTAAACATAGTAGTCCAGGAAAATCTCAACCTGTATACAAAAGTTATATATCTCATAATCATACCCAAATCAACATCATAATATTAACCATTTGGTATAATAAATAAATTTATACAATAAATAAGTCGGGCACATGCCCAAGCATATCGCATGTATGAAGAACAAAGGCAAAGTCCATACAACTAAACTAAATAATTGAAGCATCACTCAACAATAAAATGCAAACATTCAAAAAACTGGAATGTGAACTGAAAATGCAATTGAAGAATTAATTAACAATCAGAATATTGTTGCAGACAATATGGGGTTCACCGCCTTTAACTATTCCTGAAATCAAAAAAAAAAAGGTTTGGAAGCAGTGGTGGCAAAAATCTCACCATCAATCGATGATTTACCATTCAAACTTTGCCTGCAAACGTGTGAGTATGTCGTTGAAACTCTTAAGACAACTGATAAGGTATCATGCATCTACTCTTGGAATAAATGAAATAAAATAAAAAGAATAATGAAAATTTTATATCTAAAGATACACAACCAGTAATTTCATAGATTGAAGCGGCATCGCAATCAATGACAATTTCACAGTTTGAAGCAACATCACAACCGATAACATTGCACCAAATCTCTGTTATTGTGGCCATGCTATTCTCAAATCTACATGTTAAACACAATAAAAACTCGCAAATGTTTTAGCATTAAAACCAAAAACCAAAACAATTCAGCATTAAAACCACACACACTTGCACAATGTTTGTCTGCCAAATGTTCAATTCAAGTAAAAGAAATGCAATTACAAATCCAATTACTCTTAATCTTGAATTCCAAAAACATTTATATCAAATCAAACCTAACCTAATGACAATTTAATAGCTTGAAGCAACGTCACAACCAATGATATTGCACCAAATTTGCATCAAAGCGAAAGCAACAGAGTTCACAAAATCCGCATCAAGTAAAAAAACATGGGTGATGTGTGCGTGAAAGCAATCTAGCAATAACCCATGCAGCATTATGTACCACAAAAATTATAAAATTTAACAAATGAGAAAGAAAAATTATCAAATTGCACAAAAAAATAAAAGTACTACATATCATGAAATCACTAATACTTGCACTTTCAAACAACATTTCATGAGATTCATAACTCTCCCATTAAAAACAAAAAATTCACTTTGAGGATCTGAGAACCCCTCTGTTTTCTTCGCCTCTCTGACATTATTCTCGAACACCTACTAACACGAATCAAGACAGAGTGAGTGAGAAAGGAGGGTGTGTGCACACTCTGTGTTGCATCTGTGATTTGTGTTGTGTGTTGTGTGCGTGTGGAACATGTATGCAAGGGCTTCAAGCCTTGATGCCAACTAGAGTAAACTACCCGGAAACCCCAATAAGGTCCTCTATAATGCATCAGAGCATGAAAGAAATGACTTGATTTGGAATGTAAGGGGTGTAGGCGGTGGTGATTGGGGCAGTATTTTTCTTTGGCATTTTGACGAACACTTCATGTGCGTTACAAAGGGTAGGGCTGTAGAGAAAGGAAAGAGGAAAGAGAGAGTTCGTCGGAGGTCTTCAATGTGTGTGAGCAACCTACGCTGGAAAGGAAAGATGAGTTAGGGGTGTGAGCAACGTGGATGGGTGTGTGCGATGTGTACGCGTGTTGTGTGTTGGGGCTGGGCTGGTATGGTAAGGGGCAGAGAGAGAGAGTAATAGAGTGAGTTACCTGAGTGAGAACGGTGGCGTCCCTGGATCTAGTGACGCTGGTGGATGTCTAGCGTGGGAGAGAGGGAGAAGAGAGAAGGGTGTGAGGGAGGATCGAGAGAGTCAGAAAGAGAGAAAAGAGGTAGAGTGAGAGGGGCTGATGATTTTCCAAAAAAAAAAGGTGATGATTGAGATACAGGACATTGAGAGAGAAGATGGGATGTGATGGAATTAGGGGGAAAAATATATGGAGATAAAAATTCAAACTCTCATCTGTTTTATTATATCGATTTGTTCTTAATATTACTCCATTTACATTATTTGAACAAAAAGGCTCAAGGTCCGAAGGCTTGGCAAAGTTATTTTGAATTTTTGAAAATTTTGGAGGAGCTACCGGTAGCTCGTGTACGTGCTACAGGTAGCTGAACCCTCTGTCAGTGAGCTACCGGTAGCTGTGAAACGAACTATCAGTAGCTGCCCACTACACTTGGGCTATCGGTAGTAGGGCCCAATTTTCCCCTAATTCAATCATTTTTCAACTTTAACCCACCCAATCTCATACAACATTTACCCAAACTCACATAACATCAAATTTTACACGAAATATAGTCCATATGAGTTCATTTTACAATCGTTTATACGACATGAAAACTAATTACACAATTTAGTTTACAAAATGCAATTTAAAACTACAATCCGGTTTCTTCTCAACAAGGTCCCATGTGAGGGTCGTCCACAGACGCTTATCCCGCACCTGAAATATTATTCTCATAAAGGGTGAGTCACGCTCAATAGGGTATCTCCTAAAGAGGCTACTCCTCAACACAGATGCATATGAAATATTCACATGCAATTAAACAATCAACATACATTCATTCAAGAACATACAATTCAATGATGAATATCACTATGCTATGTCATGTTATGAGGCGAGGCTCACACATGCAACACAACCCAAGCCTTCACCGGCTCCTATAACACATGCAATATCATGCGTATGAATCTGGGCATTCCAAGCCCCCGCCATTGATGTTACACATTCAATGACCATTTATAAATCCCGAGTCTTTCTTGGGTTGGGTATTTATGGACTTCCATCAACGGGCACCCAAACGACATGGCATTTATGGACTTCCACCAACGGCTCTGCATAAGTCTGCATACGCCGACACACTTTATGGACTCAATACCAACGGAGTGCATATCCAAATCACCGGGTCTTGCACCCAAGGGATAATCTAGTCTTTCTTGCTAACTCCAACCTTATATTCAATGCAAACTCGTGTTACTCAGTCGAACCTTGATCCAACTTTTCCAAGCCCACGCATCATCCACCAAGCATGGTGTTTGATCAAAACCACACACACCCACACCCATGCCAATTGCCCATGAATGTGATGTTACCCGTGCACATGCAAATGTAATGAACAATTGCATTTCATATCATTATGCAATCAAGTTTTCAATTACAATTAAAACATCATGTTCAACATGTCATAAGCACAACATAAACAATTCTAAATCCTCAATGTAACTTATAAAATATATAATTACATTCCAACATCTTCACAAGGCATGTTATGTTAATTTCATTCAATTAACATGCTCATTTCATTCAATGTATTTTATCAAACACCCAAAGGGCACAAAATCTTGTAAACACACAACATGTCCAATTCATCACATATCTCATGAAATTACCCAACAAACAATTTCAACCAATCATATTCATGCAAGAATTGATTTAATACATTCTCATACTGTAACACCCCAAAACACACCCTGGACGGCATTACATTCTAAAACCATTTACATCATGAGAGCACTAAAATAATCCATCAATAAATAAGACTTCATAAAATCATCCATAGAATTTACAATATTATCCCAAAAGAATAGACCCATCTTGGCCTTTACATACCAAAAATCAACTAATATAGCGCAGCGGGAATAAACAAAAGAAACTAGACTACACAGTGTTTCAAAAGAATGTCCTAGTCTAGTACAAAAGAAACTATATCTCTATAGGTCCACCTCGGAATCTATATTCCCTTCGAGTGGAGCCTCCCAAGTGGCGGGTTCCTCGACCCTTGCGTCCTCCTCAAGCGGGAAATCTGAAAAATGTAATTTGTAGGGGATGAGCACGAAGCTCTGTAGCAAAATCTTCCCAAACTCAAACAAGGTTTAGAAAAGCATATAAAACGGTTGGTCTCATTTTCACAAATAGCATATATACCATTTTGAAGGAAAAGCATGATATTTTAAATAGATCTCAAGTTTAAATGTCGCAATAATTTAAATGAACCGTAAAACTCAGTCACAATTAACACCATAACCATTTCCAACAGGTCCTTGTAGAGTCTCATACCTCCACAAACACTTGTTGGAAACCATTCCGTAACAATAATAATAATCTCAGGTTCTTATGTATATTGATTCATCCCCGTACCATGTATGTTGATTGCTTCTCATGAATCTACCCAACGATTATACCTAGTCCACCTATTTACATCATAATCACAAGTACTATAGGAAAGGGCGTCTACCATCCCAATGGCAGTGACGAGTCCCTTCCTAGGAAAAGTATACTATCTCTTGTTCGAACTCCAGTGAACGATAGTGGTTTCATTACCAAATGACAACCCACTACAAGTGCTAGGAAACCATCTCACCCCTACTGGGGTAGACTAACCTCTAACACTCTACGGCATCTCTCGAAGGCAATCCAAGTCCCTCACAACAACCATACAATTGAGGAAACCAACATATTCTCAATTCATCAACATTTCAAGGAATTACCAAATTCCACAATTTCTAATATAATGTTTCATAATATGATGGAAGAAAATGAGCAAGAGATCATCATAAGTAACATTTTGGTGTACAATATCAAACACTAAAGTTTTGAAAGCAATACCAAGGGAAAATAGAGGGAAAAGTCTATTTCTCTTTAAAACCAAGGTTTGAAGATGAAAATGAGAAATTTAATAGTTACCCAACCATCACAATGTTTAAAACATGGCATTTATTTCAAGAGGAACAAGAATCATGTATTTAATAGCAAGTACATATGATTTTAAACCAAAAGAATACATATAATGTAGCCCTAGCCTCAATGTAAGAACATAGGAAGAAATCCCCTACCTCTTAGTTGTAGCTTCAATCTAAGACTCAAGCTTCAAAATCTTCCTATTCTCCTTCCTTTTCCCTCTTAATTTCGTCCTCCTAGGGTTTCAAGAGATTTGGGTGAGAGTGATTGAAGAATAGAAGAAAAGAAATGGGTGGGGAAGTGAGATTTTTGAGAAATCTAGGGTTTGATCTTCACAAATGATGTAAATCTCTCTCTTGGATGTGTTTTTCTCTTCCTCTCTTCTCCTCTCAAGCTATCTAGGGTTTGGAGTGGTGTAATGAAGGCTAAGGAGGTGACAAAATGTATTTATAGTGGAGGAAAAATCGAGGGTTCGCGAACAGAAAAATTCGGATTTTTACAGTGGCTACCGGTAGCTGATTTTGGCTACCGGTAGCTCGGACACACGGGACCCTCGACTACCGGTTGGCTACCGGTAGCTGATCTTTACTGGACCATTGGCTACCGGTAGCTGATTTTGGCTACCGGTAGCTGATTTTCTACTTCCACTTCCAATGCATTTTTGACCCATTTAGAGGTCGAATTGGAAAATTTTCATGAGATACACTTTTGTAGTCCTAGATATCTACTATCTACTGTAAAAATTTCAGGTCATTTGGAATTTAGCATAAAAAGTTATGATCGAAATGGTAGACAGTGTCCAAAATCCTTTATACCCAAATTTTCTCTAAAATGTGTTTTAACTCCAAAATACTTCCTAACTTCTAATACACCTCATATTACCTATCCCAAGGTTTTTCAACCTTCCGGATTCAATGGAAGCATTATTTTGACCTAAAAAACTTTAGAAACTTGTCTAATCACCCTTCTCAAGCTTACACACCTTCAAAACTTCAACTTCCAAATTAATTTGCATCTCTAGTTTATTCCTACCATCACTACACATATCCACATTTTTACAACTATTATCTACTATATATCTATATACATATATAAGAGAAAAATACGGGGTGTTACACATACCATTTCTCGTATTCTAGTTACCCTAGAAATACATTTAGACAAGAGATTTCATCTCTAAACATACTACTCATTTCATACGCAAACCCTAGGTTGAAAATAAACCTAGCTAGGAGAAGAACCCTACCTCTTGAAGCGTAATACAAGTGGTAGAAACATCCAAGAACCCAAATCAAGCTTCAACCCTTGATTTTCAAAAATTCCGTCTTTGAGACTTCGGCGAAATCCCCGATTTTTGGTATATAGATGTAGATCAACTTTAGTTCTTGGCCCAAAGCATTTTGACAAACGGTTAGCCCTAGATCGCAAGAAGAAGATGGAGATTTCTTGAGTTTTCTCTCTCTCTCTCTCTCTCTCTCTCTCTCTCTCTCTCGGGATGCAAGGCTGAGAAATGGGGGGAAAATATGATTTTTCTCCCTTTTTATACTCCCCATATACTTGGCTCATAACGCACCACACTTCCCGCTTTTTACTGATTCGATTTCGTCCCGAATCAATTAAATTTCGTCTCGTTTTAAGTTTAATAATTTTATCTAAACTAACTTTAAATTATTTTTTCGTATTTTGAAATTAAAACTCAATCGCGTTTATTTAGTCATGTGACGCCCGATCGTATCGAAAAATGTGAAAAATATGACTTTCTCGGAATTTGACAAAAATTGACTGGGTAACTAAATTTCGCGAGATGAATCTAACAGTGAGGTTCATTTCGTCATCCGAGTTCTAGAAAAATTCAGGTTTTCAACCCGTACCGTAGTGACTAATTTATCATTTTGCCCTTTTTCGTAAAAATTCAAATTTTCTCGGATTTTACAACCCATCAAACCCATAATACAAAAAATCCAAGAAGGAGATTCAAGGATCAACGAGAGGATTTCACAACGACGAATCATGGATCTTGGTTTGTTGCCTTTAAAGTTAGTTGTCAAGACATTTGTGGTGGATTTCCAAAGTAAAAATTCAATGGAGGAAGCTTCTAGCCTTGAATTTGTTGAGGTATAAGTTTTTGAATTTGTGATCCAAGTTTGAAACTAGTGGATTAGGTTAGGTGGACCAAGATTAGTCTCGTGGTTTTTCCCGAGAGAGTTTCGACATCAAAATTATTTGTCATGTGATTTCTAACTTTTATATACCTGCAATTTTTTACTTCTTTTTCATGCTTGTTTTAATGATTTGGTGAATTCAACATGTTTTCTTGTCCGATTAATTTGCATATATATTGGTGATTTGGTGGACGAGAATTGGTGTGCTTGGATTGGTTGATTGTGTTGAATCAAAATTGCATTGTATGACATACACATTCACTAGTTAGTTCAAGGGTCTTAATCACAAACGGATTTCAACTTGTAATTGAGTGAGTGAGTTTTATTTGGGCATAACTCCGCATTTCAGTACGTAAGACCTATTCCACCCCCCTCCCCCTCTATGTCACACTGCGTCAAGGTCGATCTCATATTTCGCTCTCAATCACTTATTCAGAATCATAAATACATCATCCAAATTCTTCCCATATTTATCAAGTATACACAACTAATAAATGTATGTCAAATGTACTTTCATTCAAATCAAAATAATTTCAATCAAGCATTCATATATCATCCATAGCATTCATGTATCATCCATATTTGCTCCCCATTTGGTGTCATCAAAAACAAATTAAGCATAAAGCTAGAACATAGCAATGTTCAAGGAAAAAACATCACTACCCGCCATCCAAACATAAACGAAGGCATAACCAAAGTTAATTGTCCAAACCACTATAAAAGTAAGAAAACTAAGTTGTTCAAAGTGAAATTCTAGAAAAACATCCTAGGAAGAAGGAGGAGGAGGTTGTAATAGAGACAGGACATCATCCATTCAAACATCGTGTTCAACCCATCAACTCAACGCAACGATGAAGGTTGGTGAGTGATTCTTGGATCAGTTGAATGACCCTCAATGTAACAGCAATTTCCATTGGATAAAAACTAGCTATGCCAACTTTAATATTGTCGTCAAAGAAAGGGAATTCCATGTTTTCTTGTTGATAAAGATCACCCTCATTGTGTTCTTGATGAAGACCCTTTTCTTCAACATTTCCACCCCTCAGTGCCTTTTTCTCTCTAGCGATCACATGTTACCTTTTCCAATTCTTATACTATTCAAGATTGAACTATTGAAAATTCTTTCTCAGCTGTTATCTCTTTATTATTAAGACCAAGCTCAAACTTTTAGAAGACCTTTGGGAGAAACAAGTCATAGGGAAAGCTACTATTCATCTCATCAATACGAAACATGTATTTCTAAAAGATGCAAGGCAGGTTCAACTGCCTCCCAGTTGTTGCAGCATGTGTTAAGATCATTTCAAAAGATTGAATCTTATCACAGTGACCTCCTTTTAGTACTACATTCAAGGAATCATTCTCGGTGATAATCCTAGAAATTTGAACCATATTCCTCAATTTGATATGTTCAATACCCTGATAAAATATATACTCAATACCATTGTAGATTTCTCCACAAACTATTTTTGAAGCCTCGGTTGGATTATCGACGTTACCAACAATGGTTCCCCCAAACCAAATGGATATCTCTTCTCCACTATTTGGAGAATCAAGCAGTTCAAAAATGTTTTCTAGATTTAAGTTGATCCTTTTTCCTCTGATATATGCAGTAAGTTTGTTTCCTTCATATGACTTCAAATTTGCATAAGATTGCCTAATCAAGGTGGGATAATCGGGTTCATCTATTTTCATGGCATGCAACCACCCAAATCTCCTTAGCATTGTTTGTTCCATCTATCCTTTGCAAAAGAGTCAACAAATCTTGGATCACTTAACCTCCTTTAAGATCGTTACTTTAGCATCTCAAGTTCTTGGTAGATACCTAAGAACTTTTCTCACAAGATCCTCATTAGAATAAGATTTACCAAGCAATATCAATGCATTGATAATATTGATGACTCTAATAAACATTTCTGATATAGTTTCTTGGGGCAAGCATATTTATTTTTGATTCTTTATCTCTATTTGTTCTTTCATGTGTGACTTCTAACATATGCCAGAATTTTCTTATGGATTCACAAGTCGAGATTCGATTGAACTCATTTCTATCTAAGCATGATGCAATGTCCTAATAGCTTTACCATTTAGAATATTCAATTTCTTTTCATCACTTGTCCATTCCTTCTTTGGTTTTGTGGGCCCTATATAACCTTCCTCTCCTAAATCCCACATCTCATGATCCAAAGATATCTTATAAATCTTCATTCTAGCCGTCCAAAATGCACAGTCATTACCATTAAAGAATGGGAGTCGAGTGATTGACTAAACTTCAACAACATTACTCCCCATGGTTGCCACAATCTTTAACTCTATTGTTGTTAGACTATATATCAAGATTCCTTGATCGGATACCAATTATTGTCCCAAATACAACCTAAGAGAGGGTGAGTTAAGTTGTTTATTTCTAATTATTCTTGTAATATCTATTTCACTATATATGAGATCGACACCTAGAATGAAATTTGATGCTTTCAAATGTTCCATAATCAATAAATTTGCATAAAGTGAATATAATAGGAAGAGAAAAGAAGAGAAAATTCAAACATGATTTATCGATGTTCAACCAAACCACTATGGTGTACATCCTCTCTTCAATCTCCTTCTTGGAACCCCCCTTTCACTAGCTTGATCCTCTTCAATGGGTGACTCATACCCTTACAATCTTCACCTTCTTGATACAAATGATGTCTTCCACTTTAGCTCACTTCAAAAAGAAAAAAGAAATAAACAACTCTTTGTCAAATGATATCTCTCAATACAATAATCTCTCATTCAACGCAAGAAAATGAGAAGGAGAATAGATAATGGAGGCACAATTTCTTTTTGTTTTTTTCTCAAGAGTCAAGATTCCAAAAGTCCTCTTCATGGCCATTTTTGCTCCAATTTATATATCCTACCATCATCAACGAGGTTGTTGAGTATTAAATTCACATTCTAGACAAGTTCAGATTGGGTCCGGTCGACTACAGCCTACCGGATATGACCATTGTTGAGTCTGACGTATCCATCTGGTCGACCATAAACCCTAGCCGATCGACCAGCAATCGATAATTCTATAATATAAAACATGACAGACTTTAATAAACCCATCCGACAGTCTCAAATACACTCATCTAATGACCACCAACATCCCTCTAAAAACTATTCACATTTATTTTTTCTCTCTTCCCTTAAATCCATCACTTCTCACTTACATTGCACTATGTTTTCGGGCACAAGTTACCCCTAATCTTTCAACAAAACGAAACAAAGAAGCAAAATAACATTATTCTATCTGTTGCTCCTGCTTTCTTATCATTATTGCTCCTGCTTTCTTATTCTTTTGCATTTTCTTTTCTATTCAAAACTGCCAATTTTGCTTCCATTTCAAAAACATATATCTCTTGTCAATCAAACGCATTATCTCCATTTGTTTGCATCATCGATTTGTCCAATTGTGCTTGCATACATCTCTGCTTTTATATCACAATATAAATCAAAACAACATCGTTAAATATACAATAATCCTTGTTATCATCAAAATTTTTGCTTAAACATGCATACGGTCAACACAGTTTGTTTCATTAATATGGTTTTTACACTTTCTCTCACTTTCGGGCCTCAAGAAGACCAACGCAACATCTTAGAGAGGGACGTAATTGAGGAAAGCATAGAGGAATCTCAGGTCGTAGATATCCGTACCTTAAAGCTTGTTTCAAGGCCCCAAGTAGTTATCATAAATAGCAGCCCCGAAGGATAGAAACAGAGGAAATGGCCTCTCCAAGCCATAAAACCAACCGGGGTGGTTTTTGAAAACCCACTAGCTCGATGGCTCAACACTTGAATCCACGGTATATATATGCTCACTTGGATGGAAGACCCTTTTCTAGGGTCCTGCTTGACAATGGGATTGCAGTAACATCTTGTCGGTTACCATTATGAAGAAACTTGATAAGAGTATAAAGAAGACGTGATCCATATGGCTCTCACCACTAGTAACTTCACTGGAGGAGTGAACAAGACCAAAGGGGTATTGACTGTTGATCTGACAGAAGGCAACAAGGAAAGTGTTACACCTTTCTTCGTGGTCGAGATCACAACTCATAGAATGCTCCGTTAGGCAGTGATATGATGCTCCGCGACGAATGCATCCCTTCCATTTTACCCCAGTTATTTGGTTTTCTGGAATGGGAAGAAGTTGGAGGTCGTCTTTTGTATTCGTTGCACGTTTTGTCATGGAATTGCGGAAGGAGAAAATTGGTAGGATTTTAGTGTAGGCATAATTTCGTGTGTTACACAAGTCGAGCCTTTGAGTCAATTAGGTCACTGGTTTGAAGACGGGAGGCCGAAGTCAAGTTGTGGAAGAAGCGTTGAAGACTACATCATTGAAATCCAACCCGGCTAGGTATGATCAGTTGACCGATACCTAGTTTTTTGTACTCGCAAATTCAATTAAAATTGGGCTATACTTGACCTAGATCGATCCATATATGTATTGTGTTTCTACACTTGGAAAAACATTCTTGAAATCATATTTGGGGCCTATGTATGGTATGTGGATGAGTGATCACCTTGGTGTTCAAACGGAGTTAAAATCCGGAAGAGATGATCGCTCAACTATGGTGTTGGAAAGAAAATCCAATTCCAGATGTCAATGCTCGAGCAGCGTTCAACAGGTGATAGTGTTGACGAGTTTTCAGTGTGGAATTTTTTTTTTTTGGTCCAGCCAACCGGTATCCGAACCCATTGGGCCGACTAATCTGGTTTCGGAGCGGGTCCTGGGGTTAAGGTTTTAAACTCCTCTCAACGGGCTTGCGGGGGATCGAACCGTAGTCCTCCCTACCAAAGTCTAGCCCCTGGCACCACTAGACCAAGACACCGTTGGTTTAAGTGTGGAATTGAATTCCCTGGAATGATGCCCTCTAGCCATAGAATTACCAACTCCGAACTCCACCTCTTAAATTTACTACTTCAATATATGTTTTTGTAATTTGCGTGGGTTTATTTTACAACCAAAAAATTTATCACCTTTGTGAGTGATTTATTTATTATTTTTGTCACTGTTGTGATAACTATTTATCATTTTTTTCTGTATAAAAAAATTACCAATTTTATATGTAATTTACCACTGTTGTGATAATTATTTTTAACACTTTTCTTGAGTACCACAACAGTGGTAAAAATACCCACAATAGTGATAAAAAAAACTCACAAATGTGATAAATGTCAATACGTTATCAAATGTTTTTGTTTTTTTTAGTACCATAGACAACTCTCTTTAAGCGTCGTGTTAGTGAATAGTATTGTATCTTTTAGACAGAAGATGTTTTGGTTAAATTCTTTAAGCTATTTAAAGATTTCATTAAAGAACCCTTAGGGTGGTTTTGTGATCAAGTTTGGCCTATTGCAAAAAACAGGTTCCAACTTCAATATTTTTCATACCCCTAAAGGTCAATCCCTCTGTCATAAGTGGCAGATCCACAGTGGGGGCAGCTGCCCCCACTAGAATTTTAAAATTTTTTGAGGAGTAAGTATAATTTTAAAAATTTTAAAATTTATTAGAGATTTGTGTCCACTGAATTTTTTTAAAAGATTTATAGGTAGTTATGATATTTTGACAAATATATAAGTCACTTACAAATATCAAAAAAATTCCTTTAAAAGGTTAAATGCCTCCATTATGTGTTAGATTAAATTATTTTGATTTGGTGTTTTGAATAGTTTTATTGTGATTGGTTAAGTAATTCTTATACCAAAGTTTAGTTTAATAGAATAGTTATAATTTATGTTTGTTTCAATTGGTTGTTAAAATTCAACTATATATGATTGAATCAAATTTTTTAGTTCAAAATTTTTTGTTACGTGATTAGGTCTTATAGATGAATTTATAGTGAACTTCTTTTGTTAGCTCTTTTTTGTATAGAGCTCATGTATATGAGTTGTTATTTTAATTGACGTTCTATTAATGAAATTATACTTTTGTGAACATTAGTAATTTTAATATTCATATGGTTTAAGTTGTCCTCACTGGACAAAATTTCTGGCTCGACCCCCTTTCCGTCATGCGGCAGTATTGTGCTTTAAACTTGCTCGGATCTTTGGGATCAAGTCTTAGGTCAAGGAAGTAATCAACACAAATTTAGATAAAAAAAAAAAAAAAGAGAAGAAGAAGACATGATTGAAGATTTTAAGTTCAGAATTATCGCAATCACACCTATTAAGTTTGGCAAGCGGACGTAGAGACTAATTCACCGCAACGGTAATAAGGCTTAAATCGATGTGATAAACTTGATTCACCCTTCACCTTGGTTTCATCATGTTAGAACCGTATTTTAAAACCGCAATTGAAGATTTTGTATAAACTACAATCAGGCGGGCCTTACGTGGCTTGACTAGGTCTTGTAAATGAATTGGAGTTTCAGAAGATGGCGTTTGCCACGATTACCGAAGATCATATATATGTTTAGTTTTAAAATTACACGCAACTTTAAAAAGTAGTTCAAATGATAACAGAAACGAACTGTAAAATCAGACATCTTAAATTCGAATCTTAATAATCATTTAGGATCACGTCATGAGAACTTTATTCCTCATGAATTTCATAATCTATCTCTGACCATTGAACCAAAAAAAAATATTTCACCTGTTAGCAGATGATAAATCCACATATTGGGTACTTTTGGATCTCTCTCTTGCGATTCTTAGTTCTGCCCAATAACTCTCGGACATTGCATTCGAAAAGGAGGACAGTTGTGAAGTCTATTGAGCCAAGCTTCGAAAGCCAGCCAACACAATTTGACAAAAATCTTTTGTGCACTAAATAACAATGTGAGGATATGCAATTCTCAGTTGACTCTTGCCCACATAAACCGGACAATCATAGTAGTCCAGGATTGCGAGGATTACATCTGACCAATATGCCTACTCCAATCAACACAACCAGCAAAAAGAGAGGAATTAAAGAACCAAAAGGAGCAATTCAACACGATATAAAGACACATACATTAAGAATTATCAGATCCATTCCTTGGGGTTGATACAAGCATCCAATAGTTTCCACTCTTCACTCCCTTCTTCCGGTTGCTGCATACCAAAGGACATTATCCTCTCCTTATGAGTTCACACTTTTCATTTTCATTTAACAAAAAAACCAGACTTTGACACACAAAGATCAACAGTGATGAATAGAAACTTACATGGTCGTATTCCCACCGGGCAGTTAGTGGAAGAGAAACAAGAATACTCTCAATCCGTCCTCCTGTCTTGAGACCAAATGTTGTTCCCCGATCATAAACCTTCAATTTGAGGGAAAAACAAAAAAGAAACAGAAAGCCAAGTTAGAAGATTTGCTAATGTTTATATCTCTGTATGTTCAGAACAGATTTTAATACCAAGTTAAATTCTACATAGCGTCCCCTTCGCAATTGCTGCCATGCCTTGTGCAGATCTGTATACGGCATATCCTTCCTCTTGTTTATAATGGGTATGTATGCAGGAACCACAGAATTGGCACATTCTGGAATTTGACAATGAATTTGTAAACAATTAGAATAGAGTCCAGAGAACCCATCCACGAGACTTTTTTTATTGAAGGCAGAAACATTTAAAAACACCATATTGTCAGGGAATTACCAGTTGCAAAGGAGAGAAGCATCTCCTGATCGTAGTCATTAAGATCATCAAAAAATATACCCCCTAGGCCTCGCCTCTCACCACGGTGCTGCATACAGTAATTACACCTTATATAAAACAAAATGCATACTTGCCATTTTCATATCTCAACCAAGTGTAGGGTTGATTAAAAAATCACTCCTACAACTTATGGTCATTTCCCAATTAACTCCCTCTACTTTTAGTTTCAACAAATTGGCCCCTTTCAGTTTTAGCATTTATCAATAACTCCCACCCTTCATTCTCGACCATCAAAAGTGAAGGAAAGTAGTTACGTAATCTCAAATTTGTTGGAAAAACAATTATCCTTGGTCGGTTTTTTCATCAAAATTGGACAAAAATCCCCACTCCACTTCCCTGAGCCACAGCCTCCAAAACCCCCTCATCCTCCCCTTCCCCCTGGCTGCCAGGTTTCAAAACCCTATTTTGCCTTTCCCTCCAACAAAACCCCCATCGGATACAGTTACCCACACAGCAAACATGCGCACATCGAAGATCGTGAGGTCCTCACTCCCATCATAGCTCTCTCTCCCTCTCTATCTATGTATATCCAAATTCTAGACATTTAGATATTTAATTGTGAAAGGATAGGATGGACTTTGCAATACTTTATAAGAGTAAAATATAGATTCAAAAGTTTTTCATTTTAAGGTACTGTTATTAGTAAAATAGATATAGATGCAGATCTGAAGCTTTGACGGGTAGTTTGTTGAAATCAAACTTTTGAAGGGGACAATGTGTTATTAACATGTAAATAAATAAATAATAAAGCACCACAAAAAAAAAATAAAAAAAAAGTTTCTACCAAATTGAGACTAAAGCATAACAAATGTGCAAACAATTCTTTGATATCCGATCAAGTTAGGATGTAAATATAATTGTGATGACATATCATATATATACTCAGTCAGCCCACTAGTGGACATGGGATAACCCAATTGAATTCCTATTGAGTCGTGTGAATCGCATGGCAGTAACAGTAATTTCACATAAATTTCAAAGTTTTAACCTTCCTCACCTTTTTGGGAACTTCAACTCAGATCAAATCACTACCCTATACGGGAACATCATCAGCTATTCTATATTATGACACACGAAACATAAATAAACCAATTTACCATAAATATACGAACTTACGAAATCAAAGACTAAAAATTCAACAATATCGTACAGACTGAAACTCTATGAAGACGATACCTTCACATGGAACCAGTTCCAATATTTCTAGTGTTATCTAATTCTATATTTTTTTAATACAAAACAAAAATATCAATGCAGATATGCTGAATGGAAAGATTTGGTAAGAGCATAGTTGGTCTGCAGAAACTGATCCTTGCAGTTCAAAGCATAGGAAGGAAATGTGAGTTTCGTCTTTTTCTGATTAAAATTTGACATCATAATGAATTAGAATATTTACATCATGCTTTTTAGGCTGCAGGTGTGAATCACTAACCTCAAGAACGATGGTGGTATGATAGTGAAATACTAACTTAAAGAGAATGATATTGCTACGATATATACCTTAACAACTGTAGGTACATTGCTACACGATATAATAAATTTTTTTGAATCAAAAGTAAACAATTACTATTTGAATCAAAAAATATAATTAACTAGAAATTAACTTACAAATAGATAACTAATGAATGTTCTTCCTTTGCATCATATGAAACTAGGATACAATAAGAGAACTGGAGATATGAGAAGAGAGAACTTGGTGTTGACAATTTTTGCCTCCAACTCCTGAGAATAACTCAAATCCTTATATAGGCGTAAGGATTTGTTAGTCCAATCTAAATATTCTTGGCTATTTGCTTCACTAGTACTATTTTGAATTAACAAAGTTTTGTCCTTAGGACTTTTACTTAATGCATGAACATTCAGATAAATCTCTTGAATATATTAAAGGGTGGTCTATCCTTACGCTTTGATAAATCTCTTGAATTTATCTAATCCATTTCCTGCAAGTTTGGTTTCCTTTGGCACCTAACCCAGTAGACCACCCTGAACGTAGGGTTCCCAGTGTCCTAAGTGTAAGTCCTAGTAAGAGGCAGAAGAGAGGAAATAGGGAAACACGAAGAAAGGGTATGTATAGGGAAGGGTATGTTCACTCGTGGAGAACAAACCTTATAGAAAAATTGGTTAGTTAAATAAAAAAGATTTAAAAAATGAGTATGTTATTCAGATCTAATTCATCAGTTAGCTCCAGAACTTCAATTCTTTCTATACCTTCAGTGATAAAGGAAGAAGAACACGAATTTCATGAGTTAAAATTAGATTGTACTAACTGGAATATACCTAAAGTACCGGTAAAAGAAATATACAGAACAAGTTGACTACCAATAGCCTTCAAGTTAGAGCTTCAAGTAAATACCATTGAACAAGTTTATGCCCTTACCAAAGAGCATGAAACATGTCAATTACTTAGTGGAGAATTAGTAAAAAAACATAGGTCAAAAGGATATAATTTTATCTACATCGGCTTAATACAAGTAGCAGTTAAACCATTAAGAACTCGAGGAATTAATTCCTCAATCTTATTATGTCTAAGAGATTCTAGGTTTAAAATCTATAGCCCAAGTATTGTAGGTATAATGGAGTCAAGCCTTTATAATAGGCCAGTACACTTTAATTGTTTCCAAGACTTTACTTTAAGCCTGAGTGAAATTAACTTATTAAAAGTTTTAACCCTGAACATAAAAACATCTTGAGAGTACACCAACATGGATGAAGGTAGTCAATCCATAGTATTGATTTACCGAATCTATTACAAATGCATAACAACAAATCTGAATTTCATGCATTAAGTAAAAGTCCTAAGAACAAAACTTTGTTAATTCAGAGTAGTAATAGTGAAGCAAATATCCAAGTTCCCAGGAAACTCTACTGGAAAGATATAAATCTTCCAACCAGTTGGGTTCTTGAGAATGAAAGTTACCACCAAAATATCAAAATACTACAGTCAATCTAGATTACATCCACCAATATCTTGATGGATCAGTAAGAATCTCCTTTGATGATAAAAGGTCAATTAAACCATTTCAAATTAATGAAGGAAAAAAGTCTGAATCTGCGATCTCTAGTATATCTAAAAGAGATCAAGACTTGGCAAAAGAGTTGGAGAAAAAGTTAAAATTGAAAGGCATAGATACCACTTTACAAATCAGTAAACCATGTTATACCATTTAGTCAAAATTTCCAGAAGAAGATGAAGATGAAAACTCATCACCTTCTCCTTCGATGACTGATGTAGAAGGTAACATAGTAAACAAACAGTTACTAAAAATATCTAAACCATACTTGTTAGATGTTGATAGGTTATATAAACAAATCCAAAAGACGAGAGTACAGAAGTAAATACACTAACCATAAGCAAGATAAAATATTTGTTAAATGGACCAAATTCATGAATGAAATAAAATGTGAAATTTATTTCTTTGATTACTTAGAAAACCATTACAAATCAGTTAAGATAGTAACAAAACATAAATGGAAGACTGAAGATGCTACGATAGTATCATCCAGTCATCCTCCAACAAAATCCATACTAATTAATCATATGGATTCTAAAGTAAAAGCCTCACCATTCAAGTTACCCTCAGGTACTGAACCTAAAAAAAGAATAATTGAACAAAACAACTTTACCAATCAATGTTTAAAAACAATTGGTAAACAGCTAAATAAAATAGAACATAAGATTAATAACCTAAAACCATCAATAAGTAAAAAATTAGAGAAACCTCTAATTCATTTACTAGAAGATAGAAGTAACATTGGTATCTCAGTTAATGACAACAAAAGACTTCAAAAAATTGAAGAAGTTTTGCAAAAACTGGAACAACCAAAAGTTGAACAAGCAACACCCCAAGTTACTACAATTCATCAGAATTCTAAAGATTCTAGAACTAGTAAAGAAACCAGCGAATCACAAAGTTCTACTGATTCTGAAATCAAAGAGTTAGAAGAACAGTTTTCTAGTAAAAAACATTAACAAGATAACATTTTCCAAAGTTAATCCCAAGGATCAAAATTTCGTTCGGTGCATTGTTTCAGTCACACAGGAAACGAAAACATTTCGACGTATTTCGAAAACGATACAACCCGTTTCGAAAACATAATGAAAAAAATAAAAACTTTAAGAATTTTTTTTTCAAAATATTGGTCGAAATATACCAAAATATTTTGAAAGACCTTGAAACATTCTGAAATAATTGTGCAAATACATTGAAATATAACAAAATATTTCAAAATATTATGGAACACCTCGAAGTATTAGAATTTCGATTCCATTATTAATTCGTTTCGGATGTTTCGACCATTTCGAAACGATATTTTGGTCATTGGTTAATCCTACTAGTCTTCCAAAGAATTGGTATACTAGTAACTAGGCCAACACCTCCTGACCTTCAGTGTGAAAAAAGGAACATCAGTAATCAATTCTCAGTTCAATCCAACAAAATTTATGAATGGAACATAGATGGATTAAGTGAACAGAATATCTTGAACAAAGTTAATCACATGTCTATGGTTATAAATAGTTACATTAACAATCTTGATTGCACTGAACCAGAAATTGTAGATCTACTAACTTCTAGGTTCATAGGAATGTTAAAAAATGGGTGGGATAATTATCTCACTCAAGAGTCAAGAGATAGTATCAAATATGTTGTCAAATTAGATGAAAATAAAAATTCAATCTTTGACGAAAGAATTGGAAGAGCAAAACCGGATGGATTAAACACTTTAATCTATACAGTAATCAAAAATTTTGTTGGTACACCAAGTAACATATCATCCAAAATCCATGACCAACTTAGTAATTCAAAATGTCCAACCTTAAATGATTTCAGATGGTATAAAGATATATTCATATCAAGAGTAATGCTCAGAGAAGACTGTGAAAAGTCTTTTTGGAAAGAAAAGTTCATTAATGGTTTGCCTAATCTTTTTGCTCACAAGATTAGAGAAGCATTAAGTAAATCAACAGGAATCATTGAATATGATCAGCTAACATATAGTGATATTATCAGTACTATTCAAAAATAAGGATTAAGAATGTGTATTGATATGAAAATTAGTAAACAAGCTAAAAATGATAAAATGAAAGCTAAATATGAATTGGGTAATTTTTGTGAACAGTATGGGCTGCCTCCGGTAGCACCATCCCATAGAAAACACAAACAAGTTAAGACCTTATAGCAAGAACAAATCTTACTATAAGAAAAATAAAAAATATTTTCCAAAAAATGAATATTATGGAAAAAGTAAAAAACACAGGAAAACTTAAAAGAAAAAAACAGTCAAAAGTGATAACACCCAAGTTGAGTGTTATAATTGTGATAAAAAAGGACATTAGAACTCATTGTCCAATAAAAAAGAAGTTAACACAATTAAACTTGTCTCACAGAGATCAAATTCTAGCAATCTTTAAGTTAAGTAACTTAAGTGAAAATGAAGAAAATTCAGATGAATCAAGTAATTCTGAAAATTCTTTGGATTACCGGTCAATCCACAACAGTTCCAGTGATCCTAAAATTAAACTAAGATGTAAGGATAATTGTTGTAAAAAAGTTAATGTTCTAACAAAGCAAACTGATAAAGAAAACATCCTCATTAATCTCATTAGTAAAATTGAAGATCCAGAGTTAAAAATAAAATACATTAAAAAAACTCAAATATTTATTTGTCAAGAAAGACATTAAAGAATCTTTTAGTGAAAAACAGTTAATAAGTTTTAATAAAACCATGGAAAGGTTTAGTAAAGATAAACAAAAGGAAGTAACCCTACAAGACATTCAGACAGAAGTTAATAAGTAAAAACAAAAAATCAGAGAGTTAAAACTCACTGATAAAAAGCTGAAAGAAGGACTAAATTTTCTTCAAACTAGTAACAAATTTGGTAAAACAAAGAAGTTAACTACTAGTAGATCTGAAACTAATTCAGAAAGTTCAGATAATTTAAACAGAACATGTTCCCAGCAGATAACCATAACCTCCACCTCTAATGTGGAACCCTTGGGTATAACGAAGCTGTCATCGATAGATGGATGTTCCCAAACAGTTAATGAAGATAATAGATTAAATCTAATTAACCAAATAAATCTTCAAAAATGGCATTCCAAAGTTAAACTAGTAATAGGTAATGATCTTAAAGTTGAAGTTATAGCTCTTATTAACATTGGAGCAGATCTATACTACATACAGGAAAGGCTTATAACAACTAAGTATTACCACAACTGAAAGATTCACTTCAGCTAATTGTAGTAAAATGAGTATAAAATACAAGTTACCAAAGGTTCATATTGTCAAGGCAATGTATGCTTTAAAACATCATTTGTCTTAGTACAATATATGACAAAATAAAGTTATCTTTGGTATACCATTCATATACCTCCTATATCCATTTATTACTGATATAGATGGTGTAACTACCAAGCCTTTTGGTCAATCAGTAACTTTCAAATTTCTAACCAAACCTTAGGTAAAAGAATTAAGAAGACTTAAAAAGTATTCAATCTCACCATCTCTTAATTTGATCAACCAGAAGAATAACCAACTGCAATTTCTTAAAAAAGAAATTCACCAAAAACAAATTGAAAACCAATTAACCAATCTAATCATAATCCAAAAGATTAAAAGATTCAAGGAAAGATTAGAAAATGAGGTATATTCTAATCTTCCCAGTGCCTTCTGGCACAAAAAGAAACACAGCATAACCTTTAACTTATATTAAAGGTTTCAGTGAACAAAATATACCTACAAAGTCAAGACCAATTCAAATGAGTCATGAAGTAATGGAAATCTATAAAATAAAAAAAAATATTCAGATTTATTAAGTAACAACATAATTAGAAAGCGTAAATCCCCTTGGTCCTATCCTGATTTCTATGTCATCAGGAATGCAGAAATAGAAAGATGAGTTCCAAAACTAGTAATCAATTTCAATTATAAACCTTTGAATGTTGTTGGAATGGATCAGGTATCAAATCCCCAACAAGCAAGAATTGAAAAAAAAGATTAAGTAAAGTAGTAATCTTTTCAAAATTTGATTTGAAAAGTGGGTTCTGAAAAATTCAAATAAGTCCAAAAGACATGTACAAAACTGCATTTACAACACCCTTTGGTCATTACGAATAGAATGTAATGCCTTTTGGATTAAAAAATGCACCAAGTGAATTCCAAAATATAATGAATGAAATATTCAATCCAGTAAATCATTTCTTCATAGTCTACAGACAATCCAGTAAATCATTTCTCCATAGTCTACAGAGATGATGTCCTCAGCTTTTCAAGGTCAATAGATGAGCACTAGAAACATCTCACTGGAGATAGTTAAACACAATGGTTTAGTCATATCTACTAGTAAAATCAAGTTATTTCAAACTTCAATCAGATTTATTGGATATAACATCCAGCAATCAACCATTGTTCCTATCAACACATCTATCCAATTCGCTGATAAGTTCCCTGATGAAATCAGAGACAAAAACCAATTACAAAGGTTCCTAAGGTCCGTGAATTATGTTTTAGACATCTACAAACATCTCAGAAAAAACAGTCAAGCCATTGTACGAGAGATTAAGAGAGAATCCTCCTCCTTGGTCATCAGTTCATACGTCTATCTTCAAACAAGTCAAACAATTTAACAAGACCTTGTCTTGTCTTGGTATTCCCTCAGTCAATTCTTTCAAAATCATTCAGACTAACGCCTCCGATATTGGCTACGGTGGTATCCTCTTTCAAAAAGTTATTCTAGATTCTCCAGAACAAATTGTTCGCTTCCACTCTGAAATTTGAAATAGTGCACAAAGTAACTGCAGTACAATTAAAAAAGAAATTTTATCTATTGTCATGCGTATCTCGAAAATCCAGGATGATATATTAAACCAGAAATTTCTAGGAAGAGTAGATTGTAAAAGTGCAAAATATGTTTTGAAACAAGAAGTACAAAACATTGCTAATAAACAGATTTTTGCCAGATGACAATCTATTTTGATCAAATATATTAAAGATAGCAGTAATTCAATTCAAGATTTCCTAACCAGTAAATTTCTGCAAAATTCTCACGAAGGATAATAAATCCAGTAAACCATCTACCTCTACCAAAAAACCCGGTAAAAACCATGGTAAACATCTTGCCCTGCCAAGTCCAAGTCCAAAACCCAGTCACCTACCACCCCTGGACCTAGTAAATCGTTACCATATCCTTGGTAATATAGTTAGACCATCCTTTACTTGCACCTTGGTTAACCCAAACACCAATAAACAAGCGTTAACAAGCCTATATCCAGCCCATCCTATATCCTCGGTTAGACCATCCCAGTTAACAAACTCATATCCAGTAAGATCAACACAATCAACCCAAACCTATAAGACTGAGTACATCCCAAAATCAACAATACACAACCTGTTCATTATTGAACCGGTCCATGCCCATTTAACCAACCCAGTTGACCTAATCAATGCATTACCTAGAACCAAGATGGAATTTCATTCCATTGAATCCTAAGAAAACCTTCCGATTTTACCAGGATATCCTGTTTCATACCTAGTTAATATTTATCAAACCTATCTTCGATAGGAATGATAACAGTAATGTAAAATCCGAGTAAATTTGAATTTTTATGAAATAAGGGCAAAACAGTAATTAGCCACTACGGTACGGGTTGAAAACTTGAATTTTTCTGGAACTCGAATAACGAAATGGACCTCACCGTTGGATTCGTCTCGCGAAATCTAGTTACCCAGTAAATTTTCATTGAATTCCGATACAATCGGATTTTTTACGTTTTACAAGGCGATAGGGTGTCGCGTGACCTAAAAACGAGACGTGAAATTAAATTTCAAAAATTAAAAAATAATTTAAAATTAGTTCAAATAAAAATATTTTGAACTTGAACCAAGACGAAATTTAATTGTTTCGGTACGAAACCGGACCCAGAAATGGAGGACGTATGGCACAACGAGGGCCAAGCATCTAAGGGGTATAAATAAGAGAGAAAATCAAATTTTCTCCCCACACCCATCAGATTTTTGAAATTAGAGAGGAAGAGAGGGAAAAGAGAAGATTCTCCAACTTCTCTCTACGATGGTCGGAATTCTTCGGGCTAAGAACCAAAGTTCATCCACACGATGAGGGCTACGCCTACGTACCAAAAATCGAAAATTTTGACGAAGAACAAAAAACAAAATTTTGGAGGAAGCAAGGATTAGAGCTTGTTTCGGATCTTAGGAGTTTTCTACCGTTGTTTTACGCTTTAAGAGGTAAGGTTCTTTTCCTAATTAGGTTTATTTTCAACCTAAGGTTCCATATGATATGGGTAGCATGACTTGAGATAAATTCTCTTGTTTGATGTACTCCTAGTGTAACTAGATTATGGGAAATGAGTATAGAAATATGCTAAAGCAATCTTGCATGAATTGGGTTTGTAGAATACTCCTAGTGTAACTAGATTATGGGAAATACATATAGAAATATGTTAAACCAATCTTGCATGAATTGGACTTCTAGAATTTACATGCTTGGTAAATTCATGAAAAATGTGATAAATTGGGCATGATTGTGTGTTACATGATTTGGTGTCTTGAAGGTGTTTGATAAAATGTCTATGTTAATGTAGAATGTTGGTTACATTGAAAATGTTATAACATGCTTGGGTATTGAGAATAGTTAAAATCAATTCTAGCATGAATTGGGTACGTAGAAATTACTTGTTTGTGATTTCTTGAGAAATGTATTGATTGAGCATGTTATGTGTTTACATTTATGCCTTGAAGGTGTTTGATGAAATGCCTATGTGGATTAAGTGTGTTATTTGCATTGATTGTGTTATAACATACTTGGGAGTTGATGTTGGTATATGCACGTGATATATTGACATTGAGGTTAATGATAGTGGTTATATGCTTATGAGATAATTTACCATGGAAAGAAAGATTATTGGATATTGAATTGTTCATAATGTGCACATGACATATTGAATATAATTGAGAATTACAATTGTACATTTACATTGCATATGCACGGGTAAGTTCACATTCGTGGGCAATTGACATGAGTGTGGGTGTGTGTGCATGTTTTTGAATCAAACACCATTCTTGGTGTTCGAGGCGTAGACTAGGGAAGGTTGGACCTAGGTCCGACTGAGTTGCACAGTTGCATGAAAAACTTGTATCAGGTAGAGCAAGAAGGGCTAGATACTCCCTCAGGTGCAAGACCCGATTACTGGTTTATACATTTCCGACGGTGCAAATCCAAAAAAGTGTAACGGTGTACAGAATCGGTGGTGAGATTCCAAAATCCGAATACCCAACAAAGACACATGGTTTATTCTTAAAAAGTCATTAACATCAATAGCGGGGGCTTGGAATGCCCGGATTCATACACATGGCATTGCATGTGTTGAGGGAGTCGGTAAAAGCTCGGGTTGAGTTGCATGTGTGAGTCCCATCTCATATCATGACATGGCATTGAGGATTCAATTATTGAATTGCATATTCTTGAATTGAGTGATTGTTGCTTGTGAATTGCATGTGAATATTTCATATGCATCCAGGTTGGGGAGTAACCTCTTTAAGAGATACTCTATTGAGTGTAGCTCACCCTTTATGGGGTCAATATTTCAAGTGTAGGACATGCGCCGGTGGACAGCTCTCATTCGGGCCTTCATTGATAAAGAAAAGCCGAAATGTGGTTTTTAAACTATACTTTTGTAAAACTAAGATGTAAATTAGTTTTTGGGCATGTAAGGATTGTAATCGAACTCATATAGACTATATTTAATGTAAAATTGTATATTGTTATATGAGTATGGATAAATGGACCCGGTGTGGTCAATGTTGTATGATTGCACTGGTTGCGTTTTGGGTAGAGCTCCCTGTACAAAGAAGACTCTGCCCGAATTTTGTTAAGTTATGAATTCCGGTAAATGGGACATAACGGCATGGTATCGTTTTACACGATATCCAAGGGTATTCATCGGGTTGATGGGTGATCAACGAGTTGACAAAGGACCCCTGGTTTTAGGGGCGTCACAAGTATACCATTCTTTGTACATTCTCAAGTTCATTTTTGTCAAACAATGGAGATCTCACCCTTTCCTCCCCGATCACACTAAGCAATATAGCTACTATGACTACATTGAGTTATGGTTTAAATTGCTGCTCTATCAAGATGAATCATATACTCATTCTTGGTTCCTTAAGTTCATTAAGGATGTCAAGAGTCAAATCCCTTATTGGTTCTTGCAATAGTGGCAAATGCATGGCCCCCCATGCCTGAAATCCTCCCAGTTGATCTTCAAGATCAAGTTAACTGCATCTCATCTATTTTCAAGATTAGTCAACACAATTCACAGTTCCCTGCATTGCTCCTCTTCATGAGTAAATACAAGGTTCCGTGGATTCTTAAATGACAATACTCCATTACTGTTAACGCAATTACCCATCAGTTTTACATCAAATGGGCTAACTTCGACCACCAACGTATTATTGATCAAGTTAAAACAGAGTTCCCAGTACAGGTTCCTACTCCAGTCACAATTACAAGTACACCTACCAGTATACCACCACTAATGATAAAGTCCACAGCTCCAACACTCAGACTCTCTATGCCAGTTGTTCCAACACTTCCAGTAAAACAATCCAAGGCTTCACCCAAGACTTCCAGTAGTAAGTCTCAAACAAGGAAATCTCAATTAATTGAGTTAGCCCAACAGCTACTCCAGCAAGCTAGCCAGGAAGAAGATGGTGGTTCATCCCACTCATTAGAAGCCTCAGTCAACCAGCCACAAGATCCGTTCCAAGATGCCTAGGACCTGGATGATGCATATAATCTATCCAGTCCGTAGAACATTCACAGTCAAGCTCTTGTAAAGTTACATGTGTGTACAAAGGACTTCAATCACTACTTTCCCAAAAGGAAAGAAAAGCTGTCCTTTTGGTATACATGCCGGACTGAGTAAACCCCTTTTCCACCGAATTAAAAAAGCAGCCAGTCAGCAACACTCAAAAAGGCAATCATTCCAGAGATTCCCAGTCAAAAGCCTACAATACCCCAAGTTACTCCACCTAAAGGTGATGGCGACATTTCACCAGTGTAAAAGCAATTTCACCCAAGTAAAAGCAGTCATCAGTCAAAAAAAAAAATCATACCAAATATTCTCTTGAAAAATCATTACGCCTATATAAGGATTTGAGTTACTCTCAGGAGGGGAGGCAAAAACTGCCAACACCAAGTTCTCTCTTCTCATATCTCCAGTTCTCTTATTGTATCCTACTTTTCATATGATGCAAAGGAAGAACATTCCTCAATTATCTATCTGTAAGTTAATTTCTAGTTAATTGTATTTTGATTCAAATAGTAATTGTTTACTTTTGATTCAAATAGTCAATATTTTTACAAATTCAACTATGCAATTCCTATAGTTTTATCTTGTTTAAGTTCATGTCTTGCTTGTTTTGTGCTTCCGCTCCCCCTTACGTGTAAGTTCATATCGTGTAACAATGTACTTAACAGAACATCTATGTTTTTTGTATCTTTTATGCAAACAGGCAGGCCTGCCTCATAGAGTATAAATTACTTGAATTTGGCTGTTGGATTTCTGGTTGTATTAAGGAACCCTTCAAAAGTACTCTAAATTTCTACCAAACTATCAATAAATGGGAGCAAAGGTGCAACACTGCATGATAAATAACCTTAAGCAAATACCTTTGACTGGTTTCCATCTCAAAAATCAATTGGAGCTTATTTGTACATAATACCTTACAGGAAAATATAGTATGACAAAAAACAACCACAAACGCTGTCTCCTAGCCCAGTGGTAAGCTTCCCTCAAACCCCTTTACACAAAATAATGATAAAGGAAAATGTGATCAAACAACTGGACCAACAGTGCATCTATGTAAGCAGGGGAGCCTATCCTTCACTGCAATTGTGAAGATTTCCAGACTAATAATTATAATTTAAATATATTAGTGCAGCAGCAGCACAATATGATAATATAAACATTGGTTAGAAAGATGCATACCTTAATGCAGAAATAATCATCACACCATTTTTTAAATCTAGGATAGAAGCTAGGGTCAAACTTGTCACAAGCACTTTTTTGGACCTACAAAAGAAGGCAGACATCGTCATCTTCTCCTGTGAAAGTGCACATATATAATTAAAGAGCAAACAACATTACAAAGTTTGTGATTACAAATGGATGATCATTTTCTCGTATTTCTTTGTGGGTACAGGGGATATATCATGCAATTTCGGATTTAATAGACGTATCTTTAGGAGGATAATAATTCTACTACCTGTTTTTCAACCATAAACTCTAAAGGCATAAAAATCATAAGTGTATTCCAAGACCCACCTCCAAGCTGTTGCAAAGACATCACACATACCCATCTTACTTAGGATGTCATGAAAAAGTTTACAAAGAACTCCCTTTGTCAAGATGTCCATAAGTTGACCTTCAGTCTTCACATAAGGAGTACAAATGGGGCCAGCATTCTTAAGATGATTAGTCACACCACAATCTCACAGTCTCTTTGCCCAAACCACATTCTTTCGACAATATCTTCAACTAGAACTCACAAACTCCATGAGTCATAGCTCATAACTCTGTCTCCGCCCTAGATCTAAAGTTCCTCTAAGAAAAGTGCAACAACCTTACTAATAACTGAATCAGCCAATCAGCATTTGTGTATAATAACCTCATATGACCATATTTCAAAAATAACTAACCTTTGCCATGAGCAGACTACAAATAAGGGATATCTCAATAAATTGTCTACGTACGTTTATGTAGAATGTTAGGATATTCTAATTAGGGGCATAATTGTAATCTGCAACCTATTATTTGTTAATATAAATATGGGAGATGAAAGGAGAGTCACGTTAACTCTCATTCTTCAAAACCCTAATTTCTTTAATCTCTTTCCTCTCTTTCTTCTCTCTTGCCTCTCCTCCATTCTAAACCCTAAAACTAGACTTCAACTTGGTATTAGAGCGATCTATCAGAAATTTGAAGTTACCAGGACACTCAAGAAGCACTTGGACACCTGTTGGAGTGGCTGATGTCATCGTTGAGAAGATGACATCATCATTGGAGCTAATCAACAGTAACATGGCCTGGCTCGATTTTTTCTCCTGAGAACTATGGTGATTTTTTCAGAATTTTTTGAAGCCATCTGGTATGTTTTTCCAATTTTTGAATAATTTTTGTATTTTTTAGGTAGTATTTTGAGATCTACTCTTTGGCTGATTTTGGGACCAACCTACCTGCTTCAATCCACCAATCGGCAACCTCCAAGAGCCTGATTTTGTGCTGGGCAGTCACTGGCTGAACTGCTTTGGTGTTGGCCAGTCATTGGTTGGAACTTTTTTGTGCTGGCAGTCCCTGGTTGAACTCTTTTGGCCTGTATTATTCCTGAAATTGGTGTTTCGTAGTCGGGTAGGCTCTCATTTGCTGAGTACGCCTGTCAGGAGTTAGTACAGACTCTACCAGTACCGAGAAAAGTGGGTTGAGCCGTATAGGGACTATTGGGTGCAACCTATCCCTCCAGATCAGTCCAGTAAAGTTAGATGGGAATAACTATTTGGCCTAGTCACGATCATGTTTGTTATCCGTACGGGCAAGTGGACTAAATGGAAACTTGACTGGGGGCGAGTAAGAACCCCAAATCAGAACTTGATCTTAGTCAATGGATTTTTAAGAACTCATTGGTAATGACATGGTTAGTTAACTCCATGCAGACTAACATCAGTCGTAGTTTCCTATTTCTTGAGACTACCCGTGAGATTTGGTTAGTTATAATGCACAACTATTCATAGGTTGGGAATAATGCCCAGATTTATGAGTTCTGGAAGAAGATTCATGAAACCATACAAAGGGATATGACTATTTCAGAGTATTATGCAGGATTGAGTAGTCTGTGGCGGGCGCTAGATTATTATCAAAATTTTCAAGCAGATTGTGATGGAGATAGCGCTAACTTTTAGAAATTGGTTGAGAAAGAACAAATATGTAAAACTCGAAAAAATTTAAAATTTTATGAAAAATGGCAAAACGGTAATTAGCTGGTATCGTACGGGGTTAAAAACTCAAAACATTCTAGAACTCAGATAACGAAACGGACCTCACCATTGGATTCCTCTTATAAAATCTAGCTACCCAGTCAATTTTTTTTGAATTCTGAGACAATCGAATTTTTTCATGTTTTACGAGGCGATCGGGTGTCAAGCGACTAAAATAAACACGATCGGAATTTAATTGCAAAACCCGAAAAATAATTTAAAGTTAGTTCAATAAAAATGCACTGAACCTAAAACGGGACGAGATTTAATTGATTCGGGATGAAATTTGATCAGAAAAGGGGAACGTATGGCGTGTTGTAGGCCAAGAATTGAAGGGGTATAAAGGAGAGAAAAATCAGATTTTTCTCCCCATTTTCTTCAGCCATTCCGAAAAGAGAGAGAGGAGAGAGAAGAAAAAAGAGAAAACCCACCCTCTCCTTCACTTCATTCTCCGATCTACGACAATCCGACCGTCAAATTACTTCGAGCCAAGAGGCAAAGTTGTTCTACGCGACGAGAACTATGCGTACGTACCCAAGATCGTGGGTTTCGCCAAAAATCTCAAAGACGGGATTTTGGGATCAAAGCTTGGAAGCTAGATTCAGGTCTTATGGAGGATCTTCTACGGGAATATACGCTACAAGATGTAGGGTTCCTTTCTTAATTAGGTTTATTTCCAACCTAGGGTTGAAATATGAAATGGGTAGTGTTAGAGATGAAATCTCATGTATAACACACACCTAGGATTGTTAGAATATGGAAATGGGTATAGGAATATGTTTAAACCAATTCTTGCATGATTGGGTTTTGATGAAATGGTTTGATTTTGAATTTCATGAGAAATATGATGTTTTGGGCATGCTATGTGCTTATATAATCTGTCTTGTAGGTGTTTGGTAAAATGTCTATGGTTGAATTAAGTGTGTTATGTATACAGAACATGCTTGGGAATAATTGTAATTATATGCGTTATGATATAATTGACAATTGAAAATTTGAAAAATGTTGGTAGACATTGGATATATTCATAATATGCTCATGATATGATGAACATGATGTGGTAATTACAATTGTGCATTACATTTGTATATGCACGGGTAGCATCATATTCGTGAGCATTTAACATGAGTATAGGTGTGTGTGCATGCTTTTTATCAAATACCGTCCTCGGTGGGTTGATACGTGGGCACGAAAAGGTTGGACCTAGGTTTAACTGAGTCGCAAGAGTTGAATTGAAAATGTGTCGGGTGTAGCAAGAAGGGGTAAATCCTCCCTTAAGAGCAAAGTCCGATTACTTGGTTCACTCATTTGCCCTGTGGTAAAATTCTGGAAAAGTGTGTAGGCGTACTCGAAGCCTGGGGTGCGATGTCCTCGAATACTGTGTGGATTGATAGACCATTAGTGTGATGTCCATAAATTATCCACCCAAAAAGACAAAGACTTTTATAAAATGGTCATTGGATGTGTAACATCAATGGCGAGAGACTTGGAGTGCCCAAATGCATACTCATGGCATTGCATGTGTTATGGAAACCAGTAGAGGGCTCGGGTTGTATAGCATGTGTGAATTTCATCTCATGACATGGCATGGCATTATGGTATTCATTTTTGGAATTGTATATTCTTGAATGGATGTTGATTGATGAATTACATGTGAACATTTCATATATATCTGGGTTGGGGAGTAGCCTCTTTAGGAGATACCCTATTGAGCGTGGCTCACCTTTTTTGGGAACACATTTCAGATGTCGAACAAGCGCCAGTGGACGACCCTCATTTGGGCCCGTGTTGATGATGGAGCCGAAATGTGGCTCTTAAATTGCATTTTTGTAACCAAATATGTAATTTGTTTTTGAACTTGTAAATTTCTATAAAATGGGACATGAAATTAACTCTTTTGGACAATATTTTGTGTAAATGAATGTTGTATGAGTTTGGATGAACATGGACTAAGATTGGATGGTTAAAGATTTAAGATTGGAAAGATTTTGGAAAAATCTAAGCTCAGGTACCAGTACCAAGTAATTAAATACCGGTATCACACTGTCGAATGGTCCAGGTACCGGTATCTAGACTTACAGGCACCAGTACCTGGACTCCAGTGGGCTCAGATACCAGTACCTATGCTTTAGGTACCAGTACCTCGATGGACAGTGAACTCAGGTACCGGTACTAAGACATATAAGGTACCGGTACCTAACAAATAATGGGCCCAAGCGGACAGTGGGCTCAGGTACCAGTACCAAGACACATAAGGTACCAGTACCTAGCAAACAGTGGGCCCAAGTACCGATACCAAGTAACATAGGTACCGGTACCTGGCAAACAGAAGGCCCAGGTACTGGTACGACCGATTAGAGGTACCGGTACCTCCTCCCAAATTTTGAAATTTTAAAATAAAACATTGAGGGGCCTTCACATCTTGAACCCTTCTCTTTGGAAGATGTAAATGGAGAATAATAAATCCAAATTGATGAGATTGGACCTTAGAATGGTCTATGTGGTTGATATGTGTACAGGTTATGCGTTGGGTAGTGCACCAGTACAAGGGAGGCTCTGCCAAGGGATTGTTATGGTTATGATCTCGGTGAAGGGAATGTAATAACGTGGTGTCGGGTTATGCAACATTCACAGGTACTTCCGCAGGTTGATAGGTGATCAACGAGTTGAAAAAGGACCCCCAGATTTTGGGGCGTCACAAAATATATGATTTTCTTGCAGGTTTCAATATAGAGAATGATTAGATCCATATACAGGTCTTGAGTAGATATCATTTTTCTTCTTTAAGGCAAACATATGCTTATGTACAACAGGAGGAGAATAGGAGTGCTATACTTCATAATTCTACCAATGATCGATCTGCTCTAGCGGCTGTTCCACACAGAGAGAAAATATTTTTTCAGCCTCGTGGTGATGGAAAAAATGGGAGCTTTGAAAAGGACCTGTTAATATGTGAATACTGTGGAAAGACGAGCAAAACCAAGGACCACTGTTGGAAGCTACACAGTCGTCCATCCAGGGGGCATGGTGGTAATAGAGTTGGTCTTGTGCGCTCACATGCTCATTTGATTGAGAGAGTTGGTCCTATGCACAGGACCAGCCCTATTACTGCCACGTCCCTAAGAGGGACGATTGTGTAGCTTCCAACAAAGGTCTTTAGTGTGCCTTATCTTTCCACAATAATCACATTTTAACATATCCTTCTCAAAGCTCCCATTTTTACCATCACCACAAGGATGAAATAATTTATTCTCTCTCTATGGAGCAGCTGCTAATGCAAATTGATCGTGGGTAAGGTTATGAAGCATTGCATTTCTTCTACTCTCCTCCAGCTGCACATAAGTATACGTTTGCCTCAAGGAATGAAAAGGATCTATCTCTACCCAAAAACTAAATACGAATTTGATTAGACACCATACTGAGGCCTGCAAAAAAATCATATACTCGTTCCCTCTCTAACAATTTCTGAAGCTTTGTACTATACCCAACAAAATCTCCTTGGAAATCCTGGTAATAATCTACCTCTTGCCATAGACTACCAAGTCTTACATAGTACTATGCAATAATCATAACTCTCTGTTTAGTTTCACAAATCTTCTGCCGGAGCTCATAAATTGGGCATCATTCCGAATCTAGGAATATGTGTGAGATGCAAACAACCAAATCTCACGAATAGTCTCAAGAAATAGATTATATGTGGCTGCGTCGAGTATGTCATCAACGAGTTCTCTGAGATCCATTAACCAAGATCAGGTTCAGATTTGGGTTTCTTACTTACTCCTGTCAAGTACCCATTTAACCCACTTGCCATAACCAATAACAAGCATTACCGTGACCAGGACAAATAGTTGCTCCCATCCAACTTCACTAGACTTTTCTGGAGGGAAGGGTTACATCCAAGAGTCTCTACACAACTCAACGCACCTTTCTCCACACTAGTATATTCTGTACTAACCCCGAACATATCAACTCAACAAAAAGAGCATTTCTCACAAAACCCAATCACTGAACAATGATTTTAGAACTAACCCAGCACCAAAGGGACCAAATAGCTGCAAAACAAGAGCCCCAAATCCTGCACAGCCTTCAGACTACCACTGCAGCAACCTGCTGGGACAAAAAACAGCCTGCAGCAACCTGCTGGGACAAAACCAGCCTTCAGACTACCAAAGCAGCAACCTGTTGGGATAAAACCAACCTGCAAGAACCTGCTGGGACAAAAACCAGCCTTCAGACTACCAAACCACCAACCTTCTGGGACAAAAACCAACCTGCAGTAACCATAATACTCAACCTTCTGGGACAAAAACCAGCCTGCAGTAACCATAATACTTGGGAGGAAAACCGAGCCAGACCATGTCAACTTTGATCAGTTCCGGCAATGATGTCAGCGACCCCACAGATTTCCAAGCCCTTCCCTCAGTGTTCCAGTGACTTCAAATTTCTAATAGATCACTCCAATACCAAGTTGACATCTCAAGATCTTAGGTTTTAGAGTTTAGAATGGAGAAGAGGCAAGAAAGGAGAAGAGAGAAGAAAGAGATTAAAAAAATAGGGTTAAGGAGAATGAGAGTTCACTAATATCCCTCCTCATTTACCCATATTTATACTAGTTCATAATCTGCCACTAATTACAAGAATACCCTTAGCTAAGTATCGTAACATTCTACAGATGTTCATTCTAGCTTTTGGGGTCCTGAGTCAAAAGTATTTCTGGTTTTCAGCTTTTCAGTATTTTACAATCTTTGTTGATGATTTCTCTCATATGACTTGGTTATTCCTTATGAAACATTGACCAGAATTGCTTAAGGTTTTTGCCATTTTTTATAATAAAATTCTGATTCAGTTTGATATATGTATTAAAACCTTCAGTCTGACACGCCTTTTAGTATATTCAATCGTTTATAAAAACTATTATATTATGTTTTAATTCTAGATTAAGGGTACTTTAGTGTTTTGTGACTATATATAAAAGTTGGGTATAGTTGACCACTCTATTTTGGTAATCTTCTCTTCTCTTTTATTCTTCTTCTCTTCTTCTCAAAACCCTAATTGCATCATAATCAACCTTGGTATCAGAATCGCAATCCAAATCGAACGTCTCAAAATCTTCAGAACACTTAAAACTCATCGAAATGTTAGTTGTTTTCAGGAGTATAATGTGAAGTATTTTTCCCGATGGTTTTGTTGAGTTTTTAAAGGCGCAGCCATTGCCAAGGGCTACACAGACATATGGAGTGGATTATTATAAAATCTTTTACCCCGTTGCTCGTCTTAACTTTGTTAGAGTTTTACTTTCTATTATAGTGATTTTAGATTTCCCTTTGTATCATTTAGATCTAAAGGGACAGCACGTAGAGGATTGTTATATCTGCCTTCGTCCTCCTTAACTATTACTAATTTTTTTATGCTTACTTGGAAGGCAGTCTTGTTGATAAACGGTCTGCTTTTGTTTATTGTACATTTATTTGCGGTAATCTTGTTACTTGATGCAATAAGAAACAAAATGTGGTGGTACGTTCTAGTGCAAAGGTTGAATATCGTACTATGACTCATACTTCATGTGAAATTTATGAGTTCGCTTGCTACTTCGTGACATGGGTGTTGATGTGTCGTCTCTTGTTGAGATGCATTGTGACAACCAAGAAACCATTTTCATGGCTAGTAATCCGATGTTAATAAGCGTACCAAACAAATAGAAATTGATTGTCATTTTATTTAGAGTCTCTTAATGCGAAAATAGATTATCACTTCTTATGTAAAGTCTAGTGGCCAACATGGTTCCATTGGCACAGTCCAACTTTAGTAGTCTTTGTTCCAAGCTAGTCATTTTCGATCTATATGCTCTATCTTGAGGGGGAGTGCTAAATTTAATTTTCCTATTATCTTTAGTGATAGATCATGTTTTGTAATTGGCAAATTTCGTGACGGCCTTGTAAATCTCAACCTATTCCATAGTCATGATACTACAATGATGAAAATCCAGAAACGTAAATAAAGGGAGGAGATCATGAGTCAAAACTACATCAGAAGCACTCTGTAACTTCTTACTTAGGACAAGGTAATAACCTATAGACCTAAGATGATCCCTTAGTTTAATAGACTTAAGAGGGTTAGTGTTAAAATGGAATCGGTAATTAATCCGAGTATGGTTGCTAGGTGTTCTTTAAAGAAAAGCTTTTTTAAACCTTTCGTGTATTTTGAAAACATAGATTTCAGCGATCATCGGACCCTTCTTGAGCAATGTCTTTCAGTGTTCAAGAGAACGAATTTTTTTGCTTGGTTTTAGATTTAAAAACCAGAAGGGACCACCCTTTGTTCGTTAACCTTCGCTAGATCAGTCTCTAAATGACTTAGGAAAACAACGTGTAAAGGCTAACATAGGAATAGTAGGGGTCGCTCGAGCGATCTGTTTTCCTAGGTCGGTTTGGAATTCGTTTTTCATTCAAGTGACCACCACCCTCCCACTACTCAAATGGTCATTCGTGAATTTGTGTTTTCTTGACTCCAAGATTAACTCTATTACGAGCCTATAAATAGAGGGAGTCTTTCCCACCTTAGAGTACCTCTTTTGTGAGCTAAATTCTTGTCTTTTAAACCTTAAAGATCATACTGCAACACTAAATCCCTAAATCCAAAGGTTATCATCTTGTGATTCTTATTCAACCTCACACCTTAGAGAAGAAGAGTTTGCTTGATTGAAGACCAATCCCATTGGAAGTGTGCATACCGAATATCTTAACGAAGAAGATCACTCGAGGTCTGGAGGATCCATTGCAGTGGAAAATATAAGTAAAGCTATCCAAGACATCGGTGGGTGTATCTGGTGAAGAGGCTTATTGAAGGAAATGAGCGTCTAACCATAATATTAGTTAAGGTATAAGACTCGACTACTTATAAGAGCTTTGGTATAGTCGATTAGGCTTTGGTGAACCCTAGAAAGCTCCCTGAAATTTTTCTAGAGAAGGATTTTTACGTCAACAAATTGCATGTGTTAATCTGTTATTTTCATATACACTTGTAATTTGAGCACACACGCGTACTATGTGTTTGATTAAATAATTGATTGAATATCTTTATCATACATAATTGCGTATCAAAGGTTTGGGTCTTTGGTTGGGATCCCCATGAAAGATTGAGCATTGAGTGATAAATTGAAAAAATCAATACACTAATCTTCACTGGTTCAAGAGATCGTTGTGGTTGAAAAAGGGATTCTCACTACTAATTTAATAATCTTTGTGAAAAAAGGTAATTGTGGTAGTAATAGGTATAATTTAGTATTTGTCCAAGTATAAAGTTTGAAAACCTATTCAACCCCCCTCTAGGTAGTGTGGTGCAATCCATGTGTATAATCGTGAGAAAAGATCCACTTCATATCTAACCCTAACCCAACTCGAAAAAATCAAGACTTGTGTTGAAATTTTTAAAACTTGGATTGGGTCTGAGCAGAAAAACCTTAACCCAAATTGAATTTGGGCAGTACTCGAGTTGGAGCATCGGGTTCTCCGGTTCAACCCAAACTCAAGCCAAATTAATGAAACTAGGCTTAACCCGAATATATAACTCGGGCTCAACACGAAAACCAAAAAAAATATAATATATATATATAAGGATTAAGGAAAAAATGCTAGGGTTCTCGCTCTTGTTCCCCATTCCACACATGTCGCCTCATATCACAGCTGCAAAGCCATTCTCAGTTGTCTGGCTTCTAGCTACCACACGTCGAAAGAACATCTCCTATCTTTATTCTCTATCATAGCCCTAGATTTTCTCAATCACTCTCCGACATTCCTACCCGAGTCTATCCTTCAAAACAAACGAATTGCTTGGAGTTAACGCCTACTGTGCACAATCTCTCTCAACTGCTGGTCTCCGCCTCTCCCATCTGACTCAGCAAGCCTCATCTCGTATCTATGTTCGATGGTAGCACAAATCAGAGTTAAGGTAAGGTCCCAAGTAACAATCTCATTTCTCATCTCTCATTTATCTCTCATCTGTCCGTCTGTTCTCTTATCTCTCATCTCCCATCTCTAATCTCTCATTCTTTCATTTTATCTCTCACTGAAAATGGAGAATGGTTTATAGTGAACAATAATTAGAAAGTTCTTCATCCTTATTATTTTGGTTGGTTTTATTATTGTATTTCTGAATGTAGTGAATGTTAAATTTAGGTGATTTGAGGTTCATTTTCTTAGTGATTTGTGTGTGTATTGAATGTTGTTGGTTGAACCCAAATTACAAACCCGAAACTAAGCCCAAAATTAAGCCCGAATTAGCTAACCTGAATTCAACCCGAGTTTTAAGAATTTCACTTGGACAATACTCCGGTTAAGTAGGTCGGGTTGGAGGTTGGGTTCAGGTTAGGCCAGGGTTGACCCCTAGCGAATACTGGCGCAAACAAACAAACGGACCCTCCCACCCGAGTTACACCCTAGGACCTCTCAGAACAACATTTAGTATTTAGAATATTCTATTGTATGGCAATATTACAATTGTTGTCATTATCAGTCTAATATAAATAGGTGCTAGTGTGTAAACAATCTACAACCCACACACTATTATTTCATATTCTCTTTCGTTCTCTCTTTTTCTCTTTCTTTCCCTAAATCCTAACATTCAATTATTAAAGCTTCAACTCACCGTGTGCAGTATTATAAATCTAACATCTCATGTAACAAGTGTGAGCTATGTTTCCAATCTTTGAGTAAGTCTGTGTGCTGCATCCCAAGTTGCTTTTGTGGCCTACTCTAATCTTAATTAAGAGTATCACAAATTGAAACCAAGTCACGTAGTTATGCCTATCCAATTTCACGATTGTAACGTAGTGTTCTCATTCAATTTTCCAAAGGTTCCAATCTAACCCACCAAATGCGCCAAAAAAAAGGGAAAACCCCCCAAAACTTAGCAACAATTGAACGGGTGAAAGCACAGGCTCAAAATATCATACTAAAAATGACTAAGGAGTCCTACACATGAAATATTATTTCTAAAGACTAGAAAACAGCCCAATCACTGACAACCGCACCAAAAACAGCCTGAACAAATACTAACACATCACTTTTCCCTTCAATTTCTCAAATCTTGCATGCAGACCATCGGAAAACATATATCACATTAAATCGGAGGTTATTGGTCCCGTTCCATGTGAAACATTGCATCAAAAAGGTCTTGAGAGTGAAATTCCAAAAAATAGCCCCAAAGGTACAAAAATGAAAGAAAATCGGAAAAGTATAACACTCGATCTCATATCAACTCCAAATTTATGGGTCTAATCTGCTCTCCAAGATACCCACGCTAGTATTTTTTCGGTTAAAGTCGACAATTACTCTTTATTTCTCTTTCGCACAGCAATGACTAAGAAATGCTAACATGATCCAACACCATTTTGAATTCTAATATAAACCTTTAGTCAACAAAGCAAGAAAAAGGTATATGGCTGCAAAGATAAAGTACTTGGGGTTCTCTCCCTTGTATGTTGTCTTTTATCCCGTAAAAAAATGGTAGTTTAGTGCAAGGATCAAAATTTCGTTTCGAAACGTCCAAAACGTTTCCGTTTCCAAAAAGACCGAAATGAACCAATGATAAAATCGAAATTCTAATATTTTGAGGTATTCCATAATGTTTCGAGATGTTTTGTAATATTTTAATGCATTTGTACAAATGTTTTGGAATGTTTCAAAGTATTTCAAGATACTTTGATATAATTCGACCAATTTTTTTTTAAAATAATTCTTAAATTTTTTATTTTTTTCATTATGTTTCTGAAACGAATCGAAATGTTTCTGTTTCCTAGGTGACCGAAACAATGCACCGAAACAAAATTTTAATCCTTGGTTTAGTGCGTGAGGTTCCAATCATTGTGAAGAGGGTCAAATGTACGCCATCTTACCTTGCATGCAGAAAAGTTATTGTTGCAACTCAAACCTATGACACCTTGGTCACAATGAAGCAACCATCCATTGTGCCAAGTAGACATGCCAACAACTATAAGGAGGAGAGAAAAAGGGGAGAGAGAGAATGTGTGGTTGAAAAAGAAAGGACAACATTGGGATTCTCCCTTCTTTTCTTCTATTTATATTAAGCCCGGTACAAAGACATAAATAATAAAACATAGTTCAACAAACTAAACATTTCAATGTTCGCTCATACCGAATGGAAATGCTTGACATCCTCCTCACAAAGGTAAGCAGGGGTCAAATCCGTACCGCCGCCAAACCACCATTGTCTAGGCGCCCCCGGAGAATCTGCAAAAGTATGTTACAACTAATAAATTGGAAGCACAAAAAAGGCATACTACACAAAAATGGTGTACTACACAGGTTGCAGTTCGAAAAAAGGACTACGTCATCCAGAAATTTCATTTGCTCCCCCCCCCCCCCCCCCCCTCCCCTTCCAGCCGTAATCGCCAAAAAAACATAGGATACAAGCCCATATTTCAGGGGAAAAAATACAAGTATCCAAAGTGAATGGGTGGAATTAAGTATGTTGTTGGAATTTTATGATTTTTTATGGACTTTTGATAACATTAAAGAACTGGAATTCCAACGAATATTACATATCAACCTAGTTAAAAATATTGCTCTAATTTACTCATTGTTCACAATGTTTGTTATACTTTCCTTTTCCCCTTTCTCTTTTTTTAGCAACTGGATTAATTACAGCAAAATCTTTTACAAATTTGACATGAATTGTGTATTGCAAGATGAGTGACAGCAATACAAGATATCCACTGTTTTTATTGTGTGCACAAAAGATAGTTAGGTTGAAGATAAAAGATATAAAAGGTTAATTGTGATGTGGCATGTACGCTACAGAGATGAGAGACGGATTGTGCTTGAATTTTAGTTAGAGAGGACAAAGCCTTATCTTTGACTTGTAAACCAAAATTGCACAACTGAAAAGACCATAGGCATAAGTAAATGATAATGTACTCTGCACACACACACCACACACATATACCGTGTATCGAACACCACCCCTCACCTTTGCTTCCCTAAATCCCCACTCACACAATTCCCACTCTCTCACGAACCATAAACTAATGTTATCCAGAAGAGAAGAGAAGTTATAAAGCCCATGAATTAAGACAAAACAATCAATGAGGTGAAGTTTTTAAGAAGAGATTGGTTCACAACTCACAAGAGATAAACAGCAAAATTGTGGAGATTGCAAAAGTGGCAATCAATTCCTAGATTTGCTTGATGCAATATCACACCATCGTTTTATAGAAAAAAATATTACACCATCGTTTTTATCAAAAAAAAATATTACACCATCGTTTTATCTGCAAAATGAACAACACTCTGCTTATCAGAATGTCTGAGTGTGGGTGTGACAACATTCAGCCAGTTAGAAGAGCCAATGCAAGAGAACTAGCTACTATATGATCAATGGTACTCCAACTTGAGCACTAATTCTTTTCCTGCTTCAACATTTGAGCACTAAGCTATATTTTATTTTTTTGGTCAGTCATTTGATCACTAATTCAAAATGCAAAATTTCTGGTCTTCGGTAAAACGAGAGAGATAAAGCAACCAGGGCAACACTGCAAATCAGCAACATCATTATGCCACTTAAAAACCAACAATGTATATTTCCTAGGAGAGCTGCATACAGGACAGATCGTAGAGCAATGAAAAGTTTTAATAAGTACATGACCGCGTGAACAGTGCATATTGCATCAAGAGAATGCTGTGAAAATCTAAAATATGAGCCTGTAGACACAGGACTCTAAGAAGTTGAATACAACCTCATAGTATATAAGGGTTTATGATATAAGAGTGCTAAACCTAGGCCGGAAGGTTTTGGAATGAGTCCAATCGAGGAGGGTAAGTTTAGACAGTTGGAAAGGACTTTTGAGATGGAAGAGGTAAACAGGGTTGTTTTTTTATTGTGGTAGCCTGAAGAATTTACTTTGGCACTTTATCAAGATTTTTCAGATATTTTCAAAGAGGATTTAATGAATTTTTCTAAAGTGAGTAGTTAATGCAATTACAAATTCCACTTTATTTCTTGATCCAAAAAAAAAGACAAGTCTATGAGAATGAGGGGTTTTAGACTGATTAGCTTGGTGTCTAGTCTTTATAAGATTATTGCGACAGTGCTATTGGCGAGTTCAAGAGAAACTCATAATGATACAATTTCTTAGTGTCTGAGAGCTTTTGTTAAGGATAGGCAAATTCTAGATGTAGCTCTTATGGCAAATGAAGTTGTGGAGGATTATAGAGCTAGAGGTGAGGGAAGGTTTGTTTTTAAAATTGATTTTGAAAAAGTATATGATCATGTGGATTGGGAGTTTTTGGAATATGTCCTTAGAGGTGAAAGAGTATGGGGGGAATTTTGCTATCATACTTAATGATGAACCCTAGGTTAGGTTTAAGACAACTTCAGGATCGAGGAGGGAGAGGTGCGATCTTGTGGGAGGTTTTAGTGTTGAGAGAGATACGATTTCGGTTACTAATTTATAGTTTGCTGATGGTATAATGTTCTTCTCTGTGGGGATGAGGAAAAACTCTTAAATATTAAGAATATTGCAGAGGTTTTTGGATTGGTTTTGGGATTGAAAGTGAATTTGGACAAGAGTGTGACCCTGGGAATCAATTCCCATAATGATAAGGCCACTAGAGTTGCAAGACTCTTAGGGTGTAAAGTGGGAGAATGGCCTTTCAAGTACATAGGTTTACCTTTTGGAGGGAATCCATTGTCACTATCTTTTAAGGATTCAGTGGTGGAAAAAGTGGGGCTTAGGTCAACTCTAGTGTTGTCAATAATATTCCTATACATTTTTTCTCTATTTAAAATTCTGATGAAAATTGCAATTGAAAATAGAGAACATGATGAGATATTTTTTTGTCAGAAGGAAGTGGTGAGAGGAGGAATGATCATCTGATAAGTTGGAGTGTGTTTTCTACTTCTAGGGATAAAGGAGGTCTTCCTATTGGAAATTTGAAGGCAAAAAAATTGCATAATTGGGTAAGTGCTCATGGAAGTTTCCAATGGAGTCATATTCTCTATGGCATTTAGTTATCAAGAGAAACTATGGTTTACATGCCAACGGATGGAATACTAATAGAATAGAATTGGAAGGGGAAGATTCATCTCAGGGTTTGACGAAGTTTTCCTTACATTGAAAAGTTGTGGTAGGTAGTGGGGAGATAGTTCATTTTTGGCAGGATGCTTGGGTGGGGTAGTCATCTTTTTCACATATATATCCATGTTTCTATCAATTAGCTTACTCAAATGGTGCTTCCATTGCCTTTTTGCTTGAGTCTTCTACCCATTCATACTCTTCAGATTTTAGATTCCGTAGGAATTTGGGTGAGAGAGACACTAGGGATTTTACTTCATTTCTTGAAGTTTTTGGTGATTCTTTGTTGAAAAGTCATATGACAAGAGAAGGTGGGCTCTTGAATCATTAGGTGTGTGCTCTCTTATAAATCCTTCTTTAATTCGTAGCTAGATGAATATTCTTGTCCTACTTTTGTCCCGGCTTTGATAATATGGAAGGCTAATCTCCCTATCAAACTACAAGTTTTTGAATGGACTTCTGCATATGGTAAGATGAATACTTGTGAAATGCTTCAGAAAATAAGGCGTCAGAGTTGTCTTTCTCCTCAATGATGTGTGATGTGTAAAGTTGATTTTGAAAGCATGAATCATTTATTTTTTGCATTGCCCTATTGCTTTTGCTTTGTGGTATGAGATATTTCGATTGGCAGATTGAGTTGGGTGATTCTTGCACCATCCCAGTAATAACCCGTACCAAATATATAATGAATATTCATTGTTGATTAATACATCGAGTGAGTGTAACTTAATTAAGCTGTTAAAAAAATAAAAATAATAACAAACCAAGTGTGTCATTGTGATGTTAATGAGAGTGGGGAGTAAAATATAATTTTATGTTATAATGGGGAGGTAAGTGTTAATTGCAAAACTTTATACCTAGTAGGTATAACGTCACTACTTAAGGATTACCAAATGCCCTAGGCAAGGAATTAGGAAGTAGCTGCCACAAGAGAGAGAGAGGGGAAGAGGAGGAGGAGTTGGATTATGGCACATGGGTAAGTGCTATAAGTCTCTGCTTGTAAACTACATGACTTTTATATTAATTTTGTTTGGTTAATTGGATTAAATATTTGTTTAGGGATTATGATCGTCGAAATCAAATGGTTAGATCATAGTTGATCAAAACAAAATGTTATGTGATTGTTTGAGGCATCTAGATCTTCACATCTAACAACTTTAATTAAGAATTAGTAAGTGGTTTATCTCATAATATGCATCCATGTCTAAATATCTTTGTAAAGAGTCCTTTTATTGCCATTGTCATTGTATTCTGATCCCTTGTTTAACCGTTGATTTGCGATGTTCGTTTGGGCTTTTGTTTGATGGATCTTTGTATTTGTTGTATGGAAAATATTTTGTGGGTGAAGTACTTGAGACTTATTAGCACATGTGTCAGGCGTACTCAGTGACGTATATGGTTTCAAGATGTGATTGTGACCCTGATGGCCATGGGTCAGATTGGGATGTACTGAGTAGCACCTAGTATGTAGCCAAGACGAACCAAGTACGAAGCCACGAGTGATTTGAATTGCATCATGGAGTTTCGTATGATTTTATGAAGGGATTTGTGATAAATGCTCATTTTATTTGTTGATTCTACGGTTGATCATTTGATTATCGTGTGACTTTGCGACCGTATATTATGTTGTTAATATTTATCAAAGAAAGAGGAAAGAAGAGAAAGAGATATTCATTAAGAATAACCAAGTCTGTATTACACAAATGTTAAAAAGAAAAACTACACGATAAGAATCTTATATACTAGGGCAAACATAGTAACATAAATGACTAATCTACCCCTATGCTAATATACTAAATTACTCTAACATCCCCCCTCAAAGGCTTTAAAGGCATCATAGCATAACCGTTGAGGTGAAGTTGGGACCTAAAAGATCGAATGGTTAGAGCTAGTGGACTCTTCATTGTCCCCATCATTGAGAGGGTTCCTAGTGCCTCGATGTGGTAGCTTCAAACATCAAGATTTTGCCAGGAAGAAAACAAAAGCGCGCGATAGTGAGATTTTGTGAAGAAATTTGTCAACTGCATAGTAGAAGGAAGGAAGGGGAGAGAGATCATGCCTAGCTGAAGATGATGGCGCACAAAGTGTCAATCAATTTCAATATATTTAGTGCGCTCATGAAACACCGAGTTGTGAACAATTTGGATAGGACTGGTGTTATCACAATACATAGGAGTAGGAGTAGCAGGGGCGGAGCCAGACATCTTCTTCAGTGGGGGCAACTTAAACTATATTAATATTAAAATTTAAAATATTCACAAAAGGATAATTTTATTAATAAAACACCAATTAAAGACACAATTCATATACATGAGCGATATACAAAAGGAGCCAACAAAAAAAACTCATTATAGATTTATCTATAAGACCTAACAAAAAAAATTTGAACAGCAAAATTGGGCTCAATCATATATTAAATTTTAAGAAAAATTTTCATAACTAATTCAAAAATTAATTTGTTCAATCACAAACTTAATATTCATCATTAAATTTTAACAAACAATCGAAACTAACTTAAACTATAATTATTCTAGTAAACTAAACTTAGGTATATGAAGTACTTAACTTATCACAATAAAACTATTCAAACTACCAAATCAAAATAATTTAGTCTAACTATAATGGAGGACTACAAGTCTCAATTCCAATTCTACAAATAAAAATAAAACAAATGAGACGACTACAAGTCCTAATTCCAATTCAACATATAAAAATAAAACACTAGAGAGTACTACAAACTCAAATATCAATTAAATATATAAAAAAATAAATCATAGAAGATGACAAGCCTCAATTTTATTTCAACATAGAAAAATAAATACAGGACTATAAATCATAGTTTTAATTCAATACATAAAAAATAAAACATAAGAGATGATTACAAGCCCCAATTTCATATTTTCAATTCAACATGTAACAAATAAAATACGAAAGAGAGTTACTGGCGCTAATTTCAATTCAACTTTTAAAAAATAAACCACAAAAGAGGACTACAAACCCTAATTTTCAATTCTAACATATAAACATAAAACAAAGAAGAGGACTACAAGTCTCAAATTTAGTTCAATGTATAAACATAAAACAAATGAGAGGGCTAGCCTATTTCGTAGCATATTAGTTAATCTTTAAATGCCCAAATTTTTGATATCATCTTCCATTGATATTCACAAGTGAGACTCATATATTTGTCAAAATAACATAACTACCCTTAAATCTTTTAAAAAAAATTCAGTGGGGGCAAATCTTTAATAAATTCTAAATTTTTTAAAATTATACTTAGTCCCCAAAATTTTTTAAAATTCCAGTGGGGGCAGCTGCCCCCACTGTGGATCCGCCACTGAGGAGTAGACAAGGAAATGCCAAGATCAGCAACCAACCAACGCAACCAAACTACCTCTGCTGTGGTGGATGTCATAGCACGATACTCAGCTTTTGCAAAAGATTGAGCCACAACAGTTTATTTCTTATGAAATAAGAGAATCACCAAAAAAAAGACAAAAACCAATAGTGGACTTGCAATCCATAGAGTCACCAACCGGGTCCGCATCAGAATAAGCACGGAGTTCCATAGACGAGGTGGACGAAAATAATAAACTCTGATGCAACGTATCCCGCAGATGCCGAAGAACAGTAAACCGGTGAAGAGTGGTAAGAGCATCAATGAACTAACTAACCACATGAACAGCATAGGCGATATCTGGACGAGTAACAATAAGATATACCAAACTTCCAACCAATGTTTTGAAAAGCTCGCCTAGGCGAGAAGCGAAGTGAGGGTCTCTCGCCTTGAGCACCCCAGGCGAAGCGAATGTAATTGAAGCGAAAAAAACGAGCGCCTTGCGCTTAAGCTAAAGGCGAGAAAGCGAGCGCCTTAGTCATGCGAGGCGAAGTTGTCTTGGATTGTTTTATTTTTATTATGGACCGTTGGATTGGGCAATTGGAAAAAAAATTATAAGATGTCCATACACTGAATTATCCCCTTATCCCATAAATACAGCCCCCAAACCCTAATTTTGCTCAGATGATCAGACACGATTGTTGGCTTCTGCTGCTCCTTCCTCGCTTGACACAGACGACGACGACTGTTGCTGGTCAGACACACAGGTTAGTCTCCTTCTCTTTTTCTTCTCTCTTCTATTTCTCTTCTTCTTCTCTGGTTCTTCTTCTATTCTGCTTGTTCTCTGCTTATTCTTCTTTTCTCTCATCTGTTTCTCTGCTTTTCTCTAATTCTTCTTCTCCCTTCGGGTTATGGTTCTTCTCTCTTCTGTTTCTTCTTTTTTTTCTGCTTCTACTGATTGTCTGATGCTGTTTTTTTTTTCTGATTCTGTTTTTTTTTCTGATTCTGCTTCTGTTTTTTTTTTCCTGATTCAGCTTCTGTTTTTTTTTTTCTGTTTCTACTTCTGCTGTTTTGCTGATTTTGCTTTTGTTGTTTTGCTGTTCTGATAGTGCTGATTTTGTTGTTCTGATAGTGTTGTTCTGCTTCTGCTGTTCTGTCATATAGTCACTCTTTGTTTTGATGATCCAAGCTTGAACACAAGTCAATATGAAATTGTTTACAACTCTATTATGAAATTTGATTCAGTACATGTGCATATGAAATGGGATATTATTAGTGTTTGTTTGAATTTAAATGTTTAAGCTATGACTGTTATTAAGATTTGAGATATTATTAGTGTTTGTTTTAATTTAAATGTTTATGGTTTTACTTGCATTTAAATATTTAGTATATATAAAATTGGGTTAATTACAAAATGCCCCCTTCAAGTATAGGTCATGTTGCAATCAGCTCCTTGTGGTTTCTATTTAAACAATTTACCCCCTAAAGTTTTGGTAAGATTAAATTGACTCACAAAATGGATGGGAGTTATAAAATTCCTAAAATAACCTCAACCTTTAATATATTATCTTTCTTCTCTTCCTACCCAACACATTAAAACACAAAGCCCTAAAGAATACATAACCCCAACCTCTTTTTCTACTTCAGCAGCCCCCTTCCCCTACTCCAGTCGTACCCCAACCCTCATAGCTAACTCCAATAGCCCTTCACCTCCATACCCAAAGCTGTTAGTAGGCAGCCCCTCACCTCCATCCCCAACGTCGACAGTAGGTAGCCCCTCACCTCCATCCCGAATGCCGGCAGTAGGCAGCCCCTCACCTCCATCCCCAACAAGACCTCTTTCAAACCAGCAACACCATTACCCGATGTCCATTGGCGGGAAACACCAATGCTACCCACCAATTCCTTATCGACATCGCTGCCAGTGGCTCCAAAACACCATACCCAGACACCAACCAACCAAAGAAAAAGAGAACAGGCCATTGTGAATGCTCCAAACATTTCTAACCCTCATCACCGCTGCCAATGTAGCACAGTTACCACTAATTAAGCTTCGATTCCCCCCTTTAGCACCTAACCTGCATAAATTCCACCCAATCCATTCCGATTAGATCAAAATCCCCAAAAAAACCTGTGAACTATTGGGCGACGGTAGTTAGGCTCGATGGAGGGGGTGGAAGGGAGCGAAGGTCAAGGAGGGAGATGGGTTATCGAAGGGTTGTTGCCTAAAAGGGGTTCTTAGGGGAAATGATCTGGTACCAGGAGGGTTGGTGGGAATTGAATAGTATGGGTGCTGGAGATATTATCCAATTTTTTTTGGTTAGAAAATAAGGGATCAAAAGGGTAAATATGTCTTTTAAAGGAACTTAAGCTCACGTCTGTCCATTTTTTACAGTAAAAGTTAACGGCAATGGGTTAATTGATGTAATTACAAACTTGAGGGGGGCAAATTGTTTAAATTGAAACCACAAGGAGCTGATTGCAACATGACCTATACTTAAAGGGGGCATTTTGTAATTAACCCTATAAAATTAGAACTTAGATGTTTAGAAGTAATTAATCTAAAATATTTACTTTTTTTTTTAACTGTTCGCTTCGCTTTGGTAAAGCGTTTCACTTCGCTTCTCGCTTCTCGCTTCTCGCTTCTCGCCTAGGCTTTAGGAGCCTTGGTCGCTTCGGTTTGCTTTACGCCTTAAATAACACTGCTTCCAACAATAGTACGATACAAGGTAGGATCAGGCAAAAGAGAACCATCAGAGGAATATAACAAACGTTGAGCTCTAAGGGTGTGTCAACCGTTCGATTATCCGATAAGGAATCTCATTGAATAACATCTGAGACATACTTTGACTCAGAAAGAAGATAACTCTTGGGAGAGAAGGCAACCTCAATTCCTAAAAAATATCGAAGTGGACCCAAATCTTTCATCTCAAAATAATCATGTAACTTAGTTTTCAACAACTGAATTTTAGCATTGTAATCACCAGTAATAATCGTATCATCCACATAAAGAAATAAAAGAATGAAACCTGAAGACGTGAATCGTAGGAAGAAAGCAGAATCATGATCACTAGCACAGAAGCCTAAGTCACATATGACTAAAGAAAATTTGGCAAACCATGCCCTCAAGGCCTGTTTAAGACCATATAAAGCCTTATGAAGTTTGCAGACTTGACCAGGACTATGAGACAACCCAGGAGGAGAAGTCATATAAACCTCTTCAGAGAAATCACCATGAAGAAAAGTATTTTTCATATCCATCTGAGAGAAGCTCCACTGACGAATAGTTGCCACAGCTATGACTGTGCAAATCGTGGTCATATTAGCAACTGGAGCAAAAGTCTCATCATAGCCAAGTCTGTGACGCCCCAAAATCCGGGGGTCCTTAATTTAACAAAATTTGGGCAGAGTCTCCTTTATACGGGGAACTCTACCCAAAACACAACCTGTGTAATTATACAATCACATGACCCATCCGAGGTCCAATATACAATATTGACCACACCGGGTCCATTTATCCATACTTAATTGCATAGTATCAAATACTACATAAGCATCATCACTACGTACATTCATTCACAAAAGAAAAAAAATCCCAAAAGAGTCCCATATACATGCCTTTTAAATATAAAGAAGTGTTTGTTTACAAAAATTATGCAAGGTCAAAAGTAAACATATACAAGGGACTGCAAAGTCAAAATAAGAGCCACAGATCGGCTCTGTCGTCAAAACGGGCCCATGGCCTCGCCTTCGGTGGATGCCTGGCCGATACCTGAAAAATGTTCCCATAAAGGGTGAGCCAACGCTCAATAGGGTAACTCCTATAGAGAATTCCTCTCAACCTAAATGCATATGAAATGTCACATGCAATAATCATTTCAAGCATTCATTCAAATATGTCTATTATAAACAAATGTCATAAATCATGTCATGCCATGAGATGAGACTCATGCAAGCAATACCAACACCGAACCCCTTCCCGGGCTCACACAACACATGTAATACCATGCATATGTATCCGGGCATTCCAAGCCCCCCTGTCATTGGTGTTATGTACACTCAATGACTAATTAATTCATGTTCTTGTGTCTTTGTGGGGAGATGATTTATGGTATTACACCAATGGGACACCAACCATCAACGAATCTTCAGGACATCCCACCTGCGGCTCCGTTTACGCCGTTACACTTTTCTGGAATTTCACCGCCGGAAAGTATATAAACCAAGTAAGCGGGTCTTGCACCCGAGGGAGAATCTAGCCCTTCTTGCTATCCCCGACACATTTATTCATTTAATTTCCTGTGCGACTCAGCCGGACCTTGGTACGACTTTCCCGAGTCCACGATCAACCACCTATGTGGTGATTGATTTCATACCATGCACACACTCCCACCCATGTCAATGCCCATGAATGTAGTGCAACTCATGCATAATGCAATACAATGTGCAATTGCCTTTAACACCATTTACAATGTCCATTACATAATAAATGTAATATAATGACATTTTCAACACAATTCCAAGCATGTTATATAAGATAATCAACTTAACTAACATACTTGTATTCACCTAGGCATTTAAACAAACACTAAGAGGGCACAACCAATTTACACAACTAGCATGTTTATTACTTCCAACGTGGCAACATGTTTATTAATTCTATAAACATAAGCACAAATCCACTACAATAATCATATGCTAAATAATCATTTAACATATATATTATTTCATAATCACATAACAAGTTAATAATTTTATTAAACTTGATATGCCATTAAAACATCAAGTCATGCTAATGTAAAATTAACATGTTTTAAACCACTAACATTAACTTACACCAAGTTAATCATAATAGGATTTTACTAATTACAAAATGAATTATAAATCATATATTTGACCCACTAGTTACACTAGTCAAGACCTAACATGTGATATACACCCTTAGCCTGCCCATTTCATATGCCATAATTTAGGTTGAAATTACATCTATATAGGGGAAACCCTACCTCTTGTAGCGTGAGCCCACGTAGTAGACTCCAAAGAAAACCCAAATTCAGCTTCTCAAGCCTTAGGTCTAAATTTTCGTACGTGATATCTTTGGAGAAAAGTACGATCTTTGGTATCGTTGCGTAGCTCTCGTTGCGTAGAGCAACTTTAATTCTTGGTCCGAGGCGATTAGACGGTTAAATCTTCGTAGATCTGAGAAAGAAGGTCAGGGGGTCTAACTTTTTTTTCTTCTTTTCTTTTTCTCTTTTTTTTCTCTCGTTTTCTGTCTCTCTGCCTCGCCGAACAAAAGTGGAAGACTTTTGTCTTCCACTTATATATATATATATATATATATATATTCTAACTTTATTTTTTTTTTTTTAAATTTACATTTATGACCCGTACTTTATTAATTAATTATTCTTTTACCCCTTTAATTATGATTTTAATAATAATTTTAATTTAATTTAATTTAATTTTTTTTTTCGGATTTTACAAAGTCCATACTCTTGAGCAAATCCTTTGGCCACTAATCTTGCGTTGTACCTTTCCACAGAATCATCAGATTAAGTTTTGATTTTGTAAACCCACTTACAATCAATTATGCGTTTACTAGGAGGTAAAGAGACCAACTCCCAAGCTTGAGTCTTATGTAAAACAGAAAGCTCATTATCCATAGTCTGTTGCCAAAGAGGATCAAGGGCAACCTCCTTATAGGAGGTTGGTTCAAACAGAGTGTATAGAAGTTAGGAAATAACAAAAATTAGAAGAGTAACAAGAATTGGAAAAACCATGCCTATCGAGACACCTTTGAGGGCGTTGAGGGTAGCGAGGAGTGTGATCTACGGTGACAAAATTTAATTGGAGGACAAGAGATGCGGATGAAGGCACAATATCTGTGGAAGTAACAGTAGGAGTCCTGCAAACATAAGTATGCACAATAAGGGGCGGGCAACGGACACATCAGGCAAAGAAGATGACGAATTTCTTCAAAAAATCATATCAACTACCAGATGAGCTCAAAATTGAAAACAAAACACACCATTGAGAAGCCCATGAAATTTCAATATAGAAGGTGGTCTACTCCGTCGCCAACTAATGATGTCATCATGACGTCATCATCGACGATGATGATGTCAGCCGCTGTTTATCGTCAAAAATCTCCTTCCTGACTTCAATCATGTATTATTATTTGGGTTTACGGATCGTAACAGGCTCTGACACCATGTTAATATTTATAAAAGAAAGAGAAAAGACGAGAAACAGATATTCATTAAGAATAACCAAGTCTGTATCACACAAACGTTAAAAAGGAAACTACACAATAAGAGTCTTATATACTAGGGCAAACATAGTAACATAAATAACTAATCTACCCCTACTGCTAATATACTAGATTACTCTAACAGTAGTAAATTGCTTACTGTACCTCCCAAGCTTACCCCCATTTACCCCATGGTGTAGGTTTGACACAGAATAAAAGGCATTAAGAAATCAGATCGATTGAGGATTAAGGAATATTAGTTATTTATTTTCTGTAATGGTTTCAATAGTTAGAGATTGTAATGGGTGTAATTATTTTTAATATTTGAATATTAATTTTGAGGTTTTAGTGCTCTGTATCGGGTGAAATTGATGGAATTATAGTTCGCGCACCGAATCCATGAGGATCGAGTTCGGGGCGTGACATAATGGTATCAAAGCTTAGATATTAGATCTTGAATGGGATCTGTGGGGAAGTGGGTTAGCCTAATTGTTGATAGTTACGAGGTATAGTTAAAAAAAAACAAAGGGATAAAATGTGTGTAAGTAGTGTGTACGCCAAATGTTTGTGACCAAATCCTAGTGCTTGCATAGAATTACACTTAAAATATTGTTAGGATGTGTTGGATTAGAATGTCTAGGTGTCTTAGATTTTCTAATTACGAAATTTACTTGTGAACCTATGTATTGCGGTGAGGAATTGAATTCATTATTGGAATTGAAATGGTTTCAGAACTATATATTTCAACTGAGTGGAACAAACACTAAATACATTGGGTGCTACTCAATTGAGTGCATAATGTTATTATATTTGGATTATGGAGTGTGACATGATAGATGGTGAGAATTTTAAACTTCTTAGAATTCACAGTGTTATTAGATCTTATTTAAGATATCGAAACTGAAAACATTGGGAATTTTAGAACTATTGTTATTGATTGTATGGTTAGTTTAATTAGAGTAGCGCATTGGAAGTGGAAAAAAAAATATGATAATCACCTTACGATTTGTTAAAGAAGAATGACTGACAAATTTCGAGAACGAAATTTATTTTAAGGGGGAGAGAATGTGATAATCCGAACCAAATAGTAGTTTAAATAAACAAGATTTAGCTGCTTGATTTAAGCTCTAGATAATAACGTAATATAGATAAAAAAAAAATAATGATTGATTTTTATCTGAATTAGTAATGGATGCAATTTTGAAACACTTTACAATTATTGGTAAGTCAAAGCACCATTCTTTTTTTTTTTTTTTTTTTTTTTTGAGGGAACAAAGTGTAATACCTCAAGACTTGAAATAGTGGTCAGTTTATCAATGAGGATTTTGTTATTGCTGGAGTGACCATAGGGGCAGCATCCAAGAGCTTTGTTTGTGAGTGCCTTAGAGTAGATGGACTAGCTATGCAAATGCTTAGAACATTAGCCTAGGTGGGAGTTTGAATCGTTGACAGTATACAATAGAAATAAAATTAAATTTTTAATTAGAGTGCACAACGAAATTGGTTTTTGAATCTCACCCCATGTCGCTTAAGATTTAAGGATAAATAAATTTGAAGAGTGAAAATCTTTTTATCAAGGGCAGAATGTGATATCCTTGGGGAAAAAAAAAGAACAATGATCGAGTGAAAATTTAAAATAAAAAAAAAACAATAAACACATTAGAAAATCGAATTGGAGAGATTGTAACCTTTTCTTTAACTTGGGTATCAGTTATGGATTTGACCGAAGATTTTTACGTTTTGTATGAATGTTTGTGTACAAAAAAAGTAATTTTAATTATGGTCAAAATGTAAATCTTTATTAAGATGGTGGGCTTAGTGCAATTTATCGGATAAGTGAGGAAGGTTGTGAAATGTGAATGATTAAGACCAACCGCCAAACTAGGGTTTTATTCTATTAATATATATATATATCTATATAATAAAGTAGCTTACAATTCAAATTTCAAAAGATAAACAAAATGACTTTTGTTTTTCGTGATTCAGATCACTTTAAATTTTACTTTAAAATTAATCTAACGGCTAATATTAACACCCTAAATTTAATAGAAAAAATAGGCCCCTAAGGGTGTGTTTGGAGTGATTTTTTAAAAGTACTTCTAGAAATTCTTTCTCATAAGTACTTTAAAAAAAAATAGTATTTGAAACCACCCCACCGTTACCTCTACCTCGACCACCCCCATCACCACTACCTCGACCACCACCACCACTACCTCTACCACCACCACCACCGCCGCCACCGCTACCACCGCCACTGCCACTGCCACCCCCACCCCCACCCCCACCACTGTCGTCGCCGCCCCCACCACCACTGTCGTCGCCGCCACCACCACCGTCGTCGTCACCGCCACCACCACCACCACCGTCGTCGTCATCGTCGTCGTCGCCGCCACCACCACCACCGCCGTCGCCGTCGCCGTCGCCGTCGCCTCCACCGTCACCATTGCCGCCGCCACCACCACCATCGCTGCCGCTGCAACCACCACCACCGCCACCACCACCACCGCCGCCGCAACCACCACTATCACCACCATCGCCTCCACCACCACCCCCACCACCACTGCCGCTGCCCCCATCACCATTGCCGCCACCACCAGCATCGTCGCCGCCGTCACCCCACCGTTGCCACCACCACGGCCGCCGTCGCCACCAAGGTCATTGCCACCCACCACAACCATCACCGTCTCCTACCACCACCACCTCTCACCCCCGCTACAATCGATGCTTAAATTCATTTTATCTCTCCTCTATGTTTATGATTTGATTTTAGATATGAATACAAATATGTTTATTGTTTACCATTTTTTGTTAGTTTGTGCCTTCAGGCATAGGCAATAACTAGTCTATATAATAAAGTAGCTTACAATTCAAATCTCAAAAGATAAACAAAATGACTTTTGCTATTCGCGGTTGAGATCGCTTTAAATTTTACTTTAAAGTTAATCTAATGGCTAATATTAACACCCTAAATTTAATAAAAAAAATTGGTCTCTAAGGGTGTGTTTGGAGTGATTTTTTAAAAGTACTTCTATAAATTATTTCTCATAAGTACTTTAAAAAAAATAATAGTATTTGAAACCGCTCCACTCCCACCACCACCACCACCACCACTCCCACCACCACCGCCGCCGCCGCCGCCGCCACCATCACTACAGCCGTCGCCGCCACCACCACCGCCGCCGCCGCCGCCACCACCATCACTATCGCCATCGTCGTCGTCGCCACCAGGGCCACCACCATCGCCGTCGCCACCACCACCACCACCACCGCCGTCATCGTCTATATAATAAAGTAGCTTACAATTCAAATTTTAAAAGATAAACAAAATGACTTTTGTTTTTCGCGGTTCAGATCGCTTTAAATTTTACTTTAAAGTTAATCTAACGGCTAATATTAACACCCTAAATTTAATAGGAAAAATAGGGTCATAAGGGTGTATTTGGAGTGACTTTTTAAAAGTACTTCTAGAAATTATTTTTCATAAGTACTTTAAAAAAAAAAAAAAATAGTGTTTGAAACCGCCTCACCACCACCGCCACCACCGCCACCACCACCGCCACCACCGCCACCGCCACCGCCACCGCCACCGTCGTCGTCGCCGCCACCACCACCACCGCCACCATCACCACCACCACCACCACCGCCGCCGCCACCACCACCACCACCACCATCACCACCACCACTACCACTACCACTATCGCCCCCACCACCGTCGCCGCCCCCACCATCGTCGCCGTCACCACCACCACCGTCTCTTACCACCACCACCTCTCACCCCCACTACAACCGATGCTTAAATTCATTTATCTCACCTCTATGTTTGTGATTTGATTTTGGATATGAATACAAATATGTTTATTGTTTACCATTTTTTATTACTCTGTGCCTTCAGGCACAGGCAATAACTAGTATATATATAAGACAAACAACATTCTGCCTACTCCTTCCAACAGAAATTAATGGAGAGAAAAAAAGAGGACAATGGAGAACTAGAAACAAAAGAGGAACATAGGAATCACTCAAGTGCCGCATGGGACTTATTCACGTTGAGATAAAGAAGCCAAACCATGTCAGATTGTGATGAAAATCTAGAGCCTTGTTAAATTCAAGATATTTACATCTAAGAGTTTCAATTGAAATTTAGTAAGTAATTTTCTACCTCCTCTAGTATTTTCTACTAAATGTATTTTTGTGCTTAAATGTATGGTGCATTTTGATTGAAAATGTGAGCTAATTTCTAATATAGTCACACCATGTTTTATTATATGATTTTTTTTTTTAAAATGCGGACTTGGCATGTGAATTGGCATATGCAATGCAATAATGCTTTTTGAAATTAAACTATAATTTCTATTATTGATGGCATGATATATGATTTTCAAATGGATTGTGAAATTGTTTGTGAAAGGATTTTTGATTTAACTCTCATTCTGGCTATATGATCGAACCCATCCCAATGGGTGATTTTGTTAGTGAATATGTGGATGTCTTGATAATGATAGAGGAATTGACTACGATCTGACCCGGTGTTACAGGGGTTAATGTAACGAGTGAACCCAGTAGACAACGAGGGAGATACATTGGTTAGGATCAAGTTTTGACTTAGGACCTGATCTCACACAGGTTAATGTGACGTTCGGACCCAATAGCCAATGGGAGATATACATGTTGCATTAAGAACCTGGTCACGAGTGAATGTGGCCATAGCCATTAAAGAATGTTGAGTGATGATTTCTATTATTGATGGCATGACATATGATTTTCAAATGGATTGTGAAATGATATTTTGATTTAACTCTCATTCTAGCTATGATCGAACCCATCCTAAGGGGTAATTTTGTTTGTGAATATGTGGATGTCATGATCATGATAGAGAAAATGACTACGATCCGACCCGATGTCACACGGGTTGATGTGATGAGTGGACCCAGTAGCCAATAGGGGAGATACATTGGTTAGGATCTAGTTTTAACATGGGACTTGACCTCACACGGGTTCATGTGACATTTGGACCTAGCGGCCAATGGGGGAGATACATGTGGCATTAAGAACTGGTCACGGTTGAATGTGGCCATAGCCATTAAAGAATGTTGAGTGATGATTTGATTGTTAAATTTTATGATGTTTGAAGCTATTGAACTTTGAATGGTTGAGATTTAAGATCGTTTTATGAATCGTTTGTGAAAGTTTCGAACTGTTATTTTGAAATATATGCCTAGTCCAACTGGTAGAGGTAGACTATAACATTTTCAGATATTAAAGAATGAAGACAATTAGATTTGTGGAGACAAACTCAAGAAAAGAGTTCAAGAGGTTTAAGATATATATTAAGAGACGAAGTAAAGTGAAAATGTTACGTAGTTAAGTTGTATCTGAATTTAAGGGTATTGATTATTAAAAATATGAAGATTTAATATTTTAGATTATTTAGCATGTTCTGTTAGCTACTATAGCCTTTATACCATTGGTCAAGTATTGTAAATTGAGATCTATTGATGGGTTGGATGTCTGGCATGCCCTTAGGACTAGATTAGCTCAAGGGCATGTAGTGTTTCTCCCGCCACTAGGCCGACATTAAGAGATGGCAAATTTTGAGGACAAAATTTATTTTTAAGGAGGGAAAAATGTAATAACCCAGACCAAATATATAATGAATATTTAATTGTTGATTAACACATCGAGTGAGTGTAACTTAATTAAGTTGTTAAAAAAATAAAAATAATAATAAACCAAGTGTGTCATTGTGATGTTAATGAGAGTTGGGAGTAAAATATAATTTTATGTTATAATGGGGAGTTAAGCATTGGTTGCAAAACTTTACACCTAGTAGGTATAAAGTCACTACTTAAGGATTACCAAATGCCCTAGGCAAGGAATTGGGAAGTAGCCGTCACAAGAGAGCAAGCAAGAGAGAGGAGGAGGAGTTGGATTATGGCACATGGGTAAGTGCTATAAGTCTTTGCTTGTAAACTAAATGACTTTTATATTAATTTTGCTTGGTTAATTAGATTAAATATTATTTTAGGGATTATGACCGTCGAAATCAAATGGTTAGATCATAGATGATCGAGACGAAATGTTATGTGATTGTTCGAGGCAGCGAGATCTTCACATCTAGCAGATTTAATTAAAAATTGGTAAGTGGTTTATCTCATAATATGCATCCGTGTCTAAATCTCTTTACAAAGAGTCCTTTTATTGCTATCGTCAATGTATTGTGATACATTGTTTAACCGTTGATTTATAATGTTTGTTTGGGCTTTCGTTTGATGGGTCTTTGTATTTGTTGCATGGAAAATATTTTCTGGGTGAAGTACTTGGGACCTATTGGCACATGCCGGTGACATATATAGTTTTGAGATGTGATTGTGGCCCTGATGGGCATGTGTTAGATTGGTATGTACCGAGTAGAGCCTAGTATGTAGCCGAGACGAATCAAGTACGAAGCCATGAGTGATTTGAATTGCATCATGGGATTTCGTATGATTGTATGAAGGGATTTCTGTTAAATGCTCATTTTATTTGTTGATTTTGTGGTTGATTATTTGATATCGTGTGACTTTGTGACTCCGTGTATTGTGTTGTAAATTGCTTATTGGGCCTCCCAAACTCACCCCCATTTACCCCATCTCAGGTGTAGGTTTGACACAGAGTAAAAGGCATTAAGGAATTAGATCGATTGAAGATTAAGGAATATTAGTTTATTTTTTCAATAGTTAGAGATTGTAATGGGTGTAATTATTTTTAATCTTCGAAGATTAATTTTGAGGTTTTAGTGCTCTGTATTGGGTGAAATTGATGGAATTGTAGTTCACGCACCGAATCCATGAGGATTGGGTTCGGGGTGTGACAATCCCTATCCTTTTTTATTGAAGATATAAGGGGTTTTCGAAGGCTTGAAAAAGGTGCGACTCTTTGGAACTATGCTACTATTGCTACATTTTCGGTTACTTGGAACGAAACAAATACAAGGATTTTTGAAGACCGAGTCGTGTGTTTGAATGAGTATTCATTTCTTAGCCTCATTTTGGGCGTCAATTTCCAAGGATTTCAAAGGAATTTCACTTTTTGCAATTTTAGTAGGATGGGCAGAGATTTTTGATTTATAAGTTTGTTATGTAATTTTGTTTCTTTCTTTGTTCTTTTTCCATTCGGTTTGATTTCTTATCCAACCTTTTTGATGTACTTCTTATTTTTTTATTAATACAAGCAAAGATCGAAATATCATGTCGACAAGTCCGAAACATTTCGGAATTTCAACACACCAACACAAAACTAGGGGTTGAAACTAAAAAATCCCGAGTTTCGAACGACTCGTTAATGTTTCGACTGTTTCGGTCGAAACAATGCTGTTTTGGTCGAAAATTAAGACAATTTGACAGCAGATTCAAGCCAAAAAAGGGGAGAGATTCTTTCGATTGTCCTCCTCTTCTCAGCACAACATAAAAAACCAATAAAAGAAGGGAGAGACACACACACACAGAGAGAACTACTTACCAAGGAACAAAATTTCGTATTGGTGCATTGTTTCGATCACTTAAGAAATGGAAACGTTTCGACGTGTTTTGAAAAAGTTTCGACCCATCTTAAAAATATAATGAAAAAAATAAAAAAACTTAAGAATTATTTTTTTAAAACATTGGTCGAAATATACTAAAATATCTTGAACTACCTCGAAACATTCCGAAATAATTGTGCATTTGTACATTAAAATATAAAAAAATATTTCGAAATATTATGGAATACCTCAAAGTATTAAGGGTGTGTTTGTTTATTGTTTTTGTTTCGTGTTTTCTGTCTTTGTTTTCATTTTTTGTCAAAAATGAAAACAAAAACATGTTTGTGTAGTGTTTTTGTTTTTGTTTTATATTAGTCGTTTTGAAGACAAAGACAAAAAAATGGGAACAAAAATTTTTTGTTCCAGAAAACACGCGAAACACAAAACACGCGTTTTCAATTTAAATGAGGTCTCACCTTCGAGTTTGGTTAGCCACAAAATCTGCTCCATATGAGTCACTATAAATAGGGTTATTTTGTCATTTCTTCCTCACAGACATTCATTCGCAGCCAACCACTCGTTTCTTCTGTGAAGGTAAGAGCAACGTCTCTCTACTCGTCTCTCTACTCGTCTCTCTTCTCCAAAGCTCTCTCAAAAACTCTCTTTCTTCCACTCACAGATCGACGGAGACGAAGAAGGCTCACAGATCGACGGAGACGAAGAAGGCTCACAGATCGACAGCCGTGTTCGTGTTCGAAGAAGGCTCAGACGAAGAAGGTAAGTGTAACCCCTCAATCTTCTCTAGATATATGTATATATATATACGTAGATCTGTATATATATGCATAGATCTACTTAGATCTGTACATCACAGACCCTAATCTTATTTTTTTTGTTTTATCTGTATTTTTTTCAGCACAATACACATAGATCTGTTACATGTTTCTTCCTCCTCTGTTCTTTCTTGTTTTCCTTTTTTTTTTTTTTTTTTTTTAATTCAAGAATATAGAGATCATTTTGGGTCACTATCTTACAGTTCCACTGATGGGAAATTAGGATTTATATTCACAATTTGCATTGAAAATGTTGTTGGAGTGTTCTTCCGTTGAAAGCATTTGTTGTTGGATTTTAGCTTTAAATTTAAAGAGGCGTGGAGTCTGTAGATGCCAAGGTCTTACTCCACTGCCCTCTTTAATTATAATTTCTATTTATTGACTAATTGATAACTACTGCCATATATATTTTGATGTATATCCATATTTTGACGATTGTGATATAGATAATCTATCAGCTTATTCTATTATAATTAAGATAATTTAATTTATTTTTTGTGGTAAATTGAAAGCAATGGAATATGCTGTGGTATATATTTTGGATTGCGATATATATATATATATTGATATATATTCTTGATGGGTTGAATGGGTTGAATAGGTTTTGAAAACTGTTGCTTCTGGACTTTGTGCAGTCTTATATTTTGTCAGTTGGTATAAATCTCCCCAAGGTTGTGTATTGAATGTCCATAAAAATGGTTAAGATTGAGTGTACATGACTGGTTGAAATTAGCATGGACTTTCGTACAAGCTTAGTTAGTGTTCTCTTTTCCAGGTCTTTTTTCCCACGAGATTACGTCTTTAGACAACAAGTGTTTATATCATGAAGTTCAAAGATTATCAGATGGAGTGCTTGATAAAATATAGAAAACTTTTTATTCATACGTTGCTAACTCTATTCATGAATAAGTAAGTGATAAATAGCTTGATAGCGTAGTAGGTTTCCAAGACTAATGGTAGCCATTATAGTCACTGATGTTAACTATGAAATGGTGTCATCTAGGGACACCTGAAACTGATGTCATAAAGAACTAAAACACAAGTTGAAAGCACATATAATTGGCATGGTATTTCTTGTGCCTATTTTTAGCTGATTGGAAGATATATTATTAAATGAACTTTGTCGAATAATCCCTTTAAACTTGTACCCTTTGCTCCAGTTCTGACCAAAGAAACACATCATTCATAGTACCATGTTAAGGGTTTCAGTTATGCTACTTACAAATGAAATCTATCAGTTTCATGTCTCTAGGAGATAAAATGTGATGACCAAACTGAATCAGAGATATTATATATTGTGTAACAAAAACCAAGCCATTATTTGCTGGTAGAATTAGAGCAAGCTGAGTGGTGGATTGCTTTAGCTTAGCCTCCTAAACTTTGTTGAGTTCCAAAATTGACATTGGGGCACGTTAAAGGAATACTCTTTGGATAGAAACTTATGGTTTGGTAAGTAAAAGATCTTGTATCTAGTTTACAAGTTTCCCGCTTATGTAGTTATAAAAATATAACTTCACCTTTAGTTGACTCATTTTTCTACAATTTAAAAATACCGACCCTTTTAATTATGATTCTCTATATATATATTACCTTTTTCACGTCAATTAGGTTTTAGAACTAGTGATAATTATGTCTTATTTTTATCATAGAAGTTTCGTCCACCAAGACTTGAACTCATAATTTCTAAGTAAGATTTAGGAGTGATATTTACCCAGCCTATTCGCAATATGATCTGAAATCCAATACTTTTCTTCCACCCAGCAACCAAAGAACTATTGGTCATGGCTTGTTTGGATCTTGAAATTTGTATGGGCTTTTGTAGTACCACCAGAACTATTTATTGTCTTGCTTTTGTTTGATAATGCACAAAAGTTGATGTTCTTCTCCAAAGCCCTTGATAATGAATTTGTTTTGTTGCTTTTGATGTCTGTGAGGGTGTTGATTTGTCTATGAATGCATTAATTGGATATGATGTTCACTTTGATTTGTTTACTTGTACACTTTGAGCCATGTTGCATTTGTGAATTATTAGTATGGTTATGTGTAGTGGTTGGGAAGCTGTTAGTATAAATGACAAAATTGTTGTAGATGGAAACGGGTAACGAACAAATTCAAGATGATGAGGTTGTAGAAGTTGACAATGACAAAAATGTAGCTATATGGACGTCCGATAAGGAGGCACTTTTCATTGACTTGATGGATAGGGAAGTAGCGGCGGGGCATAGACCAAATACTACTTTTGACAAAATTGGGTGGAAAAATCTCGTAAAAAACATGAGATTAAGCACGGGATACAACTACACCTATGAACAACTACGGAGGAAGTTTAATTATTTTAGACCAATTTACCATGCCTTCAAGAAATTGTTGAATCAAACTGGAGTTGGTTGGGACCCCGTGAAGAAAACCATTGTCTTGGAGGATGAGGCTTGGAAGGATTTGTGCAAGGTAGGATATAGTATTGATTAATATCCATATTTTTTTTGACCATAATGTCAAATGGTTTTAGGTTAATACGTATTGATTACCTTTCATTATTTTCTTTTAATATAGGTTAATAAGCATGCAAGACAATTCAGGAAAAAATGGTGTCCACATTACGAGAAGTTGTGTAGAATTTATGAAAAGACAACTGCAACCGGTGATAATGCTCATCCATCCACCCAACCTCCATCAGACAATGAGGAAGATAAAGACCCTACTTTTGATCCGTCACTTGAGGTTGATGATGGTGAGGAGAATGTGGAGAAAGGGACAAACAATCATCCTCGAAGTAGGTCTACCACTCCAACAAGCAGTCGTCGTAGGAAGAAGGATAACTACAGCCTAGCACTGACATCTGCCCTCAATGTGTTGGTTGAGAGTTCGAAGAAAAAGACAGAGTATATTGATTTTAAGATGTCCAGTGCGTCTATGGCGACGACTTCATGTGGTGATAGTGAGGCTGTTACGCAAACTGATGATCTGTTAGAAAAATGTATGACTGCTTTGAATTCTCTCGAGGACATTGATGCAGCTTCATACACAAAGGCCATTAAGATTTTTGGAGAGGGTATGAGCTATAGGAAGATGTTCTTGTCAATGCCAGATCATAGGAAGAAGGATTTTGTTACTAACCTGTGATGGTTGTACTTAAGAAAAGCATTTGTTGGATGTGTACTTTGAGATTATGTGTACTTTGGTATTATGTGTAGGATTTAGAGTATGTGGACTTTGTTATTATGTGTACTTGTGTATTATGTGTACTTTGGTATTATGTGTAGGATTTGGAGTATGTGGACTTTGGTATTATGCGTGCTTTTGGATTGAAGTTTAATTATTATGCGTATTTATAATGTGTTGTGATAAATGTTTGATAAGTGCATTATGTATGGATATTACAGGTAGACTTGAATATTCAACAATGAATTCAGATGAAGAATTTGATATGATATTAGATAGTGATGATGATATGTCTATTGTATTGACTGCAATAGAATTAGATAGTCACAAAACATCACAATGACCATGTAGAACATCTGCTCTTAAAGGACATGATTACGTGTTGGAGTTATTACATGGACATGAAAGTAGGTGCTATGAGCAATTTAGAATGGATACACCCGTTTTTGTGTTGTTTTGTGAGACATTAAAAGAAAAAGGATTGAAACACTCCAGGTTTGTAACCGTGCAAGAACAAGTTGCTATATTTTTACTGACAATATCACATAATGAGCGAAATCGCATAGTAGCTGAAAGGTTTCAGCATTCGGGGGAGACCATTTCCAAATACTTTAATCGTGTTCTGAAAGCAGTTTGTAGGCTTGGAGTTGATATCATCAGCCCTCCCGATTTTAGTATGGTTCAACCTCAGATTCGTTTCAACCCAAGATATTACCCGTTCTTTAAAGTAAGTGACAGTAATTTGCAATATATGTTATAACAAAATACTACTTTCAATGTCATTCATGTGTTTTTCTTTTTCTTTGAAGAATTGTGTTGGCGCCATTGATGGCACCCACGTTGATGCACGTGTTCCAGCGGATTCACAGATACCATACCGTGGGAAGTGTACTGTACCAACTTAGAATGTAATGTGTGCATGTTCCTTTGACATGCGTTTTATATTTGTGATGACTGGGTGGGAGGGTACTGCTCATGACTCAAGAATATTTGCTGAGTGTGTTGTTAATCCAGCCAACAAGTTTCCAATGCCGCCAGAGGGTAAATATTATGTTGTGGATTCGGGCTACACAAACATGCCTGGTTTTCTGTCCCCGTATCGTGGTGAGAGATATCACTTGCGTGATTATAGAGGTAGGGGTCGACAACCAACTGGTAAAGAAGAATTATTCAATCATCGGCACTCTTCACTTCGGAATGTGATAGAACGTTGTTTTGGAGTTCTAAAAGCTCGTTTTCCCATTCTGAAGTTAATGCCTCCATATCCCTTAACCACACAGAAATACATTCCCACAGCATGTTGTACAGTGCATAATTTCATAAGAATGCATTCTCGTCAAGATCAGATATTTGACGACTGGGAAAGAAGAGAATTTGTTGATAATGAAAGAACTGTTGCTGGATTAAGTTCACAGGTCCCAATAGAATTGGACATAAGTCCAAGTCAGCTGCGTCAAATGGCTCTTGTCAGAGATACAATTGCTAATCAATTGTGGGCATCAACTCGCCATTGATACATGTCCTAATGATATTATTTATTATGATGGTAAAAATGTGTTGATACTTGCATTGTTATATTGAAATTAATGTTTGTATGACTAATTTTTTCTTGTTGAAGTTAATGTAATTAAGTGTGTTATAATGGCACGTATTGGACCTCTATGCTCGTGTGGATCCGGGAACATGAATATTTTGGTCGCAAGGACCAAACGAAACAATGGACGAGCTTTTTATCGTTGTCCACGATGGCGTGAGCATGATAATTGTTTCATATGGGTTGATGAGTACAACACAATTACAAATGAACAACATGTGATTAATCAAGCCCAATCAAGATGGAGAGAGAAGAAATGGATTACTATTTCTATGCTTGCTTGTTGTGGATGTAATTTGATCTTTATTTGTGCATTATTGTTCGTGGTATTTGTATTAATTATTGGAATTTTAGTTAAGTGATCTGACTTATTAATGTCTTAACTTAGGGGCTGTATGTTGGACACTATAATGTATGAATGTGATTACTGACTTATGTAATATAACTATCTTTCTTTAGATGTTCTTTGATGAATTAGTGGATATTTTGGTTTGAGGAATTTTTGGATATGTATTTTGATGTAATATAACGTCTATTTGTATTTTATTTAGACTGTCTGATTTCGGGATTGATTGCGGTAAGGTGCATGTTAAGGCCTTTTGGGTGAGTTGGGTTCATCATTTAGGCGTTCTTGCAACATTATGAGCTTGGGCATGTGTATAGGGAGACAAATTCCATGGCTCATTTTTTCGGAAATGTGGTTGTGCAAGATTGGTGTTTTGTTGAAAATCTTTAATTTATGGTTGCAAATCATTTTTCATGAAATAAAGTGTTGATTTGTTTGAAAACAAAAAAAAGAAAAATATTATAAACCAATATTTATGATAAAACTTGAGATAGTTACCAAACATGTTTTCTGTTTTTATTCTCATAATTTGACAGACAAAAATGACTATCAAACATGTTTTCTGTTTCTGTATTTACCACAAAACAGAGACAAAAAATTGTCTCTGTTTTTGGTTTTTTGAAGACGCAAAAACAAAAACGTTACCAAACGACCCCTAAAATTTTAATTTCATCACTACATCGTTTCGGTCTCTTTAGAAACGAAAATGTTTCGGATGTTTCAACCGTTTCGAAACAATATTTTGATCCTTGATACTTACTAGAAGTCCTCGAGTCCAAAATCTGAGCAAATCCAAGCCAAACTCCACTCCAACAGTCCCACAAATCAAAAATCCAGCCTCCTCCACTCCCCAAGTCCACATCTGAGCAGGTAGGTACGTTTTTTTTTTTTTTTTTTCTCTTTCTTCCTTCTTCTCTGCGGAGCTGGGATGGAGAACCCAGATCTGGCCTTTCCTTGCCCTAGTTGTTTGCCTGTTCCCTTCTTCTTCTTCTTCTTCTCTCTCGCTCTCTCTCTCTCTCTCTGAAGCATCAGCGATATTTCTTCTTTTCTCTCTCTCGCTTCGTTGAGAACAGTCAACGTCTATTCTGTTTTTAATCCCCCACCCCACCCTCGTTTTTTGTTTTTTTTTTATCAAACTCCCCTTGTTTTTTTTCTCAGACCAACCCCTTTTTTTTATCAAACCACCCCCTTCTTTGTTTCTTTTATTAAAATTTAATCCCTCCTCTTTGTTTCTTATATTCTTTATACTATGGTTATTTACTAAATTGTTATATTAACAATATATCTTATATATTAAATATTTGCAATTAATTCTATGGTATAATAAATATCTGAAATTAAATATTTGGGTGTATAAAAATTATTTATTCTATTATTTTAATATTAATGAAATAATATTACTTGGTAATTTGATGGCAATTTCAATTAGTAATCTTGTATTAATAGCATGCAAATATTAAGTTTGCTTGATGAAAATTAAGTGTTTGAAACTAGTTGAAGTAATTTCCACTTCGTGTCAATTATTTTTCTCCCCTCCAACTTGATGTTATCTTCTATAAATAGATGTTAATCCAATAAACATACTCAATCAATCAATTATTAAGCTTATATTTATAAATAAAGAGATTATATTTATGTTTTCACGTGTTTCCATATGTTTCCATATTTTTTCCCTATTTCCAATTGTGTTTCCGAAACGTTTCCGTTTTTTAGCTGAGCGAAACAGTACCTCAAAACGATATTTGGATCCTTGAATACAAGTGCTTCGTTTCTTATCAAAGAAAAGGAAGTGAGCAAGATTTTGAAATAATTGGAATGAATTCATTTTCAGTCCCTCACTGCTCTCTATTTATATTATTAGATGTATCACAAGATTACAAGAATGCCAGTCACCGTAATTCTCTAGATATTCAATCACTTCCCCTCAACTTGGTGCATAAATACCGCATATGCCCAAACAATTGGTTTATTCAGTCAGCTGAAGCTGTTGGTTGAAGATGCTTTGCAAATAATGTTCAGCCTTTAACTGATGACCAACAATCTTATGCAAAGGAATAGAGCTGACTAGGTGCCCATGGGTGCTGACCAACCAGAGGCTAGACAGACTGAACCTCCCCATCAGGCTGAGGAGGGCGGCCCACAAGGCCGCAGGCCAAATTGTGAGTCTTACCTTTAGCCCAAGCTTTACTGACTTTCCATTCTCCATCGTGAAGTGTGATTCCTAGAATATCTTTTTTCCTCGTATTCGTCTTTCTTTAATTTTATTGTGCATCAAAAAGCCTCCAAATCCCACCACCAGATATTATTGTCCATCATCCCACCATTACAACGTCCATTTTGCTACCAATCACTTTCCTCAATAAAGGCCTCTAAAACGGCTCAAGCCATTCTTTTTCACTAATCATTGGTTAATCCCAAACCAGTACACCTTCGTTATACCATCTATAAAACTTAAAACCAAACATCTTTACATCATTTTAGACCTAAAACAGAGTTCAAACAGCCCTTAGGAGTCCATTTTCATCACAGCCTTAGACCCCATGCTTGTCCCACATAGAAGGAGAGTAGAGCAGTAGTCATCCATTGATCCATCATACTGTTATAAGGAATCATAAAGTTTTCTTTAGTATCTATCTAGAATTATAGGTGACACTGAGTTCACTTGAAGAATAGTTGGAAGGATAAAAGTTTCCAGGTTATAGGAGGGTAATTAAGATTTTGGAGACAAAACCCGTTGCTTTGATATGATTTTGAATTCTCTTCTTACATATTTTTCGTATGGCAGAGACTTACGGGATCATATGATTCCTTTTGTTCAATTTTTAGCTTTTATGCAATGGGCAGTATTGTGCGCACTTTCATTGTATAAAGTGCAGTTTAAGTGGGATGCAAAAATTCTAATTAATTTCTCCTTTTACAGGTGGAGTCGCAACAAAATCAATGATTGTCATGCTGATTTTAAGGGTACAATATAATATAATAGTGGAACAACCTCATCATTCTTTCCCGCCTTATTCACTTATGTTGGCATACAGATGTGTCCATGTTATGTCCCCTACATGCATAGTTAAGTATATCTTTCTACTAGGCTGTCAACTCTTCTTGCTGCTTTTCCTTTTCTTTTCTTCCTGATTATTCTGAACTTTAAAGGTCCATGACTGCTGAAAAACTCCAGATAACTGCACCAATTTTTTTTAACAAGTTCCATAATTGTATTTTTTTTCTTATGGCTCATCGTAATGTATATTCCAACAGCTTTACATAATACCATATTCCCTTGCAATTGTGATTTGATTCCCTTGGAGGGGATGTTACAAACAGACTTCAAAGAGAAAATATATTTGCTATTTCTGCTCATATCAGCCAATATGCTACGCAAACATCAATATATAAATATATATACATACACTTATATATGGGTGACTACAAGATAGATAAGTGTTATCAACAAAATCTATACAAAATAGGGTCTACCTAATTTTATCATTACTTTGTTGGCCAAACAATAAGATTATATAGTGCAGCAAGATAATTCATGATTGCAAGCCCCAACATCAATCAAGCATTTAAGGTGGCTCAATCTTACAAAGCAAAGGGCCTCAGTTTTTAAGAGTTGTTATTTTTTGGTTTGTTTGGTTGGAGAGTAGTAGTAGAATTGATTGAAAAGTTGAGTCTGTGGATGCCTATTTAGAGGGAATAAAGTTCTTGCCCTTATGGGTGTCGGTTACAAAAGAATTCAGGATTTACCATTTTTGTCAATCAAGATTGAAATGCAGTTGCGTACTCTATTGGCCAATGTTGTTCAATATTTTTCCTAATTTCGGTTCCACCTTTTTGTAATTGGTTGGACAGCTTGTCCAACACTTCTGTAAGATTTCTATTTTTTTTTTTTTTAAATTTCTTATTGAATTAAAAAACGTGGTTTCTTAACAAAAAAGCTGTAACTATTGAATGTCAGTTTTTTGTGTGTGTCAGCGTATTTTCTTGGCCTTCTATGGTTCAATAGTCGAATCAAACATAGAATCCAAGATTATGATATCAAAAAAAATGACAGATATGGAACTTATCAAGGGAAAAAGAAACCCCTGTTAAAGGCAATAGTAACTTAAATTCGTGCAACTTAAATTATGATTCACGGAAGGAACTAATTTTTTATTTAGACCATCTAAGAATTCTTACATTCAGTATTTTGCTAACTATCTTCCTATTAAGACAGTCTCAAAACTTAGCGTCTGGATAGAGTTTAGGTAAATAACTGCATATATCAGTGCATCTCAGTTACAAGTTTCTTACTAGACTTTGTAAACCGATAGGACACATCATTATGAAAAAAACAAGCTTTGAATGTGCATGTCAAACATCAAAATTCACACTAAACCAATGCAGAGCTTCATGAATTTTATTCAAGAACACATGCGTACCGTTTGGAGCATTAGTCTCAAAATACCGGTAATTAAAATGCAAAGTTGGTGCAAAAGGGTTCTTCGGATGTAAAACCTGAAAAAACAAGAGAAGAAATACCACTTCACACACTCATTAACAAGGATCAACAGCTTATATTTTGCAGTCGTATGTCCAAAGTCCCATCTATTCACCAATGTGAGTCTGCATTTTTGGCATCAACTATTCACATCCAACAATTAGGGTTTTAATATGTACAAGTGAAGTTGTAAGCAGACATTAAGCAAAGAAAACAAATTGGAGAGTAAGGGAGGGACCTCAAAATTAATTCATGAGCATAAAAATGAGAGAGGCAGAGCACTCAAACATGTGAGCTTCTGAGTATAAAAAAATTTAGGAATCCTCTACAATTAGAACATCAATGTTGACGTGCAACATAGGCAAATTACCCTTACTTTCTCCACTCTCAAAAGTAAGTAGCCAGATGCTTTTCTGCACGTATTTAGATTTGGTTATGGTGCTCTCACCGATCTACATCAACATGGAGATCCTTAAAAAAGAGTTGAAGAAAAAAGCTAATTCCACAATCTTTGTTTACCCGACTCAAAGGTCCGCGATTCTAAATCTCCATCGAATGTCATTCTTAATTTCGTTACACGCACTACAAGGTTCAACAAGTAACCAAAACGTGTTTAGACATTGTCACAAACATGTGCACCTAAAAGCCACCCAACACTTTCAAGAAAGTAAACATATATACATCAAAATAACAACTGATAACAGAGTAAAAATTTAATAGTTGGTAGTGGAATTACCGAGCTAATCCCAGCAGCAAAAAAAGGAACAGGGCCGAGCTTAACGTCGCCATTGTCAGTGGGCTTGGCTGCTCTATAAGCTTCGGGAGGCATAACTCCATAAACGACAGAGACATTGACGCCGGCCTTTTCCCAAACAGCGCCATCCTGCAACACCCTACTGATGCCACCACCGCCACCGGGCCTCGACCACACGTCCTCCTTGAACTTTCCACCTCCGTCAACGTCCTCGATAGCAGAGCAGACCCTATCCTGAGCCTCTCTTATCATCTTCTCGAACCGAGCTCTCACAGAATCCGATTTTCCCGACAATTCTTCGTCAGAGTCTCGGAGGAACGTGTGGGGCCGTTGGCTCTCGGGTGTCTCCTTCTCAATTATCGGTGACGACATTGCTCGAACACCCAGATGAAGATTAAGCCCCCTTTTGCTGTTTGTTCTGCTGAAGGTGGAGATGGACAAGGGGTTGCTACTTCGAATCAAAATTGACGAAGACAGAGCAGTAGTTGCAGAATAGGCAACTGGGAATAAGGCAGAGCAAGAGGAAGAAGAAGAGGGGAGAATTGCCGTCGGCATTGCCGATGCCTTCGTTCTTCGCCAATTGGGTATCAGCTTCTTGACCGTTGTTGAGGATAAGGCACGCACATCCCCCAGTAACCCAGAACTAGTTACCCTGTCCACGGTTTTGTCCGAAATTTTCAATTTACAATGGGTGCAGAAAATCTGTGTGTCGGATGGTCACGGGTAGGGATGGCAGTACCGGATCCGGCCCGTTAAACCTCTTAAATTTATATATATATATTTATTTATATAATAAAATAGAGCTGAATTTGAATTCCAAAATTTATCTCGAGTTTTTTGCGGCTCAGATTAATTCTGAGCAAAGGATAAGTTATATCCAAGAGTTTATGTTATTTTAAATTTTTTTGCAGTTCAGATCAATTCAAAAATATTAATCTTTGTATCTCTTACTCTGTCTCCTAATTAACACCCTAATTTCTGCCCCTTCTCTCTGCGTCTTCTCTCCCTCTCTCTCCCTCTCCATCCGTACAAAGACCAGTAAACCCATGCGGCTACCAACCATCCAACACCATATGTCTCCTTTTATCTCTCTCCCTCCTCTGTTTTGTTTGTATTTCTCTCCTACCTCTTTTCTCTCTCACCCGTTTCTTTGCTCCCTTTCTCTCCGTCCCTCTATCTTCTCCAATGACTCCAAATTTGGTGAAATCGACGACTCAGATTATTCTCTCGCTATCCAGTGAAATCACGACTCAGGTTAGTTTGTTTGTATATATTTATTTCCTATATATAAATACACACCACCTATTCGATGGAAATCTTCACCTTAATTGGCCTCACGATTTTTCTTCATTATAGGTGATGATGTATTTAACATAATAGAGCAGAGATAAGAGATTGATGGGTACTAAATAACATAGTCTGAGCTCCTAGGTTTTGGACAAGAGAAAGGTGATTAACACACAGAGAGTTTATAGTGATTCACAAGCTCAGGAGCTCGGCTAATCCACTCTTCAAGGGAGTCTTGTGCTCCTAGGGCTTATATTAAAAAGTAATGAGACTATAGAGTGTTGTTCTAATTACAATTACTTATGTGTGTTCAGGTGGGGGTTATGCCCCTTATTTATAGTTGATCATGAGTTTTGCTTGATCTACGGCGAGATTCTCGCCTCCACCTTGTAACGGTTGCTACTATCATACAACGGTTGTGGAGGGTGTTGGGACAGTTGCGACTCATCTGCCTAGATACACGCCCGTCACTATTTGGGTGGTGCTTGGGTGGAAATCAGTTATCTTCTGTGCTATCCTTCTTGAGACGCAGCTGCGAGGATGGGAAGTCTAAGCTCGAGTTGCGTGGTCATCCAAGGTGGATTGATCTCTTGATCTAGGGACGCATGACCTGAGTTCCTGAGCTCAGCCTTAGGCATTGTTAAGGTATCATCAGTTGCCCCCAGTCCCTGGTCAGGTAAAGTTATATGAGCTGGGATTGATTTCTACCCTGGGTGAGTGAGGTTGCCTGGGACCGACCTTGAGATGTGCACAATGGGACATTTCTCAACTGTCACGGCGTTGCGAACGTGCAATCATTTCTACCTCGTTTCTCGCGCACGTTCCTCATCCCCCCTGTTTCCACGTGTTCGCTCGTACATTCGCCTTAAATGCATCAGCAGACGAAAACTGCCTTCTTCATCATTTCGAATTCTCTTCGCATTCTTTCTCCATATTTTTCTCCTTTTCCTTTTCCTTCGCAATTTTGTCTTCTCCAATCTACTGGAGATCTAGGGTTTTACTGGCAATTTCCCAAATTCATTTCGAAGATTCTGCGAGGCTAGCGTAGTCCATTCCTTGGATCTATCCTGGGTCTTTGATTGTTGATTGTCCTTAGCTAGATACGTCTTTTGCTATGCTCCTCTCCTTCTTTTTAAGGCCTCCGTTCATTCTGGATCCCTCGGATTCGAGGTTCTTGCTTCATTTTTGGACATTTCATTTTTTGCTTCTTTAGGAGTCGAGGTCGTTCCTTATCTTTTCTTCCACTCTTCTTATACCCTTACGCTACTGCTAGGGTTTTCCTCTTTGGTCGTTGGAGCCTCGATCCCAGGACTCTCGAAGCTTGTTTTAGCAAATCACTAGCATCACATATTAATTCAAAAGGTAAAGACTAGTCAAGCGGTTGCATAATCGGTGCAGAAATAAGCATGTTTTTTAGTCTATCAAAAGTTAATTGACATGCATCATTCCAATCAAATGGTACATCCTGACATATAAGATTACACATAGGTCTAGATATCAAACTGAAATCTTTAATGAATATTTTATAGAATCCTGCATGACATAGAAAGGATCGAACATCTTTTACAGTCTTGGGTGGAGGGAGATTGGCTATTAAATCAATTTTTGACTTGTCAACAATTCTCTCTGCAGAAACTACATGTCCTAAAACAATATCCTGTGACCATGAAATGACCATTTTCCCAATTCAAAATAAGATTTGTTTCCTCACATCGAGTAAGGACTTTTTCAATATCTAAACATAATTCAAATGAATTACCATATACCGAAAAATCATCCATAAAGACATCCAAAAACCGCTCCACCATATCACTGAAAATACTGAACATACAACGCTGAAAAGTGGTTTGAACATTACACAATCCAAAAGACATTTTTTTATAAGCAAAAGTGCCAAAGGGGCATGTAAAAATTGTTTTCTCTTAATCATCAATTGCTATTTCAATCTGGTTATAGCCGAAATATCCATCCAAGAAATAATATTATGCATGACCGGCTATTCTTTCTAAAACTTGATCTAGAAAAGGTAGGAAAAAATGATCTTTTCTAGTGAGGAAATTTAGCTTCTGATAGTCAATACACATACGTCAACCAGTGACTGTACGCATAGGGACTAATTCATTTTCTTGATTTTTCATGACCGTGATACTAGAATTTTTAGGCACTACTTGTGTTGGGCTGACCCATTTACTATCAGATATAGGATATATGATATCAATATCTAATAGTTTAAGTACTTCAGCCCGGACTATTTCTTTCAAATGTGGGTTCAAACTTCTTTGTGGCTGTTGGGATGGTTTGAAATCTTCTTTTAAGTATATATAATGAGTACAAAGAAGAGGACTTATACCCTTTATATCTGATATCGTCTAACCGATAGCACTTTGATGATTTTTTATGACCTCTATCAATTTCTTTTCTTGGACTTCTGATAACTTTGAAGATATTATCACTGAATGAGTTTCATCTTCCCCCCAAAAGACATATTTCAAGTCAGTCGGAAGATATTTCAACTCTAGTTTGATAACTCCAACACTGGGCTTTATAGACTTAGGTTCAGAAAGCAATAATTCTTCAAATCTAGGACTCGATGTTTCAATGATTGATATATCTACCGACTCATCATTTTGTATAGACTCTAATGCATGTGACTCTTTCTTTGTACAAGCATTTTCAAACAAGTTTTGAGTTAACAACTCAACACAATTTACTTCATGCAATTCTTCATCCTCTCTGGGCTATTTTGCAATGTCAAACACATTCAATTCCAAAGTCATGTTTCCAAATGAAAGTTTCATAATTCCATTCCTATAATTAATCAATGCATTTGATGTAGCTAGGAATGGTTGACCTAAAATAACAGGGATTTGTGTAGATACATGTAGAATTGGTTCTGTATCTAAAACAATGAAATCCACTAGGAAATATAACTTATCAACTTGAACAAGTACATCCTCCATAACTCCACGTGGAATTTTTATAGAACGGTATGACAATTACAATGTGACATTAGTGGGCTTTAATTCACCCAATCCTAACTGCTCATAGATAGAATATGGAAGCAAATTAACACCAACTCCAAGATCAAGCAAATCTTGGTCAATCCAGAAGTTCCCAATTATGCATGAAACTGTAGGACTCATAGGATCTTTGTACTTGAGAGGGGCTTTGTGCTGGATAATAACACTAGCCTATTCAGTAAAAAATGCTATTTTCTGTACATTGATTATTCTTTTCACTGTGTAAAGGTCTTTTAGAAACTTGGCATAGGATGGGACTTGCTTGACTGCATCCAACAGGGGGATGTTAATCTTTACTTGCTTAAACAACTCAAAGATTTTAGCATGATTGTTAAATTATTGAGGCTTATTGACTCTTTGAGGAAAAGGTAACGGAACAGGACTTGAATGTTCTTTTTCATTTGGCAATTTTGGTTCATTTTCAATCACAGGTTCAGGCTCAATTGGTTCATTTACAGGGATTGAATCTGTTATTGGCTCAAGAGTTTTGGCTTTAATGGTCTTGTCAATCACTTTATCACTTCTCAGTGTGGTAATTGCTTGGACTTGACTCGAAAAAGGTTCAGAAGACACAACATTAGTCTGGTTTTGACCCTGTGGAGGTTTAGGTTGAGATGAAAATTTCCCCTTCTCTATTGTGCTCAAAGACTGGGTCAATTTGGCTAAATGACTCTTAATATCCTCAATATTCTGTAAAGTTTGAGCTTTGAAATCATTAAATACATGAGTGGTCTGAGTATTAAAACTCATTTGATTTTAAATGAACTAGTTCATGGTGTCCTCTAGACTCCTCTTATGTGGGGGTTGATAAGGCTGAAAAGATTGCTGAGTCTATGGTTGTGGTGAAGGTGGACTTGGTGGCTAACTCACGAGTTGTGTGTTTTTCCAACTAAAATTCAGGTGATTCCGTCACCCTGGGTTATAGGTGTCAGAATAAGGGTAGGAATAAGGCTTGTTAAAATTTGAAATGACATTAGTTTGTTCCATCAAGACTTCTTTGAATGCTGGAATGGTGGGACATTCCCCCGTGGGATGTCCTGACAATGCACAGATTCCACATAACTGCTGATTAGCACAAAATATTGCACATCATTTGTACATTTGTACCATTTTTAGACTTGTTTTTGTGGTCAATATGGGAGGAATTGCAATATTTCTACATTTAATGAGGTTTCGGTATGTTTGCAGACAAAGAGTTGAAAATGGCATGAGTTAAGTCCCCATTGTAGTGCTTAAAGTCAATGGAGATGAATGGGAGACTTGACTATGGCATAGAAGGTGAAAAGACCAAGATTTGAGCAAAACAAGTAAAAAATTACCAGTAGGTTTGTTTATAAAACTACCGGTAGGTTTTGTCTACTGGAGTTGGTTCTACCGCAAACCTTTTGGAAGGTTTTGGCTACTGGAGTAAAACCTACCAGTAGGTTTGGCCATCGACCTATCGGTAGGTTTTGCTGAAAAATGTCTGAAGCCTGCAACTCAAGTTCTGTCACTTGGGGGTCCCACCTATGAGTCTCCCACTTGTCCCCTGACATTCCCTACACACATACATGCTTCTCCACACCTAGGCTTGGAATTTGGAGGCTCAAGCATTAATGAGGAGGAGAGAGAAGATGGAAGCCTGGGAAGTGCAGGCTAGGCCTGTGCTAGCCTGCCCAAAGCCATCAACTCAGCCTCCTATGGATGGGAGGCCTGTCACACACCTAGGGGGACCTCCATGGACGAAAAGGGGAGAAACATTGAACATTATTCAGGTTGTAGAGCTTTTGTAGAGAGAGAAGCTCAAGGAAGAAGAGATAGTTTTAGAGAGAGAAAGCTTAGATTTTTGCATTTCTTCCACCCATTTCACTTGTAATCTTCTGTAAGACTTTTGTAAGCTTCATTTATTATCTTTAATATCATTTATTTCAAGTGCATTGCAAGATTAGTTACATATTTTAGATTCTGCCATTGTTATATTGAGTTTTTCATTTTCAAGTTTTTAAAATGGGTATTCAATGCAGTACTTCATAGTTTAACTTTTCTTGCATTATTTTAAGTTTCAATCTTCATTTCTTCACAATGTCTCTTTACTTCATGTATGTTCTTGCATTAAATATGAGTAGCTAAGCTTTAAGTTGGCTAATCCAAGGGAGAATTCCTCTTGGGTATGTTAAATCAACTCTTTTTCAGTCCTCCTCGTAGTGAAAGACGGTTTGGTTTGACTAGATTGAGTGTGGACGTGGCTGTGAGTTCTTGATACACCGTAAACTTGTCACGGGGTATGCTTGAATCCTCACCTCCATTTTAGTCCTTCGCTTCCTACGAATCAATCGAACGTCTAGGCACCATTGGAAGAATGTCTTGAGTTGATTTGACATTCCCATTGGAATGACATCTTTGGATTAGCCAACACTTGTTTCCATTTCATCTTTATCAAAATCTCACTCACCAAAACACAAACTCAAAGATTTTACACTTTTTCATTTTTTCACAAAACCACCTTCAACACAATTCACCTTCCTTCCCTGAGGAGACGACCTTGGAATACCAATTCCAAGTAAAACACGACACTCAAAAAGTCTCTCTGCGCATGGGGAGTACTTTTGTTCATATACACACACATTTCATTCACACACCCGTTTTTCCATTTCTCGAATGATATCCGAGGGAGAGTGACACTCACCTAACCGTATAAGTCACATACACATTACCGGAATCATGGTCAGAAATTAGGAACGACGGAAGAACCCAAGCATTTTTTGTGTCGTTGCCGGGGAAGACAAAACGTTGAATTGAGAAGGTGATTTTCGGACAACGGAGGTAAGTCTCGTGATTTTCATCATGGGCTAAGGTACGTTGCTCCTTGTATGTACTTTTGTTTATTTGTTTTTTCATTTGTAGATATTGTTTTGTATGTGTGGACGGAATGACCAAAATAGATTGGTTAGGTGACCCTTAGGCCCCAACATGAATATTGACCAAAATCCACCCGAGGATGTCGGTGAAAAATTTGAGGATGTTGGTGCTAATGTCACAAGGGGAGGAGGAGTGCAAAACCCTAGAATGCATTTTCCTCCTAGGAATGAAGGGAACAATATCCCCATTGATCCTCCGGTGAGGTCAATGCGGGATTATCTCCAACCCACACGTAGCACCACTCCCTCATGCATTCTCTTACTAGTCTAAGGTCATGTCTTCCTAGTTAAGCCGGGAATGTTGCAAATACTTCCTCAATTCCACATAATTGAAAGAAAGAATCCTATTTGCATATTAAGGAATTCGAGGATATAGTTGCAACCTTCCTCACTAATCATGCTATGGAAGACATAACTCGCTTGAAATTGTTTCCCTTTTCCCTTAAGGACAAAGCCAAAACTTGGTTGAATTCCTTGAGGCCTCGATCCATAACCTCTTGGGCACAAATGCTTTCCGAGTTTTTGAATAAATTTTTTTCGGTGCCTAAAATCACTACTCTTAAAAAGTAAATCCAAAACTTTTCGGAAAAGCTCAATGGGCAATTTTATCACTATTGGGATCGCTACAAGAAATTGCTATAATCCATTCCACATCATAGTTTTGAATCATGGCAATTAGTGAGTTTCTTCTATGAAGGGATTGCACCGGACCATCGACAATTCATTGACATGATGTGCAATGGAGAGTTCTTAAACAAGGATCCCGATGAGGCCCTAGATTACTTTAGTACATTGGCACAAAATGCACAATCTTGGGATATTACGGATCCCACCGATGTACTGAAGTCTTCTCCGGGTAGTAGTCAACCAAGCAGGGGAAGGATGTATGATTTAAGGGACCGGAAAGATTTGCTTTCCAAAATCGCCAAGCTATCACGAAAAGTGGAGATTCTAGAGGTCAATAGGAGACACGAGGTGTCCAATGTCTCAAAGATCGAAATCAAAGAGAAGAGCTATAGAAAGTGTTGAGGAGGCACAAGGGAGCAATTGGTTGGACAATTGCCGACATCAAGGAGATAAGCCCCCTCATTTGCACACACTGCATCTACCTTGAAGAAGACTCCAAGTTGTCCCAACAACCACAAAGAAGGTTGAATCCGATCATGGAGGACCGCGTGAGGGACGAGGTACTCAAGCTACTTGATGTGGGCATCATCTTCCCGATTGCCGACAGTAAATGGGTGAGTTCCACTCAAGTAGTGCCAAAGAAATCGGGAGTCACAATGGTTGCAAATGAGGATAACGAGTTAATTCCAACAATGGTGGTCACCAAATGGAGAGTGTGTATTGACTACCGAAAGCTCAACTCGTGCACAAGGAAAGATCACTTCCCGTTGCCATTCCTCGTCCAAGTGCTAGAAAGAGTAGCCAAATACTTATTTTATTGCTTATTGGATGGATACTCCGGCTACAATCAAATTGAGATCGCATAGGAGGATCAAAAAAAGACCACATTCACTTGCCCCTACGGTACCTTTGCCTACCGACGCATGCCATTTGGGTTGTGTAATGCCCCAGAAACTTTTCACATATGTGTTATGGGGATTTTCAGTGATATGGTGGAGAAGATCGTTGAAGTTTTTATGGATGACTTCTCAGTGTTCGGGGATTCATTTGGAGGATGTTTGGAGAACTTAAAGAGAGTACTTGAAAGATGTGAGGAGAAAAATTTGGTCCTCAACTGGGAGAAGTGCCACTTCATGGTGACACAAGGGATAGTGCTCGGGCACATTGTTTCGGCAAAGGGGATCGAAGTCGACAAATCAAAGATGGATGTAATTTTAAGCCTCCCTACACCAAAGGTCATCAAAGATATCAGGTCATTTCTTGGCCATGCAGGCTTTTATCGTCGTTTTATTAAGAACTTTAGTGCATTGGCCCGACCTTTGACCAATTTGCTTTCAAAAGATGCCCATTTTTGTGGTCGGATAATTGTGAGGCATCGTTTAAAAAACTGAAAAGCATGCTCACTACACCTCTGATCATGCGGCCACCCAAGTGGGACTTACCTTTTGAGCTTATGTGCGATACGAGTGATTACGCGGTTGGCGCTGTGCTCGGTCAAAGGGAAGATAAGAGACCTTATGTAATATACTATGCTAGTAAAACTCTTAATGAAGCACAAATGAATTACACCACCACTGAAAAAGAGTTACTAGCCGTAGTATTTGCATTGAATAAATTTCGGTCTTACATCATTGGTTCACCTATAATAGTCTATACCGATCACTTTGCTTTGAAGTATCTTTTGTCTAAGCAGGATGCAAAACCAAGACTCATTAGGTGGATACTCCTCCTACAAGAATTCAACTTGACGATCAAAGACAAAAAGGGAGTTGGGAACATGGTGGCGGACCATTTATCCCGACTTGTGGTGCAAGATACCGATGAGAACATTCTTATCCCTGACTTTTTCCCTGATGAGAATTTACTTTCTATTAATTATGTTTGTCCTTGGTATGCTGACATATGCAATTATCTTACTATAGGACAAATACCACCGTACTGGAGCCCTGAGGATAGAATAAGGTTTTATGGAGGATGTGAAGTACTTTTACTTCGACAACCCGTACTTGTTCAAGTATTGCCCAGATCAACTCATGAGGAGATGCGTACCTGAGAATGAACAACGGGACGTCCTAGCATTTTGCCATTCAGAGGCTTGCGGTGGCCATTTCTCTTCAAAGAAGACCTCGACGAAGGTTTTACAATCAGGTTTTTATTGGCCCTCATTGATTAAAAACTGTATTTCTTTCTATAAAGAATGTGATAGGTGTCAATGTTTGGGTAGTGTGACCCGAAGGAACATGATGCCCCTCTCCCCTGTGCTTGTTATCGAGATGTTTGACTGTTGGGGCATCGACTTCATGGATCACTTCCCTGTGTCATTTGGCTACCTGTACATTCTGCTGGCATTGGACTATGTGTCAAAGTGGGTGGAGGCTATCCCAACCAAGACAAATGACCACCGGGTCGTGGTCAAGTTCTTTGTGCCATTAGTTGGGGTATTATGATGGAGGGGTGGTCATCGAATCTAGAGAGAGAGAGAGAGAGAGAGAGAGAAAACATAGATAGAGGGAGGAGGCGTGAAACAAACAGGCTTACAATTAGGGCTAAGGAGATGATAATTGTTACAATATATATGGATATATATATATATATATATATATATATATATATATATAAATCTAATGGGTTTAGCAGGGCGGGAGGGGCGGGGGTAAGTGTCAGTCTATCCCCGCCTCCATACACATAGAGATTTATACGAGTATCTTTGTATACGTCTACCGTCCAATACGTATGGTCTATTTTTCGTTTAGATTGAGCAAGTTTGGACGAATCCCATTTTTACCCGGTCCACTGTCATCCCTATTTGGGTGATTGAGTATTTATGTTTAATAAGCTTTTTTTTTTTCTACAAAACTTTTCCCATTTGCTAATTTATATGGGCTTGGTTTGTTTATTTTTTAGGGAAATTTGGAAGTCAGTCCCCCTATATGGATTTGTTTGGACTCTGCCAATGAAACTTATTGTTATGAAGTCCGTTTTTTGTCAATTTTATCAGACTATCCTTTCTTTTTAGAAGTGAAGTAAAACTAAAAATTAAAAACTCTTAAATTTTAAGAGTTTGACTAACATTAAAAAAAATATATATATATATATAGTAACATTAAAAATAAAAAATAGTAACATTCAAATACAAAAAAAAAATTATCATTTAAACACAAAAAATAATACCATTTAAACACAAAAAAAAATATTAACATTTAAACATAAAAAAATAGTAACAAGTTCAACAAAAACAGTAACATGTTCAACAAAAATAATAACATGTTTAACAAAAACAGTAATATGCTCAACAAAAAAAAAAATAGCAATATGGAACATTGAACAAAATTGAAAATAAAAATAGTAGCATTCAAACCCATAACTAGAGGAAGAAGCCTCTAATTCTTTAGCATTCAAAAAAGTAACACTGAGAAAGTAATAACATGCTCAATAAAAAATAGTAATATGAAAAAAAAAATATAGTGATATGTGTTAATAAATTATGTTTTGAAATTGATGTTACCGAACTGATGTTACTATGCTAACATCAAGTACTTGACGTACACTGTCCATGTTATTTTTTCAAAATCTCGAGCTTGTACTCCAACTTCAACCTTCATCCCTTTCAAATTAGTCTCAAATCTCAAAAGTCAATTATTTAAATGTATAACAGACAAAATAATGACTAAAAATTTAAATTTGAAGTATTATGAAAAGTTTGTAATCGACAATTACCATTGCAAAATCAAGCATTCCTATATTCAATCATTGACCTCCATAAATAGCTTCTTGTAGATAATGTCTTCAATGTTTCATAATTGACCAAACTAACACTATTAAAGATATTTTTGAGATTAAAAAAAAATGGACTTAACTCCTTACTAATAAGATTAAAAACGAATTTACCCCCAAATAAGTTTCTTTAACGGACTCAAGTCATTATAAGTCCATCTAGGAGGACCCAACCTTAACTTTCACTATTGTTTATAGGTACACTCTTGATCACACTTATTTATTTTGTTGTAAGAGTGAGTTGATCAATTTTGCGGGCTCTTCATTCTTCCTATTTGACAATTTTTGTGTTAGACAATATATGAAATTAATGTATACATAATATGTAATACATAATTATGATATATTAAATGATATATATATAGGTAATAGCATAATTAATTTTCAACATGTAATTATTTTTTTCTATAATTTTCCTCCCAATTTTAGAGGGATTAATTTTAGAAGAAAGCTAATTCATCTACTTTTCTATCCTTCTCATATTCATTCCTTACGAAACATATAATTTACTTATCTCTCTAACATTCCATTTTTTTTATCGTACCAAACAAAATATCTGAACAAATCTTATGATTTTTCTCTTTTCTAATTTACACGTAAAAATCATCCACTCTATTTTTATGTGATACAATTTCTATATTATTTCAAATATAAATAGTGAAGTAGAGGGCAACCCACAAATGCAAACTTTTACCATAACATGGTTTAGAGATATTTAGATGTACACAATCTTATCCATTATGCAAAACAGTTGTTTCCCCATTAAAGTAAAATACTTTATCAACATATTGAACTTTTAAGAGGTTGGGCAATCGTATAATTTCTTGCATTCAATTGACTTCTATTGACTTAATTCATAGAATAGTTTTTACTTCCAAGAATATTGCTCAAACTACGTTGTCTGTTAATTGGTTTTGAATTTGTGATATTGTATTGAAATAGCTGAAAATCCCTTTAAAATCCCATTTACCCCCTCTAAATTTGTGTCCGTCAACTGGTTTAACATCAATGTTTAGAATTTTATCCCATTCACCAACGGATATATACGGTTGGTCTCATGCTGACGTGACACTGATTTGGCCATATATGCGGCCACATCAGCTGATGAATACGGACTATGTTTGCAAGATACAATTCAGATAAAAGATTATACATTGTAAAAACTATATGCAAATTAATTCTAGTTCTTTACTGATTAAGTAAACGCTTGCTCAAGTATGCTTCACACACATGAAGCAACCGGGAAAAGAAAAAAAATCCCAAAGAAATATTCGAAAAAACATATCTAATCTTTTTCACATTTCCAATGGCAAAACATCTATAAATAACAGATTCAATTCAACAAAAGGTCAAGCAAAACAGAGTGAGATGTATTTATGGAGCAATCCTTTGTGGGTCACGAGGGAAAAGTGATGTTTTGCGGATGTTGTTCAGTGCACAGAAGAGCATCACCACGCGCTCCAACCCCACTCCAAAGCCACCATGCGGTGGTGCGCCATATCTTCAACAGATCAACCAGTGTCACAAGATCAGATATGCAATATAGCATTACATGACAAATAACCCAATGAACAATAAAAGCTACAGCTTCAGAAACAAATATATTACGCATTAATACAAAATTTGCCCAGTTGAATGCCAACCACCAGAGTTTGGCAAAACAGGAAACACAAAAAAACGAGTCAAACGACCTCCAGATGTCTATATAGGCAGCAAGCAAGGGAAGCTATTCACTTTTCATGGAAATGCAAGTTTCTCTTGATTTTGTCAATCAAGTTTAACTGTGAATTTCGGCCCACGAACTAATCATCATTTAATAAGCAGAGAATCAGATCAAGAAAATGCCTGGATGTCACAGCATCATCATCGCAGAGGAGATTTGCCCCCAGCAATGAGAAACCATCACTACTTGATATAAGAACATCTTTTTTCATCCTGAATATTCACTACAAAGTTGCAAAGTGGCATGGAAAGCAGACAGATAATCCAGTAACTACAACATCAGTACCCAGGCAGGTTGGATTTTTGAGCAATGACAGATTTATATGGTGTGAAGCAAAATAGTTCAAGGAACCCTACTAGATCCGAGTTAGATTAGTTTTAAGAAGTGAATGATTTCCATATAGTGGCTTGCAGGAATGGCTTGTAGGAGAGGCAAGGAATCCGAACAATAATCCTGTGATGTTCCACCGTTGACAATTTGCATTTTTCCAGTTCCTTTTTACAACCAGAGTTTCTATTCAAACACCATCACCTCACTAAAGAACCATACTTTCTAAACAACCAGATCTGGTACTTGAATTTTCATCTTATGCATTTGCATGACAACCTTCATGTTGTCATGCAGTTAACCTATGAAAACAGCACATTAAATCATTGGAAAAACTCCTACATTTGACCAAATCAATTTATATAAACAAATATTTGCTAAAATTTTGCCAACCTGTTTCAAAACAGTCTTGAAACAACTATTATTTTTCTTTATATTAATAGCTAATAAAAAGGATGCTGTCTGATTATTTGCAGATAATGCCTAGTAGGGAATGTGAATGCAGAGGGCCATAAGAGCAATTAAAGAATTTCTAGGAATTAAAGATAAAATAAACAGGGAAGAAAAATACCGGAAGGAATCAATATATGTTGATATCGTCTTGACATCAATTCCACATGCCTCTGCACGTTCTGCCAAGAATTCGGGTACGTGGACACGCTGAGCACCCGAAATTATTTCCTCCCCTTAAAAGAAAAGACAATTCTATCAGACCTAATTTATCCTAAGAATGAGGAAACAGTTTTATTCATATACTTTTCATAATACAAACATCAAGTAAGCAAACAAAATTACTAGAGACGGAAGGATAAGCTTAACGTTGCAAAGAAAAAGAACGTTTTTCTTTTTTTTTTGCAACCCAGAAAAGAAGCGATAGATTTGAGTAATAAATTCACAAGACAGTTTGACCTGTTATTTCACAATTAGGCAATTTTCGCATTCTCCCTATTTTTATTTTAGTGTAAAGTAAATCATTTTGAAAATTGTGAGCAAAATGCCGAATATTTTTTAGTTCAACACACTTCCTTAATAGCACAGGCCACAACTAGCCCCTAAAAGCATTCGCATATTGTGTTAAGCATAAACTTCTACCTCCTTTGTAAGTCAAATAACCTATGTTCAAATGTTAGTTATTGCCTCACAAAGATTTTAGCTCTTCAATATGCAAAGATCCCATCAGCAACATCACCAGCCTTATCTCAAAATATGAAACAGTGCTCAGTTAAACCTGGACACACCCATCTCTCATCTTATGTTTCATGATCTTTTATAGTATTCCATCTCAACCTTCAAATGTGTCATCTCCCAGCTGCCCAGCTTCTGCAACTTAATGGCAAGTTTGAGCTAAAAAAGATTTTCAAAACAATTTCTCTAAGCAAGAAATAAGCAATCAGCTGAGTACGTGTCATGAAATATAAACACAGAGTACCACTACTATCCAAGTCCTTGACTTTATTAGATCACGATTAAAAATTAAACATTTATTCAAGTCCTCTATTATCCTGCCACCTCACTTCCTACTTTAATGTTCCATAACAGCCACAAATCAAAACAAAGAAAACCAAATTTGCAGTACAATATACGATGGCATGACACAAACTGAACAAGATGATTCTCAAATCTAATAAAATCGAGAAAGTGAAATGAAATTACTGAATGTTTACCTCGAATGAAGACATCAAATGAATTACTATAAGCCGGATCATCAGAGCAAGGCATGGTATAGAATGGTCGAACAGCCAAAGGATAGCGGTGAAGTATGTAGAATTCAGTTCCATATCTACAGGCAGCAGAAAAACCCAGTAAAATCCAGTTTCATCCATCACAGTTATTACAATATCAACCTTCAAAAAAAACAGACGGAGAAAAATAAAAACAAAAGGTGGGGAACATAAAATTACTTCTCCAATACAAGCTGGCCCAGTTTTCTCTCTGTTTCTGTGCTAAGGTCGCCAAGAGGATCAATTTCCACACCAGCTTCCTGTGTGAGCAAATCTTATAACATTAGAAGGAACATTGAGCTTTATTCACAAGTGCAGTGAAGATTGCAGGTGAATCGTGAGAACCGTTGTTGTTATCTAGTTATACACGAGCTCTTATAAATGATCTATAGCCTCATGCTACTGTTTTATACCAAAGACAGAGAAAGCAAAGCACTTGAAGGCTTATTAAGATTATGCATATAAAAAACTGATAAGGCACAGGGATACTTCCACAAACAAGCCATAAAGGTGTTAGATACTGATACTTCTTGCTTATTCCCTGACTTCAGCCCACTTCTAGACGTACGTACAAATTAATATCAGATTTCACTTTTCTATAAAAAAAAATAACTAATATTTCTTAAATACTCAAAGACAGATCTTTCCATAATAGAATAAAATATAATTGTAAGAAAAATTCATGATGCTGTTTATAAATGCCACAATCGTTTTCAAAGAAGAAACAAAACCACATATTGAGAGTAAAGGGTATCTAATTTGGTATCGAGTTCGAGTCGATGAAAAGTAATGCTCAATATATTCAGGTAAATTTTACATGGGATCTCAACTACAAATATTAGTTATATTCACGGAAATGACGAAATATACATGGATATAAAAGTATATGTATATTATGGACACACAAGGCTATCTACTCTTCATATCAACAGCATATTCTGAACTACTGATCTTAGCCTTTGTATATTTCCAAGTTCCCATACCGTTGTATCCCAACCTTGTATCCATCCCTACTTTATAGGGAATAACTCCTCTTTCAGCAACTATTCTCGCATGAAATATTTTGAAATACCTTACCACCTCTTTTTTTTTTTTTTTTGATAGGAAACAGAAACTCTATTATTAAACTAGCAACAAACCAGTGTATAAAGACACTCTATAATATCAAAAATCGAACATTTATTGTGTGGTATTTATATTTTAAATAATAATTTATTTTACTTTTATTTTTTTAATTATGTAATTTTAAATAAAATGAACAGAAAAAAATAAGATAGAGGTAACGAAGAGAGAAGAGAGAGATAAGAGTTAGAAAATAAAATCTGACCTAATAATGTGATTTCATTGTAACCATTATATTAACACCAAGTTCCAATGTTTGATGGGGTCCACAGTCAATCCAAGGGTTATAGTGTTAGGATAGCAAATTAGGTCACAAATCCAATAGCATTGCTCGTGGATTAATGGGGTGATTTGATATTAGGCCATGTGTTTGTTGGTTGATTTGTGGGACTCGTGTAAAGAAGATGTTTTTGAGCAGAAAAATAAATTTTAGGATAAATTTTGTACCATTAGATCAAAGTAGATGAAAATTGAATCAATCTTAATTGATGCTGTGTTTTTATAAGTTGAGAATTCAGCTTCCTACCAGTAATATTAGATAGATATATCGAAGAGTAAAAAATTGTATATCAAAAGGTTGGATAAGAAATCCAACCTAGAAATTAAAGAAAAATTACATGCCTATTAGTCACATGATTCTCTCCAACCCGCTTGAATAGTAAAAAGTGGAATGCCTTTAAAATCATTTATAACCGAGGCCCAAAAAGACAAAAAGAAATGAATGTGGTCCTTTAATCCATCCAAGCAATCTTGTCGATCTCAAAATTTCTTGCATTTCTCTCCTTCCACATAACCCAGAACATAGCCACAATAGAACAACTCCAAAGGGTCTCACCTTTACCATATCTACCAAAACCTTTTAAATCTTTCACAAATAAGGAAGTAGATGATCCCAAAGTCACCCAACTCAAACCCACCAACCCAAGCTGCTTATACCACAAAGTCAAAGCAATGGAACTGTAAAAATAAATGATCAAGGCTTTCAAAGTTGCCTTTGCACATAAACACACCATTGAGGGGAAAGCAAAGCATAGGACCTGATTCACCGCTAGGAATAACATTTCATCATGCATTTATGGGGCTAATTATACTTTAGATTATGTTTAAGTTGTATAATTTAATGGTGAAAGATGTGTAAGGCTTGCACAAGCATGATGTAACATATTCAGGTCATAAAAGGATTGACTTGGAGACAATGGGGATGAGCATTAATGAAAGGAAATAGCTGCGGAAGCTGAAGCATACAAAAGCGAACTTTAGGTCCACGTTCAAATGCCAACTCACATTCGAACACACCTGCAAATTAGACAGCATCCACAAATGGATGCTGGCCGTAGGCTGCTGGACTGTAGAGTATTGGCTGCTGCATTGAATACACGTTCGAACGCCAAACTCAAGTTCGAAGGGGCTCTAGCCCCGGTATGAAATCAGCAAAGCTGCAGACAGAGAGAGATCCACGTTCGAACACCATTACCCCGTTCAAATGGCATAGGCAGACAAGCTTGATCGGCCTTTTTGGCTCTTCAACCGGATTCTGGGCTCCAACCTTGGACTTTCAACTTCTAGTACTGCACATTGTCCCCTCCCTTGGCTCTTACATGGGGACCAATCTTTGGGAAGATGAATAACCCCTCCAAATTAGCTAGTTTTCCTCTACTTTCTCAATATTGTTTTCATTAGCTTTCATTTTTTATACCTATGTCCTTCATCCAGAGGAGTAAACTTCACCCACCATTCTAGCTCTCTTGCAACTACGAAAGGTGGGTAGTATTTCACTTATTCTTTGTTGGAGAGAAGCCTTGTACTTTCCTTATAATTTTACCTTTGTAATTATAATCTTCTCTACTTAGAGGGATGAGACTCACTCACTTTTTTAGCTTTCTTCTAGCAATGAAGAGTGAGTAGTTTCTCATTCACTTTTTAGTAAGAGGTAATGGACATGTAAAGTATTGTTCGGGAGTTATATTTGTGCAATTTCATTTATGCTTATTGTATTATCTTTTCCTTTATATGTTAAATGATTTAATGTATCTAGCAAAGTTAAAGTACTTTGTACAATTGTTTGACCACCTATAGACAAGTCAAGTCCTGGCACAGGTGATTCTAATGATTCCCAGTAAGTACTCAAGTTAGGTCTTCACGACAATCTTTCAATCTTCACTGACATTGTACTTTAATTTATAGTTTAATAGCTTAACTATTGCTACATGCTTTGTAGGGTTATTTGATTGTTTATAAACGGGTTAATTCTCGACATAAGCAATTCTTATGATTTTCTACAAATCGTCGAAGCTATGTTCTTAATTCACATATTCAATCATTATCTTCCGATTAACTTACTATTGCCCTAGGGGTTGATTGAGTAATCAATATTGCACAAATATAACATCCAAACACATCTGCACATTTTCGAATCCTCGAACTAAAGAGTGACTTTTATTTCCATTTAAAGAATCTTATATTTTGTTTAGAAAATATCATCACCATCACAACTCCCAAATGCAAGATTTTCATTCACCTTTGTCTCTATTGATCTTAACTTCAAACACCAACATTAATTTCATGTGGATTCGACTCCAGACTTAACCGGATTATTACTACAACTGGACCACCTGCACTTGGGTGTACACATTTCGGATCAAATCAGGACCTTCTTTCCTAAAGCATATCAAAAACCATGCAACCATGCAACCATGCAATCTTACCATGTACAACCATGCAAAAACCTTCACTTTGAGAGGCACTTTGTCCTTCCAAAATCCAAACACACAGAGGAAGAAATAGAGGACTAGAATAGGAAGAAATAGAGGACTAGAATATTCATCCAACAAAGAATCGTCAAGCAGCCACTTTCTTTCGTCACATGACTCTTGATTCTAGAGAATCATAGAAACTATCAAAATGAAAGAACCGAAAGAATTTACAATAACAACTACAAGTATACAAAAGAAAAGAAAAAAAAAAAGAAAAAACCTTTCTTTTTTGTAATTCCAATGATGCAATTGGAGCTTATCAGCACAAATGAATTAATTTAGGTAGTCCTTTGTGGCTCAACATGTTATTACTTCAAGAGAAGTTCCCATCGAAGTCCATTTATGGGCACTATCTAATAGTAAGAAGTATAAAAAGCAAAATTCTTTTATATAAATTTGAAACACTGCTGATTATATTCTCTTTATGGCCTCTCATCATATGGTACCTCATCATATGGTACCTAAACTAAATAATTCTATGATACCAATGGAAATTCTGGCCTCTCCGTTACAACTAGAACCATAGTTCTATAATTTCTACACGAATCTCTATTATCTAAATTCTTTACAAATTCCAAAGTCCCAAGAATGATTTGAAAACAAGAGCAAAGAAACAATGCAATACCCATGATAACATGATAAAGGATAAAGACGTGGAAACAATCACGAAAAAAGGTGTTCTCCACCCAAGCATCCTCCCAGGACTGAATTCTCTCCCCATTACCCACCAGAACACCTAAATTTGGGAAAACCTCGTCAATCCCCAAGATATGAATTTTACGGACATCAAAAACTTCCTCTTTCAACCCTATTAGGGTCTTATCCATTGACCTATAAACTATATTTGCTTCTGATAACTAGGTGCCAAAGACAATTTTGTTCTAAGTGAAACCACCAAAGTCACTTACCCACTAATGCAATATTTCTTCTCTTCAAATTTCCAATAGAAAGCCCTCTTTGTCCTTAAACCTGGACACCACCTCCCAGTTAATTAAATGATCTTTCCACCCTTCTCTACTTCCTTCACACAAAAAAATCTCTCCTCATTTTTTCAATTTCCCTAGCTATTTTCCCAGGCAACTCAAATAAAGATAGAAAGTATGTGAGAACACTAGCAAGAACTGATTGCACAAGAGTTAACCTTCCCCCTTTTGAAATGCAAACTCTCTTCCAACCATCTAATTTTTTCCCCACTTTTTCAACCACCAGATCCCAAAAAGATAAAGACATTGGATTCCCACCAAGAGGCAACCCTAAGTATCTTAATGCCCACTCCCCCACTTTACACCCCAAAAGTCCCACTACTCTTAATTTTATCCTCTCGTGAATTAATACTCTTATCCAACAAGAACATTATTATCCAAATTCATTTTCAAGCTTGACACCAATCCAAATGCCTCCATAATATTATTTAAATTTAACACTTTATCCTCATCTTGTACAGGAAGAATATTGTAACACTAGCAAACTGCAAATTGGATACTGAAATTCTATCTCTTCCCACTCTAAAGCTTCCCACGAGAACTAGCTCTCAGCCTTCTCACTAACGTACTCAAACCATCCACAACTAAAATAAAGAGAAAATGAGACAAAATGATCATTTTTTCTCAATCCTCTAAATGCCTTAAATTTGCATCCTGGCTTCCCATTAAGCATGACAAAGAAGTTCATAGAATGTAACCATCATTGAATCCAACTTCTCCATTGTCTCTCCAAAGCCCCATCTCCACCGAGACATAATCCATAAAGTCCCCGTCAAAATAATTATATGCCTTTTCAAAATCAATTTTAAACACAATACCTCGTCACCTTTTAGCTTTACACTCCACTACCTCATGTGTCATAAGAGCAACATCCAAAATTTGTCTATCCTTCACAAAAGCTCATTGACACTAAAAAATTGTCTCACCCAGAATGTCCCTTAATCTCAAAGACAACACTTTAGCAATGATCTTACAGAGACTAGACACCAAACTAATTGGCCTAAAATCCTCAAGTTCAAGGACCTAACTTTATTTTTGGGACCAAACAAATAAAAGTTGAATTTATATAATTGCATTGACCACACCATTTTGATAGAATTCAAAGAAGAGTTTCATCAAATCTCCTTTGACAATATCCCAACAATCTTGAGAGCCAAAGTGAAACCACTAGGGCCAGAAGCCTTTTCCATCCCACACTAAAAAATAGACCGTCTTACATCATCTTCATCAAAAGGCCCCTCCAATAATCTAGAATTCCTCTCATCTATAGGTCTCTACTCCAAACCATCCAACCTTGATCTAACACAATCCTAACCAAAATAAAGGTTGGAAAAAAAAATCCACAATCTTTACTCTCAATCATCATATCATCCTCAATAATCATTCCGTTATCCAATCCCAAGTTATCAATAAATTTTTTTCTTCTTCCTCCCATTAGCAACCCAACAAAAAAGCTTTGAATTATTTCTTTTGTCCACTTTACTGAGGCCTTGTCTCCAACTAATTTCTTCTTCAAAAATAACTTCCTCAGAATTATTTCTCAATTCCCATCTCTTTCCTCAAATTGTCATATAACCTAACACTCTCTTCCAACTTGCCAATCTCTCCAATTGTATTCATCAACAAAGTTTTTATGTGTCTTATATCCCCAAATACTTCCTTATCACAACTCTTCACTCTCTGTCTCACATGTTCGAATTTTTTTATTAATTTAAATTCTTCCCACCCCTGATAGCTACCCTCTTCCCACCACTCCTTAAATTGTCTTCTAAATCCATGGTATTCTCAAACCACATATTCTCAAACCTAAAAAGGCAAGAACCCTGCCTAACCATAGATGAATCAAGAAGAATAGGACAATGATATGACACAACTCTCGACAAACTCTCTTGTCTCTCCCTTGAGAAACTATCGTCTTACTCAAGAGAGAAAAGAAATCTATCCAACTTATTACATACTAGAAATTCTCTAAAATTGGACCAAGTAAATATACCATTACTCAGAGGAGAATCCTTAAGCCTAGTTTCCCTAATAAAAAAATCAAAGGCCTTATACTCCTAAGTCACTCGCCTACCATTCAATTTTTCCAAAAGATATCTTACAAAATTAAAATCTCCACCCAAACACCAACAAGGAGAACACAAACCGTACAAACCTGTTAACTTCTCCTACAATCTACAATGCACACTAGGACAATTTGGTCCATACATACCAATTAACCACCATTCCCCTTCTTCATTAGGCCTAATCTTAACCTTAATTGAGAATTCCCCCTCTACCGAATCCTCTACTTTAACAGTTCTCTCATCCTATATGAACACAATACCACGCGACCTACCAACCAAGGGCAAGAAAACCCAATTTCTATATCTAGAACCCTATAAACTCTTAATCAATCTCCTATTAATCTTTTCTTTCTTGAAATCTTGCAAAATAACCACATCCAGACCTACTCTTAAAAGCACCTCTTTTATTGAACTTATCTTTTTACTAGATCCAAGACCCCTCACATTCCAACTTATAATTTTCATAACAAACTTTCTTCACCCACACCATTCCTTCTAAACACAAAACCTTCATAATTGAACCCAAACTTCCAATTTTATAGTTCCCCGACCCTTTTTTTTTCCTTAGATTTCCCTCCTTTCTTCTTTGCTTTTCTTTTATTATAGACTAAAGACAAATCCATCTTCTCCAAGAATTTTTTCAAAATAGTCTACTTCTCATCATTAGATAAAATATACCTGTCCTCTCCCTCACTGTCCTCATCACCCTCCCTCCACAATTTTGGGATCAAATGAGACTTCCCTGGTCAACACAATCCATACCAGCAGGAGGTTGAGCTTAGTATCCCTAGGAACTAAATTCAAGGATCAAAATTTCGTTTCGAAATGATCAAAACGGCCATTTTAATTTTTAATGAGACCAAAACAAATCATAAATGAAATTGAAATTTCAATGCTTCGAGATGTTTCGGAATGTTTCGATATATCTTTAGCTTGTCTAAACCATTGTTTCAGAATTTTTGAGGTGTTTCACAATATATTTTGACCAATATTTCTTCATGTTTTGGAAATGAATTTCCAAATTTATTATTTGTTTCCATTATGTTCTCAAAACGTTTATGTTTCCTAGGTGACCAAAACAAAATTTTGATCCTTAAATCATTCATCTGTGGCATCATCACTTTCAATACACATCAATGCTTTATAGAAGCCTTCCTTTTGTTCTCCAACCGGACCAGAACTAGCAAGTTTATCATACCCCAAAACTTCATTGTTCATGGAAACAAATGAGGAAAATCCCTCGACTCCCTAAGACCACATCTTTTATTCCACTCCCCTCAAGATTTGGATGAATTTGACAAACATTATCACTCCCTCTACTAGACCCAAACCCTGACTCCCTAGGATGGATAATACCTATGTGCTGAAATTGGGTGAAAGAAGACGCATTAGATTGTTGCTCATTAGTAAGATATACCTTCAAATTATCTTTTGAATTTGGACCCTCCACTCGATTTCTCCCCAAACTAGCAACTCTTCTTCATGGTTGAATAACCCCACAATCTAACAACCGGAATCTTACCCTTTCATACTCTTCTCAAACGCCATGTCTTCTATCTGAGAAAAAGCATCATAACTATCATTATATCACCCAGACACCTGTATGAACCTCGAAGAGAGCAATTGACAGCTTCGAAGCTATTTGGTCCCTCTGGAAGTCGCATTCACTAGTCGAACTCTACTACAATATCAAAATCTTCTCTTTCTTCAGACCATTGGTCATACCCATCCACTTCACCTTGCAAAACCTGATCGTCCATCGATTGTTGCGCTACATCACTCACCTTCATCTCTTGTTGATCATCGCCTGTATCACAAGCCGGCGAGAACTTCTTGTTCTCAATCGCTAAGGGCAAATTTGCCCTATCAAATTGCAAATCTGATTTAGAGGTGGGTTTCATATCATAGGAGAGTTGGGCTTCACTTGGACCAGGCTGGATTTTAATGTAATTTTGGTCCTTCAGCTTTAAAAGGGCCTACCCGTATTGGGCTACAAATTAAGTCCATAGACATGTTAAAGGACCCAAATGTCAAATGGCCGTTTTATAGAAAACCCATTACAATATTCCCAGCCCACCAACTCTCTTTCTGCAATTACGCCTGCATTAACTCCACTAATCCCTTTTTCGTCACAATAAACGAAAAATTATTATTAATAAAAAAAAGTTTACATTAAAATTATTGGATAAGAAATCCAACCAATAAAAAGCAAAACATAATCAAATAAGGAAATACGTAGAACAACCTATATATCACATGAAGAATGTCATCCCGCAAAAATTGTAACGAACGGGTTTCATTTAAAATCCTTTGTAACCGAAACCCAAAATGATGCCAGGAAATGAATATAGTCTCATAAACCTTCCACCCACTCATCTCAATTTTTGAAGATTCTCACATTTCTCCTTCCAAATAACCCACAAAGTCGCCATAATAGTGCAATTCCAAAGCGTCAATCCTTTATCATTCCTCCCAAGATCTACCAAATCTAGAACAAATATAGATGTAGCCAATGGGGAATCACTCAATTCAAACCTACAAATCTAAACAGCTTATACCACAAAAACAATGCAATAGGACAACGTAAAAATAAATGATCAATGTTTTCATAATTCCCTTTACACATGACACACCATTGCGGGTAAAGACAAGATTAAGGTCTCCTTTCTGAAACTTGCACTATTAATCTTGCCATGTGCAACAGTCCATGCAAAAAACTTGCACTGTTATTAGCACTTTAGTGTTCCAAATCATCATAGTAGGTATAAAAAGCAAACAAGAAGAATCATCAAAAAGAGAATCATAGAAAGATTTACAAGAAAAACATCTTCTATCACATGCCCCCAAAAAAAAAAAAAAAACTTATTTAAGAGTATTCAAAGGAGATATCACATTCTTGGTATCTCTATCATCAAGATTTTTACGAAACCAATGTTTGGATAACCTCGTCAATCCATGAGATACAAACTTCCATGGGCGTCGGAAACTTCACCTTTCAACCCAGTTAGGGTCCCATCCATTGGTCTGTGACCTATCCTCACCATTACTCTCCTCATCACACTCCTTCCATACTTAAAATTTAATCATTTACATCACCCTAAAAAAAGAGTTCAAGATGTGAAGACTTAACAATGTTTTATTTAAAATTTTAATTTTTGGGAAGAGGTATTGGTACCTTGGATAAATGGTACCGGTACTTGAGCCTTCTGTTTACCAAGTACCGATACCTATACCTAGGCCCACTGTCTACGGGGTACCGATACCTGTGAGCATAGGTATCGATACCAGTGAGCATAGGTACCCGGTACCTAAGCCCACTGTCACTGGTACCGGTACCGGTACCAGTGAGCCTAGGTATCGATACCTGAGCTCTCTGGATGCCAGGTACCTGTGGGGTGCTAGTACCTGGAGCCCAAATTTTTCCAAATTTCTCAAAAACTGAACTTTTAGCCACACAACTCATACAACACTCATTCCATTCATTTGCTTTATAAGAGATTACATGTTGGGCCCAAGTGAGGGCCATCCGCCGAAACTTGTCCCACACCTGAAATATGTCCCCATAAAAGGTGAGCACGCTCAATAAGGCATCTCATAAGTAAGCTACTCCGCAACCCAAATGTATATGAAATGTCACATGCAATTCATCACATTAAACATCCATTCAAATACATACATATCATAAATGAATGCTACTATTTCATGTCATGTCATGAGATGAACTCATGCATGCAATGCAAACCCGAGCCCTCCACTGGCTTCCATAACACATGTCATGTCATTCATATGCATCTGGGCATTCTAAGTCGCCGCCATTGATGTTCGACATCCAATAACCATTTTATAAAATCTTGTGTCTTACTTGGGGTAGGTATTTATGGATTTCTACCAACTGATACCCATATGACATGGCATCTATAGACTTTCACCAACGATTCCGCGCATACCGACGCACTTTATGGACTCAATACCAACGGGAGTGTGTATTCGAAATTACCGAATCGTGCACCCGAGGAAGAATCTAGCCCTTGCTAACCCCGACACATATTTTCAATGCAAACCCGTGCGACTCAGTCGAACCTAAGTCTAACTTTTCTGAGCCCACGTATTAAACCACCAAGGATGGTGTTTGATTAAAAACATGCACACACACCAACACTCATGTCGAATACCCACGAATACAATGTTATCCGTGTATATGCAAATGAAATGTACGATTACATGATCGTACATTTTCATGTCATTATGCAATCAATTGTGTAATTGCAATTCATACCACATGCTCATCATAACGCAAGGCATATAATGAACATATTCATTTCCCACAAACATTTCTAATTCCACAAATGTCAATTATATTATAAAACATATATTAACATTTCATACATCACTAAGCATGTTATAGCACATTCAATTCAAATAACACTTATGGTCCGTTTGGTACGAAAGATGGAAAGATGGAAGAAAGGAAAAGTAAAAGGAATAAACTTTTTATCCATGAAGGAACAAAAATTATTTTTCCTCTTTTTTGTTTGGTAGTAGGGATGGAAAATAAAAAGAATATATTTTTCATCGTTTGGTATTAGATGGAAAATTAAGAGAAAGGAAAACCATGCATACCCAATTTTACAATTCTACCTTTTAAATATATGAAGTGAATTTTAATATTACAAATCAATCCAATCAATTTTGTCCAATTTTTAATCCCCTTATTTTTGTTTATTGATTCCTCCAATGGCTTTTCAATAAATAATATGAAAATTTTGGTGTTCATTTCTTATGTGTACCACTATATGCATGTCAACAAATTAATATTTCGATCAAGGGTGGCTCAATACAAACATTTTTTAACATGCATGTCTAAATTATTTTTCAAATAACGAATGTTAATAAAAATATTGAAATGTAAGTTACTCCTACTCACTCTATTTTCTAGTCATTTTGTGTATTTCTTGTCAGCAAAAAAAATAACCTAGAAAAAATAGATGAATTTAAAATGATTGTCGAAGAAGGTATCTTAAATAACACCATTGGTTTTGCCGATCGAGTTCGCCATCTCGTTGTCCTTGTCTGAGAAGTTTGACTCACTGTCCATTGTGTGAGAAGTGAGTTTTGTTTTGCAGAATATTTATTAGAATATAACAAAGGGCCAAAAAGTAAAATAATCGTTCAAAAATCAAATTGTTGTCTTTTTCTCATTTTCCGCCCATTTTTTGGGGGAAAGCAAATTGTGGGTAGGAAGAAAAAGCCCTCCTTCCAATTTTCCTTTCCATCATTCTTTCCTTTGATATCAAACAATGGAAAGTTTTTTCATCCACCCCATTTACCTTCCTCCATTTTCCATCCACCCCATTTTCCTTTAAACCAAACATATTGTTAATCATCCCTATACATTTTATCAAACACCTACAAAGCACAATTGTAAACACATAGCATGCCCAAACAACACATCCTTCATAAAATTTCAAACCAAGCAATTTCATCAAACCCAAATCATACAATAATTGGTTTAGACATACTCTCATACCTATTTTTCATATTCTAGCTACACTAGGTATATGCTAAACAAGAGAGTTCATATCTAGTCATCCTACCCATTTCATATACAACCCTAGGTCGAAAATAAACTTAATTAGGAAAGAAACTCTACCTCTTGTAGCGTATATCCGTGCAGAAGAAATCCCAAATATCCCAAATCAAGCTTTCAAAGCTTTATCCCGAATTTCCCATCTTTGAGATTTTGGTGAAACTCACGATCGTTGGTATGATCTCGTAACTCTCGTCGCATAGAACGATTTTAATTCTTGGCTCGAAGCAATCCGATTGTTGGATCATCATAGATGGGAGGAAGAAGGGTGGAGAACTTTGACATTTCTCACATCTCTTTTCCGGAATTTCTTGGCTGAACAATGGGAAAGAAAATCTGATTTTCTTCCCCTTTTATACTCCCCAAACGCTTGACCCTCATTGCGCCACACGTCTCGTTTTGTTTGATTCAATTTTATCCCGAATCAATTAAATCTCGTCCGTGTTGAGTTTAGTGTATCTTTATTGAGCCAAATTTAATTTATTTCTCGAATTTCAAGAATAAAATTTAATCACATTTATTTTAGTCACACAACACCCGATCGCATCGTAAAATGCAAAAAAAATCGACTGTCTCGAAATTCGACGAAAATTGATAGGGTAACTAGATTTCGCAAGACGAATCCAACGGTGAGGTCCGTTTCGTCATCCGAATTCTAAATAAATTCAGGTTTTTTAACTCGTACCATAACGACTAATTACTGTTTTGCCCTTAATAAAATTTTTAATTTTCCCGAGTTTTACAATTGTTCAAACTTTGTGTCGAATCTTACGAATCTCAATTCGATATGATTCTCGATTCTCAAATTTAGGATTTCGATTCCCAATACGAATCTCGATTTGATAACTGTTTTACAATAACATAGTACTTTGATCTAGCTTAACAAAACCACCACAACAGTCACCTGTCTTCCAAAAGACATCTTCCCTCAGCAGATGGAATGGAAACTTTTCAATCCCAATGTATCCACCCAAAAAAGACATCATATCCCTTCCAAAGTTTAACTTAGGTACCCATTTCGATAGTTCAACCATACCTACCTCCTCTGAGAAGAACATTTTATCACTACATATGGCATGAACCTAATTCCCATTTTCACAAAAGAATACGGCTTTGTTAACTTGAAAATGTTTCAACACAATACTGAAATTTACCCTCTTGATCAAAGTTTCTGAATCTAGACCCAAGGAACAAGAATGATTTCCCTACTGCAAACTACAACATTCTTCCATCTACCAAAACAGAGAATTCCTCACTCTTCTCAATTACTGCACTCTTGTCACTGCACAAAGGCACCCCTTCCTCAATACTATTATTCTTCTCCCCCTTTCTACCACATCTTAGAAGTCCATCCACTATGCTTGAAAAGTTTCTCCAACCATTGAGATCATTCTCCTGTGGTGCAGTTATGAAGACTCTTTTGCTTGAAGAATGATTTTTGAATATGGTAAGGAATTTCCCATTCCTGTTGGACTTCACCACCCATAGTTGGTATGCATTACTTCTAAACTTTCTGAAAAACTTACCCGATCCTCTCCACTTACTAGCTTCCTTAGCCATTTTGCACAACTAGGAAGCTGCTCCTAATCTCACAAAAATTGAAAAAATAGCATCGAGTTCTTTCAATAATCTTGATAGCATCCCCCTAGAATCTTCATCCACTTCGACAATGAAAATTTTCCGAACAATCTTAACGTCATTTTTAAGATGTTTGAAACTCTTACAAACTGAATCCATTTACTCATCAACGGAATTTCAAAACCTTTGAAACTTACCCCAACAATCTAAAGCTTAATTTGATTTGCTAAAATCCAAAATCGACTGGCAATGTAATTTCCATTTTGCCCCATTCCTTCTTCCTACATGAGAGGAGCCATTCCATTTCACAAATTTAACATGTCCTCCTGGTCTGCGAGAATCAAAAGGAAATTACCACTTCAAACTATAGCAATTATGGAATTTGATACTGTTGCAGTAGTGAATTGACCTTCACAATATAAAGAAATTTAAACATAAACGGTAACATCTCTAAATGTTTCCCCTTGTTCCCCTTGTAAGGAAAAAAACGTTGGGGGGGTTGTTAACATCAATGTCAATTCTGGGACTCAAGCAATCATATCTGAGTAATGATTTTTATCTCACTGCTTTTGATTGCATAATGCACAGAAACTATTTCTGAGGATGCCAAGCACCTCTTGAAATTAACAAATCTCAAAATCACCAATTAGTCCTCCAATGCTAGCTAGTTGCCTAAGCAATCAATTGATGGTTGCAAGAATAATGCTTCTATCTAATTTGCTAATTACATTTTTACCAGAAAATGTAGATTCTTTCGCACTAAGATGCTTCCCAGGCTTACAAAATATCTTCATGCAAAGCAATTTTCTACTTTCAGCTAGTTGACAAAATCTATGTACTTAAAATTGAGAATCTATTATCCATGGTAGATTCTGTATCATTTGCTCTGTTCTCTTTCCTGTTTTTCTCATTTTTTCGTTTCTGCTCTTTGTTGTTTAGCTGCAAGACTTCTTAAGGAATGTATGTGTTTAATATTCAGCAAATTACATGAAAATGCTACTTGTTACTTCAACACTTGAGAATTACACAACTCTTTAACAGCAGGTAGGTTAGGTGATGTTTGGTATTGGTTCGAAGGTGCACGTGTGTGCTAGCCTACACATATACCCACATGCATCTCATTATATTTGCTTCACATCTAAATTTACTACTTTCTTCATTATTTGTAACAGTTCTTTTCTTGGGGGCTTGGAATCTTTCTATTCCGTACATATTTGTTTGGCAATATTTTCCAAAAGTAATTATTTTGGAGGCAATTTATAAAATAATGTGAATCATTACTACTTGAAAAAATCCCCTTACCTTCAGCATTTGAACCCCTACTTGAAATGTAAGTCGTAGGGTCTTTCGCAAGTACTGCATATTCAACAATTATCGTCAGTAATCAGTTTCACTACGAGGGCAAAAGTAAAAGAATTGACGGGTTTACTCCTTTAACCACATGGCAGATACAGAATTATACTTTGCAAAATCATACTATGCAGAGTGCAGCGAACATTTGTTCATTGTGTTTTTGTTTCCAATTTGTGAAATATACTCTTGGGTAATGGCGGGATCCTTCTGGCGGTTCCAAATTGTAATGATTTGGTGCTTAGTGGGCATTTTGATGGATTTGGTTCAAGTCCTAAAGCCAAGGTTCTTTGGAGAAGTGTGGCGTTGGTTTTGTATTGGGTGGTTTGTGTGGAAATAAATAGGCAGATTTTTAGGATAAGGAGGCTCCTGGGGAGGATATTTGGGATAAAACCTCCTTCATGACGCCTCTGAGTGTCAACATCCAAAGACTTTTAAGGGATTCCATTATCTTTAAACAAGAACCATTGGGCTAAAGTGTGCGAATAGGGGTGCCACCTGAATTTTTCACATTTTCGTTGCTATTTTGCTCTATTGTGACCTTGTTTAGGCTTCCCTTTTCTTCTTTCTTGATGTATCTATTGAAATCTCCTTGTTCTCTCATGTACTCGTCCCCTTTTTCATTGTAATAATATTCTATCATTTCCTATATAAAAAAAAAAAAAAAGAGCCTTTATTTTCTTGCCAGTAAAAAAAGCATGTATTGCATCAAAATTAAACCATTATATAATGAACTTTAACTAAAAGTAGGATGATCTGGCCATCTCTGAAATGAGTTCTTCCAATACAGAAGCTTGAGGGCTAGTCTATTATTTCGGTTGTTGCTCTGCCTGGTTTAGGCCCTTGAAAGAGACGTCTTAGATTTCAATGAATGATTAGACGTGATACGGTTCTAACTTTACTATGACTAAAACAAGTATCACATAGAATTGTGACCTTCAAAGGCTCAAATGGATACTGCTTCCCAATAGCTTCAAGCTCCTTCTGGCAATTCTCTTTCAAACTGTCAAACATTGTAACAAATAAACGGTCCACGATATCCATCACCTGCATAAATACTGTCAATACCTGACTAACTCAACCATGTGCATTGTAAATGCAGGCCTTATGCTAAACAAAGCCATACCTCAGAATAGTGCTCCTTAATCTCCATTTCAGCATCAAGACCAGTAAATTCACATAAATGCCTGTGAGTAAAAGAGTCCTCTGCTCTAAAAACAGGGCCAATCTCAAAAACACGGCCGAAGTCTCCACAGATTGCCATTTGCTTGTGAAGCTGAGGTGACTGTGCCAGGCATGCAGGTTGCCCTTTGTAATCTAGTCTGAAAACAGCTGAGCCACCTTCACTAGAGCCTGCCATCAATTTTGGTGTATGGATTCCAACAAAACCTTCATACAGCAAAAATTGCCTGAATATCTGCACAACAATAGAAGAATATTACAAAACCCACCATAAAGATTTTTCCAGTCCATAATGATGTACCAAAAAATACCAACATTTTTATTACTTGACTATCCATCGGAAGAAACAAATACAAAAGATATGCTTATGTAAATCCCGGTATCTATGAAGCATGGACACTCTCAAGAAGGTGACGTATCCATGTCAGACCCTGACACTTTTTAGACACCCTCGGACATGTGTCCGATACTCTTTTATCCGTGTCCATAATTAAATGACAAAATTTTAATTTCAAACACTTCTTTAGACTATGTCTAATACTAAACAATAAACATGTGTTGACATGTGACTTACAAAACTTTAAAAAATATCTTATACTATGACAAAACATATAATTATCAAGACTAGACATGTTAAAGTTGTCTTCAAAATATAATAATAAAAGCAAAACATGCAAAACAAGTTTTAAACAAGAAAAACTGAGAAAATAAGAACAATCCTCTAACCTATATATGTTGGGTGCATGTTGTCTACAAAAACATTTATGATTATTTGACTATTATGATGATTTCGTCTAAAAATTCACACTAGATGACTCGATATAACATTTACTTATTATAAAGTACTGAATTTTTTGTGAATAGTATAACATTATCACTATATTTGCCACAAATTATATAATTTTATGTATCTCACACAATTATCTACAGCGTGTCTCCAACGCGTCCGTGTCCTATTTTTTAAGAAATGTTGTGTCTGCGTGTCCGTATCATATCCTTGCTCCTTTTTAGATCAGTATTTTAAAATTTCTCTAATTAAACTTAATTAATGATTAACATATGGGTATATGTAAATTCAGTGAAATTAAGTCACTAATCCTTGTGGGTAGCACGCAACAAACCGTCATAGTTTAAATTTCGCCAGAAATTGGATTCTGGGGATAATTGAAGGGTGGAAGCTGTAATTAGGCTAGGGAAGGTAATTAGACACAAAACTAGATGTTTGTAGGTCAAAATAACATGACCATTAAATCTGGAATGTCAAGAAACATTGGGATTAACACTTGGTCGGTGTTAATGTCCTGAGAGGTAAAATAATAATTTTGAAATATAAGGTATAAACAGACTTGACTTGAGAATTGTGATTAGTCCTTAATATTAATGTTTTTAGGCTAAAATAACATTACCAATGGAACCAAGAGGTAAAGAAACCTTAAAATAGATGATTGATAGGTTGCACGCTTAAGAAGGGTAAAATGGTCATTTTTGGCATCTCCAGGATTAATTCAGCCTAAGTTTTTGGATAATTCATAAAAATAAATATTTTTGGGTTAAAATAATATTAAAAAATAGATCCAAAATTTCAAAAAAATCTTACAACGCCATATAGGTCAAATCGGAAAGTGTAGGGGTAAAACGGTCATTTTGTAAGCTAATATTGCACCTTGGATAAATTGGGTAGAAGACTAAGGTGGTCGACTGATATGAAGGCAGTCAACCGACTCCCTTTGCGTTTGAGGCAGATTCTTCCACCGTCTTAGGTTATTATTTCATGTGCCTCTAAATATTACTCCCCATGCACCTACTTGACGTGGAACACAACATTCTTTCAAAAGTCAAAAATTCTCTATAATTAGTTAATTTCTAAGGTACAATTCTCAGTAATTTCCTTTTAATGTACATAATTATAGAGTCTACAACAAAATTATCTTTCATTTTATTATGAAACTTAATTGACATTATCCTCCATCTTAATTAAAAATTTATTCTCTTGAAATAATAGAAAATGCTTTTGGATTAGAGAATTTTACCTTTTGTATCTAACTGTATTTTACTGGGTTATGGAATAATAAGTCACCCTAAATTATTCAAGGGCAATTATACAACTGTTTTAAAAAAGTAAGGCAGTGTATTCAATAGAAGAGATGTATTGTTTTTTATCAATATATATACAAATCAGGTCAGGACATTTCACGCCTGTTTTAATCAATCCAATGATAAAACATTTGATCATTGGACCACTAATTTACTGAAAATAAATAAGACTAATACCACTACCCAAATTTTCCAAATTAGGGGCGCAAATGAAGTAAATTGAACAACATTATGGCCAAATTAGGGAGCAGATGTATTAGATTGAACAAAATTATGGACTCATTTCAGCACACACATATAAGGCTATTAGAGAAGTCAGTGTTATACATGTGTGGCTCCGCCACTGAAAGTTGTCAAGATATTTGGTTAGTACTGATTTGAGTAAATGTAAATTGATTGTTTTTTGGAAAGATTTTGTCTGAATTTAAACTTGGCTTCAATTTTTAAGAATAATTGGATTGATTTACAATCACGCCATTTATTTTGAAAGGAAAAAAAAAGGGGGGCATGACAGCTAACCAAAAAGATTGATGAAATAGCAATTAGTGCGGAAACATCTAATTGGCAAGAACATGTTCTTTGTGTGTGTGTGTTTTTTTTGAGCAAAGCTGGCACAATACATTCAGTATTCTAATTATATGATAAGGAACTTCATCAAGTAATTAACTATACTTAGGTGAACCCAGAAAAGAAAGAAATAAAGAGAGGAGACCCAAAAAGGATGAAAACAATTGTGAAAAAGGAATATCCAAAAAACAGGTGTTTAAAGATGATAGTACCCAAACCACAACAACCATTTAAACACTAACCATTGATATCCCCTATCTCTACAGATCACCATCAGTCCCCAATCCCCAATCCAAGCCCCATTCTCTCTTCTCTCTAAAATCTTCTTCCTTATCGCCACCACCGGTCAGCTAGGGTTGGTGCCAACCAGCTACGTGTACACTGTCTAATGCAGCCATTCATCTCCATGATTTTTTTTTTGTTTTTTTATAATCAACAAAAATCTTTTCATTAATAATGAACCCCCCCCCCCCCCCCCCTTCCCTCCTCTCTCCCCCACCCACAATCTCCAAAGAGATTTAGCCTTTCTACTCCTCCTAAGACCTCAAAAATCAATTTCAAACATCGAAGTATTGGACAACAAGAAGCTGGCACAATCCAACACATCTCTACAAAAGCAATCTGCTACATAAAGAGTAGGCAAGAGGGCAATCAAGCAAAGAGATGATCAATACTTTCCTTACTCTTTTTACACATGATGCACCACGGAGGAAGCACACAGAGCTAAGATCTCCTTAAAAGCAAATAATTAGTATTAATTCTCTTTCAAGCAGCAGTCTAGAAGAATACTTGAACTTTAGTAGGTGTTTTAGCTTTCCCAATCATCTTGGAAGGTTCAAACTAGGGTATATAGAAAGATTATCGATCAAGATGTCAAACAATGATTTACGAAAGAACTCCCGCGATGAAAGAGTAGCCGCCCCCTTCTATGAGGAATATTTTGTCTAAGTATGACACCATCCAATAAAGAACAAAGCTCAACAATCTTCCTATCATTGAGATTTCTAATAATATTAAAACACCAACTTATGAGAAACAAGAGGCAAGACACCACAGAAGCAATTAGTATATACCAAGTTCAAGAGACACGATACTATCGAGGAAATGCTAGAATTTTCAATAATCCTTCTCTTCCTTCTGATTTAGTATGGGAGTGATTGGTTTTTATGGCTTCACTTTGGACCAAAGCCACAAGAAGTTTTAGAGGGATGTCTTTGTCGGATCTTCAAAGGAATTAGATGGCGACTTTACTTCAGTTCTCTTTTTTGTTGGCCTTTTTCCCTATGTTATGTTACTTTACTCATTTTCTGAGGATATCTTGTCCTCAACATTGTATTGTGTTTCTTTATTCCTTTCTATAATAAAATTCTTCTTTTATTAAAAAAACACTCCTCCAAGCATCTTCCAAAATCAAATGACTTCCCCATTGTCAACAAGGAAATTAATATCCTAGAAGAAAGAATACAATCCCTCCGAAATGTATTTCCATGGACTACGAGCATTCCCCCCTAACTACATGAGAATCTCAACCATTATCATGAGTTCCATATTTACCAATTTGTCAAACCCTTTCTACTCCTAGGTCTAGACACTCTCTCACTTCACCAAATGGCCTTTTTTCAATTCCCCATTACCCTCCCACAAAACTCTCACATTCTTCAATCTTTTTTGTCACTTTTAGAGCCCAAGGCTCCCTTAAAAGGTCAAGTGTTTGTTTGGTTGCTTGCACATAACAAGCTCAACACCAATGAATTGCTCCAAAAAAGAAGACCATCCTACTCTCTTAAACCGCATGGTTCATTCTGAAAGTGTGCGGAGGAATAAGTTGATGAATATGCTTTTTGGTATGTTTGGTATCATTTGGGTGTGCCCTAAAGATTGCGCATCGATCTTTGAAATTCAATTTGATGGCTTTGGTCCAAGTAACAAAACTAAGATTTTATGGAGTTGTGCGGTTTCAACATTGTTTTGGATGGTGTGTTTTATAAAAAGAAATTTATGGGAAAATTACTTTCTTGGCTTCTATTTGGTATCCACATCTAAATACTTTAAGGCATTTCGTTCATTTTGATTAAGGATCATTGGGCTCCACAGTCTGCCAATTGTTGAAGATGCAACATCTTATTTTATACTATACTTTAGCTCTATAGTTTTTGAGTACTTGTTGTACTTGCATGTATTTCTCAAATTTGTTATCAATAAAACTATTCTGTTTTCCTTTCAAAAAAAAATATTTAAAATTTATTAATTTAAGATACTACTCAACTTCACAGCATTATCGCAAGATCTATCCAACAATTTATTTAATTTTTTTTTTTACTTTTCCTAAAAAAAAAAAATCCTAAAACCAAATTTCAAAAAAAAATGTCAAGGGTGTCTGATGCATGTCCAGGTCCAACACTGATACAAAGGAGTGGGAGAGGTGCTTGTGCTTCCTAGCTTACATGACTAAAGAATATGAGCAAACAGGTTTCAATCTAAAGGAACAAAATGACGCCACAAATAAAACTCCTCTATGGAAATGAAGAGGATCACAGTGGACATGACATCAGCACATGTAAAAAAAGGTATCAGCGCTTCCTAGCTTACATCAATAAAGAATACGAGCAAAAAAGTTTCAATCCAAAAGGAATAAAAATGATGGCAAATTTTTTTTAAATTACAACTCCTCTATGGACATGAAGAGGACCACAGCGGCCATGATATCAGCGCATCTAAAATATAATGCCAAAGCCGCCCAAAACTGCACAAAAACTTCCCAACAAGCTTTGATACAAAATCAATGCAGGATACGTAAAGGAAGACTTGGAAAAACACCATCCACAGTTGATTTCATGACAGATAAAGGTTGTGAAAAGAGTTTGGAATTGGAGGTAAAAAGGGTAATAGGAAGGTTGCAGATTTTCTAGATGGTTTGCTGTCACAATTAGCTAAGTTTCAAAAGTGATAGATTGCATGAATCACAATCCATGTAGCTTGAAATTCAAAGAAAGATGTGTTCTAAATTCTGAAAAGATTCGAGTGTATAAATCAGAGGTCAATGAAATGGGGTGTGGTTGAGGTGGGCTTTGGGGGGTGGAGGGTCAAGATTGATTGAGGCTAATTAAGTTATAGAGACAGGACAAAAGTTTACTAAGAACTGGTGTTGTTGCAACTAGATAAGAACAATTCTTTTTTGCACTTTTTGACGGAGGTTTTTGTTTGAAAATTATCGTATAAAAAACACTTTTATAAATTATGAAAATAATACATATATTTTTAAACTCATAAGGTTTCTTTTTTCTTAAAACAATTACTATTATTTCCCCAAGAGACTATGCTGCAGATTATGATATAAGCAAATGCAGAAAACAAACAATGAGTAATTACATTTTCAACTTGGCACTGGATGCGAAAAATCCCTTGATTAGCAGGAGTTCGTAAGTCCAGAACCCTGAAGTTCAGACGGGTATCCTGATTGACACGAACAAGCTGTTCTCCAGCCTGCATTTTTCAAAAGGCGAAATTAGCATACACATTTAAGGATCCATTTGCTGGAGCTTATTTGACCACCAGACAAACATGCTTACAATTACCATCAATGTCAAATAGCCATGAAAGTGCAAAACTATTTCATTATCACTCAAAGTGGCGTTCAGGATAGCTTCCAGAAAATACATACCTGTAATGCCTTCTCAATTTCTACTTCACTTCTAGCAGCATCCTCAATATTAATAGGTAGTGTAGGCATAGCCTTACTGATGCAATAAAGTTTCCTCACTTGAACCTCCACCTGCAATGAATAAATATGTATCCTCACAGACAGTCAGATTGGAAACAAAATATCTTAAATAATTCACAAACTTCTTTATTCAACAAAAGAAAACCCAATTTACCCCCTATACTTTTTTCAGTAAGTAATTTTAATTTACCCCATATCTCTTAATGAATACTGAATATTGCCAGTACCATCCACATGGAAACAACTTGCAATTTATTCAAGTGACCAAATCGCCATTTCAAATTATAATAGTACACCAACAATTTCCCCTTCTTTTTTATATACAGACTCTACATGTACTCTCAAGTTTAAAATCAGACCCTACCAGTTTGTCACATATCTTTCTTTGACAAGCAATGAAACGTTTTTTTAGAAGGTAGAAAGAGAGCATAGAAAAAAGTATGCTATGAAGGACAAGACATTCTACCAGCTCATTAAAACAAAAGTGTAAACAAGGAAACGAAAAATCAAAGTAGAAAAAAAAACATAAGAAGTACTCTAATCCACACAAAGATCTCCAATAAGACTTAATATAAAAAAGGGAAGGCCATCAAACTCCTTGGTCACCGAAGCCAACAAGGATGCCAAAAAGTGAACTGTATTCCATATGACTCAAAAGATAGTCACAATTGTACAATTCGAAAGAATGGATGCTTTCTTGTTACTTATAAAACCCAAAAATCCTTCACAAAAGGAGACATGCAATGCCTAGGGATCACTGAACTCAATCATGCTAACTAGAATGACTCCCACCACAGTCTCAAATCAAAATGCCCAATGAAGGAATATATGATCAATGCTCTTTCCCTCTCTCAAACACCACTGCAGTAACAAACATGCATTAGACCTCCTTCCTGAAGCAAATCATAACTATTAATCATATTATGAGCATCTGTGCATGCACACACTTAAACCTTAATGGGCACCTTAGCCTTCCAAATCTCAAAGATGGAGAAAATATAAGAATAAAAGGATTATCAATCAAAGTTCAAATAAAGATTTGGTCCACAACCCACTTGCTCCTATTAGAAGACATGGGATTAAGGAAGAATCATTAAGTGAAGAAATAAAGAAACACAATTCCAGAATTTCCCTATCACTAACATTCCTAGAAAAACTAAAATTCCAAGTGATTGTAGAATATATGGCCAAAATCATATGAGCAATGAAGACATTACGTGCATTTGATAATCGATTGATACAGGGAAAAGACACTCAAAAAGAATAATCTCCAACCCAAACATCCTCCCCACACTATATATGTTTCCTATTTCCCACAATCATTTTGTCATCAAGATCAGACCGAGGTAATCCCAAATAAATTAACTTCCGTGGGCATCAGAAAGCACCTCTTTCAACAATATTATGGTCTCATCCATTAGCTTGGATAACGGAATACCACAGCAGATCTTGTTCCCATAAAAAATCTCCATAACCAGTTGCCCATAAGGGCCACATCTGTTGCAATCAAATTTCATACAAGGCCACCTTTATGGCCTTATCTCTAGACCAGGAAACCAACTCCCAACTTATCAAATGATCTCTCATCCCTTTTCCACTCCCTTCCCACGAAAAATCCCTCCTCATCTTTTGTATCCATTGGTCACCTTGAATGGCATCTTAACGAGAGGCATATAATGAATAGGATACTAGACAAGATAAATTAAACTAAAGTTAAGTCTCCCCCTTTCAACCATTCAATCTCTGTTCAATTTTTTCCCCAACTGGATCCCAAAAACAAGGCAATGGAGATGAATTCAACAACAATTCCATGATCTTCATCTACTCTCCATTTTCCTCAACTATAACAAGCTACTGGCTAATTTGAGGATATGTTTATTTAAAAAAAGGACGAATTACAAAGCAATCAAGCTGGATTTAGGAAAGGTGTAAAGACAAAGTTCGGAGCTCACCCAGTAGTGAGTAAATATTATCAACAATAACAATTGTTAACCTAATAGTCGTACCATTTAAATACAGCATTGCAAAACTTTAAGAATTTTTTAAATAATCGTCCAAATTTAATATAAATATACTTTGAACACACAAAAAAATAAATATATATTTTAAACATACTTAAACCAACATCATACTGAGAATATATATACCTGCTGAGTAGCCCCTTTGATTGGAACACCGGGTATCGAGACAATGCCTTGGATATCAACATAACACTCCTTGCTCAAACCCGTGGCATACTTCACCATTTGGCCACTAACTAGGTCAGTTGCGACAGTCAACACGCATTGGACAGTAAAACCCTTCTCTCTCACCACCACGAATGCTATCTTCTTCCCCACCGCCCGGATTGTCTGCGCTCTTCCCCGTATGAGCACGGACTGGTCCTTCAGGTCCTCCGTCAGAGCCCCGACCTCCGTCCACTTTTTACCGGTGACGGCCTTCGATTGGAGGTCCTCGAGCGGGACGTCGCCATAGTTGGCGACCAAAGGGTCGGTCTCGTCAATGGACACGGCGGCAACGGAGGAGGCGGCCGCGAGTTCTTGGCGGCGGCGCTGTCTTTCTAGCTTGGCAGCTTCTTTTTTGGAAGCTTTCTTGCTTTGAAGGCTGCCTTCGCTTTGTTCATCTTCAGCTTGTGGTTGTGGGTTAGGTGGTTGTTCCTCCATGGCTGGGTTCGTGGTTTCAGAGGACATAGGTGGTTTTCTTGAGATGACGAATCCTGTGATTTTTGGAGTTTTTAAGATTGGAAGTGCTGGCGGCGGCGAACCTATTCTATTCTTCCAGCTATAGTCGGAAGGGGCAAATTGCAAATTCCACTGTCCAAGTTTAATTTCTTTACACTCGGGCCAATCAAATTCGGGCTGAAGCGGAATCATTATAATGAAAGTTGACGCTAATTCTTTCTTAAAGGTTGGTTTGTTTAGCGGAAGAATGGTAAAAAATGTAAAAAGATAAATTTTTTAAAATTTTTATATATTTGGTTAGCATAAAAAAAAAATGATAAAAAAAATATTTTTCTTTCATGCTTGCATTTTCTCAAAAATAACAAAATTTTTTTTCTTGTAAAAAACACAAGAAAATGTAAAAAAGTTGTGATCTATAACTAACTTCTCATTTTACTCTTATTTTTCTTAAAATATTTTATTAGTTATTAATTTTAAAAAAATTTGGTATGAATTTGATTAATCATATAATTTGGCCCAAAGACATCTGTGTTGGTGATTGCCTTATAATTAGGTTTCGAGCCACTTTTTTAAAAAAATTTAACTTTCAATTAAAATTATATATTTTTTTCCTTTTTAGACCGATTTAATATAATTAAGGGTAATTTAGACAATTACAACAAATTTCTTATAACTTTCCTTTCTTTTAAATAATATAATGAATTTTTTTAAAAACTTTACCGTTTCTTTTCTTTCATTTCACTTTCTATCATTTTCACTTTTTATCATTTTTTTCTTCCTAACCAAACGGACCCTAAAGTATTTATAATGAATTTAGTTCATCAAGAAAATTTATTTGGGGATAAATCTATTTTTAATCTTATTAATAAGTAGTTAAGTTTACTATTTTTTTTAAACTCCAAAATACATTTCCTTGAAAACAATTTTAAATTAATTTCTTAATTTGAGAATTATTATCCCTTAATTCACTATCAATAAAGATATGTCAATAAATGTTTTTACATAAATTTGAAATTTAAATTCAAAAAACAACTAATAATATATATATATATTTAAATGTTAGCTTGTTCCAATCAAATTTCTACTTTTTTGTGTATAAATTGTACTATTTGAATTGTACTATTTTTTGTATTTAAATGTTAATATTTTTTTAATGTTATTATATGTATGTATCTATATATGTATGTATATATATATATATATATATATATATATATATATATATATATATATATATATATATATATATATATATATACATATATATATATATAATAAAACAGGACTGTGTTTGAATTTTTATCCTACACACATTTTCCCCCTCAAAACAATCCTATCACTTCCATCACCTCACACTTAACGTTACACATCTCCTCACCTGCACACAGCCGCCTGACACACGCATGGAGTACCACGCCTGTCAGCCCCTCACCATATTTTTCCTTCTTTTCCTCTGCCTTCCCTTCACGCCCTCCCTTCCTCCCTCTCTCTCAACACAGAACACTCTGTTACACCACCTCCAGCGACACCACCGCCAGCGGCACTGCCACAGCCAGGTGTCCCTCTCTCTCTCCCTCTTTCCTATCCCTCTCCAGTCACCAGAGGCGACCCAGCGACCACCATTGATGACACCATAACCACCACCAAAGAATCGCCCAAATCCAGGTATCCCCCCTCTTCGTCTTTCCCCCCTCTCTCTGTCTTCATCTCATTCTCCCTATCTCTGTACACAGCACATCACATGTAACACCCCGCATTTTCTTTTATATATGCATATAGAGATATAGATATAGCAAATAATGGTTGTAAAGATGTGGATAGGGGTATTGAAGTGTGTTTGAACTTTGTAAATTTGAAAAGTAAAGATTTAAAATGTTAATGAAAATCATAGTTGAAATTTAGTTTTAGTGAGTGAAAATATAAAATGTTAGGTCCTATAACTTGTATTAGATAGGTTTGGTGTATAAATATGTGTTGGAGAGGTTTGTGATGGATTTGGTTAGTTTTGGAATGGATTGGAAATGGAAAACAAAAGAAATAGGCAAAACTGGGTAATTGGTACCGGTACTGAATGGTACCGGTACTGAGTACCGGTACCCCGATTCCAGAAGGTTTCTTGACCGGTACTGGGTACCGGTACTGAATGGTACCGGTACCGAGTACCGGTATTACCGAAACCCGACTGTTATTTTAAGTCGCGAACAAGCCGATTTTTCCTCCACTATAAATACATTTTGTCACCTCCTTAGCCTTCATTACACCACTCCAAACCCTAGAAAACATAAGAGAGAAAGAGAGAAACACAAGATCAAGAGAAAACAAGAGATTGAAGGGTTGATTCAAGATCAAAGCCCTAATTTTTCCAAGAACATTAAGGTAGGGGATTTCTTCCTATTCTCTTACATTGAGGCTAGGATTAAATTATATGCATTCTTTTGGTTCAAAATCATATATACTTGCTATTATTTACTTGATTCTTGATCCTCTTTACATTTTCTTTGTTCTCACCATCAAAACCTTAGTGCTTGATATTGTATAACAAAATGACGTTTATGGTGATCTCTTGCTCTTTTTCTTCAAATATGCTATGGTTCAAATTGTGAAATTTGGGGATTTTGTGATTTCTAGTAAATTGAGAAAATGTTTGTAATGATATCTCTTATATGATTGTTGTGATGGACTTGAATTGCTTTCGAACATTGTCGTAGAGGGTTAGAGGTTAGTTTATCCCGGTGGGGGTTTATGGTATGGTTCGAATGTGAGAATTTGTGGGAATTTTATCGCTTGCGTGGTTGTACGATACGAACATGGATTACTATGGACGGGGTATCATGTAGTGGGTATACGTCTTTATATGCCACGCGGGTATGAACTTTTCCTACCACATGGAGTGGGTAGACACATTTGTACGCCGTGTGGATATAAACTTTTCATATCGCTAATGATCACGGGTTAGTAACGTGGGTTGTATCGGGCACACAGTGTGGGTCATCGGGCATTGTACCATAAATTGTTTTGACAAGAGTTTCGGGAAGTATGAGATTCTGCGAGAACTTGTTGAAAACGGTTCATGGTAGAATGAATTACCAATGGTATATGGTGTTTATTTATCCATTTCGATTACTATTGCTACTTAAACTTGAGATCTATTTAAAATGTCCTGCTTTTCCTTCAAAATGTTATATATGCTATTTGTGAAAATGAGACCAACCGTTTTATATGCTTTCCTAAACCTTGTTTGAGTTTGGGAAGATTTTGCTACAAAGCTTCGTGCTCATCCCCTACAATTAACATTTTTCAGATTATGCTATAGAGGAGGAGCTTGGCGCTAATGAGCCGGGCCTTGGGGGAGCCTCATTAGAGGGGTACCTGGATCCCGAGTGGGACATTTAGAGATGCCCTTTTATTTTTGTACTAGACTAGGGACCAATATGTACAAACATTGTAAAGTCTAGTTTCTTTTGAAATTCCGCTGCAATATATTCATGTAATTCTTTTGGGTTGTAATGGCCTTAGTTTGGCTGATTCTTTTGGGATGATTGTTGTGGATAATATATATGGTGAATGAAATATTTTGGATTTGATGGTTAGATAGACCCGGTGTGGTCAATGTATTATACATGTACAGGTTGTGAGTTTTGGGAGAGCTTTCCGTACGAAGGAGACTCTGCCCAAATTTTGTTAAAATTAAGAATGTTTCTTATTTGATGGATATATATTTAGTTGCTCTCATGACATGAATGGTTTCATAGTGTAATGCCGTCCAGTGTGGTATTTGGGGCGTTACATCACACGACACCATAACCACCACCAAAGAATCGCCCACCACATGTCTTGATGCAATCATTTTCTGATTCCTACTCCAAGTTTACCCCTTTCTTTCACCCCAACAGTTTCAGTTTTTCCTGGAATCCACCTACTGAAATCGTATGTCTTTAATTTTGGATACTAAGTTTTGATTTGATAGGTTTCAATACTGCTGATTTTCATACCTACTGAAATCAGGCCTTAGTTTTCAATACCTACTGAAAATCAGGCCTTAGTTTTTCATTTTAATTATAAATTCTTGAAAATGCGAGATTTTTCCTTGGTTTCATTGATTCAAAGGCCCAAGGTTTTCCTGTCTTTTTTCCTCCCAAGGTTTAAACCCGATTTTCCAAATATGTGATGAACAAAGAACAGACCACCTACATAGAATGGTTTGACACTGAAAGAGGTTCGGCAAATTAAGTACCTCTCCCATGTTTGTGACATTATCTGTAGCTTCTAATATATCGGTTCTCATTCAAAATGTACTTATCGCGACCATTTTTTTTAATTTCTTGAATATTTGTAGGTGATCGATGTAACACTTCGTTTAGTGACTTTTTCATTTGTGATCTTCCGAGAGGCAAAAACAGATGTTAGTATAAGTGGTCAGTTTATAGTCCATGGCTTCATTTCAAATACCTCTCTGTTCAACTAGGATGTTTTCGGATGTGTTTTATGCACTTTTTATAACATTTTATTTGATGAATTACACATTCCAAACAAAATAATAGCGCATGATTCGACAATTTTCAACTGTCCAAGAAGATTAATCCCACGTTTTTTTCTTTCTTTTTGGGTTCTACCGATACATATGTTACTAAAATGTGGTGTCATAACATTGAATTATGTGTTCAAATGTACTAATCCTTATTAAGAAAATTAACTTAAGATCATGTTTTTCAGGGTATATGATTCCCAAGGGATGGAAAGTTATGATCTGGTTTATGAGTGTTCACTTGGATCCTGAAATTATCCCGACCCAAAGGAGTTTAATTCTTCCAGATGGGATGTAAGTTCAACACAACTATATATATATATATATATATTTTTTTTTTTTTTCAACTTCTTGGTCATCTAGTGATGACTACATCTGCTGCTTAATGTTGAACGTAGGGGGTAACACCTAAAGCAGGAACTTACCTCCCTTTCGGAGCAGGTAGTAGAATGTGCCCCGGAAATGAACTTGTCAAGCTAGAAATATCTATTTTTCTTCATTATTTTCTCCTCAATTACAAGTGAATTATACTTCTTTCGTTTTTTTTGTGTGTCTAATTTCCCTTTTCTTTATATTACTTACACTGATATTACTTAAGAGCAGCAGTGTAATTCATAATTTTTTTCATTGTACATGTTTGAACAGTTTGATTCTGAGTGTCCCTTAATGTACTTACCTCACCTAAGGCCTAAAGATTACTGCTTGGGAAGAATAAGAAGAGTTTCTTCAAAAACAATATAAACAGAAAATAAGGAACATATGGATTTTCCCATTTTTCGCCTTGATAATGAATACCTTGCTTTCAAATTCTATCTACATTGCTCAATAGTGGCAATCATATGAATCTTTCACCCCAACAGTTTTAGTTCTTGCTAAATTTGCTGATGAGTTTTCTTACTACGATGAATGAGTTTTATGGGTAATTTTCCTGGTTGAGTAGTTGTGTTGATTTTTCCTAGCATTGAGATTGTCTTCTACATTTTGAAAATCTTAAACTAGGGTTAATTTCTAGAAGCATTTTGTATGTGTTGTTCGGTGTTAGTGAGCATGAGATGTGTTTGATGAAGTTCCCAAATGGTAAACCTCCATTATAGATGCTTTGCTTTTTTTTCTTTGTTTTTACTATGTAAACTGTCTGTTTAAGGAAATGGCCATACAATATGTATCTTCAACATGTATGCACTTTAGTTGGTTGCACTAATTCACCTAAAGCAATTTTAGGGGGTTTCACCATTTTGGGTGGGGGAGCATTTGCCCAGCCCAATTTGGGTTTGGGCTCCAAGTGCTTGATAAATGCACAAAAACATTTTAGTATGGTCCATCCAAGTTCTTTTTAGGCATTTTAGTATTTTTGTCATAATCTAATCATACGTTATGAATTGTAAATAGCACTATAGCGAAATGAATAGCCTTGAAATTCCTGTATGATGCTTTTATTAGTATTTTTCTTACTTTATGCAGCTAAAAATAATGGACTTTGGAATCAAGAAAAAATCGGTACTATGCCGCAACTTGTCATTGTTTAGAGCAGTGTGTGTTCTCTATTGATTGTCGAAAAGATGCATTTAAACTTATTTATAAATAGGGTTCGATGAGTAATTAGTTTCATAGGTATTATTTTGTTAATTTTTTTTATTAGTTGAATATGGGTTATGGAGATAGTTTAGACTTTCAGCTTAGTACACGTCTGAGTTCGGCACTTGATTATTTCGTGTCCAAATTCAGTACTTGATTTTTTTTTTAATTGCAGCGTGCCTTCAGGCACGGGTTATTTCTAGTATATATATATTAGAGATAAATAAATAGTGATATTATAGATATGAGAGAGATAATTTTAATGTTAGTCAAACTCCTAAAATTTAGTAATTGTTAGTTTTTAAATTTGTTTTAATTAAACACTCTACTAGGGGTATTTTGGACAATGAAAATCAAAATAAACTTAATATTAGATAAGTTTCCTTGATAGGCTTATTATCAAATAAGTCCACAAAAGGGACCAGTTGTCGAACAGTTTCACTAGGGGTGTTTAAAATTTCGTCCACCCAATCCATTTTACAATTTTATATCATATCTTATTTGATAATTTGGCTTTCGCATTTTTTTAGTCTATTAATGAAATCTTTGTATAATATTTCATAAATATCAAATAGGAATACATGATACTTATCAAATTTTCACATTGCTACTCAATTCAAATGTATATTTAATTTTTTTTTAATTTTATGTGTTATAAAACGACGTTGTTTTGTTTGTCATAAAACAATGTTGTTTAGGAAGCATATGACTTGTGATAGTGTTTTATATATGATGTTTTAGACTATTAGAAAACATTAATTAGATTTGTTGTGTTTTCTTTAGTTTCATTAGTTTATTGTATTGGTTTATATATCTGTATATTATATTTTAATTAATATTCTAGTTGTAAAAGTAGCACAAAAATTTTATAATTGAGTTATTAAAATGACCAAAAATTAATAACTTAAAGTTTGAAAATTTGTGAGGCATTCTGCATTCCTACTTGACCTTCCGAGCTGATTTTCTGGACAGAATTCGGGTCGCAACATTACCTTCAATCGGGTAGGGTCAGCCAAACAAATAATATTCGGCAACTCAACGGCTCGGAACATGGAATCCAAAAATTCCTATCCATCGACTCGGGTGAACAACTCTAAGTTTCACCAGAACAATACTATACTCTAAGGGTTCGTGTGGTTGACATATTATGAATAAATTAATTATTGGATTTATTTTTTTATTTAGAATTAATCATTGGATTAGATTACAATTTATTTAAACGGATATAATATTTTATTTGTCAATCAAATTTTTTGATTATATATTACACATAGAATTATTTTAAATACCTATACTAATCATATATTTTTTGTACACTACAAGAAAAAGGGTTTGTTGCTTTATTTTTTGCTTCGATTAGGAAAACTGAAGTAAAAAATGGAATATTTGCATTGGCATTAGGCCGAAGCAAAAATTTTTGAAGCAAATATTCTATTTTTTTTGCTTCGGCTGAATACCGAAGCAAATAATCTATTTTTTGTTTCAGCATAATCTATTGAAGCAAAAAATAAGAATATCTGCTTCGGCTATCAACCAAAGTAAAAAATTACTACAAAAAAATGAGCTTTTGAATCAAACTTTTTTACTTTGGCTAAAAACCAAAGTAAATAGTCAATTTTTTGCTTCAACAATTAATGCCGAAGCAAAAAAATTGAGTATTTGTGTCGGAAACAATGCCAAAGCGAAAAAAATGTGTATTTGCTTCAATAAGGTACCGAATCAAAACAAGTGTATTTGCTTCAATAAGGCGCTAAAGCAAAAACTTTAATTCAATATGACATCGTTTAGTTTTATTAACTGGAAATAAAATATATGAGGTGGGCGAATGCATTACATCAAAAACGACGTCGTTTTGATGAAAACCCTAAAACTCCCCTAGCCCTTTGCATCCTCAATCCCTTTATTGCTCTACCTAGCCCTGTCGTCTCTCTCTCTCAATAAGCTAACAACGGTACCTCACCACCACCAATGATGCAATAGACGGACTCTCTCTCCCTTTTCTCCAAGTATTTCATCTCTCCTCTTCCTCACTCTCACTCTCTGATCTCTCACGTCTCTTTCCCTTTTACAAGTCAAAGACACACACACATCTGTTTCTATTGGGTCGCTGAACCACCAGCGTCGTCCCAAATTGCAACCCTACTCAATTCATCTCTCTCTCCAAAATAAAAGTTGTTTTACCTTCGTCATATATTATGTAGGTCAATTTTCCCCATTCCCCTATTCCTCACCAGCATCGTCTTTGACAACTACTGCCATCCCACCACAAAACACACCTCGTAGCCATCACCACCTCAATTGATCAATCAATATCTGTTTGAGTTTTAAGTTTCATTGCAAATTTTGTAGTTATGAAAACTTCAACTATCATGTACTTGCAAGGATTTTTTCTTTTTATGAATATTGAAATATTTTCATTTTATTTTTTTTGTGTTGTCTTGTTTATATTTGATTAGTTTATGAGATATGTATGCTTGCCCAGAGAAAATATAATTGTAAATAAAATTTATTTTTTTAAGGAAAAAGGAGTTTTTGCTTCGATAAATTGCTGAGGCAAATATTCATTTTTTCATCTGCAAAGAGTATTTGCTTCGGCAAAATGCCGAAGCAAAGAGGGACTAATTGCTTCGGCACAAAATGACGAAGCAATAAAAGACTATTTGCTTCGGCATAATTCCTATCTTTTGCTTAAATTTTTTTACTTCGGTAATTTACCAATGCTAATACGTTTTTACTTCGGCAATAGGCTGAAACTAACTTTTTGCATCGAACTCTTTTTACTATGCCTTCTTTGCTGAAGCAAAATCCCCTTTTTCTTGTAATGGTACCATACATCCGTATTATGAATGTATTTTAAGAGTAATACTATTGTGACTGTAATTGTTGAACTTCTTCATTGAGACTTTATCACTTGGCACATCATTAGATCGATAAATTATGTCAATTTTTTAACTCTCAATAACATTACTCGTATTCTAATACCACCAAAAAATGTGGTACTATACTCCAAACTAAATGTATTATATTAAAATTTTATAATTATAACCCCACAACTAGCAAAATCCAACTATTAAAGACCCACAATATACTTCATTTGTAGGAATTCTCTCATTCCCACTTCCACTCCCATTGTTCTTCGGCTTTTCACAAATACAAACAAAGAAGTTCTTTTTATTTGCTTCAATGTCAACAAAACAAGAAGATTAAAATAAGATATGTGTCAATCTAGAGTATTAATCCGTAATCGAGCCTGAAAAATATTTCTTAGATGTGTTTTGAAGCACAAAATTCAAGGGCTTCTTATTTTTGTTATGGGTTTTGATAATGTTTCATATTTTCATTGAGAGAGAGAGAGAGAGAGATATGTTTCTATTTTTTGATCATCCAACCTTGTATTATGATCTTTTAGATTTGCTTGTTATTGGTCATGTCTTTTTTGAATGCCATCTATTGGTGAAATTTACTAAATTGTGTTAGTGTAGTCGTTATTTTTTTGCTTTCCAGTAGTCATTGTTTTTTTGCTTTCTTTAATGGAGAGGGAAGCTCCTCACATTTTCCTTGGTGTTGTCACCATTATTGTTAGAGGAAAAAATGTCTTACCTTAGCGTTTTAGAGTTTGACTGGGAAAAATGAGCGTAGATTGCACCGTTTCTCTTACAAAATGAACAAACTAATAGAGACTAGGGTTGGACCAATCGGAGGCACGTCGATGCTTAAGTCAGTAAAGGCTCTAGCAGTAGACAACCCAAATAGTAAGGAAGAAGTGCGTACCTTTGACTCAAGTTTTTGCCCAGTATTTATAATATCACATAGTGTCCCCTCTTCTAGGATTTTTTCCTTTTGGCTATGCTAGGTGGCACACCTATAAAGATAGTCAGACTCTTCATTTTAGCCCTTATTTCCTCCAAAATTTCCTCTTCTTTAGCATATTTATAATGTATTCCTATAATTTGGGCAAATTCCTTATGAATATGCCATTGCCTCTAACTTATCGGGATCATCTTGCCATCATCTTTAGGGGAATATTCTTGGTAAAGGTCCTAATTGTCATCTTGGGTCGGTTTTAGCTCGATTTGATTAATAGCTTTGGCACATTCGTCAAAGCACTTCAATTCGTTGCTCAGTTCATCTTGCTGAGTATTGAGGTTATTGACTGGTTATCATGCGTAGTCATTTTATGCCTCTTCATTTGACCCTCAGGGAATGTTTGCCATGTGACGAATATTATCTGACACTTTTTGATTCTTCATCATTCGGCATTAAATGCAAATCATGGTTTCCTACGAAATGAAGTTCTACACGTCTTTTCCTTTGCATAAACGCATCATATCATTTATTATGAGTGTCCTTTCGCTTGCAGGTGTGATTATTTTGGCACCTTTTTTGCTTTGTTTTTAAATGGTCGTCTTCCTCCATTTTCATATGTTTTTGTACTGTTGGCATTCTCCTTCTTATATAAGTGCCTCATTTCTTATTTTTCCTTTTCTATATTTTTTTCAATGGATCTTTTTAAGAGAGAACAGATAGCAAGCTTTCGATCCAAGTATGTTATCCCAAACAATGTGTTTATTAGAGTGGCGGGTGAGAATGAGCCTCTATTAGGGTCTAGGGAATCCATCCCCATCCCAACTAGAGCTATTATAGAGGGTGGAGTTAATTTTTCCCTCCACCTTTTGATCCTTTGGGTCCTTCACTCACTAAAGCTTTGCCTTATTCAATGTTGTCCAAATTTATTAAGGATAGTTATGGGGGTTGTTGATTTGTAACATCTTGATGAGTGCGTAATTTTGCATATTTCATGGCCTCATTGCAAGCATTATAACTCAACTTTTGCATTTAAGTACTTAGAGTTAGCCGAAATTATGAATAATGTTGATATTTTGATGTTGCAAGTTTTTATTGCTTAAATCATGTATTTTAGGACATTGCAACTATTTTGGATGTGTGGTGAAGGCATGGACACAATACATGAAGAATTGGAGGCTTAAAAGTGAAGAAATCAAGAAGGCATTGGTGCTTGCGAACAAGGGCACCAGTTGCAGCAACAATTGGAAGCACTGCCTCGGAATTCCTCCATTTTGACCATGATCTACTCACAATTTGAAAAAGTGAAAAACATGAAAGTTGTAGATCTGGGTGTCTTCTATTTTGTGTCAAAATATCAGTCCAATCTAACGGTTGGATCAAAAGTTATGCCGATTCTACCAAAAGTGGTCCAGAGCAGAAAAGAGGGTACCGGTACGCGTACCGGTACGCCGAAGTTTCTGGTGTTCGGGGTACCGGTACGCGTACCGGTACGCTCCCCTGAAGCAGCCCCGATGCTCCTGCAACTCAGCCCCACTTGCTTGGGGGTCCCACCATCGATTCTCCCACGTTTCCCCCAACATTTCCTTACACAACCATGTCTCTCTTACACCTTGGGGAAGACTTTTGAGGCTTAAACATTGAAGAAAGGGGGAGGGAAGTGGGCTGCCAGGCTATGCTCTCCCTAGCCTGTCAAAGCCATCCATTCAGCCCTCTCTTGATGGGAGCTCGTTCACACAGCTAGGAGGGACCACCATGCACGAAAATGAGAGACATACACTCCATATATTCAACATTACAAGCTTGTATTGGTGTGGCTACCTAAGCTTAGTTTAGTTCCAATGAAGAAGACAATGAATAGTGCCGAAAGTTTACATTTTTGCATTCTCTTCATTCCATTGTCATGTAATCTCTTGTAAGGATCTTCTAAGTTTAATCTATTGTCTTTAATCTCATTCCTTTCAAGTCTATTGCAAGTTTACTTACATGTTCTTCATTTCACCATTGTTATGCTTTCATGTTCTTCATTTTTAGCTTAAAATGGGTTTTGAATATTTCTCTTCATAGCTTTAGATTTCTTGTTGTAAGTTAATTTTCATGCTTCATGTCTTCATTATATGTCTTTACATTATGCTTGTCTTTCATTTTTATGTATGATTAGGTAGGATTTAAGTTGGTTAATCCAAGGGAAAATTCCTCTTGGGGATTCCATTTCAACTCTTCTTCTTTCCTCCCTTTTGAGTCAAATGGTTCGGTTTGACGGGGTTGAGAGTGGATGAGTTGGTGAGCCTTTGATATTCCGTAGGCCTAGTCACAGTTTGTGCTTAGATTACTCACCAATCTCGTCCCTAGCTTCCCCCGAATCAATCGTTCATTCATGCTCAATCGGAGGAAGGCTTTGAGTTGGCTTGACATTCCCATTGGAGTGAACCTTTGTGGTTAATCAACACTTGCTTTATTTGCATTTTCATTCACAAACCAAACACAAAACTCAAATACAAGATTTTACACTTTCTTTTCACTTTTGCAAAATCACTTTCACAAAACTCCCTTTCCTTCCCTGAGAAGACGACCTTGGAATATTTTCCAAGTAAAACACACGACCACAAAAGACTCCTTTCGATTGGGGAGCATTTTTGTGCACACCGCATCTCATTCCATCTATTTTGTTCATCACATTTCCATTCATATCCATTTTGTTGTTGTTTCCTATCTTCTTGCATCATCCGGAGGGAGAGTGACACTCCCCCATCACTATAAGCCACATACACACATTGAGGGTGAGGGTGATGTTACGAGATTAGGAACGACGTAATTACCAATCAATCACATCTTACGCACCAACTTAGGCTTTGGGGAGATCCTCTACTGCTATATGATTGCCCCCACCTCTGAGAAAATTTATTATTTTAGGGCCAAGAAAACCAAGCGTTATTTGGTCACCCACCTTCATGATTCAGACAAGGTGCCTGATTCAAGGGTTAACTTCTTAGATGTACAAAAAGTTTTGGAGTTTGGAGCTATGGACGCTTTTTGCTGAGGCATGCATGTACTTCTGGGATACGAACCCACCTACAAGTCCTTCATAATAGTCCCTTTATTGTCTTTTCAGAAATTAGCATCTCTAAAAGTTGCTTGTGTGAGTGAAGCATCGTCATCTACGCCGCCAAAGAATACTACGAAGAGAGGGATGAGGCGAGAGAGAGCTATGAGGAATTTTATTGATCTGGTGCTCGGTCTGACCTTTGGGGCGACGTCTATGTCGGGTACTTCGTTAGTGGCGGTTTATCCTCCAATAGCACAAACCAAACTTTTTCCTCCTGATGCACAAATATCCTTGTCCTTTTCACATGAGAGTCTTATTATCCCCTCTTCAGGACATCATTCTGTGCCAATTGAGGCGGAAGGTGATCGTGACCCAACAGAGGACTCTAATTCCATTACCAAGCTGGTTTGAAGGCAAACTGCTGTGAAGAAGAAGAAAGCCACTACTGAGCCATCTGTTGATAAGGCTAGAGGAGCTCAGATCTGGAAGCCTCGGATGAGGGATCATGGTAGGGACATTCATTCGAGGGATTCGGCGGTTAATGATGTCAATGTGGCAGTCGTTCTGGCTAAGGCTACAATCCTTCCATCTGATCTACGGATTTTTGAGGATTTGGATGATGATTATATGGCTCATAGTGTTATTCATCTAATGGTGGTGGTAGGTCATTAATTGTTCCTTATTTTCCCATGATCATTCTTCTTTCAATACTTCACCCACTTTTTGTTTCGATTAGGGCTTGCAACGAGTGCTTGACTTGGGAGCCCGAGCTATTAATAGGGGCAAGGAGGTAAAGAAGACCCTTATGTCAAAGTCTTTGGCAGTGGAGAAGTGCGGGGTGTTTGGAAGAGGATCCACAAAGGCTTTCGAAGAGATTGCTTAGCTATAAATTGAAGTTGAAAAATTGTTCGATCAGAATAAGGAGCTCGATCAAAAGCTGAAGGCAGCTGAACAATCTAAGAAGGCATCTTGTGATGTGGCTACTCTGGTGAAGGAGATCAATTCTTCCCTCCAAGCTGACTTGGAGACCCTCCAGGATTCATTCCAAGAAGTTGAGGAGAAGGCTTATGATGAGGGCTTTGAGAAAGATGAGAATGTGACGAAGGAGTAGATTCCCGTGATTGATGGTTTCTTTTTTAAGAAAGGATGGGATACTACATTGGTGGAGGCTAAGGTCCATGCTGATTCTAAGTTCTTCTCTAAGCATGTTGTGACCATCCTTTCCTCTTTAGGTGCGTTTCTTCCTCCTGCCGATCCTCCTGTCGAGCCTTATATGATCAATGTCCCTATTGTCGATTCTCCTGTCCTGGTCTCATTGATTCATCTATTGTTAACCTTGTTGATCCTTCTACTATTTTTGACCTTGCAGATCCACTTGCTGCAAGTTCTTGAAAAAAAAAATTAGTTACTTATTTTCTCAGTTGTAATTCTTGTTCTATGAATGGAATATCCCGTGTTTTTGTAGTATTTTAGTTCAAAAATAAGCATGCTTTTAAGTTTATCAAATGCTGATTGGCATGCATCATTCCAATCAAATGGTACATCTTGACATATAAGATTACACATTGGTCTGGTCTCATAGTAAAATCTTTAATAAATCTTCTATAGAATCTTACATGTCATAGAAATGATCGAACATCTTTTACAGTCTTAGGTGGAGGGAGATTGACTATTAGATCAATCTTTGACTTATTAACTTCAATTCCCTCTACAGAAACAACATGTCCTAGAACAATGCCTTGTGTGACCATGAAATGACATTTTTTCCAATTCAAAACAAGGTTTGTTTCCTCACACCGAGTAAGGAATTTTTCAAGATTTTCTAAACACAATTCAAATGAATCACCATATACAGAAAAAAACATTCATAAAAACTTCTAAGAATTGCTCCACCATATCACTGAAAATACTCAACACACAACGCTGAAAAGTGGCTAAAGTATTACACAACCCCAAATGGCATTCTTTTATAAGCAAAAGTGCAAAAAGGACATGTAAAAGTGGTTTTCTCCTGGTCCTTGTCATCAATTGCTATTTTTCTTGATCGTTTTCCCTAATCTCTAAACACGAACCCGGATTGTGCGTATATGACTTACAGAATTTGGTGAGTGTCACTCTCCCTCGAGTTCAATGCAAGAAATGAAAAAAATCGTGTGGATGAACAAAAACGTGTGTGTGCAAAAGTGTTCCCCAAGCGTAAAGAGACTTTCAATGTCGTGTTTTACATGGAATGGGTATTCCAAGGTCGTCTCATCAGGAAAGGAAAAATCAACTACTTTTGAATGGTGATTTGTAAAGAAATGAAAATTGAAAAATCTTGTGAATTGTGTTTTGGTAAAAATACAAGAAAGTAAGGTTGGCTAATCCATAGAGGTCATTCCAATGAGAATGCCAAATCGTCTCAATCCATTCAACAAATGGTGTCTCGGTGTTTGATTGATTCGTAGGAAGTGAGGGACTAATGTGGTTGTGTTGGACAAAAAATATCCGAAATGAAAGAGAGTCGATTTCACATACCCAAGAGGAAATTACCCTTGGATAAGTCAACTAAAAGTTTAGCTACTCATAGTAAAGGTAAGAACAAACATAATGTAAGAAGCATGATAGTGAAATGAAATATGAAACTTGTATTGATGCAAGAAAATGTTTAAACTACAAGAGCAAATTCATTCATACCCAAAATATAAAGCTTGAAGATAAAATACCCAAATGTAGAAATGGAAATACAAGAACACTTAGCTAAGCTTGATTACAACTTGAATAAAATATATTAGAGTGCAAAAGGGAAAGATTACAAGTAAAATAAAGCTTACTACAATGAAAATGGTGAAGGAAATGTAAAAACCCAACTTTCTCTTTTTAAAACTTCATCTTCAACCTTGAAGCTTCTCTCTCTAAAAACATGTAAAAACTGAATAATGGTATAAGACCCTCAATTTTCGTCCATCATTTCTCCCTTAGCATGTGTGAACTGAATTGGAATGATTGGAGAGAGGTTGTCCACTTGAACAAGAAATTTCAGTCCAAGCATGCTCCTCCCATGCTTTCCCAACCACCCTTATTCTCTCTTGCTTCCCCATCTCTCTTACTTCAAATCTGACTTTAGGGGTTAGGAGAGCATCATGGGGTGTCAAACATGTCAGGGTATGGTTTGGAGGACAAGAGGTGGGCCCCGGAGGAGGTGGAGTCATGTGAACAGGTGTCTGGCAGATCTAGGCAAAACATACCGGTAGAACGTAGAAAACCTACCGGTAGGTTTTTTCTAGTAAGATTTTCTATCGGTAGGTTTTTGCATGGCAAAGGTAGAAGATTTTTAGTAACATTTTCTACCGGTAGGTATTGAGTCTTCTATCGGTAGGTTTTGAATGACTTCTACCAGTAGGTCTTGGTTGCCTTCTACCGGTAGGTGTTGTCCTGCTTTGGGATTTCTTTGGTTCCTTGAGGTCCCGAGCCATACGTTAAGCGGTCCCTTCTTCCCCATTGACTTTGAGCACTTGATGAGATGTTTTATACACGACTTTGCCTGCTATTTACCTACAATCACACAAATCTCCATTAATTGTGAATTTGAAACCATTTCCCCTAATTTTCACCACAAAACAAGTAATATGGGTGCAATAGAGATGCATGATGTGCAATATTCTATACTCATCATATTTCAATCTGGTTATAGTCGGAATATCCATCCAAAAAATAATAATATGCATGTCCAGCTATTCTTTCCAAAACTTGGTCCAGGAAATGTTGGAAAAATGATATTTTCTGGTAAAAGAGTTTAACTTCTGATAGTCAATACACATATGCCAACCAGTGACTGTACACATAGGGACTAATTCATTTTCTTGGTTTCTCATAACCTTAACACCAAATTTTTGGATATTACTTGTGTAGGGCTAACTCATTTACTATAAGATATATGATATATAATATCAAGATCTAATAATTTAAGCACTTCAGCCCGGATGATTTCCTTTAAATGTGAATTTAATCTTCTTTGTGGCTGTAGGGATGGTTTAGATTCTTCTTCCAAGTATATACAATGAGTACAGGGAAGAGGACTTATTCCCTTAATGTCGGTCACTATCCAACCAATTACACTTCGATGATTTTTTATGACCCTTATCAACTGCTTTTCTTGAATTTCTGACAACTTTGAAGATATTACCACTAGATAAGTTTCATCTTCTCCCAAGAAAAAATATTTTAAGTTAGTCGGAAGAGGTTTCAACTCTGATTTGAGAGCAATAATACTAGACTCAACAGACTTTGTTCCAATGGACAATAACTTTTCAAATTTCAGAACCCATGCTCCAATAGTGGGCATAGACTCAATAGACTCAACATTATTTATAGACTCTAACAATACATATGAATTTTTCCTTATACAAGCATTTTCAAACAAATTATGATTTAATGACTCATTGCAATTTACTTCATGCAATTCTTCTTTCTAATTGGGTTGCTTAGCAATATCAAATACATTCAATTCCAAAATTATCTTAGGCCATCTTTGATTTAATTTTGAGCCTTAGCCATTTCTTTTACAAAATTATATCTCTAGTTAGCCGTGATTGAGCCTTTAAAGTATGATTTCTTTTTCATATAACCTATATGTTAACCGAGCCATAGAAAAATATATTTGACATACCTTTGCTATCTAATTTTCTTGCACCCTCTTTTAAATCAGTATGATATAGAAAAGCAAGAGTAGAAGAAAAGGAAGAAAAGGAAGAAAAGAGCAAAAGAAAAGAAGATGGTGGTTACCATTCAAAGAAAGAAAGTCTGTGGAAGCAACCGAAAAAGAAAGAGAAGGAAAAACAGAACAGAGCCAAGAAAGTGAAAAATGAGAAAAGATAATGAAAGAATGAAATACCATGTATGTGAAGTTTTAAAAAACTAGAAAGAGGTGTGCCACACTACATAAGAAATGATAGCTTTTAAATACCATTGACGTCATTTCTTAAACCCTAAACCCATGGCCACGTTATAACCTTACTAAATTCCTTTTTTATTCCAGACATCATGCATGTGTATTATTTTCATCCTTTCATGAAGATGAAGTGTTGATTATGTGTTTGATGTTGTGTTAGTATTCCTTTCATGAGATTATGCCAAATTCCAATTTTATTTCAATAACCGTTCTTTTGATACATTACATGTGAAATTATTTGTTTTGTTAACAATATTATTATCGCATGTAATTTTTGAGTGATAGTCACTATAACGAGAGTGTGATGTTTGCTGAATGATTTTCAAGAAAGGATTGACATAGAGGCTAATTATTGTACAGCAAAGTGAAGGGTGGTGATATTTTTTTAGTGATTTTCGAAGTAAAGGAATCATTGCACACACACAAGTTTTTCTGAAAATACATGTATAGTGTCACAACTAATGTGTGTTACTCTTATAGTGATTAGGGATAGAAGGCATCCTGAAAAATCATAGGAATGGTGATTTAATTTTATCTGTGAAAAATATGAATTATTATATTCTAACCGTTGAAGTTTGTAGGTAACTTCACTGAAAACCTTCACGAGACAAAACTCGTCCACTAGGGATCACCTAGGGGTTTAATGGTTTGTTGCATGTGCTAAATGCCATCGTGTCATCTATAAAAGTGATTTTATTTTGTTATGTTGTTATTTATTTTAATTACTAGAGAATAGTAATATTTAGGTTAGGGGTGTGATTAACCCTAATGAGTGCGTAATTATAATAGGTTAATCGGTTAATTATGTCAGTTAAAAGAGTTAAAAGAGTCAATGTACGTCAAATTAGGGTTAGTGCGTAAATTAGGGTTAATGCGTTAAACTTTGTTATTTTCAGGGTTTTGTGCAGAAATTGTGCAAACTAGGAGGATCAAAGTGTCAAAGCTTCAAAGCAAGGGGATACAAGTGTAATTCAAACATCAACATACCAAGGATCAAACACCATCAAATCCAGAGACTTAGGGGCATCCCGACGGTGGTGGTGGCGTCCGGATGGTCCCCCAAACCGCCTCAAGCCTCCTTGCATTTCATTGGTCATCTTGTGCAATAAAGAACCCTATTGGGCCATTATGCCACCTCTGTCGCCTTAAGCCCTCTATAAATAGGGCCCTTCAGTTTCATTTCCAGCATGTCCGGAAGGAGAGAAGTCTAGAGAGAAGGAGATATGCCAGAAGAGTTAGAGTGATGCTAGTATATTGATTAGGACAAAATATTGCATAGTTTATATACTTGTTATGCCCTTTTATACTTTCTTTTGTTGTGAATTTGGGGAGAAATGCGTTTAATCTACTCTTTAATGAAATCTTGTGTGAATGAAGGTGAAGAATTGAAAATGTCTTGCGTTAAGGCCCCATTGAAGTGCTTAAAGACAATGGAGTTGTAGGAATAGCTTAAAGGAAGGATTGGAATGTGAAGAAACCAAGAAAAAGGCAAATTGGATGAAAACCTTCCAGAAGGTTGGATGAAAACCTTCCGGAAGGTATGCACTTTGAACTGCCTAATGCCCTGCCAAAACCCTCCGGAAGGGTTTGCCTTCTAGAATAAACCTTCAGGAAGGTTTGCATCGACCTTCCGAAAGGTTTTCACTTGGTCTGCCTATGCACTGCCAAAACCTTCCGAAAGGTTTTGCCTTCTAGAATAAATCTTCCGGAAGGTTTACATCGATCTTCCGGAAGGTTTGGGCCATTGGACAGCTTTCTTCTCTGTTCCTGCATAAAACTTCCGCAAGGTTTCCATCGACCTTCCGGAAGGTTTTGCCCATAAATGCCTGATAGCCTGCAACTCAAGCTCTGCCACTTGGGGGTCCCACAAATGATTCTCCCACTTGTCTTCTGGTATCTCTTACACACATACATGCCTCCCCTTTCCTAAGCTTGGACTTTGGAGGCTTAAGCATTAATGAGGAAGAGAGAAAAAAGGGAAGTCTGGGAAGTGACAAGCTAGGCTTGTCCTAGCCTGCCCAAGGCATTAACTCAGCCCCCCCATTGATGGGAAGCCTCACATACAGGCTATAGCCCCCCATGGACGAAAATGAAAGGGGGACTTCACATTATTCAGATTGTGGAGCATTGTAGAGAGAGAAGCTCAAGGAAGAAGAGATAGTTTTAGAGAGAAAAAGCTTAGACTTTTGTATTTATTCCACCCATTTCACTTGTAATCTTCTGTAAGACTTTTGTAAGCTTCATTTATTACCTTTAATGTCATTTATTTCAAGTGCATTGCAAGATTAGTTACACATTTTAGATTCTACCATTATTGTATTGGGTTTTCCACTTTCAAGCTTTTAAAATGGGTATTCAATGCACTACTTCGTAGTTTAACTTTTCTTGCATTAATTTAAGTTCCAATCTTCATTTCTTCACAATGTCTCTTTACTTCATGTATGTTCCTGCATTAAATATGAGTAGCTAAGCTTTAAGTTGGCTAAACCAAGGGAGAATTCCTCTTGGGTATGCTAAATCAACTCTTTTTCATTCCTCCTCGTAGTGAAAGACTATTTGGTTTGACTAGGTTGAGTGTGGACGTGGTTGTGAGTTCTTGATACACCGTAAACTTAGTCACGAGATATGCTTGAATCCTTACCTCCATTTTAGTCCCTCGCTTCCTATGAATCAATCGAACGTCTAGGCACCGTTGGAAGAATATATTGAGTTGATTTGGCATTCCCATTGGAAAGACCTCTTTGGATTAGCCAACACTTGTTTTCATTTCATTTTAATCAAAAGCACAACTCACCAAAACACAAAACTCAAAGATTTTTACACTTTTTTATTTTTCACAAAATCACTTTCAATATAATTCACCTTCCTTCCCTAAGGAGACGACATTGGAATATTAATTCCAAGTAAAACACGACACTCGAAAGTCTGTCTGCGCTTGGGGAGCACTTTTGTACACACACACACACATACACATTTAATCCCCCACACACGTTTACCCCATTTCTTGCTTCATTCTGAGGGAGAGTGACACTCACCTAACCGTATAAGTCACATACACATTACCGAAATCATGATCGGAAATTAGGGTGATGGAATAACTCAAGCATTTTTGGCGCCGTTGCCGAGGAAGGCAAAACATTGAATTAAGAAGGTGATTTCGAATAACGGAGGTAAGTCCCGTGATTCTCATCACCGACTGAGGTATGTTGCTCCTTGTATATACTTTTGTTTACTTGTTTTTCAATTGTAGATATTGTTTTGTATGTGGGGACGGGACGACCAAAATAGATTGGTTAGGCGACCCTTAGGCCCTAACATGAATATTGACCAAGACCCACCCGAGGATGCCAGTGATAATTTTGAGAATAAGGAGGCTAATGTCCCAAGGGGTGGGGGAATGCAAAACCCTAGAATGCATTTTCCTCCTAGGAATGAAGGGAACAATATCCCCATTGATCCTCCGGTGAGGTCAATGCGGGATTATCTCCAACCCACTCGTAGCACCACTCCCTCATGCATTCTCTTACCGATCCAAGCTCATGCCATCCTAGTTAAGTCGGGAATGTTGCAACTACTTCCTCAATTCCACAGAATTGAAATAGAGAATCCTTATTTGCGTATTAAGGAATTCGAGGATGTAGTTCTAACCTTCCTCACTAATCATGCTATGGAAGACATAGCTCGCTTGAAATTGTTTCCCTTTTTCCTTAAGGACAAAGCCAAAATTTGGTTGAATTCCTTGAGGCCTCGATCCATAACCTCTTGGGCACAAATGTTTTTTGAGTTTTTGAACAAATTTTTTTCGGTGCCTAAAACCACCGCTCTTAAAAAGCAAATCCAAAACTTTTCGAAAAAGCCCAATGAGTAATTTTATCACTGTTGGGATCACTACAAGGAATTGTTACAATCCATTCCACGTCATGGTTTTGAATCATGGCAATTGGTGAGTTTCTTTTATGAAGGTATTGTACTGGGCCATCGACAATTCATTGACATGATGTGCAATGGGGAGTTTTTAAACAAGGATCTCGATGAGGCCCTAGACTACTTTAGTACATTGGCACAAAATGCACAATCTTGAGATATTACGGATCCCACCGATGTACCGAGGTCTTCTCCGAGTAGTAGTCAACCAAGTGGGGGAGGGATGTATGATTTAAGGGGCTGGGAAGATTTTCTTTCCAAAATAGCCAAGCTATCTCGGAAAATGGAGAGTCTAGAAGTCAATAGGAGACATGAGGTGTCCAATGTCTCAAAGACTGAGGAGTTTTGCTCTATCTGTGAGAGTGTGGAGCATTCCATATTAGAGTGCCCTAACATTCCGGCATTTAAGGAAGTGTACCATGAGCAAATCAATGCCTTTAAGCAAACGAGGCAATCATTCTCCCCGCACTCAAACACTTACAATCCGGGGTGAAGTAATCACCCGAACTTTAGTTGGAAAAATGAGAACCCCACTCCTCACGGTTCTAATACATATTCACCTTACATGTCTCCTAAGCAAAATCAATACCAAGGTCAAGGTCAATTGTCTAGCTCTCAATACCTCCGGTCTAATCCGCACGGGTATTCACAAAGCCCGCCTCCACAAAATTTTTCCCAAGGTCCACCTCCACAAAATTTTGGTCAACAAGGACCATCCAACTCATTCACATACCAACCTCCCCATAAGAGGAACTTAGAGGATGTGGTGCATCAATTCATACAAAGCCAAACCACCATCAACAACCAAACTGCCGCAACTTTCAATGACATTCGGACCCAAATCACTAAATTGACAAATGCCATAGGGACATCACAACAAGAGAAGGAAAAATTCCCTGCTCAACCCTAAGAAAACTCTAGAGGCCAACATGTCATTGAGTCGTCCGAACCCACTAAAGAGAGTTGTGAGCAACTTAAGACGATCACCACCCTTCGGAGTGGCAAACAAATAGACAAAACCATTGTGCCAAAAGTCTCACCCAAAGCCACATTGCTAAAAGAGAAAGAGACTAAGGATGACTCCGAGGGGGGTGAGGTGAGTGAAAAAGAAAAAAATGTTGATGATTTGAATGTGCATGCATGTCTCATTCCGGCCCCTTTTACCAATCGTTTGAAGCCACCCATGAAGGTGGCTAACTATTCTGATATCATTGAGATGTTCAAGCAACTTAAGATCAACATCCCACTCCTTGATGCCATAAAGCAAATCCCGTTATGTGTCAAGATCTTGAAGGACTTGTGCACAGTGAAGAGAAAATTGAATGTTCACAAGAAGGCATTCCTCACCGAGCAAGTGAGCTCAATCTTGAGGATAAACACACCACCAAAGTTCAAAGACCCCAGCTGCCCTACCATTGCCATTACAATAGGGAATTGCCAGGTGGAGCAAAAACTTCTCTATTTGGGGGCAAGTGTCAACCTCCCACCCTACTCGGTGTACCAACAACTCCAACTTGAAGAGTTGAAGCCAACCCCAATCACTATTTAATTGGCAGACAGAATCATTAGAACACCAAGAGGACTAGTTGAAGATGTTTTAGTCCAAGTTGATAATTTTTATTTCCCTGTTAATTTTATTGTGCTTGAAACTCATCTAGTTGCTAACCCTAACTCACAAATTCCTGTCATACTTGGTAGGCCATTCCTTGCTACTTCTAATGTCGTGATTAATTGCAGGAATAGACTTATGAAGCTAACTTTCAGAAATATGACAATGGACTTCAATGTTTTCAACTTGTGCAATCAATCGGGAGATGATGAAGAGGTACATGAGATCAACCGGATCGACACATTGGTGGAGGATCACTTGGAGCTAATGAGCACCTTAAAGTTGGGGCAGAAGGAGATTGTTGATATAGAGGAGGTTGATGATCAAAAAGAGTTGGAGAGCTTGAAAGGGGTGGAAAAATGGACCCCTAAATTTGAGAAGCTTCCATATCAAGACAATAAGATCTTTCCATCGAATGAGCAAAAAACCATCTTAGAGTTGAAGCATTTACCATCCAACCTCAAATATTCATTTTTGGGTGAGCATGAGACATTCCCGTTTGTAATTAGCTCAACTTTGGAAGCAAGCCAAGAGGTGGAGTTGCTACGTGTATTGAGGAGGCACAAAGGAGCCATCGGGTGGATCATAGCCGACATCAAGGGGATAAGCCCCCTCATTTGCACTCATAGGATTTACTTGGTGGAAGACGCAAAGTCATCCCGACAACCCCAACGGAGGTTGAACCCAATTATGAAAGACGTAGTGAGGGATGAGGTGCTAAAGCTACTTGACGTGGGAATCATTTTTCTGATTACCGATACTAAGTGGGTTAGCCCCATGCAAGTTGTACCCAAGAAATCGAGAGTCACGGTTACAAATGAGGAGAACGAGCTAATTCCAACAAGGGTGGTCATCGGATAGAGAATGTGTATTGATTACCGAAAGCTCAACTCGTGCACAAGAAAGGACCATTTCCCATTGCCATTCCTCGACCAAGTATTGGAAAGAGTAGCCGGACGCTGACCCTATTGCTTCTTGGATGGATACTCTGGCTACAATCGAATTGAGATTGAATTGGAAGATCAAGAGAAGACCACTTTCACTTGCCCCTTCAGTACCTTTGCTTACCGACGCATGCCTTTCGGGTTATGTAATGTCCCAGGGACTTTTCAACGTTGCATGATGGGGATTTTTAGTGACATAGTAGAGAAGATAGTGGAAGTTTTTATGGATGATTTCTCAGTGTTCTGGGATTCCTTCAGTGGTTGTTTGGAGAACTTGGGGAGATTTCTTGAAAGATGTGAGGAGAAAATTTTGGTCCTCAACTGGGAGAAGTGCCACTTCATGATGACACAAGGGATAGTGCTCGGGCACATTGTTTTGGCAAAGGGGATCGAAGTCGACAAATCAAAGGTGGATACAATTTCCAGCCTCCCCACGTCAAGGGTCATCAAAGATATCAGGTCGTTTCTTGGTCATGCTGGCTTTTATCGTCGTTTTATTAAGGACTTTAGTGCATTGGCCCGATGTTTGACCAATTTACTTTCAAAAGATGTCCTATATGTGTGGGTCGGATAATTGTGAGGCATTGTTTAAAAAACTGAAAAGCATGCTCACTACACCTCCAATTATGCAACCACCCAAGTGGGACTCATCATTTGAGCTTATGTGCGACGCGAGTGATTATGCGGTCGGCGCAGTGCTCGGTCAAAGGGAGGATAAGAGACCTTATGTAATATACTACGCTAGCAAAACACTCAATGAAGCTCAAATGAACTATACCACCACAGAAAAGGAGTTGCTAGCGGTAGTATTTGCATTGGATAAATCCTGGTCTTACATCATTGGTTCACCGATAGTAGTCTATACTGATCACTCTACTTTGAAGTATCTTTTGTCTAAGAAGGATGCCAAACCAAGACTCATCAGGTGGATCCTCCTACTCCAAGAGTTCAACTTGACTATCAAAGACAGGAAGGGAGTGGAGAACGTGGTGGCGGACCATTTGTCCCGACTTGTGGTGCAAGATGCCGATGTGCATATTCCTATCCCTGACTCTTTTCCTGACGAGCATTTACTTTCGATTCATTCTGTTTGTCCTTGGTATGCTAACATATGTAATTATCTTGCTAGGACAAATACCATCGCACTGGAGCCCGGAGGATAGACGGAGTTTTATGGCGGATGTGAAGTACTTTTACTTCGACAACCCGTACTTGTTCAAGTACTGCTCTGACCAAGTCACGAGGAGGTGCGTTCCTGAGAATGAACAACGGGAAGTCCTTGCATTTTGTCATTCGGAAGCGTGCGGTGGCCATTTCTATTCTAAGAAGACTTCGACAAAGATTCTACAGTCAGGTTTTTATTAGCCCTCTTTGATAAAAGATTGTGTCTCTTTCTATAAAGAATGTGATAGGTGCCAGAGATTGGGTAGTGTGACCCGTAGGAATATGATGCCCTTATCCCCTGTGTTGGTAATTGAGATATTCGACTCTTGGGGTATTGACTTCATGGGTCTCTTTCCCATGTCTTTTGGCTACCTATATATATTGTTGGCAGTGGACTACGTGTCCAAATGGGTGGAGGCTATCCCAACCAAGACCAATGACCACCGGGTTGTGGTCAAGTTCTTGAAAGAGAACATTTTTTCTAGGCTCGGGTTGCCTCGTACCAGGGGCGGAGCTAGAAATTTGGGATAGTGGGGGCAAAAATTTTAGCAAGAACAATACTATATGTACTACATTGGAAAAGCTAATGCATTATTACCGTTGGATTAACAAATAAAATGCATTTAATGTTGATACCCTATGCTAATTCAACAATAATAATGCATTATATTATCAAATTAGGCCTTTCAATTATATGTTAGTAACATTTTTTTAACAAAAGTAAAATTTAAAATTTTGAAGTAATAATAAATTAAACGAGGTGGCCCAACGTGTGACTTCTGCTATTGCAATGTCTGGAGTAAAATGTACGTATTTTTATCCTGCATGTGAGAGCGTATTTTTTTTGCGGCTTGAATCTTTAACATTCAAATCATAAAAGAGCAACGTATACCTTATATTTACCATCTTATTGACTAATTTTTATATTATAAAAATATTACATAATAATATTATCATTCAATGTATCAAAATTTACAAAGATGAGAGTAAGGGGATTTTATATTGGGGAGAGAACGAAAAGTTCCAAAATTTCTTGAACACATGTTGAGAGATTCAACTAAATAATCAATAATTGAGTAAAGAAATTTAATCTTAATGTTAGAAATTATTAAGTAAATTAAAATGTATATGAATTTTTATGGGGGCAAATTTAGAATTTATTAAAATTTATATAAAAAAATGTTTGGACAAAAAAATTGAGTAGGGGCAGTTGCCCCCACAAATGTAAGTGTAGCTCCGCCCCTGCCTCGTACTATGATAAGCGACAGTGATTCTCATTTCTATAATAGGCCATTTTCATCTTTAATGCGTAAATATGACGTCACACACAAGGTGTCCACCGCTTATCACCCACAAACCAATGGTCAAGCCGAGTTGACCAATAGGGAAATCAAGAACATCCTAGAGAAAATGGTGAATCCCAATAGAAAGGATTGGTCATTTAGGTTGACCGATGCCCTTTGGGCTTACCGCACTACTTATAAGACAATTCTAGGCATGTAACTCTATAGGCTAGTCTATGACAAGACTTTCCATTTGCCAGTTGAAATGGAGCACAAAGCATATTGGGCCATCAAGACCTTGAACTTCAACATGAGACTGGCCGGAGAGAATAGGAAGCTTGAAATGAATGAATTGGAAGAGATTCGAAGAGAGGCGTGTAAGAACTCTAAAATTTCAAAAGAGAGGGCTAAGATCTTTCATGACAAATCCATTGTAAGGAAATCATTTGAGGCCGGACAAAAAGTGCTCTTATACAATTCTCGTCTCTCGATCATTCAAGGGAAACTTCGATCCCGTTGGGATGGCCCCTATCTTGTCAAGGTGGCCTACCCCAATGGACCTGTGGAAGTCACAAACCCCGAAGATGGCAAAACATTCAAGGTTAATGGCCAAAGACTTAAACCATTCTTTGAGGGGTTTGAAGATCAAGGGGTGGATGAAGAATTGGTGGATCCGGTTTACCCAGACCTTTTGGAGGATTAACTGTTCATATAGTTTCTAATGTACAGTTGCTTTCTTTTATCATTTACTTTCAAGTTATTTTTTTACTTATCTTATCTTTGCATATAGTGTTGTCTTTCTTAGTTACAAAGATTGGTGTTTTTGTCAAAGCTCAAGTGCGGGTGATTAGCACAAAATATTGCACATCATTTGCACAATTGCACCCTTTTATACTTGCTTTTGTGGTGAAAAATGAGAGGAATTGCAATATTTCGAGCTATTAATGGAGTTTTGGTGTGTTTGCAGGTAAAAGAGCTTAAATGGTGCATGTTAAGCCCCTATCGTACTGCTTGAAGTTGATGGAGATGAAGGGGAGGCTTGACGATAGCATGGAAGGTGAAAATACCAAGATTTGAGCAAAACAAGTAAAAACCTACCGGTAGGTTTGTTCATAATTCTACCGGAAACCTTCCAGTATGTTTTGGCTACTGGAGTAAAACCTACCGGTAGGTTTTGCTGAAAAACTCCAGATTCTGCAACTCAAGTTCTGCAACTTTGGGGGTCCCACCATTGATTCTCCCACATGTCCCTAACATCCCTTACACACAGACATGCCTCCCCAACCCTAGGCTTGGACTTTGAAGGCTTATGCATTAATGAGGAGAAGAGGGAAGCCTGGGAGTTGTTGGGTAGGCTGTCATAGCCTGACCAAAGCCATCACTTCAGCCTCCTATGGATGGGAGGTCTATCACACACCTAGGGGAACCTCCATGGAAGAAATTGAAGCATTCATTACACATTATTCAGATTGTAGAGATATAAAGAGAGAAGCTCTAGGAGGAAGACATAGTTTTAGAGAGAGAAAACTTAGATTTTTGCATTTCTTGCATCCATTTCACTTGTAATCTTCTAGAATACTCTTGTAAGCTTCATTTTATTGTCTTTAATGTCATTTATTTCAAGTACATTGCAAGTTTAGATACACATTTTAGATTCTACCATTATTGTGTGGATTTTCCTTCATTTCAAGTTTTTGAAATGGGTATTAAATGCATTTCTTCACAGTTTAAGTTTTCTTGCATTAATTTAAGTTATAATCTTCATTTCTTCACAATTTCTCTTCACTTCATTTATGTTCTTGCATTAAATATGAGTAGCTAAGCTTCAAGTTGGCTAATCCAAGGGAGAATTCCTCTTGGGTATGCTAAATCAACTCTTTTTCATTCCTCCTCGTAGTGTACGATGATTTGGTTGGACTAGGTTGAGTGTGGACGTGGATGTGAGTTCTTGATACACCGTAGACTTGTCACAGAGTATGCTTGAATTCTCACCTCCATGTTAGTCCCTCGTTTCCTACGAATCAATTAAACATCTAGGCACCATTGGAGGAAGGTCTTGAGTTGATTTGACAATCCCATTGGAATGATCTCTTCGGATTAGCCAACACTTGTTTCCATTTCATTTTCATCAAGAACACAATTCACCAAAACTCAAACATCAAAGATTTTTACACTTTTCCTTTTTCACCAAAATCACCTTCAACACAATTCACCTCATTCCCTAAGGAGACGACCTTGGAATACGAATTCCAAGTAAAACACGACACTCGAAAGTCTCTCTGCGCTTGAGAAGCACTTTTGTTCACACGCACACACACACATTTCATTCACACACCCATTTTCCCATTTCTTGCATCAAACCCGAGTGAGAGTGACACTCACCCACACACATAAGCCATATACACATTGAGGGTTCATGTTCAGAGATTAGGAAGGATGGATATAAGTCAAGCAGCAAGGTGTTCTCTAACCCTACTCATCTTTTTACAGTCCTTCATTGCATATCATATTTTTTTTGTTGCATTGAGGACAATGCATGAATCAAGTTGGGGGTGAGGTACACCATTTATTTGATACACCAATGGTTGTGGAAATTTTTGTTGATAATACCAATATTTGTGGTGAAAATCCACCTTTCACATATCATACAGATTTTTGTTTACAATAGTTGCAAATTATTTGAGAATTTTAAATTTTTTTGTGAAAATATCGGAATGTTGATCTGCATTCCCTTATTTAGAGTGTTATGGGTTGTTGATATGTTGATCCTTGCGTTAAACTTTGAATACATGAGCACATTATAGAAGTTCATCCTATACTTGAGTATCACGTATGCGTTGGCTTTTGAACTCACCCATAAGTGCACCTTGAATGTGTAATTTCGATAATTTACGAATTGAGTTCACATTTTAGTGCTTGATATACATAGTAGAGATGAGTAAGAACCCATGAGAGCTTTAGTGCTAATCCTTGTTGGGGTGAACTTACATTTACTCAAGGAACAATTCTTCAATTTTCAAATTTGTTCAATAATCTCATTATGCTTGTTTTGGTTAGAGTGCATTTAGGTAGTTGATTGACTTGTCTTGAAATGCATAATGCCTCCCATGCCTATCTAGAGATGATCTTAGGCCGTCTTTAACTTACTTTGAGCCTTAGCCTTTTTCTTGTAAAATTCTATCCCTAGTGTCGTGATTGAGCCTTGTTAAAAATTCGTTTCCATGCCACACATTTAACCAAGCCGGTGCAAAATGTTAAAAATTTACCACACCTTGATTGTTCCGAGAGCTGACCATAATTGAACATGAAAGAGAAGGAATGGTGATGTGGAAACCCAAAAAAAGGGGTGATGAATGTGGAATTCATATGTTGAATGAAAAAAATAATGATGAATCCAAGAAAAGGGGGAGAAAAAAGGGTGAAAGAGAAAAAAAAAGTGATGAATGAAAGAAGGAAAATGTTAAGGAAAAGAAGAAAATGAGATAAAGAGTGAAGTGATGGTGGTAGACTTGAAATCCCATAAAAAGGGAGATCTTTTTGAAATAAAGGTCATTCACCCGGAACAACCCTCTTTGTTATCCTCTATCCTTCATTTCATGTGCCCCAATATCACCTCAAGGCCCCATTATAACCTTTAAATGACTAAATGATCTAGAGATGGCATGGGGGAAGCACACTTTTAAAGAAAAAGAAAGTTCGATTTAACTACCTAGTGCCCTAGCATTCATTTCATGAGATTATGCCAAGGTTGTTTCATTTTTGTACATGTGCTTCATTTTTGGATTATATGTGAGCATGTTGGTTTGTGCATAAGATTCTATCTCACATATACACATGGAGAGCATGCCAGGATAACCATGGTGTGAGTCATTGTTGAGAGACACCCTTGGTGAGTTTAGCATTGAAGCTCAAATTGGATAGCCAAAGTGAATGTGAACTCCGTTGTGTAATGTTTAAATTACATGTCCATTTCACACACACACACGAGTTTGAAAATGAATGTGTATGTGTATAACTCTAGAATAGGATTTAAAGCCATGGTGTTGATCATGTGTGTTCAGTTCGGGTATTTGAACAATATCGTCATATAGCCCTATACTTGTTGGATGAGGGAATAGTGCTCAACTTTCGATATTTGATAAAATTTAGGAATGCCCTTGTTATTTGAATCTATGTTTTATATTTTGGGTAGTTAAAATTAGAAATACATGTCTTGTATTGAGAAAACATCAAAATTTTAAATCATGTTGCAATTTTGGAAATGACTTTGGGCATGAACTCTCAATTGTGGTTCACTTGTGTGGTTTAAGTTTTTGGTAGATTAGATGTCATGGATAGGGTGTTTGAATGTTTAGGAGTTGAATAAAGTTGGTTTGGATGTGAGTTTTGGAGCTAAGGAATGGTTTTGCAATAAAGGCAAAACCTTCCGGAAAGTTTTCATCGACCTTCCGGAAGGCCTTGCCTATTGGACATTTTTTCCACAGCAGTGAGCAAAACCTTCCGGAAGGTTCTCATCAACCTTCCGGAATGTCTTGCCCAAAATGCTAAAAACGAGGGTTTAAGTTCAAATTTTTTGAAAAAACCTTTCACATTTCCCTAAATTCTCAAGCCCCAAAATTTTTTCTCTCCATATACTCTCTTCCAACCTTTAAAAACACTTCACCAAAGCCCTTACATCTTGCTTCTTTCTTGATTAGGGTTAATTTTGAGTGGTTTGTGGCCAAAAAATTTGGGTGTTCTCCAAAAACCCTAGGTGTCCAAAGTCCCCCAATTTCTCAAGTTCTTTTTTATCTTCTTCAAATCTCTAAATTCCCTTGTTATGGCTCGTTTGGGAAAGGCATCTCTCGACACGTTTGAGCCCATTGAATGGTTTGTGATGTGGTTTTTGACTATCATTGGTGTTGGGGCACTATTGGCCCTCATGGCCCGCACCAAGAGAACGGGTCCGGAGTCCCCACCACCCGCGGGCACTAGCTCCCGCAAAAGGAATGTGGAGGGCCCGAGTAGCGGGGACTGGGAAGAGAGAAGGATGAAAGCGAAACACGACGCTCGGAAACAAAGGATAAATGAGAAAAGCGTCACGTGTGAGAGGTATGTGGACAAGATCTCGCTTGGCCCAAACGACGAAGTGGTGAGGGTGATCGAGGGACGTGGTTTGGATATTTGGTTTGAGGAGGTGAATGGCTACAACTTGGGGCTATGTAGAGAATTTTATAAGAAGTTGGCGGTGTTAGGTGAGGATGGGAGTGTACTAAGGACAAATGTGCGGGGGAAGACTTTCGATGTGACCCCAGACATGATTACTACATTGTTGACATATCAGCGGCCTCCCCCTACTACCCCGATCTACACACACAATGTTGAAGGGGGTAGGACACTTTCCGATTATGTGAGGCTCACCTACAAGGACCCGACCACTTTCAAAGGGACAACTTTGGTCGGGGGCCTCAAGCACTCCTATGGGGTGATGAACAAGGTGCTTCACTACAACTTGATGCCTAGAGGGTCTGAGAAAAGCCTAAATATCGAGAAGCTAGCCCTCGTCCATGCGTTCATGATGAGGAAGGTGATTGATGTGGCCCTATTAATATGGGAGGAGATGAAGGAGTTCGCTTAGGCTGCAAAACCAAGGCGAATCTCCCCTTCGGTAATTTCGTCACACATATGTGCTCTCACTACAAAGTGAAGTCCTATGCAGATGATACGCTGCTACCCCCGGAGACTGGTGCCATTGAAAGGTCGAGCAGTAGTAAGAGGGCAGCCAGGACAGGGGGTGAGAGAGCCACGACATCGGGATCGGATACATCATCTTTTGAGCCTGCCACTTCTGCCCCAGCCCGCACTGTGCCGTAGCGTCTGGACGCCCTGGAGACCACTATGCATGGGTTTTCATTGATGGTGATGAGACTATTCCAGCACACTTTCCCGGGCGAGCCCATCCCCGATGGACCTTCGCCGCCTCCAGCTGGACCAACGACCTCCGCTCCCATACCTTCTACGACTGTTGAGGTGGGAGATTTCGACGACGACGACGATGATGAGGATGAGGGGAGTGAGTCCGAGAGTGAGGCTGAGGATAAGGATGTTTTTGATGACGATGAGTAGGATGCCTCTTATGTTTGTTTCTTTTGAGTTTAGATTGTACACAACTAGGGTTCGTTTTATCAGCCCAGTAGAAGTGTCTTTAGGATTTTGGGCCGTTTTTGTTTGGAACTCTAACCATTTGTACTGAAATTTTGTGAATGATTAATGAAAATACCACAGTTGTTTCATTTTATCGTTGCCCAAGTCCATTTATTTAATTGCATTGTGATTTTTATATTTTGAATGTTTGTTTATTTACTTGTATGAATAGGTTGTGTTAGGTTATATCTTGTCTGTTGAAATGAAGTTTGCTGGGGACTAGCAAAACTCAAGTTGGGGGGTGTGATTAACACAAAATATTGTATAGTTTATGTGCTTGTTGTGCCCTTTTATATTTGCTTTTGTTGTGAATTTGGGGAGAAATGCGTTTAATCTACTCTTTAATGAAATCTTGTGTGAATGTAGGTGAAGAATTGCAAATGGCTTGAGTTAAGCCCCCATTGAAGTGCTTAAATACAATGGAGTTGAAGGAATAGCTTAAAGGAAGGATTGGAAGGTGAAGAAACCAAGAAAAAGGCAAATTGGATGAAAACCTTCCGAAAGGTTGGGTCACAAACCTTCTAGAAGGTATGCACTTTGAACAGCCTAATGCCCTGCCAAAACCTTTCGGAAGGTTTTGCCTTCTGGAATAAACCTTCCAGAAGGTTTTCATCGACCTTCCGGAAGGTTTTCACTTGGTTTGCCTATGCACTAGCAAAACCTTCCGGAAGGTTTTGCCTTCTGGAATAAACCTTCTGGAAAGTTTACATCGACCTTCCGGAAGGTTTGGGCCATTGGACAGCTTTCTTCTCTGTTCCTGCATAAAGCTTCCGGAAGGTTTCCATTGACCTTCCAGAAGGTTTTGCCCAGAAATGCCTGACAGCCTGCAACTCAAGCTCTGCCACTTGAGGATCCCACATATGATTCTCCCACTTGTCCCCTGACATCTCTTACACACATACATGACTCCCCTTGCCTAAGCTTGGACTTTGGAGGCTTAAGCATTAATGAGAAAGAGAGAAAAAAGGGAAGCCTGGGAAGTGACAAGCTAGGCTTGTCCTAGCCTATCCAAGGCATCAACTCAGCCCCCCAATTGATGGGAAGCCTCACACACAGGCTATAGACCCCCATGGACAAAAATGAAAGGGGGACTTTTCATTATTCAGATTGTAGAGCATTATAGAGAGAGAAGCTCAAGGAAGAAGAGATGGTTTTAAAGAGAGAAAGCTTAGAGTTTTGCATTTCTTCCACCCATTTCACTTGTAATCTTCTCTAAGACTTTTGTAAGCTTCATTTATTACCTTTAATGTCATTTATTTCAAGTGCATTGCAAGATTAGTTACACATTTTAGATTCCACCATTGTTGTATTGAGTTTTTCATTTTCAAGCTTTTAAAATGGGTATTCAATGTACTACTTCATAGTTTAAATTTTCTTGCATTAATTTAAGTTCCAATCTTCATTTTTTCACAATGTCTCTTTACTTCATGTATGTTCTTGCATTAAATATGAGTAGCTAAGCTTTAAGTTGACTAATCCAAGGGAGAATTCCTCTTGGGTATGCTAAATCAACTCCTTTTCATTCCTCCTCATAGTGAAAGACGGTTTGGTTTGACTAGGTTGAGTGTGGACGTGGTTGTGAGTTCTTGATACATCGTAAACTTGTCACGGGGGTATGCTTGAATCTTCACCTCCATTTTAGTCACTCGCTTCCTATGAATCAATCGAACGTCTAGGCACCATTAGAAGAATGTCTTAAGTTGATTTGACATTCCCATTGGAATGAACTCTTTGGATTAGCCAACACTTGTTTTAATTTCATTTTAATCAAAAGCACAACTCACCAAAACACAAAACTCAAAGATTTTTACACTTTCTCATTTTTCACAAAATCAACTTCAACATAATTCACATTCCTTCCCTAAGAAGACGACCTTGGAATACAAATTCCAAGTAAAACACGACACTTGAAAGTCTCTTTTTGCTTAGGGAGCACCTTTGTACACACATACACACATTTCATCCCACACACACGTTTACCCCATTTCTTGCATTATTCCGAGGGAGAGTGACATTCACCTAACCGTATAAGCCACATACACATTACCGGAATCATGATCGAAAATTAGGGTGACGGAATAACTCAAGCATATATCCAAAAAGGGTCAGTGAGTGTGAGAGAAAGTCAGAAACAGTGCGGCGAAGCCCTACCGATCCACTTCCAGCCCGATTTCTAGCTTACCTCCGACTGAAGTTTTTCTTATTTTCTACATTTCTGTTATACCTTTCTACTTAGAGGGTTGAACCTTTGCCACTTTTGTGCCCTAACTGGTATTAAGGGTGGTCATGTTTCAACTATTCCTCGGGGAAGGAGTGTCGTTGTTTTGTTTTGTGTTGTAATGGAACTGTCTTGCATCTTTTGCTTGTCTGTAGCAATGGGGTGTGAGTAGTCCGCTTTTACCCTTCGGTGAAGGGTGAACATATGTAAGATATTGTTCTAGTTATTGGAATGCCGATGTTATAACTATGCTTTATTGTTATATATGCATCTCATACTGATGGATGGTTACATTTATAATATGCTCATGATTATGAACACCGAGTGGTACCTAATGTTATATACCATACTATCTACTAGTTATGTACTTCATGCATGATATAATGATGTACGTGATTGGGCATTACGTAACAGTCGATTGATTGGTTATAGACGGGTTAAATCTCGGCATAGCCAATACTTTTGATTCAATGCGTAAACTGGAATCTCGTCATCAGTGAATCATCAACCTGAGGGTTGAATAACTGTAGTATTCCTTCTGAATGGCTTGCCTTCTAGTTTACTATAGTCGTTTAACTGTTGCATGGTACAGTTATGCCGATTGAATAATTCAAGTATTCCTCCTGAATGGCTCGCCTTTTGGTTTACTTGGGTTATTCAATTGTTGAATAGAGATATACATGTCGGCTACCCTAATCAGTTGCTAGATAGGATTAATATACATCATACCTACCGGTTGACTTTCTTGTAAAATGGGGGTTAATTGTTGTAAGGTGACATTTCCAATACTTAGCCAATATAATGCATATGGGATCCCTGATCTGGAGAGTATCTTTTAATTATTGCATTTTTAGTATCTTTTAATTATCATACCTCTTATCTTTTAATTACTGCAGTTTTAATTTTAGTTTATTTTACTTGTTCTAAGCTCACACCACCAGCTATCTTATTATAATTTGTAACTATAACAACTTCATTGTTTTCATTTTGATTTCCAATATTCAGTTCCCTGTGGGTTTGACCTCGGACTTAAACCGAGTATTTTATTGCAATTTGACCACTTATACTTGGGTGTAATACCACTATTCAGATTGAAAGTGAGTCAAGAATTGCAGGACATGCATTATACTATTTCCTAGATGGATATTCTGGGTATAACCAAATTGAGATAGCACTAGATGACTAGGAGAAAACAACATTCAGATGCCCCTTTGACACCTTTGCATGCATTCAAAAGGATGTTGTTTGGACTTTGTAACGCTCCTGCAACATTCCAAAGGTGCATGTTGAGTTTTTTTAGTGATATGGTTGAGAAATTTTTGGAAGTGTTCATGGATGATTTTTTTGTATATGGTGATTCGTTTGATTTGTGTCTGACAAATTTGGAGAAAGTGTTGATAAGATGTAAGGAAGCTAATCTAGTGCTCGATTGGGAGAAATGTCATTTCATGGTAACACAAAGAATTTTCCTAGGTCACATTGTGTCGTTTGAAGGCATGAAAGTTGACAAGGCAAAAATAGATCTAATTGAAAATTTGTCTGCTCCCAAGACTGTTAAAGATGTCTGACCATTTCTAGGACATGCAGGGTTCTATAGGAGATTCATAAAAGACTTTAGTACCATATCTAAACCCATGTGTCATCTCCTAAGTCAGGATGTAACTTTTGTGTGGAGTGAAGCATGCCAAAAAGCTTTTGATAAGCTTAAGGGTATGTTAATTTCTGCCCTAATAATGGAACCCCCTGACTGGACTCTACCATTTGAATTGATGTGTGATGCAACTGATTATGCTATAGGAGTTGTGTTGGGACAAAGAAAGGATAAGAAACCCTATGTAATTTACTATGCAAGCAAAACTTTGAATGATGCTCAAATGAATTATTCCACAACTGAAAATGAACTGTTTGCAGTAGTTTTTCCTCTGGAGAAATTTCGTTCGTACCTTGTTGGTTCATCTGTTATTTTGTTCACTGACCATACATCATTAAAAATTTTGCTCACAAAGAAAGATGTCAAGCCGAGGCTCTTAAGGTAGATACTCTTATTACAAGAGTTTAATCTGATCATTAAGGACAATAAAGGTATTGAGAATATGATGGCAGATCATCTATCCAGGTTAACATATGAATTTCATGAGGATGGCCTACCAATTAATAAAAATTTCTCTGATGAACAACTGTTCACAGTCATGGAAACACCATGGTACGCTGATATTGCTAACTTCCTTACTACTGGTACGTTTCCTCCTCCCTTTACAATGATGGATAAGAAGAAACTTCTGAGGGAGGTTCGTAATTTTTTTTGGGAGGATCCATACGTGTTTAAATACTGTAAGGATCAAATCATAAGGCGTTGCATCCCCAATCATGAGAGCAGAAATGTAATATCTTTTTGTCATTTTGACGTGTGTGGTTGGCATTTTTCATCTAAAAAAATCGCTGCGAAAATCTTGCAGTGTGAATTTTATTGGCCCAAACTTTTTAAAGAAGTCCATGCCTTTTGTCTAACATGTGATAGATGCCAAAGGTTGGGAAGCATTTCTAAAAGAAACATGATGCCCTTAAACCCAATTCTGATGATTGAAATTTTTGACTGTTGGGGCATCGATTTTATGGGACCATTTCCCTCTTCCTTTGGCTATCTATATATTTTAGTGGCTGTTGATTATGTGTCCAAATGGGTTGAAGCAATTCCATGTCAGAATAATGATCACCGAACAGTGATCAAATTTTTAAAAGAAAACATTTTGTCCAGATTTGAAATTCCTAAATCCATTATAAGTGATGGGAGTGCTCATTTGTGCAATCGTCCTTTTTTGGAATTTGATGAAAAAGTACTTGATTACTCATAAAATTGCAACCCCTTATCATCCACAGAGTAGTGGACAGGCTGAATTAGCTAATCAAGAGATCAAACTAATTTTAGAAAAAAAAGGTAAATCCGGACCGCAAAGATTGGTCGTTAACACTAACTGATGCACTCTGGGCATATCACACTGCTTTTAAAACAGTTTTAGGCATGTCTCCTTATCGATTAGTCTATGGTAAGCCTTATCACCTACCTGTGGAATTCGAACACAGACCATACTAGGCCATTAAAACAATGAACTTTGACCTAGACAAGGCTGAAATCTCAAGAAAACTTCATATTAATGAGTTGGAAGAGTTGAGAAATGAGGCATATGACAATGCCAGAATTGCAAAGGAAATGATGAAAGTTTTTCATGACAAAAACATAGTGAGAAAATCCTTTGTCCCTTCACAAAAAGTCCTCTTATTCAATTCAAGGCTCTGCCTGTTTCCTGGTAAGTTGAGATCGAGATGGACTAGACCTTACATTGTCAAACAAGTGTTTGGACATGGAGCAGTGGAAGTGGAAAATCCATCAAATGGTAATATTTTTACTGTCAATGGTCAACATTTGAAACCATTTTTCGAAGACTTTGTTGAAGATGTGAAAACCATTTTTTTAATGGATCCAGAATATTCCTCCGAGATTCGCGCCTATCAACACAAAAAGGGGTCGGCTCAGGAAAAATTCAACACAACCCGTCCCGAAAGGACGCCTTATATAAGGCCTCCAACCCTTTCCCTTTTCCCCCAATCCGCCACTGTCTACAACTCCATGATCACACACTCCACAGACACGATCCTTTGTTTAAAATTTTAATTATATACTTGCTTATGACTGTCCTGCTTCTGTTTTCACTCACACACAAGAGTTTCTATCCTAGCCGAAACTCTCATCTTCGTAAAAATGATTAATTTGTGTATTTTGTTTGTAGGCATCGGCAGATGAACAGATCTCTACTTTCAATCCTAACTCCACTTTGCGTATACTAGTAAATTCGATACATTGGGGACAATGTTGAGTTTAGGTTGGGGGGTGAGAACTAAAGTTCAGATTTGATCATATTGCATATTTTTTCATGTATTTCATATTTATACAGTATTTATAGTATATATAAATACAAAAAAATTGATGATCATGTCTTTGAAGCAGCTTCAATCGTCTTTGTGACTAGCAGACGTTAAAGAACCAGATAGAGTGTCTTAAAGCTTAGAAAGCATGGATTGTAAGATTTTTTGGTTCAGTTTAGGCATTTTACGCACTTTTCCATCTGATGTGCATTTTTTGATAATGAGAAAAACAAGATTGGTAAGAAAAACTGAAATCCGAGAACAGCAAGCAAAACCACGGTGTGACAGAAACACTTTTGCTAAACATCATCGTGTCAAAAGACTTGGTACCTGTAAGCAATGTGGTAGAATCTTTCATATGAAAGAATATAATCAGTGTTCTGAACCAATTTTCGGTCGTGCACTCGATCGATTAGACTGGATAGTGAATGGGAAGAGTAAGGATTATCTTGAGACGCCATGCTATTCCGGTACTATACTCACATGTTTTGTACGACAAAAAATTAGAAGTGTCACTGATTGTTCAAATGGCATGGAGACAGGGGAAGACTCGGATTAGACTGCTTTTTGACAAAATTGTGGAAAACTGTGTTTTTGGGATGAAAGTCAAATATCCGAACTTTTTGTAAAAAGTGTAAATATCTTTTTTGTTAGATGTACAAAATCCTTTTTGTTGAAATAAAATGTGGGTCGAGTAAGAACTGTCCTAGAATACCAACATGAAGCGTGGGTAGGGACTTATCCTAAGACGCCATGATTTTTTTTTCAAGTTCAATTTGTGTGTATAACTTTCTTTTAATGTGTGTATATAAATGTGCATAATATTGTGATTTTTGATTTGGCGTTCAAACACCATTTAACGTTCGAACGTTGGCTGCTCACAGTACTTTGGCCTCTATAGGACATCAAAAGTACTGGGAGCTCCAAACTTTCGAACGTCTGGGTAACATTTGAATAAGGACCCAACGTTCGAACGCCAAAGCCATGTTCGAACGCCCGGAGCTTACAGTAATTTGACCTCTGCAGGACATCAAAAGTACTAGGAGCTCCAAATGTACGAATGCCTGGGTAACGTTCGAACCATCTGTTAAAAATCCTTCTATACACATTCTAACGTCAGTGACGTTCGAACGTTGGATGCTTGCCTATAAATACCTGGTTCATCTTCTTCATCTCAAACCCACCCAAAACTCTTGAAACCCCCCAAAACCCTCAGTGACTCTTCACTTCCTAGCCCTGAAAACCTCATCCATTTCCAATTTCTACCCAAAATCAAGCATCCCAAACACATTACCACCTCATTTCTCACAAGAAATCCAAACTTTTCTTGCCCTAAAACCCCAAAAATTCGAGAATCATGCCTCCAAGAATGAAGATGCCTGCTAGGCGCAAGGCGGCCAACCAAGAGCCAAATTTTGTGGAGGAAGTGATCGAGGAACGAGAGGGAAGGCCACCCATAGTTCGAAGGTACGATAAAACCCGATTTCCCAATGCTCTCAAGGCGGATAGGTATGACAATTTTTATGAAAACCAAGCAATTGTTTGTGAACGTTCAATTAAGTTGATTGATTTTGTGGAATTGGGGCTTTATGCCAATATGGAGGCGAGGGGATGGACTATGTATATAAGGAATGGAGGGGAGGCGGTGAAGAAATTGGTGTGGGAGTTTTACTCTAACGCCGAAATTGTCAATGGGGAGATTAAGACATATGTGAGGGAAGCTCACATCAATGTCGATGTTGATTACATTGTGGAGATGAGGGCCATACCAAGGGTACCGAGGCCAAGCTACCCCCCGAGAAAGAATGTGGGGATGGATGAGGTTAGTGTGGAGTTGACGGGCTTGGCGACGTTTGCTTGGGGAGGACGAAGATTTTTTAGGCAAGGTGAATTGATAGACAAGTACAAAATGTTGAACTTGATTGCCGTCTCCAACCTTGCCCCCATCGAACGGAAGAATTAGATACTCCCAGAGATGGCCCGATTGTTGTACGCAATAGGAAGGGGCCAAAGCATAGACCTCCCGTCTTTGATCTTGATGGAGATGATAAAGGGGTATGATGTGAAGGGGAATTCACTCCCCTTCGGTACACTTGTAACAGAGATGTGCCTGGACTAGGGAGTGCAAGTCAGGCCACAGATGGGAGTGCAAAAACAGATGGGATCGTTGAACAAGGCGTCCTTCCGAAGGAGCCAAGGTCACAACGGCGGCCCAACGGCGAGACAGGATGTGCCACCCGCCTAAGGCACCGATGAGGTGCAAGATGCTTTGGACGCCGAGGAGGAGAGAGAGCTCGAGGCACAGGCACAGGCACAGACATAGGCATAGGATGAGGCAGGTACCAGCACCAGCACCCGACGGTCACTATGGGACATCATGCTTGGTATCGAGGCTAAGCAGGATGAAATTCTCCGACAGCAAGATGAGATTCTTCGCCTTTTGAGGGGTGGAGCTGGAAGACCATCAGACGCTGGAGAGACGAGAGAATGAGAGAGATTTTTGTACTTAGAGTGGATGGTCGTGTGCTATTTCTTTGGATAATTTGAATCTTTTTTGTGCTAAACGATGATATTTTGTGAAATGATTGAATTAGTTTTTATTATATTTATCTTTTTAAATGCATGTGTTAGCCTTAGCATTACATTGTTATCTATTAATAATTGATGAAAAACAGATGTAAATATTGAGATTGTTTGCTAAAGTGACTCATCACATGATCGGTTTGACACCTCACCTAACAATCCAGACTTAAAACCACATGTCTTTGAAAAAAAAATGGTATTTTCTCTATTCTTAAATGTCAAATGTACATTGATATTTGTTATTCTTAAAGTAGAAGATGGCTAGACTTGAAAATGGAATTGATATATAACCGACATTCTTTGAAAACCCGACATAACCAGTGGAGATAACAAAGAATACCATGGTAAGTTTTCGGGCCTTGCGATGCTTTTGAGAGAAAATCAACATTTACTCAAGTAAGGTTTTTCACTTTCTATCCTTGAATAGTCTCATTAAAATTGTTATTGATTGACGCAAATAGAGTAGTCTATTGATGTATCCCACAAAGAATCTGTTCATACGACACATACATGTGCACATGCTTGAGAAAGGATCTTAGGCCATCTTTGATTTAATTTTGAGCCTTAGCCATGTCTTTTACAAAATTATATCCCTAGTTAGTCGTGATTGAGCCTTTAAAGTGTGATTTCTTTTTCAGGTAACCCATATGATAACCAAGCCACAACAAAATATATTTGACATACCTTTGCTATCTAATTTTCTTGCACCCTCTTATAAATTAATATGATACAGAAAAGCAAGAGAAAAAGAAAAGAAGATGGTGACTACTGTTCAAAGAAAGAAAAGTCTGTGGAAACAACTGAAAAAGAAAGAGAAAGGAAAACATAAAATGGCCAAGAAAGTGAAAAATCAGAAAAAGAATGAAAGAAAGAAATACCATGTAGGTGAAAATTCGAAAAGCAAGAAAGGGGTGTGCTACATTACATAAAGAAATGATAGCTTTTGAATACCATTGACGTCGTTTCTTAAACCACTAACCCTTGGCCACATTACAACATAAAAAAACCTAACTGATCTTAAGTCTGATGCATGTGTAGGTCGTCAATCAAAAGTGTTGGGATATGTTAATAGTATTACTTTATTTGTATCAATATTCTTTCATGAGATTATGCCAAACATGATTAGTCTGTTTCCTTAGATTTCACTCCCGTACTAATCGTGCATGTGAATTTACAATTAGCATTCTTCTGATCACATGCCCTTTAAGAGAAAAGTCACTGTAATTGAAGAGAATTTTTGCTGAGAGCATTCTAAGAGAGGTTTGTGAAGTCAAAGCTATCTATAGAGGGTTGTAAAGAGAAGTGTTTGTTATATAACAATTCTTGTCGCTAGAATGATTATTTTGAGTACATAGGGAATTTCAAATACCAATGTGACAAATGCTTATTTTTGCATAGAATACGTACATATGAAAGAGAAGTGTGTAGGAGATAAGTCGAAATTGAGGGTTGGGTGTCTCAACGATCATGGTGCTAACTCACTCTGACAAGCAATCTCACACTCACACATCTATTCGACTGAAGTTTGTGGGTAGCTTCACTAAAAACCCTCACGAGACAATACTCGTCTGCTAGGGAAACCTAGGGGTTTAACGGCTTGTTTCATATGCTAAATGCAACTGGATGACCTATGAAAATGGCATCGTAAATAATTTCTCGTTCAATTGTTGTTGTATTCTAGAGACTAGCAATATTTAGGTTGGGGGTGTGATTAGTAGTTAAAATTAGCAACTTACTATGCCTTTTTAAGACTAATTATGTTTTGATAGAGTTTCAATGATGACATTTTAGGAGAAAGATTGTACAAGGGCTTAAAGTCAATGGATACCAAACTTTCATGCAACACCCACAAGTTCTGGAAGAAAATTGGAGAAGTTGAAACAAGGCATGAACGTTCGAACGCCAATCCACGTTTGAACGTCCTCTTAAATTATTTGAAGACCAGACTACTGAGGTGATGACATATGGCGTGTTGCAGTTATTTTCATTGAAGACCAAGAGCTACTTGAGTACAACGTTCGAACACCAAGAAATGTTCGAACGTCCTCTTGAATTATTTGAGAACCAGACTGCCAGAGTGATGAGACATGGCTTGCTATCAGCTGTGGGTGACAAGAGCCACTTGAGTCCACATTCAAACTCCATTAAGCGTTCGAACGCCCATAACAGAAGATAGGAGTAAACGTTCGAACACCATTCAACATTCGAATGTAGTCCCTAGACAAGCTGCAAAGTGGTTGATTTTCTATCTGGACCTTGGGGCATTCACTTGAAAATTAAAGACTTTGTACTATTCTTTTACACTTCTTTACCCCCTCATCTTTGCCTATAAATACTCCCATTGTGGGAGCTTCAAAGGGACTTGAACTTATACTTAGACTTACACTTGCATACACTTGCACTTAGCTATAGACAGACATACATAGAGGGAGATAGATCATCTTTTGGTTGAGGAGGAAACCCTCCAAAAGTGACTAGTTTTCTTCTACTTTCATTATTAATTTCATTTGCTTCCATTGTTTGAGCTTCCTTCTTCCCTTGGAGGAGTGAAAATCTTCCACTTTTCTAGAGCTTTACCAAAGCCGTTAAGGGTGGAAAGTGATTCACTCATTCTTCGTTGAATAAAGACTCCTTGTGTAGTGTGTTTTACCTTGTAACTCCTCTACTTGGAGGGATGAGAATCACTCACTTTTCTAGTTTTACCAAAGCCATGAAGAGTGAGTAGTTTCTCATTCACTCTTTAGTAAGAGGTGATGGACATGTATAAATCATTCGGAAGTTATATTTGTGCATTTCTTTTATGTTTAATGATTTATATTTTACTTGCTTATTGAGTGATTGAATGCATCTAGCAAAGCTAAGGTACTTTGCACAACCATGAGTCCTTTCTATGACATAGATGACTCTTGGCATAGGAAGACTCATTGGTTCTCTACAAGTACTCCTGCTAGATTTTCATGACTACCTTTCAATTTTCACTATTATTGTGCTTCAACTAAGAATGGAATACTAACACTGTGGTTGGATGCCTTGTAGAAACACTTGCTTGTTTGTAGACGGGTTGAGTCTTGGCACAAACAATTCTTGTAAATCTCTACTAAGACACGGAACCATGCTCTTAACTCTCACAATCCATCTTTTTCTTCCGATTAACTTTATGTTGACACAGGGGTTAATTGAGTTCCCTAGCACAAGTATAACAACCGAATGATTGACTACATGTCCAGATCCTCGAGTTAAAGGGTGACTTTTACATTTGAAAGAATATTATATTTTGTCTAGAAAATCTCCTTGGAAAGAATCTTATAATTTTTCCTGGAAAAATTCATAAAGAACATCACATTAAATCTCAAGGGTTCTAGTCACTTTGGTCTCTGTCACTACTTACTTCGAAACACCAACATTAGTTCCTTGTGGATTCGACTCCGAACTTAACCGGATTATTATTACAACTTGATCGCCTGCACTTGGGTGTACACATTTCAGATCAAGTCAGTAAGGCCAAAATTCGCTCATCGAAAGTGTCTCCAGCACAAGAAGTTATGGAAGAAAGCAGGCATGGCATTCCCAACCTACAGGTTGAATTGCCTCCACTCGGGGAGTAAAAGAACTGCGAATTTAACTCAGTGTCGGAGGCCTGCATCAAGGCTATTTCGCAGGAAGTCTCACAACAAGTCTCCGATTTTATCCAAGGCTTGAGGGACTTGATCATAAAAAAATCCGGTCACACCAGGCAAATACTGGAGCGGCTAGCAAACAACCATTGTTTCCCCTGTGCATACGACTCCAGTCGAAGCACCACAACTAGTGCTTCCTCCGTATGTGCTGCCTCGTATGAAACAATAGACCAGGAATGGCCTCAGGTGCAATAACAATCCTCTTTTCCAGGAGGAGATGGTCCCCAATCCCAAGGTTGGGGGGCAAAGAAGGCAGTCGTCGATCGTTATTCTAGTGGCACCCTAGGTGGTCATGAATAAGGCCCAACTGGATGAAATCATTTAAGACACATCGACCTCGTGATGAGAAGGGTGATCATACTGACATACTACAAACCTTATCTCGACTAGGTGGACATCGAATATGAGTACCTGCAGGGGTATAAAGTTCTAGTGTTTGTTACATTTTCAGGTGAAGACAGTCAATTGACCATGTAACACATTGGCCACTCCACCGTTCAATATGGTGATGCAGGGGCCAACAAAATCCTAAAGCTGAGGTTGTTTGTCAATTCCTTGACAAGATCAGCCTTTAGGTGGTATATTGGTTTGTCGTCCAATTCTGTGTTGGGCTAGGAATAGCTCGAAGACAAGTTTCATGCTCACTTTTATTACACTGAGCCGGAAGTTTCCATGGCTAATTTGGCCAGGTTATATCAGATAACTAGGGAAATAGCGGAGCAATACATTGCCCAATTCAAAAAGGCTAGGAACTGGCGCATGTTGGTGCTACCCGAGATTGAGTATTTGTGAATTGCATAGAATAGCTAGGGGTTTGAGCTCCGAAAGAAGTTCCAAGGAATATAGTTCAATGAAATTTTCGAGCTGGCCACGCGGGCCACACAATATGAGCATATCCTGTGCGAAGAGCTGGACCGAAGAAACGCATCCAAAGGAACATGCTATAGAGATCCCAACACAGAAATCTTTATGGTCTAGCCAAATCATGAGTTATAGGTGAACATGGCTAAGATCGTGGCAAGGGGGCTGTAGGTGTGTAAGACATTAACCAAGCCTCCAAAGAATCAAGCACAGGCCGCACCGAGTGTTGACAAAGGCACTAGCGACGGAAGCAGCTAGAAGTACGACTTTGACATTTCAAAGACTGATCAAATTTTTGACCATCTGCTTGCTGACGGCATTATCAAGTTGTCGTTTGGTCATAAGATCCCACCTGCCGCAGAACTGAAGAACAAGACATATTGTAAATGCCACATAATCTTCGGAGGTAAGGGAAAGCTAGAGATGGGAGTTGATAAGGACCCTTTTCAGAAGACAGCCGCCATTAACATGGTGGAAATAGGACAATCAAAAACCCCTAGGAAGAAGGTTGACTTAGGCAAGGATAGGTCAACGGATAATGAAAAGTCGAGGGGCGAGAAGGATGATGCACCATTGTATGAGTCATCAGAGAAGGACTCTGAAGTAGAGCTGCATATATCGTCGAGACTCCAGGAGTAGCTCGATATGGTTAAGAACAGTCTATACCCCAGGTGTAAAGCTTTCTATGGGAGTAGTCAATTTAGTGAGTGTTTCTAACGTTATTCAGGGCTTGAGAAGTCTGGTAGTAATGGTGATCTGAGTTTGCGTGAATATCTACAATGATTGTATAGCATCCTCAAGAGACTTCTTTGGGGGTAGAATGAATGGAACTAAATTAGAAGACTCTTGAGGAGTTGGTGGTGGTGCAACATTGTCATTATTCCTTCAGCTAAAGTTGGGATGATTTTTTCATCCTGGATTGTAAGTCTCGGAGTCTAGGGATATATAAGACTTCCTATATGTGTTCATGGCGTTAGCTTGGTCATACAAAACTTCTTTAGAGACTGGAATTATTGGACACTCTTGTGTTGGGTGTCCCACAACCTCATAGATGCCGCAAACTTCTTCTCGAGGCATAACCTTTACCTCCTTTACCTTCCTAAGTTCCATGGCTTCAATCTTTCGGGGTCAAGTGGTTATCCTAACACCTAGGCAATTCTCCTCCCTAAGTTGGTATTTATCTCCACTTGATGAGGCAACTGAGGTTTTTGTTTTTAGGAACTATCGGGTGAAGTGAATTCCCTGATACACATTATCTCTATGAATTGGTGCATTTGTGGTTCATAGAAAAAACTTATTTATGCCAGTTTTAATAGCCATGATATGGGAAAGAATTAAGGAAATCCTTAAAGCATTCCCAACACTAGTAAAAAGTCTCATTTTATTTTTCTGCAAAATTCATGATTTGTCTTGTCAAAGCATTGGTCCTATGTATTGTGAATTTTTTTTTCAAAAATTCTGTTTGCTTCTCTTGTCAAATGCCATTGGACCTATGTCTCAAAGAATTTAGCTAGGTTTTAGTCTTATCCTTAAGGAAAAAGTGAAAAAGATTCAACCTAACTGTATTCTCTATCATGGTCTAATCCTAAAATGTGGCACAAAATTCTTCAAAATCTTTAATATGGAGGTAGGGATTGTCAAGCAATTATACCCAGTTTAAAAAAAAATTGGTAGCTTGAAGAGGAAATATAATGCATGAGGGAGCACTATGATGTGTGGGTTGCAAATATTCTCGCAGAGTTCTCATGGGTGGATTGTTATTGACTTTATTATCCATGTGGTTATTACTGTCATCAACCATGGTAGTGTGTGTGTGTCAGAGTGTATGGATGAATTAAATAAATGACCAAACATGTAATCTGGGTCCTTTCTAACTAAACGGCCTCTTGAATCACAATAACAAGAGTGCATCCAAAAAAAAAGGGAGGTAGAAGCATAAAACATGAAAAATAAAATAAAAATAAAGAACAAGTTTACTAGATCTGTGATGAATTGCAAATCAAGCGAACCTCAAAGATGGCAATGTGGTGCTCCTCGTTTCAGACGCAAATTTTCGACAACGGTGCCAAAAAACTTGCTACAACTTTAAAATTGTTCACCCAAGTACAGGTTATGTGAAGTAATAAATTATTGGAATCTGAGGTTGTACTACAAGGAATTGGTAAAAGTTGGAACACGATGAAATTAAAAATAAAAATTGCTTTGGAAGGATTCAAGTGAATTGAATTTAAAGTAAATAGTAAAATTTGAGCACAACAATAATTGAAAGATAGGAAAGCATCAAATATCCTATTTCAACTCCACACAATACCTATCCATGATCCGTTTTCAAACTCAATTAAGAATCAACTGATGAGTGATCTTAATAAGAAGATTTAGGAGTGATTATATTGGAACTAATTTTTCAAGTATGATTGATAGATTACTTGGATAAAAATTAGTATTTGATTGTAAATTATAAACATTCATTGTGCATAAAGTCAACAATGACTCAAGTTTTCTAACAATTAAGACTCCTTTTATCATAAATAAGAAATCAATTATTTTTCATAAAAAAATTAATTAATTGATCCAACCGTACAAAATAAGTTATTTGACTCGTAAGGAATCTTAATCATTCGATGTACATGATACAACGAATCAAGAGATTTTACAGAGAAAAAAATTTACTAAAATATTCAGATTAATTAAGAAAAATAATTATGCATTGAAGAACAATAACATATTACAAAAAATAAATATCGTACTTTATTGAAAGAATCACCTCTAGCTTTAGTTTGGGGTTTAGCAATTCATAGACATGGTAAACTAGAGAAAAAGGCTAAAATATGAGATACCTAACCAAAATACAAGACCAGTATTTATGGGGAGCTTGGGGGACTTCTAAACCCAAGTATCAAAAAACCACATGGCAGTTGAAAAAGAGCCACGCCTGGACACAAGGTATTCCTGGTCCAATTCATCAGGCTCGTTTGTACGAGCATTCCTTTCATCCGAACGCACTCAAGTCTCTACCAAATCTTCATTTTTCTTCAATTTTCAGTGCTTCACACCCATCTGGACGGTCATAACCTACATCTGGATTCCATTAACTTTATGTTCATGCTTCATTCTTCATTCTCAATGCTCCAAATTCAATCCCTTTTCCATGCTTACTTCCAAACATTGTTCTTTTGGTGTTATTTACCTACAAATCAAGCAAACACTGTGAAATAAACATCAAACTCAAAAATCCATCATTCAAGCACATACAGTCAAGAGTTGTATAGCTCACTGGTTCTGCTAGAGCAATTGCAACATTGTCTGTTTAAGAGTTCCATGACCTTCTTGTTGTGGTTGATTAGCCAGTGGAATTGTGGGGTAGGGGCTCTTGGTTGATTATCGAGATTTTGGCTCTGTCTTTGGTCTGAATCACCAATTAATCAATGGAAATTTGATTTATAATGATGAAATCATTCTCACAGACGGTGCCAAACTGATGATGTAAAATACCGAGAAATATAAGTAAGTGAATGAGCTGCGAGTTAAGTGTATGAGTTGTAAATTAAAGCAGATACGAAAGCACGAATTTAGAGTGGTTCATCCTGCTAAAGAGAAAGAGTAGTCCACTGTAATTAAAGCTCTTGTTCCTTGGTCTGTGTATTGCTTAAAGAAGAAGACATGTAAAGTATGTTGGACTTTATGTCTAATTAATATTGGACTCTATCTCTAATTAGAGACTTAAGATGGCCCACATGCCATATCATCTTTTAATAAATAAATATTATGTATATTTAATATATATCTTATTTACTGAGTCAAATTCTTTCTGGGTAACTGACATTAAGGTAACTACCCAATACTCCCATCATCAGATGGAGTGACCATCATGGAGCAGTTCAAAGCAGTTGTAACTCCTTGATGGAAGGACGTTACTTACAGTTTCTCTATTGAACAAGGGTCACTGCATATATATATATTTCATTCCTGTTATTTTCCATCAAGTCATTTATGTGTATTCAGATATCATATATGTAGGCAGGAAACTCTTGTCTCATATACCTCCATACAATACATATTTGTGAGGTTGTTCTTGGGTGTTCTTCTTGAGCGTTGAGGTCAAGACTGTGATACGGATTTGTGCTTGTTGGGTTCGTTGATTATACTCTCTATAGAGAATTTGGATTTCTTATTCTCGAACTTAAACATCAATGGCAGGAGGTAAGTATTCAATTCCACTATGTAAAATAGGAAGATTAAATTCTTCAATAAAGTCTATCAATTGGTATCAGAGCCAGCCTTCTGTCCATTCTGTTCGTTTATTATGATTATGAGAAATTATATTTTGTCTGCAATCCTTCTACCGTATGTCTGATAGGTGATGTTTGTTGAGATATTTTGTCGTATTTTGTTTTCTCTGAAAACTTGTCTTGACCATTAAAATTAATTAGTTTGATCATTTAAAGCCCCAGAATGGAGGACCTATGATTTTTCCTAGGGTCTATATGGCAGACTACCTTTAGGTGGATATAATGTGCAATTGGTAGTTAAAAAAGGTGAGCTTTACTTTTGTCTTATATGAAAAGATTTTGTTTTGATATTTTGTACGCATGCTTGATGTTGGACCGGTGGGTGTTGTTATTCGGTGAAATTTCATTCAAATTAATTAATGGGTGACATTCAAATTAATTAATGGTTTGATCACCCATTGAATTTCAGTGTGCGTATCAAGAATCAAGGATCTTTCGTGTTTGACCGCTCGAAAGATTGTAGATTAATTACGATCTTGGAATTGTGCTTTGGTCTTTCACACCGCATCTCTTGGCCATTAAACTTCTGTTTTAAGTTTTGAACGCAATTTTTGGTCAGGACAGTGACTATTTTCAGAATCAAAAACTAAAGATGTTCGATCAAATTAAGGCCACGAGAGTTATGTTTCCACAGTAGTAATTTTTATTGGTCTTAATTTTAAGCCTACAATGATTCACATGTACAACACATATTTGGTTTATCTGATTTAATTTTCAGATTTTTGGAACCACTTATTTTATTATATTGGTTTGGTTTTAATGTGATCATTAAGGCTCTAAAGGTAAAAAAAAAAAAATTCAGTAATGTACATGTCATCAGGAACAGTGGCATGTTACAAGAATAGTGACATTACTTTCATGCCATTGTTATGTTAACTGTTATGTTTCCTGTTATGTCAATTATATTAGCATGAATAATATGCCACTGCTATGTCCAAGAATTGTTTACTGTTATGATTTCATGGCTTATACACATGGTTTTACTTCTGATAATTATTCAATAATATTAGCATGTTTTTAGATTAAATTTGGTTACGGTATATGCATGCTAGACAGAAGCATTTTTAAGGAATTATTTGGCATGAATGATTTATTTATGTCATGAACTATGTCACATGGAGATATCATATTAACTTAAGAATAGCCACATCATCTTGAGTTATATTAGTGAATGATCAACATTTAGTTTGATCATATTAAGTATATGTTTAATATCTCCATATTGTGATTAACTTGTTATAGATAATTACTCGGCCCCACAGGGAAGTATTTATTTTATACTGCTTAATTGGAATAAGATATTGAATAGGGTATTAAGGGCTTTGGATGCCTTATACCCACAGGTTTGAGATCCTTTGTTCTTTAGTATCTTAATTCATTAGTCTTATTATAAAGAATAATAAGCAAATATTGTACAGTTTATGACCTCTACCCACAGGAAGGTTTAGATTTGCTCTATTGAATTTTACAGTTATTGTTTCAAAGTGCTTATTATATTCTTGGTTATTGCAGTTGTTGCTACCTCTTTATTTAATGATTCTTCTAACATTCCATTGCTGAGTGGTGGAAATTTTTCGGATTGGAAAGACAAAATTCTCTTGACAATAGGGTGTATGGACTTGGATTTGGCACTTCGCATTGAAGAACCTCCAGTATCCACTGAGTTAAGTTTATTGACTGAGAAGAGTACCTATGAGCGGTGGGAGCGATCTAATCGCTTAAGTCTGATGCTCATCAAGTCACATGTGAGCAAGAGCATCAGAGGTTCTATTCCAGAATGCGATAAAGTGAAGGACTACATGAAGGCCATTGAAGAGCAATTTGTAAGTTCAGATAAAGCCTTGGCTAGCACCCTGATGAACAAGTTATCAGGCATGAAACATAACAAATCTAGGGGTGTGCGTGAACATATTATGGAAATTAGGGACATTGCAGCTCAACTTAAGTCCCTTGAGGTTGAGATCTCTGAGTCATTCCTTGTTCAGTTCATACTTAACTCTCTCCCTGCAGAATTTGGACCATTCAAGATCTCTTATAACACACACAAAGAAAAATGGTCCATCAATGAAATTCTGACTATGTGTGTTCAAGAAGAGGAGAGGCTTAAGCATGAAAATTTGGAGAGTGCCCATCTGGTCACTCATAAAGGTGGACAAGGTAAGAAAGACAAAAGTGTTCTTAAATGGAAGAAAGATGGCAAAGGGTCATTCAAGAAACATGGCCATAAGGATACTTGCTTCTTTTGCAAGAAGAAGGGACACTTCAAGAAAGATTGCCTGAAATATAAGAAGTGGCTTGAGAAGAAAGGTAATCTCATATCTCTTGTGTGTTATGAATCCAATTTAATTGATTCTCATCATAATACTTGGTGGATTGATTTGGGTACTACAATTCATGTTGCCAATATCGTGCAGGGCTTCCTCAGCCTAAGGAAAACGATGGGAAGTGAACATGGCATCAATTCAGGAAATGGGATGCGTTCGCACGTTGAGGCTGTTGGAACTTTTAGACTTGTTTTATAAACTGGCTTTGTTTTCGATCTTGAAAATACTCTTTATGTTCCTTCGTTTTCTAAGAACTTAATTTTTGTTTCTAAATTAGTACCTTTAGGATTTGAATTCAGCTTTGTTGGTTTGGACTTTCGTTTGTTCAAAAATTCTAGTTTGGTTGGCTATGGGACCTTAGTTGATGGTTTGTACAAATTAAATTTGGATCCTGTTTTTGAACATAGTCTCCTAACCTTGCATGATGATATTGGCACTAAAAGGACTATTATTGATGAGAATTCCTCTATGTTGTGGCACAGGAGATTAGGACATATCTCCATGGAAAGAATTAAAAGATTGGTTAATGATGGAGTCTTAAAGGCTCTTGATTTTTCTGATTTTGGTACGTGTGTGGATTGCATAAAGGGAAAGCAAACCAACAAGACCAGTAAAGGTGCCAAGAGGAGTGAAGAGATACTTGGAATCATACACACAGATATCTGTGGACCATTCCCTACCCCTTGCTTAAATGGTCAGAGATACTTTATCTCATTCATTGATGACCATACACGATTTATGTATCTCTACCTTCTGTTTGAAAAATCTGAGGCATTGGATGCTTTTAAAACATTCAAACGGGAAGTAGAGAAACAATTGAAAAAATAAATTAAAATTGTATGATCAGATAGGGGTGGAGAATATTATGGAAGGTACACAGATTTGGGACAAAGGCCTGGTCCATTTGCTGAATATTTAAAGGATGAAGGTATTGTTGCTCAGTATACTATGACAGGTCCACCTTACCAAAATGGTGTGGCTGAAAGGCGAAATCGCACCCTTATAGACATGGTAAGGAGTATGCTAAGTAACTCTAATCTTCCTTTGTTTTTGTGGAGTGAAGCCTTGAAGACAGCAGTGTATATCTTAAACAGGGTTCCTACTAAAGCTGTTTCCAAAACTCCATTTGAGTTATGGAAAGGATGGAAACCCAGTTTAGGACATTTTCACATATGGGGCTGTCCAGTTGAGGTTAAGATTTATAATCCACAATTAAAGAAATTGGACCCAAGGACAGTCAATGGATATTTCATTGGCTATGCAGAAAAGTCTAAAGGTTATAAATTTTACTGTCCGTCACACACACCTAGAATTGTTGAGGCCAGAAATGCAAAATTTATTGAGGGTGTTGACATTAGTGAGAGTATTCCTCGAAAGATTGAGTGGGAGGAATCACAGGATTTGGATACCATACCCATGAATAAAGATAAGATGATTATCATTCAAGATAATCCAGATGATATTCAAGTGCCACCACCACAAGAAGAACAAGTCAACATAGAGTTTACAGCTCCAAACCCACAAAATATGGATGAGACTGTAGAACTAAGGAGATCCTCAAGGGTAAAAAGACCAGCTATTTCTGATGATTACTTCGTGTACCTATTGGAGTCTGACTTTGATGTTGGACATAAGGAAGATCCTATCTCGTTTTCACATGCCATAAGTGGAGAAAATTCCACATTTTGGTACGAGGCCATGAAAGAAGAGATGAAGTCCATGGCTAAAAATCAAGTTTGGGAAATTGTTGAGTTACCTAATGGAGTCAAGGTCGTTGGCTATAAGACCAAGAAAGACTCAAATGGTAATGTCGAACGATATAAGACCAGAATTGTAGCTAAGGGCTTCACTCAAAGAGAAGGTATTGATTATCACAATACCTTCTCTCCAGTTTCTAAAAAGGACTCATTTAGGATTATCATGGAATTAGTAGCTCATTTCGATTTAGAGCTACATCAAATGGATGTGAAAACAGCCTTTTTAAATGGGGATCTTGACGAAGAAGTGTACATGAAGCAACCTGAAGGATTTTGTTCTGATGAGGATAGTCACCTGGTTTGCAAGCTAAAGAAATCCATATATGGACTAAAGTAGGCCTCCCGTCAGTGGTATCTTAAGTTTCATAATGTTATTACCTCATATGGTTTTGAGGAGAATGTTGTGGATAATTGCATATACCTTAAGGTTAGTGGGAGTAAATACATTTTCTTGGTCTTATATGTTGATGACATTCTACTTGCAGCCAATGATTTGGGTTTGTTGCATAAAACTAAAGAATTTCTTTCACAAAACTTTGAGATGAAGGGTATGGGTGAAGCCTCATATGTCATAGGCATAGAGATTCATAGAGACAAGACTCAAAGAAAATTGGGCTTGTCTCATAAAGCCTACATTGAAAAGGTTTTGGAGAAATTCAGAATAAATGAATGTACACCTAATGCAGCTCCAATCGTAAAGGGTGACAAATTCAGTTTGAGCCAGTGTCCGAAAAATGCTTTGGAAAAGGAACAAATGAATAGCATTCCCTATGCATCTGTTGTTGGCAGTTTGATGCATGCACAGGTTTGTGTAAGACCTGACATTGCATTTGCGGTAGGGATGCTTGGAAGGTACCAAAGCAATCCAGGAATTGAACATTGAAAGGCAGCTAAGAAAGTTTTGAGGTATTTACAAGGAACCAAGGATTGTATGCTGACTTACAAGCATGTAGACTATCTTGAAGTGATTGGATATTCTGACTCGGATTTTGCGGGTTGTTCGGATTCTAGAAAATCCACTTCGGGATATGTTTTCATGCTAGCAGGAGGTGCTATATCATGGAAAAGTGTCAAACAGACGATAGTTGCATCGTCTACTATGGAAGCAGAGTTTATAGCGTGCTTTGAAGCAACATCACAAGCGAAATGGTTGAGAAATTTTATCACAGGGCTCTAGATTGTGGATTCTATTTTCAAGCCATTAAGACTTTACTGTGATAATTCGGTTGCTATTTTCTTTTCTAAGAATAATAAAAGTGGAAGTCGAGCCAAGCATATTGACATTAAGTATCTCATTGTCAGGGAAAGAGTCAAGGAACAAGAAGTATCTATTGAGCATATTAGTACAGATCTGATGGTAGCAGATCCCATGATTAAAAGGCTCTCAATTAAGACATATTTGAAACATGTAGAGAACATGGGATTAGTTGGCTCATTGTATGGTTGACTTATTGGTTTGTAAATATTTGATCATGATCAATGCAGACTTTAGCTATTTTGTGCACATAATGTATTGTTTGTGATATACTATCCATTGAGATTAGTATGTAGTCCATTAGGACTATAGGACCCATAATGACTTGTAAGAAGTCATTCATATGGAGTGATGCCACATAAAGTTATGAGAAGATGATGCATTGTAATACAAGGAAGGGAGTGTTCATTTAAAAGAGCACAACCGCTTTGATTCGTGCATTATTTTTCTCAATAAAGTTCGGGTAGTTATTTAATTGTATGACCATATTCAGTATCAAATGTTAGTTACCCAAATTTTCTGATATGTCATGTGTGCCAAGTGGGAGAATGTTGGACTTTATGTCTAATTAATATTGGACTCTATCTCTAATTAGAGACTTAAGATGGCCCACATGCCATATCATCTTTTAATAAATAAATATTATGTATATTTAATATATATCTTATTTACTGAGTCAAATTCCTTCTGGGTAACTGATGTTAAGGTAACTACTTACTACTCCCATCATCAGATGGAGTGACCATCATGGAGCAGTTCAAAGCAGTTGTAACTCCTTGATGGAAAGACGTTACTCACAGTTTCTCTATTGAACAAGGGTCCCTGCCTATATATATATTTCATGCCTGTGATTTTCCATCAAGTCATATATGTGTATTCAGATATCATATATGTAGGCATGAAACTCTTGTCTCATATACCTCCATACAATACATATTTGTGAGGTTGTTCTTGGGTGTTCTTCTTGAGCGTTGAGGTCAAGACTGTGATACGGTGCTTGTTGGGGTCGTTGGGTTCGTTGATTATACTCTCGATAGAGAATTTGGATTTCTTATTCTCGAACTTGAACATCAATGACAGGAGGTAAGTATTCAATTCAGCTATGTAAAATAGAAAGATTAAATTCTTCAATAAAGTCTATCAAAGTAGAGTTTCTCTTGCTTAGGGTAGTGTCTAAGCTTTGCACAATAATCATTGTTTTTATAACTGATTTGTTAGGGAATATTTGACCATTAGGAGGCCATTGCCTAAGGTATGACATAGTCTTCTAGAAGCGATGACCCCCTACCCAAGGTAGGGATGTAGTGGTAAAATTTCTCCAGTCCCTTTTTCAGTAGACCTAGGTTGAGAGTCAAATTTAATTGGCACTATAATTTTGGAAATCCACTGCAGACCTGGATTGTGCCATATCAACTCAGAGTATGATGACTCGGATGTTCAGCCTGACATGTCCTTTGTCCAAGCTATTCTTTTCTCTGGTGTCATCAATTTGATGGTTGCGCATGGATCTCTGTCAACGCCAAATGAAGGTTGTTTGTTTTGGTGTTTTCTTCACAGGATACAAATAAACAAAATAATATTTGGAAAGTTTTTGGCTCAAAATGTCACCATTGCTTTTGAGTAAAATATTTGATGCTCCCCCAATTTGTGTGAAGAAATCTGTTTTTTTTTTCATTTTATATTATAAGTTTGGGTAAAGTGTTGGAGAGTGTTTTTGGAGTTCTGTTCAAATTTAAATTTGAGTTGAATTTTTAATAAGAGTTATAGATGCCCTCAATATGGAGACACACACACAAAAATGGAAGATAAAATTGAAACATTAAGGAAAAGAGAATTTTTACTGAAACTTAAAAATGTGTATAGAATATACGAGAAGCATTAATCTATCTAATATCACAGTTAGGAAGTTGAATTCTCAACTTATAAAAGTATAACAACGGTCAAGATTAATCGAATCTTCATCTAATTTGATCAAATGGTACAAAATTTATTCCAAAAAAAAAAAATTCACAAAAAATATCAATTTCTCTACACGTCCCCCAATGCCAAACAATCCTACGAATTTACTTCGCAATGTCAAACAATCCCATCAATCCACACCTACCTCTATCTTCATTTTAATTTTAAATTGCATAATTAAAAAAATTAAATTATTATTTAAAATACAAATATTACAAGATTAGTTCGATTTTTGATATTGTATAGTGTATTCAGACACAAAGTTATTGCTATCTATATAATATTACAACATGTAAGCTGAATTCTTAACTTATAAAAACACATCAACGGTTAAGGTTGATCCAATTTTTATCTACTTTAATCCAATGGTACAAAACTCATTGCAACAAAAAAACATGTTTAATAACCACGCTCAACGTTTATGTGTTAATAGCGTGGTTACTAAATATGCTTTTCATCTGTTAAGTCCACAATATTTATTTAAAAAAGGGTTGTTATTTAACTCCCAATTCTTACTTATGCCTCTATTCTCTATCCCTTGCTTCTTTTTTATTTTAGTTTTGTTTAATTAATTTTAAATTGTGTGATTATAGAGAATTTTGTTTTTAAAAAATATTGTATCATTAATGTTTGATTTTTAGTATTGCAAAATATTGGTCGTTGCTAGTCAACTCAATATTTAGGAAGAATTACATTTAGACCTCTTAAAATTTGTCACTTAATCACTCAGATTTTTTGACATTTAAAATATTACATACAACCCTTTAAAATTTGTACGCCGTAACACTTAGACCTCTACCATCAAATGTCTGTTAGTATAAATTACACTCAAATTTCCTGAAATTTATAAGCATATAATACTTAAACCCCTCAAATTTAAAATGTTATACTTAGACAAAAAAATACTCTAATTAAATATAGAATATTAAATATTTTAAATTTTATAACCAAAATTCATGTTATATTATATCATTTATTAAAATAAAATTTAAAATAAAAAACTATTTTTTTCTTAAAAAATCTTAATTAGTATACAATTATATTATCTATTGGAATAAAACTAAAAAATCAAATAAGAGGTCTAAGTTATTCATAATAGAACATGAATTTTACAACTAAAATTCATGTTCTATTATGTTATTTATTGAAATAAAATAAAAAATAAGCATTTAATTTTTTTTATACAATTATATTATCCATTGAAATAAAACTAAAAAAATCAAATAATGGGTCAAACTGTAATGAACACAATATATTCTAACTTTAATTGGGGTAATTAAATTCCAATAGATAGTATAATAATATACTAATTATAATTTTTTTAGAAAAATTAGATTTTTATTTTTAATTTTATTTCAATAAATATCATAATAGAACATGAATTTTGGTTGTAAAATTTAAAATATTTGATATTCTATCTTTGTTTGGTGTATTTTTGATTTAAATATAACATTTTAAACTTGAAGGATCTAAATATTACACGCCTATAAACTTTAGGGAGTCTTGAGCGGTGAAATGACAAATCTAAGGGGGTTTGAGTGTAATTCTACCTAATATTTAGGCAAAAGTGAATGAGCCGGTTTTGTTTTCCGGGTCAGTTTACTCCAATCGTCCGCAGGCGAAGACACTTTTCCGATCGTTTACCTCGACGTATACAAAGAAGAAGAGGAAACGGAAAGGTTGAGAGGAAAGACCATAATCTTGGCGGAATTCATAAGCAGTCGCCTGAGTTTTTCCGACCTCTGAACATCAACCGAGGTAACGCCTAAATGCCCGATGGTCCAAAAGCCAGTGGTATATGAACCCAGACCACAATCTCAATTTGTTAGAGAAAGAGAAAATTGCGACTCAAGCGAAATTTTGTTACTTTAATTGCTCGAAGATTATTATTATTGTATGATACTATGATCTATGTGCATCAATAACTCCAATTGATATCACTGTGTGCATTTTACCATCTCTTTCTGTTTGCATTTGTGAATAACCCAAAGTTTCTGTTCCTCACTTGCATTTTCTCAGACGGCAAATAGGATGTTTACGTGGCAGTTTTTATGATTTTGGTTTAACATTTTTTTACAGTTGCTGATGAATGCCTACATGTTTGTATGTGCATATATTTCCATTAGATGTCAATCATTTGGATTGAATAAACGAAATTGGAAGAACACTGGCTCAGAAATGTGTTTTGGAAACTTGAACACCCACAAAGGAAGACAGATTGGAGTCTAAATTTTCCATATGTCTGTAATTTTGGTGCAGATGAACTCTATATTGTATAAATGAGCTGGAATTTTTGTTTATTATCCTCTCTTTTTGTTAGCTGTCAAAGAGAGTTTTTTACATTGCTATAGATTTGGCTTATGAGTTGATATCTGTTATAGTTGTTGACATTGGATGTGTGAATCCATCTTGTGACTCGCATGCAGCTTGAGTAAACACAAAATGGAAGAAGCCCAATTCACAAATGGGCTTGAATACTTACGAACACCTACAAAGGAAGAAGACATTGACTGTGAAATGGAAAAGAATGACAAAAGCCATCATCAATTGCGGGTTTTAGGTTCTCGACGTACGCGGTCTCAGGTGGCTCCTGACTGGACTGTGCAAGAATCACTCATTCTCGTGAATGAGATTAATGCCACCGAAAGAGATTGTCGTAATACACTGTCATCTTTCCAGAAGTGGCAGATAATAGTCGAAAACTGCAAAGCCTTGGAGGTGCATAGGAGTATGAATCAATGTAAGAGGAAGTGGGACTCGCTGCTTGCTGAATACGAAAGAATCAAGCAATTGGAATTGGAGGCTGGGGCCAGGTCATACTGGTCTCTTGATGGTCATAGGAGGAGGGAATTAGGGTTAGCTGATAATTTTGATACTTACTTGTTCAAAGTGATTGATGATAGCATAAAGGGAAAGGAAGGCCGACCGGATACAGACCCAGAAAGTGATCCTGAAGCAGAGGCAGATGTGCCAGAAGTCATTGTGGAAACTGGTATGTTTATATCTCTGACTCCATGTATAGTACCTTTCGGATTTATTCGTTCTTTGTTCTTCCAAAAGTTATTAACTGCAAATATTAATGCCTTTCAATTTTGAGGAATGTTGTTTGGCTAACCATGTGTCATATTTATGATCTGAATAAGCTTTATTTTGTGGTTTCTTGTGATTATCAGCTGTGTTTGCCTCAAATTTCTGCTTTAGTATTTTGGCTGGTCTTCCATGGCAATGGTTACTTTCACGAGGTTTTGATATTGCCAGTGTAGTTGTTCTTCAGACTAAACATAAAAGATAAGGTTCTATGAGAGAGATTTTAGGATTCCTCATTACTATTGACGTGCTACATTTTTGATTGACAAAGGGATGATGTTTTTTCAAGGTTTTAGATGAAATCCGTTTTTTTTTTCTTTCCTTTTTGTAGTGTGATTTAGAGTATACTATTCAGAGCTTTGGTCAGGGAGGTGGCTTTTTTTCCCTTATAAATTTCTGGGATATGCTTGGTTGCCAGGGTGAACATTGAATATAACACTTCTGTACTTAATAATAAATGCTGCTCAAGCATCATGGAAATTAATCCTTCAATTAAGAGCCTTTGGTGAAACCAAATATAACATTTTGCCACTTTTTATTTTGTCTACCATGTGAAAACCCTAAGAAATCATTAATTTGTGTTAAGTTGAGAGAATTAACACAATATTAGAGAGAAACTAAGAGTGGTCAAAAACTAAACCTACCTCTCACAAACCACTTGTATTTATAGTTAATTTGTAATAATACAAAAGATATATATACCCTCTAATATTTACACACAATACCCCAATACTCTTAACACTTCCCCTCAAGCTGGACTATATATATCATATAATCCAAGCTTAGAACAAATTGCTGTAAGACGTGTACGACTTAATGTTTTAGTAAACATATCCACAAGTTGATCTTCAGATCTCACAAATGGAGTCGTAATCTCTCCATCTACTATCCTGTCTCGAATAAAATGACAATCAATCTCAATATGTTTGGTTCTCATGTGAAACACTTGATTGATAGCGATATGGATAGCTGCCTGGTTGTCACAGAATAACTGTAAAGGGAGTTGGATTGGAAATCCAATTTTTTGAAGAAAGTGTAGTAGCCATGTCAATTCACTCGTTGTATGTGCCATTGCTCTATACTCAGCCTCAGCACTGGATCTTGCAACCACGGGCTGTTTCTTGCTCTTCCATGTGACAATGTTACTTTCTAAGAAGGTACAATAACCAGTTGTTGATCTCCGATTAGAAGGAGAGCAATCCCAATCAGCATCTGAGAACCCTTCCACCCTAAGGTGTCCATTAGCTCGATACAACAGCCCAAGACCGAGAGCACGTTTAAGATATTGCAGAATACGAGTAACTGCCTCCCAATGTGGTACTCTAGGGCATCCCATAAACTGACTCACCACACTAACTGCATAGGAAATATCCGATCGAGTAATAGTAAGGTAATTGAGTTTTCCAACTAACCTGCGATACCGACCTGGATTCTCAAACAGTGCACCATCATCCATCAACAATTTCTGATTCGTATCCATAGGAACATCAACTGGTCTGCCACCCAACAAATCTGCTTCCTCTAACATGTCAAGTACATATTTTCTCTGGGATAAACAACTACCCTGTTTAGATCGAGCTACCTCAATACCCAAGAAATACCTGAATTTTTCCAAATTCTTAGTATGAAACCTGTCTTGCAAGAAAGTTTTTAACTTGACAATCCCCTCAGAATCATTTCTAGTAATTACAATATCTACATAAACCACCAAAAGAACATATCCGACATCCGTCTGTCTATGAAACACAGAATGATCTGTCTGACAGCGAAGGAGACCAAACTCTAAAACTGCATCTGAAAACTTACCAAACCATGCCTTCGGTGACTGCTTCAAACCATACACAAATTTCTTTAATCGACATCCACTCGTACCATACTCCCCCTGAACAGTAAACCCAGGTAGTTGCTCTATGTATACCTCTTCAACCAAGTCACCATGTTGGAAGACATTCTTGACATCTAACTGAAACAAGGGCCAATCAAGATTAGCAGTCAAAGAAATTAAGATACGAACAAAAGAAATTTTGGCAACACGAGAGAAAGTCTCCTCATAATCAACGCCATAGGTCTAAGTGAAGCCCTTTGCAACAAGACGGACTTTGAGATGCTCCATAGAACCATCTGGATGAAATTTAACAGTATACACCCAACGACAACCAACAGTTCGTTTACCAGGGGGTAAAGAAACAAGATCTCAAGTTTTATTATGATGTAAGACATTCATCTCTTCCTCCATAGCTTTCCTCTAACTCGGATCAGACAATGCATCCTGTAAGTGCTTAGGGATAGAGATAGTAGACAATTGAGAGGTAAAATAAGAGAAGACAGGAGACAATGAATTATATGAAACAAAATGGGTAATAGGATGGTTAGTAACACACGAATGAGTACCTTTTCAAAGAGCAATAGGTAAAGAGTCTAAATTACCTGATGGACCAGGATTCGGAGACGGCAAGGAAGACGGTAAAGGCACCTCAGTCGATGGGTGAGGGCGATGAGAGTATACACGAAGTGGTGAAGTAGATGGTAGCACAGTAGGTAGTGGAATATCTGACGGTAAGGGAAGAGGTGGTGGTACAAGAGACGACCCAAAATCCAGGTCCAAAGACTGAGCAGGTGTCCGAAAATACAGAGCAGATTCCTCAAATGTGACATCAACACTAGTAAAGTATCGACGAAGAGAAGGATTATAGCAACGATACCCTTTCTGTGTGCGGGAATATCCAAGAAATACACATTTTGTAGCCCGAGGGTCAAGTTTATCGAACCCAGGGCCCAAGTTGTGAACATAACAGACACTCCCAAAAACCTTAGGATGTAAGGAAAATAAGGGCTTAGCAGAAAACATGACAGAATATGGACTTTGCCAATTTAACACAGAAGAAGGCATACGATTAATAAGGTGACAAACAGTAAGAACAACATCATTCCAAAAATAACGAGGAACATTTATCTGGAATAACAATGCACGAGTGACCTCCTACAAATGACAATTCTTACGCTTAGCGACACCATTTTGTGGAGAGGTGTAAACACATGAAGTCTGATGAATAATGCAATTTTTACTCAGATAAGCTGAAAAGGGATGAAATTCATATTTCCGAGCATTATCAGAACATAAAATACGAATACGACAACCATATTGGGTTTTTATTTCCTTACGAAAGGTCTCAAATATAGAGAACAATTCAGAACGAGCTTTTATACGAAACAACCAGGTCACACGAGAGTAATTATCCACAAATGACACAAAATAAGGATATTTATTAGATGAAATATTCTTTATTGGACCCCATACATCAGAATGAACTAACTCAAATGGACTAGACACACGATTATTGACTCTAAACTGAAATGACACACGGTGATGCTTACTAAGCTGACAAGCTTCACAGGATATAGACGACACATAACTAAGATTTGGGACTTGGCGGTTCAGATTCTAGAGAGAGGGATGCCCAAGGCGACAATGTCACTGAAAGGGGGACGATGAGGAGCCCGAGTAGGTGAATCAAAATCAAAGTAATATAGCCCACTAGCTTCATGCCCCGTATCAATCTTCCTCTTTGTCTTGAGATCCTAAAACACACAATGAGGGGAATAAAAGGTTACAAAACAATTTAGGGAACGAGTGATCTTGCTACTGGAAAGTAAACTAAAAGAAAATTGAGGAACAAATAACACAGAGGATAGAGATATATCAGGACTAAAATGAGTAGTCCCCAAACCTGAAACTTTAGAGCAAGTACCATTAGCAAGAGTAACACTGTGTGTAGAAGTAGTAGGCTGATAAGTAGAAAAGACACCAGACGCATCAGTCATTTGGTCAGACGCGCCAGAGTCTATGATTCAGGACTGCGGGTGGAGGACAATAAACAAGTGGAGGTGGTACTTGACTGGGCAAAAGTAGCTGTGGAGGAAGATGGACTAGCTTGTTGCTGGGATAGGAACTGAGCATACTCCTCTCGTGTAATAGTAACTGACCCAGAGTCAGGTGGAGCTGATCGAGGTATAGAGGCAACAACTGAGGTGTCATCCTGATAGGAAACCTGATTAGCAGCACTGGAAGGTTTTTCATGTAAATCCCAACAAAAATCAACAGTGTGCCCTCCACGGCCACAGTCAATACAGGAACGAGAACAACTACGGCCCCTACGACCGCCACTACGGTCTCCAGTACGACCTCCACGACTACCATGATTACCTCGGCTACCTCGATTACCATCACTGTGGTTACTAGGAACCACTAGTGCTGAGCGATTAGTGGAGATGCTGTGATCAATGCCAAAAGGAGCAGTAGACAAGGTAGCATGCTATAAACGAGAAAAAATCTCAAGTAGAGAAGGAAGACTGGAGCCACCAAATATCTGAGAGCGAATAAACTCATTTTCAGGCTTTAAACTTACCAGAAATCGCACAACATTCAAATACTCATGATGTTTCTGCCACACTGCTGCATCAGTAGTGAATGGATGGTAAACCTTTAACTCCTCACACACTCCCCGAACGTGAGAATAATAATCCTCAAGACTCGGAGTATCATGCTGTAGACGAAAATACTGTTTGCATATCTCATAAGCACGGGTAAAGTTTCCTGTACCAGAATACATAGTAGCCAAGTGATCCCATATGTCCTTGGCAGTGTCAAGATAGAGCAAGGTAGAACTAATACTAGGCTCAATACTATTCAACAGTAAAGAAATAATTTGAGCGTCCTCTTGTTCCCACTGATCATACCCAGGAGTATCTTCCTTGGGTTTAGGATTTACCAAATATTTCTTAAATCCTTTGCCTCGAAGAAAGACTTGTATGGATCGAGATCATAAAGTATAATTGGTCCTATTGAGTTTAAGAGAAGTCATGAGACCATTGAGAAGAACCGGAGCAGTAAAGGCAGGTGGCAAAGATGGAGTAAGGGAGTTAGCATCTTGCTTGGGTTCCATAACAGTGCAACAAATAGCAAACAAGAGAGTCGTACTATGGGTAGATCGCTGAGCAGGACATACATCAGCTGCTGCACCGCTGAACCGGAGAAGAAGAGGCTACTGGAAGACTGAACCGGGCTGGAGAACCTAGCTGGATAGCTGATCCAGATAGCCTGGGCTCACTGGACTGCTGAATCGGACAGGCTAGGCTCCCTAGACTGCTGAACTGGAGTAAAAACTGACTGAACCGGTTTGAATCGGTGCAAAACTAGCTGAACTGGACTGTAGAAACTGGCTGGACCGCTGAATCGGAGCAATAACTGAAGGAACCGGTCTGAACCAATATAAAAACTTGAACCGGGATTAAATTGGGATTGAATCGGTCTAGGCTGGATCGTGGGCTGGACCCGATCTGTTTCTCTCTAATATTGTGTTAATTCTCTCAACTTAACATGGGATCAGCTGGTCTGGGGAGACTGAATTGGGTTGGATTAGGTCTGGCTCTTGGGCTGGACTTGAAATAATTTAAGCCCGTGGACTCGAGTGCGAGTTCGGGTCCAGTATCCAAACTCGTGGAGTCGGGTCTGGACCTTGTCTTCTTCGTTGATTAGGGTTTCAGAAGACCTGGTCTTTGACGGCGGCGACTAATAGTTACACCACCACAATCACACCACGACGACGAACGACACCACAACACCACCACCACGAACGACAGTGCCACACGACGATAACTCCACAATCAACAGTTCCACAATCGACAACGCCATAGAGGCCACTACAACAACAGCACCACACCACGACGACGAACGACAACGCCACACCACGACGACGAACGACAACGCCATACCACTACACCAGACAACACAACAACCACCAACGTCCACAGAGGCCACCACAAGAGTTTCCACCACCACGATGGCTTCGACGGTAGCACCACACCACCACAAACCAAACTCGGTAACCTTAGTTTTTTTTTTTTTTTTGTATTTAGGATCGTAATTGCTCTGATACCATGTTAGGTTGAGAGAATTAACACAATATTAGATAGAAACTGAGAGTGGTCAAAAGCTAAACCTATCTCTCACAAACTACTTGTATTTATAGTTAACTTGTAATAATACAAAAGACATATATACCCTCTAATATTTACACACAATACCCCAATACTCTTAACAATTTGCTTGCATAGTGTTAAGCCCAACCATGAAAAACCCTATGTAGCTCCTTGAGATAGAAAAAAAGAAATCCATAATGAAATCAAACGATGCAGGGTATTCGCTCAATCTTCACAGAAACAGTACAAACCAAACCAACGTTTAACTTTTCTTTGATATGGTGTCTACAAGATTCAACGTGCTTGACTCTATCATGCTATATTTGATTATGAGCAATGTTGATCACTGCCTTAGTACCATAGTACAACTTCATTGACTCTTCTGAATCAAAATTATGTTCCTTCAATAATACACTATGGGCCATAGCTTTAAATTTTTTCTTTACACTAGACGTAGCATCATCCGATTGCTTCTTATCACATAAGTTGACCAAATTTCCACGTTTATGGTTGTTGTTTCTTAATTTCCCAACATTTCGTACCATGTAACATCGCTAGGTTGTCATATAAACGTCCTTTCAACTTAAGAAGTATATGTGGATCACATAGTATACCAGATGCATGCCTTGACTTAGTCCCCACTTCTTTAGTTTTATGAGTTCTGATGTTTCCAATGGTTGCTTCGATACCAACTGAGGTTGCGTGGACCAACTGTCAATATCAAATCCTAGTAAACTTAGAGGGTGGTGAATAATTTTAACGCATAAACAAACACAAACTAAATTTACTTGGCCTAATTCCCAATTTGATCACTTGTGTATCATGGATCAATCAATGAAATATCAAACAAAACATATAAAAAATGCAAATATGTAAAATAAATCAAGCACACAAGATTGCAGCAATTTTTACATGGAAAGCCGCACATGGGGTAAAAACCATTGTGTTGGATCGATGCGCTGACCACTACGCCAAAATCAGCTGGTTGTGAGTAAGGCACAACATCTATCTTTCTAATCATACACAACAGCGCACACGGGTCGGGCTGGTTATACCCTCCCCGAGTCTTAGGGAGACTTGTTGTACTTCTACCCAGGCCAACAATCTCTCCCCAACAACTATCTTAAGACTCGAGCCCGTGACTTCGCTTTGATACCAATTGTTAGATCGATGCGCTGACCAGTATGCCAAAACCAGTTGGTTGTGAGTAAGGCGCAACATGCGCACACAAGTCAGGTTGGTTAAGCCCTCCCCCGAGTCTCTGGGAGACTTGCTGCATCTCTACCCAAGCCAACACATTGGACCAAAACTAGCCCAAACATGGGTGCATCAACCTGCTCCTGAGGCTGCTGTGCTGGTAAGAACGACAATAACACGGTTCAAGGTATCGGTCGAGACCGATCTGCCTCGGCCATTACCGAGATGATATCGATATCTGTTACGAAAAAATCCTGAGTTGTGCTTGAATCGGTTCCATATCGGCCCAACTCGGTACAACTCGACAAATCACGATATCAATCTCATTCGAGTTGGTCGATTCGGATCTGAGTCGAATCGATTCACAAAGAATCGTTTCACCATAGCTTCTGACAATAGAGAAAATGCCAAAGAAAGGGCAAAATAGATGAAATAAAAGATCCACAATCCGCAAAAACACTTAGGTTGCATGCAAAGGCCAAAAAAAAAAAAAAAAAATCTCAAGAAATAGCATCATTGCAGATCAAATCTGTAGAACCCACATGGTTCTTTCCAATTTTTCAAAATCAAGTAATTGAAAAATAGCAATACTTAACTGTAAATCAAAAGAAACCCTAGATAGCCTCTTCTTTAGATCAGACCCCCTCCTCCTCCTTTTCTTCTTCTTCACAAAAATCCAATACAAGAAACCCTAGAAAGCTTGGACCTCGAAAACCCACGGCAACAAAGACCCATCATATCTTTGCCGCAACAAAGCTTCGATCTAATACCAAACTCTAGAGGGCACCACGATCTTTCTCTCCAGCTCTCCAGTTCTCTCTCTCTGTCTGTTTGGATAGGTCGTATTCCTTGCTCCTTGATTCTTTATCTCTTAAGTCAAATTGACCGACGCTCAAAATATCACCAAATTCACCACATGGTTGCCTTTTTGTTTTAATGTCCTTTTTAATTTTTCCTACCCACTAGTTGGTTATATTTTTTTTGTTACTTTATAATATAATTAGGACTTAAACTTATTAAATTAATACCTCATTAAATTTTGTTTTGTATATATAGAGGTGGGTTTAATAATTACACATACATAATGAAACAAATTGTAATTAGATAAAATAAAATAGAAAAAATATTTTTGTAAGTAGATAAATTTCAAGCTTCATTGGCATTCAATGTGACATTGATTGTGGCTCAATATGGTATTAAATGCTTACAATTGTACATAGAGGACAATAAATATTTTCGGTTGTGCCCTCATAATTCATTTTAACTATGTTTAATGTGTTAAATAATGCATTTTGATGATATGGTGCATGGATGATAATATTTACCTATTTAAGGACTTTTCATATTTTTAAATTTTTTTGGGCCTTATATTTAGTGTTTTGAACGTATTGGCCGATACCGCGTCGCTGCGACCACTCGGAGATCGATACTGTGATTTTGAACCATACAATAGATGTCCTTCGGAACATTGAGCATCATTCAATGTATGAGTGAAGCTGTAGATGGGGCTTATCGAATGAAGCGTTGGCTCTCCAAGTAAGGCCACAATGCTACGTCTTAAAACTACTCGGGTGATGAAGCACATGAAGGGTACTCTACTAGACAATGTGGGTATCGCTCAGGCCTCCCTAGTAGGTCTAAATATCCATAATGATAGATCAGTAGAATCACCAGTATAGATGGCATAGATCAATCTCGCCTCTGCAGTCCTCTCATAAGTGATAAGTGATCTAACCATACACAGACTCGGTCTCAAAACTAAACCTAGGATACGGAGTTAACACACAATATATACCTGCGAAACTTGAGTTTCACAAGTGAAGCTAAGACCAACTAGTGAGCACAGGCAGTCAACATTACCTTGACTATCCTACTTTTCCTGCTCCCTCTCTTTTGTACATCCCTAATTTTTTGAACTTTAAGGCTCTATAGTTTGAACAATGGAAGAATTCTGCCACTTAATTTATTTTGCTCATCCGACTTTTGGAATTGAACATGCATTTTATCACAAATCGAATTCTCAACCAGTATCCATCCCCTTGGCCAATATTGGAAGATTTCATTTGTTTGTCAATATATTCCTCTCATATGATAATTTTTGTTTTTAGGACATCAAATATAAGGGTTGTCTAGTCAAAGGTCAAATCCATGCACTCAATCAAGTTCTAGGGCCTTGTAAGGGTATTAGGACCTAACACTGGAGTCACTTTCATAAACCAATCATGTCTAAGTGAAGGACACTTGTACTTGATTAATATCGTTCCGGGAGGGATAGAAACGTTATGTATTTTTCCTCATGATTATACACGTGGAGTGCACGACACTACCTAGAGGGGGAGGGGGTGAATAGGTTTTTTAATTTTAAGCTTGAACAATGACAAATTATAACCTAGTTCTACCACAATTATAGAACCCCTTTTTAACCACTATGACCCTATGAACCCATGAAGATTGATGTTGCTAATTTGTCAATTAAACACTCAAACACTCAATCTCACGGTGATCCCAAATCCCAAACCTTTTGAATATACAACTATGGATGATTATGATATTTAAACATTCATCCAATCAAACACATAGTGCACGTGTGTGCATCAAATCAGAAATGTATATGAAAAGTAATAAATAATAGGGTACATTACAATAACACTCCGTATAGATTAGTCTAATTACAGAAACACCCCCTCTATTATCTAAAATAACACCGACCTCCCTCGTAATTTATGTGTTAGTTTCACATAGTACCCCTGCCGTTAGTATCGTTACAGACATTTCTAAAAAGTGATTACATATCCCCCATCGACAACCCAAAGTCCTTGGGCCCCATCCTTTTCCTCCCTTCCCCGCAATCATGCAACCCCAAGGCCTTCATGACACATTCCCACCACCTGATCAACACCACATCAAAATTTCAACCACTTCCACCTCCGATTGCCCACCAATTGACAAAGCCATTGCAAGCACCGCCACCCTAAACCACAAGTACAAGTAGCTACACCTTACACCTTCACACGAAAAGTACCAGTGCACTTTCCAATTCTCTAGCCTTATCTCTGAGACATGCCACACACACACATTTACAACAAAATACCCTAAACCATAACACAAATCAAACCTAGCATCCAAAGACCAACTCAACCAAACCCATCAAAATTCAACCATAAAATTAAATGAATAAACCAAAAATAAAATCCAAAATCTAACAATTTAATGCCGACTCAACTAAAAATTCAAGGCAGATGAGTTTTAGGAGAACGAATTTCTATAAGGGACGTGTTGGTGGAAAGGGGTAGGTGGACTGTGCGAATGGGTGTTTGGATTATATATAGATGTACATGTATGTGTGTGTGTGTGTGTGTATAGAGAGAGAGGGGGAAATTGTATGAGAGAGGGGTAAAGTTGTGTTGGTGCCATGGTGCTTGTATTTGGTGATAATGTATGTGGGCGATTTGTATACATATCAATGTAGAGTGAGGGAGAGAGGTGGGTCCATGAGGTGGGTGGTGGGTTGATGGTTTTGTGAAATGGGTTTCAGCTGATGGAGATTTTTTGGGGTAGCAAGAGAAAGAGCAGACCATGAAGAGAGAGACAGAGAGGGGGGTTTTAGGTATAGATCATGTATATATATTAAAAATGGGTATAAGTGAAGGGTAAATTCGTAAAAATATGATTTTCGTCAACCTTGTTACCAGACAAAACCTGGGGAGGTCAGTGTTATTTCAGATAATAAAGGGGGTGTCTCTATAATTAGACTAATCTATAGGGGATGTCATTATAATTTACCCTAAATAATACAAGTGATTTGTTGACGCAGATACTCTCTTCGGGAAAAATTGCGGGGAACCTTCTCGATTAACCAAAATCTAATCTACTACCCCAAAATCATCTTATAAGTACTAGAGTTTTATACCTCAACCAATACCATGGTTAAATGTTCCCTTCTTTCAATAAGCCTCCCGCCGAAACTCCATCTTCGACGTTATGTGTAGCTTCATTTGGATTCACTTTCACAAGGATTCTCTAGGCCTCGAGCGATAGTGGGCACACCAACTATCCTCTAAATGCACACATTAATGGGTTTGGTCTTCAACCAAATAAGATTTTTAACACCAAGTTGTGAGGTTTGGTAGAATCTCTAGATGTTGAGTTTAGGGATCTAGCGTTGTGTTGGAAGCTCTTTAGATTTAAGATAGATTTCTCTCTTCAAAAAGCTTGCTAATGGTTTATCTTAGCTGTAGGAAAGACTTTTCGCATGTATAGGTTCGGAATAAGGGTAGTCTTGATCAACAAGATAACTCAAATTCGCGAACGGTCGTGTGATCGGTGGGGGACGGTCATAAGGCGATGGTCTCGGGAATGAAAAATGAGTTGAAAATAATATTAGGGTTAAGTTTAGGAGAGAACAAGAAGAATAGTAAAGAGAGGCAGAGAGATAAACTGATGTGTAGGTCGGGTTGCCCTACTCTCTTATTTATATCTAAGTAATATTACAGAGTAATTTCAATACTACCCTCCACTAACTAATTTATGTCTACCATAGAATATAAGAATTCTAACACTCCCCCTCTAGCTGGAGCATAAAGATAACAATCCAGCTTGGAACATTAACTACTGAAGGTAGACCGAGGCAATGATTTTGTAAGAATATTATCCCGCTGATCACAAGACTTGATATATGGGGTGATAATCTCCTTTCGCATCAAGAGATCTCGAATGAAATAACAGTCCACCTCAATGTGTTTGGTACGCTCAACCACATTCTGTTTTTTACTATGCCAAGTAACAAGATTATCACTACCAAATGTCCAATAACCAGAAGTAGACCGTCTATCACCATGACTACCTGTCCAATTAGCATCAGAAAAGCCAACAACACTTATGGATGATGATGACCGATATAATAATCCCTTCCTCGGGGGCCCCTTTCAGATACCGAAGTATACGACAGATAGTCTCCCAATGAGGTTTACAAGGGGCATGCATAAACTGACTAACCACACCAACAACATATGTAATATCAGGGCGTGTTACTGTGAGATAAATCAGTTTACCAACTAACTGTATATAATGCGCTATATCATCAAATACTTCACCACTTTCAGAATCTAGCTTAACTGTAGAGTTCATAGGCGTATCAATCGGTCTACCACCAAGATTACCAGTTTCAGTAAGTCTAATCCATACTTTCGGTGGTACAAACTAATACCGTTATTTGATCGGACAACCTCAATCCCAATAAAATACCGAAGAAGGCCTAAATCTTTGGTATGAAACTACTTCCCCAAATAAGCCTTGAAGTGAGCAATACCATCCGAGTTATTCCCACTGATAATAATGTCATTAACATACACAATAACAATAATAATGCCTGCGGAAGACCGACGAGTAAAAACTGAATGATCTGAGGTAGAACACTGAAAAATAAACCGAAGTACCACTGTACTGAACTTATCAAACCAAACACATAGTGACTGTTTCAAGCCATACAATGTCTTCTTCGAACGACACTCTAATTGCTCTTGGCCTAAAACAACATAACCTGGAGGTTGAATCATATTTACCTCTTACTTCCGGTAGATCTCTGTGTAAGAATGCATTCTTTATGTCCAATTGATATAAGGGCCAATTAGAAATGATTGCAATAGATCAAGGATCAAAATTTCGTTTCGGATGTTTCGACCGTTTCGAAACGATATTTTGATCCTTGCAACAGATATAAGAATTCTAACAGAATTTAGACGAGTAACAGGAGAGAAGGTGTCATAGTAATCCATACCATATGTTTGGGTATAACTTTTAGCAACCAACCGTACCTTCAACCACTCAACAGAACCATTAGGATGATATTTCACAGTGTATACCCAGCGACAACTAACCGGCTACTTATCAGATGGAAGAGAAGCAATATCCCAAGCATGATTATCATGAAGTGCCTTAATTTTCTCATCCATAGCCAATTTCCATCGATGAGATGCTAAGGCCTGTTTCAAAGAGCTAGGAAAAAAGATAGAAGACAAGGCAGATGTAAAACATCGAAATAAAGAGGAAAGCTAATGCAAAGATACAAAATTAGAAATAGAATGATGGGTACAAGTACAAGTACCTTTCTGCAATGCAATAAAGCAAATCAAATGACGTAGAGGGAGGTCTTCAGCAGAATCAGGCCTTGGCTGGGGAATAGGAGATTAGGGAACAACCTGTCGATTCGTGGAACGATGGTAAACCTGCAATGGAGAGTCAGAAGCCGGAGGAGAAGAAGATACACCATTTGGGACAATAACAATTCCCCCTGATTAGTAGAGATCAAATCTAGAAAAAGTGTAGTTCCTGGATTAGAAAAAACAGATGACTCAAAGAAGGTGACATCGGCTTTGACATAATATCGGCGGGAGACAAGGTTATACAATAACCTTTTTGAGTACGAGAGTAGTCCAAAAAAACACATTTAACTGAACAAGGTGAAAGTTTATCTCGACTCGGATCAAGGAGGTGAACAAATGCAACACAACCAAAGACATGTGGAGTGAGTCCAAATGACGATTTATTGGGATAGAGTAAGGAGAATGGTGATTGGTTATTTAAGACAGGGGAAGACATCCAACTAATGAGGTAGACTACACTAAGAATAGCGTCTGCCCAGTAGGTTTGAGAACATGTATATTAAACATGAGGGTATGAGCAACATTCAATAAATGACGATGTTTGTGTTCTACAACACCATTTTGTTGGCAGCATGAATTACTATGTTCGAATTTCGCCGCCACCTTAATTATTAAAAAGATTTTTACATGCTCGGTCCAAAATCTAGCCTGCAAGTGGGGGGGCGTGTTAAAGTATAAATACTTAAGTTACACCATCTTCAACAGCTTAAGCTTTTAGAGAAGATTGTTGTTTAATAAAATAAATTTCAAATTGACCTTGGAAGAGCAGACTGCACGATCTCTGAGATCGCTTGAGCGGCCTCAAGGGCGGTCCGTGTTCCTCCTCCGTTTAGCCTTTGTTCATTTTTTTCCTGAGTCATGAAGAGACCACTCTAGCGAAGGTTAGCGAACATAGGACAATCTCTACTGGTTTTTTAAGCGTAAAACCAAGCAAAAAACTTGTACTCTTGAGCGCTAAAGGGTGTTCCTTAAAGGGGGTCCGCTACTAACTCAAAACTCTATTTTCAAAACACAAAATGGTTTAGTAAATCTTTTTGTTGAAAAACACCTAGGAGCCATTCACAGATTAGTCCCAATTCTATTTTAACTCTAATCCTACTAAGTCTATTAAACTAAGGGATCATCTTAATTATCTAGGCCATTACCTTTGTCCTAATCTTGAAGGTGAATTCGGAGTGCAAATAATGTAGCTTTGACGCATGATCTCTCCCTGTATGGTTTAAAACAATCACCGCGGGCATGGTTTCGTAAATTCTCAAAGCCAACTTTAGAGTTTGGTCTTCTTCGGTGCTAGATAGACCACTCTATTTTCAACAGACAAACTAATGCAGGGTACATTGTATTGGTTGTTTATGTGAAAGATATTGTAGTTATTGGAAATGATTGAGAGGGTATTGCCAAGTTAAAAATCTTCTTGCTGGACCAATTTCATACTAAGGATTTGAAAATTCTTAGATATTTCTTGGGTATCGAAGTTGTTAGATCCAAGTAGGGCATTTGTTTATCTCATAAAATATGTACTTGACATGCTAGAGGAAACAGGTTTGTTGGGTGGTAGACCAATTGATATTCTGATGAATCCAATTCAGAAGTTGTTGATAGAGGATGGTGTATTGTTTGAAAATTCAGGTCGGTATTGCAGGTTGATTGGGAAGCTAAGTTATCTCACCATTATTTGACTGGATATTGTATATGTAGTTATTGTTGTGAGTCAGTTTATGGGATGTCCTAGAGTACCACACTGGGATGCAATTATTCGTATCCTCAAATATCTTAAACGTGCTCCTGGACTGTATGGACATCTCAGAGTGGAAGGTTTTCAGATGCTGATTAGGCTGGTTCTCTCTCATATCAGAGATCAACTATTGACTACTGTACTTTCTTGAGAGATAGCGTTGTTACATGGAAAAGTAAGAAACAAACAATAGTAGCACGGTCCAGTGTTGAGGCTGAGTATAAAGCAATGATACATACAACAAGTGAGCTGACATGGTTGCTATACTTCTTTTAGGAGATTGGTTTTCCAGTTCAACTTCCATTATAGTTGTTCTGTGATAATCAAGGAGCTCTTCATATTGCTGTCAATCCAGTGTTCCATGAACAGACTAAACATATTGAAGTTGATTGTCACTTCATTTGAGACAAGGTACTAGCTGGAGATATTGCAACTTCATTTGTGAGATCTGAGGATCAACTTGCAGATATGTTCACCAAGGCATTGAGTTGTACTCGTCTTACAACCATTTATTCCACGCTTGGATTATATGATATATATGCTCTAGCCTGAGGGGGAGTGTTGACAGTGTTAGTGTCATATTATTTAATATTTATGATGTAATAAGTATATCCTTTTGAGGGTATACTAGTCATTTGTATTCTTACTAGGTAACTATAAATATGAGTTGAGTGTGAGAGGTAGGCATTAAGTTATTCTCTGCCTCTCTCTCGTATTGGGTTAATTTTCTCCATTCTTTAAACTTAACAATTATGATATTCAAATATTCATTCAAATCAAATATATAGTGCGCGTGTGTGCATCAAATCACAATGCATGAAAAGCAATAAATGACACAACTGATTTATTGACGCAGAAAAAGGCAACCTTTTTGGTTCACCGAAATCTAATCCACTACCCCAAAATCAGGTTACATGTATTAAAGTTTTATACCTACCAATACCATGGTTAAATGCTCTCTTCCTTCAATAAGCTTGTCCACCGAAACTCTGTCTTCAACGTTATGTGTAGATTCACTTGGATTCACCTCCGCGAGCATCCTCTAGGCCTCGAGCGATCTTGAGCGCACCAACTATCCTCGGAATGCATACACTAATGAGTTTGGTCTTCACCTAATCAAGATCTCTAATACCAAATTATGATGTTGGGTAGAATCTCTAGATGGTAACTTGGGTTTAAGGGATCTAGGGTTATGGTGGAAGCTCTTTAAGTTTAAGATAGATTTCTCTCTTCAAAAGGCTTGTTGAAGGCTTACCCTAGTTATAGGAAAGACTTCTCTTATTTATAGGTCCGGAATAAAGGTAGTCTTAGTCAACAAGAAAACTCAGATTTGCGAACGACCATTCGATTGGTGGGAGGGCGGTCATAAGGCGGTGGTATTGGGAATGAAAAATGAATTTCAAACTGACCTAGAAAGAGCAGATTGCTCAAGTGACCATGGGACCGCTCGAGTGGCCTCAAGGGCGGTCCTGCTCCTCCTCCGTTTAGCCTTTGTCTGTCTTTTCCTTAAGTCATGAAAAGAACGTTCTAGCGAAGGCTAGAGAGCATAAGACCATCCCTACTGGTTTTTTAAACCTAAAACTAAACAAAAAATTTATCCTCTTGAGCACTAAACGGCGTTGCTCAAGAGGGGTCCGCTAATAGCTCAAACTATATTTTCAAAACACAAAGCGGTTTAAAAAATCTTTTCACTGAAAAACACCTAGGAGCCATACACAGATTAGTCTCGATTCCGTTTCAACTCTAATCCTCCTAAGTCTATTAAACCAAGGGATCATCTTTGGTATCTAGGTTACCTTTGTCCCAAGCTTGAAGGTGCATTCAGAGTACAAATGATGTATCTTTGACGCTTGATCTCCTCTCTTTAATGACGCTTTCGGATCTTCAATCATTATAGCATAATGACCATGGAATAGGTTAAGATTTTCAATGGGTTTAACGAAATTAGCCAATTATAAACCTATAATCTAACGATTAATATTCAAAGTAATATAGTATACATTTCATCATCCTTAAACTATCAAGAGTATCTTGATATGGTCAAATTGCAAGCATTTATCCAATCTTTCTCTGATACCCATTATGACAATAAATAACTAGATTAGGGAAAATCTTTTTGGATTTTTCTTAGTATATATGCAAGTATAAAGTCTGAAAAATTCAAGCGAAAAGAACCTACTATGTAATGCAAGATCAATTGCACTTGGGTATGCATCATGTAACCCAGTCATTTTATAGAGTTCCCACTGGCAAAATTGTTGAGTAATTTGAACATCGAAAATGATATTTGTAAAGACTGAAGGTCAAGTAGATCATCCGCGAGCTTCTTTTTCACCCAAATGCCCTTAAGTCTATACGAAGATGCATGCTTACAAGGAGGGATATTAGGGTTTTTCTCTTAGTCTTCCAAGCTCTTAACAAGGTGTATTTTCTTCTTAGAGACCTTTCCAAAATGTCCTAGGTCTAAGTTTAAATAGGCAAGACATAACATACCTGAGTTTGGAAAGAATTTTATCAAAAAATGGAATCTTCGCGAATCTGATTCACCACAGTCGTTCGAGTGTGTTGCTTTGCTCGAGTGTGTTTGATCTTCCTCGAGCGCCAAGCGACCACAGAGTCAGAGTCAACTATTGGAATGCACCGAATTAGTTTCCAACAACTTCTCTCGAGCCAACAAGATTTCGCTCGAGTGTCAATTTCAATTAGCCCTTTTGTTTTTTCGAAATAATTTTTTTAAAAATATACTTGACAAAATACTTTTGATCAATAAAAACTCTGGGCCAAGTACAACTACGTTTTAATTGAAGATTAAAACCATAATTAAATAAATCAAGAAGTCTATCCTCCTAATGATTCATTAGGTCTTTAGGTCAACTTTCCAGCCTAATGCACTGATGAAATCCAACAAAGTGTTCAACAAACTTGTTCATTGTGCATGTGACATGTAATTCAAGTCTCTCCCCCTATGTATATGTTCTCTTTTGTTCAGTTATCACGTAACATTAGTTTATTCTTACTCCACTTTTTTGTCATGGGATGGTGAAGGTGAAACGAGAGTTTAAATCAGAAAGCCAAACATAATACAATTTATCAACTTGATAACCATAATGCCAATTAATATTCAATAAGATAACATTGAAGCTAAACTCAGCCCACTTATAGATATATGCACATCAAAAGGACATGAGTCTGAGTACACAAAAGAAACAAAAACAACCTAGGTCCTAATACATGGATTGATGATCACAAGCCTAAATGTCTGTATCACTTAAAATTGTAGAGAATTAAAGATAAATATTCTCCTCAGTGCCTATCTCTTGTGTCTGCTCTAAACTTCTAAAGATGTGAACCCTCATTCGAAAGCAGTAGACCTCTTGGTCATACCTCTCTCTAGCTCATCCATCCTCCTAATGATTTGGTCTCTCATCTTTGTCAAGATAGTGACATATTTTGCTAGAGGATCATCCAACAGAGGAGTAGATGGAGGACCCTAAGCCAGTGCATCTCCCTAGAATGCTGGTGGGGGTACGCTACCCAAGGATCAAAATTTTATTTTGAAACGGTCGAAACATTCGAAATATTTTCGTTTTCAAGGAGACCGAAACGAATGAATGATGTAATCGAAATTCTAGATACTTTGAGGTGTTTTATAATGTTTCGAGGTGTTTTATAATGTTTTAATGCATTTGTATAATTATTTCGTAATGTTTCAAAATATTTCAAGACACTTTTGTATATTTCGACTAATGTTTTGAAAAAATAATTATTAAATTTTTTATTTTTTCATTTTATTTCCGAAATAGATTGAAACGTTTCTGAAACATGTCAAAACGTTTTCGTTTCCTAGGTGACCGAAACAATGCACCGAAATGAAATTAGGATCCTTGATGTCACCTTGATTAATCATAGGTTCATCATCACCTGGATAGCATAGATCAATCTCGCCCTCTGCTATCCTAAGGTGGAAATATGGCTGTAAGGTAAATGTCGTTAGCTACTATCCTATAGACTAATCTAAACAGTGGGATAAGTAACCTAGGATACATCACCAGCCATGCACCCCACTGAGTTCTCTCTTTTCAAATCAAAGGCAACTAAATCAAGTGCATACTGAGGAACATCTGTGGGTGCAATCATGTCTGGTATCATCTCTATGCTCACTCTTTTGACCCATGACTGAAGAGTACGAGAGTCCTCAATAATTTGCATATGTGCATAGAACTCAGTGTCTCCGAGTGGTGCAAAGATACCTAACCATTGTCTCTTTTCGAAAGTTGCTATGACTCTTGATCCCAGAAAGACCACAATAATGAGTGGACGCTCAACTCTGATAGACCTCCTCACAAACATGGTGTATGCTGCAACATAAGAATCATCATGAAGCTGTGTAGCTGAAGGTACCTCTCGCTGGGTACGGGACATCTTTAATACCTCTGGGGCCATCAAAATGTTCCTAAATGTAGGCTAAAGACTAAGGAATATGCTTTAGGTGGCTAAGGAAGAGATTAGGAAAGAAATGAGTGAGGAATGAGGGACTTCTGCTGGAGCGTGCTTTACATAGAAGCGGCCAACCATCAGTTTTCCAATCTTGCTCGTGTGCGCACCAGTTATTGTTTCTCTTTAACAGCTGATACACATTCGTTCCATAATGGCCTCTCACTTCCCCAACCTGTGGATCAATCAATTCCAGTCAATGTAATGCATCTAAATTCAAACGAATAATCCTAAAATTTCTAATAATGGAATGCTCTAGCCTGAAATAAAAAATAATAAAAAATCTAACATTCAATGCACAATCCGAATATCATTGAATATGCCAAAAACATGAAGATATGCAATGTATCGGATCAAATTTGGACTTCATCCTTTTAACTTGAAATTTAAGAATAACTAAGAAATTGTACACATTCCAAATAATATTTATCAAATCAAAGTCCAAATTATTCAGTCACATCCACATCAGAATCATATATAACAATCAAAGTCCACATGTTAGATAATTTGACCACACTAACCCAGTCTCAAAAGTAAGCCTAGGATAAGGAGTTGACACATTCTACAAACTTGCTAAACTCATTAAAGAAAGTGAAAGTAAGACCAACTAGTGAGTAGTCAACATTACCTTGACTATTTAACTTTTACCACCCCTTTTCCTCTTTACATCTCTAATTTTGGAACTTTGACGCTTCAGAGTTTAAACAATGGAAGAATCCAGTAGCTATTTATATTTGCCCATTTGGCTTATGGAATTGAGCATGAATTTTATCACAAACCGTATACTCAATCATCATCCATCCCCTTGGCCAATATTGGAAGTTCTCATTTGTTTGTCAATATGTTCCTTTCATTTGATAATTTCTGTTTTTAGTACATGAGATATAAGGATTGTCTAGCCAAAGGTAAAATCCACTTACTTAATCAAGTTCTAGAGTCCTATAGAACCAAACACTACAATTACTTTAATTCCAAGTACGTACTGGTCAGTCATGTATAAGTGATTGTTTGTTCTTTCAATTGAACATCATCCACCAACCATGTCTAAGTGAAGGAGACTTGTACGTGACTAATATTCAAAGTAATACCGTATATTTCTCATCATCCTTAAACTATCAAGAATGTCAAGATATGATATCAAGAATGTCAAGATATGGTTTTACTTCAAGCATTTATCTAATCTTTCTCTGATACCCTAATGACACTAAATAACTAGAAAATGGAAAATCTGTTTGAGTTTTTCTTAATATTTGGGCTAAATTTCATTCACATCCCCTGTAGATTGGCCTATCTTCAACGACACCACCTATTTTTTCTAAAGTTTCACTACATCCCCTTATAGTTTATAAATTTGCTTCAACTACACCCCCTTCCGTAAATCTCCATCATTGGCAAACTAAAATTGCTGATGTTACACACATACTTTTTCTAGAATACCAACAATACCTCCTATAAGATCAGGCAGTGATGAGACTATTCCACGACGACTTTGCAAAGGTCTCTGTTGTCAAAGTTTCAAAGACCCCAACACTTTCCATCAACAGATCACCTCTATCAACCCACCACTCAACAACCATTCTTCTTCACCACTAGCAACCCACCATAATACTTATTTCAAACTCATTTTGCCAATTCTTCTGCAACCCACAACTGCGCATGCACTGTCGTTGTGGGTTGAAGATCTAGAGAGAATCGAATGAAATTGAAATCTAGAGGGTGGTGGTGGTGGGCACAAACTGTGCGGTGTGGGCAAAGGCGATTGTGTTGATGGGTTTGAGGCGTGATTGGGTGGAAGGGGCAGATTGGGAGGAGAGCGACAAGGGTGAGTGATGGGAGAGGTGGTGGGATTGCTTGGGTCATATATATAAATTTGAGGAAAAGTTAAGTGTAAATTGGTAAAATATGCATTTCCGTCAATTTCCTTAGTCAACAAACATTGACAAGGGGTGTTAGTGAAATTTCAGAAACGACAAATGGTGTCGTTGAAGACACGCCTATCTATAAGAGGTGTTAGTGAAATTTACCCTAATAAAATATGAGTATAAAGCATGAAAATGCAATAAAAAAGAAGGACCTACTCTATCAAATGCATAACCCTAGAATGATGTATGCAATGTAAGCTCAACTACACTAGGGTATGCATCATGTCACTCTATCATCTTACAAAGTTCCCACCCGACAGAATTTCTAAAGTAATTTGAACTTTGGAAATCCTTTGGCAAAGTCTGAAGCTCAATTATATCATCCATGAGCTTTTTTTTTTTTCATCTAGATGCCCGTAAATCTATATGAAGATGCATGCTTGGGGTAACATTAGTCTTGTTTTTCTTACCTTTCCTACTCCTTCTAGTCCTAGGTGAATCATCGGACTTCAATCCAAGAGCTATCTCTTTCGATGGATACTTGTGATTACATCTCCAATTCTTAGCCTTCCAAAGATCATCGATCGCCTACTCAAGGCCTCAGATTTTCTAACTAGTTTTACTAGTTTCTTATCTAGGCCATCTATACGGTGAGTGCAATAAGTATTAGTGTGTCTCGGTTCACCACCTGTGCAACACACTTATAAATTTTTTTGGAACCAAAGGTTTAGACTCAAGCTTCTTAGGGTTGTTTGGATGATTTTTTGGGAGGGGTTTGGATTGACTTGTCCAAACACTTTCAAACTCAAATCCCTCTTTACAAAAATGAGATTCAACATTAAATCCAGTTCATACCCATGTTTGGTATGCCCATGGATATATCACTATTACGATAATATATTTGTATGTAAATGACTATTGTGCCCTTTCACCAATCTAATCAAAACCCATGTTTGTATACGTATGGAGTATACTTGTCTTTTTTGTATCTTGAATCCGTTAATCTTCATCCGAAACCCACCCATGAGTTTGATGAAACTCATGATCTAGGGTTTAAGGTCCGGACCAATAGCGGGTCGGGTTTAGTAACCTAGGCTTCAAATTTTTTGCCAAACATTGGTTTTGTGTGTCATTTGAACTATTTTTCTCCAACCCATCTTTCATAACCCCCCTAATTCCACTTACCAAACAACCCCTTAGGGTTTTGAGCGAGTAACGAATTTTTTTTCTTTTGTTATGTGTGGAGCAATATCTTCTACTTTTGTGGCACTAGTGTCGATAGCCTTAACGAACACCATCTTGGAAAAGGAAGAAGTCAAAGTATATCCTAAAACTCCTAATCCTCTTGTCACTGTCATCTTTCCTACACTAAGCATCTCATCAAGCTTCTATTTTCCTTGGAGACTTTTTTCTAGTGATTTCTGTTGATGAACTAAGGTCTTTTTCAAGATTCTTTATTTGTAGATTAAGAATTTTTTTGCCTTTCAATGGATTCATGCAGTTCGTGCTTTAAGAAGCTTATTTTGTCTAGGTTTTGCACTTTTTCATCCAGCAGTCTACTCAAGGTTTCCCTAGACTCAGTCAGTTCTTCTCTAAGCACATCTCTCTCTTGTTCAAGAGGCATGTATTTCTTATTTAGAGCTCAACGTGCCTTTTTCAACTTTAGATTTTCATTATATAATTCCTTATATGCATCATGAATGTCTTACTCATAACTGACTCAGTTTCGCTCTTAAAGTTAGAGATCGAATTTCCCTCCTATCCATCTAACCAATTGGGGGTTTTGACAAACACTCAGGTTGGGAACCTAATTCGAGTGATCAAGGCTCTAATTCCAAATGGTTTTGCCAATTGGTTGTTTTGATACCAATTGAGGTTGTGCAGATCGATTGCTAATATTAAACCCAAGTAGACCTAGGAGGTGAAATACAATTAAAATTACTTGACCTAATTCCAAATTCAGTCAGTTGTGTAGCATGGATCAATCAATGAAACATCCAACAACGCATATAAAAATTGCAGATATATAAAGTAAATCAAGCACATCAGAACACAACAATTTTCATGTGGAAAACCCCGTATGGATAAAAACCACGAGACCAAGACCGGTCCAAATTCTCCACAATTGAAATTAGTAGTAGAGATGCAAATACTTAAAATCTCTCTTGCCTCACTAGATGTAAGCGATTCTCTTATCTACTTTTTCCGATGAACTCCCAATCGCCATTCAACTCATAGAACATTGGCTTCTTCGTTATAGATTTGGATGACGCTCCCCTTAGAATACTGTTGTCTTGTCCTTCTTGGAAACCCTGATCTTCCTCCTCGGTATTCAAGGCCAACTCGGACAATTTTGTCTTTAGAGAAACAAAGTTGAAGCTTTTGGACACACCTAGAAGGAATATTCACTCAAGAATACTCACTGGTTAAAGTATTGGATTGAACAAGAAGAATAATAACCTAAATGTCTTCTAGGAAGAATCACACATAAAGAGAGCAACTTGGGTTTTTCTCCAAGTCTTTCAAGCTCTCAACAAGGTGTATTGTTCTCTCAAAAACCCTACCAAGATGTCCTAATGAGTTTAAATACACAAGACATAATAGACCTGAGTTTGGAAAAAAAAATTTCAAAATAAGGAAACTTTGTGGATTTGATTCATTGTGGTCGCTTGAGCGGGCATTGCTTTGCTCGAGCGTGCTTGACCTCACTTGAGCCTCATGCAAGCGTGAAACCAATGCCAACTACTAGAATGAACCGAATTAGTTTACTATAGCCTCGCTCGAGCCAACAAGAGCTCCCTCGATCTCCAATTGTGAGTGGCCCTTAATTTTGTTTTTTTTAAATTATTTTTCCAAAAATATGTTTGTCAAAACACTCTTGATCAATAAAAATTCCGTGTCAACTACAATTATGTTGTAATTAAAAGATTCAAACCATAATTAAATAAATGAACAAATTTATCCTCCTAATGGTTCTCTAGGTCTTTAGGTCAAGTTACCAACCTAGTCCGATGATAAAATTCAATGAAGTCTTCAACAAGTTTCTTCATTACCCGACTTTTGGTAGTCTTCAATTCTTCAACTTTTTCCTTCATTATATCAATACACCTATTTATCATTCTTTTATTCTTTGAAACGTTACTTATTATATCAAATATGGATTCTATCGTAGGTTTTTTCCAAGTCTATAAAAGCTGTATGAGAAATTTTATTTTTCTTTTTATAGCTCTCCATGAGTCTCTTAAATAGGTATACTCTCAACTAAATATATATGTATATGGCTCCTATTGTTGACTTTCCAGGCAAAAATCCACATTAATTCACTGATACTGTTGTTTCAAGTCTTAACCATTGCTTGATCATAATTCACTATATCATTAGTAATTTATACCTGATAATTTGTGCACCGACTGTCCCATTTGCTTACATATAGAGGTACCAAAATATTCTTGCTTTACTAACCTTAATCTATATACCATCAGGTTGTAAATCTTTTCAATTTTCATTTCATTTAGTGCATTCTATACTTTGGACACCTAATTCTAGGAAAACCATGTTTTCGCTAAAATTTTCAATTTGTTTTTTCTGTATGTGGTTTAGTGGTTAAAATTTAATCTAAAAACCTGGAGGTTGCGAGCCTCAACTTGAGACAGTCACTTTGTGCAAATAATGTCGAAGGATAGGATTTTATCCAGTGCACCCCTCTTAGCCGTATTAATGGAGACTAAATTGAGTGTTTTTTCTGTTACACATAAGATATCAATTTTATTCATTTGATTGTGTTTGAGCCTGGTGGTTAATTGGTAATTCTCTAAATACTGGATTGGGGCTTGGGTAAGGTGCAAGGTTTCGTTTTAGGTGAGCATAAAGTGAAGTGGGGCAGTATTTCTGCTAGTAAGCATTCACAGAGCAGGAGAAAAGGAACAAAGTCAAACCTTCATTCATTAAGGCTATACAGATCAATTGAACAGATATTGTTTGAGTTTCATCATCACGACAATTTGCTGAGACTTGAGTTGTAATGACTTCACGAGCTTTTCTCCATATAGAAATGATATGGCTGGTTATTTTGGTGTCAAATTTTGAAGCTCAATCGTGGTTACTTCTCGTTGATCTGTACATAGGTTGCCAGTATTTCTCAAGAAGCAAGGAAAACATATATTTGGTGTTTTCGTATTGGGTTAGAGTTGGATAAAAATAGGACTAAAAATGGCTTTATGTTAAAAAGTAATTACAATGGCTGATGTTTGTCCCAAATAAGAATTTTCGGAGGAATTTTGTGCTTAGTCTTTAGTGGTGGTAGTGTGAGAAGAGGGGGTGGAAGGGATTTACCTCATCCTCGCAAGGAATCGGTGAAGAAACACACAAATTCTTCACGGAGAATCACTTTTTATTATATCACTCTCTCTAATAAAAATAGTTGGGATTACACAATTATTCATAGGCCAAGTCCCCTACTAAAATAAAAATTACTCTCCTACTAAAATGCTAAAAGAGTTTCATAATCAAACTCTCAAATCCCTATCCTACTAAAACTTTATAACAATTTCTTAGTTAAACTCTAATTAATACTTTTAGTCAAGCAAATATTCCCTAACTAATAAAATAATACTAAAACAAATAATAAAATTCAATTCTTCAATTTAAGCGCATCCAATCCCTTTTCGATCTCTATCAGTTAGAAGGGTAATTGTTACTGTGTTTATCAATAAGGTGGTATTCGTTATAGAATTGTGATGTCGGAACTCAAAAAGTTTAGATCAGGTGGCAGTTCATGGCCCATTCTCAATTGTTATGAAACGGGACTTTGGTTATTTTTGTGCCTGGTGCACATTGGTCTTATGGAAATGAACGGGCTTGACTATATAGGGCAGCCCCAGTTCCAATATTGGAGGAAGTACATGCCATGGGGCCGTCCCCTTGACTTGTACCGATGAGAATTTTACTCCACGAGAAATTGAACAAAAAACTGCTGAATTAGCATGATTGCTGCTATTGTGAGAGGGCTTGCTAATCTATATTAATGGCAAATGATCTTTCTGTCTATACAATTGTTGCAAATTCCCATGTAATTTGGTAGAAACTTAGAACAAATATGCTTCTGCTGTGAAACCTTGTGTAGTCTCCTATGTGAATATTTTTTTTGGTGTTCTCTTTGTGGAGACTGAGAACACCACTGAAAGTTATCTAGTCAAACAAGTCTTCTTATCCTTTCCCGTGGAGTAATCAACATCTAGAAAGTACTCTATATAAATATGAATAGTATTTGACTGGTTTACCCCGACATATATATGTATTCTAACTTGTCAGGCCAAAAAAATGGAAGGCAAATTTTCGAATTTGGAAATGGTATTTCAAGTTTTTGTCCATCTTGTCATGACTGATGACTTTTTCTCAGATAGATACCATGGCAATGAGTTTTAATCGCTTGATATATTAATTTGAAGCAAATAAACTTCTGGTATGACAAAAATGTACAGAATTGTCCAAATCCAAATCTTAAGATCTTACACACTTTCTTGGCTGGACCTATTGTATCATTTTCATCTGGCAGAGACTGATACTGTTTCAGTCTTGACTAAAGTCTCTGACACAAATGCGGATACTGATTTATGGAACTGCAAAAACTGCATACTATAAGCTCCAATCACTTGGAATTTGGAAAGTCTGAGAAGTTCAAATGGCTTGAATTTAAAAATAAACTGCCAGGTTCAGTCATCTTATGGCACAAGTTTCTCTTATGATAGTGAATCTGATGGATTTTCGAAATCTAAACATGTCTACCAAAACAGTCTGTATGTAACGATCTAAAGTTCCTACCAATTGAGCTTTTATACTGATGTTTTCAGTACGTTGCAAGAAGCAGAGGCGCAGGGCGATGCTGCAGAAATGCAGTATACAACAAAGGCTAAAGCCTCTAAGATATGGCATAACTGGAAAGCAAAAGCCTGCGCAATGGAGTTTAGAAGAGAAATCAGAACCTCCAAAACTCAGCATAGAGGAAAAGACAAAGAAATGCAGCAAACAACAGAGGGTAAAGCCTCGAAGATGTGGCAAAACTGGAAAGATAAAGCCTGAGCGATGGAGTTTAGAAGAGAAGTCCGAACCTCCAAAATGCAGCATAGAGGAAAAAACGATCCGGGAGAAAAGCACCATAGAAGGAATGGAAGAAATGATGGCTACAAGACTGCGTGAAAATGCAGAACTCATCAATGACATACTTAAAGGAAACCTAACAGAGGATGTGGACTACAGATTGGCCGATTTGAGAAATGCAGAGGCCTTCCAGACTGATATCACCAGACTTCAAGGTGACAAGCTTATTTCTTGCCTGGGTAATGTTGCAGACACGCTTAAACAGCTTTGTGATCTGGTCCAAGAATGCGGTTAATTTTCATTGAGGATTCTAAATACCAAATGGTGAATTTTCCAATCATGTGAGCATTATATTGGCTAGCTAACTTTTGTATTTTAGGTCTTCATGACCAAAGTGAACATGTATTAGTTTAGTTTGAGGTTTGAGATTATCTGAACAGTTTGAAAGTGATACAGCGCATTTAGACCCGTAAAAATCAAGGACTCTCACTGTACCTCTAGTGCAATATGGACTAGAGAGGTGATTCATTGAGGAGACCTCAACTGCAAAGTTACCTCTAAATTGGGATATCCTTGTGCATCACAATACTAGAGGATTCCTCTCCTAACCTTAGTCGGACACACCACTCTTTCACATTGACAACCAAACTCATCTGGAATGAGGCCTACTTCTGTGCACACAAAATTGCCTCTCACTTAGGTTGTTTTGAAAGTAAACACATGGAAGCGATATCCAGTTCGAGGTACCACTTCCAAAGACTTAACTAACAATGGACCTGAAACTCATAGGAACTAACTGTCAAGTGCTCCAACAGCTTTTTTATTTATAATGAAAAGCTACTTGCAGTAAAGATAAGCGGTAGTATAATGGCTTCGCGGCACGCCGTTGGACGGTTAGGTCGTGGGTTTAAACTTCATCAGCCCCTCCCTGTAATAGTTTCAAAACTGTGACCAAAAAAATGAAAAGCTACTCGCAGCGGAGTAACACTCAGTACAGCGATGCCTTTACATCCATGGGAAAAAAGTCTAATTGCTTCACACGATGATTGGAGAGGGAGACAGAGAAGATAAACAGAACAATGACTGAAACTAACCTGTCAAAAATTCCAGGCAATTGAGGAGCGGCATTGATATTTATAATCTAAAGTTCAATATACGTGCAAGACTTCTACTAAGTCTAGCTGATTCAATCAAGCGAAAATTCGGTGAGTACATTTTTTAAGACTTATTTGAGAGAAATTACACTTGTAATTTTTTTATTTTATTAAGTATGTAGGCAGTCTAGTTTAACTAGACGCAACCACTAAAAAGAAAAAAAATTCAAAAAAAAAAGAAAATCCTAAGTTGTCTAACAAAATTTGACTTACGTTGGCTTAATCATACGAATGGTATGTAGGTAGTCTAGTTTAACGAGATGCAACTGTCAACAAAAAAAATTTAAAAAAAAAAAAAAATTTAAAAAATTCAAACAAAATTCAAACTACATTGGCGAAGGGTATGTAGGTAGTTTTGTTTAACTAGACGTAGTCACCACCAAAAAAAATCATAAAAAAAAGAAAGAAAAATCAAAATTGTCTAACAAATTTTGAATTAAGTTGGCTTGATCCCTTGATGGCATGTAGGCAATCTAGTTTAACCAGGCGCAACTACCAAAAAAAATAAAATTCATATTTTATAAAAGAAATTTGAACTACGTTAACTTGATCCTGTGAAGGGTACGTAGACAGTCTAGTTTAATTAGGCGCAACTACCAAAAAAAAATTCATATTTCATAAAAAAAATTTGAACTACGTTAGCTTAATCCCGCAAAGGGTATGTAAACAGTCTAGTTTAACGAGACCTAACCACCCAAAAAAAAAATTCAAAATTTTTCCAGTGATGACATTTTCAAGTGTCTAAACTGATTAATGTCTAATGTCCCAGTAAAATTGTTGCACGAAATTTTGGTGAGAGTAGTAGAAGGAAAATAAATTCGAAAGTCAAGAGGCTCCGAAATCTTTTATTGATGACTACTGATAAAAGGGTCTGCAAGAAAAAAAATTAATATTTGCCACAAAACAAGCGCAAAGAATTAAGAAGTTTCTAAAATTCTTGTTTACGAGCTTCAATTGCTTGAAATTCCTCTTTTCTTGCCTCGAGCATTAATTTTTGAAGCTCTTGAACCACTTTTTTTTTAATGGCAATGAGGGGAGGACATAAACCTAGCCCCTTTACATAAAATAACGAAATTTATTAAGAAGCAAAAAAGAAATAGAAATAAAAAATAAAAATAAAAATGAAAAATGAAGCAATGATATGAGAGTTGCAATTTAAAATTGCTTCCCATAACCAAGATAGAGTTCCTCGAACTGATACCTTATCTTCCACCATTCCATCTTAAGTTTTAATCCCTTAAAGCCCTCCCTTAATTACTCTCCTTTAGCTGATTTATGTCCAGCTGTAGAAGTATTAAACCGAAGGAATCCTCAGCAGACTTCGAGTATAGAAAGGCAGCAAATCTAAATCTGAATCAGCTCCTTAAATTTTGAAAACTTAATCTGCTGAGCAAGGAAAGAATCTTCATCATAAGAACCCAGTATTTCTGCCTAGAATCATGCTTGATCTGCTCCATTAGTGCCTGAATCCATATATGTTAGTATGCTTTGGAATTTTGAACGCTAGCATGGATTTGGATTTGGACCTTGTCATCATCCTCGAAGATTCTTCCCTAACTGGAACATTATACAATTCTAATGCCAAAGTAGCTAGACTCTCCTCTTTTTGTTTTCTTTTCTCCATTGCAATATTGAGTCTTCTCAGCAATCTTTTGGACGTAGCCATAAAAGATTCATAATCAAATGTAGACGTTAAAACATCCTCTTCTCCATCAGAATAAAAACCTCTTGTGTTTTCATGAACAACCGACTTTTTGACATAGTCATCTTTTGAAAAAATGCCCTTTGATTTCAATGCCTGATGAATCTCATCCCTAGACATTTCTAGATTAAACTCTGCTTGACTGTGGACTCGCTGATGAACTGCCTCCATCATTTTCTTGGTAACAAACTTTGGGTTGTGCAAAGAATCATAACATGGACCATAATCAATGGAAGCTTCTTCCAAAGAATCTTCAATACCATAATCAGGATCATCATCTGAACTAGAAAAAATCTCACCGTCTTCACCATCCTCATTGTTCATATTAAGCAAATTGAAAGAGACTGTTCTCATAGACTTGTTAGATGTCATCATTCCAGAATCATGAAACAAAGAATCCCCAAAATGCTTAATTGGAATATTCGTAACCTCTACTGTATGATCAACATCTTCAGAGTTCATTAAAATTTGAGAAAGATTAGCCTCCTCCCCTACTTTGTCCAACTAATGGGCTGTTAAGTCTTGAGATAATAGCCGCACATTGTTAACTAAATTTGACGTCTTAACCAACAGTACTCCATCCTTATTTCCACTAGACTTTCTCAGTGATTGCTTAAGGAGTATCCACTTCTGCTTCTCCTTCCTAGCCATTCTCTTCTTATAAATCTTCTTATGCACTTTTAATTTTCTAGTCTTTTGTACCCTTATCTTTTTAGGACCCCTCTTCTGCTTTCTCTCTTGGGTCTGTATCACCTTGTTCTTATGGCCAGTCCCTACACTCTCCATGTTGCATGTTGACTTCTCAGTACCAATTGATTCCAGATTGATATCATTCTTAAGTATAACATGATTATGAGTTTCTCCATTGCCATCCACACCATGTTTTTGATCCAAAACAACTTCATTAACCTTCTGCCCAACCTCTTCTTCTTCTTGTATATTCTCCAAGACAATTTGCTCCTTCCCTTTCTCCTGTTCCATCACTTTTCCTTTCACTCTATCCTCAGTCTTCCTCTTCTTCCCACATTCACTTTCCAGATGGCCTTGCTTGGAACGACCTTTACAATATTTTTTTTCTTTCTCATAAACTATCCTTTGCCATCGATCCTTCAATCCACCCATATTAAGCTTGACTCGATCTGGGTTTTCCTTTAACAGATTCAACAATACACACACTCTTGCTACACTTGGTCTTGAAAAATTCAGCGTTGGACCATCTATTGCCAACACCTTCCCAATGGGACTCAATAGTATTTCCAAATACTGTCTAGGAAACAAATGTAGTGGCAATGAAGGAAGAGATACCCACATGGGCATAATAGTTGGTTCAATTCCAGACTCAAATTCTGGAAACCATTTGAAAAAAATGAAATAGATGACCATTAATGTAAGCTTTGTCCTTCAGTAAAACCTTTATAAGATCTTCATAAAGACTAAACTTTAACAGTACATGTCTAGTATCCAAGCTTCCCAGAGAAAACTCACCCTTAAGAAACTATTTAGATTTTATAAAATCTCTAATATAGCTTAAAGAAGGGCGACCATATGAACACTTACCAATGACAGTAAGTTCTAGTGGCTTGAAAGCCTCCGTCATCTCTTCTCTTGTCCAAACCACTGTCATTTCCCCATTGTGAGAGATCACCCTTTTAGTTGGCTTTGCTACAACAGTGTTAGAAGACTGTGTATTCGGAATGCCACAGCCATGAAGTTGTTTTTGGAAGAAAGATGCATAAGAAGGACCAGGCGCCTCAGAGGTCAAGATCTTGGCAGCTTCCAATGACGATAAAGCGGCTACATGATTATTAGATGTAGTGATATGTAGATGTGATGAAAAATCAATAGGAATGAATGGATCTGGTGGCTTTGGGGGAATAGGGTTATGATGAAGTGTTGAAGGCATAAGAAAAAAAAATTCTAGAGAGAAGGAAGAGCTTCTCTCTCTAGCCTAATAAACCGAACCATTTTTAATACTTGAACCACTACATATTGCTCTCCTAGAGATGACTCAAATTGTTTGACTCTGTCCTCAAAATCAAATTGTTCAATTTCTAGTTGAGCTCTCATAGCTCGGATTCTTGATTCTTCTAAAATTTGTGCTTCTTTAGCTTTTCAGGTCATCTGATTGCTTCGAGGCATTCGTCAACTCCAAGCTCAAACTTTCTTTCCAAGCTCAAACTTTCTTTCACCCTCATCAAATTTAGTACCTTGCCTTAACACAATGTCATTACAAGCAATTGTTTCAGACAATTCAAAGGTCTGTGCGATAGTTTTGGTAAACCAATCGACCTCATCCATCCCTGGATCAGTTTCAGTAACTACCCCAAGGATCATTTGAAGTGATTTCATCACTTTAGCTTGGGACTCCAATAAGATCTCAGGCGAAAAACATAATGAGATTTGACCAATTAATTCTTCCATGAGGCCAGTTACGAAATTTCTTGTAAGATGATCAATATTTGGTCCAAGCTCGGTACTTATCAATGGCAAGAATCTCTCTAATGAGAAAGTAGTTTGACAAGGCTCCAAAAGAGGAGTAACAGATGGTTTAGCCATAACAAAGTCATCTAAACCGTCATAATCAACACGCTCATCGTCCAATCCAGTCTCGAGCCTTTTCATATCACTCCCCTCAAGGTTACAAGGTGCTTCACCTTGGTTAACCCCATTGCCAGAAGACTCATCCATTGGAAGATCTTTGTAAGGTGCACCAGCATAGCTAGCATCCCTATCTGATGCATGTGACCTTTCATAGCGAGCTCTTTTAGTGTTTATATCATTTGAAGAAAGTTCTCGATGAGTTCAATATTTTTTTCTTTCACCAGAATAAGTTCTCCCACAATTATCATGACTAGTTATCGGAATTGTACTTGTAACCTTGGTAGGATTTTGAATGTTTTTAATCACAAATACTGACTCCAATTGGTTATATTGCCGTTTTGTCAAAGTGTGATGTACTTTGCGAACTGATATACCCAAATAAGGAGCAGAGTTTCTTACCCACCATCGACAATACCAGTAGGTGCAGACTCCTATATAACTCACTCGAGGGATACAAAACAGTGCATTAGTGTCCCTCCTCAAAAATAAATGTTGTGCTTTTGCCACCTCCTCAATGCGTTCATACATTTGTGCTAAAGTAAACCTGAGTTTATTGGTGGGAATGCCTTGATCAAGCCTAAATTGACGTGCAAATCTGTTTGGGTAATATGGTTGGACAAACAAATCAATACACACTCATACAGGTAGCAAGGCAGAGCGTATGAAAACCAAAAACTCAAAGTGTTTATTTGAGATCCCTACAACATCCAAGCACTAAATATCTTCATTTTCATCAAAAGAGGTGGGTCGGAAAGAAAGATGCTGACTATGTCTAAAAACGATTCTTGCTGCATAAGTGTTCATTTCCTCTTCTCAAACACCTGAATATCTGATCAACAATTGATAGTTAGGAGGAAATTCGTCCTGAGATCGACGACGGTACAAAACTAGGAAATGCTCTCCCAACCAACCAAGCATGTAATGAATGGGAAAATTTGGATTCGTTGCTCTGGGGCTTTTAGGGTGAGTAGCAATTTCTGCCAACGCATGATAGATATAACCCATAACACTTTGGGCAAGTGAAACAATAGCCCCCTTGTCCAGCAAAGATGCCATATAAAAAGTCTCTAGATGCACCACACTATTTCCATGAGGAAAAATGAATTTGCTAAGTCACAAAGCTAAATAAGCAGCCAATGCCCCTCTTGATGATACCTCCAAAGGCAATTGATGCATTGTGGAGCAGAATTCTTCACCTTTCTTGTAAATAGAATTAGAATTCTCCCCAAAACCGATATACACCATTTCTCCCCTATAAAAGAAGTGAATCCATTGAATCCAAGTCACCTTCGAGTCCCAAAGGTGATCACACAAAGTGGCATGGATCCTTAAAAGTTTGGTTATAGTGGAAGGATATCCGTCCTCATCAAGAAATTCCTAGTTCGGAGGTAAAAATTCTTCACAAGGAGTGCCTAAAACTGGTAGACCACCTATGACTTTCAAGTCATATAATGAAATGCCTAGCTCACTAATACCGTGGTGGAAAGTATTGGTCAATGGACTCCATAACTTACAGAAAGCCCTCCAAACATCCTTGCAATGCTCATATGAGTAGCATGACACAACCATGACACCAAAAATATTTGCTTGTTCAAATTTCTCTTTATACTCAACTAAAATCCAGTCAGTCCATTCTGTTGTTCCAGGAAGGGGAATCCGATATGGATCTTCCCTCATGATTATACACATGAAAACCAAGACACTTAATCTAGAGGGGGGTGAATAGGTTTTGCGATTTTTAGCCCAAATCAATTATTGACCTATGTCTACCTCAATTACCTATTCTCAAACAAAATACAAAAATTAATGTTGAAAACCGCTTTTCAAACACCACGAACCCTTAGAACTATGACGATTGATTTTAATTAATTCACTCAAGTCAATCTCACGGCGATCCTAACAAACCCACAAACATAATTACACAACTATGGATGATATGAAATCTAACAATTAAAATATCAAACACATAGTATGCGTGTGTGCTCACAATTGCAAGTGTATGCAAAAAAACCACGGGAAATCACTCGAGATTCACCAAAACCTAATCCACTATGCGCCAAGTCAAGATACAAGTACTCGTGTCTTATATCTCAATCAATACCCATGGCTAGATGATCCTTTCCTTACTATGTCTCTTTGCCGAAACTCCCTCTTCAATGTCTGCTATAGCTTCACTTGGACTTCCCCATCACACGGTTTGTCTAGGCCTTGAGCGATTATAGGCACACCAACAATCTTCGGTATGCACACACCAATGAGTTTGTTCACCAACAAGCTCTTTGTTGAGTGCTCATTCTTGAATTATCTTATAGCTAACATATTCACTTTAGGCTTGCTAGTAGACTAACTTGCTTTACTTAGCTTGTTTTGCTATTAATGCATTAATTTTGTGTTTGTAGGTAGTTTAGGTGTAAGGGTAAACATGAAGCATCGTGAAAATGGTGTTGGACAAGTTAGAGTTGATTTGATCAATTAAAAGTGAAGCCCGCCTTAAAGAGGAAATTTAGAAAAGATAGGTTCTACTGGTACCTACCGATAGAAGTGTGCCAGAATGAAGAATCTACTAGTAGGAGTTGGGTTCTATCGGTAGGAAAGAAGACAATGTGTAGTTCTACTGGAAGGTGGAGCTATGTTCTACTGGAAGAAAGGCTCTTTGGAATATGTTTTACCGATAGGTGGATTTATGTTCTACCGGCAGTGGAGCCCTCTGGAATATGTTCTACCGATAGGTGAACTTGTGTACTACTGGTAGAAGAAGCTATGGGGATTTGAAGATCAAGGTTGTACCGGTAGGTGAACAATGTTCTATCGATAGGTCAAGACAGATTTTGACGGGAAACTCTAATTAAAGTCTGATTTCACCGTATCTTTTGAGGATTCTCTACCAATAGAAAGAGGAGATATTTTCGGAGAAGATATTCATCAAGATATCGAAGGCTTCCTTTCCACACACAATAAATAGAAGACCTTTTGGAGAGAGAAGGGATCGCTTCAGAATAGTTTTTCATCGCTTAGGATCGTTGCCTCTTGTTTTTCTTCTCTGCAATTTTCTTCTCAATTTCTTTAGCAACCATACTCTAGTTTTATTACTTTGTCTTTAGTTTAAGATTATTGTTCTTCAATTCAAGCCAATTCAATTCAGTGTAATCGATGTTATTACAGTTCTTCAATACAAGGTGCTTTTACATTCAAGTTCTTATTTATTTTACAGTCAATCTTTATTTCTTGAACTCAGTTATATCTTTTTCAGTACTTTGCTTTAATTTCACAATCATGAGTGAGTAGTTTCCTTTCCGGACAATTGGAGAAGGATTCTCAATCTACAAACTATGGTTTATACTCTAAACTAGGGGTTTTACGATGTGTGGGATTTAATGATTTAATAGTTATTTTTTGGAAACCTAATTGATTTGTAAACATGCATTTTTTATTTGTAGACAATTGGTTTTGGTGCGGATAATTATTGGAGTCCATGCAATCAAATTGATACAAATTCGTCCATCAATATATTTGTCACCAAAATCACTATTTTCACTAATTGTTTTTTATTGAATATTATCTGTCTAAGGGGGTTTGATTACGAACTTGGATGAGTTATAGATTTAGAGTGTAATTTATGTTCATAGGTGAGATGAAATCCTAAGATTATCTGGTTCTTTCTCTTATTGAATTTATCTTTAATTTAGTTAGTTACCAAAAACTATCAACTTCAAAGAACTTTTTATTTTCTTTAATCATCCTTGGTTACCAAAGATTTTCCTGAGGAGACCACCTTAGAATTTCATTCCAAGTTACTACAAAATAATTTCTGTTACACTTGGGAGCTTCGCGAAAATACACCCACTTTTGAGGGCAATCATTTTTGGCACCATTGTCGGGGAACATCGAGCGTTAATCAAAGGTGAATCAGAGGTACACATGTAGTTCTTATGATTTTCATCACGAGTCCAAGTGCGTGCCTCTGCTGTATTTAATTTCTTGCTTTCTATTATTTTCTTATTTTTAGAGTTTTTAGTTTTTCATGTGGAGAAGGGACAAAAATAATAGACTTGTTAGACTTGATCAAAAACCTTTCTTAGATATGGATGACGGGAACATTAATGCTAACCCAATCAGGGGAATAATAATCCAAACAATGCACTTAACTTGGGAAACGCTGGGAATAATCTTCCAGAAGTTCTACTTGGTCGAACTATGAAAGATTGTCTCCAACCTACTCATTCTTCCACATCATCGTGCATAGTACTTTCTGTGCAAGCACATCAATTTATAGTAAAACTAGGGATGCTCCAATTACTCCCTCAATTTCATGGTGTGGCAAGTGAAAATTGATAGCACCACCTTAAGGAGTTTGAGGAAAAAGTTAGTACATTCTTAGAACAAAATATGCATGAAGAGGTGGCCCGTATGAAATTGTTTCCTTTCTCGCTTAAAGACAAGATAAAGACTTGGCTAAATTTACTCAAACCTCGGACAATTTCTACTTGGGATAAAATGTAAAAAGAGTTTTTAACAAAGTTTTTACCTGTTCCTAAAACTACAACTTTGAAGAAACAAATCCAAAATTTTGCTAAAAAGCCCAATGAACAGTTTTATGAATGTTAGCAGAGGTTCAAGGAACTTTTAAGCTCTGTTCCACACCATGGCTTCGAACTGTGGCAGATGGTAAGCTTCTTCTATGAAGGAATTACCCCTGCATATTGTCAATTCATAGAAATGATGTGTAACAGAGAATTTTTGAATAAAGAACCTGAGAAAGCTCTTGATTAGTTTGATTGTTTGGTGGAGAGTGCCCAGTCATGAGATATCTCGGATCCCGCTGAGCGATCAACATCATCAATAACTACTCAATCGTTTGGAAGTGGTAAACATCTTTTGAGAGATCAAGATGATCTTTTAGCCAAGATTGCCAAGCTTTCAAGGAAAGTAAAAATTTTGAAATTTCAAAAGGTCAATGAGGTGACCAGTGTGCTAGAGGTTGAGGATCCTTGTGCTATTTGTGAGTCTGTTGAGCATTCAACGAATAAGTGCCCCAAACATTCCTACATGTAAGGAAATGCATGAGCATGTTAATGTATTCAACCAACCTAGTTAGTCTTTTGCTCCATATTCCAATAAATACAATCTGGGATGGCATTCCCATCCCTACTTTAGTTGGAGAACTGCCAACACTGTACAACCTCAAGTACAGATGCCTTATCATACTACCACCAATCAGCCAAATCAAGTCTACCCAGGTCAAGGTCAGTTTAATATTCCACAAGTTCCCATACAAGGACCACCACAACATGGGTTTGTTTAGAACCCACCACCACCACCACAATCGCAAGCACAAGGGTTTGGCCATCAAGGTCAACCAGTAGTACCCCCTTACCAACCACTGCATAAGCGAAGCACATATGATCTATTGCATCAGTTCATACAGAACCAGAACATTATTAATAACCAAAATTCACAGGTTCTGAATGAATTTAATGCTCAAATTACAAAAATCAACAATACCTTGGGATAATGCAATAAGAGAAGGAAGAATTCCTTGCTCAACCACAAGAGAACCCCAAAGGTCAGCACATGGTAGAGTCTTCTGAGCCAAATCTTGAGTAGCTTAAGTCTATTACTAATCTTCAGAGTGGTAAAGAAATTGATAAAACAATACGACCTAAGGTCTGTAAGCCTACAGAAAAAAGAGACTTTGGGTGAACATGAGACTAGTAGAGAGACTAAGCTGTCTGAGGTTGTTGATGTTGATAGTTGTCCTATCCCTGCTCCTTATCCACATAGACTTCGTATGCCTACTAAATTATGTGATAATTCTGAAGTTGTAGAAATCTTTACGCAGGTGAAAATTAATTTTCCTCTATTGGATGCTATTAAACAAGTACCATCATCTGCCAAGTTTTTAAAAGAATTGTGTACTATTAAGAGGAAAGTAAATGTGCAAAAAAAAGTATTCCTTACAGAACAGGTAAGTGGTATTTTACTGACTAACACTTTACCCAAATATAAAGACCCGGGTTGTTCCACCATCTCAATCATCATTGGGGGCTGTTGGTAGAGCAAACATTGCTAGACTTGGGTGCAAGTGTGACCCTCCTTCCCTATTCGGTTTACTAGCATTTATGACTTGGAGAATTGAAGCTAACATCCATTACACTCTATCTTGCAAATAGGAGCGTGAAGATGCCAAGGGGAATAGTGGAGGACGTTCTAGTCCAAGTGAAATTTTTTTACTTTCCAGTTGATTTTATAGTTTTATATACTTATCCTGTTGCTAACCCGACTGCTCAAATACCTGTTATATTAGGTAGACCATTCCTTGCAACATCTAATGCTCTAATTAATTGCAGGAATTAATTAATGAAGTTGACTTTTGAAAAAAATGATGCTGGAGCTCAATGTTTTCAACATTGGGAAACAACCTGAAGATGATGGTGAGGTTCACTAGGTGAATCTTATAGATAACATCATAGAACAACAAGAAGAGGAGTCAGCTGGAGAGGAGTTGGAGGAAATTTTTTCTGCAGAGGAAGCTGTTCAAGAAGAAGTTTATGAGTTAGGCCCTTGGGTGCCTAAATTCGAGGAGTTACCACCAGTCGACAAAACAATGCTACCATCCACTGTTCAACCGCAACAACTAGAATTGAAGCCACTCCCATCAATACCAAAATATATTTTCTTGGGGAGTAAGGATACCTTTCCGGTGTCAGTCAATTCATCCTTGCTACCAGAGCAAGAAGAAAGAATATTAAAAGTTTTGAAAGTCCATAAGGGAGCCCTTAGGCGGATCATAGTAGACATAAAGGGGATCAGCCCCCTCATATGCACCCATAGGATTTTCCTTGAAGATGATGCCAAACCGTCTCGACAACCACATTGAAGATTGAATCCAATCATGAAGGATGTGGTAAGAGCTGAAGTTTTGAAGCTGCTTGATGTAGGAATTATCTTCACAATTGTTGATAGCAAATGGGTAAGCCCTACACAAGTGGTTCCCAAGAAGTTAGGAGTCACCGTGGCTACAACTGAGAAGAATGAATTAATTTCCACAAGAACAGTGACTGGGTTGGAGGGTTTGTATAGATTATAGGAAGCTGAACTCAAGCACAAGAAAGGACCATTTTCCATTGCCCTTCCTTGATCAAGTGCTGGAACGGGTTGCGGGACATGCGTTCTACTACTTTCTGGATGATTATTCGGGCTATAATCAGATAGAGATATCCTTAGAGGATCAAGAAAAGACTACTTTTACATGCCCATTTGCCTACAGAAGAATGCCATTTAGGCTTTGAAATGCCCCAGGTATGTTTTAGAGGTGCATGATGGGTATATTCAGTGATATGGTAAAGGAAATCGTCGAGGTCTTTATGGATGATTTTTCAGTTTTTGGTGATTCTTTTGATGGGTGTTTGGAGAACCTTGAAAAGGTGCTTGTGAGGTGTGAGAAGAAAGGATTAGTGCTTAATTGCGAGAAGTGCCATTTTATGGTGACTTAGGGTATTGTATTGGCTCACATACTGTCTACAAAAGGGATAGAGGTAGATAAAGTGAAGGTTGAGTTGATTTCTAATCTTCCTACCCCTAAATCTATAAAAGATGCTCGATCATTTCTTGGTCATGCTGGGTTCTACAGGAGGTTCATAAAGGATTTTAGTGGTTTGGCACGACCTTTATGTAATTTATTGGCCATGGATGTCCCTTTCGAGTGGTCGAATGATTGTGAGGGAGCATTTCAAAATCTTAAAAACATGCTTATTTCACCTCCAATCATGCAACCACCCAATTGAGATATTCCTTTTGAGCTCATGTACGATACAAGTGACTATGTAGTCGGCGTAGTGCTTGGCCAACAACAAGACAAGAAGTTTTATGTCATCTACTACGCTAGCAAAACCTTGAATTAGGCTCAGATGAATTACACTACCACTAAAAAGGAGTTGCTAGCTGTAGTTTTTGCCTTAGATAAGTTTAGGTCATACATAATTGGTTCACCTATTGTTGTTTACACTGACCATGCTGCTTTGAAGTATTTTTTGACTTAACAGGATGCGAAACCAAGGTTGAGTAGGTGGATCCTCCTACTTCAAGAGTTTCATATCATCATTAAAGACAAGAAATGAGTGGATAATGTGGTGGCTGACCACTTATCACGATTAATGTTGCAAGACACGGGTGAACATATTCCTATCCCTGATTCTTTTCTCGGTGGGCATCTATTTTCTTTAAATTTAGTTGTGCCATGGTACGAAGCATGTTCGAAGCATTTCCTCTAAAATCTGGATGGTCCTCTCCAACTAATTGTCCATATGGGGATTAAAGGCTGTACTAATCATCAACTGCGTCTCCATAGCTCGTTGAAAGCTCCACAGAAATGAGCCGTGAACCTGGGATCCCGATCCGATACTATAGATACAGGTACCCCATGTAACCAGACTATCTCCTGTATATACAATCTGTAGAATTCCTCCAATGTGAAGGTCATCTGCATAGCCAAAAAGTATGTCGACTTGGTAAGCCGATCTACTAATACTCATACCGCATCATGTCCCCACACAATCCGTTTAAAGTGGATCACAAAATCCATAGTGACATGCTCTCACTTCCACTCAGCCACCTCCAAAGGCTGGAGTGTTGGTCTCTGGTACTCAGTTTGGACCTACTAACATGTCAGAGATCTACTAACAAAATCCCCGACATGTTTCTTCATCCCGCTCCAATAGTATTGACAGCGAAGATCGTGATACATCTTAGTGCCGCTGAGATGCACTACGAATCTGGAACAATGAAACTCCCTCAATATCTCCTCCCGCAAGTCAACAGACTGAGGAACTGTAACTTTGCCCCGGTATCCAAGGCTACCATCTGCATGAATGGCCCAACCTTTATCACCAATACCCGATTGTACCCAGTCCCTGATGGACAATATCTTCGTTCCTGTCCTTAGAACTCGATTGCCCTACTTAGTAGAGAAGGAATGGCAATCAGACTGCCCATAACGTCTTGAGTCTGATCCCTGTAGTGTAGCCCGAACTACCCCACAATCTCAATCATCTGCTACTCTCAAAAAGTTGTACAGGCCAAAACTCCCTGTGACTTCCGGCTAAGAGCATCAACCACCATTTTTGCCTTACCAGGATTGTAGTGCAAACTGAAGTCTTAATCCTCTAGGTACTCCATCCACTTGTGCTACATCATGTTGAGGTCTCGCTGTGTGAATATGTACTTTAGACTCCTTTGGTCTTAATACATAACTTGATCTTAATCATACACCCAAGTATGAGTGGCCAAGTTGTAATATTACTCGGTAAAGCCCGAAGTCGAACCCACAAGGAGTTATTTGTTGGAACTCAAAATGGAAAAGGTAAGATTGCCATGCGCGTAGTGTGCATTACAACAGCTTGGGATGTGAGCTTAGAATTAATAATTAAATACTTAAACTAAACTTTGATTACTTCAATTGAAAAAGGCTACACTTTAGTTCAGGGATCCAACATATATTCTATTGCTTAACTATGAAAATGCCACCTTACAACAATTAACTCCTGTGTTGATAAAAAGTTAACCGGTAGGTTTGATATATTGGTTGAACCATATCACAACAACTGTTAAGTTAGTCGGAAGGTCTATGCACGACACAACAACCAAATAACTCTAGTAAATTCGAAGGTGAACCATTCAAAAGGTTTACTATAGCTCTTTGATTTGCAAGTTTATGATTCAATGAAAACGGAGTTCCAGTTTATGCATTGAATAAAAAACATAGGTTATGGCAAGATTTAACCCGTTTATAACCAATCGCCTGACTGTTACATAAATTCAAACTATGTGCATCATTGTATTATGCATGAAGTACGTAATAACATATAGATAAAATGGTATATAGCAATAAGTTTAGCTTGGTACTCGTAACCATGAGCATATAGTAATACAATACCAAACATAAATGAAAAACCATCCATCATTTAAGGGAGGTGTAAACATTAAAGTATAGGCAAAACATCGGCATTTCCATAACACAAACAATATTATACATATCTTCACCATTTACTAAAGAGTATAAACAGACTACTCACACTTCATTGCTATAAACGAGCAAGAAGGATAAGTGCTTGGTTGTTTTCCCTAAACTTCCCACACGAACCCGGTTCTTTGTGTATATATGGCTTATAGAAACTTGTGTGTGTGCAAAATTGCTCCCCAAGCATAGAGAGAGTCTTTCAATGTTGTTTTACTTGGAATGAGTATTTCAAGATCGTCTCCTCAGGAAATGTGAGGTCAAGTGTTTTTGAAAGTGATTTGTGAAAAGGGAAAATTGGAAAATATTGTGATTTGATGTTTGGTGATTTGTGTTTTGAGAAATATGCAAGTAAAAAGAGGGTTGGCTAATCCATAGAGTTCATTCCAATGGGTATACCAAATCGACTCATTTCATTCAATCAATGGTGTCTCAGTGTTTGATTAATTCGTAGGAAGTGAGGGACTAATGTAGTTGTGTTGGAAAAAAGCATATCATGTGACAAGTCTACGGTGTATCAAGAGCTCACATCCACGTCCACACTCAACCTAGTCAAACCAAACACTTTACACTACGAGGAAGAATGAAAGAGAGTCGATTTCACGTACCCAAGAAGAAATTCCTCTTGGATTAGCCAACTAAAAGTTTTAGCTACTCATGATAAAGGAAAGAACAAATATTAAAGAGAAAAACATGGTAATGAAATCAAACATAGACTTACATTAATGTAAGAAGAAGTTTAAACTACAAAAGAAATAGCATTCATACACAAAATGTAAAGCTTAAAGAGAAAATACCCAAATACAAGCAATAGAACTAGCAAACCCTAGCTAAACTCAATACAACTTGAAATAAATGAGATTAAAGTGTTAGAAAAAAAGATTACATGTAGATTGAAGCTTACAAGAATGAAAATGGTGAAGAAAAAGCAAGAACCCTAGCTTTCTCTCTCTACACTACTCCTAAGCTTAGGTAGCCTCTCTCTCTTTCTAAAAGGTTGATAATCTTAAATTGTATGAAGGAAGAATCTTATTTTCGTCCATCCCCCTCTCTTTACCCTTGAGTGTGCTGAGATAGGTTGCTTGTGGGCTGAGGTTGTCCAAAAAAACTTCCAAACTCAGTCAAAAAGCATGGCCTTTTCCTTTTCCAACCATTCCCTCTCTCTTCCTTGGCCACCTACTCTCTCATGCTTCAAATCTGAATATAGGGGTTAGGAGATCATCATGAAGTGTTAGAAATGTCAGAGCATGGGTTAGGTGACAAAAGGTGGGCTCCCGTAGTTGGTGGAGTCGTGTGGAGAAGTGTCTAGGCTTTCTGGGCATCTTCTACCAGTAGGTCGTAGGTTACCTGCCGGTAGGTATTTTCCAAAAGACTCTTCTACTAGTAGGTTTTAGGTCTTCTACCGGTAGGTCTTGCATGTCTTTTACAAGTACGTCTTTTCCAACTTTTGTAAAATTGTCATAACTTTTGATCCCACTGTTCGATGGAGCTGAAATTTTGACACAAGACAGAAGACATCCATATCTACAACTTTCATGTTTTGCACATTTTCAGATTCGAAGTGGATCATTGTAAAAATGGAGAATACCGAGGTACTGATACCAAATGGTGTGGGTACCAGTACCTATGATACCAGGTATCGATACCTCATTGATTTCTTTCACTTTAAGCCTCCAAATCCTCATGTAATGTGTCCATGTCTTTACCACTCATCCACACTTAGTTGCAGGATTCCAAAATCCATCATTTACCCTATGATTGCCTACAACATCAAAATTTCCACATTATTCACAAATTTAACTAAATCTAATTAATTAAATGCAAAGTTGAGTTAGAATGCATGTAATGAGGCCATTAGATATGCAATATTATGTGCTCATCAGTAAGATAATCCCATTACAACGTAAATGCAAAACAAATGTAAGAAATCCTTCCCCGAGGAATAAGTGAAACACCCTCACTCTTGTTACTGACTAGGGCAAAAAAATGAGAGAGGTTCAACCTTCCAAGTAAAAAGGATGTAAAAGAAATGTAGATGAAATTGTTTGTCTAGGAGTGTTTAAGGTAGGGTATTTCTTCTCTCCAACTCCGGCGTGTCAAAGGTGGAAGACATCCCTTGCAAAATGACCCGAACATGCCTATTTATAGGTTCTGATGGAGAGTCTAAGGCGGCAGAAACCCAAGACAGCCAATCAGGGCCTTTGGTTGCATCAATGGACCAATGGGAGAAGAGAAGGAGATAAGGCAGTTAAGGCCACCGTTTGGAAGCCACTACCACCGTCCGGACGGTGCTAAGTCTCTGGTTTTCTTACATTGCAGCCTCATTTGTTGACTTGTTGACCTTCTACCATTGGGATAGTGTTTCACCATCCGTATGGTGAGTCTCTTGTTGAAATTTCTCTTACCTTCCTCATTTGGTTTCTCTTTTAAAATTTACCCTCCAAGTTCCCTTCATTGTGTATGAAACCCTACAAAATATACAATTTAAATATTAATCATAAATTAATCTCAATTAATCACTTTAAATCTATTAATGTACACTACTAACCCTAAACCCTAATTCATTTACACATTTTTTAGGGTTAATCACACCCCAACCAAACATTACTAGTCCCTAGTAATAGAAATATATAAAATCACTTTCGTAGATTTCACAACTGCATTTAGCTTATGTAACACAAGCTGTTAAACTGTAACACACCGCATTTTCTTTTATATAGGTATATAGATATATAGTAAATAATTGTTGTAAAAATGGGGATATGCGTAGTGACGTGTGTTTGAATTTGGTAGATTGAAAAAATAGAAATAAAAATGTTAGGCGGTGTAATAGGGTATGTATTAGAAGCTAGGAAGATTTTCGGAATGAAAGCACATTTAAGAGAAGACTTGGGTAGAAAGGATTTTGGACACTTCCTAGTATTTTGATCATAATTTTTTATTCCAATGTCCGTTTGGTCTGAAATTTTTACAATAGATAGTATACTTCCAGGGCTACAAAAGTGTATTTCACGAACATTTTCCAAATCAATCTCTAAATAGGCCAAAACTTCACTGGAAGTTGCAGCAGAAACAAGAATTCCGTTCGAACGTGAATCGACGTTCGAACGTGAATAAACGTTCGAACGAAAGTGCGTTCCAGTACTCTTGTCTGATGGAAAAACAAAAGTATTGGGAGTGACGAACGTTCGAACGCCAATGACATTCGAGCGTGACTTGCGAATTCTGGGTTTCAGAATCGCGCACAGGAGGCCATTTCTTACCCTATAAATACATAAGGACGCCTCCATTAGTCCCATTTCAACATTTCAAACCCTAGGAAGACTTAGAGAGGAGGAAAGAAGGGGAAAACACAAGATCTGTGACGCCCCAAATTTCCGGGGGTCCTTTATTCACCGTTGATAAACCCATCACCCGCGGAAATACCCGTGAATGTCACTTAACCCGACACCACGTCACCACATTCCCTTTACCGGGACTTGTAATTATATGTAAAAGAATCCCAAGTCTAACTTCTTTTGGTTGGTTGACCCATCCGAGGTCCAATATGCCACCATTGGTATCCTATTATTGTTCATTTATAACCTTTAAAGGAAGGAAACAATAGCCCAAGGGTTTGGCAAAAAAAAAAAAAAAAATTTAAAATTTCTGAGTTTTGGAGGGTGTACCGGTACGCGTACCGGTACGGTATGCCCACTGGACCTCTGCGTACCGGTACGCGTACCGGTACGCTCTACCTTCTGGCTGTTGCCGTACCGATACGCGTACCGGTACGGTTCTGTCACTTTTGCCTTTTTCCTCTGTTTTTCACTTTCAACCCATTCAACACACATCTTTTCCATCCAACACATATTTAATGAAGTTTTTCCCATAAAACATGATACATATAAATTTTATTACAAACATTTATATGAATTTACATACCAAAACCAAGTTTTTATAATAATTTTACAAAAACTCAAAATAAAGCCATATTCCGGCTTTCTTCAACCTTGGGGCTCGAAATGGGAGCCGTCCGCCGGTGTGAACCCAGCACTGGAAATATTTTTCCCACAAAGGGTGAGCCACGCTCAATAGGGTATCTCCTAATGAGGCTACTCCCCAACCTATATGCATATGAAATGTTCACATGCCACAAAACAACAATTCATAACATCCCAAGCAAGGAAATATATTCAATGATGGAATTTGCAATGCCATGCTATGGAATGAGGTGAGACCCACTCATGCATATCAACTGAGCCCTTCCCTGCTCCCCTACACATGCAAGTGCCAATGTGTACTAATCCGTCATTTATGTTGTACATCAAATGACATTTCATTCTAGGGTCTTTCTTGGGGTGGATATTTATGGACTTACACCAACGGCACCCAACCGACACGGAATTCATGGACTTCCACCAACGGTTCCGCGTACACCGACACACTTTATGGACTCTTATACCAACGGAGTGCGTATCCAATCACCGGGTCTCTCACCCGAGGGATAGTCTAGCCCTTCTTGCTACCCCAACCCTAACAACCGTGCAAACCGTGCGACTCGATTAGGTCATCGACCCATCTTACCCGAGCCCACTCGTCATCCACCAAGCGTGGTGAAGACAACCACCATGCACACACACCCACTAAATGCGATGTTCCCGTGCATATGCAATGTGATGCTCCATTGCAACAATATTATCATGTTCAATATGCTATGAGTAACACATGAACATTCTAATCACGTTTTACATATTTCATGGCAAAATTACATCGTAAGCATATAATTTCCATAATTCTCTACAATGTCAATATATTATAACATGTATACATATATCAACATTTTATCTTGAATGACACCCAAGCATGTCATCACAAAATCAAGTAATAACACACTTTAATTCTCATGGCATAATATAAGCACATAGCATGCCCACAATTCACATAATCCAAGAAATACATTAGGTCAATCCCATATACCCAATTCTAGAAATTTCATTTAAAAATTTCTAATTACCAATCCAATTAGAATTGATCTTTACCCATTTCAACACATTACCAACAATAGGCAAGAGATATACAATCTATCATCCTACCCATTTCATAAAAACATCCTAGGTTTGGAATAAACCTTAGTAGGAGGGAACCCTACCTCTTGTAGCGTGTAGAATCGTCGTGGGAAGCTCCTAGAACTCAAAGCAAACTTGAATCCTCCACTTCCAATTTTTTGGCCTCCCAACGTTCGGTGAAAGCCGTCGTTTTTGGTAGCCACGCGTAGCCCTCGGCGAGGAGAACAACTTTTGTTCTTGGCCCGTGTGGATTTGAGCTCTCAATCTCCGTAGATCGTAGAGAGAAGATGGAGAACCCAAGCCATTTCCCTCTCTTCCTCTCTCACGTTGATCGGCTGAACAAAATGGGGAGAAAATCTGATTTTCTCCCCTTTAAATACTCTTTAAATACTTGGCCTACAACGCGCCACACGGCCATTATTTCCCGGGTCCGTTTTAACCCCGAAACGATTAAATTTCGCTCCGGTTCAAGTTCAAAATATTTTTATTTTAACTTGCCGTCATTTATTTCCCAAAATTTAAAATTTTATTCAGAATTTCGTTTTTGGGTCTCCCGAGGTCCGACCGCCTCGTAAAACGCGAAAAATCCGATTAACTCGGAATTCAATGAAATTTAACAGGCTAACTAGATTTCGCGAGACGAATCCAACGGTGATGTCCGTTTCGTCATCCGAGCTCTAGAAAAATTCAGGTTTACAACCTGTACCATAGTGGCAAATTACCTTTTTGCCCTTTTTCGCAAAAGTTCAAACTTTCTCGGGTTTTACATTCTTCCCCCCTTAAAAGAATTTCGTCCCCGAAATTCACACAATCATGCACATACAACCACATGCATATGCAACAGTCATATATCACTAAATGACTATAAGAATGTACCTCCATCCTCGAATAAGAAAGGGTAATTGGCACGTATGGTGTCCTCACGCTCCCATGTTGCCTCTTCCACTCCTCGGTGCTGCCACAACACATTCACAAGCCTCACGGTCTTGCCTCGCAAAACCTGATCCCGACTATCCATGACACGCACTGGCCCCTCCTCGAAGGTCCCATCCGTGTCAACAACAAGCTCGCCCCAATCCACAACATGCGTCGGATCTGGAGTATACTTCCAGAGCATGGAGACATGGAATACCGCGTGAACACCCGATAAAGTTGGCGGTAACGCCAATCTGTAGGCCACAGTGCACACTGTCTCAAGTATCTCGAAGGGCCCAATATACCTCGGCGACAGCTTTTCCCGCTTGCCGAATTTGACCACTCCTCTCTTAGGCATCACCTTCAAGAAGACATGATCCCCCCCCTCAAATTCCAGAGGCCGCCGCCGCCTATCGGCGTAGCTCTTCTGCCGGCTTTGAGCCGTGAGAAGACGCTTCCCTATCAGATCCACCTTCTCCGAGGCGTCTCTTATCAATTCTGGACCCGTAGAGGGTCTGTCTCCAACCTCAGTCCAACAAACCGGAGAACGACAAGGCCTCCCATAAAGTGCCTCATAGGGTGCCATCCGTATGCTAGCCTGATAACTGTTGTTATAGGCAAATTTCACTAAGGGTAAATGTTCTTCTCAGCTACCCTTGAGGTCTAGGACGCATGCCCGTAGCATGTCCTCTAATGTCTGGATGGTCCGTTCCGACTGACCGTCCGTTTGGGAATGGAAGGCTGTGCTCATCCTCAACTGAGTCCCCATGGCTCGCTGGAAACTCTCCCAAAAGTGAGCCGTAAACCTGGGATCCCGATCTGATACTATAGATACGGGTACCCCATGCAACCGGACTATCTCCCTTATGTACAACCTGCAGAATTCCTCCAGAGTGAAGGTCATCCGCACCGCCAAAAAGTGTGCTGACTTTGTAAGCCGGTCCACTATCACCCACACTGCATCATGTCCCCGCGATGTCCGTGGCAAGTGGGTCACAAAATCCATCGTGACGTGCTCCCACTTCCATTCAGCCACCTCCAACGGCTGAAGCATACCAGCTGGCCTTTGGTGTTCAGCCTTAATCTGCTGACATGTGAGGCATCTACTGACAAAGTCGCCAATCTCCTTCTTCATCCCGCTCCAATAATACTGGCGACGAAGATCATGATACATCTTCGTGCCGCCTGGATGCACCGCAAAACGAGAGCAATGGAACTCCCTGAGGATCTCCTCTCTCAGCTCCGTCGACTGGGGAACCACAACCCTTCCCCTAAACCGAAGACTGTCATCCGAGTGAATGGCCCAGCCCTCGTCACCAGTACCCGCCTGCACTCGGTCCCTGATGGATGATAACTCTGAGTCCTGTCTCTGGGACTCAATCACTCTGCTCAGTAGGGAAGGCGTAGCCACCAAGCTTCCTAAAACACCCTGAGTCCGACTCCGATAATGCAGCCCAAATTGGCCCACGGTCTCAAGCATCCGCCACTCCCGGGAAGCTACACTAGCTAAGACACCCCGTGACTTCCGGCTAAGTGCATCAGCCACCACATTTGCCTTACCAGGGTGGTAATGCAAAGTGAAGTCATAGTCTTCTAGGTACTCCATCCACCTACGCTGCCTCATGTTGAGGTCCCACTGAGTGAAGATGTATTTCAGACTTTTGTGGTCCGAAAACACCTCAAATTGTTCACCATACAAATAGTGGCGCCAAGCCTTTAAGGCAAAGACAACGGCCGCCAACTCCATATCATGCGTAGGGTAATTCTGCTCGTGATTCTTCAACTGTCGAGAACCATAAGCCACCACTCTCCCGGACTGCATCAAGACACAACCCAGTCCTCCTTGGAGGCATCGCAATACACCGTGTAGTTTTGCCCCCTCTCTGGAACAATCAAGATAGGAGCTGAAGTGAGCCTCCTCTTTAGTTCTTGGAATGCCTTCTCACACGAATCATTCCACTCGAACTTGACCTCCTTCCGGGTCAATCTAGTCATAGGTGCGGCTAGTCGGGAGAAGTCCTCGATGAACCTCCGGTAATACCCTGCCAATCCCAAGAAACTACGTATCTCGAAGACTGACTTTGGCCTCTCCCAACTCATAACTGCTTCAACTTTCTCCGGGTCAACTGACACCCCCGAAGCTGACACCACGTGTCCCAAGAATTTCACCTCCGTGAGCCAAAATTCACACTTGCTGAACTTGGCGTACAACTGGTGGTCCCTCAAGGTCTGGAGAACAATCCTTAAGTGACCCTCATGCTCCTCCTCTGTCTTGGAGTAGATCAGGATGTCATCAACAAACACTACGACAAACTGATCTAAATAGGGCTGGAACACCCTATGCATGAGATCCATGAATGCCGACGGGGCATTCGTCAACCCAAATGGCATCACCGTGAACTCGAAATGCCCGTACCGCGTTCTGAACGCCGTCTTAGGGATATTGCCTCCCTAATTCTCAACTGATGGTAGCCTGTGCGGAGATCTATCTTTGAATAGACCCGCGCTCCCCTCAGCTGATCAAACAGATCATCGATCCTCGGCAAAGGGTACCTATTCTTGATGGTGACCCGGTTCAACTGCCGATAGTCTATACACAATCGAAGGGTCTTATCCTTCTTCTTGGCAAACAGCACCGGAGCGCCCCAAGGTGAGGTACTCGGTCTAATAAAGCCCTTGTCCAATAATTCTTGTAATTGGACCTTGAGTTCTTGCAACTCAGCTGGCGCCATCCTATGTGGAGTCATAGAAATGGGCGAAGTACCCGGATGCAACTCAACGCTAAAGTCCACATCCCTATGGGGAGGTAATCCCGGTAACTCGTTCGGAAAAACGTCCTCATACTCGCACACCACCCGAGGTAGACCCAATTCTTGTCTTGCCTCGTCCTCCAGGGTAAGGCTCGCAAGCCAACCCATCAATTGCCCATGCCATCGTGAATCATACACGACTTGAGGCAAAACATCATGCTTTTCCCCCTGAAACTTGAAACAAACACCGTCCGGTGTATAGGCAGTGACCCTCTTCCTGTCACAATCAATAACGACCCGATGCGCCGCCAACCAGTCCATCCCAAGGATGACATCGAATTCTGACATGTCCATAACCCTAAGGTCCACGGTGAGTAGAATCCCCGAGATCTCTAGCTCACAACCCCGACATATCTGATTCACACACACCCTAGCTCCTAGGGGCGAATTCACATATAAGGGCTCCTCCAAGGTATCAACCTCTAAGCCCAAATCCCTCACACATGATGCAGAAATGAATGAATGCGATGCACCAGAGTCAAATAACACCTTAGCCCATAAGCGAGAAAGTAGAAATGTACCCTGAATGACCGACTGGTCCACTGGCTTAGCCTGAGGTGTAATGGCGTAGACACGCCCCTGGGTCCCTGAAGTCCCGGCCTGCATGCCCTGTCCTCGGCCTCGACCCATGCTTTGGCCCATCTGGCCCGACTGCGGAGTCCCCGCTCGAAAAGTGGTAGGGGCCTGAGTATTGCCCTGGAACTGATATTGGCTTCCCTGGCCCATGGTGGGGTAGGGAGGAACAAGGTGTGTCTGCGACTGTCCCACTGATGACTGGGACTGAGGTGCCCCATAGCTCTGGGATCCTTGCCTCTGCGGACAATCCCGCTTCATATGCCCCGGTTGGTGGCAATGGAAACATGTCTTCTGGCCTGCCTGGTGGGTAGTCCTGAAGTTTCTCTCGCCCTGGGAAAATTGACCTTGGCCTTGGCCTTGATAGCCTCGGCCCTGTCCTTGTTGTCCTTGTGGAGTAGAAGTCCGCTGCTTCTTCCCCGAACTAGAAGAAGAGGATTGGCCCTCCTTCTTCTTATCCTTAGCACCCGCCTCACGGATGCTTCGAGCATCGTCAACCTCCCTCTCAATGGCCATAGCTGTCTCGACCATAGAGTCCAAGTCTTGCAGGCGGAGGCCCACAATCTTTCCCCGGATGGATAGCTTCAACCCATCCTCGAACCTTCTTACCTTGGCCATATCCGTGGCCACGTAATCATCAGCAAATCGGGCTAATTTGGTGAACTTAGCCACATACTCCATCACGGTCATTGACCCTTGTTTCAAATCTAGGAATTCCCGGGCCTTTGCATGTCGAACGGCAGTTGAGAAATATTTACCCATGAAGAGTTCCTTAAACTCTCCCCATGTCATGGCCTCTAAGTTCTTCGAGGCCGTCACCCAATCCCACCACAATTGGGCTTCTCCTTCTAGCTGGAATGCAGCTAGCCTTATCTTAGTAGCGTCTGAGGTGACCTCCATCGCCCCTAAGATCTTGTTGACTTGCCGGAACCAATGGTCGGCCACCATCGGGTCCGCCCCTCCCATGAAGACTGGAGGTTTGTGTGCTTTAAACTGTTGGAGGTTACTCGCGCCTCCATGTCCGGCATTTGCACTAGCTTGTGCAACTGTAGCCGCCATCATGCCCATGGTTTCCGTAAACGCTTGTTGATCGAAGACCGGTGGTGGTTGGTTATTGTTCCGCCCACCACCTCGACGTCCTCTTCTTCCACTTGCCATCTACACACACGTCAAATGGCAATGGCACACTAACTTAGTATCCCGAGGTAGGGACCAAAGTTAAAACATTTATAATTTTCTCATCGTCTCACTAGTAGAGCGTATGTCTCCGAAAGTAGACATTTATTCTTTGAACTTTCCCGTTCATTTGCTTTCCCACTCCCAAGGTTAAGTTCTCTAACCCTAGTGTGTCCATTTCCATACACATTTTACCATGCATATAATACACATATCACATATCACATAACATGTAGCAATTTAAGCACAGAACATGTAATGTACAATGTATGCAATGGTCTAGACCCATGCCCCATCAAGCCCTAGGTAAATCGCATACCTATGCTCTGATACCAAGCTGTGACGCCCCAAATTTCCGGGGGTCCTTTATTCATCGTTAATAAACCCATCAACCCGCAAAAATACCCGTGAATGTCACTTAACCCGACACCACGTCACCACATTCCCTTTACCGGGACTTATAATTATATGTAAAAGAATCCCAAGTCTAACTTCTTTTGGTTGGTTGACCCATCCGAGGTCCAATATGCCACCATTGGTATCCTATTATTGTTCATTTATAACCTTTAAAGGAAGGAAACAATAGCCCAAGGGTTTGGCAAAAAAAAAAAAAACAATTAAAATTTCTGAGTTTTGGAGGGCGTACCGGTACGCGTACCGGTACGCTCTACCTTCTGGCTGTCGCCGTACCGGTACGCGTACCGATACGGTTTTGCCACTTTTGCCTTTTTCCTCTGTTTTTCACTTCCAACCCATTCAACACACATCTTTTCCATCCAACACATATTTAATGAAGTTTTTCCCATAAAACATGATACATATAAATTCTATTACAAACATTTATATGAATTTACATACCAAAACCAAGTTTTTATAATAATTTTACAAAAACTCAAAATAAAGCCATATTCCGGCTTTCTTCAACCTTGGGGCTCGAAATGGGAGCCGTCCGCCGGTGTGAACCCAGCACCTGAAATATTTTTCCCACAAAGGGTGAGCCACGCTCAATAGGGTATCTCCTAATGAGGCTACTCCCCAACCTATATGCATATGAAATGTTCACATGCCACAAAACAACAATTCATAACATCCCAAACAAGGAAATATATTCAATGATGGAATTTGCAATGCCATGCTATGGAATGAGGTGAGACCCACTCATGCATATCAACTGAGCCCTTCCCTGCTCCCCTACACATGCAAGTGCCAATGTGTACTAATCCGTCATTTATGTTGTACATCAAATGACATTTCATTCTAGGGTCTTTCTTGGGGTGGATATTTATGGACTTACACCAACGGCACCCAACCGACACGGAATTCATGGACTTCCACCAACGGTTCCGCGTACACCGACACACTTTATGGACTCTTATACCAACGGAGTGCGTATCCAATCACCGGGTCTCTCACCCGAGGGATAGTCTAGCCCTTCTTGCTACCCCAACCCTAACAACCGTGCAAACCGTGCGACTCGATTAGGTCATCGACCCATCTTACCCGAGCCCACTCGTCATCCACCAAGCGTGGTGAAGACAACCACCATGCACACACACCCACTAAATGCGATGTTCCCGTGCATATGCAATGTGATGCTCCATTGCAACAATATTATCATGTTCAATATGCTATGAGTAACACATGAACATTCTAATCACGTTTTACATATTTCATGGCAAAATTACATCGTAAGCATATAATTTCCATAATTCTCTACAATGTCAATATATTATAACATGTATACATATATCAACATTTTATCTTGAATGACACCCAAGCATGTCATCACAAAATCAAGTAATAACACACTTTAATTCTCATGGCATAATATAAGCACATAACATGCCCACAATTCACATAATCCAAGAAATACATTAGGTCAATCCCATATACCCAATTCTAGAAATTTCATTTAAAAATTTCTAATTACCAATCCAATTAGAATTGATCTTTACCCATTTCAACACATTACCAACAATAGGCAAGAGATATACAATCTATCATCCTACCCATTTCATAAAAACATCCTAGGTTTGGAATAAACCTTAGTAGGAGGGAACCCTACCTCTTGTAGCGTGTAGAATCGTCGTGGGAAGCTCCTAGAACTCAAAGCAAACTTGAATCCTCCACTTCCAATTTTTTGGCCTCCCAACGTTCGGTGAAAGCCGTCGTTTTTGGTAGCCACGCGTAGCCCTCGGCGAGGAGAACAACTTTTGTTCTTGGCCCGTGTGGATTTGAGCTCTCAATCTCCGTAGATCGTAGAGAGAAGATGGAGAACCCAAGCCATTTCCCTCTCTTCCTCTCTCACGTTGATCGGCTGAACAAAATGGGGAGAAAATCTGATTTTCTCCCCTTTAAATACTCTTTAAATACTTGGCCTACAAAGCGCCACACGGCCCTTATTTCCCGGGTCCGTTTTAACCCCGAAACGATTAAATTTCGCTCCGGTTCAAGTTCAAAATATTTTTATTTTAACTTGCCGTCATTTATTTCCCAAAATTTAAAATTTTATTCAGAATTTCGTTTTTGGGTCTCCCGAGGTCCGATCGCCTCGTAAAACGCGAAAAATCCGATTAACTCGGAATTCAATGAAATTTAATAGGCTAACTAGATTTCGCGAGACGAATCCAATGGTTATGTCCGTTTCGTCATTCGAGCTCTAGAAAAATTCAGGTTTACAACCTGTACCATAGTGGCAAATTACCTTTTTGCCCTTTTTCGCAAAAGTTCAAATTTTCTCGGGTTTTACAAGATCAAAGGAGGATTTGCACATTGAAGAGGATCAAAACTTCAAGTTCCTCAAAAGAACACTAAGGAAGAAGAAGGTAGGAGATTTCTTCTCTTTCTCTTACATTGAGGTTATGACTTATGTATATATGTATGTTTTGCTCTAAATGTTATATATATGATATGAAATCATCCTCTCTTAGTCTTTTGGGCAAAGATTACATGTTTTTAACAAAGTTAGGGTTGAATACCCACGAAATCTCTTTTTGTGTTTCAAAACCCTAGTTATTAGAGAGTGATGGATTTCTTCTTAAATTCTTCATTTATTATTGATTTTGAAATCATAGTGCTTGGTGTTGAGTAATAAAATGATGTTTATTGAAATTGTCATGTGATAAATTTGGGGGTTTTTAAGATATACTTGTAAATTGTGAAATTGGGTTTGATATTGTATCTCTTATGAGTGTGGGATGACCATGGGTGGCCTTTGACGAGATATCGTAGAGTGGGTAGGCGTGTTGCTTGCTCCATGTGGGTTGGCATTTTTCCTACCACTCGTAGTGGGGTTAGTGCTTTGGTAAGACTAAACCGCTATTGCTCACGGGTGCCGTGTCAGAGGGTTAGTATACTAATACCTGGGTTGGATACGTTACTACCATTGGTATGACATACGCCCTTCCGAAATGATGGATATCTTTGATAAGATTTGTGTGGGTGTGTGTGGGCTAGATATTACTCAATGTGTTGATTCATGGGGTTTGCCTACATCATGTTTGAGATACATATACATATGGTTGTGGAATATTCAATTTATGGATTATTGTATTATTGTGGTAAATGGTTACCTACAAGAACTTGTGGGAGTATGGGATTCCACAAGGTCTTGTGGGAAAAAAATGGTTTATACTTTGGGAAATGGATATGTATTGGATCTTGGTTTCTTTTACTGTTCATTTAAATTACTGTTGCTACTTAAACTTGAGACCCATTCTAAAATGTCCCTGTTTTACTTCAAAGATTATGTATGCTATGTTGTAAAATGAGACCGACCATTTTATATATGTTTTTCTAAACCTTGTATGAGTTTGGGAAGATTTTGCTACAGAGCTTCGTGCTCACCCCCTACAGTTAAACATTTTCAGATTTGGTGCTAGAGGAGAATCTCGGAGTTGACGAGCCGGGGTATTGGGAGGTCCCACCCGAGGGGAATCTAGATCCCGAGGTGGACCTGTAGAGACATAACTTCTTTTGTACTAGACTTGAGAATTTATTTTGAAATCATGTGAAGTTTAGTTTTCTTTTGTTATTCTGCTGCTAAGTTACGTTTGATCCTTGAGATGTAAATGCCATAGTGTGGCATATTCTTTTGATATTGTGGCCATAGCTTGACTTATTCTTTTGGGATGATAGTAAATTCTATGGATGATGAATGGAAATATTTTCTTATTGAAGGATTATCTTAGTGCTCTCATTATGTAAATGGTTTTAGAATGTAATGCCGTCTAGGGTGGTTTTTGGGGCGTTACATAAACCCGTAGGTGATCCCTAGTGGACGAGTTTCGTCTCGTAAAGGTTTTCAGTGAAGATAAATACAAACTTTAATAGCTAAGATAAAATAATTCATATTTTTCACATATAAAATTGAATTATCACTCCATTTTTATGCTAAAATACTCCCTCTCCTTATCATTGTAAGAGTAAAACACACACCAATTGTAACACTATTCAGTATGAAAATCCCCTGTAATTCGGTTAAGGTTATACCTGTAAATTAACAGAATGACAATATAATCCTACTGTGAATAATATGAACTAATTATCTTAACATAGCAAAAATTATATGAAATAAACACAAACAAACTAAATTAATTAAAATTAAACCAACATCCAAAACATAAAATTAAATTCCCAAAAACATCCAAAGTACTGAAGAAAACACAGCGCATGAACAAAAAATTAGATAAAGAGATTCTGAAAAAGGTAGAAAAAGAAGGTAGAAAATGCAGGAAATTCTGGCTGACTAAGTTGATGATGATGGGTCACCACCATATCTCCTCTCAAGTAACCTCAGGGTCTCTCTCTGGTTCTCATTATACTGGGTCATTCTCTAAGAAAACTGATTCATTTTTGTCTCGCGACCCAACAAAATCTGCTTGTCAGTCCGATCATCTACTGGATATAAGGCTGTTGCTTCTCCTGCTGGTGCTGTGGTTCTTCAGTTGACTGAAAATCTGCACCTTCCAGAAACTGGTCTACTTGTGGTTCTGGTGGTACTTCTTGATGCACCCTTGCCTTAATTCCATGGCTCTTTTTCAAAGAAGTTTTGTCCAGAGGTGCCAAATGTTCCACAATAGGCCATGATGGATTTGATATCACTCCCTTTTGTCTACACAAATCAGATACTAAAACAACAAAGGAAGTGAGGGTTTTTTATTTTGCACTGTCCGTATTATTTGATCCATAATCAAAGTCAGCAGGTCAATAGTATGTCCCATTCCAAAAAAAATACATAAAATATGCTTTCTCAATGAATTCATGTACCAAACATTCATAAGCAGTACCCACAGTTTTCACATAATTCAACCATCCCTGTGCTGCTAAATTTTGTCTAACCCCAATATGTTCAAAATCTTCATAAATCATAGGCCTTTCCAAAATGAAAGTTTTAGTAAAGAAATGAGTATCATACCAAATTTGTTGCTCAATATTCTCAAACATATCATTATCAAACTGATTTTGAAAATGGGGTTGCTCTTTTTCCTATGGCACTACTGGGGGCGGTAGAGAAACTCCTTGCCTCAAACCACTTGAAGATGCACCATTCCTAAGAGCCCATGATTTCCATCTTGGATCCATGAAGATAATCTTGAATTTCTTGACCAAAGATGGGTTTTACAATATTTTAATCGGTAGAAATCTATATAACAGGATGGGTAAGTGTTTAATCTGTGACGCCCCAAAGTTCCGGGAGTCCAATAGTAACCGTTGACCACCCGTCAACCCGCGGAAATACCCGTGGATGTCACTCAACCTAACACCACGGTAGTAGCATCCCCTTAACCGGGATCTTAATTCACAATTGTTAACCGGATTCGATTATTCATTTGGGTTCAACCAATATTCAATATAACATGATTTATACTCCATTATAGTCCATTTACATCATTGGAGGGAAGGAAAACGTAGATTGAAAATAGGGCGAAGCAGTGTGAAAATCTGAAAATTTTGAAGAGAGTACCGGTACCCAGTACCGGTACCATACCGTACCGGTACACAGTACCGGTACCCCTATGTACCGGTACCCGGTACTGGTACTGTCAACCCACTGGAAAGGGAGTACCGGTACACAGTACCGGTACTCTCTGCCCAGTTTCGCCATTTTCAACCATTTTTCAATTCCAATTCATTCAAAACCTCTCCCAATTCATCAAATACATGTTTGACAAGGATTTCCATATGAAACATGGTTTGTACAAGTTCCATTACAATTGATTCCATATATGTACATATCAAAATGGAATTCTTACAAAAACTTTACAAAACAACAATAAAAGCCACAAGTCGGCTTTCTTCAACTTTGGGGCTCGTAATGGGAGCCGTCCGCCGGTGTGAACCCCGCACCTGAAATGTTTTTCCCACAAAGGGTGAGCCACGCTCAATAGGATATCCTCCTACAGAGGCTACTTCTCAACCTATATGCATATGAAATGTTCACATGCAACATTTAACAATTCATAACCATTCCAATCAAGGACATGCAATTCAATGATGGAATGCAATCATGCTGTACCATGAGATGGGATGAATTCCACTCATGTGCATCCATCCGAGCCCACACCGACTCACTTTACATGCAAATGCCATGTATGATGAACCAAGCTACCTGAGCCCCATGAATGAGATGATACTCACTCTTATAACTCACCCGAGCCCTTCCCGGCTCCTCAACACAATGCTAATGCCAATGTGTTTAACATGACATGAAGTGAGATGAGACTCAACCATGTAACTCAATCCGAGCCTCCCCGGCTGCCTTAACACAATGCAATGCCAATGTGTAATAATTTCGTCATCTATGTTTCACATCAAATGACATTAAAAATTCCCGGGTCTTTCTTGGGGTGGGTTTTTACAACGGTACCCAACCGACACGGATTTCCTGGACTTCCACCAACGGCTCCGCGACACCGACACGCTTTATGGCCTCTTGCACCAACGGAAGCGCGTATCCAAAATATCGGGCTTTTCACCCGAGAGGTCGTCATGCCCCTTCTTGCTACCCCGACCCAATATTCATTTCATGCAACCGTGCGACTCAGTCGGATATTAAATCCAACTTTCCCGAGCCCACCCATCATCCACCTACATGGTGTTTGATATCAATCATGCACCCACACCCATAATGCGATGTTTCCGTGCATATGCAATATAATGTACCATTGCCACTTTTGTGCCATGTTCATATGTAATGAATGACATAGGGATATTCCCTACTCACCCACACTCATGCCTAAACCCATGAATGTGACACAAATGTCATGCTTAATATGCAATAATGCCCCATGAGCCATTCAATCACATGTTCGATATGTATGAGTGTCATACGAACAATTTAACATAAACCAACTCATCCATGGTAAATTATATCATGAGCATATAAATACCATAATCTTTCACAATGTTAACATGTATCACAAGCATGTATATATCAACATTTCCTCAAACACAATATCCAAGCATGTTGTACATAACTCATGCAAAACATACTTCATTCCATAATGGCATTTAAACAAACACCTTAAAGACATACAATTAAATACTCAATTTCATCATAAAGCTCAAGAAATCATATCTAGTGATTTCCACACAATTATACCAAGATGGAAGTTATTCCATCCATTTATATCCACATATTATAATCTTCCAAGAGATTATAAAGTAACCACCTCTAAATGCCAACTCCATTTAGAAATTGACTTTACCAATTTTCCCATATTCCTTTTTCCACACTTCAAGTTCCTTTTTGAAATTTACCCAACAAATAATTTCTATACCCATTTCGTACAAGCTTTGCTTAGCACATTTGGTACCCAATTCCCACACATGATATACATTAGTGGTAATCACATAATTCAAGCATGTTATTTCAATTTAATTAAAATAACATATTTCACCCATTCTAGGGAACAAATTATGCAAACACATAACATGCCCAACATTTCACAAGAGATTAATTTCTACCATTCCAAACTTGAGATAGAATTTATTCTACCATTTCAATACCCATTTCACCGAATCACAACAATAGGCAAGTGTTAAGGTTTCTAACAACCTACCCATTTTCTCCCAATTAACAACAATAGGTAATTGATATAAAACTCTATCAATCTACCCATTTCATAAAAAACATGCTAGGTTAGGAATACACCAAGAGAGGAGGGAACCCTACCTCTTGTAGCGTGAGGAATCCCTGTAGGAAACTCCAAGAAGCCAACCCAAGCCCATTCCAAGCTTCTCCAAAATTTCGGTTTCCATACCTTCGGTGAAAACCGTCGTTCTTGGTGTCCACGCGTAGCCCTCGACGCGTAGAACATCTTTTGTTCTTGGCCTGAGACGATTTGAGCACTCCACGGCCGTAGATCGTAGAGAGAAGTCGGATTTTCTCTCATTTTCCCTCTCTTCTTTTCTCTCGGCTGAAACCGGCTGAAATGGTGTGGAGAAGTCTGATTTTTCAGACTTAGGCCCCTATTTATATTTTTAGAATACTTGGCCCTCATTGCGCCACACGTCCCTCTTAATTCCGGGTCCGTTTCAATCCCGAAACGATTAATTTTCGTCCCGGTTCAAGTTCAAAATATTTTATATGAACTTTATTTAAATTATTTTCAAATTCTCCATATTTTAACAAAATTTTCGTTTTTGGGGTCACTCGAGACTCGACCGCCTCGTAAAACGCGAAAAATCCGACTGTCTCGGAATTCGATGAAATTTTATAGGGTAACTAGATTTCGCGAGACGAATCCAACGGTGAAATCCGTTTCGTCATCCGAGATCTAGAAAAATTCAGTTTTTCAACTAGTACCGAAGTGGCAATTCACCTATTGCCCTTGTTCGTCAAAGTTTAAATTTTCTGGGGTTTCACATAATCAGAGCAAAATTGAAGAAAAACTAGTGGGTATGGTGGATCTGAAGAGAGTAGGCAGTGAGGGTTGCTGGATTATTGAAAAACTACTGCAAGGGAACTGCAAAATGGCTTGATTCGCGAACAAACTATTTTTATAGGAAACAGTACCATCCGGACGCCACCACCACCGTCCGGACGGTAGTCATCCATTGGTTTTTGTACAGGCTTCTCCTTAGGTGCAGTCTTTTGATTTCCCTTTTCCCAGCTGTTAGTTACGATTCCTGTAGTGATAAAACTCCATTTAAATTCAAAATTCCTTCATTACTTGACTAATACACACAAATCATTATTAAGATACTAATTTGACCATGGTTAGTTTTTAATCAGAATCCTCCAAATTGAGAACATCAGTGAACCGATTAATCTCACACCGTACATATCTTGTGAGCATTGGATTGGAATAAGATGACGTCTCAGGGTAATTTTTACTCTGCCCATATTTAATCAAGTCAAGACAATCTAATGCACGACCTAAAATTGGTTTGGAATATTGATTAAATTCTCTTATATACATTAATCGACAACACTTTACGCAACTACCGAGTCGATTTGCTCATCGGCGTTTATCGAATGAACTTTTTCCAGACAAAGGTTTTGCTTGACTATCGAAGATTTCTAGTTTTCTCACAACTTTTGTTTTTGCCATGATCAAAAAGTGTATATCCTTTGAAAAAGTGTGTAACACACCCAGACTAAACCAAAAGAGTTTTTCATTCATTTTTTGAATTTTTTTTGAAATTTACTTACTATCTGGTTCTTTAATGTCAATGACGATTATGGATTTTTTAAAATTGTTCTCAATGTATAAGATTAAAAGCAAAATTTAAAGACAATTGCTAATAAGTTCTGGAGATGAAACAAATCCATAGTGCAAAACCCTTAATCTGCAAAACAAACAACAAAACAATTAGTACTACTATTTACACATAGGTATGCATAATAACTTCTCAAGACGCATTCTGATTCCATTAACTGAATGGAATTCATATTTTAAACAAATCCATCATAATATGGATTAAGCCTTTGATCATTCACTTTACAAATATTTTCATTTAATGGATTTTCAATTGCAACTGCTCCATGTTCCAAAACTTGTTTAACAATGTATGGACTCGTCCACCAAGACCTTAGCTTTCCAAAAAATAGGAGGAGGCTTAAATTGTATCTTATCATGAAAAATCTGCATTCTAGCCTTGTCAATTTTTGCATTTTCATATGTTTCATTTCTCAATTCTTCTAATTTACTAATTTGAAGCTTGCGAGATGCACTTGCACTATGTATATCAAAATTCATCTTTTTGATTGCCCAGTATGCTCGATGTTTCAATTCCACAGGCAAGTGACATGGTTTACCATAAATCAGCTGATAAGGAGACATTCCCAAAATAGTTTTATATGTAGTGGATCATAAGGGGCATATATTTTTTGTGAAATCAAATATTTTTTCATTAAATTTTCAAAAGATTTATGGCAAAAATGTGTACCCCCATCACTTATAATAGCTCGACGAATTCTGAATCTAGACAAATCTTTTAAAAATCTGATCACAGTACGGTGATCATTATTCCGACAAGGAATTGCCTCAACCCATTTGGAAGCATAATCGACAGCAATCAAAATGTAGAGATGTCCAAAGGAGGGAGGGAATGATCCAATAAAATTGATGCCCCAACAATAAAAAATTTTAATAATCAAAATAGAATTTTGAAGGCATCATATTTCTTTTTGAAATATTTCTCAACATTTGACATCAATCACAATTTAAACAAAAATCATGTACATCCTTGAAAGGAGTGGGCCAGTAAAATCCAAATTGTAAAATTCAGCGGTTTTCTTTGAAGAGAAATGCCTACAACAAGCTTCAAAATGGCAAAACGAAATAACTTGACCTACTTCATGATTGGGTACACAATTTTTGTTTATTGGTCAAAGTATAGTGAAAAGGAATGGTACATGTGGCCAAATAATTAGCTATATCTGCATACCAAAGTACCTTTTTTATTGCAAATAATTGCTCATCAGGAAAGGTTTCCTTGATCAGTACTGACTCCTCTTTTGTATCATAATTCAGCCTTGTTAGATGATCAGCTACCACGTTTTCAACTCCTTTCTTGTCTTTGATAATGAGATCAAATTTTTGAAGTAACAGTGTCCATCGTAGGAGATGTGGCTTATCATCTTTCTTTGTAAGCAAGTTTAAGGCTGCTTGATCAGTAAACACAACAATTGACGATCCAACTACATATGATATAAATTTATCTAAAGCAAATACTGTAGCAAGCAATTCTCTTTTTGTGGTAGAATAATTCAGTTGGGTATCGTTCAAAGTTTTTCTTGCATAGTAAATCACACAAGGTCACTTATCTTTCCTTTGTCCTAAGATAGCCTCTACAACATAATTACTACATCACACATTAATTCAAAAGTTAAGGACCAATCAGGAGATTGCATAATTGGTGTAGAAATAAGCTTGCTCTTAAGTTTATCGAATGCCAATTGACAAGCATCATTCCAATTAAATGGTTCATCATGACATAAAAGATTACACATTGGTTTAGATATCAAACTATAATCTTTAATGAATCTTCTATAGAATCTTGCATGACCTAGGAAGGACCAAACATATTTTATAGTCTTTGGTGGTGGGAGATTAGCTATTAAATCAATCATTGACTTATCAACTTTAATTCTCTTTACAGAAACAACATGACCTAAAAAAATGCCTTGTGTGACCATGAAATGACATTTTTTCCAATTCAAAATAAGGTTTGTCTCCTCACACTGAGTAAGGTCCTTTTCAAGATTCTCTAGACACAATTCAAATGAATCACCATATACAGAAAAATCATCTATACAGACTTCTACAAATCGCTCGACCATGTCACTGAAAATACTCAGCATACAATGCTAAAAAGTAGCTGGAGCATTACACAATCCAAATGACATTTTTTTATAAGCAAAAGTGCCAAAAGGACATGTAAAAGTGGTTTTCTCCTGTTCATCAATTGCTATTTCAATTTGGTTGTACCCGAAATACTCATCCAAAAAATAATAAAATGCACGTCCAACTATTCTTTCCAGAACTTAGTCTGGGAAAGGTAGTGGAAAATGGTCTTTCCTGGTAAGAGAATTTAGTTTTCTATAGTCAATACACATATGCCAACTTGTGACTATACGCATAGGGACCAATTAATTTTCTTGATTTCTCACTACCATGACACCAGACTTTTTGGGTACTATTTGTGTAGGGCTGATCCATTTACTATTAGATATAGGATATATAATATCAGCATTTAACAGTTTAAGTACTTCAGCCCTAATGAATTCCTTAAGATGTGGATTCAATCTACGTTGCGGCTGTCAGGAAGGTTTAGAGTCTTCTTGCAAGTATATACAATGAGTGCAGAGAAGAGGACTTATTCCCTTAATGTTGGCTATTGTCCAACCAATTGCACTTTGATGATTTTTGATGGCTCTTTGTTTCTCTTGAAATTCTATCAAATTTGAAGATATTAGCACTGGGTAAGTTTCAACTCCTAAGAAAACATATTTCAAGTCAGTCGGAAGATGTTTCAACTTTGGCTTGGGAGCCACGACACTGGACTCAACAGACTTTGTTCCATTAGGTAATAACTCTTCAAATTTTGGTACCCATGTTCCAACAGTGGCATATCTATAATAGACTCGACATTATTTATAGATTCTAACAATGCATGTGACTCCTTTTTATTACAAGCATTTTCATACAGATTCTGAATTAATGACTCAATGCAATTCACTTCTCGTTAACTCTTCCTCCTCCCTGGGTTGCTTGGCAATGTCAAATACATTCAATTCCAATGTCATATTTGCAAATGAAAGTTTCATGATTCCATTCCTACAATTAATTATTGCATTTGATATAGCTAGGAATGGACGTCCTAAAATGACAAGAATTTGTGTAGAGATATACAAAAATGGTTGGATATCCAAAACAATAAAATATGCTAGAAAATAAAACTTGCCAACTTGAACAAGCACATCCTGAACAACTCCTCATGGAATTTTCACAGAATAGTCAACCAACTGCAATGTGACATTTGTGGGTTTCAAATCACATAACCCTAACTGCTCATAGACTGCATACGAGAGTAAGTTTCATAGACTGCATACGAGAGTAAGTTGGTCAATTCTGAAGTTTCTAATTACGTATGAAACTGTAGGAATCCTAGGATCTTTGTACTTTAGAGGGGCTTTGTGCTGAATGACAGTACTAGCCTGTTTAGTCAAAAATGCTATTTTTTGTACATTGATCCTTCTTTTTACTGTGCAAAGATCTTTCAAAAACTTGACATACGACAAGACTTGCTTGATTGCATCCAACAGGTGGATGTTAATCTTCATTTGCTTAAACGACTCAAAGATTTTAGGATGATTATTCAATGGTTGAGGTTTCTTGACTCATTGAGGAAAAGGTAAAGGAACAAGATTTGATTTGTCTTTTTCGTCAGAAACCTCTTCTTCCTTTTGAACAATTGGTTGAGATTCAACTAGTCATTAACATGTATTTACTCAGTTACTGGCTCAAAAGTTTTGGTTTTAATGGTCTTGTCAATCACCTTGCCACTCCTCAATGTGGTAATTGCTTGGACCTAACCTGGAGAAGGTTTAGATGACACAACATTGGCTTGGTTTTGACCTTGTGGAGGTTTAGGTTGAGATGAGAATTTTCCCTTCTCCGTTGTGCTCAAAAACTAGATCAACTTGGCTAGATGACTCCTAATATCCTCGATGTTTTGTGACCTTTGAGCTTTGAAATCATTGAATGCATGTGTAGACTGTGTATTGAAATTCATTTGACTTTGAATGAACCAAGTCATGGTATCTTCCAAACTTTTTTTTATGTGGGGCTTGACAAGGCTGATATGATTGCTAAGTTTGAGGTTGTGGTGGAGATGGACTTGGTTGCTGGCTCACAGGCTGTGTGTTTGTCCAACTGAAATTCGGGTGATTCCGCTACACTGGATTGTAAGTTTTAGAATATGGATTGGAATAGAGCTTGTTAAAGTTTAAAATGTTGGTTTGTTCCATCAAGACTTCCTTAAATGCTGGGATAGTGGGACACTCCCTAGTAGGATGTTCTGACAAAGCACAAATTTCACACAACTGATCAGTAGGAGAAACAAAAGAAACTTTATGATGCCCCAAAATCCGGGGGTACTTTCTCAACCCGTTGATCACCCATCAACCCACAAAAATATTCATGAGTACCGTATAACTCGATACCACGTTGCTACACACCATTCATCCGGATTATAACATAAATGGATTTCGGGCGGAGTCTCCTTTGAATAGGAGCACTGCCCAACACATAACCTGTATACATATTAACCATATGACTATTCCAAGGTCCACATCCCAGAATATAGGCTTATTGTTATCCATTTATATCATCCATAGAAGTGGGCTCAAGATATGAAGGCTCGACAGTGTAATATTTCAAAATTTTCAATTTTTGGGAAGACGTACCGATACCTCAGATAAGTGGTACCTGTACTTGAGCCTTATGTTTGCCAGGTACCGGTACCTCTAATCATTGGTACCGTTATCTAGGCCCACTATTTACGGGGTACCGGTACCTGTGAGCATAGGTATTGGTACCTGAGCCCACTGTCCATCGGGGTACCGGTACCTGTGAGCCTAGGTACCGATACCTGAGCTCTCCGAATGCCAAGTACCTATAGCCCAGATTTTCCCAAATTTCTCAAAATCTTAACTTTTGGCCACACAACTCATACAACACCCATTCCATTCAATTTTTTTACAAAAGAATAATGTCCCATTACATGACTTTGTTAAAATACAAGTTTTGTACATGATTCATACAAGGCCAAAATAAAGTTATACATGAAATTACAACATGTAATCTAAGAGCCACAACCCGGCTCTTTCTTCAACACAGGCTTAAGTGAGAGCCATCCATCGAAGCTTGTCCAACACCTAAAATATGTCCCCATAAAGGGTAAGCCACGCTCAATAGGGTATCTCTTAAGGAGGCTACTCCCCAACCTAGATGCATATGAAATGTCACATTCAATTCATCACATCAAACATTCATTCAAATACGTACATGTTATAAATGAATGCTACAATTTCATGTCATGTCATAAGATGAAACTCACGCATGCAATGCAACCCGAGCCCTCCACCGGCTCACATAACACATGTCATGCCATGCATATGCATCTGGACATTCCAAGCCCCTGCCATTGATGTTAGACATCCAATGAGTATTTTATAAAATCTTGTGTCTTTTTGGGTGGGTAATTTATGGACTTCATACCAACGGTCTACCAAACTGACATGACATTTGAGGGCATCGCATCTCTGATTCCGAGTACACCGACACACTTTTTTCTGGAATTTCATCGCTGGTCAAGTGAGTAAACCAAGTAACCGGGCCTTGCACCCAAGAGAGAATTTATTCCTTCTTTCTACACCTGATACGTATTTTCAATGCAACCCGTGCGACTCAGTAGAACCTAGGTCCAACCTTCCCGAGCCCACATATCAACCCACCAAGGATGGTGTTTGGTTAAAAACATGCACACACACCCACACTCATGTCAAATGCCACAAATGTGATGCTACTCGTTCATTTCTCTCAAACATTTCCAATTCATCAAATGTCGATTATATCATAAAGCATATATTAACATTTCATACATCACTAAACACGCTATAGCACTTTCAATTCAAATAACACACTCAATCATCCATAGGCGTTTTATCAAACACCTACAAGGCAAAAATGTAAACACATGGCATGCCCAAATAACATATCCTCATGCAATTCCAAACCAAGCAATTTCATCAAACTCAAATCGTACAAGATTTGGTTTTAACATATTCTTATACCCATTTTTCATATTCCAAAAACCCTAGGTATGTGTTATACATGAGAATACATCTCTAACACCCTACCCATTTCATATTTCTACCCTAGGTTAGAAATAAACCTAGTTAAGAAAGGAAATCTACCACTTATAGCATATATCTGCATAGGAGAAGTCCCAAAGATCCCAAATCAAGCTTCCAACGCTTTGTCCCGAGTTTTCATTCTTTGAGATCTTGACGATAGCTATGATATTTAGTATGGTTTTGTAGGCATCGTTGCATAGAACAACTTTATCTCTTGGCCCGAAGCAATCTGATGGTCGGATCGTTGTAGATCGGAGGATGAAGGCGAAGAGGGGGAAGAGTTTCTTCTATTTTCTCTCTCTCTCTCTCTCTCTCTCTCTCTCTTCAAACAAATGGCTGACGAATGAGGAAGAAAATCTAGTTTTCTTCCCCTTTTATACTCCTCAAATACTTGACCCTCGTTGTGCCACACTTCTTGATTTTTCTGATTCGATTTTATCCCGAATCAATTAAATCTCGTCCTGCGTTAAGTTTAGTATATTTTTATTGGACTAACTTTAAATTGTTTCCAATGTTTCGCGAATAAAATTTGATCGCATTTATTTTAGTAGCACGACTCCCGATCACCTTATAAATCGTGAAAAATTCGACTATCTTAGAATTCAACGAAAAATTGACTAGGCAGCTAGATTTCGCGATACAAATCGAACGGTGAGGTTCATTTTGTCATCCGATTTCTAGAAAAATTTGAGTTTTCAACCCACATCGTAATGACTAATTACTATTTTACCCCTTTTAAATAAAGTTTTAATCTTCTCAGGTTTTACATTCTTCCTCCTTGAAGGAATTTCATCCCCGAAATTACACACACATGCAAATATAACAACATGCATATGCAACAAGTCATGTACTATTCTATGACTACAAGAAATGTACCTCTATCCTCAAACAGGAACAGGTAGCACAGATAGTGTCCTCACGGTCCCATGTCACCTCCTCCATACCACAGTGTTGCCACATCACTTTCACCAGTTTCACAGTCTTGCCATGCAAAATTTACACTCGGCTATCCATGATACTCACCGGTCCCTCCTCGAGTCCCATCTGCATCAACAATCAGCTCACCCCAATCCACCACATGTGTAGGATCTGAAGTGTACTTCCGGAGCATGGAGACATGGAACACCACGTGAACACCAGATAGGTTTAGCGGTAACGCCAACCAGTAAGCAAATGTACCAACCTTCTTGAGTACCTCGAAGGGCCCGATATACCTCGGCGACAACTTTTCCAGCTTCCAAAACTTGACCACTCCCCTCTTAGGCATAACCTTCAAGAAGGTGTGATCCCCAACCTTGAACTCCAAAGGTTTTCGCTGCCTGTTGGCGTAGCTCTTTTGTCGGCTCTGAGCCATTAGAATACGCTTCTGTATCAGGTCCACCTTCTCTGAAGTGTCCCTAATCAAGTCCAGACCCGTAGAGGGTCTCTTTCCAATTTTCATCTAACAAATTGGAGAACAACACGACCTCCTATAAAGTGCCTCATAGGGTGCCATCTGTATACTCGCCTGGTAACTATTATTGTAGGCGAACTCCATTAAGGGTAAGTGCTCCTCCCACCTATCCTTGAGATGAAGGGCGCATGCCCAAAGCTTGTCCTCTAAAGTTTGGATGGTCCTCTTTGACTGACTGTCCGTCTGGGGATGAAAAGTTGTGCTTATCATCAATTACGTCCCCATAGCTCTCTGAAAACTCTCCTAGAAGTGAGCCGTGAACCTGGGCTGCCAATCCGATACTATAGATACGGGTACCCCGTGTAACTAGACTATTTCTCGTATGTACAACCCACAGAATTTCTCCAGTGTGAAGGTCATTTGCATAGTTAAAAAGTGCGCCAACTTTGTGAGCCAGTCCATTACCACCCATACTGCGTCATGCCCACGCGAAGTTTGTAGTAAGTTGGTCACAAAGTCTATAGTGACATGTTCCCACTTCCACTCTGCCACCTCTAAGGGCTGGAGCAACCCTGCGAGTTTTTGGTGCTCAACCTTGACCTGTTAACATGTGAGACATCTACTAACAAAGTGTCTAACGTGTCTCTTCATCCCACTCCAGTAATACTGGCGACGAAGATCATGGTACATCTTCGTGCCACCAGGATGCACAGCAAAATAGAAGCAATGGAACTACTTGAGGATTTCCTCTCTCAGATCCGTAGATTGGGAAACCATAACCCTTCCCATGAATCAAAGACTACCATCTACGTGAATGGCCTAGCCCTTATCAGCTGTACCCGACTATACTCGGCCCCTGATGAACAATATTTCCTTGTCTTGCCTTTGGGACTCGATCACCCTGCTCAGGAAGGAAGGCATAGTGTAGCCCAAACTGTCTCACAGTCTCGAGCATCTGTCACTCTCGGGAATCTATACTAGCCAAGACTCTCCATGACTTCCGGCTGAGTGCATCAGCCACCACATCCTGGTAAGGCAATGTGAAGGCATAGTCCTCTAGGTACTTGATTAACCCTAATTAAGTATAAATTAAAGTTATTAATAAAGTCAAATTAGTGTAATAAAATAACTAAAAAGTAGTAAATATTATGAATTATAGTTTGTATGTAAATTAAAAGTTTTACATTTTATGTCCAAAAGTTTCAGGTTTAATGCAGAAATACTACAAAATACAAGGAACAAACTGTCAAAGCTTGAAAGGACAAAAGGCCAAAGTGTAATTTCTACAAAGCAAGAGTCATCACATGCAAGTTGCAAATGTCCAGCAAGGTTTCACCGTCCAGACGGTGGGACTGCCGTCCGGACGGTCACCTTTGTCAGAATTCAAGTTGCCCACTTGCCCACTTGCCTTCCCACGCCTATAAATAGGCTGCTCCTTCTCCATTTCAAGAAGGCCGGGCAAGAGAATTCTGAGAGCTCCTGAAGCTTGTTCAAAGAGAGAAAAAGAGAGAAAAGAAAAGAGAACGCACGCTCCGGTCCGTGTTATACTTCAGTCCTACGTCCTGTATTTTTATATTTTCGTTGTATCTTTCCATTCGGATAGTTGAACTGCTGCCACTTTTTCATCTTAATCGATCATAAGAGTGGTTGTGTTTCAATTGTTCCCTGCGAAAGACATTTAAATTCCGCACTTTACTTTCTGTTGTAATGACAACTGCTAGCTCTCCTTGCTTGTCTATAGCAATGGAGCGTGAGTAGTTCCGTATATCCTCCGGTTCGAGGGGAACACATGTATAATATTGGTCTGTTTATGGAATTGCTGATGTTTTATTGATACGTTTATTATATATATGAGACGGGCCAGCTAGAATGACCCCGGCGTTCCTACCGGTATGGTTAATCCTCCACCGGAATGCTGAGGAAGTTCCACTGACGCCTGGTATTACTATATATAATAATATTGCCTGCTAGAATGACCCCGGTGATCCTATCGGTATGGCTAGTCCTCCACCGGAACGCTGAGGAAATTCTACTGTCAATATATATATATATATATATATTACAAGATAACCTATTGAATAATTCAAGTATGCCGTTTAAGTGTCTTCACTTTCTGGGTGACATATCTAAATACAGTTAGCCTAAGAAGCGGCTGTATTATGATTAACTACCACCGGTTGACCTGACAAGTCACCGGAAGATAGTCTGTACCACCTACGGATTAGTCAATTGGAACATCTATGCCCAGTGTAGCCTAAGAAGCAGTTGTGCTATATATTACTACCAGTGTAGCCTAAGAAGCAGCTGTGCTATGTATTACTACCAGTGTAGCCTAAGAAGCAGCTGTGCTATATATTACTACCAGTGTAGCCTAAGAAGCAGCTGTGCTATATATTACTACTAGTGTAGCCTAAGAAGCAGCTGTGCTATATTTTATATACATCAGACCTGCCGGTTAGCTTTCCAGTAAAATGGAAGTTAATTGTTGTAAGGTAGCAATTCCATAGTATGATCAATATAACGCATGTGGGATCCTTGAACTGAAGGATATCTTTTATATTTCTGTCATTAATCTACTTTAATTACGCATTTCATTATTGTTGCAATTTAATTCCGTCTTTTAATTAAGTTAAGTTACTCGAACAGACTAAGCTCACACCACAAGCTCTCAAACATCAAACTACTCCAAACAACCTCTTTATGGCTTTATTTTTATTTTATTGTTTTTATTTTATCTTTAACCTTTAATTACTAAAACTCTCTGTGGGATCGATACTTGGACTTAAAAACCGAGAAAACTACAATTTGACCACTTATACTTGGGTGTAATATAATAATATAATTCAGACACACTAAAAAGTGCGAATCAGTACTCCATCCACCTGTGCTGTCTTATGTTGAGGTCCCGTAGCGTGGATATGTACTTCAGACTTTTGTGGTCTAAAAACATCTCAAAATGCTCTTCGTATAGATAGTGGTGCCATGCTTTCCAGGCAAAGACAGTAGCCGCCAACTTCATGTCGTGTGTGGGGGTAGTTCTGCTCGTGGCTCTTCAGCTGCCGTGAACCATAAGCTACCTGATGCTTGATCCGAAATGTGTACACCCAAGTGCAGGCGGTCAAGCTGTATTAATAATCCGGTTTGAGTCCGGAGTCGAATCCACAGGGAACTTTTGTTGATATTTCTGAGGTGAGCAGTGGTAGAGACCTATTGATTGTAACTTTTGAGATTTGCTGTGAGATATGAGTTTTTCTGGACAGAATATAAGATTCTTTCCAGGAAGATTTTCTTAACAAAATAGGTGCTAAAAAAAAGTCACTCTTTAGTGCAAGGATCTGGACATGTAGCTAGTTATCCGGTTTGTCATAATTGTGCTTGATAACTCAATTAACTCCCGTGTCAACAGCAAGTTAATCGGAAGATAAAGATGGATTGTGAGAATTAAGAACATGATTCCGATGTCTTTCTAGAAGTTTACAAGAATTGCCTGTGCCGAGACTTAACCCGTCTACAAACAAGCAAGTGTTTCTACAAGACATCCAATCATGATATTAATATTCCATTCTTTAAATGAAGTACAATAAGGGGGAAGATTGAGGGGTAGTCATGAGGATCTAGCCGGGGTACTTGCCTTGAACTGATGAGTCTTTCTATGCAAGAGTCACCCGTGTCATAGAAAGAACCCACAATTATACAAAGTACCTTAGCTTTGCTAGATGTAATCAATCATCCAATAACAAGAAGAAATAAGCGTTAAGCATAAAAACTTTGCACAAATATGATTCCCAGATAAATTTTACATGCCCTTCTCCTCTTACTAAAGAGTGAATGAGAAACTACTTACTCTTCATGGCTTGGGTAAAGCTAGAAAAGTGAGTGATGCTCATCCCTCCAAGTAGAGAACTTATAAGATAAAGTAACAACAAATGCGTAGCCAATCTTTAACAAAGAATGGGTGAATCACGTTCCACCCTTCACGGCTTTGGTAAAGCTCTAAAAAAGTGGAAGAGTTTCACTCTTCTAAGAAAGAAAGAAGCGTAAGCAATGGAAGTGAAATGTATGAACAATAAAAGTAGAAGAAAGCTAGTCACATTTGGAGGGTGGCTTCCTCAACCAAGAATTGGAGGGTTGCTTCCTCAACCAAAAGGTGAGCTATCTCTCTTCTATGCATGAAAAATGAAAGCATAAACATAAGCATAAGCATAAAACTACTGTTATAACAAGCAAGAGATGTTGGACTAAAGCCAAACTAATCTCTAAAATAACAACTTCATACAAGGGAAATGAGCTAAATCTACAATGAAAGTGGGAGTCTAAGCCTCCATCAACTTTCCTACTTCCTACTTGGCTCCCATAACTCTCCAACAAGGGGAGTATTTATAGGCAAGAGGAGGAGACAAAGGGGGGGGGGGTGAAGGAATAGTGTTTGCCGCCCAAGTCCAAGTGAACAGTCAACAACTCTGCTGCCAGTCTGTGGATAACATTCGAACGTGAGTTGGCGTTCGAACGTTCTTTATGTTTTTGCACTAAGGGCGTTCGAACGTTTACTGCCGTTCGAACGTTTCTTCTGTTTTTGCACTGAGGGCGTTCGAACGCCAGATTTGCTTAGACCCTATCACTCGAGTAGTCTGGTGGTCTTCTGTGAGGTTCAGTTCCAACGCTTTGCAGTGGTCTGGTCTTCCATCAACTCAAGTGTACGTTCGAATGTGAGTTTGCGTTCGAACGTGACACTCAAGTGCTTCAGAGCTCCAGTCTTCTTTCCTAACTGCAACACGCCTTCTCTTCAGCAGTTGAGTCTGCTACAGTGCAATGTGGACGTTCGAACGTGATTTGGCGTTAGAACGTTTTGGCTGTGCTCCAAGCTTTTCCAAATTTGGCACTATTGTGCTGGTGCTGCATCCAAGTGTGGTACTTGTTGTTCTTGGGTCCTTGTTCAATTTAGGGCCTGAAATGACATCACTTAAACTCCATTAAAGTACAATTAGTCTTAAAATGTCATAATAACATGTCAATTTTAAGTACTAATCACTACCACCCTCCCGAACTGCGTCAAAACACATCCAAGTCCGTCCTTTGAGGCATCAGGATAGACTATGTACCTCTGCCCCCTCTCTGGCACTACAAGGATAGGAGTTGAAGTAAACCTCCTCTTTAACTCCTGGAATGCCCTATCACATGAGTTAGCCCACTGGAATTTGACCTCCTTCCTGGTCAATCTAGTCATAGGTGCAGCTAGTCGTGAGAAGTCCACAATGAACCTCTGATAATATCCTGCCAATCCCAAGAAACTGCGTATCTCAAAGACTGACTTAGGTCTCTCCCAACTCATAACTACCTTGACCTTCTCTGGGTCCACTAACGCACTCGAAGTAGACACCATGTGTCCCAAAAAACTTTACCTCTCTCAGTCAAAATTCACACTTGCTGAACTTGGCATACAACTGGTGGTCTCTCAAGGTCTGGAGAACGATTATCAAGTGACCCTCATGTTCCTCCTCAAACTTGGGATAAATCAGAATGTCATCAATAAAGACTACAAAAAATTGATCTAAATAGGGCTGGAACACCCTATGCATAAGGTCCAAGAATGCCACTGGGGCATTTGTCAAATTGAAGGGCATAACGGTAAACTCGAAGTGCCCGTATTATGTCCTGAATGCCGTCTTACGGATATCAGCCTCCATAATCCTCAATTGATGGTATCTTGTGCACAAATCTATTTTGGAGTAGACCCGTGCCCTTCTTAGTTGATCAAAAAGATCATCAATTCTCGGCAATGTGTATTTGTTCTTGATGGTGACCTAGTTCAACTGCCGGTCAATACATAGTCTAAGAGTACTATCCTTCTTCTTGACAAATAATACTAGAGCACCCGAGGTACTTGGTCTAAAAAAGACATTGTCCAACAATTTTGATAATTGGACCTTGATTTTTTGCAACTCTGTAGGTGCCATCCTATACGGTGTCATAGAAATAGGGGATATATCGGGTTGTAACTCAATGGTGAAGTCTACATCTCAATGTGGAGGTAATCCCAAAATTTTTTTTGGGAAAACATCCGCATACTCGGAAACTACCTGAGGTAGACCTAACTACTGTCTCGCTTCTTCCTTAAGTGTAAGGCTCACAAGCCAACCCATCAACTGCTCATGCCAATGAGAGTCATATACTATTTGGGGGTAAAACATTATACTTTTCTCCTTGAAACTTGAAACAAACACCCTCTGGTGTATAACCAATGACTGATCACAATCAATGATGACTTGGTGTGTCGCCAACCAATCCATCTAGAGGATGAAATCAAACTCCAACATGTCCATGAACCTAAGGTCCATAATGAGTTGAATCCTCGAGATCTCTAAATCACATCCTCGACATATCTTATCAATACGAACCCTAGTTCCTAGGGGAGAACTCACATGCAATGACTCCTAAGGTTTCAATCTCTAAAGCCCAAATCTCTTACACATGATGCAGAAATGAATGAGTGAGATACATCAGAATCAAATAACACTCTTGCCCATAAGCGAGAGATTAAAAATGTACCCTGAATCACTGACTGGTCTGCTGACTCAGTTTGAGATGTGATGGCGTAGACTTGCCCCTGGGTCCCTAAAGTCTTTGCCTGCAAGCCCTGTCCTCGGCCTCGGCCCAAACCTTGGCCCATCTAACCTGATTGCAGAGTCCCCACACGTAAAGTAGTAGGGGCTTGTATAGCACCCTAGGACTGAAATTGACTTTCCTGGCCCATGGCGGGATAAGGAGGAATGAAGAATGTTGGTGGATGCCCCACTGATGACTGGGACTAAGATGTCCCGTAACTCTGGGATCCTTTCCTCTGAAGACAATCTCATTTCAAGTGGCCTGGATGACGACACAAATAACTTGTCTTTTTGGCTCCTTGGTATGTCCCTTTGAACTTCTTCCCTCCCTAGGAAAACTGATTTTGGCCTTGGCCTTACTAGCCCCAACCTTGGCCTTTAGACCTTTGTGGTGTAGAGGTTTTATGTTTCTTCCCCGAACTAGTAGAAGAGGAATGACCCTCCTTCTTCTTTTCCTTAGCACCTGCCTCCTAGATGCTTTTAGCATTGTCTACCTCTCTCTCTCAATGGCCATAGCTATCTTGATTATCGAGTCTAGGTCTTATAGATGGTTGCCCACAATCTTTCCCCAGATAGACAACTTTAAGCCATCCTCAAACCTCCTTACTTTGACAAAGTGTGTGGCCACATAATCATCGGCGAAACGGACTAGCTCGGTGAACTTAACCATGTATTCCATCACCGTCATGGTTCCTTGCTTTAGATCCAAGAATTCCTGGGCTTTCACTTGCTAAATAGCAGATGGAAAATACTTGCCCATGAAAAGCTCATGGAACTCTTCTCATGTCATTGCCTCAATATTCTTTGAGGCCTTTGCCCAATTCCACCATAGATGGGCCTCTCCCTCAAGCTGGAATGTTGCTAGCCTTACCTTAGTGGCATTTGATGTTATCTCCATAGCCTTTAAGATCTTGTCTACTTGTTAGAACCATCGGATCCGCCCCTCCCATAAAAGTCGGTGGCTTATGTGACTTAAAATTTTGGAGGTTACTCGAGCCACCGTGGCATATGTTGGCGCTGACTTGTACAAAGGTAGTAGCCATTGTGCCCATAGCCTCAATAAAAGCTTGTTGATTAAAGGCTGGTGGCGGTGGTTGGTTGATCAATCCACCCCCTCGACTGTTGCGATATCCTATTCCTCTTTGCCATAAGATAGCCATAGGCCACTAACTTAGTGTCCAGAAATTAGAGATCAAAGTTACAAATTTGGAAATTTAATTTCCTCTTGCCTCACTGGTAGGAGGTATGCCACCCACCAGTAGACGCCCAAATTGTAAACTTTCTCATTCTTTCTTTTTCGACCCCCAATGTAATGTTTTCTAATCTTGGTGTCTCATTCTCATACACATTTAATCATGCATGTAATCACATATCACACAACATGTAGCATTTTATACACATAACATGTAATGCATAATGAATGCAATGGCTTAACCCAATCTACCCTCAAGTCTAAGGTAATCGGGAACCTAGGCTCTGATATTAAGTTATGACAACTCAAAATCTCGTGGTCCTTTCTCAACCCGTTGATAACCCATCAACCAACAAAAATACTCGTGAGTACTGTATAACCCAATACCACATCGCTAAATGACCTGATTTAAATCATATACCCAAGTATAAGTGGTCAAATTGTAGTATTATTCGGTTAAGTTCGAGGTTGAACCCATAGGGAGCTATATGTTGGAATTCAAAAATAGAAAAGGTAAGATTATCTTGTGTGTAGTATGTTTTACAATAGCTTATTGTGTAAAATTAGAATTATCAAATAAATACTTCAATTAAACTCTTGATAATAATAATTGAAAAGCTACCCTTTCGGAACATGCATTATATTGCTTGTTTATGAAAACGACACCTTATAATAATTAACCCCCTCGTCATTGGAAAGTTAACTGGTAGGTTTGATGTGTAACTGAACCATATCATAGCAATTGATTAGGTTAGCCAGAAGGTCTATGTACCATACGACAACCAAAATAACCCGAGCCATTCAAAAGATTTACTTTAGATATTCGATCGGCAGGTCAATGATTTAATGAAGATGAAGTTCCGGTTTATGCATTAAATCAAAAACATTAGCTATGGCGAGATTTAACCCGTCTATAACCAATTTCCTGATTGTTACATGAAACCCAACAACGTGCATCATTGAATCATGCATGAAGTACGTAATACTTATAGATAGAATGGTGTACGATAGTAAGCTTTGCTCAGTATTCATAACCATGAGCATTGATGAGCGCATAATATTGCATATTTAATGGCTTCATTACATGATTTTTAACTTAACTTTGCATGTAATTACTTAGAGTTAGTTAAAGTTATGAATAATGTGGAAATTTTGATGTTGCAGGTAATTATAGCGTAAATGATGACTTTTGGAACCTTGTAACTAAGTATGAATGTGTGGTGAAGAGATGGACACATTAAATGAGGATTGGGAGGCTTGGAAGGTGAATAAACCAAGAAAAATGGATTTTGGATAAAAACCTTCCGGAAGGTTTGGCCATAAAAGGAAGAAAAGGGGTGAGAAGAAGAAAAGAATGATCAAAAGAAAAGGAAAATGTTAAGGAAAAGAAAGAAAAGAAACAAAGAGTGTGGTGATGGTGAAAGAATGAAAATCCCATGAAAAGGGAGGTGTTTTTGAAATAAAAGTCTTTCACTCGGAATAGCCCTCTTTGCTATCCTATATCCTTCATTTCACATTCAATATCACCCCAAAGGCCTCATTACAACCCGTGAAAGTCCTAAATGATCTAGAGAAAGCATGGGAAAGACATACTTTTAAAGAAAAAGAAAAGTTGGTTCGCTATCTAATGCCCTAGCATTCATTTCATGAGATTATGCCAAGGTTGTTTTATTTTCATGCATGAACTTCATGTTTTGGATTATATGCGAGTATCATTTTGTGTATAAGATTCTATCTCACATATACACATGGAGAGCATGCCAAGATAACCATAGTGTGATTCATTGTTGAGAGAAACCCTTGGTGAGTGTTGCATCAAAGCTTAATGTGGATAGCCATGTGAATGTAAATTCCGTTGGGTAAATGCTTAAATTACATATTCATTTCACACATACACGAGTTTGAAAATGAATGTGTATTTGGATTCTCTAGAATAACATTTAAGGCTATGATGTTTTTCATGTGTGATTAGTTCGGGTGTTTTGGACAATGCTATTGTTGACATCCTAGTGCTAGTTAAGATAAGGGCATATGCTTTAAATATTGGATATTAGGAAAAGAAGTTTGTAGGTACCTTCACTGGAAACCTTCACGAGACAAAACTCGTCCACTAGGGATCACCTAGGGGTTTAAAAGCTTGTTGCATATGCTAAATGCAATAGCGGAATTCGAATAGATTTATTTTTGTTTGCTTAATTTTTACATTTTGTTTACTAGGGATGATGAGCACAAAATATTGTATATTTCAAGGCCTCATTACATGCATTTTAACTCAACTTTTGCATCTAAGTACTTAGAGTTAGCCGATTTTATGAATAATGTTGAATTCTCGATGTTGCATGTTTTTATAGCTTAAATCATGTATTTTAGGACCTTGCAACTATGATGCATGTGTGGTGAGGGCTTGTACACATTACATGAAGATTTGGAGGCTTAAAAGTGAAGAAATCAAGGAGGTATTGGTGTTTGGGAACAAAAGCGCCAGCAGCCACACCACTGGGTTGAAGAGCCTCGGTTTTTCTCCATTTTTACCATGATCCACTTCGAATATGACAAAGTTAGAAACATAAAAGTTGTAGATCTGGATGTCTTCTGTATTGTATCAAAATTTTAGCTCAATCGGATGGTTAGATAAAAAGTTATACCAATTCTACGAAGACTGGTCCGGAGCAGAAAAACCGTACCGGTACGCCGTACCGGTACTCAGTACCGGTACGCCGAAGCTACTGGTGTACGAACAGCCCAAAAACGCCTGCAACTCATCTCCACTTGCTTGGGGTCCCACCTACACTTCTCCCACTTGCCCCCCAACATTTCCTTACACATTTACATGCCTCCTTTACACAATTAAAAGACTTTGGAAGCCATTGCATTAATGAGGATGAGAGAGAAGGGGTAGCCTGAGGGAGGCTTGTCCTAGCCTGCAACACCCATCCATTCAGCCCCCTATTGATGGAGGCCTTTCACACAGCTAGGGGGGACCACCATGCACGAAATTTGAAGGCTCCTTCACCATATACTCAGCATTACACATTGTAGTGGGGGGTGGCTACCTAAGCTTAGTTTTAGTTACATGTAGAAGATGATGAATAGTGTAATGTAAGTTTATGTTTTTGCATTTTTCTTTCCATTTCAATTGTTGTAAGCTTTAAACCTCTTGTAATCTTCATTCCTTGCACTTTAATCTAAGTTGTTTCAAGTTTATTCCAAGTTTACTTGCATGTTCTTCATTTCACCATTGTTGCTTCAAGTTTTCTTCATTTCATCTTTTAAAATGGGTATTGCATATTTTCATTCATAGCTTTAGATTTATTGCTTCAAGTTAAGTTTCATGCTTTAAATCTTCATTTCTCTACAATGTCTTTCATTTACATTATGCTTGTCTTTCTTTTATGCATGAGTAACTAGCTTTTAAGTTGGTTAATCCAAGAGAGAATTCCTCTTGGGTGTGCCACTTCAACTCATTTTCATTCCTCCTCTCAGAGTACGATGGCTCGGTTTAACTGGGTTGGGGTGAGGACATGGTTGTGAGTTCTTGATACACCGTAGGCATTGTCACGGGGTATACTTGAATCCTCACCTCCATTTTAGTCCCGAGCTTCCCACGAATCAATCGTACTTCTAGGCTCTATTGGAGGAAGGCTTGAGTTGATTTGGTATTCCCATTGGAATGACCTTTTTGGATTAGCCAACAATTGTTTTCTTGCATTTCCATTTACAAACATAACCACAAAACTCAAACAAACGATTTTTCACTTTCTTTACCTTTTGCAAAATCACCTTCACACAACTTGAACTTTCCTTCCCTGAGGAGATGACCTTGGAATACTTTTCCAAGTAAAACACCGACACACAAAAGACTCTTTGCGATTGGGGAGCACTTTTGTTCACACATTTCATTTCATACATTTTGACCATTTACATTTTTCACCAATCCGTTGTTGCCTAATCTCTTGCATCACCCCGAGGGAGAGTGACACTCCCTTTCACACATAAGCCATATACACATGTCAAATGGTGATGTTTAGGGGTTAGAAACAACAACGTTTTTGCTCAATCAAGGGACTAGCAAAGCTTAAGTTGGGGGGTGTGATGAGCGCATAATATTGCATATTTAATGGCTTCATTACATGCTTTTTAACTTAACTTTGCATGTAATTACTTAGAGTTAGTTAAAGTTATGAATAATGTGGAAATTTTGATGTTGCAGGTAATTATAGCGTAAATGATGACTTTTGAAATCTTGCAACTAAGTATGAATGTGTGGTGAAGAGATGAACACATTAAATGAGGATTGGGAGGCTTGGAAGGTGAAGAAACCAAGAAAAATGGATTTTGGATAAAAACCTTCCGGAAGGTTTGGCCATAAAACTTCCAGAAGGTTTAGCTCACTGGTTTTTCCCATTTTTGACACAATACTGCTATTTTTCCAATTGTTGACCATGATCCAATTCTAATCTGAAAAAGTACAAACCATGAAAGTTGTAGATCTGGATGTTCTATGTATTGTGTCAAAATTTCAGCTCAATCCAACGATTGGATCAAAAGTTATGGCAATTTTACTAAGACTGGTCCTAAGCTGTCACCTTCTGGAAGACGTTCCGGAAGGTTTTGCCTACTGGAATTGACCTTCCAGAAGGTTTTGCCCAGAATGCCCAGAACGCCTGCAACTCATGCTTCACTTGCTTGGGGGTCCCACCATTGAATCTCCCACTTGTCCCCTGACATCCCTTACACATCTACATGCCTCCCAACACCCTTGCTTGGACTTTGAAGGCCATTGCATTTATGAGGATGGGAAAGAAGGGGGCAGCTAGAGGAGTTGCAGGCTAGCCTTCTCCTAGCCTGCCAAGCCAATCAACTCACCTCCCATTGATAGGAGGCCTGCACACAGGGGAAGCCTTATGGACGAAATTTGAAGTCTCTCTTCGCCATATATTCAGCATTCCACAAGCTTTTGAAAGGTGGCTACCTAAGCTTAGGAGTAGTTCAAGGAGGAAGATGATGAATAGTGGATAGAAAGTTTATGTTTCTGCATTTTCTTCTCCATTTCAGTTGTAGTAAGTTTTAAATCTCTTGTAATCCTTAATTCTTGCACCTTAATGTCATTTACTTCAAGTACATTTCAAGTTTAGTCTTACATTTTAGATTCCACCATTGTTGCTTTCAAGTTTTCTTCATTTCCTAGCTTTAAAATGGGTATTGCATATTTTTCTTCATAGTTTAAGTCTTCTTGCATTGAGTTAAGTTTCATGCTTTATTTATCCATTATGTTTCTTTACATATTGTATGTCTTTCCTTTATGTACGAGTAGCTAGATTTTTAGTTGGCTAATCCAAGGGAGACCTCCTCTTGGGTGTGCCATTTCAACTCTTTTTCTTTCCTCCTCTCGGTGTACGATGGTTCGGTTTGACTGGGTTGAGAGTGGATGTGGTTGTGAGTCTTTGATATCCCGTAGGCCTGGTCACGGGTTATGCTTGGATCCTTACCTCCATCTCGTCCCTAGCTTCCCACGAATCAATTGTTCATCTAAGCACCATTGGAGGAAGGTTTCGAGTTGAGTTGGGATTCCCATTGGAATGACCTCTTTGGATTAACCAACACTTGTTTTCCTTTTATTTTCTATCAAAAACAACAAACCACAAAACTCAAACATCAAAAGATTTTGCATTTTTCTTTTTTTCACCAAAATCACCTTCACACAACTCACATTCCTTCCCTGAGGAGACGACATTGGAGTACTTTTCCAAGTAAAACACGATACCCAAAAGACTCTCTGCACTTGGGGAGCACTTTTGTACACACGCACTCATTTTACACTTCATTTATCCACCATTCCGTTGCCTTTTCTTTTGACATCATTCCGAGGGAGAATGACACTCCCCTTCACACATAGACCATATACACATTAGAGGGTGATGTCTGGAGGTTAGGGAAACAACAATGGAAACAATCAAGTAAGCATATAATAGTAATAACCATCCATCAATCAAGGGAGGTATAAACATTAATATATAAACAAAATATCGGCATTTCCATGACACAAACAACATTACACATGTTTTCACCCTTTGCTAAAGAGTATAAACAGACTACTCACACTTCATTGCTACAGACAAGGAAGAAGGATGAGATAATCCCATTACAACAGCAAACAAAATACACGAAGTCTTTTCCCGAGGAATAGTTGAAACACTCTCACTCTTATCACCAGCTAGGGCACAAAAGTGAGAGAGGTTTAACCCTCCAAGTAGAAAGGCTAAAAAAGAAATGTAGAAGAAGAGAGTTTCTGGCTTGGAAAGTGTTTAGGGCAGGGTTTCCTCTTTCTAGCTCTGGATTTCTTTTCTTTGGTGAACTCTAAAAATTGGCTGAGGCAGGCTATTTATAGGCACCAGGAAGGAGCTTCAAGGGCGATAGACACCCAAGCTAGCCAATTAGTACCTTTTGTTGCTTAAATGGACCAATGGGAGAAAAAGGAGGTGGACGACAGTTTAGGACACCATCCAGACGTCACCACCACCGTTCGGACAGTAGTGATCCTCTAGTTTTTGGTTTGCACATCCCACCTTTGTTGACTCTTGATTTACATTTGCCTTCCCTTTGTTGTTTAGCCTCTGCACTTTCATCCAGCCAAATTTCCTTAATTACATTCGAAACCCTACAAGATAGATAAATTAATCAGTCACCGTAATACTTCTTTCATAAACTAATCATTTGAGTTCAATTTACGCACATAAGTAACCCTATACCCTAATTCAGTTCCACACTTTTTAGGGTTAATCACACCCGCCAACCAATCATTACTATTCCCTAGTAATAAAAATAGATGAAACAAAATTACTTTCTTAGTTTTCATGATTGCATTTAACTTATGCAACAAACTGTTAAACCCTTAGATGATCCTTAGTGGACGAGTTTTGTCTCATGAAGGTTTTCAGTGAAAATACCTACAAACTTCAACAGTCAAGATAAAATAATTCATATATTCACATATAAAGTTGAAGCACCATTCTATTTTTTTGACAAAATATTCTCTCTCCTCATCACTGTAAGAGTAACACACAACAATTGTAACATTATGCTATATATTTTCATAAAAACTCGTGTGTGTGCAAGAATTTCTTTATTTTAAAAACACTTAAGAAATATCACAAGCCTTTACTATGCTGTACAAGAATTAGCCTCGATGTCAATTCTTTCCTGAAAATCACTCAGCAAAGAATGCACTCAAGTTTTAGTAACTATCACTCAATAATTACATGTGATTTGAATATTGAAATCAAAGCAAAGTAATGACAAATGTAATTTTCCAAAAGAAAGTTATTTGAATAAAGTTGGAATTTGACATAATCTCATGAAAGAATAGTAACACTATATCAAATAACATTATCAACACACACCTCCTCTTTATCTTTTCGGGCTCTTGTAGACCATCATACTTCCCATTTTTCTTTTCCAATTTCAGGCTTATAATTTCTTGGCTGATTTCTTTCCTTTGCTTTTTTATTCCTTTTCTTTCTTTCCCAAAATTTATTTTCCTTTTCTATTCTTTTTCCTTCTTTACAACCATATTTCTCCATTTTCTCTTTTCTTGTATAATGCCCTTTTGAAGAGAGGGTGCAATAAAATTAGATAGCAAGGGTTGGACAATTATACTTTTAGGCTCAATCATGGCTTAATAGGGATATAATTTTGCAAAAGAAATGGCTTAGGCTCAAAATAAAATCAAAAATGACCTAAAGTCATTTTTTAGAATTCATACTCCTGCATGATTCTCATAAATATTTAAAGGAGAATGTTAACATGTGATTCGATGAGTGCTAATCAAAACAAGATTAATGAGATTATTCAAGGAAATTTTCCTGCTGAACTGAAATTCTTACTTGAGTAAATGTAAAACAATCTCTCCAAGGAAGATTGGCTCAAAATCTACACAAGGGCTTCACATTTCCACTATATATGTAAGCTTCACAAAGGATTAAGTTATTATAAAACCCGAGAAAATTTAATTTTTTATGAAAAAGGCAAAATGGTAATTAGTCGCTGCGATACGGGTTGAAAACTCAAATTTTTCTAAAACTTGGATGACGAAATGGACCTCATTGTTAGATTCGTCTCGCGAAATCTAGTTGTTTAGTCAATTTTTGTTGAATTCTGAGACAGTCAAATTTTTTGCGTTTTACGAGGCGATCGGGTGTTATGAGACCAAAAATAACCGCGATCGAATTTTAATTTCAAAGTACATAAAATAATTTAAAGTAGTTCAGATAAAATATATTGAACTTAAAATAGGATGATATTTAATTGATTTGGGACAAAATCGGATCAGGAAAAGACGGGACGTGTGGCGTAACGTGGACCAAGTATTTGAAAAGTATAAAAGGGGAAGAAAAATCAGATTTCTTCCCCATTTGAGCTGGGTTTTTCCGGAAAATAGAGAAGGGAGAGAGGAAAGAGAAAACCAAAGTTTCTTAAAGCTTCTCTTTGCGATCTAAGGCTAATTGTTCGTCGAATCGACTCAAGTAAAGAACTAAAGTTGATCTATGCGACGAGAGCTACGTCTACGTACCAAAAAATCGGGAACATCACCAAAGTCAAAATGACGGGATTTTTGGAAATCATGGGTTGAAGCTTGATTTGGGTTCTTGGGAGTTTTCTACCGCTCGTATTACGCTTCAAGAGGTAGGGTTCTTCTCCTACCTAGGTTTATTTTCAACCTAGGGTTGCGTATGAAATGAGTAGTTTGATTAGAGATGAATTCTCTTGTTTGATGTACTCTGAGTGTAACTAGAGCATGGAAAATGAGTATAGAAATGTGCTAAATCAATCTTGCTTGAATTGAGTTTGTGGAATTTGCTTATTTGGTAAATTCATGAGCAATGTGATAAATTGAGCGTGATTGTGTGTTACATGATTTTGTGCCTTTTGGGTGTTCGATAAAATTCCTATGTTGATGTAGCATGTTTGTTTCATTGAAAATGTTATAACATGCTTGGTGAGAATATGGATTGTAATTATATGCTTTTGATATAATTGAAAATTTGGGAATGTGATGATGTTGGAATGTAATTATATGTTTTATGATATAAATTACACTAAGGAATTAGAATTGTTCATATTGTGCTCATGACATGTTGAATATGTTGTAATTGCAATTGAAATCTTGCTTGCATAATGATATGAAATGCAATTGTACATTATATTGCATATGCACGGGAAGCATCACATTCGTGGGCATGTGGCATGAGTGTGGGTGTGTGCATGGTTTGATCAGACACAATTGTTGGTGGATTATGTGTGGGCTCGGGAAAGTTAGACTAAGGTCCGACTGAGTCGCACGGATTTGCATTGAAAATGTCGTCAAGATTAGCAAGAAGGGCTAGATTGTCCCTAGGGTGTAAGACCCGGTGATTTGGATATGCACTGCGTTGGTATTGAGTCCATAAAGTGTGTCAGCGTATGCGTAGCCGTTGGTGAAAGTCCATAAATGTCGTGTCGGTTGGGTGCTCAATGGTGGAAGTCCATAAATACCCACCCCAAGAAAGACTCGAAACTTATAAATGGTCATTGGATTTGTAACATCAATGGCAGGGCTTTGGAATGCCCGGATTCATACGCATGACATTGCTTGTGTTATGGGAGTCGGTGAAGGCTCGGGTTGCATTGCATGTGTGAGTCTCACCTCATAACATGGCATCGCATTATGCCATTCATTCTTGAAGTTGTATGTTCTTGGATGAATGCTTGTTTGATTGTTGAATTGCATGTGATTCTTTCATATGCATCTAGATTGAGGAGTAGCCTCTTTAGGAGATACCCTATTGAGTGTGGCTCACCCTTTATGGGTGTGTTTGGATAATTGGCAAGGATAGGAATGGATTGAATTTTTTGTATCTTAACCCATCCCATCCAAACCCACTCAGGCACTTAATTGTATGGGTTATGTATGCTATCCAATCCAAATCATTGTTTGGCAAGGAACAATTGAATTGGATGAACTCCACCTTGGCTTTTGTACATATTTACCATTCTATCCATTGACATATTCAATTCAACAAAAATAGTACATATCACAAATAACCTCATGAAGGTTGTCTTCTTTGTGCTGCATTTGTGAAAAACATTCAGTAAAATACCAACACAAGAAAATAGATAAAAAAAGAAAAATACCAAATAAATTTTTTTACCCAAAAATGTTTCTAGGGTTTATCCAGAAATAGTTTGGTTTTGGTGAGATATGTTTGGCTCATTTGGTTCATCTTCCCATGAAGAAGAAGAAGATCCATCACCACCAGATGTGTGGCAGCACTTCCATCATCACCAGATTCAACAACGGAGCTTCACATGAAGCTCTTGTTCTTTCATCATACCTATAACTGAACCAAATAACCCCATTCATTAGATTTAGTCAGCTCACTAATCAAGCAATCTTGGAAGCCATTGAAGGTCAACAAGCGATCCACATTCTCGATTTCGATATCATGCATGGTGTACAATGGCCTCTATTAACGCAGGCCATCGTCGAGCGTTTCCCGTTATCGACGCTCTGATTTAGACATCCTTCGGCTAACTGGTGACCGACTTGCAATACAAAAAATATTTTTTGTCAACAATACAAAATCATCTTCTTTGTTGGTCTTCTAAAATCAAAAACAATAACCGAAGGATTTTTCAACATCACCACAATAAGATTGATAGTGGTGCCGATCGTTTCTTGAGGCAGAGCTCAAGTCAGTCTCTCCATGAAATCACCAGTGAAGATGTTGACGAATTGAGACGAAGCTCTCAAGTTGACGTGTTTTCTGTTGATGATTCTTTAGGAGAAGTTTGTTTATTTTCCCTAACCATGGTGGAGTTGCAGGACAGAGAGAGAGAGAGAGGGGAGAGTGGTTAGAGTTTTGCACAAAAACTAGAGGTAAAAATAAGAAAAAGATAGGGGCAGAATGGTAATTACAAAATGCTTGATCAAAACCGTTGTAGTTCCTAATCTCCTAATATCACCCCAAAATGTATATATGGTGTATGTGTGAAGGGAGTGTCACTCTCCCTCGGAATGATGTGGGAAATAGGGCAACAGAATGGTGGTAATGAAAATGGAATGAATTGTACAAAATGGAATGTGCGAAATGTGTGTGTGGTGAACATAAGTGCTCCCCAAGCGCAAGGAGTCTTTTGAGTGTCGTGTTTTACTTGGAAAAGTATTCCAAGGTCGTCTCCTCGGGGAAGGAAAGTTCAAGTGTGTGAAGGTGATTTTTTCAAAATGGAAAAGTGTAAAAATCTTTTGTTTGAGTTTTGTGTGTGAAGTTTGTGAATGAAAATGCAATGGAAAACAAGTGTTGGCTAATCCAAAGAGGTCATTCCAATAGGAATCCCAAATCAACTCGAAGCCTTCCTTGAATAGAGCTTAGATGAACGATTGATTCATGGCAAGCTAGAGACGAGATGGAGGTGATGATCCAAGCATAACCCGTGACCAGGCCTACGGGATATCAAAGACTCACAACCGCATCCACTCTCAACCCAGTCAAACCGAACCATCGTACTCTGAGAGGAGGAAAGAGAATGAGTTGAAATGGCACACCCAAAAGGAAATCTCCATTGGATTAACCAACTTAAAATCTAGCTACTCATAAATAAAAGGAAGACATGCATAATGTAAAGAGACATAATGAAGAAATAAAACATGGAACTTAACTTAAAGCAAGAAAGCTTGAACTATAAAGAAAGAAATACAATACCCATTTTAAAGCAAGAAATGAAGAAAACTTGGAAACAACAATGGTAGAATCTAGAATGCATAACTAAACTTGCAAAGCATTAGAAATAAATGACATTAAAGACAATAAATGAAGCTTACAAGATCCTTACAAAAGATTACAAGTGAAATGGGTGAAGACAATGCAAAAATCTAACTATTCATCATCTTCTTCCTTTGACTACTCCTAAGCTTAGGTAGCCACCCCTTGAAATGCTTGTGGAATCCTGAATATATGGAGTGTGAGAGCCTTGCAATTTTGTCCATGGTGGTCCCTAGCATGTGTGTGCAGACCTCCCATCAATGGGAGGTGATTTGAAGTCTTGGACAGGTTAGGAGAAGCTTAGCCTGCAACTCCCTTGGCAGCCCCATTCTCTCCCATCCTTGTTAATGCAATGGCCTCCAAAGTCTTCAACAAGGGTATAGGAGGCATGTAAATATGCAGAAAATGTTAGGGGGCAAGTGGGAGAATCATAGGTGGGACCCCCAAGCAAGTGGAGCATGAGATTTAGGCGATCTGGGCTGTTTAGCATAGCGTACCGGTACGGCGTACCGGTACTTCGAACTCCAGCAGGTGAAGCGTACCGGTATGACCTTCCGGTACGGTTTATTCTCCGGACCAGTTTTCTTAGAATTATCATAACTTTTGATCCAACCGTCCGATTGAGCTGAAATGTTTACACAATACAGAAGACATCCAGATCTACAATTTTTATGTTTTTCAAGTTTTCAGATTCGAAGTGGATCATGGTCAAAAAGGAGGAAAACCGAGGTACTGCAATCAAATGGTGTGGGTATTGGTGCCTTTGTTACCAAGTGCCGATACCTCCTTGATTTCTTTCACTTTTAAGCCTCCAAATCCGCATGTAATGTGTCCATGTCTTCACCACACATCCACATTTAGTTGCAAGGTTCTAAAATCCATCATTTAAGCTATAATTACCTGCAACCACAAGATTTCAACATTATTCACAACTTTGGCTAACTCTAAGTAATTAATTACAAAGTTGAGTTAAAATGCATGTACTGAGGCCATCAAATATACAATATTTTGTGCTCATCACAAAACCAATCCTGTTTGATAGAATTTTAACCCACCACCTTGGTGGGTTATAAATAACCCATGCAGTTAGGTTTAAAAGTACTGTAGACTGCGGGCCGGGAGTTAATCCCATCGGGCTGTCCAACCTTCAAATTGACTTCCCAACCATGATATAAATGGGACCCATTAATTTTTTATCTCATCCTGCATGTGATAACCCCTATTAACCCACAATCCAAACACCCCCTATGAGAACAAAATTTCAAGTGTGGGACAAGCGCCGATGGACGGCTCCCACTTGGGCCCTCGTTGATGAAGAAAGCCTAGTTGTGGCTTTAAATTATATTTTTGTAAAACAATTGTGTAATTGGTTTTGGATATGTAACACTGTATAAAAGATTGTAAAACCAGCTCATATGAACTATATTTTGCGTAAAATTTGAGGTTATATGAGTTTGGGTGAATGTTATATGAGATTGGATGAGTTGAAATTGAAAAAGGATTTACTTGGGGAAAAAATGGACTCATCTACAGGTATCAAGTCTTGAGCCATCGGTAGCAGAATTCCAGAGGACTCAGCTACCGGTAGCAAGAACACGAGCTACAAGTAGCTGATTGGTTGGCAATGCGGTGTTGTTTCCTAACCGCTTAACATCACCTTCACCCTCAATGTGTGTATGTGGCTTATAGTGATGGGGGAGTGTTACTCTCCCTCCGGATGATGCAAGAAGATAGGAAACAACAACAAAATGGTTGTGAATGGAAATGTGATGAACAAAATAGATGGAATGAGATGCGGTGTGCACAAAAATGCTCCCCAATCGAAAGGAGTCTTTTGTGGTCGTGTGTTTTACTTGGAAAATATTCCAAGGTCGTCTCCTCAGGGAAGGAAAGGGAGTTTTGTGAAAGTGATTTTGCAAAAGTGAAAAGAAAATGTAAAATCTTTTGTTTGAGTTTTGTGTTTGGTTTGTAAATGAAAATGCAAATAAAGCAAGTGTTGGCTAATCCAAAGGGTTCATTCCAATGGAATGAACCAAATCAACTCAAAGCCTTCCTCCGATTGAGCATGAATGAACGATTGATTCGGGGGAAGCTAGGGACGAGATTGGTGAGTATCTAAGCATAAACCGTGACTAGGCCTACGGAATATCAAAGGCTCACCAACTCATCCACTCTCAACCCCGTCAAACCGAACCATTTGACTCTAAAGGGAGGAATGAAGAAGAGTTGAAAATGGTATTCCCAAGAGGAATTTTCCCTTGGATTAACCAACTTAAATCCTAGCTACTCATATTAAAAATGCAAGACAAGCATAAATGAAATGGACATGAAAGAGAAATGGAGATTTGAACTTGTAGAAATTGCAAGAAAAGAGCTAAGGTGAAAGAGAAATGACATTCATGAACATAATACACATATTGAAACAAATACCCAAATGTAAAACTTGAAAATTAAAGAACTTGAAAACATAAATGGTGAAAGCTAGAACAAAGGATTAAACTTGAAATGAACTTGAAATAGATGAGATTAAAGTGCAAGGATTAAGGAATACAAGAAGTTTAAAGCTTACAACACTTGCAATGGAAAGGAAATGCAAAAAACGAAAATTACTATTCATCTTCTTCCTTAGAGCTTTCTATCTCTCTCCTAAGCTTAGGTAGCCCCCTCAATACAAGCTTGTAATGTTGAATATATGGAGTGTATGCCTCTCATTTTCGTGCATGGTGGTCCCCCCTAGCTGTGTGAACGAGCTCCCATCAAGAGAGGGCTGAATGGATGGCTTTGACAGGCTAGGGAGAGCATAGCCTGGCAGCCCACTTCCCTCCCCCTTCCTTCAATGTTCAAGCCTCAAAAGTCTTCCCCAAGGTGTAAGAGAGACATGGTTGTGTAAGGAAATGTTGGGGGAAACGTGGGAGAATCGATGGTGGGACCCCCAAGCAAGTGGGGCTGAGTTGCAGGAGCATCGGGACTGCTTCAGGGGAGCGTACCGGTACGCGTACCGGTACCCCGAACACCAGAAACTTCGGCGTACCGGTACGCGTACCGGTACCCTATTTTCTGCTCTGGACCACTTTTGGTAGAATAGGTGTAACTTTTGATCCAACCGTGGGATTGGGCTGAAATTTTGACACAAAATATAAGACACCAAGATCTAAAACTTTCATGTTTTTCACTTTTTCAAATTCTGAGTAGATCATGGTCAAAATGGAGGAACTCCGAGGTAGTACTTCCAAACGATGTGGCTGCTGATGCCCTTGTTCCCAAGCACCAATGCCTTCTTGATTTCTTCACTTTTAAGCCTCCAATTCTTCATGTATTGTGTCCATGCCTTCACCACACATCCAACATAGTTGTAATGTCCTAAAATACATGATTTAAGCAATAAAAACTTGCAACATCAAAATATCAACATTGTTCATAATTTCGGCTAACTCTAAGTACTTAAATGCAAAAGTTGAGTTAAAATGCATGTAATGAGCCCTTCAAATATGCAATATTATGTGCTCATCACACCCCCCAACTTAAGCTTTGCTAGTCCCTAGCAAACAAAATGTAAAAAGCAAGAAAACAAAAAATAAAACTATACTAATTCCGATATTGCATTTAGCACATGCAACAAGCCTTTAAACCCCTATGTGATCCCTAGTGGACGAGTTTTGTCTCGTGAAGGTTTCCAGTGAAGGTACCTACAAACTTCTTTTCATAGTATCCAATATTTAAAATATATTCCCTTATCTTAATTAGCAATGGGATACTAAAAACAACTTGGTTCAAACACCCGAACAAATCACACATAAGACATATCATAGCCGTAAATGCTATTCTAGAGTATCCACATACACATTTCCTTTCAAAACTCGTGCGTGTGTGAAATGAACATGTAGTTTAAACATTTACACAATGGAGTTCACATTTACTTTGGCCATCCACATTAAGCTTCGATGCAAAAACTCACCAAGGGTGTTCTCTCAAAATGAATAACACTATGATTATCCGGGCATGCTCTCCATGTGTATATGTGAGATGGAATCTTGTGCACAAAACAAAGTATGCTCACATATAATCCAAAAATGAAGTATGCATAAAAATGAAACAACCTTGGCATAATCTCATGAAAGGAATGCTAGGGCATTAGATAGCAAAATCAACTTCTCTTGTTCTTTTAAACGTATGCATCCCCCATGCTTCTCTAGATCTTTTAGGACTTTCATGGGTTGTAATGAGGCCTTGGGGTGATGTTGTGGTAAGGGAAACGAAGGATATAGGATAACAAAGAGGGTTGTTCCGGGTGAATGACCTTAATCTTAGAAAAACACTTCCCTTTTATGGGATTTTGATTTTCACACCATCACCACACCCTTTGTTTCTTTTATTTCTTTTCCTTTACATTTTTCCCTTTTCTTTTTCTCATTATTTTTCTCCTTTTTCACTCCCTTTCTCTCCTTTTCTTGGATTTTCATTCTTTTTCCATTGAACTCTTTTGAGTTTCAACATCCTTCATCCCTTTTGTTTGATTTTTCACACCATCATTCCTTTTCTTTTATCATCACCCAACTTAGCACTAGGAACAACCAAGGTAAGGTAGATATTTATCATTTTCATTGGCTTGGTTACATGTGTGGCATAGAAACGAATTCAATTAAGGCTCAATCATGGCACAAGGGATAAAATTTCACAAGAAAAAGGCTAAGGCTCAAAGCATCAAAGATGACCTAAGATCATTTCTAGATAGGCATGGGAGAGCATTGTACAATCAAGACAAAGTCAATCAACTACCCAAATACACCTAACCAAAACAAGCATAATGAGATTATTGAACAAATTTGGAATTTGAAAAATTTTTCCTTGAGTAAATGTAAGTTCATTCCAACAAGAATTGGCACTAAAGCTCACACAGGTACTTACTCATCTCCACTATTCATGTCAAGCACTCAAATGTGAACTCAATCCGTAAATTGTCCAAATTACACATTCAAGGTGCACAATGGTTGAGTTTGAAAGAAAACACATATGTGATACTCAAGCATAGGATAAACTTCTATAATGTGCTCATGTATTCAAAGTTCAAAATGAAGATCAAGCAATTCACAAATCCCATAACAATTAGGATAGAGGAATATAGTTCAATATTGACTATTTTTCACAAAAATTGTCCAAAATTTTTCAAAATTTTCACATTTCCAACTTATTCTATACACAAAGTGGTGGAACATGTGAATGGTGCACCTCACCCCCCAACTTAAACTATGCATTGTCCTCAATGCACAAGGAATCATGCAATGAGAACAATGAAAGTAAAATGGGAAATGAGATACCCCCCCTCTCTCTCTCTCTCTTTCTTTTTTTTTTTTTTTATATATATATACACATTAAAAGGAAAACAACAAAGTTTGGTTACACCCCCCAACTTAAACTCGGACATGATATTCAATAAGATTCGCTATGATGATGCTCAAAATGATATGAGTCCAAATTAGGAAGAGGTAAACAACTTCTACACTACAACATTATGAAAATAAAAATATAACAATATTCAACACTATACTACAATGACAAGAAAAGGAAAATATGACAATTAAAAGAAATCTAACTACTATATACATGGAAATAAAACAACAAGGGCTCATGTCAATCCGGCTTCAATTCGGATATGACCCTACGCCCATGGATTTTTTTGATTTTAAAATTTTTTTGTTGTATAAATGCCCTTGCTAACCAATCTATCCAACAATACAAAGGAAAAGAAGTCAAAAATCTCAACCAAACCAAGATATAGGCAAGTTTATGCAATACAAAAGGTGGAGTATTCAATTTTTCTTTAAGAGTCTCAAAACTTAACTCCATTGCAATGCCCTCCCCAAGTTGAGAAATGTGAATCTCAACACCACTCATAGATGGCAAAATGTCCTTGGGCTCATTAGCCTCATGCAAGATAATAACTTCATCAAATGTTTCACAATCTATAGTGGTGGGAGATTCAACATCCATATGCATTTCATTGGGGGGTTCATCCTCAATACATTGACTATGCTCAAGGTGTTGTTCTTCATGCATAACAATTGTAGCATTAGTCAATGCATTAAGTTGTTGGGCAATGCATTCCATTTGGGCATTGCATTCCATTTGGGATTGCATAAAATCACACCAAACATTTTCCAATTATACTTCAGTTGAGTTCCCATATGTTGGATAGTGGGAGAATTCATTTGGTGGTGTGAGATTGGATGAAAAATTATACGGTTCATTCTCCCAACCATAACTCGAATAACTCGGTGAATCATAATGGTTGCGGTAAAAATTTTCGGAGGCCAAAAATGAATTTGAACCTTCGCATGCAAAGTCTTGAACCGGATAATTTCTTGGGCATTCATTAGTGAGGTGTCCATACTCACCACAAATTTCGCAAACGTTTTCAAAATAAGGGGCATTTATTGGGCACTCACTAGTGAAGTGCCCATACTCACCACAAATCTCACAAACGTTTTAAAAATAAGAGGCCATTCTTGGGCACTCACAAGTAACATGCCCATACTCATCACAAATCTCACACACATTTTTAAAACTTTGGGCATTATATACATTTTCATAAAAACTATAAGACATAATACAAAACACAAACTAAAACAAAATATTTACAAAAGAAACGACATACCTTCGCCCGTGATGAAAATCACAAGACTTACCTTACGTCGTCCCAAAATCACCTCTTGAACTCGACGCTTAACCTTCCCCGGCAACGGCGCCAAAATGATTGGTTGGCAATGCGGTGTTGTTTCCTAACCGCTTAACATCACCCTCACCCTCAATGTGTGTATGTGGCTTATAGTGATGGGGGAGTGTCACTCTCCCTCCGGATGATGCAAGAAGATAGGAAACAACAACAAAATGGATGTGAATGGAAATGTGATGGACAAAATAGATGGAATGAGATGCGGTGTGCACAAAAATGCTCCCCAATCGAAAGGAGTCTTTTGTGGTCGTGTGTTTTACTTGGAAAATATTCCAAGGTCGTCTCCTCAGGGAAGGAAAGGGAGTTTTGTGAAAGTGATTTTGCAAAAGTGAAAAGAAAATGTAAAATCTTTTGTTTGAGTTTTGTGTTTGGTTTGTAAATGAAAATGCAAATAAAGCAAGTGTTGGCTAATCCAAATGGTTCATTCCAATGGAAATACCAAATCAACTCAAAGCCTTCCTCCGATTGAGCATGAATGAACGATTGATTCGGGGGAAGCTAGGGACGAGATTGGTGAATATCTAAGCATAAACCGTGACTAGGCCTACGGAATATCAAAGGCTCACCAACTCATCCACTCTCAACCCCGTCAAACCGAACCATTTGACTCTAAAGGGAGGAATGAAGAAGAGTTGAAAATGGTATTCCCAAGAGGAATTTTCCCTTGGATTAACCAACTTAAATCCTAGCTACTCATATTAAAAATGCAAGACAAGCATAAATGAAATGGACATGGAAGAGAAATGGAGATTTGAACTTGTAGAAATTGCAAGAAAAGAGCTAAGGTGAAAGAGAAATGACATTCATGAACATAATACACATATTGAAACAAATACCCAAATGTAAAACTTGAAAATTAAAGAACTTGAAAACATAAATGGTGAAAGCTAGAACAAAGGATTAAACTTGCAATGAACTTGAAATAGATGAGATTAAAGTGCAAGGATTAAGGAATACAAGAAGTTTAAAGCTTACATCACTTGCAATGGAAAGGAAATGCAAAAAATGAAAATTACTATTCATCTTCTTCCTTAGAGCTTTCTATCTCTCTCCTAAGCTTAGGTAGCCCCCTCAATACAAGCTTGTAATGTTGAATATATGGAGTGTATGCCTCTCATTTTCGTGCATGGTGGTCCCCCCTAGCTGTGTGAACGAGCTCCCATCAAGAGAGGGCTGAATGGATGACTTTGACAGGCTAGGGAGAGCATAGCCTGGCAGCCCACTTCCCTCCCCCTTCCTTCAATGTTCAAGCCTCAAAAGTCTTCCCCAAGGTGTAAGAGAGACATGGTTGTGTAAGGAAATGTTGGGGGAAACGTGGGAGAATCGATGGTGGGACCCCCAAGAAAGTGGGGTTGAGTTGCAGGAGCATCGGGGCTGCTTCAGGGGAGCGTACCGGTACGCGTACCGGTACCCCGAACACCAGAAACTTCGGCGTACCGGTACGCGTACCGGTACCCTATTTTCTGCTCTGGACCACTTTTGGTAGAATAGGTGTAACTTTTGATCCAACCGTGGGATTGGGCTGAAATTGTGACACAAAATATAAGACACCCAGATATACAACTTTCGTGTTTTGTACTTTTTCAAATTCTGATTAGATCATGGTCAAAATTGAGGAACTCCGAGGCAGTACTTCCAAACGATGTGGCTGCTGATGCCCTTGTTCCCAAGCACCAATGCCTTCTTGATTTCTTCACTTTTAAGCCTCCAATTCTTCATGTATTGTGTCCATGCCTTCACCACACATCCAACATAGTTGCAATGTCCTAAAATACATGATTTAAGCAATAAAAACTTGCAACATCAAAATATCAACATTGTTCATAATTTCGGCTAACTCTAAGTACTTAAATGCAAAAGTTGAGTTAAAATGCATGTAATGAGCCCTTCAAATATGCAATATTATGTGCTCATCAGTAGCTCCTCCAAAAATTTGCATTGCTAGCTTGTTGGTAGAGGGCTCAGCTACCGGTAGTATGTACACGAGCTACCAGTAGCTCCTCCAACATTTTCAAAAAATTTAAAATAACTAAGCCTTCGGGTCTTGAGTCCTTTTGTTCAAAGGATGTAAATGGAGTAATATTAAGGACAAATTGATGTATATTGGACCTTGAAATGTTCAAGTAATTGAAATATATACAGGTTATGTGTTTGGGAGTGCCCTATACAAAAGAAACTCTGCCCAAACTCTGTGTTGTTTATGATCCCAGTGAAGGGGATGTTATGACGTGGTGTCGGATTATGCAGCATTCACGGGTACTTTCACAGGTTGATGGGTGGTCAATGGGTTGACAAAGCACCCCTGGTTTTAGGGGCATCACAGCTTGGTATTAGAGCCTAGGTTCTCGATTTACATAGGGCTTGCAGGGCATGAGTCTAGACCATTGCATCCATTGTGCATTACATGTTATGTGCTCTAAATACTACATGTTATGTTTTATGTGAATAATATGCATGATTAAATGTATATGGAAAGGAGACACTAGGATTAGAGAACATAACCTTGGAGGTCAAAAAGAAAAGGAACGGGACGGTTCATGGGATAAATGTCTACTAGTGAGGGGTACAAGCCCTACTTGTGAGACAAGGAGAGAAATCTCAATGTTTCGACTTTGATCCCTACCTTGGGATACTAAGTTAGTGCTCTATTGTCATTTGACATGTGTGTAGATGGCGAATAGAAGAAGAGGACACCGAAACGGTCGAGGAGGTGGATGGAACAACAATCAACCACCACCGGCCTTTGACCAACAAGCCTTCATGGAGGCTATAGGCACAATGGTGGCTACCTTTGCACAAGCTAGTGCCAACATGGGGCAAGGGGGCTCGACTAACCTTCAAAAGTTTAAGGCACACAAGCCACCGACTTTCATGGGAGGGACGGATCCGATGGTGGCCGACCATTGGTTCCAACAAGTTGATAAAATCTTAGAGGCTATGGAGATCATGTCCGATGCCACGAAGATAAGGTTAGCTGTGTTCCAGCTTGAAGGAGAGGCCCATCTATGGTGGGATTGGGCAAATGCCATGAAGAACCTAGAGGCCATGACATGGAGAGAGTTTCGGGAGCTCTTCATGGACAAGTACTCCCCGTCGGCTATTCGGCAAGCGAAAGCCCAGGAATTCTTGGATTTTAAACAAGGGAGTATGACAGTGATGGAATACGTGGCTAAGTTCACCGAGTTAGCCCATTTTTCCAATGATTATGTGGCCACAGACTTGGCCAAAATGAGGAGGTTCGATGATGGTTTGAAGTTGTCCATTCGAGGGAAGATTGTGGGCCACCGCCTATAAGATTTGGACTCGATGGTCGAGATGGCCATGACCATTGAGAGAGAGGTGGAAGACGCATGGGGCATCCGGGAGGTGGGTGCTAAGGAAAGGAAGAAGTAGGGCCAATCCTCTTCTTCTAGTTCGAAGAAGCAGCAGAAGACTTCTAACCCACAAAAGTGTCGAGGACAGAGCCGTGGCTACCAAGGACAGGGCCGTGGTTACCAAGGCCAAGGCCAAGGTTAATCTTCCCAAGGCGAGAGAAATTTCAGGACCACCTATCAGGCGGGCTAGAGTATTGCTTCAATTGTCACTAGTTGGGCCATATGAAGCGGGATTGTCCTCAAAGGTAGGGATCCCAGAGTTATGGGTCATCTCAGTCCCAGTCATCGGTGGGACATCCACATACTTTCTTCATTACTCCCTATCCCACCATGGATCAGGAAAGTTAGTTTCAGTTCCAAGGTGCTATACAGACCCCTACCACTTCATGAGCGGGGACTTCGCAATCAGGCCAGATGGGCCAGGGCATGGGTTGAGGCTGAGGACAGGGCTTACAGGCTAGGAATTCAGGGACCGAAGGGCGAATTTATGCCATCACACCTCAGATTGAGCCGGTGGATCAGTCGATTATTTAGGGTATATTTCTGCTCTCTCGCTTATGGAAAAGGGTATTATTTGACTCTGGTGCATCACATTCATTTATTCTGCATCATGTGTAAGGGATTTGGGCTTAGAGGTTGAGACCATGGAAGAGCCATTGCATGTGAGTTCTCTCCTAGGAGCTAGGGTATGCATTGATCAGATATGTCAGGGTTGTGAGCTAGATATCTCGGGGATTCTACTCACCGTAGACCTTAGGGTCATGGACATGTCGGAGTTTGATGTCATCCTTAGGATGGATTGGTTGGTGGCGCACTGAGTCGTCATAGATTGTGATCAGAAGAGGGTCACTGCCTACACATCATAGGGTGTTTGTTTCAAGTTTGAGGGAGAAAAGCACGATGTTTTACCCCAAGATGTATATGATTCCCATTGTCATGGACAGTTGATGGGTTGGCTTGCGAACCTTACCCTGGAGGACGAGGCGAGATAGGAATTGGGTCTACCTCGGGTGGTTTGTGAGTATGCATATATTTTTCCAGATGAGTTACATAGATTGCCTTCACATCGGGATGTAGACTTGACCATTGAGTTACAACCCGATGCATCCCCTATTTCTATAACTCCACATAGAATGACACATGTAGAGTTGCAAGAACTCAAGGTCCAGTTGCAAGAATTGTTGGACAAGGCCTTCATTAGACCGAGTACCTCACCTTTGGGCGCTCCAGTATTGTTTCCCAAGAAGAAGGATAAGACCCTTCGCCTATGTATAGACTACCGGTGCTTGATTGTTTTCCCTGACCTCCCAATACGAACCCGGTCGTGTGTATATATGGCTTATAGAGGTTGGTGAGTGTCACTCTCCTTCGAGTTCAATGCGAGAAGTAGGGAAAATCGTGTGTGGATGAACAAAAATGTGTGTGTGCAAAATTGCTCCCCAAGTGTAGAGAGAGTCTTGCGATGTCGTGTTTTACTTGGAATGAGTATTCCAAGGTTGTCTCCTTAGGAAAGGCGAGGTCGGGTGTTTGAAGAGTGATTTATGAAAAATGAAAATTGGAAAATCTTGTGATTTCAAGTTTGGTGAGTTGTGAGTTAATAAATATACCAGAAAATAAGGTTGACTAATCCATAGAGGTCATTCCAATGGGAACGCCAAATCGACTCATTTCATTCAACCAATGATGTCTTGGTGTTTGATTGATTCATCGGAAGTGAGGGACTAATGTAGTTGTGTTGGGCAAAAACATACCCCGTGACAACTCTACGGTGTATCAAAAGCCCACAACTACGTCCGCACTAAACCTAGTCAAACCAAACACTTTACACTACGAGAAAGAACGAAAGAGAGTCGATTTCACATACCCAAGAGGAAATCCCTCTTGGATTAGCCAAAAAGTTTAGGTATGCATGGTAAAAGAAAGAACAAACATGAAGTAGAGAAACATGGTAGTGAAATCAAGCATAGACTTGTATTAATGTAAAGAAGGAGTTTAAACTACAAGAGAAAAGACATTCATTGCCAAAATGTAAAGCTTGAAGGGGAAAAACCCAAATATGAACATGAACTCCAATAAACTTAGCTAAACCCAAATGTGAAGGAAACTTGATATTTTCGTCCATCCTCTCTCTCATAGTATGAGTGACTGACTTGGAGTGATTGGAGAGAGGTTGTCCACTAAAAGAAACAAAATCAGTCAAAACATGGATCTCCCATGCTTTCCCAACCACTCCCTCTCTCTCTTGCATCCCACTCCCTCATGCTTCCAATCTGAATGTAGGGGTTAGGAGATCATCATGGGGTGTTAGAATTGTCAGGGCATGGATTAGATGACACAATGTGGGCCCCCGTTGTTGGTGGAGTCGTGTGGAGAAGTGTTTGAGCTTTCTGGGTATCTTCTATCGATAGCTCGTAGGTTACCAACCGGTAGGTCATTTCCAGTTGGCTCTTCTACCAGTATGTCTTGCAGGGGGCACAGATAGATGATTTCCAATTGGTTCTTCTACCGGAAGGTCTTGAGTCTTCTACCGATAGGTCTTTTCCTGTCTTCTACCGGTAGGTCTGTCTTCTACCAATATATCTTCCCTTGTTTTGGAATTCTTGGTTCCTTGAGCTCCCAAGCCATCCATCATGAGGTCTTTTCTTCCTCCTTGACCTTGATCAGGTGATGGGGTGCTTTATGCATGCCCTTTGCAACCTATCACCTACAATCAAACAAGTCTCCATTAATTATAAATTCGTATCCATTTCCCCAAAAATACACTACAGAACAAGTCAAATTGGATGCAATGAAGATGCATAACATGCAGTATTACACACACATCACACCCCCCCCCCCCAAATTAAACAATTCCATTCATGTTAAACAATTAATGGATCTACAAGATACTCAAATCATATTGCAATAAGGTAAATGAACTCGGTGCATAATGAGATCAAAATATGAGATTCCTTCATTCATACATGTGTGAGATTCAGTACAAATAACTCAAGATAAAACAACATTTGTTCCTAGGGACTCTTTTATTAGGCCGACAACTCCTAGGCCACTATTTCCCAATATATACAACCACAAAAACTCTAAAAACAAGATTAGACTCTCTCTAATCCTCATCCTCCCCGTCATTATCATCATCCTCATCGTCCTCCTCCTCATAGGACTCGCCCACTTCTACAGCAGTCAAGCCAGTGGGGGTAGTCGCCCGAAAATCAGCACTAATCCCTAGAGTTGATGATGGGAACTCTGGTGCGGCGGGCGGTAGTGGCATCTCGAGGAGGCGCTCTCTTGGCAAAGTCCTCTCAAAGATCTTGGCGACCATCAGCTTCAACAGCTGCATAGTCCCCCCCCCCCCCCCCCCGCGCGAAAGTCATCCAACCTCCCCTCGATCCCAACTAGATGCTAAGAGACCATCAGAGGCGGGGCAGCAGTAAATGGCCCGGCTGTGGATGGTCCAGCTATAGGTGGCTCGACCCTAGATGGCCTAGCTCTCTCTTCTCTCTGTGTAGACCCTCTTTTCATGGTCATCCTCTTTATGCTGCTCAACTTGCTTATGAGGCCAAACTCTGGGGTAGTGTCACGTCAGTGGGGATGCCCTTAACCTTGGCATGACGGCACATCTTTGTGACAAGGTGGGCGTAAGGAAGGTTCGCCCTCTGCTTCGTAGCCCAAGCATAGTCCTTCATCAACTCCCAGATCATCAAGGCTATGTCCATCATGGTGGCAACCATGAATGCATAGAGAAGGGCTAATTTCTTCCCCTCGGTGTCTTATCCGCACCCCAAGGAAAAAGGTTGTAATGAAGTACTTTATTCATCACCCCATAGGAATGCTTGAGTGCCCCAACTTGAATCTTCCCATTGAACTGTGCAAGGTCCTTATACATCAGGCTAGCATACTCTTGGAGTGATTTCCTCCCCCGGGTGTTATAAGGAAAGACAGGGATGTTGGCAGTAGGCCTCTAATACTGTAGTGCCTCAGCGATGACTGCCAGGATGACCTCAATCACCTTCCCCCTCACATTCGTCTTCAACAGACACAAATCCTCATCCACCACCCCCAACTTCTGATAAAATTCCCAACAAAGGGGAAGCACATACCCCTCCACCTCCTCGAACCAAATGTGTAGGTCATGGCCCTCAATCGTCCGGACCACGTCATTGTGTGGCCTGAGGGTGGGCCTATCCACTTACCGCTCGCACATCACACTCTTAGCTTTAATGCTCTCCGTGCAAGGGTCATTCTTCTTTTTCTTCCTTTGCTCCCCACCGCTGGGTCCCAACTCTTCAACCCTCTTGCGAGATCCGATTTTCGCTTGAGGTGGTGAGATAAGGCCCGTCTGTTTTGTGAGGGCTATCACAATTAAAAATGCCCCTAGGGCAATGAACGACAACAATCACCCCCAAAGAAACTCAAAAATGCCAAAAGATAAAGGTGGAGACTTACCCATTCTAGCCATTGTGCAAAAATCTGAGCTTTGAGTGGAGATCATGGCTTTAGGTGGAATTGGTGATGCTTTATGGAGAAAAGAGGGTTTTTGGGGGAAAAGAATTTGAGGAAGTGAAGAGGAATCACGGGGAATGAAGAGCTTAAGGGAGAAAATTGATGGATTGGAAAGATGCCCAAGGTTTCTTTGAATGTTTTGAGGGTTTTGAGAGAGGAAATAATGTTTTTGAGGGAGAGATCAATGAAGGAGATGAAGGGATTTCCAAAAAAATTGGTTTTAAAACCACCGTTTTTGGGATTCTGGGCACGATCTACCGGTAACTTGTGAGTCTACTACCGGTAGCTGACCCTTCTGGAAAAATTCCACCGATTGCTAGTCAATATTCTACCGGTAGATTGCCATTTTGGAAAACTGCTAACTGTAGGTATTGAGGCTTCCATCGGTAGTTGGCTCACTTTTTGCAAAAAAAATTCCATTTTCTCAACCTCACTCTAGTCCAAGTTTATTTGACTCCAAAGCATTCTAATGACCTATTTCCTAACTCAACTACCCAAAAACATGATCCATGCCAGTGAACCACGATGTATGATTATGCCCAAATTCATTTATGAAATTGCGATGCGATTTGAGTCCTGATGCGTTCAAAACACATGTCATGGAATTCTAAATCAAACAAAATAAATGCCCATCAATTAAAGCACAACATAAAGTAACGGGTATTCCAAATTTCCTTCCACAAGGATTGGCACTAAAGCTCACATGGATACTTATTTCATCTCCACTATGTATGTTAAGCTCTAAAATGTGGATTCAATTAGTAAATTGCTGAAATAACACATTCAAGGTGCACTATGGTTGAGTTCGAATAAAAACACGTATGTGATACTCAGGTATAGGATAAACTTCTATCGTGTACTCATGTGTTCAAAGTTCAAAGTTCAAAGCGAAGATCAAGCAATCACAAATCCCATAACAATTTGAATAGGGAAATATGGTTCAACAATCAGATATTTTTTACAAAACATTTAAAAATTTTCACATATTTTCGAATATTCTATACAAAAATTGGTAGAATATGTGAACGGTGCATTTCACCACAAAATGGTATTATCAACAAAAATTGGTGTATCATACAAGTGGTGCACTTCACCCCCCCAACTTGAATTATGCATTATCCTCATTGCAACAAAAAGATATGCAATGAGATAATGGAATTTAGAAGACAAGAAGGGTAAGAGAACACCACACAATGAGCTTTAACAGAAACATCACTATCTGCACACATGAAGAAATAACACTATGTACAAATGAAAGTAAGTAATAATTTAACTTGTAAAGTAAAGAAAAAATGAAAACAACTATACACTAATAGCTACTTGAATAGTTATGCCTCAACAAGATCCGGATAGACTGGATCCACTAACTCCTCCTCCACTGTTTGACTTTCAAAACCCTCGAAGAATGATTTAAGTCTTTGGCCATTGACCTTGAATGTTTTCCCATCTTCGGGGTTTTCTATGTCCACGAATCTGTTTGGGTAGGCCACCTTGACAATATAGGGGCCATCCCATCTCGATCGAAGTTTCCCTTGGAAAATGGAGAGGCGAGAATTATACAAGAGCACTTTTTGGCCTGGCTCGAATGTCTTTCTCAAGATGAATTTGTCATGGAAAATTTTGGCCCTTTCTTTGTGAATTCTAGAGCTCTTGTATGCATCTCTACAAATTTTCTCCAATTCATTTAACTCCAACTTCCAATGTTCCCCAGCTAGTCTCAGGTTGAAATTCAAAGTTTTTATGGCCTAATATGCCTTGTGCTCCATCTCCACCGGCAAGTGACAAGCCTTTCCATAGACTAGCCGATAGAGAAACATATCAAGAATGGTCTTATAAGCAGTGTGGTAAGCCCATAAGGCATCGGTCAACTTGAGTGACCAATCATTTCGATTTGGGTTAACAGTTTTTTCAAGTATGCTCTTTATCTCCCTATTGGCCAACTCGGCTTGACCATTAGTCTGTGGGTGATAAGTTGTGGATACCTTGTGTGTTACACCATGTTTATGCATCAAAGAAGCAAATGGTCTGTTACAAAAATGTGAGCCACCATCACTTATCATTGCACGAGATATCCCAAACCTAGAAAATATGTTTTCTTTTAAAAACATGACCACAACTCGGTGGTCATTAGTCTTGGTCAGGATTGCCTCTACCCATGTGAACACGCAGTCCACTACCAATAAGATATAAAGGTAGCCAAAAGACATAGGGAATAGACCCATGACATCGATGTCCCAATAATAAAAAATTTCAATGACAAGCACGGGGAAAGGGGCATCATGTTTGTACAGGTCACACTTCCCAACCTTTGACACCTATCACATTGTTTACAAAATGAGACACAATCTTAAATCAATGTGTGCCAATAAAAACCACTTTGTAAAATCTTAGATGAAGTTTCCTTGGAAGAGAAATGCCCACCACACGCTTCGGAATGACAAAAATAGAGGACATCCCGTTGTTCATTTTTTGGTACACACCTCCTCATGACTTGATTAGGGCAATATTTTAATAGGTAAGGGTTGTCGAAATAGAATTACTTCACATCTGCCATGAATATTCTCTTATCTTCCGGGCTCCAATGTGGGGGTATTTGTCGTGTGGCAAGAAAATTGCAAATGTCAGCATACCACAGACAAACTAAATGGAGAGAAAATAAATGCTCATCAGGGAAAGAATCAGTGATAGGGATGTGCTCTTCGGCATCTTGGATAACATGCCGTGACAAATGGTCCGCCACCACATTCTCGACTCCTTTTTTGTCCTTGATGATTAGGTTGAATTCTTGAAGGAGGAGGATCCACCTAATGAGTCTCGGTTTAACGTCCTGCTTAGACAACAAATACTTCACAACAGAGTAATCAGTGTAGACTACAATAGGTGAACCAATGATGTATAACCTAAATTTATCCAATGCAAACACTATAGCTAGAAAGTCTTTTTCATTAGTGGTGTAATTCATTTGTGCTTAATTTAGAGTTTTGCTAGCGTAATATATCACATATGGTTGTTTATCTTCCCTTTGACCTAGCACTGTGCCGACTTTGTAATCACTCGCGTCGTACATGAGCTCAAATGGGAGTTCCCACTTGGGTGGTCGCATGATTGGAGGTGAGGTAAGCATAGCTTTAAGTTTTTTGAAAGATGCCTCACAACCATCTGACCACACGAATGGGACATCATTTGCTAACAAATTCGTCAAAGGTGTTGCCAATGTACTAAAATCCTTAATGAAACGGCGATAAAAACCTGTATGACCAAGAAATGACCTAATGTCCTTGACTACCCTTGGAGTGGGTAGGTTTGAAATAGCTTCCAATTTGGACTTATCCACTTCGATTCCCTTTGCGGACATAATGTGTCCAAGCATAATCCCTTGTGTTACCATGAAGTGGCATTTCTCCCAGTTAAGTACCAAACTCTTCTCTTCGCATCTCTCTAATACTTTCTCCAGATTCCCTAAACATCCTTCAAACGAGTCCCCAAACACTGAAAAGTCGTCCATGAAAATTTCCATAATCTTTTCCACCATGTCACTGAATATCCCCATCATACATCTTTGAAAAGTTCCCGGAGCATTGCACAACTTAAACGACATTCAGTGATAGGCATATGTTCCAAAGGGGCATGTGAATGTGGTCTTCTCTTGGTCTTCCAGGGCGATCTATATCTGATTGTAGTCGGAGTAGTCGTCTAAGAAACAATAGAAAAGATGTCCGGCTACCCTTTCCAGCACTTGGTCAAGGAATGGTAAGGGAAAGTGATCCTTTCGAGTGTATGAGTTAAGCTTCTGGTAATCGATGCGAACTCTCCAACCGGTGGCCACCCTTGTCGGAATCAACTCATTCTCCTCATTGACCACCACTGTCACTCCGGAATTCTTTGGTACCACTTGCGTGGGGCTAACCTATTTACTCTCGGCAATTGCAAAGATAATGCCCACATCATGTAGCTTGAGCACTTCATCTCTAACCACATCCTTCATGATGGGATTGAGCCTTCTTTGTGGTTGTCGGGATGGCTTGGTGTCTTCTTCAATATAGATTCTATGAGTGCAAATGAGAGGGCTAATTCCCTTAATATCAGCTATGGTCCAACCGATGGCTCATTTATGCATTCTCAAGACTCGCAAAAATTCCTCTTCTTTCTTTGGTTCTAATGACGAGCTTATTTCCACTGGAAATGTTTGGTGCTCCCCCAAGAATGCATATTTCAGTAAGGATGGCAATGGCTTAAACTCCAAAGTGGGTGGTTGCATTATTGATGAAAAAATCTTCTTTTCTTGTGGCAGTAGTTTTTCAAATGTTGGGGTCCAAGTCCCCTCTCCTTGCTCACTCTCCGGCTCCACATAATCAATAAACTCCTCCTCCTCCTCCAACTTGGTATTGCACAAAAATCCATGTGATGCTCCATCAAAGTGTCGATCTTATTTACTGCATGAACCTCTTTGTCATCCCCCAGTTGCTTGCAAAGGTTGAACATATTGAGATCCATTGTCATGTTTCCAAATGCAAGCTTCATTAGACCATTCCTACAATTTATCATGGCATTAGAAGTAATAAGGAAAGGCCTACCTAATATGACAGGAATTTATGAATTAGGATTAGCAACGGGGTGAGTATCAAGCACAATGAATTCAACAGGAAAATAAAATTTGTCCACTTGGACCGAAACATCCTCAACTACTCCCCTTGGTGTTCTCACGCTTCGATCCGCTAGTTGAAGAGTTATAGGGGTTGGCTTCAACTCCTTAAGCTGTAATTGTTGATACACCGAGAATGGTAGGAGGTTGACAATTACTCCCAAGTTTAACAATGCTTGCTCCACACGGCAATTCCTAATAGTTATGGCAATGGTGAGGCAGCCGGGATCCTTGAACTTGGGTGGGGTGTTTGTCTTCAAGATGGAGTTCACTTGTTCGGTGACGAATGTCTTCTTGTGCACATTCAACTTCCTCTTCACAGTACACAAATCTTTCAAAGAGGGGATTTTCTTAATAGCATCAAGCAGAGGAATGTTGATCTTTACCTGCTTAAACATTTCAAGGATATCAGAATAGTTAGCAATTAGAGCCGATGACTTCAAACATTGGGGAAAAGGGGCCGGGATAGGACAATCATGCACATTCAAATCAACAATCTTTGGCTTCTCAAATGTGTCACCCTCTTCGGAGCTACCCTTAGTCTCTTTTTCATTTTTCAAAGTGGCCTTGGGTGAGACTTTAGGTAAAATGGTTTTAACTATTTCCTTCCCGCTCCTAAGGGTGGTGATAGCCTTGAGTTGCTCACAACTCTCTTTGGTAGTATCGGACGATTCAATCATATGTTTACCCCTTGGATTTTCTTAGGTTGAGCAGGAAATTTCCCTTTTTCTTGTTGGGAAGACCCCATAGCATTGGTCAACTTAGTGAGTTATGTTTGAATGTCATTAAAAGTGGCGGCATTTTGATTGTTGATTGTGTTTTGACTTTGAATGAATTAATGCACGACATACTCCAAATTTCTCTTATGAGGAGGTTGGTATGTGGGCGGATTGGGTGGTCCTTGTTGACCAAACCCTTGTTGAGGTGGGTTTTGGGAAAACACTTGTGGATTGGACTGTGGGTATTGAGAGCTAGATGACGGACTATGACCATAATATTATTGATTTTGCTTGGGTGGAATGAGAGGTGACAATGAGGTGGACCCATGAGGAATAGGGTTGTCATTCTTCCAACTAAAGTTTGGGTGGGAGCTCCATCCTGGATTGTATGTGTTAGAGTGTGGAGAGTATGACTGCCTACTTTGATTAAATGCATTCACATGCTCATGGTATACTTCTTTGAGTGCCAGAATGTTTGGGCACTCCACAATAGAGTGCTCAATACTATCACATATTGAACAAGATTCCTTGGCCTTTGTGACATTAGACACCTCATGCCTCCTATTCACATCTAAGCTCTCCACCTTACGGGACAATTTTGTTATCTTAGCAAGCAAGTCTTCCTGGTCACGCAAGTTATACATCCCTTATCCCCTTGGTTTATTTTCTGGAGAGGACCTTGACACATCGGTGGGATCTGTGATATCCTAAGATTGGGCATTTTCTGTCAATGTGTTAAAGTACTCGAGGGCCTTATCGGGGTCCTTACTCGAAAACTCTCTGTTGCACATCATGTCAATAAATTGTCAATGGCCCGGTATGATTCCTTCATAGAAGAAACTCACCAATTATCATGGTTCGAATCCATGATGTGGAATGGAGTGAAACAAGTTCTTGTATCTATCCCTACATTGATATAATTGCTCATTTGGTTTTTCCAAAAAAGTTTTGAATTTGTTTCTTTATAGCAGTTGTCTTAGGCACCTAAAAAAAATTGTTTAGAAATTCAGATAACATTTGTGCCCAAGAACTTATCAAGCGGGGTTTCAAAGAGTTCAACCAAGTTTTTGCTTTGTCCTTGAGGGAGAAGGGAAATAATTTCGTGCGTGCCATGTCTTCCATGGTATGATTTGTCATGAATGTTCCAACTATTTCCTCAAATTCCTTAATGTGTAGGTAAGGATTTTCTCGTTCCACTCCATGGAATTGAGGAAGTAATTGTAACATACCTAGTTTAACTAGGAAGCCATGCGGTTGCACATGTAGAAGTATGCATGAGGGGGTGGTGCTTCGGGTAGGTTGGAGATAATCTCTTATCGATCTCATCGGAGGGTCAATAGGGAGATTATTTCCTTCATTTCTCAGAGGGGGGAATTGCATTCGGGGGTTTTGTACTCCTCCCCCCCTTGGATTGTTAGCACCATCATCCCCAAAATTGTCTCCGGCATCCTCGGGTGGGTCTTGGTCTATATTCATATTTGGTCATAGGGCACGTCTCAGTAGTCTATTTTGATTATCACCTCTCCACATGAAAAAACACTAACTACAATTGGAAATGTATACACAATATATATAAAAAGGAGCAACGTACTTCAGCTTGTGATGAGAATCACAGGACTTACCTCCGTTGTCCCCAAATCACCTTCAAATTCAACGCTTAGCCTTCCCCGGCAACGGTGCCAAAAATGCTTGATCTTTTTCCCTGACCTCCCAACACGAACTCGATCATGTGTATATATGGATTATAGAGGTTGGTGAGTGTCACTCTCCCTCGAGTTTAATGCGAGAAGTGGGAAAAATCGTGTGTGGATGAACAAAAATATGTGTGTGCAAAATTGCTGTCCAAGCATAGAGAGTCTCACAATGTCGTGTTTTACTTGGAATGAGTATTTAAGGTCGTCTCCTTAGGGAAGACGAGGTCGGGTGTTTGAAGAGTGATTTGTGAAAAATGAAAATTGAAAAATCTTGTGATTTGAAGTTTGGTGAGTTGTGATTTAAGAAATATGCAAGAAAGTAAGGTCGGCTAATCCAAAAAGGTCATTCCAATGGGATTGCCAATTCGACTCATTTCATTCAACCAATGGTGTCTCGATGTTTGATTGATTCGTAGGAAGTGAGGGACTAATATAGTTGTGTTGGACAAAAGCATACCTAGTGACAAGTCTACGGTATATCAAAAACCCACAATTACGTCTGCACTCAACCTAGTCAAACCAAACACTTTACACTACGATGAAGAATGAAAAAGTCAATTTTACATACCCAAGAGGAAATCCCTCTTGGATTAGCCAACTAAAAGTTTAGCTATGCATGGTAAAATAAAGAACAAACATGAAGTAGAGAAACATGGTAGTGAAATCAAGCATAGACTTGTATTAATGTACTGAAAGAGTTTAAACTACAAGAGAAAAGACATTCATTGCCAAAAGGTAAAGCTTGAAGGGAAAAAACCCAAATATGAACATGAACTCCAATGAACTTAGCTAAAATTGATTACAACTTGATTAAAGAGATTAAAGCGCAAAAAAGAAAGATTACATGTGAAATGGAGCTTACTACAATAAAAATGGTGAAGGAAAATGCAAAACCTAGATTTCTCTCACTAGAACTTCATCTTTATTTTTTTTTTTTGGGAACTTCATCTTCTACCTTGGACCTTCTCTCTCTAAAAGTCTATATGATATGAAATTGGATGAAGGAAGATGTGTATTTTAGTCCATGCCTCTCTCTCATAGCATGAGTGATTGACTTGGAGTGATTAGAGATAGGTTGTCCACTCAAAGAAGAAAAATCAGTTAAAGCATGGACCTCCAATGCTTTCCCAACCACTCCCTCTCTCTCTCTTGCATCCCCACTTCCTCATGCTTCTAATTTGAATGTAGAGTTTAGGAGATCATCATGGGGTGTTAGAATTGTCAGGACATGGATTAGATGACACAATGTGGGCTCCATGGTTGGTGGAGTCGTGTGGAGAAGTGTTTGAGCTTTCTGGGTATCTTCTACTGGTAGCACATATGTTACATACCGGTAGGTCATTTCTAGTAGGCTCTTCTACCAGGAGGTCTTGCAGGAGACACAGGGAGCTGATTTCTAGTAGGGTCTTCTACCGGTAGGTCTTTTCTTGTCTTCTACCAGTAGATCTTCCCTTGTCTTGGAATTCTAGGTTCCTTGAGCTCCCAAGCCATCCATCATGAGGTCTTTTTTTCCCCATTAACCTTGATCACTTGATAGGGTGCTTTATGCATTCCCTTTGCAACTGATCACCTACAATCAAACAAGTCTCCATTAATTATAAATTTGAATCCATTTTCCCAAATATACACTACAAAACAAGTCAAATTGGATGCAATGAAGATGCATAACATGCAATATTCCACACTTACCGACCGACAGTTGAATCGGGTTACTATCAAGAATAGGTACCTTTTGTCGTAGATTAATGACTTGTTTGGCCAACTGAAAGGGGCACAGGTCTACTCCAAGATAGATCTGCGCACGAGATATTATCAATTGAGGATTAAGGAGGCTGATATCCCTAAGACGGAGTTTAGGATGCGGTACGGGCATTTTGAATTCACAGTTTTTCCTTTTAGATTGACGAATGTCCCGGTGGCATTAATAGATCTCATGCATAGGGTGTTTCAACCATACTTAGATCAGTTTGTCGCCGTCTTTGTTAATGACATCCCGATCTACTCCAACTTTGAGGAGGAGCATGAGGGTCACTTGAGAGTTGTTCTCCAGACCTTGAGGAGCCATCAGTTGTACGCCAAGTGTAGCAAGTGTGAATTTTGGTTGACAGAAGTAAATTTTTTGGGACACGTCGTGTTAGCTTCGGGTGTGTCAGTTGACTCAAAAAAAGTTGACGCGGTTATGAGTTGGGAGGGCTGAAGTCAGTCTTCGAGATATGTAGTTTCTTGGGATTGGCAGGATATTATTGGAGGTTTATTGAGGACTTCTCCCAATTAGATGCACCTATGACTAGATTGACCAGGAAGGAGGTCAAGTTTCAGTGGGATGATTGCTTGATTTGGTTCACCCTAATCTCCAAACATGATCCCGGTTGTGTGTATATGGCTTATAGGAATAGGTGGGTGTCACTCTCACTCGAGTTTAATGTTAGAAATGGGAAAAATTGTGTGTGTGAGTGAAAACGTGTGTGTGTATGTGTGTGCAAAAGTGCTCCCCAAGCGAAGAGAGACTTGAAATGTCATGTTTTACTTGGAATGGGTATTCTAAGTTCGTCTCCTCAGGGAAGGAAGGTCAAATTGTTGTGAAGGGTGATTTGTAAAGAAATGAAAATGAGAAAGTCTTTTGAATTGTGTTTTGGTGAGTGGTGTTTTGATAAAAATGCAAGAAATTAAGGTTGGCTAATCCAAAGAGGCTATTCTAATGGGAATGTTAAATCTACCCAATTCATTCAACCAATAGTGTCTCGATGTTTGATTGATTCGTAGGAAGTGAGGGACTAATGTGGAGGTGTAGGCTCAAGCATACTCCGTGACAAGTCTACGATGTATCAAGAGCGCACAACCACGTTCACACTCAACCTAGTCAAACCAAACACTTTACACTACGAGGAAGAATGGAAGAGAGTTGATTTCACATACCCAAGAGGAAATTTCCCTTGGATTAGCCAACTAAAAGTCTAGCTACTCATAGTCAAAGCAAGAACATACACAATGTAAAGAGACATGGTGATGAAATAAAGCTTTAAACTTGTATTCATGCAATAAGAGATTAAATTACAAAAGAAAATTTATTTCATACCCAAAATATAAAGCTTGGAAAGAAATACCCAAATGTAGACATGGAATTACAAGAACATGAAGCTAGACTTGATTACACTTGAAATAAATGAGAGTACAGTGCAAGATGTAAGATTACAAGTAATTTAAAGCTTACTACAATTGCAATGGTGGAGGAAATACAAAAACCTAACTTTCTGTCTCTAAAACTCCATCTTCTTCCTTGGAGCTTCTCTCTCTAAACTTGTGTAAAAACTAAAAAATGTTGTAAAGCTTGGTCAAATTTCATCCATACCCCTTCCATGGTCTGTGAGAGCTGACTTCCAATGAGTGGGAAGGTATTAGACACTTCAACAAGCAAGGACAAGCCAAGCATGCACCTTCCATGCCTTCACCAACTACCCTTCTTCTCTCTCATACCTCTCCTATGCTTTCTCTTCCAAAATCAGACTTTAGGTGTAAGAGATCATCATGGTGTGTCAAAGATGTCAGGGCATGTATGGGATGACTAGAGGTGGGTTCCCAAAACAAGTGGAGTCGTGTTTGCAAGGGTCTGGCATTTCTGGACAAAACCTACCGGTAGAACGATCAAAAACCTACCGGTAGGTTTTTTCCCAGTAAGCAAAATCTACCGATAGGTTTTGGCAGGGGTTGAGGTAGAAGAATTCCAGTGCACTTTTCCTACCGATAGGTTTTGGGGTACTTCTACCGGTAGGTTTTCTCCTGTTTTGGCATTTTCTTGGTCTATTGATGTCTCGAGCCATCTGTTAAGACTTCCCTTCTTCTCCATTGTCTTTAAGCACTTGATGGGAAGCTTAATACATGCCCTTACATGCTCTTTACCTATGATTGATTGAAAACGTTGTATTCCCTAACCTCTTAACATCATCCCGCAATGTGTGTATGGCTTATAGGACTAAGGGAGTGTCACTCTCCCTCGGAATGATGCAAGAGATAGGGCAACGAAATGGAGGATGGAATGAATGAAATGTGAAATGAAATGCGGGTGTGTGAACAAAAGTGCTCCCCAATCGCAAAGATTCTTTTGTGTGTCAGTGTTTTACTTGGAAAAGTATTCCAAGGTCGTCTCCTCAGGGAAGGAAAGTTCAAGTTGTGTGAAGGTGATTTTGCAAAAGGTAAAGAAAGTGAAAAATCTTTTGAGTTTTGAGTTTGGTTTGTGATAGTGTTCTTAATGAAAATGAAATAAAAACAAGTGTTGGTTAATCCAAAGAGGTCATTCCAATGGGAATACCAAATCAACTCAATCCTTCCTCCAATAGAGCCTAGAAGTACGATTAATTCGTGGGAAGTTCGGGACTAAAATGGAGGTGAGGATTCAAGCATACCCCGTGACAATGCCTACGGTGTATCAAGAACTCACAACCATGTCCTCACCCCAACCCAGTCAAACCGAGCCATCGTACTCTGAGAGGAGGAATGAAAATGCGTTGAAGTGGCACACCCAAGAGGAGTTCTCCCTTGGATTAACCAACTTAAAATCTAGCTACTCATGGTAAAAGGAAAGACATGCATAATGTTAAGAGACATGTAGAATAAATGAAGATTAAAACTTAACTCAATGCAAGAAAACTTAAACTAAGAAGAAAAATATTCAATACCCATGTCAAAGCTTGAAAATGAAGAACTAGCTACAACAATGGTGAAATCTAGAATATTCAACTAAACTTGCAAAGCACTTGAAGTAAATGACATTAAAAGTAATTAATGAAGCTTACAAGAGTATTCAAGAAGATTACAAGTGAAAAGATGGAAGAAAATGCAAAAACATAAATTTCTTACACTATGGCACTATTCATTATCTTCTTCATGGGATTTTCGAAGCTTAGGTAGCCACCCTCTTGAATGCTTGTTGAATGCTGAATATATGGAGTGTTAGCCTTCAATTTCGTGCATGGTGGTCCCCCCTAGCTGTGTGAAAGGCTTCCATCAATAGGGGGCTGAATGGATGGGTGTTGCAGGCTAGGACAAGCCTCCCCCAGGCTACCCCTTCTCTCCCATCCACATTAATGCAATGGCCTCCAAAGTCTTTTAATTGTGTAAGGGAGGCATGGAAATGTGTAAGGAAATGTTGGGGGGCAAGTGGGAGAAGTGTAGGTGGGACCCCCAAGCAAGTGGAGATGAGTTGCAGGCGTTTTTGGGCTGTTCGTACACCAGTAGCTTCGACGTACCGGTACTGAGTACGGCTTTTTCTGCTCCGGACCAGTCTTCGTAGAATTGGCATAAATTTTGATACAATACAAAAGACATCCAGATCTACAACTTTCATGTTTTGAACTTTTTCAGATTCGAAGTTTATCATGGTCAAAATGGAGGAAAACCGAGGCTCTTCAACCCAGTGGTGTGGCTGCTGGCGCTTTTGTTCCCAAACACCAATACCTCCTTGATTTCTTCACTTTTAAGCCTCCAAATCTTCATGTAATGTGTACATGCCCTCACCACACATCCATCATAGTTGCAAGGTCCTAAAATACATGATTTAAGCTATAAAAACATGCAACATCGAGAATTCAACATTATTCATAAAATCGGCTAACTCTAAGTACTTAGATGCAAAAGTTGAGTTAAAATGCATGTAATGAGGCCTTGAAATATACAATATTTTGTGCTCATCAACCTACAATCACACGAATCTCCATTAAATGTTAGTTTAAACGCATTTTCCCCCATTTTTACCACAAAAGCAAGTATAAATGGGTGCAAAGAGATACATGATATGCAAAATATTCTATGCTCATCACACCCCCCCAACTCGAGTTTTTCTAGTCCCTAGCAAACTTTACTTCCAAACCATAATGCATAAAAATTAAACAATCCATTCATCCAAGACAATTCACCAAACAATCAAAATACTCAAATCATAATGCAATTAAGTAAATGAACTTGGGCAAAATGGAACAAGTCAAATGTGGTTCTTTCATTAATTACTCTGAAAAGTTCAGTACAAAGATTTGAAATCAAAAACAAGACGGCCTATAATCCTAGAGACTCTTCTACTAGGCTGACAACCCTAAATCCTATATGCAACTACATAAAGCAATAAGAAACCAAACTGATCCCCCTACTGCTCATCATCATCTCCCGACTCCTCATCATCATCACCCTCCTCATTAGACTCCTCCACCTCTAAAGTAGTAGAACCCATAGGGGACGAGGTGGATGGCCCGACAGTAGAAGGTGGAGGCATATCGGGGATCGGCTCTCTAGGAAAAGTCTTCTCATACATCCTGGTCATCATAAACGAGAGCTGCTGCATAGTCCCACTGAGATCATCCAGCCTCCCCTCCATAGCGTCTAGGCGCTGAGAAACTGTGCGAGGCGAGGCAGTGGTGGATGGTTCGGCCGTGGATGGCTCAGCTCTCGATGCCCTTGCCCTCTCCTCTCTCTGTGCCACCCCTCCGCTCATTGCCGATCTCTTTATACTACTCGATTTCCCGATGGCTCCGAACTGTGGGGGCAAAATACATCTGTAGGGCAACCCTTCACCTTGTAGTGGAGGAATATTCTGGTCACAAGGTTGGAAAATGGGAGGTTCGCCTTCGGCTTGCTAGCTTGGGCGTACTCCTTCATGACCTCCCAGATCATAAGGGCAATGTCCATCCATTTCCCTGTCATGAAGGCATGGAGTAAGGACAACTTCTCTTCCCTCGGGGGTCTTCTCCGCTCCCCGAGGTAGCAAGTTATAGCGCAACACCTTATTCATCACCCCATACAAATGTTTGAGCATCTCGACTTGGATTTTTCTCGGGTCCTCATACATCAATTGCACATACTCCGGGAGTGATTTCCTCCCTTGGACGTTGTGTGGGAAGACCGGGGTATTAGGAGGAGGTCTCTCATACTTCATCAAGTCCGCAATCAATCCCGGAGTAATCTCCAATACCTTCCCCCTCACACTCGTCCTAAGCACAAACAAGTCCTCGTCCGCCACCTTTAACCATTGGTAAAAATTTCTACACATACCAAGGGTGTACCCACTTACGGGTGATGAGCACATAATATTGCATATTTGAAGGGCTCATTACATACATTTTAACTCAACTTTTGCATTTAAGTACTTAGAGTTAGCCGAAATTATGAATAATGTTGATATTTTGATGTTGCAAGTTTTTATTGCTTAAATCATGTATTTTAGGACATTGCAACTATGTTGGATGTGTGGTGAAGGCATGGACAAAATACATGAAGAATTGGAGGCTTAAAAGTGAAGAAATCAAGAAGGCATTGGTGCTTGGGAACAAGGGCACCAGCTGCAGCAACAATTGGAAGCACTGCCTCGGAATTCCTCCATTTTGACCATGATCTACGCAGAATTTGGAAAAGTTCAAAACATAAAAGTTGTAGATATGGGTGTATTCTGTTTGGTGTCAAAATTTCAGCCCAATCCAACGGTTATATAAAGAGTTATTCCGATTATACCGAAGGTGGTCCAGTGCAGAAAAACAGTACCGGTACTCGGTACCGGTACTCCGGACCTTCTGGTCGCGAAAACAGCCTGTAACTCAACTTTGAGGCTTGGGGGTCCCACCTACACTTCTCCCATGCCTATCCCAACATTTCCTTACACATTTGCAGGCCTCCTACACTCAAGTGGAAGACTTTGAAGGCCAATGCATTGATGGAGGATGGGAGAGAAGTGGGCTGCCAGGGCTATGATCTCCTAGCCTGTCAAGCCATCCATTCAGCCCTCTCTTGATGGGAGCTCGTACACACAGCTAGGGGGGAGCCTCTTGGATGTTTTGGCAAGTCTCCACACTCAATATATTCAACATTACACACACATTGTATTAGTTAGTTGGCTACCTAAGCTTAGGAGTAGATGTAGAAAGCTCCAAGGTTGAAGATGATGAATAGTAATTTCGTTTTTGCATTTTCTTCATCCATGTCATTGCTGTAAGCTACATTCCTCTTGTAATCTTCATTTCTTACATTGTAATCTCCTTTATTTCAAGTATATTGCAAGTTAATTACATGTTCTTCATTTCACCATTTATGCTTTCAAGTTCTTCATTTTTAGCTTAAAATGGGTATTGCATATTTTCCTTCATAGCTTTAGATTTCTTGCTTCAAGTTAAGTTTCATGCTTTAAATCTCCATTTCTCTTCCATGTCCATCTACATTATGCTTGTCTTGCATTTTTAATATGAGTAGCTAGGATTTAAGTTGGTTAATCCAAGGGAAAATTCCTCTTGGGAATACCATTTTCAACTCTTCTTCATTCCTCCCTTTAGAGTCAAATGGTTCGGTTTGACGGGGTTGAGAGTGGATGAGTTGGTGAGCCTTTGATATTCCATAGGCCTAGTCACGGTTTATGCTTAGATACTCACCAATCTCGTCCCTAGCTTCCCCCGAATCAATCGTTCATTCATGCTCAATCGGAGGAAGTCTTTGAGTTGATTTGGTATTCCCATTGGAATGAACCCTTTGGATTAGCCAACACTTGCTTTATTTGCATTTTCATTTACAAACCAAACACAAAACTCAAACAAAAGATTTTACATTTTCTTTTCACTTTTGCAAAATCACTTTCACAAAACTCCCTTTCCTTCCCTGAGGAGACGACCTTGGAATACTCTTCCAAGTAAAACACCGACAACGAAAGACTCCTTGCGATTGGGGAACACTTTTGTTCACCACACACGCATTTCATTTCATAACATTTTGTTCATCACATTTCCATTCACATCCATTTTGTTGTTGTTTCCTATCTTCTTGCATCATCCGGAGGGAGAGTGACACTCCCCCATCACTATAAGCCACATACACACATTGAGGGTGAGGGTGATGTTAAGCGGTTAGGAAACAACACCGCATTTCCAATCAATCAACGGGCTCCAACCAAAATATCTATTCCGTGTCCCTCAATCACCTGGACAACTTTGTCATTTGGCCCGAGGGTGGGTTTGTCCACATGACACTCGCACGTCACACTCTTCTCCTCAATGATTTTCGTGCGAGCATCGTTCCTTTGTTTCTTCCTTCTCTCCCCTCCACTCCCACTTCCACCACTGGGCCCTACCATTATCCGCTTACGGGATCCCATTCCCGCGGGTGGTGGAGGACTTGGCCTCGTTTGCTTGCTTTGGGCCATGAAAAGCAAAAACACCCCTAGGGCCACAAAAGGTAAAATCCAACACCACACTTCATCAAATAAATCAAAAGATACTCTAGCATACTTACCCAATCGAGCCATGGCATTGGATTCCAAGCTCTTGGTGAGAATTTGGTTTGTTTTTTTTTTTTTTTATGGATTTGGAGGATTTTGTGAGAAAAGGAGGATTTTTGTGGGAGGATTTAGATGAAAATGCAATTAATCACAATGAAATCCAAACTTCGGAAGTTTAATCGGGGGATTTGAAAAATGGGTAGAGTTTCTATGAGGATTGGAGAAGTTTTGAGGGAGAGGAGAGGTTTTCTAAGGTGGAAAGGAGTGGCAAACATGAAGGGTTATTGACAGCTATCTATCCAATGTACACCCAAGTGCAGGTGGTCAAGCTGTAGTAATAATCCGGTTTGAGTCCGGAGTCGAATCCACAGGGATCTTTTGTTGATATTTCTAAGGTAAGCAGTGGTAGAGACCTTTTGGGGGTAACATTTTTTTGATTTGGATTTGCTGTGAGATGTGGGTTTTGCTGGACAGAATATAAGATTCTTTCCAGGAGATTTTCTTAACAAATTAGGAAATGAATGTTAATAAAAAAAAAGAGTCACTCTTTAGTGCAAGGATCTGGACATGTAGTTAGTTATCCGGTTTGTCATAATTGTGCTTGATAACTCAATTAACTCCCGTGTTAACAGTAAGTTAATCAGAAGATAAAGATGGATTGTGAGAATTAAGAACATGATTTCGATGTCTTTCTAGAAGTTTACAAGCATTGCCTGTGCCGAGACTTAACCCGTCTACAAACAATCAAGTGTTTCTACAAGACATCCAATCATGATATTAATAGTCCATTCTTTTTAGTGAAGTACAATAAGGGGGGAGATTGAAGGGTAGTCATGAGGATCTAGCCGGGGTACTTGCCTTGAACTGATGAGTCTTTCTATGCAGGAGTCATCCATGTCATAGAAAGGGCTCACAATTATACAAAGTACCTTAGCTTTGCTAGATGCAATCAATCATCCGATAATAGGGGAAAATAAACGTTAAGCATAAAAGAACATTGCACAAATATAATTCCCGAATAACTTATACATGCCCTTCTCCTCTTACTAAAGAGTGAATGAGAAACTACTCACTCTTCATGGCTTGGGTAAAGCTAGAAAAGTGAGTGATGCTCATCCCTCCAAGTGGAGAACTTTAAAAGATAGAGTAACACAAATACGGAGCAAATCTTCCCCAAAGAATGGGTGAATCACGTTCCACCCTTCACGGCTTTGATCAAGCTCTAGAAAAGTGGAAGAGTTTCACTCTTCTAAGAAAGAAGGAAGCTCAAGCAATGGAAGTGAAATGCATGAACAATTAAAGTAGAAGAAAGCTAGTCACATTTGGAGGGTGGCTTCCTCAACCAAAGATTGGAGGGTTGCTTCCTCAACCAAGATGGGAGCTATCTCTCTTCTATGCATGAGAATTGAAAGCATAGACATAAACATAAGCATAAAACTACTGCTATAACAAGCAAGAGATGTTGGACTAAAGCCAAACTAATCTCTAAAATAAATACTTCATAAGGAAAATGAACTAACTACAATGAAAGTGGGAGTCTAAGCCTCCATCACTATGCTACTTCCTACAATGCTTTACTCCTCAAGCTCTCCAACAAGGGGAGTATTTATAGGCAAGATGAGGAGGTAGGGGGGGGGTGAAAGAATAGTGTTTGCCGCCCAAGTCCAAGTGAACAGTCAACAACTCAGCAGCCAGTCTGTGGATGACGTTCGAACGTGAGTTGGCGTTCGAACGTTCTTTCTGTTTTTGCACTGAGGTCGTTCGAACGTTGCTTCTGTTTTGGCACTGAGGGCGTTCGAACGCCAGATCTGCTCTGACCCCTTTCACTCGAGTGATCTGTAGGTCCCCTGTGAAGTGCAGTACCAACTCTCTGCAGTGGTCTGGTCTTCAATCCACTCAAGTGCACGTTCGAACGTGAGTTGGCGTTCGAACGTGACACTCAAGTACTTCAGAGTTCCAGTCTTCTTTCCTAACTGCCACACGCCATCTCTTCAGCATCTAAGTCTGCTACAGTGTCTTGTTTGACGTTCGAACGTGAGTTGCCGTTCGAACGTGGTGACAGTGTTCCAAGCTTCTCCAATTTTGGGCTATAATGTACTGGCACTGCATCCAAGTGTGGTACTTGTTGTTTTTGGGTCCTTGTTCAGTTTAGGGCCTGAAATGACATCACTTAAACTCCATTAAAGTACAATTAGTCTTAAAATGTCATAATAATATGTCAAGTTTAAGTACTAATCAGTTATGCCAAAAATCTAAACTTAAACCCTCGTTTTTTTGAATTCTAGGCAAAACCTACCGGTAGGTTTTGTGCACTGGAAAAAATCTACCGATAGGTTTATGCAAACTTCTACTGGTAGGTTTTAGTCTTTTTCAAAATTTTCCATGTACTCTGGTTTTCACCTCCACTCCAGATTTATTCAACTCCTACACATTCTAATGACCTTTTTACAACCTCAACTCCACCAAAACCCTGAGCCACGCTTGTGAACCATGAATGAGTGACCATGCCCAACTTCATTTACGAAATTGCAATGTGATTTGAGTTTTTGATGCTTTCAAAACACATGACATGGCATTCTAAATTCAACAAACAAAATGAACATGAAACATATAAAGCACAAATTGAAATACCAAAGGCATTGCTTCTTAATATCTAAAGTTTGAGCAATATTCCCTATCCTACAAGCACAGGGCTATTCGATAAAAATTCTCAAACCCCGAACTAAGCACAAATGAGCTTCACCATGGCTTTAAATGCTATTCTAGAGTATACACCTACACATTCATTTTCAAACTCGTATGTGTGTGAAATGCACATGTAATTTCAGCATTTACTCAACGAAATTCACATTCACTCAGCTATCCAAATTCAGTTCGATGCAAAAATCGCCAAGTGTTTCTCTCAAAATTGAATATTCTATGATTATCCTGGCATGCTCTCCATGTGTATATGTGAGATAGATTCTTGTGCACAAATCAAATGCCCACATATAATCCCAACATGATGTGCATGCATAACAAATGAAATGATCTTGGCATAATCTCATGAATGGAATGTTAGGGCATTATATAGCAAAACTAACGTTTCTTTTTCATTAAAGGTATGCTTTCACCATACTTTCTCAAGATCATTTAGGGCTTTCATGGGTTGTAATGAGGCCTTGGGGTGATATTTAGGGTAAGTGAAATGAAGGGTAGAGGGAGACAAAAAGGGTTATTCCGAAGGTATGACCTTTATTATAAAAAATCTCATTTTTGTGGAATTTTCAACTTTACACCTTCATGTTAACTTTTTGTCTCTTTTTTTTATTCTTTTCTTTTCTTTTCTTTTCAACCCCTTTTTCTTGGGCTTTTTTTTTTCTCTTTTTCATTCAAAATTTGAATTTAGCACCATTTATCCCTTTTTGGGTTTCCTCACCACATTTCCTTTCCTTTATGATCAATCACAGTCAGTTCTCAGAACAACCAAGGTGTGATAAATTTTTATCATTTTACACTGGTTTGGTCAATTGTGTGGCATGGAAACGAATTTTCAAATAAGGCTTAATCACGGCACTATGGATAATTTTTTCCAAGAAAAGGGCTAAGGCTCAAAGCTTTTCAAAGATGGTCTAAGATCATTTCTAGATAAGCATGGGGAGGCATATTGGCATTTCAAGACAAAGTCAATCAACTATCCACATGCACTCTAACCAAAGCAAGCATAATGAAATTATTGAACAGATTTTGAATTTGAAAAATTGTTCCCTTGAGTAAATGTAAGTTCCCTCCAACAAGGATTGACACTAAAACTCACACGGGTACTTATTTCATCTCTACTATGCATGTCAAGCTCTAAAATGTGAATCCAATCCGTAAATTGCCAAAATTATACATTCATGGTGCACTATGGTTGAGTTCAAAAGAAAACACATATGTGATACTCAGGCATAGGATAGACTTCTATGATGTGCTCATATATTCAAAGTTCAAAGTAAAGATCTCAATATCATTAAATTCATAACACTTTGAATACGGGAATATGATTCAACATTCAGATATTTTTCACAAAAATTTTCAAAATTTTCACATATTTTGCAACTATTCTACAAAAAAATTAGGTCAAATATGTGAATGGTGAATTTCACCACAAAATGGTATTATCAACAAAAAATTTGGTGTATCATACAAATGGTGCACCTCACCCCCCTCAACTTGAACTATGCATTGTCCTCAATACAACAAAAAGATATGGAATGCAATGATGGACTTAAAAAAATAAAGTAGGGTTAGAGAACACCTCACAATGAGCTTTGACAAAAACACCACAATCTGCACATTTGAAGAAAGAACACTATACACAGATGAAAGTAAGTTAACAAATTAACTAGCAAAGTAAATGATAAAAGAAAGTGAATGTACACTAAAAGCTACTTGAACAGTTGTTCCTCAACAAGGTCCGAGTAAACTAGATCCACCAACTCTTCCTCCACCATTTGAATCCCAAAACCCTGGAAGAATGGTTTAAGTCTTTGGCCATTGACCTTGAATATTTTGCCATCTTCGGGGTTTGTTATTTCCACGATTCCATTAGGGTAGGCCACCTTGACAAGATAGGGGTCATCCCAATGTGATCATAGTTTCCCTTGGAAAATTGAGAGTCGAGAATTATACATGAGCACTTTTTGTTCGGGCTCAAATGTCTTTCTCACAATGGATTTTTCATGAAAAATCTTTGCCCTTGCTTTGGAAATTTTTAAGCTCTCATATGCATCTCTACGGATTTCCTCCAATTCATTCAACTTCAACTTCCTATTTTCTCCGGCTATTATCAAATTGAAGTTCAAGGTTTTAATGGCTCAATATGCCTTGTGCTTCATCTCTACTGGCAAGTGACAAGCCTTACCATATACTAGCCTATAGGGAGACATACCTAGGATGGTCTTGTAAGCGGTGCGGTAAGCCACAAGGCATCGATCAACCTAAGTGACCAATCCTTTCGATTTGGGTTCACCGTTTTCTCTAGTATGTTTTTGATCTCCCTATTGGCCAACTCAGCTTGATCATTAGTCTGTGGGTGATAAGCGGTGGACACCTTGTGTGTTACGCCATATTTATGCATTAAGGAAGCAAATGGTCTATTGCAAAAATGAAACCCACCGTCACTTATCATTGCACGAGGTACCCCAAACCTTGAAAAAATGTTTTCTTTTGAAAACTTGACCACAACTCGATGGTCATTGGTCTTGGTTGGGATAACCTCTATCCACTTGGACACATAGTCCACTGCCAGTAGGATATAGAGGTAGCCAAAAGACATAGGGAATGAATCCATGAAATCGATGTCCCAACAATCAAATATTTCAATGACTAGCACGGGGAAAAGGGGCATCATGTTCCTATGGGTCACACTTACCAACCTTTGACACCTATCACACTCTTTACAAAATGAAACACAGTCTTTAATTAAAGAAGGCCAATAAAAACCGGATTGCAAAACCTTAGCCGAAGTTTTCTTGGAGGAGAAGTGGCCACCGTATGCCTCAGAATGGCAGAAGGAAAAGACATACCGTTGTTCATTTTCAGGTACACATCTCCTCATAACTTGATCTGGGCAATACTTGAATAGGTACGTGTTGTTGAAGTAGAAGTACTTTACATCTGCCATGAATCTTCGTTTGTCCTCCGGGCTCCAATACGGTGGTATTTGTCCTGTGACAAGATAATTACAAATGCCAGCATACCACGGACAAACAGAATGAATATAAAATAAATGCTCATCAAAAAAAGAATCAGGGATAGGGATGTGCTCTTCGGCATCTTGGACGACAAGTCGTGACAAATGGTACGCCACCACATTCTCGACTCCTTTCTTGTCTTTGATGATCAAGTTGAATTCTTGAAGGAGGAGGATCCATCTAAGGAGTCTCGATTTCGCGTCCTGCTTAGACAACAAATACTTCAAAATAAAGTGATCAGAATAGACTACAATAGGTGAACCAATGATGTAAGACCTAAATTGTCCAATGCAAACACTACGGCTAGCAACTCTTTTCGATGGTAGTGTAATTCATTTTTGCTTCATTTAGAGTCTTACTAGCATAGTATATTACATATGACCTTTTTTCCTCCCTTTGACCTAGCACAATGCCGACCACGTAATCACTCGCGTCGCACATGAGCTCAAATGGTATTTCCCATTTGGGTGGTCGCATGATTGGAGGTGAAGTGAGCATGCTTTTGAGTTTTTTAAAAGATGCCTCACAATCATCCGACCACACAAAGGGAACATCCTTTACTAGCAAATTAGTCAAGGGTCTTGGCAATGCACTAAAATCTTTTATGAATCTACGATAAAAACCGGCATGGCCAAGAAACGACCTAATATCCTTGACGACTTTTGGAGTGGGGAGGCTGGAAATCGCTTCCACCTTGGATTTGTCTACTTCAATCCCCTTCGCGGACACGATGTGCCCAAGCACAATTCCTTGGGTCACCATGAAGTGGCACTTCTCCCAATTTAGCACCAAGTTATTTTCTTCACATCTTTTTAGCACTCTCTCCAAATTTTTCAAGCAACTCTCGAATGAGTCCCCAAACATGGAAAAGTCATCCATGAACACTTCCACAATTTTGTCCACTATATCGCTAAAAATTTCCATCATGCATCTTTGAAAAGTTCCTGGGGCATTGCACAACCTGAATGGCATTCGGCGGTAGGCAAAGGTACGAAAAGGGCACGTGAATATGGTCTTCTCTTGGTCCTCCAGAGCAATCTCTATTTGGTTGTAGCCGGAGTAGCCATCCAAGAAGCAATAAAAAAGATGTCCGGCTACTCTCTCCAACACTTGGTCAAGGAATGGCAAGGGGAAGTGATTTTTTCTTATACATGAGTTGAGTTTCCGATAGTCGATACAAACTCTCTAACCGGTGACCACCCTTGTCGGAATCAACTCATTCTCCTCATTTGGTACCACAGTGACCCCCAACTTCTTTGGCACTACTTGGGTGGGACTAACCCATTTACTGTCAGCAATTGCAAAGATAATGCCCACATCAAGTAGTTTGAGCACTTCATCTCTCACCACATCCTTCATGATAGGATTTAGCCTCCTTTGTGGTTGTCGGGACGGTTTGGAGTCTTCCTCTAAAGAGATTCGGTGGGTGCAAGTGAGGGGGCTAATCTCCTTGATATCGACAATTGTCCAACCGATTGCTCCCTTATGCCTCCTCAACACCTGTAATAAATCATCTCCTTGCCTTGGCTCTAAAGAAGAGCTTATCACCACCGAGAATGTATGGTGCTACTCTAAAAATGCATACTTGAACGTAGAAGGTAGTGGCTTCAACTCCAAGATTGGTGTTTGCACGGTTGATGGAAGAATTTTCATCTCTTGTAGTGGAATTTCCTACCCCTTGCAAACTTTTTGGCTGCTCATCTTCATCAAAATCTTCCTCCTCCAACTTTGATTTGCAAAGTAGTTCTATATGGTCCTCCAGCAAGGTGTCAATCCGATTGACCTCATGCACTTCCTTATCATCACCCGATTGTTTGCACAAGTTGAATACATTAAGATCTATCGTCATGTTCCCAAAAGTATGCTTCATTAGTTTATTCTTGCAATTTATCACAGCATTAGATGTAGCAAGGAAAGACCTACCTAGTATGACAGGAATTTGTGAACTAGGATTAGCAACCGGATGAGCATCAAGTACAATAAAGTCAACGGGAAAATAAAAATTATCTACTTGAACTAAAACATCCTCAACTACCCCCTTAGTGTTCTAACACTTTGATCCGCCAATTGAAGAGTGATTGGGGTTGGCTTCAACCCTTCAAGTTATAATTGTTGGTACACCAAAAAGGGTAGGAGGTTGACACTTGCTCCCAAGTCTAGTAGTTCTTGCTCCACACAGCAATTCCCTATGGTTATGGCAATGGTAGGGCAGCCAAGATCTTTAAACTTGGCTGGTGTGTTGGTCCTCAAAATGAAACTCACTTGCTCCATGAGAAATGCCTTCTTATACACATTCATTTTCCTCTTCACAGTGTACAAGTCTTTCAAAATCTTTGCACATGAAGGTATTTGCTTGATGGCATCAAGGAGCAGAATGTTTATCTTCACCTGCTCAAAACATTTCAATAATATCCGAATAGTTAGCAAGTTTAGCCGGTGGCTTCAAACGTTGGGGAAAATGGGCCGGAATAGGACAATCATGCACATTCAAATCAATAATTTTTTTCTTTTCAAGTGTCTCACCCTCGTCGGAGTTGCCCTTAGTCTCTTTTTCATTTGCCAATGTGGCTTTGGTTGAGACTTTTGGCAAAATAATTTTTATCAATTTGTTTGCCACTCCTAAGGGTGGTGACTTCCTTGAGTTGCTCACAATCTCCTTGGTAGACTCGGACGACTCGATCACAGGTTGACCCCTTGGGTTTTATTGGGGTTGAGCGGAAAATTTCCTTTTCTCTTGTTGAGATGACCCTATGGCATTGATCAATTTAGTGATTTGAGTTCGGATATCATTAAAAGCGGCTGCATTTTGGTTGTTGATTGTTTTTTGGCTTTGAATGAATTAGTGCACGACATCCTCCAAATTCTTTTTGTGAGGAGGTTGGTAGGTAGGTGGGTTGGATGGTCTTTGTTGATCAAACCCTTGTTGGGGTGGGTTTGGGGAAAACTCTTGTTGATTGGACCATGGGTATTGGGAGCTAGACGAGGGGCCACGACCATAGTAGGATTGGTTTTGCTTAGGTGGAATGGGAGGCGACATTGAGCTAGACCCATGAGGAGTAGGGTTGTTATTCTTCCAACTAAAGTTCGGGTGATTACTCCAACCCAGATTATATGTATTGGAGTGTGGAGAGAATGATTGCCTACTTTGGATGAAAGCATTCACTTGCTCATGATAAACCTCTTTGAGTGTCGGAATGTTTGGGCACTCCGAGATAGAATGCTCAACACTTTCACATATAGAGCAACACCCCTCGGCCTTGGTAATGTTAGACACCTCATGCCTCCTATTCACTTCTAGACTCTCCACCTTGCGGGACAATTTTGTGATTTTGGCAAGTAAGTCTTCTTGGTCACGCAAATTATACACCCCTCCCCCACTTGGTTGACTACCCAGAGAGGACCTTGGCGGGATCTGTGATATCCCATGATTGAACATTTTATACCAATGTATTGAAGTACTAAAGAGCCTCATCGGGATACTTGTTTAGAAACTCTCCGTTGCACATCATGTCTATGAATTGTCGATGGCCAGGTATAATTCCTTCATAAAAGAAACTCACCAATTTCCATGGTTCGAATTCATGATGTGGAATGGATTGTAGCAAATCTTTGTATCGATCCCAACATTGATAAAAACTGCTCATTGGGTTTTTCCAAAAAATATTGAATTTGTCTCTTAAGAACAGTGGTTTTGGGCACCGGAAAAAATTTGTTTAAAAATTCGGAAAGTATTTGTGCCCAATAACTTATCGATCGAGGTTTCAATGAGTTTAACCAAGTTTTAGCTTTGTCTTTGAGGGAGAGGGAAATAATTCCATGCGTGACATGTCTTCCATTGCATGATTTGTGATGAATGTTGCAACAATTTCCTCAAATTCTTTAATGTGTAAATAAGGATTTTCTCTTTCAATTCCATGGAATTGAGGAAGTAGTTGTAACATTCTCGGTTTAACAAGGAAGCCATGGGCTTGTACTAGTAGAAGTATGCAAGGGGGAGTGGTGCTTCGGGTTGGTTGGAGATAATCCCTCATTGACCTCGCCGGATGATCAATTGGGATATTATTTCCTTCATTTCTTGGAGAGGGGAATTGCATTCGGGGGTTTGGCATTCTAGGGTTTTGCATTCCCCCGCCACTTGGAATATTAGCACCATTATCCCTGAAATTGTCTCCGGCATCCTCAGGTGGGTCTTGATCTAGATTCATGTTTGGTCCTAGGGCACGTCTCACTAGTCTATTTTGATCGTCTCATCCCCACATACAAAAACACTATCTACAATTGCAAGAACAAGTATACACAAATATGTACAAAGGAGCAACGTATCTCGGCCCGTGATGAGAATCATGAGACTTACCTCCGTTGTCCGAAATCACCTTCTAATTCAACGCTTAGCCTTCCCCGGCAACGGCGCCAAAAATGCTTGAATCGGTTCACCCTAATCTCCAAACATGATCCCAGTTGTGTGTGTATGGCCTATACGAATAGGTGAGTGTCACTCTCCCTCGGGTTAGATGCTAAAAAAGGGAAAAATCGTGTGTGTGAGTGAAAACATGTGTGTGTGTGCAAAAATGCTCCCCAAGCGAAGAGAGACTTGCAATGTCGTGTTTTACTTGGAATGGGTATTCCAACGTCGTCTCCTTAGGGAATGAATGTCAAATTGTTGTGAAGGGTGATTTGTAAAGAAATGAAAATGAGAAAATCTTTTGAATTGTGTTTTGGTGAGTGGTGTTTTGATAAAAATGCAAGAAAGCAAGGTTGGCTAATCCAAAGAGGCTATTCCAATGCGAATGTCAAATCAACTCAATTCATTCAACCAATGGTGTCTCGATGTTTGATTGATTCGTAGGAAGTGAGGGACTAATGTGGAGGTGTAGGCTCAAGCATACCCCGTGACAAGTCTACGGTGTATCAAGACCTCACAACCACATCCGCACTCAACCTAGTCAAACCAAACACTTTACACTATGAGGAAGAATGGAAGAGAGTTGATTTCACATACCCAAGAGGAAATTACCCTTGGATTAGCCAACTAAAAGTCTAGCTACTCATAGTCAAAGCAAGAACATACACAATGTAAAGAGACATGGTGATGAAATAAAGCTTTAAACTTGTATTGATGCAAGAAGAGATTAAACTACAAAAGCAAATTCATTTCATACCCAAAATATAAAGCTTGGAAAGAAAAACCCAAATGTAGACATGAAATTACAAGAACATGAAGCTAGACTTGATTTCACTTGAAATAAATGAGAGTAAAGTGCAAGATGTAAAGATTACAAGTAATTTAAAGCTTACTACAATTGCAATTGTGGAGGAAATACAAAAACCTAACTTTCTCTCTCTAAAACTTCATCTTCTTCCTTGGAGCTTCTCTCTCTAAACTTGTGTAAAAATTGAATAATGTTGTAAAGCTTGGTCCAATTTCATTCATACCCCTTCCATGGTCTGTGAGAGCTGACTTTGAATGAGTGGGAAGGGAGTAGACACTTCAACAAGCAAGGATAAGCCTAGCATGCACCTCCCATGCCTTCACCAACTACCCTTCTTCTCTTTCATACCTCTCCTATGCTTTCTCTTCCAAAATCAGATTTTAGGTGTAAGAGATCATCATAGTGTGTCAAAGATGTCAGGGCATGTGTGGGGTGACAAGAGGTGGGCCCCCAAAATAGGTGGAGTCGTGTTTGCAAGCTTATGGTGTTTCTGGGAAAAACTTACTCGTAGAACGATCAAAAACCTACCAGTAGGTTTTTTCCAGTAAGCAAAATCTACCGGTAGGTTTTGGCAGGGGCTGAGGTAGAAGAATTCCAGTGCACTTCTCCTACCGGTAGGTTTTTGCTGATTTCTACCGGTAGGTTTTGGGGTACTTCTACCGGTAGGTTTTCTCCTATTGTGGCATTTTCTTGGTCTCTTGATGTCCTGAGCCATCTGTTAAGTCTTTCCTTCTTCTCCATTGCCTTTAAGCACTTGATGGGAAGCTTAATACATGCCCTTACCTGCTCTTTACCTACAATCACATGAATCTTCATTAAATGTGAGTTTAAATGCATTTTTTCCCATTTTTACCACAAAATAAAGTATAAATGGGTGCAGAGAGATACATGATATGCAATATTCTATGCTCATCACTGACTCATGTGAATAGGCATTCCAGGAGTTGAAGAGGAGACTTACTTCAGCTCCTATTCTGGTAGTTTCGGAGAGGGGACAGAGGTACATAGTGTATTGTGATGCCTTTAAAGACGGATTCGGGCGTGTTTTGATGCAGTCTGGGAGGGTGATAGCTTATGGTTCTCGGTGATTGAGCAAAAACAGTCCTATTCCTAACCCCTTAAGTACTATCCCCCAAAGTGTATGTGTGATGTATATTCAAACGGGAAGGGAGGGTCACGCTCCCTTGGGATAGTGTCAAAAGAAAGGGCAATAGGAAAGGAAATAGGTTGGTGGAAGTGTGATATGTGAATGCACAAAAATGCTCCACAATCGCAAGGAGACTTTCGTGGGTCGTCTTTTACTTGGTGGTATTCCAAGGTCGTTTCCACGAGTAAGGAAGTAAACCAATTTGAAAGTGATTTTGGGAAAAGAAAATGTAAAATTCTTGTCATTGGAAATTGTTTGGTGAAGTGTGTTTTGGTGAAATTAGAATGAGAAAACAAGTGTTGGCAAGTCCAAGAGGTCACTCCAATGGGTATACTATCTCAACTCAAATCACTCCTCCGATTGAGCATGAATGAACGGTTGATTCACGGAAAGCCGAGGATGATGTTGGTGAGTATCTAAGCATAAACCGTGACTAGGCCTACGGATTATCAAAGACTCACCGAATCATCCACCTTCAATCCGGTCAAACCGAACCATTGGACTCTAAAGGGAGGGAGTAGAAAGAGTTGAAATGGTATACCCAAATGGGTATTCCCCTTGGTCTTGCCAACAAAAGGATTTAGCTACTCATACTTGAAATGGAAATGACAATGTAAAGATAAAGCATTGTAAGGATATGGAGTTTTGAAGTAACTAAGTGCAAGAACTCATAGACTAGAAGTGAATGAAATGAAAATCCATTTTGTATCTATGAACATGAACAACTTGGAAGCATTAATGGTAGAACTTGAAGGAGAGCATTAAACTAGCAATGAACATAAGGGAGAATAACATTCATGACATTTAATGAAAGTCTAAAGGTTCATATCATTGATTACAAGACAATGTAGTAGAAGAAATGCAAGAATCGTAACTTTCTCTCTCTAAAACTACTATTCATCGTCTTCTTCGCCTGGAGCTTCTCTCTCTATTTCCTATTCAATGCTATGGAAGAATGCTGATCATTGGAGAGATTTGCCTCCCAAAAACCGTGCCTGTTGTGGTCCTGTAACTCCCTGAAGTGACCCCCATCAGTAGGGTGCAGCCTGGATGACCTGGACAGGGGTGTGCAGAGTTTGTCCACACACCCAGCTCCTCCTCTCCTCTCTCTCTTCATTTAAAACTATAGCTCTAGAGTTCAGAGGAAGGTGTGGGCCTGATGAACAGTGTTGTGGGCGTGTCAGAGGAGTGTGGGAGCATTTATGGTGGGACCCTCGAGGAAGCAGAGCAGATCTGCAGAATCTGGGCTTGTCAGGCAAATAGTACCGGTACTGAGTACCGGTACCATACAGTACCGGTACTGAGTACCGGTACTTTGTACTCCAGTAGGTTTGGCGTACCGGTACTGAGTACCGGTACTATTCTGCATCCTTGTCTGAATCTTCTGATTTCTTTGCTCCTGAGCTGTCCCCAAGTTATCTTTTCATATCTTTTCATCCCAAGTGGTATGGGCAGGCCTTAACAAACCATATTTAGCTCATTTCAACTGCAAACACAAAATATTGACGTTAAGACTTCAATCATCATAACTCATATCATTTAATCTTCAAAAACAAGTGAACTGAGCTGATTAGCACCTTAAAATATACAAAGTTTTGTGCTAATCACACCCCCCCAACTTAGGTTTTGCTAGTCCCTTAGCAAAAGATTCACTCCCCTTATTTTCCACAATTTGATCCATCATGCCCGAGTCATTATCAAAATTGCAAAGTGATTTAAGACTTTGATGCATTCAACATACAGGGAATGGATTTCTATTCTTTAATTATCAAAATGAATATCCCAAAATGAAAATACGGATTCAAACAACACACATAGTTCTAATCCTTTTCAAATATCAAAAACTTGAGCAATATTCCCTCATTCTTGCAAGCATGGAGTTATTTAACAAATTTCTCAAATGATTGAACTAGGCTAACATGAGCAACCCATAGTTTTAGATACTAGTCTAAAGTATGCACCTACACATTCATTTTCAACTTGCGTGTGTGTGAATTAAACAAGTAATTTGAACAGTTACACAACAGGATTCACATTCGAATAGCTGGACAAATTCAGCTTCAATGCAAAACTCACCAAGGGACACTCTTAGCAATGAAATACACTCAAGTTATCCTGGTATGCACTCCATGTGTACATGTGAGATAGAGTCTTGTGTTCAAAACAAAATGTGCTCACATTAATCCAAAAATGAAGTTAATAAATGAAAATTGAAGCGAACTTGGCATAGTCTCATGAACAGAATATTAGGGCATTAGGTAGTAAGACTAAACTCATCATTCCCTTTGAAATTATGCACCTCCCAACTTCTCTAGATCACTTAGGACTTTAAGGGTTATAATGGGGCCTTGGGGTGGTATCTTAGGAAAATGAAACGAAGGATATAGAGTAACAAAGAGGGTTGTTCCGAGTGAGAGACTTTTATTCTAGAAAAACACTTCCCTTTTCATGGGATTTTGATTCTCACCCCGTCACCACATTCTTCGTTTCTTTTTTTCTTTTTATCCTTAACATTTTTCTTTTCTTCTTCTCACCCCCCTTTTTTTTTCTTTTCTTGGATTTTCATTCTTTTTCCATTCAACTCTTTTGAGTTTCAACATCATTTATCCCTTTTGTTTGAGTTTCCACACCATACTTCCTTTTCTTTTACGATCAATTCATATCCCGCTCTAGGAACAACCAAGGTAAGGTAGATATTTATCATTTTCATTGGCTTGGTCAATTGTGTGGCATAGAAACAAATTTCAAATAAGCTCAATCACGGCACTAGGGATAATATTTGCCCAAGAAAAAAGTTAAAGACTCAAAATTTTCAATGATGGCCTAAGATCACTTCCAGGTCCGCATGGGAGGGCATTGTATGTTCAAGACAAATCAGTCTACTATCCAAATGCACTAACCAACACAAACATAATGAGACTATTGAACAACTTGACAAAAAAAATGTTCTTTGAGTGATTGTAAATTCCCTCCAAAAAGGATTTGGCACTAAAGCTCTCAAGGGTCTTTACTCATCTCCACTACTTATGTCAAGCTTAAAAACATGAATCCAATCCGTAAATTGCCAACTTACACATTCAAGAGTCACATACAGTTGAGTTCAAAAATCAATACATAAATGATACTCATGCATAGGATCAACTTCCATAGAATACTCATGTGCACAAAGTTCACAACAAAGATCAACATATCATCAAACTCACACACACGCATCATGAAGGAATACAGATCAACAATTAGATATTTTTTCATCAAAAATTTTCAAAAAATTCACCTATTTTTCACTAATGCAAGCAAAGATCAAAAATTTCCAAACAACCTTGGTGTATCATACAAATGGTGCACCTCACCCCCCCCCCCAACTAGAATCATGCATTGTCCTCAATGCAACAAAAAAGATATAGTATGCAATGGAAGACAATAAAAAGATAAGTAGGGTAAGAGAACACCTCGCAATTGCGCTTTCGACAAAAACACCAAGATCTGGATCAAAGAGAACCCAATCTATACAACCACATCAAGTGAGTGACATAAAATAAAATTGACGTAAATAAGTAAACAAAACTGTACAGTAGAAGGAATAATCCCTAGCTAACCCTCCATCAATTTCGAGTATACCGGGTCAACTAAATCCTCCTCCACCACTTGTCCCTCAAAACCCTCAAAGAATGGCTTGAGTCTTTGGCCATTGACCTTGAATGTTTGGCCATCTTTAGGGTTTGTGATATCTACCGCTCCGTTGGGGTAGGCCACCTCGACAAAATAGGGGCCATCCCAACGGGATCTTAGTTTTCCTTGGAACACGGAGAGACGAGAATTATACAAGAGTACTTTTTGCCCGGGCTCAAATGATTTCCGTGTGATGGAATTATCACGAAAAACTTTAGCCCGTTCTTTTGAAATTTTGGAACTCTCATATGCATCTCTTCGGATCTCTTCCAATTCATTCAGTTCCAACTTTCTCTGCTCCCCGGCCATTCTCAAGTTAAAATTCAAGGTCTTTATGGCCCAGTAGGCCTTGTGCTCCATTTCAACCGGCAAATGGCAAGCTTTTCCATAAACCAGCCGGTAGGGAGACATACCCAAAACAGTCTTATAGGCAGTACGGTACGCCCATAAGGCATCGGTCAATCTGACTGACCAATCCTTCCTGTTCGGGTTAACCATTTTTTCCAAGATATTCTTAATCTCCCTATTGGCTAATTCAGCTTGGCCATTGGTTTGTGGGTGGTATGCAGTGGATACTTTGTATGTAACACCATATTTAAACATTAATGATGCAAATGGCCTATTACAGAAGTGGGATCCACCGTCACTGATCATTGCACGAGGCATCCCAAACCTCGAGAAAATGTTCTTTTTGAGGAATTTGACTACGACCTGGTGGTCATTAGTCTTGGTTGGGATTGCCTCTACCCACTTGGACACATAGTCCACCGCCAGAAGAATGTACAGATAACCAAAAGACATGGGGAATGGACCCATGAAATCGATGCCCCAACAGTCAAATATTTCTATGATAAGGACGGGGGAAAGGGGCATCATATTTCTGCGGGTCACACTACCTAATCATTGGCATCTGTCGCATGCCTTACAATATGAAACACAGTCTTTAATGAGAGAGGGCCAATAGAAACCTGACTGCAAAATTTTGGCCGAAGTTTTCTTTGCCGAGAAATGTCTGCCACAAGCTTGGGAATGGCAGAATGCAAGGACGTTGCGTTGTTCATTTTCGGGCACGCATTTCCTCATGACCTGATCTGGGCAATATTTGAACAAATACGGATTGTCGAAGTAAAAATACTTCACGTCTGCCATGAATCGTCTTTTATCCTCCAGGCTCCATTGTGGCGGTATTTGTCCTGTTGCAAGGTAATTACAAATGTCAGCATACCAAGGACAAACTGAATGGATTGAAAGTAAATGTTCATCAGGAAAAGAGTCGGGAATAGGAATATGCTCATTAGTCTCCTGCACCACCAGCCGGGATAAGTGATCCACCACAACATTCTCAACTCCTTTTTTGTCTTTAATTGTCAAGTCAAATTCTTGTAGGAGGAGGATCCACCTAATGAGTCTTGGTTTCGCATCCTGCTTAGATAACAAGTACTTCAAGGCAGAATGGTCAGTAAAGACAACAATAGGCGAACCAATGATATATGAATGGAATTTATCGAGAGCAAACACTACGGCTAGTAATTCTATCTCAGTGGTAGTGTAATTCATTTGAGCCTCATTAAGTGTTTTGCTAGCGTAGTGTATGACATGCAGTCGATTGTCCTTCCTCTGACCAAGCACTGCGCCAACCGCGTAGTCACTCGCGTCGCACATGAGCTCGAAAGGTAGATCCCAATTGGGTGGTCGCATGATAGGAGGCGTGACAAGTGATTAGTACTTAAAATTGACATGTTATTATGACATTTTAAGACTAATTGTACTTTAATGGAGTTTAAGTGATGTCATTTCAGGCCCTAAATTGAACAAGGACCCAAGAACAACAAGTACCACACTTGGATGCAGCACCAGCACATTAGGGCCAAAATTGGAAAAGCTTGGAGCACAGCCAGAACGTTCGAACGCCAAATCACGTTCGAACGTCCACATTGCACTGTAGCAGACTCAACTGCTGAAGAGAAGGCGTGTTGCAGTTAGGAAAGAAGACTGGAGCTCTGAAGCACTTAAGTGTCACGTTTGAACGCCAACTCACGTTTGAACGTACACTTGAGTTGATGGAAGACCAGACCACTGCAAAGAGTTGGAACTGAACCTCACAGAAGACCACCAGACTACTCGAGTGATAGGGTCAAAGCAAATCTGGCGTTCGAACACCCTCAGTGCAAAAACAGAAGAAACGTTCGAACGACAGTAAACGTTCGAACGCCCTTAGTGCAAAAACAGAAAGAACGTTCGAACGTCAACTCACGTTCGAACGTTATCCACAGACTGGCAGCAGAGTTGCTGACTGTTCACTTGGACTTGGGCGGCAAACACTATTCCTTCACCCCCCCCTCCTTGTCTCCTCCTCTTGCCTATAAATACTCCCCTTGTTGGAGAGTTATGGGAGCCAAGTAGGAAGTAGGAAAGTTGATGGAGGCTTAGACTCCCACTTTCATTGTAGATTTAGCTCATTTCCCTTGTATGAAGTTGTTATTTTAGAGATTAGTTTGGTTTTAGTCCAACATCTCTTGCTTGTTATAACAGTAGTTTTATGCTTATGCTTATGTTTATGCTTTCATTTTTCATGCATAGAAGAGAGATAGCTCACCTTTTGGTTGAGGAAGCAACCCTCCAATTCTTGGTTGAGGAAGCCACCCTCCAAATGTGACTAGCTTTCTTCTACTTTTATTGTTCATACATTTCACTTCCATTGCTTGCGCTTCTTTCTTTCTTAGAAGAGTGAAACTCTTCCACTTTTCTAGAGCTTTACCAAAGCCGTGAAGGGTGGAACGTGATTCACCCATTCTTTGTTAAAGATTGGCTACGCATTTGTTGTTACTTTATCTTATAAGTTCTCTACTTGGAGGGATGAGCATCACTCACTTTTCTAGCTTTACCCAAGCCATGAAGAGTGAGTAGTTTCTCATTCACTCTTTAGTAAGAGGAGAAGGGCATGTAAAAGTTATATGGGAATCATATTTGTGCAATATTTTTATGCTTAACGCTTATTTCTTCTTGTTATTGGATGATTGATTGCATCTAGCAAAGCTAAGGTACTTTGTATAATTGTGGGTTCTTTCTATGACACGGATGACTCTTGCATAGAAAGACTCATCAGTTCAAGGCAAGTACCCCGGCTAGATCCTCATGACTACCCCTCAATCTTCCCCCTTATTGTACTTCATTTAAAGAATGGAATATTAATATCATGATTGGATGTCTTGTAGAAACACTTGCTTGTTTGTAGACGGGTTAAGTCTCGGCACAGGCAATTCTTGTAAACTTCTAGAAAGACATCGGAATCATGTTCTTAATTCTCACAATCCATCTTTATCTTCCGATTAACTTGCTGTTGACACGGGAGTTAATTGAGTTATCAAGCACAATTATGACAAACCGGATAAATAGCTACATGTCCAGATCCTTGCACTAAAGAGTGACTTTTTTTAGCACCTATTTTGTTAAGAAAATCTTCCTGGAAAGAATCTTATATTCTGTCCAGAAAAACTCATATCTCACAGCAAATCTCAAAGGTTACAATCAATAGGTCTCTACCACTGCTCACCTCAGAAATATCAACAAAAGTTCCCTGTGGATTCGACTCCGGACTCAAACCGGATTATTACTACAACTTGACCGCCTGTACTTGGGTGTACACATTTCGGATCAAGCATAAACAAGCATGCTTTTTAGTTTTTTAAACGATGCCTCACACTCATCCGACCACTCAAAGGGAATCTCCTTAGACAGTAAATTGGTCAGGGGTCGGGCCAATGCGCTAAAATTTTGAATGAATCGGCGATAAAAACCTGCATGGCCCAGAAATGACCGGATTCCCTTGATAGTTGTCGGCGTGGGAAGGTTGGAGATGGCCTCCACCTTGGATTTGTCAACTTCAATGCCCCTTGCCGATACTATGTGGCCCAATACGAATCCTTCCGTCACCATAAAGTGACACTTCTCCCAATTAAGCACAAGATCCTTTTCTTCACATCTCTTCAATACTCTCTCCAAGTTCTCTAAGCATCCATCAAAGGAATCACCAAACACGGAAAAATCGTCCATGAAGACCTCCAAAATTGTCTCCACCATATCGCTAAAAATCCCCATCATGCACCGCTGGAAGGTCCTCGGGGCATTGCATAATCCGAACGGCATACAGCGATAGGCAAAGGTACCATATGGGCAGGTGAAGGTAGTCTTCTCTTGGTCCTCCAATGCGATCTCAATTTGGTTGTAGCCAGAGTACCCATCTAGGAAACAATAAAATAGGTGCCCTACTACCCTTTCCAAGACTTGATCGAGAAACGACATTGGGAAATGATCTTTCCGTGTGCAAGTGTTGAGCTTCCGGTAGTCGATGCAAACTCTCCATCCGGTAATGACTCTTGTAGGTATGAGTTCATTTTCCTCATTTTCAATCACTGTGACTCCAGATTTCTTTGGGACGACTTGTGTGGGGCTTACCCATTTGCTATCCGCAATTGGAAAGATAATGCCCACATCAAGTAGCTTTAACACCTCATCCTTCACTACTTCTTTCATGCTCGGATTCAATCTCCTTTGAGGTTGTCGGGAGGTTTTAGCATCTTCCTCAAGATAGATGCGATGGGTGCAAATTATAGGGCTGATTCCCTTGATATCTGCAATAGTCCACCCGATCGCTCCCTTATGCTTTCTCAATACCCCCAAAAGCTTTTCTTCTTGTTCCATGGTTAGGGTAGAGCTAATGACTACCGGAAAAGTCTCATCATCGCCAAGATAAGCATATTTCAAATGTGCGGGCAATGGCTTCAATTCCAATTTTGGATTTTTCTCATCCGAAGGGAAAATTTTCTTCTCTTGTTTAGGTAGCTCTTCAAATGTGGGGATCCACCTTTCCATCCCTTTGAACTCTTCCACCTCTTCTTGATCATCCAACTTCTCCAATTCAACCAAGTCTTCCTCCTTGAGTTTCAACATCCCTTCTAACTCCAAATGCTCCTCAATCAACGTGTCAATTCTATTGACCTCATTTGCCTCCTCGTCATCCCCTGGTTGCCTTGCCAAATTGAAAACGTTAAGTTCCATGGTCATGTTCCCGAATGCCAATTTCATCAGACCATTCCTGCAATTTATCACTGCATTAGATGTAGCAAGGAAAGGTCGCCCAAGTATCACAGGGATTTGGGAACTAAGATTAGCAACAGGATGAGTGTCTAATACAATAAAATCGACTGGAAAATAAAACTTATCAACTTGAACCAACACATCTTCCACTACTCCCCTTGGTGTGCGGATGCTACGATCTGCAAGTTGAAGTGTGATTGAAGTAGGTTTCAACTCCTCAAGCTTGAGTTGTTGATACACGGAGTAGGGAAGGAGATTGACACTTGCTTGTTCAACCCGGCAATTTCCTATAGTGATGGCAATTGTTGGACAACCGGGATCTTTGAATTTGGGAGGAGTGTTGGTCCTCAGAATGGAGCTCACTTGTTCTGTCAAGAATGCCTTCTTCCGAACATTTAGCCTCCGCTTTACCGTGCATAGGTCTTTCAAAATTTTGGCACATGACGGTATTTTCTTGATGGCATCGAGGAGCGGGATATTGATTTTTACCTGCTTAAACATGTCTAAAATATCAGAATAATTAGCCACCTTGACAGGTGACTTCAAACGATGGGGGAAGGGGGCAGGCATAGGAGGAAAACACAAGCTATCATCAATCACATGTTCATTTTCAATTTGCTCATTTTCTTTGTCTTTACTCATTTCACCTTTTTCGGCCACACGTTCCTTGGCCTCACCCTCAATGGACTCACCCTCAATGGACTCTTCTATTGGCAATTGTGCCTTGGGTGGAACCTTTGGCACTATGGTCTTTTCAATTTTTTTGCCACTACGAAGAGTGGTGACCGCCTTGAGGTGCTCACAACTCTTTTGGGTGGGCTCAACTGATTCAATCACATTTTGGCCCTTGGGATTTTGTTGTGGTTGAGAGGGGAATTTTCCTTTCTCTTGTTGAGACAAGCCTATGTGATTGGTGATCTTTGTGAGTTGAGCCGAAATGTCCTTATTGAAGGTGGTTTGGCTTTGAATGAAGGCGTGGACCACATCTTCTAGACTCTTTTTATGAGGTGGTTGGTAGCTAGAAGAACTAGATGGGACTTGTTGGGAGAAATTCTGTGGGGGAGGATTGGATTGGTACCCTTGCGGATTGGATCGTGGGTATTGGGAGCTAGAAGCTTGCCCATGGCCTTGATATTGGGATTGGTACTGACCTTGCTTGGGAGGTGTGATGAGCACATAATATTGCATATTTGAAGGGCTCATTACATGCATTTTAACTCAACTTTTGCATTTAAGTACTTAGAGTTAGCCGAAATTATGAATAATGTTGATATTTTGATGTTGCAAGTTTTTATTGCTTAAATCATGTATTTTAGGACATTGCAACTATGTTGGATGTGTGGTGAAGGCATGGACACAATACATGAAGAATTGGAGGCTTAAAAGTGAAGAAATCAAGAAGGCATTGGTGCTTGGGAACAAGGGCACCAGCTGCAGCAACAATTGGAAGCACTGCCTCGGAATTCCTCCATTTTGACCATGATCTACTCAGAATTTGGTAAAGTTCAAAACATTAAAGTTGTAGATATTGGTGTCTTCTGTTTGGTGTCAAAATTTCAGCCCAATACAACGGTTAGATCAAGAGGTATGCCGATTCTACCGAAGGTGGTCCAGTGCAGAAAAACAGTACCGATACTCGGTACCGGTACCAAATGGTACCGGTACCTAGTACCGGTACTCCGGACCTTCTGCTCGCGAAAACAGCCTGTAACTCAACTTTGAGGCTTGGGGGTCCCACCTACACTTCTCCCACGCCTATCCCAACATTTCCTTACACATTTGCAGGCCTCCTACACTCAAGTGGAAGACTTTGAAGGCCAATGCATTGATGGAGGATGGGAGAGAAGTGGGCTGCCAGGGCTATGATCTCCTAGCCTGTCAAGCCATCCATTCAGCTCTCTCTTGATGGGAGCTCGTACACACAGCTAGGGGGGAGCCTCTTGGACGTTTTGGCATGTCTCTACACTCCATATATTTCAGCATTCACAACACATTGGTGAGTTGGCTACCTAAGCTTAGTTTTTGCTCCATTGAGGAAGAAGATGAATAGTGTAATGTAATTTCGTTTTTGCATTTCTTCCATCCATTTCACTTGTAATCCTTTGTAAGAACTTGGTAAGCTTCATTTAATGTATTTAATGCTATTCACTGCAAGTTCATTTCAAGTTTAATCTTTCATTTTAGCTTTCACCATTGTTGCTTCCATGTTTTCTTCATTTCTTAGCTTAAAATGGGTATTGCATATTTTCCTTCATAGCTTTAGATTTCTTGCTTCAAGTTAAGTTTCATGCTTTAAATCTCCATTTCTCTTCCATGTCCATCTACATTATGCTTGTCTTGCATTTTTAATATGAGTAGCTAGGATTTAAGTTGGTTAATCCAAGGGAAAATTCCTCTTGGGAATACCATTTTCAACTCTTCTTCATTCCTCCCTTTAGAGTCAAATGGTTCGGTTTGACGGGGTTGAGAGTGGATGAGTTGGTGAGCCTTTGATATTCCGTAGGCCTAGTCACGGTTTATGCTTAGATACTCACCAATCACGTCCCTAGCTTTCCCCGAATCAATCGTTCATTCATGCTCAATCGGAGGAAGGCTTTGAGTTGATTTGGTATTCCCATTGGAATGAACCCTTTGGATTAGCCAACACTTGCTTTCTTGCATTTTCATTTTGAACAAAACTCACCAAAACACAAATACAAGATTTTACACTTTCTTTTCACTTTTGCAAAATCACTTTCACAAAACTCCCTTTCCTTCCCTGAGGAGACGACCTTGGAATATTTTCCAAGTAAAACACACGACCACAAAAGACTCCTTTCGATTGGGGAGCATTTTTGTGCACACCGCATCTCATTCCATCTATTTTGTTCATCACATTTCCATTCACATCCATTTTGTTGTTGTTTCCTATCTTCTTGCATCATCCGGAGGGAGAGTGACACTCCCCCATCACTATAAGCACATACACACATTGAGGGTGAGGGTGATGTTACGAGGTTAGGAACGACGTAATTACCAATCAATCAAGGTGTAGGAGAGGTGTATGTATTGGAACCATAGGGGATGGGGTTCTCATTCCTCCAACTGAAATTAGGGTGATCACGATACCCCGAATTGTAAGTGTTGGAATTTGAAGGAAATGATTGCCTTGGTTGGTTGAAGGCATTGACTTGTTCATGGTATGCTTCTTTAAGTGCCGGAATGCTCGGACACTCCGATGTGGAATGCTCGACACCACCACAAATAGAACAAGCCTCCTCGGTTCTTGACACATGAGACACCTCTCGTCTCCTTTCCACCTCAAGGCTATCTACTTTCCTAGACAATTTGGAAATTTGTGAAAGTAGGTCCTCCCGGTCTTTCAAGTCATATATCCCTCCCCTTTGAGATTGACCACTCACTGGCAATGTCCTAGGTACATCACTTGGATCCCTAACATCCCAAGATTGTGCATTTTCAGCCAAGGTACCAAAGTAGTCGAGGGCCTCGTCAGGGTCTTTGTTCAAGAATTCACCATTGCACATCATGTCAATGAATTGTCTATGGTTTGGTGAGATTCCTTCGTAGAAGAAACTCACCAATTGCCACGATTTAAAACCATGATGTGGTATGGAGTGAATCAACTCTTTGTAGCGATCCCAACACTGATAGAATTGTTCATTTGGTTTTTCAGAAAAGTTTTGAATTTCTTTTTTCAAAGAAGTGGTTCTATGAACCGAAATTTTTTTTTTAAAAAGAATGAAACTATATGGTCCCAAGATAACATGGTCCGAGGCCCCATGGAATCAAACCAAATTCTTGCCTTACCCTCCAACGAAAAAGAGAACAATTTCATCCTCGCTATCTCTTCCATGTTGTAATTTGGGATAAAGGTTGCAACCATTTCCTCATAAGACTTTATATGACTATACGGGTTTTCCTTCTCGACCCCATGAAATTTAGGGAGTAGTTGCAACATCCATGGTTTGATTACAAAGAGATGAGCTTGGACGGGAAGAACGAGGCATGATGGTGTGGCGCTACGGGGTGGTTGAAGGAACTCCCGCATTGTCCTTGGTGGAGGGTCAAGTTGGATGTTCCCTTCATTCCTAGGTGGGGGAAATTGTACTCGTGGGTTGGGCATCCTAGGTGGTTGTAATCCCCCACCCCTTTGCATATTCGGGTTAGCATCCTCATTATCGAAAGCATCGGGAGGGGGATATTGCATTCTTGGGTTAGGCATCCTAGGTTCGGGTAATCCCCCACCCCTTTGAGCATTTGGATTTTCACCGACATTGTCAAAGTTTCCACCCCCTTGCATGTTTGGGTTGACATCCACATTTTCAAAATTGTCACCCACATCCTCGGGTGGGTCTTGGTCGATGTTCATGTTGGGGCCTAAGGGTTGTCTAACTAATCGGTGATAGTCATCCCTTCCCCACATGCAACAGGATATATATACAAATGAAATTATACACAAACAAGAATATGTACACGAGACAACGTACCTCAGCCCGTGATGAAGATCACGGGACTTACCTCCGTTGTTCGGAAATCACCTCCTTGGTTTGACACTTGCCTTCCCCGGCAACGGCGCCAAAATGATTGAGCAAAAACAGTCCTATTCCTAACCCCTTAAGTACTATCCCCCAAAGTGTATGTGTGATGTATGTTCAAACGGGAAGGGAGGGTCACGCTCCCTTGGGATAGTGTCAAAAGAAAGGGCAATAGGAAAGGAAATAGGTTGGTGGAAATGTGATATGTGAATGCACAAAAATGCTCCCCAATCGCAAGGAGACTTTCGTGGGTCGTCTTTTACTTGGTGGTATTCCAAGGTCGTTTCCACGAGGAAGGAAGTAAACCAATTTGAAAGTGATTTTGGGAAAAGAAAATGTAAAATTCTTGTCATTGGAAATTGTTTGGTGAAGTGTGTTTTGGTGAAATTAGAATGAGAAAATAAGTGTTGGCAAGTCCAAGAGGTCACTCCAATGGGTATACTATCTCAACTCAAATTACTCCTCCGATTGAGCATGAATGAACGGTTGATTCACGGAAAGCCGAGGATGATGTTGGTGAGTATCTAAGCATAAACCGTGACTAGGCCTACGGATTATCAAAGACTCACCGAATCATCCACCTTCAATCCGTTCAAACCGAACCATTGGACTCTAAAGGGAGGGAGTAGAAAGAGTTGAAATGGTATACCCAAATGGGTATTCCCCTTGGTCTTGCCAACAAAAGGATTTAGCTACTCATACTTGAAATGGAAATGACAATGTAAAGATAAAGCATTGTAAGGATATGGAGTTTTGAAGTAACTAAGTGCAAGAACTCATAGACTAGAAGTGAATGAAATGAAAATCTATTTTGTATCTATGAACATGAACAACTTGGAAGCATTAATGGTAGAACTTGAAGAAGAGCATTAAACTAGCAATGAACATAAGGGAGAATAACATTCATGACATTTAATGAAAGTCTAAAGGTTCATATCATTGATTACAAGACAATGTAGTAGAAGAAATGCAAGAATCGCAACTTTCTCTCTCTAAAACTACTATTCATCGTCTTCTCCGCCTGGAGCTTCTCTCTCTATTTCCTATTCAATGTTATGGAAGAATGCTGATCATTGGAGAGCTTTGCCTCCCAAAAATCGTGCCTAGTGTGGTCCTGTAGCTCCCTGAAGTGACCCCCATCAGTAGGGTGCAGCCTGGATGACCTGGACAGGGGTGTGCAGGGTTTGTCTGCACACCCAGCTCCTCCTCTCCTCTCTCTCTTCATTTAAAACTATAGCTCTAGAGTTCAGAGGAAGGTGTGGGCCTGATGAACAATGTTGTGGGCGTGTCAGAGGAGTGTGGGAGCATTTATGGTGGGACCCTCGAGGAAGCAGAGCAGATCTGTAGAATCTGGGCTTGTCAGGCAAATAGTACCGGTACCATACAGTACCGGTACTGCGTACCGGTACTTCGTACTCCAGTAGGTTTGGCGTACCGGTACTGAGTACCGGTACTGTTCTGCATCCTTGTCTGAATCTTCTGATTTCTTTGCTCCTGAGCTGTCCCCAAGTTATCTTTTCATCTCCTTTCATCCCAAGTGGTATGGGCAGGCCTTAACAAACCATATTTAGCTCCTTTCAACTACAAACACAAAATATTGACGTTAAGACTTCAATCATCATAAATCATATCATTTAATCTTCAAAAACAAGTGAACTGAGCTGATTAGCACCTTAAAATATACAAAGTTTTGTGCTAATCACTCAGCAGTTGAAGAGCCACGAGTAGAACTACCCCACACATGACATGGAGTTGGCGGCTGTCGTATTTGCCTTGAAGGCATAGCGCCACAATCTGTATAGTGAGTAGTTTGAGGCGTTTTCAGACCACATGAGTCTGAAGTACATCTTCACTCAACGGGACCTCAGTACGAGGCAACACAGGTGGATATAGTATTTGAAAGACTATGACTTCACTTTGCATTACCATCCCGGTAAGGCAAATGTGGTGGTTGATGCATTCAGCTGGAAGTCAGAGGGAGTCTTGGCTATTATAGCTTCCTGGGAGTGGCAGATGCTCGAGACTGTGGGGCAGTTCAGGCTACACTATAGGGGTCAGACTCAGGGCGCTTTGGGGAGTTTGGTGGCTACGTTTTCCCTATCGAGCAAGGTGATCGAGTCCCAGGGGTAAGACAGTGAGATATTGTCCATTAGGGACCGGGTACAGACAAGTACAAGTGACGAGGGCTGTGCCTTTCACGCGGATGGTAGTTTTCGGTTTAGGGGAAGAGTTGTGGTGCATCCTACAGATCTGAGAGGAGATCCTTAGGGAGTTTCATTACTCCCGTTTTATTGTGCATCCTACTGGCACGAAGATGTACCTTGATCTTTATCGCCAGTACTACTGGAGTGGAATGAAGAAACACGTCGAAAACTTTGTTAGTAGATGTCTCACGTGTCAGCAAGACAAGGTTGAGCACCAGAGACCAGTAGGGTTGCTCCAGCCTTTGGAGGTGGCTGAGTGGAAATGGGAGCACGTCACTATAGATTTTATAATCCATTTGCCATGAAAATCGCATGGGCATGATGCGGTGTGGGTGATAGTGGACCGGCTTACAAAGTGGACACACTTTTTGGCAGTGCAGATGACCTTCACACTAGAAGAATTCTACAGGCTGTACATATGAGAGATAGTCCGGTTACATGGGGTGCTCGTATCTGTAGTATTGGATCGGGATCTCAGGTTCACCGCCCATTTTTGGGAGAGTTTTCAATGGGCCATAGGAACACAGTTGATGATGAGCAAAACTTTTCATCCTTAGACGAACAGTCAGTCAGAGATAACCATCTAGACTCTAGAGGAAAGGGTACAGGCATGCATCCTTGATCTCAAGGGTAGCTAGGAAGAGAACTTACCCGTAGTAGAGTTCGCCTACAACAACAATTATCAGACGAGCATACAGAGGACAGTCCCCTACGAGGCACTTTATGGGAGGTCGTGTCGTTCTCTAGTTTGTTGGACGAAGGTTGGAAAGAGACCTCTATGGGTCCAGATTTGATTAGAGACACCTCGGAGAAGGTGGACATGATACGAAAGCGTCTTCTTACGACACAGAGCCGACAGAAGAGCTATGCCGACAGACAGTGGTGACCTTCGGAGTTCGAGGTTAGAGATCATGTCTTTTTGAAGGTGATGCCTAAGAGGGGAGTGGACAGGTTCAGGAAGCAGGGAAATCTGTCGCCGAGGTATATCGGACCCTTTGAGGTACTCGAGAGGGTTGGGGCAGTTTCTTACTAGTTGGTGTTATCATCAAATTTATCGGGTGTTTACGCGGTGTTCCATGTCTCCATGCTCCGGAAGTACACTCCAGATCCTACACATGTGGTGGATTAGGGTGAGCTGGTTGATACGGATGGGACGATGAGAGATCGATGTGTATCATGGATGGCCGAGAATAGGTTTTGCGAGGCAAGACCGTGAGGCTGATGAATATGCTGCGACAGCACCGTGGTGTGGAGGAGATGACATGGGAGCGTGAGGACACTATACGTGCTAATTATCCGTTCTTGTTCGAGGATGGAGGTACATTCTTGTGGTCATAAGTGTTATGTGACTGTTGTATATGCATGTGGTTGAATGTGCATGTGTGTGAAAATTTTGAGGATGAAATTTCTTTTAAGGGGGGAAGAATGTAAAACCCAAGAAATTTAGAATTTTTATGAAAAAGGGAAAAATGGTAATTAGCCGCTACGATACGGGTTGAAAACTTAAATTTTTCTAGAAATTGGATGACGAAACAGACCTCACCGTTGGATTAATCTCACGAAATCTAGTTTTTCAGTCAATTTTCGTTGAATTCTGAGACAGTCAGATTTTTTACGTTTTACGAGGCAATCGAGTGTTGCGTGACCAAAAATAAACACGATCGGGTTTTAATTTTGAAGTACAGAAAATAATTTGAAGTAGTTCAGATAAAATATATTGAACTTAAAACAGGAGGATATTGAATTGATTCGGGACGAAATCGGATCAGGAAAAGATGGGACGTGTGGCGTAACGTGGACCAAGTATTTGAAAAGTATAAAAGTGGAAGAAAAATCAGATTTCTTCCTCATTTGAGCTGGTTTTTTCTAGAAAAGAGAGAAGGGAGAGAGGAAAGAGAAAATCAAAGTTTCTTCAAGCTTCTATCTACGATCTAAGGCCAACCGTTTCGTCGAATCGACTCGGGAGAAGAACTAAAGTTGATCTATGCGACGAGAGCTACGTCTACGTATCAAAAATCGGGGATTTTGCCAAATTCACAATGACGGGATTTTTGAAAATCAAGGGTTGAAGCTTGATTTCGGTTCTTGAGAGTTTTCTACCGCTCGTATTACGCTTCAAGAGGTAGGGTTCTTCTCCTAATTAGGTTTATTTTCAACCTAGGGTTGCGTATGAAATGGGTAGTTTGATTAGAGATGAATTCTCTTGTTTGATGTACTCTTAGTGTAACTAGAGTATGAGAAATGGGTATAGAAATGTGCTAAACCAATCTTGCATTAATTGAGTTTGTGGAATTTGCTTGTTTGGTAAATTCATGAGAAATGTAATAAATTGGGCATAATTGTGTGTTACATGATTTTGTGCCTTTTGGGTGTTTGATAAAATGTCTATGTTGATGTAGCATGTTTGTTTCATTGAAAATGTTGTAATATGCTTGGTGAGAATATGGATTGTAATTATATGTTTTTGATATAATTGACAATTTGGGAATGTGATGATGTTGGAATGTAATTATATGCTTTATGATATAAGTTACATTAAGGAATTGGAATTGTTCATATCGTGCTCATGAGGTGTTGAACATGATGTTGTAATTGCAATTGAAATCTTAGTTGCATAATGATATGAAATGCAATTGTACATTATATTGCATATGCACGGGAAGCATCACATTCGTTGGCATGTGGCATGAGTATGGGTGTGTGCATGGTTTGATCAGACACCATTCTTGGTGGATGATGCTTGGGCTCGGGAAAGTTGGACTAAGGTCCGACTGAGTCGCACGGGTTTGTATTGAAAATAGGGTCGGGGTTAGCAAGAAGAGCTAGATTGTCCCTAGGGTGTATAAATCGGTGATTTGGATATGCACTCCAATGTTTTTGAGTCCATAAAGTGTGTCGGCGTATACGGAGCCGTTGGTGGAAGTCCATAAACGTTGTGTCGGCTGGGTGCCCGTTGGTGGAAGTCCATAAATACCCACCCCAAGAAAGACTTGAGACTTGTAAATGGTCATTGGATGTGTAACATCAATGGCGGTGGCTTGGAATGCCCGGATTCATATGTATGACATTGCATGTGTTATGGAAGCCGATGAAGGCTCGGGTTGCGTTGCATTTGTGAGTCCCACCTCATAACATGGCATGACATTATGACATTCATTCTTGAAGCTGTATGTTCTTTGATGAATGCTTGTTTGATTGTTGAATTGCATGTGAGAAATTCATATGCATATAGGTTGGAGAGTAGCCTCTTTAAGAGATACCCTATTGAGTGTGGCTCACCCTTTATGTGGACGGCTCTCACTTGGGCCCTCTTTGATGAAGAAAGCCGAGTTGGGGCTTTAGATTGCATTTTTGTAAAACAATCGTGTAATTGGTTTTGGATATGTAAGTTGTATAAGTGATTGTAAAACGAACTGATATGAACTATATTTTGTGTAAAATTTGATGTTATATGAGTTTGAGTGAATGTTGTATGAGATTTGATGAGCTGAAATTGAAAAGGGATTGAATTGGAGGAAAACTGGACTCATCTACCGGTAGGAAGTCTTGAGCTACCGGTAGCAGAATGCTAGAGGACTTAGCTACCGGTAGCACGTACACGAGCTACCGATAGCTCCTCCAAAAATTTACACTGTTAGCTTGTTGGTAAAGGGCTTAGCTACCAGTAGCACATACACGAGCTACCGGAAACTCCTCCAAAATTTAAAAAAAAATTAAAATGACTTTGTCAAGCCTTTGGGCCTTGAGTCCTTTTGTTCAAAGGATGTAAATGGAGTAATATTAAATAAAAATTGATGTATATTGTACCTTAAAATGGTCAAGTGATTGAAATGTATACATGTTATGTGTTTGGGAGTGCTCGGTATAAGGGACACTGCCCAAACTTTGGATAAATCAAGAAAAATGCATTTTGGATGAAGACCTTCCGGAAGGTTGTCATCGTTCTTCCGGAAGGTCTTGCCCAGAATGCGAAAAACAGCCTGCAACTCAACTTTGCGGCTTGGGGGTCCCACCTAATCTTCTCCCACTTGCTCCCCAACATTATCTTACACAAGCACATGCTTCCCTTACACATTTGGAGGACTTTGGAGGCTTTGCATTGAAGAAGGCATGGGAGGGAAGTGGGCTACCATGGGGGTGTTGTCCTAGCTTGTCCAAGGCAATCAACTCAGCCCCTCTTTGGTGTAAGACCTGCACACACCTAGGGGGACCCTCCATGGACGAAATTCAAGGCTCTCACTCTCCATTATACATTCAACATTCAACACACAAGAAAAAGGTGGTTGGCTACCTAAGCTTAGGATTAGTTTTTTGGAGCTCCAAGGAGGAAGATGATGAATAGTGACGTTTTTGCATTTTCTTCTCCATTCAAGTTGTAGAAATCTTTTTTAATCTCTTGTAAGGATCTTCTAAGTTTAATTTATTGTCTTTAATCTCATTCCTTTCAAGTACATTGCAACTTTAGTTACATGTTCTAGCTTTCACCATTGTTGTATGAGTCTTTCCACCTCAAGCTTTTCTTAAAATGGGTATTGAATGTTTTTCTTCATAGTTTTAGATTTATTGCTTCAAGTTAAGTTTCATGCTTTAATCTCCATTTCCTTTATATGTCTATTTACATTATGCTTGTCTTTCATTTATGCATAAGTAGCTAGCTTTTAAGTTGGTTAGTCCAAGGGTGAATTCCATTTGGGGATTCCATTCCAACTCTCTTTCATTCCTTCTCTCGGTGTATGTTGGCTCGGTTTGATTGGGTTGAGGGTGGATAAATTGGTGAGTCTTTGATATTCCGTAGGCCTAGTCACGGTTTATGCTTGGATACTCACCATTTTATCCCTAGCTTCCCATGAATCAATCGTACTTCTAGGCACCATTGGAGGAAGGCTTTGAGTTGGCTTGATATTCCCATTGGAATGAACCTCTTGGATTAGCCAACACTTGCTTTCTTGCATTTTCATTTTGAACAAAACTCAACAAAACACAAATACAAGATTTTACACTTTCTTTTCTCTTTTTGCAAAATCACTTTCACAAAACTCCCTTTCCTTCCCTGAGGAGACGACCTTGGAATACTTTTCCAAGTAAAACACCGACAACAAGAGACTCCTTACGATTGGGGAGCACTTTTGTTCACATGCATTCCATTCCACATTTCATTCCATACATTTTGTTCATTCCACATTTCCATTCACATTTGTTGTTGCTCCTATATCTCTTGCATTATCCGGAGGGAGAGTGACACTCCCCCATCACTATAAGTCACATACACACATTGAGGGTGAGGGTGATGTTTAGGGGTTAGGGAATACAACACGGTTTTCATTCAATCATAAATCATATGCATGATTAAATGTATATAAAAATGAGACACTAGGATTAGAGAACATAACATTGGGGGTCGAAATGAAAAGGAACGGGACGGTTCATGGCATAGATGTCTACTAGTGGGGGGTAAACGCCCTACTAGTGAGACAAGGAGAGAAATCTCAATGTTTCGATTTTGATCCCTACCTTGGGATACTAAGTTAGTACTCTATTGTCATTTGACATGTGTGTAGATGGCGAATTGAGGAAGAGGACACCGAAACGGTCGAGGAGGTGGACGAAACAACAATTAACCACCACTGACCTTTGACCAACAAGCCTTTATGGAGGCTATAGGCACAATGGCGGCTACCTTTGCACAAGCTAGCGCCAACGTGGGCCAAGGGGGTTCGACTAACCTCCAAAAGTGTAAGGCACACAAGCCATCGAATTTCATGGGAGGGGCGGATCCGATGGTGGTCGACCGACTCTGCCCAAACTTTGTGTTATTTATGATCCCGATAAAGGGGATGTTATGACGTTGTGTCGGGTTATACGGCATTCACGGGTACTTCCGCTGGTTGTTGGGTGATCAACGAGTTAACAAAGGACCCCCGATTTTAGGGATGTCACATTTATTTCAAAATTTTTTCAAAATAAGAGATTATTACGTGCTCAAAATGATGAGTTTTTTATGAAAATATAAAGATAGTGTACAAAAAGTGTATGAAAATCTCCTGTGATTTGGTCAGGGTTATACCTGGAATTTAACAGAATGACAATATAATTTTATCGTGAATAATACGAACTATCTATCTTAACATCACAAAATTTGTGTAAAATACCATAATCAACTTGGCAACTGAAATTAAACCATAATTTAAAACATAAAATCATCCAAGATTACTCAAAACCAAATGCATAAACTTAAAATGTAAATAAAGAGTTTGATAAAAGAGAGAGTAAAATATGTAGGAACTTCGGATGGCTAGGCTGATGATGACAGGCCACCTCCGTATCTCCTTCCAAGCAGCCTTAGAATCTCATTCTGGTTCTCCTCACACTTAGTCATCCTCTGATCAAAGTGGGTCATTCTGGTCTCCAGACCTAGCAAAATCTTTCTGTTAGTCTGATCATCCACTGGAATGTAGGGTTGCGTCTCTTCTTATTGCTAGGGCTCCTCTGGTGGCTAAAAATCTACTCCTTCTGGGAATGGATCTGCTTGTTGTTCTTGTGGCACTTCCTGTTGTGCTTCTTCCTGCACTCCATGGCTCTTCTTTAGAGAGGTTTTATCCAAAGGTTCCAAATGATCCACTATCGGCCATGTTGGACCTGCTATCACTCATTTTGTTCTACATAATTCAGATACTAAAACAGCAAAAAGGAGTGAGGGCTTCTTATTCTTGACAGTCAACATCATTTGATCCATTATTAGCGTTGGAAGGTCAATAATGTATCCTATTCTAAAGGCATACAGAAAATAAGCTATTTCAGTGTAAATTTGATTTTTCTGAGTATGGGGCAGCAAATTGTTTACAGTTATCAAATTCAAGATTATGTATTTGTCAGTCAAGTCTCCTTGCTTAATATACTTATTTGGCCTACCCCAGATGTAATCTGAATTCCTAGTCAACTCAATCCCAATGGTAGACATATTAGCCAATGTAGTAAGGGGATATTGGGGATGCTGATGCCTTGGTATAGGGTTCAAATAGTTTGTGATTGTAGAGGGTGTAACCCAAAATACGATTCCCATAACATATGCTCGCAATTCCCTTGACCCAGTTTCTTGTGCATTACTATAGAACTCATGGACTAAACATTCCTAAGCAATACCTACAAGCTTCTCATAATTCAACCAACCCCGTGATGCTAGATTTTGCCTAACCTAAATGTGTTCAAAATCTTCATATATCATAGGCCTTTCAGAAATAACAGTCTTAGATAAAAAGTGAGTATCATACCAAATTTGTTGCTCGATATTCTCAAACATATTATTGTCGAACCCATTTTGAACCTAGGGTTGTTCTTCCTCATGGGGCACAGCTACAGGTGGTGGAGAGACTTCTCGCCTTGATCGACTAGACGAAGCTCTTGACTTTCTTCTTGTATCCATGAATTATTGATTTTCTTGATCAATAGAAGATTTCACAAGGTTTCAATTGGTAAAACCTTGTAAAATATGTTGGGCAATTGTTTGATCGGAATAAAAGTGAAGAAAAACTAGTAGGTGAATTAGATCTGAAGAGAGAAGGTGGAGAAAATTGTTGGTTTTTTCAAATTTTTGCTGCAAGGGAGCTGCTAGACTGATTGTTTGCAAACAGTTTGTTTTTATAGTGGGCAGCATCGTCCAAACGCCGCCACCACCGTCCGGACGGTGGTGTTTCACTGGAAATTCTTCTAGCTCCTCAACTATTGGCCCTTGGTCTTCTCCTGCTTTGCAACTTCAGTTTCAGACCTGTAGTTACACAAAATTATTTCAAATTCAAAAGTTTTTTATATTCTCATAACTAATCATCTTAAAATTACATTAAATCTACCTATATTAATCCATACTTATTCTTACAAACCCTTAAAATTATAAATCTTTGATTATAATCAATTTAATCAAAATCTTCTAAATTAAGAACATCAGTGAACCGATTAATTTCACGTCGCACATATCTTAAGAGCATTGGACTGGAATAAGATGGCATCTCAGGATAATCCTTACTCTGCCCATACTTAATCTAGTTAAGATGATCTAATGCTCAAACTGAAATTGGTTTGGCACACTGATTAAATTCTCTCATATGCATTAATCAACCACACTTCACATAACCACCGAGTCGATTTGCTCGCCGACGTTTGGCAAATAAACTTTTTCCACATAACGGTTTTGCTTGACTACCAACAATTTCTAATTTCCTCACCACTTTTGCTTTTGCTATGATCAAAGAGTGTATATCTTTTGGAAAAATGAGTAACACACCCAAACTAAACCAAAAAAAAATTTCATCCATTTTTGAAAAATTTAGAAAAGACTCACTATCCAGTTCTTTAACGTCTGTCGGTCACAAAGACGAATATGGATTGTTCTCTCCCCCTAACCTAAATTTAAAATTGTCCTCGATGTATAACATTATACAGAAAAATTTAAAGACAATCGCTGATAAGATCTAGAGATGAGACAAATCCATAGTGCAAAAACCTAATATGTAAAACAAACAACAAAACAATTAGTATTACTATTTACAATCAAATATTCATAAAAAAAATTCAAGACACATATTATTCCATTAACTGCATGGAATCCACATTTTGAACAAATCCATTATAATATGGCTTAATTCTTTGACCATTTACCTTGAGTGTCGTGAGGCTGTGCTGCTGATCGATACTACTTTGAATGTGACTTAAAGCTATATTAAAATTTGTCCACTAATCTAAAATAACATCTTGAGGAGTCATATGGACTGGTGTTTGCGAGGTGCTAGCTTGAGCGTGCCTCAGTGGTGGTGCACTAGATGGTTCAAGATCAGAAGTGATAGGAGTATTTAGCTCAGCCTCCATCTCATCTCTATCTACCTAAACCTTTATACGGTCCAATATGTAATCCGTATGTAGCAATTAACTAGATGTGTCTAGATGCAACTCAAGGCAACCACACTTTGATACCAATTGTTGTTCAGGGAAAGGGAGAAACGAAGTGGTCTTCTCTCACGATTATACACATGGAGTGCACAACAATACTAAGAGGGGGTGAATAGATTTTTTAATTTTAAGCTCAATTGATTACCAATGAAAACCTAATTCTACCTCTTATCACTTAGATATAGCAATTAACAGTGAGAACCCCTTTTAGTCACCACAAACCAACAAACCCATGATGATTGATGTTAATTAATTGTTCGATTAATTCGTTCAAACAATCAATCTCACAGCAATGCCAAAATCTCATCCCAAACATAACTATGTTGATTTATATGTCAAGAGTTAAAATCATCAAACGTATAGTGTGTGTGTGTGAAAAAAATCACAAGTATATAAGCATAAACCCATGATGATTGATGTGAAAACATAAGAGATTTATTGATGCAAAAAACTCTCCTCGGGAAAAACTAGGGGAATCACTCGGGGTTCACCAAAACCTAATCCACTACTCCCAAAGTCAATCTACAAGTTCTCGATTCTTACACCTAACCAATACCGTGGTTAGATACTCCTTTCCTTCATAGATCTCTCCACCAAAGGCCCTCGTTCGATGTCTTGGGTAGCTTCACTTGAATTCCCCGCCGCACCAAACATGGACACGCCAATGATTCCCGATATACATACACCAATAGGTTTGTCAAACCATCAAAATATTCAACTCCAAGTTGTGATATTGGGTAGAATCTTAATGATAGCCTTGGGTCTTAGGGATCTATTATTGTGGTGAAAACTCTCTAGGTTGAAGATGAGTTTTCTTTCTCAAAAGGCTTATAAGAGTCTTACCCTAGCTGAAGAAAAGACTCTCCCTATTTATAGGTTGGAAATGAGGGTAATCTTGGTTAACAAAACAACTCATATTCGTGAACGACTACTCAATCAGTGGAAGACAGTCATAGGACGATTGTCACTTGAATGAAATTCACATTTTAAACCTGACTATGGAGCACAGACCACTTGAGCAATGGTAAAGGCCACTCGAGTGAGCCCTATTACTCCATTTGTGATCTCTTTCCCTTTTCTTTCCTAAGTCATAAAGAGACTGCTCTAGTGTAGGCTAATGAGCATAGAGCGGTCCCTATTAATTTTTTAAGCCTAAAATAAAGAAAAAAATTTGTCCTCTTGAGCACTAAATAGTGTTACTCAAAAAGGGTCCGATAATGACTCAAACTTTTTTCAAAACACAAAATGGTTTAAGAAATGTTTTCATTTAAAATCACAAAGGAACCTTATATAGATTAATCCCTAATTCTATTTTAACTCTAATCATCCTAAGTTAATTAAATCAAGGGATTATCTTAGGTATCTAAGTCATTACCTTTGTCTTAAGCTTAAAGGTGCAACAGGAGTGTGAATGATTTAGCTTTGACACTTGTTCTCCTCCCTTCAATGACACTTTTAGATCTTCAATCTTAATAGAATCATGACCATGGAATAGGTTGAGATTTATAATGGACTCCACGAAATTAGCCAATTACAAATGTAGATCTAACAATGTTTATATTGAAATTGTTATTTCAAACCTTTTTTTAAATGTTTGGAATGAAGTGTGATGATGTTGGAAGGATTTGGAATGGATTTGGAAAGGTTTATGTGAGAATAGGAGGGTTGGTGGCATTTCTTGGTTTTGACAATCCATAGGGGCGCAACTTGGGAGGGCCAACCTTAAAAAAAAAAAAGTGTTAGAGTTGAGGTTTTAGGGTTAGGGTTGAAAAGCTTCAACCCGAATTGAATTTGGGTAAGGCTTGGGTTAAGAGCTCAGGTTCACAGGTTTAACCTGAACCTAACCCGAATTGATGAAATCTGGCTCAACCCGAACCCAACCCCTGTTCAACCCGAATTCATGTATTATATTTATATAAATAACATAATATAAAAACAAAATATAAATACATATTTTATAATTACTATTAGTTAAAGGGGGAGTGAAGCATGATTTATAAGAACTATAGCTGGTGAAATAAGTTTACAGAATCGATGTGGGATAAGTAAAAAAGGCAAAAGAAAGACAAGGAATTGTCATCCCACATCAGATAGACAACTCAAATGACCTCTTCCATCTCCCCTATATAAAGAAGCTTCACTTTTACACCTTAATAAGATGTCTTGATGGGTTTTATCTTAGTGGGCCATGTAGGCCTATGTAATAGTCCAACATTGTTCAAAGGCTCCCACATAAATTAGGATTATAGTTTGTTGAGCATGAATCGCCAACCCAAATTGGATAACCTGATTTCAACCAAGCTTGCCCGAATAGAGAAACACTCGGATTGAGTATCTTGGATTGAGGTCGCATTAGGGTTAGGGTTGAAGATTTTATACTTAGGGTTAAGCTAGAGTCGATCCCTCAACCCACCCAATCCTCCCAAGTTGCACCCCTCTATCCATCTTGAGTACCTCTGGGAAAATCCTAATTCCTCTCTCTAGGAAACTCCGATTGATTTGTGGAGTTAGAACATAGACTTGCAAATCTTTCTAACTATATATATTACAGATCCCAATTCCATTTTTGTAAAAACTAGTATCTGCTTAAAGTTGACCTAAAATCTGTGATTGACCAACTACCAACCAACTTAGAGCTCTTTAGAAAAATGGGTATAACTCTTCACACGCAATTCTAATTTTTTCCCATGACCTATGAATTCAAAGCTTAGGAAGTCCATTCTATGATTAATTTGGGTTCTTATTAATTCAACAAGGGTGGAAGCCTAATTTAATTAAACTCAAGCAATGAGTTAATGCATCTTAAGTGTTCAAGGAAATGTTTTGGTGAATCAAATGAATAGAAATGAGGTTGAAGTAACTTGATCTAAGTTGAGTTAGGGATTATAATGTGTCCACCACATCACGATCAAGTACTCCATCGAAAACCTAGTGTGCAATAACTATTTTGCCCTCGAATTCTGATTTGACCTAATATTTAGGAGATTGTGATCAGACCAATTTCGTATTCATTTGATAACTAGTTCAAATATTCTTATGCATGAAATTTCACTGAAAAAATTTACTGTTCTATTTTTTGTGGTTTCGGATTGACACACGGACCAAGGTAGGATTTCTCAATTCTGAAATTGGGTGAGATTTTCTGAACTCTTTCCAAACTTATCAAATATATTATTTATATTGCTTAAAATGTTATTTGAATTATGATTGGGTGCTTCGTATGGTTCAAAACTCCAAACCCAGTTAGGGTTTTTATGTGCGCTTTGCACGATTGATCATGTTGTTCGTATTAAATTGAAACTCCGGGATCTTTTTGAATGAAATGTAAGTGAACTCAAGATCGAGTGACAGAGGGTTTACGTTCTAGGTTGAGACCTTAGATGGTTTCATTGCATTCATAAATGTCTGTGTAGCCTAATTGATCTCCGGACTTCAGTGTCGAATTGTGATTCGAGAGCGTATCTTCGTTGGGGTGCAAGTCTCCTAAATGGCTGGATAATATGGATTGTATCGACCTTGAGTGGTCTATAGGATAAGGCTTTCTTGTCTGACACTGTATCAGTTTTCTGAGCTCTCCTTTCATTACTATTTTATAGAACTATTACTACTTCACATGAAATGATATTGTTTTAGTTAAGTATGTCAAATGACTGTTTATATGCCCAATCATGTCAAAATACTTGTTATTTTCAAACTCCTATGCTTTTGAATTAAGTTATCCTACTGAGTTGTTGATGATCACCTATGTTCTTTATCTCTTTTTAGAAATGCACAGCTTGGAAGGATGTATAGCTCACTTTTGTGTTGTTCATCTTGTATATTTTGACTAGTTGCTTAGATTGAGCATGTAAATTGTAACAAATGAGCAAAGTAAATAGTATTAAATGTAAATGCAACTATGTTTAGCTGCGTGTAATGTATAGTTGTTTTGAGCTTATCAACAAAACACTTATGATTTTATGTGGGTTCTAGCTGAGTTATCATATGTTGTGTCGTGTTAATCACATAATGTGCTCGTGTGAGGCGGGTTGTTATATGTTACATGTCTGGAGGATCTAGGGTGTGACACAAAGTCTTAGTCTTTGTCAAATTTTAACCAAATTAATCAAATCTAAGCTCACTACGTCTCTAAATCAGTTACCGTACCTAAACTAGTGGATGGAAAAGTTGTAGCTTCAAGTGTAGTAATAGAGCTTCAATAACCATCTTCCCAACATGGCTTTGGTGTTCAATATGACTTAAGTATAATGTAACTCACATAGTTCAGCCTACATATTAAAAACTAACATATTCAAATCAACAGTTGAAGACTAGAGACAAATATGGATAGGCTAAACAAAATCTATATAAAAGTGGGACCATCGCATGTATCAACTAAAAACACACACATAAAAAGAAAAAAGAAAAAGGTGACAACATACTCAAAAGCCCAACATAAACAAGTAAATGAACAAATCCCAAATTAAACAAGTAAAATGCAACCTATGCAACACCCACAAATTTTAATTGGCAACATAAAACCCATGAACTACCCCTTAGAGCATCTCCATCAGTGCTCTTTAGTTTAGAGAGCATCTTTTTTAAAATAGAGAGCATCTTTAGTAAAAATATAATAGAGAGTAAATTTTTATAGACCACTCCAATAGGACTCTCTATTCTTATTATTTTAACATTTTATGTTTTGTCTTTTTTGGCAATAAATTTGGTTTTCCTTCTATTTTTTCTCCATTTTTTTAAAATCAGATACGTTTATCCTAAATGTTTGTTGGGCAAAACATTGGATATTTTGTCGAACACGACTTCACTCATATAACGATGAATTATACGAGTTTTATTAATGTAGGTTGGACCCATTCCAGATAGCTTATATCCATTAATTACAACTCGTTGCTTCAAGGGAACACCCTTTGATTCCAACGAGAAATTATCACCCATTACCATTTACCCCACAAGGATATTTTATTTGCAATGGCGGCTGGACCTAGGTTAACTGCCTAGGCTGCTCTACGTACCCGTTATCGGGATCAAGTCAATTCGTAGTTCGGGGAGATTAAATTATTATTTTTTTTGGTAAATGACTCATTGATCTTGAATGGATAAATATCCATCATGTTCGGAATGGGTAAATGACCCTTTGATTTGATATGGGTGTAAGACCCATTTGGTTTACAAGAAAAATTTTGGGATTTGTGACTACGCCTAGTTTAACTAGACTCCCTACGTATCCGAAAGGGAATTAAGTCAGATGTAATTCGGAGGTCTTGAAATTTATTTAGGAATGCGACTGTGCCCAGTGTAGATGCTGGACTGCCTATGTATCCAGAAATGGAATCAAGTCAGACGTAGTTCGGAAAAGAATTTGAAATTTATTTGAAGTTGATTTGGACTTGCGACTGCGCCTAGTTTAACTAGACTGCATACATATCCGAAAGGGAATCAAGTCAACCGTAGTTCATGAGGTAGAAATTAGAATTTATTTGAAGTTGATTTGGACTTGAGACTACGCCTAGTTTAACTAGACTGCCTACGTATCTGAAAGGGAATCAAGTCAACCGTAGTTCATGAAAGAAATTTATTTAGGAATGCGACTGTGCCCAAGGTAGATGTTGGGCTACCTACGTATCCAAAAATGGAATCAAGTCGGACTTAGTTCAAAAATATTTTTAAATTTGAGTAGGGTTTTAAATGAGTGAATGACTCATTTAATTTGGTTGAAAATGGGTGAATGACCCATTATTCTTTGGTATGGACTTGAGTTATATTTAAAACAACTCTGACTTACGTGAATTTTAGGATTCACATATGTTGTGACTTGATGGAATTAAATTCCATATAAAATTAGTAACTTTTTGTGAGTTACAAACTCAAAAATCTATTTAAGAGTCCAAGACTCTTTTCCTAAAGATCATTAAAGAGTTTTAAACCTCCAAAATTAGTAAAGAGTTAGAAACTCTTTAATTTAATTTCTTCACTATTTAATTTGTAGGAGTTTGAAACTCCAAAAATAGTGACGGATTTAAATGATCAAATGGTCACTTAAAATGAGTCGTAGACTCCATGTCAATTTAGACGAGTTATAAACTCTTTTAAGTTAAATTTTCTTGTCCACTAACAAGTCTTTTTATGGGCTGCACCCGTAAGATTTGTCGAGAGAAGTTGCGAACCAAAATTAAAGAATCCAAGATGCTTAGCAGTGAGCAAGCATGAATTTAGAACTCAAAAGTGGATTTGTTTGGGCGGCCATCCAATAGCTACTCAAATATTTGGGGGAGTCGAAGGCTCCAGTTTTTTTTAGGAGTTAGAAACTCCAAGTCCTTTTAGAAGTTAAAAAAAACTCAATTAATTCGTAACAAGTGTAGTATAACATTATTTTACCAACTTGAGAGTCAAACTCTTTGTTAGTTTTGCTGAGAATGAACCCAAGGCTCTTATGCCATTGGAAACTCCCTTCGAAAGAACCAGTAGACTTTGGTACTTCAAAGAGTGTAAAATTCTTGCATTTTTGTGCCCGGGAAAGCTTTAGGAGTTAGAAACTCCTTGACTTGACTATGGGTAGAATCTGATTTTTTTTTAATTGAAATGGGTTTCGAATTGAGCAAAGTGGTAGCTAAAAAGAAAACTCTTTTGATTGATGCAATTTTGAAGAGCCGAAGGCGCTCTTAATTTCTATAAATTTTCCTAGGAGTTAGAAACTCCATGTTGCTTTAAAATGGTCTTTGAAAGACTAAAAGTAGAATTTTTTTTTCTTAAAATGGTCTTTGCAATACCTGAAGTCACTGCCAATTTTTTTTTTAAGGGTTTGCTGCAACATTAAAAGGTTAGTAACAAGCCAAATTGGAGTTTAAAACTCCACTAAACCAAAGACTCACAACCAGAGACCAAAAATCAAATTCAAGATAATTTTGAGGAATTAGAAATTCCTTCAAATTACATAGAAAGAGGGGACTTGTGTCTTGTACACTAGACTATGGTTTTGAAAGAGTCAGAGACTCTTGTGGATGGAAGCTTTTTTGTGTGGGTGCATGGATTCCACACGGGGGATTTTTACCAATGCCATGGAAAGTCATTTGATAAAACTTGAAAGACTCCAAGATGTGGCTTTTTTTTTCCTGGGTATTTCAGCAAAATTTGGAGGAATTATAAACTCCTTTGGTCTTTCATTTGAAGAGAACTCTACAGACACTCTCAGAAACACTTGGTGGTAGTTGCGCCACAATGCATCGAAGGAGTTAAAAACTCCAATAATCTGCAACTTCGGAGAGATTCAGTATAGCCGCAATTGCTTCGGATTGCTGTGGTTTTGAACCCATTCGCTGCAATCAAAGATTTAAGAGATTCAATACAATAATAGGGAAAGAAATTAGAGTTTATACATGCGGAATAGCTTCAGATTTTTTTTTTTTTTTTGCTTTTGACAACCACTTTGTTCTTTAAACTTTTTTCTTCTTCCTTCTTTTTTTTTTTTTTTTTGCTTTGTGAACTGTCTAAACTCTCCTCTTCAGATCTCTTCTCCCCTTTTTATCTTGGTATTCTCCTTATATTTATAGGAGAATTCTTTGGCAGTTTCTATTGCATGTAATGGTGTAGGTGTCCTTTCCTCAATATGCCAGTAAGTGGCACTTCCTCCACTAGTAGAAGATTTTTAGGTAGTGGGTTTCCCACATTTTTAGCTAAAGAAACTGCCCAAGTTAAAACCATCAGCCCTTGTACACATATAAAATATCATTTCGGGGTTTTTTTTTTTTTTTTTAAGTCATGTGTGGGCAACTGATTTTTTTAAGTCATGTCAAGGTTATGATCCAAGTGTTCAGTGCAAGCTCTTAACCGACTTTTGGATTTGGACCAAATTCAATCTCGAAAATTGATAGATAGGAATAAAATATTTTGAATGGAGGATCAAACCAAAACGGGATTAATCGAAAATGTCCACAATGGGACAAATTCGCCCGTAATATTTTTTAATGATATGAATCATGGGTGAATCACTTCTAGGGACATCACACGTTTATAGTGCACCTGTCATTAACCTTTGCTCAAAATTTTCATCGAAAGATGATGAGCAATGAATTTTTTTATTGTTTAACAATGTCTTAGATGAAAAGAAAAATACATCCTTTTTTTTTTGTTCTAAAAAAATAGAGTAGAGAGTAAGTTTGACTCTCTAAATGTAGAGAGTCAAATTTGACTCTTTATTTTAGAGTATAAATAAAGAGCCCATTTGATACGAAATTTTAAGAATTATCTTTGTATAATAGAGAATTGAGTAGGGATAGAGAGCTTATTAAAAATACTATTAGAACTTCATTCAAATTCAGAACCTATATTTTTTTTTTTTTGAACTGCCAGAACCAATATTTGGAAAATCACAAATTGCACCAAAAAAAAACCCAAAAACATAAATGAAAACTATTAATCATCCCTATAATGCCTATTTTGTCAAGTGCATATCCCAGTCATTAGGGACAGAGCCATTACTGGCCAGGGGGGCCTCGCCCACCTTGAAATTTTTTCTTTATTACCTACTTTTTTTTTTTCCATGTTATGTGTCTCAGCTGTGCCCACCCAAAAAAAAAAAAAAAAGGCTGGGCTCGCTCATTTCTTTTACATGTGCCTGGACAATCCACCCTCTCTCTCTCTCAATTACCCTATTTTATTTCTCCCTTTTCTCTGCCATGGCGCCCATCACCAACTTCACAACCACTTCGTGGTAATTTCCTTCTCTCTCTCTCTCTCCCTTTCCACGCAAACAGATCACCCACACACAGAGAGCACGCACCCACACACATAGAGCACACAATGCGTACACACAAACACCCACCCACCCACCCACCTACCCACAGCACCCACTCGAACACAGAGCATCACACTCCTGCACTGCACATAGCATATTCTTTGTCAACTAAGGCAAATGTGACACTCCCAATATGTGTCTCTTGATATCGGAATATTTTGTATTTTGTATTTTTTTTTGAAATTTTGATTTGAACACAAGCAATTGAACTTATTTGGGGCTTGTCAAATTATCAATTGGGTTTTAATTATTTTTTGATTTTTTTGTGCGTTTTTTCCTAATATGATTTTTTGTGCATTTTAGTCTTAATTATTTTTATGACTTGTGCAACCAGCATTAGCATCTATGTAATACCCTGTACTGAAAATAATATATTATGAATAATATACAAGTTACTTGATTTAGACGCTGACTAAGGTGGTGTTTGATAAAACTGAAAGCTGGAGCCTGAAAGCTGAAAGCCGAAGTCTGAAAGCTGAAAACTGAATGCTGAATTTGTGGACTGTTTGGTATCTGCTGAAATTTAAGTACTGAATTTAACTAAACTGTTTGATAACTACACAGAGCTGACGTTTGAAAATAAATTAATTTTCAGTTTTACCCTGCCACTCTTTAATTTGAAAATATTTATAAAATATATCATAACATAAATCATAATCACTATTATTATATTGTAGTCTACATTTAACAAATATTTGATCAAAATAAATAACACAATAAGTGAACAATAACATCTGATAAAAAAAAAAAAAAGAACAATAACTAATCAAAAATAAAAAATCAAATAATATTGAAAAAATACAATAAATTAGATTTCATTAATAATATGTGTGTGCGCCGTGAATGTATGTGTGTGTGTGTAACTATGTGTGTGTGCAATACATATGTATGTGTGTAATTCTCTGTGTGTGTGCATTTGTGTGTGTAATTATAATTATGTATGTATATTTTTGTTGCAGAAGACAAGGGAAAGAAAAAAAAAAAAGATCGACAAAGAGAATAGAAAGGTTAGAAGTTTTGGAGAGAAGACTAATTATAGTTTTGATAGGATTGTAAAATATTTTGGGGTATAATTGTCATATTGTAAATATTATTAAAGATGGTTTTGCTGAGCGCTTTCAGTTTTCAGAATTAAGTAAGGGATCTCCTACTTAATATTGTAGCCTATTTTTAAGGAGCACTTAACATATTAAGAGAGTTTAAATTTTGGTTATCAAACGAGCTTAATTAATAAGTGTTGAATACATTTATTTTAAGTGCTGAATTTGGGTTAACAAACACACCCTAAGTATGACTAAATTAGACTTATATATAGTAACTTGATTTACCTGCTAATTAAGTTAAGTGAATTAGGCTATAAAAGATAATGTGCCATCAAAATGGGGTTGAGAATTAGGAAGTTAATTAGAGTAATTTCTCAATTTTCAGTTACTTTTTATCCAAGACAAAGAATCAAATGTGAGCTAAAAAAATGACAATAATAAGAAACCGACATATGTTAGTGTGATGTTAATGAGAGTGCGGATCAAAATGTAATTTTATGTTATAAAGGGCATTTAAGTGGTAGTTGCTATACTTTATAACTAGGCGGTGGACAATTGTCATTGTATAAAGCCACTACATTAGGATTACCAAATGTCATAGACTAAACTCTTGCAAGTAGCCGCCACTTCGCGCGCGCACACACACAAAACAAAATTAGTCGTTTGCGGCATGACTTTTGAGATATTCACAGTGAACCGGTGGAACATGATTGATTGGGATGGAATATCAGTGTATTTTCATGGCACATATGTCGTTAATTTCAGTTGAAAGGTAAGTGGTTTATATATGCATCCGTTCGTAAATTTCTTTGTAAAGAGTCATTTTATTGTTATTATCGTTGTATTAGGATCGATTGATTAACTATTAATTTGTGATGTTCATTTGAGTTTCCGTTTGATGTGTTTTTGTATTTGTTGGATAAAAATATTTTGTTGGTGGAATGCTTGGGACTTATTGGCATATGTGCATGCATGATTTTGAGATGTGATTTGTGGCCCTGAGGGGTGTGTGTTAGAATGAGATGTATCGAATAGCGCCTAGCATGTAGCCAAAACGAGCCAAGTATGAATCCACGAGTGATTTGAATTGAATCATGAGGTTTCGTATGACTCTATGAAGGGATTTGTGTTAAATGTTCATTTTATTTATCAATTATGCAGTTGATTATTAGATTATCGTGTGACCTTGTGATTCAATGTATTTTGTTGTAAATCCTAATGCAATTGAGACATAATTTAGAGACATAACTTAGAAACTTAATACATTATAATCATTAGATTGATAGTGTTGGAATCTAGTGATACTTTAATGTTGGGACCCACTGACAATCTAATGGTCATAATCATTAAGTCCTCAAATTATGTTCTCAAATTATGTCACAATAGCATTGCTCTGTTGTAAATTGCTAACTAGGCCTCCCAAGCTCACCCCCGTTTACCCCTCTCAGATGCAGGTTTGATATAGGATGAAATGCACCAGAGAATCAAATCAATTGAGGATTAAAGAATATTAGTTATTTATTTTATGTAATGTAAGTATTTTTAATATTTGAAGAAGAATTTTGAGGTTTTAGTGCTATGCATTGGGTGAAATTGATGAAATTATAGATTGCGCATCGAATTCAAGAGGATTGGGTTTGGAGGGTACTGTTACAAATATAAATCATTGTCATGTGATGTAATTGAAGATGACTTGTATACAATAATACCAACTATATGTCTGATGGTGGGCAAACGTACGCCCTTGAGCTACGAGTATTTAGTCAATAGTAACAAGTATTTTTCGGTACCTTTCAATTCAAAATTATCTACAATTCTTTGAAATTGCCCCTTTTTTATATTGCTTTTTGTTTGGGTAGATTTTTTTTTTTTTTTTTTTGTTTATACTCCATGTATATCGGTTTTTGGATGAAATCTTATGTATTATATAAGATTTAAAATATGTGTGTCAGAAATAAAAAATTAGGATTTTTTGCACTTTGCACCTTAAAAATTTTCAAAATTTTTACTTTACAACATCAAAGATTAAATTTTTTATATTGTACCTTCAATGTATGAAAAATGTTACAATGTTGTCATTTTGTTAGTTTCTGTTAATTTTTTCGTCAAAAGTCAACTCATTGATACTGACAAAAAAATTAATAGAAAACTAACAAAAATATCACATTGCAACACTTTTGATACATTTAATGCGTAATATAAAAAATTTAGTGCTGACCCAAATATAAATTCCCTCCGCCCTTCCCAGTCATCACATGCAAGTCCGATTTCTAATGTTTAGACTGAAGAAATTAGCCTACTCAAATTGTGTTTAAACTTCTTTCTGGGATTTTGCCTCTGTCCGTTTGATCCCACTTATATCCATAGATCTCACTCCCATTAGGCTTTAGCACATATCTCTGTAGATCGAAGCCCTATTGTTGTTCAAGGCACAGTATTTTCCTCTCCCCATCTCTCTATGTATGAGATTTCACTTCTTTCTATGTCCTCCCCAACCAAAAGTTGTGAAGGAATGATCTGATTGTTAGGTGGAGACCTTTTGATTATAATCAAGGGACTCAGGTCAATTTCTCTTTCCATTAACTAAGTTAAGAGTTTTCAGTCAACTCCAAAATGTTCGTGGTTATGTGTAATTTTTCAAGTCGTGGGTAGGTAATCTGAACACGGGTCAACCCACAGGGACAATCATAATTTGCTTTCCAAAAAATCTAATGATTTGTGAAGGTATTGAAATGTGAAAAGGAGCAATTCACACTGTGAGGACAGAGTGGACTAGGTTTTTGGCTGTTGTCCTAAATTCCTAACATTAATGTTATATTGATCAAATTTTAAGACCAAATTTAGAATCCAAATGACATGACAGCTGATTTGGACTTCTTTATTTGGTGTCATATCATTTTGGTCCAATAAAGATTCAAAATAATATACTGTCATATCATTTGAGCTCTAACTTTAATCCCAAAATTTGATCAGCACTCAATTCCTAATCCTCATCTCATTCCCCACACCCACCCATCATTGTCTTCACGCTCTCGTTCCGTATATATCATTATTTAGTCCACTCTCTGTGGCTGCTCTGCATTTTATACTCCAAACTCCTTTTGACCACTGGGTATGTCACTTTTGATCCACTTTAATCATTTGTTTAAAATCATAACCCCCTACTTTCATCATTTATGTATTCTTGGTCCACGATCTCTCTCTCTCTCTCTCCTTTGGATATCAACATCCTTGATTGTATCTCCACCGTGGGTGGCTCATGGACTCAGATTCACATGGGGATGATGAGAAACAATCACAACCTTCACCGTCGTCCTTAACGGCGTTGTTGTTAAGAGACAACCTACGGCAGACTAGAAGGCCCCTTATTGGAGCAGGAACTCCTAGTTTCATGGGGAAGCATCGGCTGGCGGCTGCAACAGCCCACCTTCATCAGGAAATCAAAATCATCCAGGTGGCTTTCCTGATATCTTGATGTGCATAAACAAGTGTAGTTCTTGGTGTCTAAGACTGATATGTCATGTGCTGCTTCTTAATAATATAGGAAGAGCTGGACCAACTTGAAACATTTGGTGAATCCTCCATTGTTTGCAAGGAGTAAGTGACACGTATATTTTCAATTCACTATCTTTAAATTTGGACAAAATCCATTTTACCAGGTTTCGTTGCACTTAGGTAAGGGTTTAACATCAAAAACAAAACTCCTATTATAGCTTTCTTTCAATTTTTTGGCCTATTTTGTTTGTTTGCTTATAACATGTCGTATTTGCTTGGATATATCATTTTCACAAAAAACTAATAAATATAGTGAAAATTGTTCAAAAGTACACTTCCATGTTATTTTTTGTTATTTAATACAAACTTTCTTTTTAATTGTTTAAGAACAACTCAGGTACTCTTTTTTTTTTGTTCTCTAGTCAAAGCTAATAAGATTAATCTTTTTTGTTACTAGACTACCCCAAGAGCAATTCCCCTTATTGTTATTCCATCATTGTTATTGTGAGAAAGCAATAAATCCAAGGAGGAAGAAGAAGATAAAGAGAAAAGGGAGTTCAAGTCATGGAGAATATTTCTGCATTCTTCTTATTCAAGCAAACAATCCTTTACACGCCGTAGTATATATACATAGTTCCTAACCACCTAACTAACTATGCACATGACTTCACATAGCTACTGTTATCCCTTTAGCTTTTGGCTCAGCGTTGGCATGGGGCAGCCTCGCCCAAAGGCGCTCATGCCTTAGTAAAATTAGGTTTCGCTTGAGAAAGCAAATCCTTGGCGCAAAAGATGCTTTCTAAAGGATTTGGACTTGTATTTTGTTGGGATAAAATGGTTTGGCAAAGACTCCAACAGCATGCAACGACTATGCCCCAGACTTAGGTTGTTATGACTCTTCAGCTCAGAGTATTTCCAGTGTTGTCAGTAGGGTTTTGCTTCATAACGCTACTATGGGGGGGTACTCCACGAAGGGGTGCTAGGCCAGCATCCCCAAGGACCCCTATGCCCCTAGCCTTGGCACATGGAAACAAGGCACGACCCCAACAAATGTTTTTCATGGATGGAGGCAAGGCATTCCAAAGTCCGAGACCCGAAATGTGGGGCCGATGATCGGAGGGAATCCGTCATTGGCTGAAGCTTCATGCATGGCTGAGGGAGGCAGAGCATGCTTGGGCACGTTGGGCATGACTAGTGGGTGAATTGAAGACCCATGCATGGCTGAGTGAGGCAGCTCATGCATGGGCACGATTGGGTGCAATCAGTGGGTGATTGAAGCCCCATACAAGGCTGGGCGTAGCAGCTAATGCATGAGCACATGGGCACAAGCAAGCATGCAAGCAAAGGCTAATCGGGTGGCTCGATATGTGGGGCAATGCTAGCTTGGAAGACCAAGCCATGGGCTGGGCATGGCTAGGCACGAAGGCATGGCTAATCAGGTGATGTGGGCTCGCAAGGAAAGTAGATGCACAAAATGTGAGGTAATTTCGAACGGTTGTGGCATGTGCCTTGCAGATGGTGGCAATTTCAGACAGTTGCTGGCATGTACATGGCATGCAGGGGCAGTTCTGTGCAAAATGCTGGCGCATGTGCATAGTATAAGGGTTGGTGGCATGTGCACTCAGCATACACAATAGTTGTTGGTTGGGTCAACCAACAATTGCAACTGCCCCTTTCCACGACCAGCAGATGTAGGAGTGGTAGAAAGTCTCAACCTTCATTAGCAGGTTGTGGGTGGCTTTGTGGGCGAATCTAGTGTAACTTTGCAGTTGCCTAGACGGTTGGGCTTGTAACTGCCACCTTTGTATGCTATAAATAGAGATGTTGGGGTCTGTAGTGCACGAGAAGAGAGTGGGGCACGTTTTTGTAAGCAAACTCTGGCTGAGTGTTCCTTTAGACTTTATTAAGAAAGAAAAGGTTGGGCCATTGGCCTATAAAGCTTGTGTGTGCTATGTTGTTGCTTATTTTCCCTATTTTTTTCATTGTGTGCATTTCTGTGAGCGTTTTGAGTGCTTGGCTGAGACTGAGTGTGGATCTCAGTGCCATCACGAGGCAAAAATTTGAGTGAGAAATTGACCCCGTGACAGTTGGTATCAGAGCTTCAGTTTTCGACCATGGTTGGTGTAAACGCTACTGAACTACGTGAACGTGTGACCCATCTAGAGGATTTTTTGGGCATCCATACTGATGGTGCTGAGACCAGCGTGTCTGTGTAGATGGCGGAACATGCTGCCCAGATCGCAGATTTGAGAATTGTTTTCGACAGCTTTGTGAAAGACACTGATGCTAGGAGGACGTTTTGTCCCTCACTGATGTTGTCAAGATGAACCTCAAGAATCTTGAAGATGAACTGACCCTAGTGAAAATGGTCATGCATTCTCGTCCTGATGCAGGCAAGACATCTTCAAAGATCAAGGTCCCTGAACCTAAGGCTTTCGGAGGGAGCCAGAGTGCCAAGGAGTTGAAGAACTTTCTGTGGGACATGGAGCAGTATTTCAAGGCTACTCATGTGTCTGTGGGAGAGAAAGTGACCATAACCAGCATGTACCTCTTTGGGGATGCCAAGCTTTGGTGGCGAACCCGAAGTGAGGACGATGCTACTACAGGAAGAGTCAGAATAGAGACGTGGGAGACGTTAAAGAAGGAGTTGAATGATCAATTTCTTCCTAGCAATACGATGTGGATTGCTAGGGAATCCCTCAAGAAACTCAAGCACACTAGAACCGTTTGTGATTATCTGACTGAGTTCAGTTCTTTGATGTTGGATATCAAGAACATGTACGAGGAGGACAAGCTCTTTAATTTCTTGTCCGATATGTAAGGTTGGGCACAGGCTGAGTTTCTAAAAATTCAGACAACGATCAGAAAAAGAAGAGCTTTGATTCTGGTTGCTTTATTTGCAGCGGCCCTCATCGTGCTATGGACTATCTCAAGCGGGAGAAGTTGATTGTCATTGTCGTGGAAAGCGGAGATACCTGCGACGATGATTACCCCACTCGGGTTAATCCTCTATAATTGTTGAATGCAATGTCTTTGGGAAAGATTCAGTAAGCCCGTAAAGGTCTAATGTATGTACAGACTTGGGTGAACGAGAAAGAAGTTTTGGCCATGGTGGACACATGTGCCACCCATAACTTCATTTTGCAGAGGGAAGTGGGAACATTTGGCTTACAGTTAGACGAGAGCTCCAGTAAGCTCAAGGCTGTCAATTCAGGAGCAATTTCCAGTGTGTGGAAATGCGGAGGCAAGCCTGAAAGTTGGTCTGTGGGAAGGCCGCGTGAGCATGACGGCTATACCCTTGGATTACTTCGATGTCATCCTCGGGAACGAGTTCTTCGTAAAGGCCAAAGTGGCGCTAATGCCACACTTAAATGGAATGCTGATCTCAGACGAGGGAGCAGCATGTTTTATGCCTGCAGAGAAGGTGGCAGACCAAAGCAAAAGAGACAGCAAGCAGAAATTGGAGATGTTGCCCGCTTTGCAGGTGGATGTTGGGTTACAGGAAGGTAAGATGGCGTATCTTTCAACCTTGGTGGAGAATAAACCTATTGAGAAGGTTAAAATTCCCGAGTTGGTGGCAAAATGTTTCGAGGAATGTGTTGAGACTTTGCCTCCAAATCTCCCCAAGGACCTTCTGCCCAGATGTGCAGGCGACCACAAAAACGAGCTAGAGCATGGTGCAAAGCTTCTAGCCTGTGTCCCTGATCGGATGGCGGCCGTGGGACAGCAGTAGTCTTTTGTCTATGGAGGGGCAAGACAGATGACTGGATGTTCTACTGCACATGGTGTTACTCGTTTTAAGCAAGGGTTGCTTAACGAGTCAAATGAAAACTTTGTTAAGGTTGCTGATTGGAGGAAGAAGCGTGTTGATCTTGATCAGATCAAGGAGAATCGGGACAACTTTTCGACGAGGACGTCGAGCTCTTCTGGTGGGGGTGGTTTGTTACCCCCTTAGCTTTTGGCTCGGCGTTAGCATAGGGCAGCCTCGCCCAAAGGCGCCCATGCCTTAGCCAAATCGGGTTTCGCTTGAGGAAGCAAACCCTTGGTGCAAAAGATGTTTCCTAAAGGACTTGGACTTGTATTTTGTTGGGATAAAATGGTTTGGAAAAGACTCTAACCGCATGCAGCGACTATGCCCCAGGCTTAGGTTGTTATGACTCCTCGGCTCAGAGTATGTTCAGTGTTGTCAGTAGGATTTTATTTCATAACGCTATTATAGGGGGTGCTATGCGAAAGGGGTGCCAAGCCAACTTCCCCATTGACCCCTATGCCCCTAAGCCTTGGCACATGGAAACAAGGCACGACCCCAACAAATGATTGACATGGGTGGAGGCAAGGCATTCCAAAGTCCGAGATCTGAAATGTGGGGCCGATGATCGGAGGGAACCTATCGTTGGCGGAAGCCCCATGCATGGCTGAGGGAGGCAGCGCATGCATGGGCACGTTGGGCATGACTAGTGGGTGAATTGAAGACCCATGCATGGCTGAGTAAGACAGCTCATGCATGGACACGATTGGGTGCAATCAGTGGGTGATTGAAGCCCCATGCATGGCTGGGCGTAACAGCTAATGCATGTGCACGTGGGCATAAGCAAGCATGCAAGCAAAGGCTAGTCGGGTGGCTCGATTTGTGGGGCAATGCTAGCTTGGAAGACCAAGCCATGGGCTGTTCATGGTTAGGCACGAAGGCAAGGCTAATCAGGTGTTGTGGGCTCGCAAGGAAAGCAGATGCACAACATGTGAGGCGGATCCGAACGGTTGTGGTATGTGCCCTGCAGATGGTGGCGGTTCCAGACGGTTGTTGGCATGTGCATGGCATGCAGGGGCGGTTCTGTACAGAATGCTGGTGCATGTGTACAACATGAGGGTTGCTAGCATGTGCACTTAGTATGCACAGCAGTTGAGGGAAGTTGTTGGCTAGGTCAGCCAACAGTTGCAACTGGCCCCTTCCATGACCAGCAGATGGGGGAATGGCAAAGAGTCTCAACCTTCATCAACAAGCTGTGGGTGGCTTTGTGGGCGAATCTGGTGTAGCTTTCAGTTGCCTAGGCGGTTGGGCTTGTAACCGCCACCTTGTATGCTATAAATAGACATGTTGGGGTCTGCAGTGCACGAGAAGAGAGTGGGGCACATTTTTGTAAGCAGACCCTAGCTGAGTGTTCCTTTTGGCTTTATTGAGAAAGAAAAGGTTTGGCCATTGGCCTGTAAAGCTTGTGTGTGCTGTGTATTTGCTTGTTGTCTTTATTTTTTTCATTGTGTGCATTTATGTGAGAGTTTTGAGTGCTGGGCTGAGACTGAGTGTGAATCTCAGTGTCATCACGAGGCAAAATATTGAGTGAGAAATTGACCCTGTGACAGCTACCAACTAGGCAATATAGCTCAGCCAAAAATAAAACAAATTAGCTAACTAACTAACTATCTAATAATGTTATCCTTCTCTATTTTATTAGCTACAGCTGCTTCACCCTTTGCCTCTGCAGCTGCTCTGTTGTGGATTCTGCAGTTGTGGTATGCTGCAATACTCACCCCGCAAGATGGAGAATAGAGATTAACTATTCTCATCTTGGATAGATGAGCAGTAAGGACATAAGAGGGTAAAGCTTTGGTGAAAATATCAGCCAACTGAAATTGAGTGAGAACATAAGTTGTTGTGATGCTGCCCTCCTGAATTTTGTCTCGAACAAGATGACAATACAACTCTATGTGCTTAGTACGCTTATGAAAAACAGGATTAGCAGCAATGTGAAGGGAAGCTTGATTGTCACAATAGAGCAAAGCTTCTTGTGGATGAGGCACCTGAATATCAGTAAAAAGATATCGCAACCAAGTGAGGTCAAAACAAGTAGCAGTCATGGCTCGATATTCAGCTTCTGTATAAGATCAAGAAACAAAAAATTGTTTCTTGGATTTCTAGAAAATAAGAGAACTGCCCAAGAAGACACAATAACCTGTGACAAATCTGTGAGTATTAGAGCAGGAGGCCCAGTTTGGGTCATAGAAAGATAGTAACTGAAGCTGATAAGAAGACACCCTGAGCAGGAGCTTGCTTGAGATACCTTCGAACCTTGTGAGCAGCTGCAAGATGAGCAGTGGATTGTTTATCCATGAACTAACTTAAGGTTTGAATTGTGTAACTAATATCAGGTCTGGTGATAGTTAAGTACAACAATTTGCCAATGAGTCTGCAATAAACTATGGGATCAGATAATAAAGAACCAGTGCCTTTGCTAAGCTTGAGATTCTAATCCAAAAGAACCTTGACCAGCTTGGAACCAAGAGTGCCAGAATTAGCCAAATTGTCTAGAGTGTACTTTCTTTGACAAAGATGAATACCCTTAGCAGCAACCTCAATAGCAAGAAAATAGCGTAGAGAACCAAGGTCCTTAATCTTGAACCAATGATCCAAGAACAATTTGAGAAAAGCAATGAAATCTAAATAATTACTAGCAGCAATGATATCATCCACATAAACTAAAAGGGTTGTAAAAGAAGTAGTAGTGACCTTAAGAAAAAGACTATAATTAGCCTTGGATCAGAAGGCTTGTGAAGAAATTAAAGCATACCTATTAAATCCTCTAGTATTGATGTCACTTAAGGAAGGCAAGCCATCAAAGCTATACATTTCCGCAGAAGAAAAATCCATTGTCAGCCTACTTGCACAAGACAATGAGCAGGGCCATGAGCAAGTAGTGTACTACTTAAGTAGAAGGTTGAACAATGTTGAATGTAATTACTAGTCGATAGAGAAATTATGTTTAACCTTGTACTTTTCAACAATAAAATTAAGGTATTATTTGTTGTCATTTACTGTTTATATTATTGGTAAGACTAATGTAATCAAATATATGTTAACACGACCTGTGTTAAGAGGCAAAATGGGAAAATGGATTCTTGCATTGACAGAATACTGTTTTCAATAAGTGCCTCAAAAGGCAGTTAAAGGTCAAGCATTGGCAGATCATCCAAGTGTCTTAATAGAAGAAGACATTTACGAAATTGGTAATGTTAGCCTAACATCGTGGAGACTAATGCTCTATGATGGTAAAACTAAGGAAGGAGTAGGAGCTAGGATAGTGCTACTACCTCTAGAAGGCAAAATATTCCAGTTTGCCTATCAGTTGGATGATTCAGAGGTACCGTCGAATAACTAGACAGAGTATGAAGCCTTAATAATAGGATTAGAGATTAGCCAAAGACATGAAAGTCAGTAATTTGATTGTAACTGGAGATTCACAAATTCGACAAATCCAGGGTTTTTATAAGTGTAATCACCCTGTGCTACAAAGATATTCAGAAATAGTTCACTTGCTTATTCAAAACTTCGATGACGTTCATGTTGAACATGTCATGAAGCTTAAGAATCGAGAAGCTAACAAAATGGCAAATATCGCATCTGGATTAAAAATTCTAGAAGAATTGAATGAAAGAATAATAATGGTACAGAAGAGGTACTTCCCAACAGTAACAGGATTAATTTCCACTTCAATGGATGTATTGATAATGGAAATAGAGCAAGAAGATTGACGATTTCCAATTGTGAGTTATTTACAAAATCCATCCCAAAAGACTAAAAGGACTATCAAGAATCGAGCCATAAATTATGTGCTTATTGAAGGAGAATTAGGTTGTGTTTGGCATAATAAGCAAAAGTAGATTTCAAAAATGGTTTATTAGATGGACTTTCTAAAAATAAAATATGTTTGGTGAACATGTGGTTAAAAGTGCTTCTAAATCAAGAAGTGCATCTTTATATGTGAGAATGCTTTTGGTGGCAATACCTCAAAAAGTGTAAAATAACATCTAACTAACCATATTGCCCTTAACCTTGCATATTAATTGTGCAATCAAAATTTATTTGATATATTTTTGTGAATAACTAAATAAATTGCTTTGAAACTTCACTATAAACCTAATATAATTGATCCATGGACACACCAACCAGGAAAGTCTGAATATAACTTATAATAAGCATAAAAAGAACACCAAAAAACACTTTGTTCGGAGTTTTGAGGCCTAACTCATAGCATATTGATCCCACCCACGCAAATACATGTTTCTAGACTCAAATCCCCGTCAATATATATTTTTTTAATTACTTTTTCGGCAAAACATCCACCATTAATGAGTATGGAAGTCATTTGTGTATAATGAGTCCCACTTTAGTGCATAATAGATGATCCATCAAAAAAAATATATTAAAGAGGATTTCAATTTCATGTTTCTACTCTCTCTCTGTGTGCACCCCATGACACTTCAGTAATTTATATTATATACACACAGAGTGAATCAACAATGGCAACAATCCTTGTTAATTGTGAGATGGACTGAACCTCATGTAGATCTAATGGATGCTAGATCATTGGCAACAACTAAAAGCGGAATTAAAAGCTTTGCAAAAATCTTATTAAGAACACGGGTTTGTCAGCAACAAGACGACAACAAGCACCACACAGTAAAGCTTTGCACAAACCCTATGCTTTTACTTTTCATGCTTGTTCCTTCTTTCTTCAAAAACAGTGATGGCCAACGGATCGATTCACAACATCAACATTCTCAAGCTCTTGGTAATAGATCGTCCTTGGTTGAAGATTATTTCTAGGGTTTTTTAACACCAGACAAAATTGATTGTGAAAATAGGTGAAGCATCCTTTAAGATGAACCAGAGTAATAGATGCAAATTAGTTCTCTTGTAGGGTTAAAAAAGATAATAGGTTATAAAAACCAATTGCAATAATGGAATTGAAATTTACCACTTAAACAAGGAAATTAACTTCGCGATAAGTGTAAAAGCACCATTTCTAGAAGCTAGCCATCTGAAATTCTCTAAATGCCCATCCACCACTTTTAGTAAAAATGTCAAAGTGCAAATTCACCAAACAATCCAAAATTTTGCAAATGGACTTTTCCAGCAGAAAAGTTCATCTGAGCCATGCGCCAAACATATCCTTAGTCATAAAGAACATCAGAAGGGTTGATGTTACTTTGTGTAAGCAAGCTTGATGCAATGAAAGCAATTGTAGAGATTCATGAGGGAATTTGTAGGTCTCATCAATCTGGAGAAAAGTTGATTTGGTTTATCCATAGGTATGACTATTATTGACCAACTATAAGAAAAGATTGCATTACTTATGCTAAAGGATGCCATGCATGTCTAAAGTATGGGCCTATTCAAAGGGTACCATCCATCGAAGTACATTTGATAGTTAAGCCTTGGCCATTTAGAGGATGGGCAATGAACTTGATTGGGAAAATTGATCATGGTTCTTCAAAACAACACTCATATATATCATTGTGGCCCCTGATTACTTCACAAAATGGGCAGAGGTCATTCCAACGAATACTATAAACCAACGAAAAGTGATTAATTTTGTCAAAGAATACATTATTTATAGGTTTGGGTTACAGAAGCAATCACATTAGATTAAGGAACTATCTTCACTAGTTCAGAGGTGATGGAGTTTGCATCAGAACGTGGGATTCAAATGTTGAATTCTTCCCCTTATTATTCCAAGGTAAATGGGCAAGCAGAATCAACAAACAAATAGAACTCTGAAGTTAATTTTGAAAAAGACTATTGAGGATAACCCAAGACAATGGCATGAGTTATTGCAAAGGTTTTGTGGACATAAAAAAACTTCAAAAAAGACAAGTGTCAGGACCACACCTTTTGAATTGGTTTATGGACATGATGTTGTGTTGCCAATTGAAGTTATTGTCAGATCTAGTAGCTTGGCTAAACATCATAACTTGCCCATCGATGAGCACACTTAGATAATGTTTCTAGTGTTAGAAGACTTGGAGTAATCTAGATTAAAAGCTTCAAAAAAGACAAGTATCAGGACACCTTTTGAATTGGTTTATGGACATGATGTTGTGTTGCCAATGGAAGTTACTGTCAGATCTAGTAGATTGGGTAAACATCATAACTTGCCCATCGATGAACACACTTAGATAATGTTTCTTGTATTAGAAGACTTGGAGGAATCTAGATTAAAAGCTTTGGATCATATTCAATTCCAAAAGAAGAAGGTAGAAAGAGTGTACTACAAAAAAGTAAAGTGTAAAAGCTTTGCTAGAGAAGATTTGGTTTGGAACACTATTCTGCCTTTTGGAAGCAAAGATAAAGACTGTGAAAAATGGTCCTTAGATTGTGAAGGCCCTTATAGGGTTGACAAAGTCCACAAAGGTGGGGCCTATCAGTCAAAATCTTGACAAGGAAAACTCCATAGAAAATCCATAATTAGGAGCTACTTGAAAAAGTATTACCCTACTATGTGGGAATCTTATAATGCAAATTGACAAAGTAATTCATAAAAGCAATCAGAAATGGCGTGGCTCCATACAAACACATAAACCCAAAAGCAAGAGCCAGTGAAATGTAAAAATCGATTAATTCATAAAGAAGAGTATTTACAATAGAAAACAAAAGGCCACATGGGACTGGCCAATAAAAGAACTACAAAGGCTTTGGAAAGTAAAGTCTGAAAACATGTCACTCATTTGAAAGAATCTTCAATTTGTGTTGGGCATGTTTTAAACTTTCAGTGAAACCATTAGTTAGCCACCACTCTCCTTGATCTGAGCTAACTATTCTTTGGTTTTTGAGAAGAGTACTTCTCTTTCTTGCCGAATTCTTGCTCTCTCTTCACCAATCACCAAAAGTCTTTTCTTGAGCTCAACTTCTTCATTTGCCAAAATAGCATCCTCTTGTTTGAGTTTCGAATCATTTTCTTTATTCGACAAAATATGAGGAGCAAGGCACTTTGCTGCATTTATGAATGTCGACTTGGCTCTAACCTCATCTTAGAAGTAATGTGCCTAAGAAATTTTGGCTTGAAGGTGTTTATTCATTTCAAACAACTGTTGTTGTCGTCCAGTGAAAAAGTTAACAAAAATAGCAGACATCTTGACAATGCAAGGAACGAGTTAAGGGATAATTGATGGGAGGCATGGAGATGTTAGAAAAAGATGCAGAATTAACTGCTTTCACAAATTCCTCTTCGATCTGATAAGTAGCCTCGATCTCATAATTAGAAATGACAATAGGAAAACATGATCAGATGTCATCTGAGAAGAAAATAAAGGTCAGTTGATAATTGGCCAAAGGAGTAAATGGTTTTAAAAATAAAAATTGGTAAAATTATTTACCTGATTAACAGAATAGGTTGAAGGAAAGGACTTCTTTGAGGGATTTGCCTGGCCATCAAAAATTAAATGGCCAACGTTGACATAATTAGGCTGCGGTACTGCAAGGATAACTTGTTGAGGAGAACAAGTAGCCAGAACAGGAGGGTCAAGATCGGACAACTAAGTTGGAATCCCTCTTTGCTGATCATGTATTGGACAAAATCCAGTCAAATTTTAGGCATGCGTGCACTTCGATATCTATCGATGACAGCCCAGTTAGGTATACAATGTCGAGAATCGATGGAGACGTCATACCAATAGGAAGGATCATAGCATTGTAGGACTAGGACCAGAAGCATACAACTGCACCAATTAGCCATCGATTCATGTATAGTGGGCAAGTTGAGAGCTTGATCAACTCATACATTCTTTGTCGCTTCCTCTGATTAGCGAAATGTTTCTCCGTTCACTCTACCCAGTCAATTCATTGTTGGTCGGGCCTAATCCAAGACCTTAAAAGATTGCTACCCAAATCCCAAGATTTCCCTTAAAGATAGAATTCATGTAGCGTTTCCCTTTCCAAGATAGGGTAAAAGCCATTGAATGCTTCGAAGATATATGATTTGAAGGAAAGACCAAGTGTGAAGCTTCAATTTGGAGTATGAATCAAAAATTGCTTATCTAACGACTCTTGGTAGCACGCTTTACGTCAAGTGGGAATCGTGGAGAAAAGGGAATGTCTGAGACACAAGAAGAAAAGATTGGTTGAGTTGGTTGTTTTTTGGGTGCCATTGGAAGATTCAAAGGAAAACAAGGGGAGAATACAAAGAGAAGATAAAGACATGAAGAAAAATGCCAAAGTGAGATGGACAGTAAGGCCATAAATGCTTATATAGTGTTTAAAAGGGAAACGGTTTCACCTCTTCGGATCTCCACGTATTTTCATTTATTTAGGCTATTAAATTAACCAAAATAAATATATGGGGCATTATTTGGACCATATTCTACAATTTTGGTGATTAAACAATGAACGATATATGTTCACCAAATGGATCAGCATGGGTACCACGTGGCACTCATTTAACAAATGAGGAAAGAAACAAAGCTAATAGATATGGCTTTTCAAATTTAAAGAAGATATATTTACATAAAGGCCCGTGTTTTGGGGGGATGAAGTAGTTACTATGGAATTCAAAAAGATGGTAGTTACCAAGATTAACTGATCCTTGAAGCCAGGAAGATAACAACTAAAGCAAAAAAGGAAGATGAAAAGAAATTGCCATGAAATCAGTGTAACTGTCGAGAAAGAAATGCCTATAAAAGAGGCATTAATAACAAGGAAGAGGACACAATCAAACCATTCAAGATCCACAACTTGGGCATTTTAGGAATAGTGTTTACGTTGGTTTTTAGGTTAGAATTAGCGTTGTGGTGGAGGCTGATTTATCAGTCTATTGTAAGCAAATTTTTTTTGTAAATTGTAAAAGGGTCTTTCCTTTTCTTAATCTCTTGATTATCATATTTCTTGCTTTATTTTCATCTATTGTTATCACCCAATGAAATCTTGAAACAAGGCAGTTGAACTCAACGTCAAGCATTCGTCTGAAAGCACTCTGTCAAAGGATTATGTCATTCAATCGCTGGAGAAAATTCTTTATGCATCCAACAGTAGGACATCATTCCAGATGCCAAAGGAACATGACGACTGATGGTGTGTAAAACGCGATTGAGCAGAATATGTATACTACGGGATTTGATCTGAGCTACAAGGCTCTTGGGAATAATGTGGCAACTTTAGGGGAAAGGAGTGGATTGCACAGAGGAGTTATAGTGGTTCACTAGCTCGAGAGCTCGGCTAATCCACTCTTTAATGGAGTCTCTTGCTCCTAGGAATTATATTGAAGATGAAGAAAGGATTACACAATCTTCTTGGTACTATTTTTATTGCTTGCGTCAAAGTGAGGACTTTGTACAATATTTATAGCTTAGTTCCTAGTTCCATGGGGTCTAGGGCGAGATCTTCGCCTCTCTTTTGTAACGTTTTGCTTGATTTCAGGTGATGGTTTAAGCGGTTGAGGTTCTCGCGCCTAGACTGGCGTTTACTGCCGTTGAGGGGGCGTTTAGTGGTTGCCATCCATCTTCCACTCATTTTCTTCGGGGCGCAGGTCGAGGGAGCCCAAGGTCTGGACCTCTGAGCTCGGGCTTTCTTGGCTGAGCTCCCTTCCTGACCTCAATACCCAAGCTCAGACTTGGAATTCTTCTAGGTATTATCAGTTGCCCCCCAGTCCCTGGTCAAAGTGGGTTTGAGCAGGGGCTGAGCTGTGACTGGGTGGAGTTAGGTCTCCTTAGGTCGACCTTAATTTGCGTTAGATGGGACTCCATTTTGACGGTTTTGTCGAATGTGCAATAATTCATTCCTTGTTTCTCGCGCACGTCTCATATTTCGAAGGCCCACGTACACTAAGCTTTAAATGCTCCGGCGACGAGGGAAACCGTCTCTCCTCACCTTTCGACTTCTCTCCCCAGGCTCTACTATTTTTCTTCCCTTGCGATTTTAGTTTCCTCAACCCCCTAATTTGACTCGAAGATTCTGCGAGGCTTGCTCTCCGATTTCGCTTCAGGCTTCGGTTTATCGCTCACTCTTGGTTAGGTACGCTTCTTGGCTCTGTTCATTTCTTCATTCTGGATCCCTCGAATCCGAGGTGGTTACTGCATTTTTGGACCTTTCGCTTTTGCTACTTTAGGAATCGAGGTTACTTCTTGTCCTCTCTTCCCCTCTTTATGGACCCTTATTCATTGGTCGCTGGTGTCTTGACCCCTCGACTCTCAAAGATTGTTTTGCTAATGTCTCATTTTCTTATTCCTCCTTTCATCTCCCTTTTTTCCAATCCTGTCATGTCTGGCTCTTCCGAAGCTACTGTTTCATCGGTATGGGCGAGAGGTCTGCTGGGGAGGAGGACATCGATTTAGGTGATGTAGGCGATGAGATTGATAATTTTCTCGGTGTCGATGTTAGGGAAGAAGCCGAGGAGCTCCCCCCCATCATCTCCCTCTGTACCCAAGAAGTCTAGGAAAGGAAAGACTAAAGTGAGTGGCGTTGGGGTTTCTAGCAGCGCTGGGGACACAGTGGTTGCCCCCTGAGCCTCAGACCTCGTGGGTTTCAGTGAGGTCACGCCCCATTTCATGAGTGTTTTATCTGCTCGTTATGGCTTTCCTGAAGGTATGCACTATTGGTGTCCTCATGTGGACGTCAGGTATGACTCCCAGATCCCTAAGAAGGTTTGCTTCTTTGTGGCCGCTCTTGAGAACGGCCTTCGTTTTTCAATGTACCCCTTTCTTAAGAGTGTCCTTCAACATTTCAACGTTTGTCCCACTCAACTTTTCCCCAATTTTTGGGGTATTCTGGTGGGTCTTCTTGTTTTCTTCAAGAAGCACAAACTTGAAGTTCCTACCGTGCCTTTGCTTATAAAGTTTTTCAATGTCAAGTTCACTCCTTCTGATGGTTGTCTTTATGTTTCCAAACGAGTAAAAGCCCGAGCTATCATTACGGACCTCCCGAGCTCCCACAAGCATTGGAAGAAGCTCTTCTTCTTTGTGTCAAGAAGAGAATGTGAATACAATCCCGAAGATATAGTTGATACCTTCCTTGTACCTTGTGCTTGTTTTGTTTCGCTTTTTAGGTGTTCGACCCAAGCTCAGTGCCGAGGATAAGCTAGTTTTACTGGGCTTAGAGGATTGCGAGCCAGAAAGGTATTCTGAGCTCAGCAAGTCCAAAGTGCTTACCAAATTTGGGTTTAGTCCTCTAGAGGTGAGGGTTGAGACCCCTATTCCCATTTTTGTAGCTGGAGTAAAGGAGGTGGCAAGTAACACTTCCCCCTTCTATCCTTAACTTCTATTTTACTTCTTTCTTCTTTTTGATCTGTTTGCTTTGGGTTTCCAGGTTCTAGCTCAATGGGTCCAGGTTTAGAAGCTTTGAGGGCGAAGGTTAACCTGCTAAGGAAAGGCATGAGTGGGGGAAAACGCAAAGTCGAGGTCGGATTAGGAAGTGATTCTGCCCCCCAACCGAGTTGCCAAGGTCAGAAATGCTTCCTACTTCTCCCCTTTCTTCCCAAGTGATTCTTACTCCATCACCGAGCTCACCAAAAGGTCGCACATACCTCACTTCCTCAAGGGACCGCGTCTTCCTCTCCTAAAGAGGGTCCTGAGCAAACCGCGGTTCCAGCCTCTCCTTCATCGGTAAAGGTCGAGGGGGCCATGGAGACGATTGCTCACATTCTGCCTAGGTCTTCCTCTCCTAGATTGGCTAAGAAGTCTCATCAGCTGCTTCTGACGGGCTCTAAGGTTGAGAAAGATAAGGACTCCCTTATTGATAATGTGAAACTTGTTGTGGAGGCCATTGCCTCAATCATCCCTGAGTCTGATATCCAAAGGGCTGTCATTATGCCCCTCTCTACTTCTGTCACCTCGGCTTTGTACGGTGCTACTTCGGTAAGTTTCTGATTTTCTCAAGTTCCATTTTTGTCTTGCACCATTACTTTCATGCTGACTTCAGCTTTTGGTTGTATTTACTCCTAGTTGGTCATTCATGTGAGTGGTTTGGTGAGTCGGATCAGAGCTCTAGAGAGCTCAGCCAAGGCATCAAAGGCTTTTGAGCTCAAGGCTGCCGAGCTAGCTTTTGCCAATAATGATCTCAAAACTCAGGTTCAGGACCTATAAGCGCAGGTGAAGAGGCAGTCTTCTGTTATTAAGGGTTTGGAGGCCAAGAAAGAGAAAATAGAGGATGAGGCCAAGAAGACCAAGGAGGAGCTCAGGTTGAAAGCTAGCGACTGGGTTAAAGTTCACAAGGATGCCTTTGTGGCCTTGGAGTTTTATGAGGTCATGAAGAAAGAATACAACATTTTGGCTGAAGTCAACGACACTCGGCGAAGAGAGATTGAGGTTGAGAGATCTGCCGTTAAAGAGAAGGATGTTTTGATTGCTAAGTTAGAAGATGATATTACCACCAAGTGGGCCACTGGGTACCTTGCTTTCCAAGATCAAGCTATGTGGAAGTATCCAGACCTGGACTTTGAATTTGATCTCCCCCCTCGGATAAGGAGGAGGAGGTGTCAAGTGTTGAGAATGAGGCAGAGGTCTTGGTTTCCCCTTTTTCTGAGCTCGTTCCTGGGGGCGCTGAGGTACCTCCTTCATCAGCCAAGGTCCCGGCCTCTGTGGGTACTGGGGTGTCTGTTCCACCAGCTGAAGTCTCTTCTCCTGCAGCTTCTTCTGTTTCTGCCATTGTTTTCGACTTCCCTGGGCTTCCTGAGCTGCCTGGAGCTCCTGTTACTCCTTCGTCCGCTGCTACTTCCGAGGTTCCCGATCTTCCAGGGTCCCCTGAAATTTCTACTGATCTTCCTCCACCTGCTGCCTCAGAGCTTCCCGAGCTGCCTGGAGTGATTCCAAATCCGACTGCCGGCGTTTAGGACCTCTGTTCTTATTTTGCTTTTTTTTTTAATGAAAAGAACTCTGAAACCAGCTCTTTATAGGAAAATAAAGAAGTGTTTTTGTCTTGTTGGTGCCCTTGTATTCTTTTGACTGTTGTGTTCTTTCATTCTGCCTACTCCCCTTTGCCCCCTACTTCGAGGGGAACTTAGTTCTTCTTGAAGTGGATTTGCTAAGTTGGGATGAGCTAAATAGCTGAAGTGATGAAGCACTGTAGAGCTGAGTGGCTGAGGCCTTAACCTTGGAGGGCTCATTCTTATGAGCTGAGAAGCCTGCGAGCTGAAGTGCCCGTCTTTATGAGCCGAAGAGCCTTATATTCCCTCGAGTTGTGGAGAGCTCAACCTTCATGAGCTGGAGAGTTCAGCATACTTTTCCTGTGGGAGCTCTTCCCCCAGTTATTTATGTCGCTTTACCTGAGCTCTGCCTATATCAGGTTGAAGAGCACATCCTCGGGCAGACCTGAACTGAGCTGCTCATCTGAGCTCTATCTGGTCTGACCTGAGTTGTTCTTTTAATATGAAAAGTGACGATCTGATCGTTATTCGCGCCCACCTATCTTCTTAAAACGCCTCCACTGTAATGATTATGGAAATGTAAAGGACCGTCTGTCCGTCTTCGTGTGATTCTTGCCCTTTAAAATTCGGGATTCCCTATTATCTTTGTAAGCTTTAGGATTCCTTATTGTCTACGAAATTTGTTATTTCTTCTTCATCGTTCAACATTTTTTTTTCTGAGTCTTCCTTTCTATCTTTCGGTTTTCATGGCTCCCTCTCTTACTTCCTTATTCAAACAGCGAGCTCAAACCATAATTGGCATGGCATGGTACTCTTCCTTCTTGCTTCCCTCTGTGCTTACATCCTCAAAGCTAGATGGAATTAAAAGGCGATTCCTTCTGCTTGCTGACTTACCCCTCTGAGTTCCTACTCCTTATGAGCCTTGCAATTATCTCCCCCCACAAGAGACTTACTTTTTCGAAGGCGCTTTCGAGATGGGCCTTCGTCTGCCTATCCATCCTTCCATTGGATGGATTCTAACCTACCTCGGGTTGTGTGCCTCTCATCTTTCTCCAGAAGGGTGGGGTGTTATGATAAGCTTTTTTATTTTTTGGCGTCTACAACGCAATGATGAGCTTCCTACTGTTGTCGAGTTTCTCTAATTTTATGAACTTGACTACGACATGCCCCCTACTTCAGTCGTTTTATATGGAAACGTCACTTTGACCCTCCCCTGGTTCTTGATATCCCAAATTCTCTCGAAGGTTGGACTCAGCGCTTTTTCTTCATTCCTGGGGACTCTTGGAGGTCTGTTGAGTAGCAATGCGCACGTTCCCGAGTTCCTCGCTCTTGGGGGCATTCTTCTAGCAGAGGTAAAGGCCTAGAATCAGTTTTGTTATAATCTTGGTGATTGACTCTTGTTGCGCTTCTTCTGTGCAGGTGCCCCCAGCTTGACACCGACAGAACTGGTGAGGGTTAGTCAGGTGGCTCATGTTGAGCCTGTTCCTTTCTCATCGCTGGTTACCCCTCAGAATCTTCTTTGGTTGAGTGCCTCTGCTGCTGCTCTGGAATTTGTCTTATACCCTCTTTCTCCTGATTCCGATGTAGATTTTTCTCCTGCAGAATTAGATGAGGGTGAGGACGTAGCTACTTCTTCGAGGAAGCGCAGAAGAAGTGGCAATGTGTCGCCGCAGTCCTTAGGCTCCTTTTCTGGGGAGATTAATTTCACAACTACAGAGCTAAAGCTTGCTTTTAAGAATTCAAGCCTCAAGAATCAACTCTCTGAGATGAAGAAGGAACGAGACGAGCTGAAGGCAGAGAATGCCCTATTGTAGTCTGTAAACGCTCGGCTGGAGGAGGAAGTATCTGAGCTGAAGAAAGGGTCTGGGGGTGCTTAGGCTTTTTACTGTCTTTCTTTCTGTAACTCGCAATACTTATGAATGAAAGTTATTTTTTCTCGACGCCTTGCTATGTTACTTTTGATAACTGAATGTTTAGGCTGACGAGTCTTTTGCTTTGAGAGCTCTTTTTCCTTACTGAGCTGAGGAGCTTCATCTTTTATTTATGAGCTACAGAGCTCATCGTTTATTTATGAGCTAAAGAACTCATCGTTAATTTATTAGCTGAAGAGATCATCTTTTGTTTATGAGCTGAAGAGCTCATCGTTAATTTATGAGCTGAAGAGCTCATCTTTTGTTTATGAGCTGAAGAGCTCATCGTTAATTTATGAGCTGAAGAGCTCAACTTTTGTTTATGAGCTGAGGAGCTCATCGTTTATTTATGAGCTGAAGAGCACATCTTTTATTTATGAGCTGAAGAGCTCATCTGTTGTTTATGCTAGTAGTGAAATGCTGACTAAGTTGTAACTTCTCACTTTATTGATTGAGGCATTCTTACAAGAATCTACTGAAAAAATTTCTTCAAATGTTCAGCGTTCCAAGAGTGAGGTAAGATTTTTCCCTCCTCCGTTTGTAACTCGTAATTCCCAGGTCTGATTATCTTCGAAATGATGTAAGGACCTTCCTAGTTGGAACCTAATTGTCCATGAGTGGGGTCCTTCTTCTCATGAAGGAGTTTTCTGAGTACCAAATCTCCGACTTTGAAGCTCTTGTGCCTGACCCTCCTGTTGTAGTATCTTGTTGTTTTCCATTGGTAACTCACGATGAAACGCAAAGCCCCATCCCTTTTTTCATCCAGGAGGTCGAGATTTAGTAGAAGTGACTCGTCATTATGCTCGGGCTCTAAGAACTCAGCCTTGGGGGATGGAATGCTGACCTCTACAGGTGCCACTGCTTCAGTTCCAAATGCTAAAGTGAATGGTATTTCCTGAGTCGCTGATCTGGCAATGGTTCTGCATGCCCACAATACTTATGGGATGTGTTCTACCAATTTCCCTTTCAGAGCTACTTTTTACGGTTCAGATGGTCATTTCTGCTTATCAGTTGGATTAAGGATGAGTTGGAGCTGAGAAGTAATTCTTTATTCCCAGCCTGGCACAAAACTTTTTAAACTTGGGATTGTCAAATTACTTCCCATTGTCGGAGACGATTGCCCTGGGTATTCCAAACCTGCAGATTATAGATTTATAAGTGAAGTTTTGAACTTTTTGTTCTGTGATTGTTGCTAAGGGCTCCACCTCTGCCAATTTGGTGAAGTAATCCACCCCAATAATGGCGAACTTGCATTGTCCCGTACTAGTGGGAAGGGGCCCAAGTATGTCCAGACCCCATTGTTGGAAAGACCAAGGGCTTACCACCAAGGTTAGGAGCTCTGGTGGACAATGAAGGACGTTTGCGTGTATCTGGCAGACCTTACATCTTTTGACCACATATGTAGTGTCTCTAAGTATAGTAGGCCAGAAGTACCCCTGCCTTAGTACCTTTCCTGCCAGAGCTCGAGCTCCGATATGGTTGCTGCAAGTCCCCTCGTGGATTTTTTCAAGTATGTAATTAGCATCCTCGTCTCTTACACATTTAAGGAGAGGTGCTGAAAGCCTCGTAAGTTTCCTCAATATGCTTTACTATAAGCTGGGAATCGCTAGAAATTATTAGCTGCTCTGCCTCCATTGAATGTGCCAAATTGAGCCCAGCAATGACGGTTTCGTATTCTGCCTCGTTGTTTGAAGCTTTGAATCCGAACCTGAGGGCGTATTCGATGTCTATGCCGTTAGGGGAGGTCAAGATCAATCTTGCACCGCTTCCATAGGCATTGGCAGCTCCATCCACTGAAAACTTACATATGAGGAGGTCGGGTACTAGCTGGTTGGCTTCTGTGGATGCTTCTGGACCCATGGTGAATTCTGCAATGAAATCTATCAACACTTGCCCTTTGACTGCGGTCCTGGGTTTGTACCTAATATCTAATTCGCTGAGTTCTATTGCCCACTTGACCAACCTTTCAGAGGACTCAAGCTTATGCAGCACCTGCGTCATCGGCTGGTCTGTAGGAATTTCAATGGTATGAGCCTGAAAATAAGGTATGAGTCTCCTTGCAGTTGTGACCAAAGCTAGGACCAGTTTCTCCATCTTCGGGTATCTTTCTTCTGCCCCTCTTAGAGCTCTGCTGCAATAAAAAACTGGCCGCTGAGCTCTATCTTGTTCTCTGACAAGCGCTGCACTGGTTGAGAAGTCTGAAATAGCAAGATATAGGGTGAGCACCTCTCATTCCCTCGGGTTTACTAGAATTGGGGGTGTGCTAAGATAGTCCTTAAGGGCCTTGAATGCCTTCTTGCACTGCGTATCCCATTGGAAAGCTCTCTTCAGAATCTGAAAGAAAGGTTGACATTTGTCGCTTGACCTGGACACAAAGCGACTCAAAGCTGCTATTTTTCCTGTTAGGCGTTGGACCTCTCTAGTGTTAGAGGGAGGCTGCATGTCTATTATCGCCTTGACCTTTTCCGGATTTGCCTCAATTCCTCTACTGTTGACTATGAAGCCAAGGAATTTCCCGGCTGAGACCCCAAAGGCACACTTGGCTGGATTAAGCTTCATCTGGTATTTCCTGAGGATTTGGAAGGATTCCTCAAGGTGATCGATATGGAGCTCGTCTCTTAATGATTTCACAAGCATATTATCAATGTATACTTCCATCGATGACCCAATCTATTTTTGGAACATTCGGTTTACTAGACATTGATATGTAGCTCCAACGTTCTTCAATCTAAAAGGCATGACTTGGTAACAATATGTTCCCTACTCAATTATGAATGACATCTTCTCCTATTCATTGGGGTCCATTTTGATTTGATTATACTCTTAGAAGGCGTCCATGAAGCTAAGGAGCTTGTGTTCAGCCGTGGCGTCTACGATCAAGTCTATCCGAGGTAGTGGAAAACTATCATTGGGGCAAGCTCGATTTAGATAAGTGAAGTCAATGCAGAGGCGCCATTTGCCGTTGGTTTTTTTAACGAAGACCACGTTAGCTAACTAGGTCGGGTAATCTACCTCCCTGATAGCTTTGGCGTGGAGAAGTTTGCTGACTTCCTCATTAATTGTCTTTTGGCGTTTTGGGGAAAACTCCTTCGTTTCTACTTAATGGGTCTGCAGGCTGGGTTCATGCTGAGCTTGTGCATGATAACTGAGGGGTCAATTCCCTGCATATCTTCTTGCTTCCAAGCAAATACCCCCATATTCCTTCTAAGGAACTGAATAATGAGGTCTCTAAGCTCTCTATGTAGCTTCGACCCCATATATATTGTATGCTCTGGCTCTTCGTCGAGCTGGATGGGCTCTAGCTCTTCCAAGGGCGTAGTTCTTAAATCCAGCTCATCTCTCATGTCCATCTCATCCAGCTGGATACTTTCTACATCCTTCCTTTTCATTGATGTCATGTAACATTCCCTCGCCACTCGTTGGTCTCCTCATACCATTCCAATGCCGTTTTCAATGGAGAATTTTATAACCAGGTGATAGGCAGGGGGAATGGCTCTTATGACATTGAGGGAAGGTCTTCCTAGCATAACATTGTATACTGAGGGGGCATCAACTACCAGGAACCTTATCGCGGTGGTGGATTGGCAAGGCGGGCTCCCCATGGTAAGGATGAGTTGAATTGACCCCAGGGGCAGTAATCTCTCCCCTGAGAATCCCAGAAGATGAGTTCTCACTGGCTCAAGCTTGTCCCTACCTATGTCCATTTTGTCGAAGGCGGAGGCAAAGATAATGTCGACAGAGCTCCCGTTGTCGATTAAGACCCGATGAACAGTCTTGTTGGCAATGATAGCTTTTATCACCAAGGGATCATCATGGGGGTGCTGGTACCCCTCCAGGTCTGCATTCGAGAAAGTGATGTCCATGTTCATCCGAGGTGCCTTGGTTATAGTCTGCACCTCCAACATTTTCTCGGTCCTGACCTTGCGCATGTGGGCTTTTCTGGTTGAACTGGTTACCCCACCACCAGCGAATCCTCCAAAAATTATCCTAATCTCTCCCATTGGCTATTGGTGTTGTGCAGGAGTTTGTTGCTGAGGTGCTGGAGGAGGGTAAGCCATGTTCTGATTATCATGCGCCACAAAGCGGCGTAGCTTCCCTCGTTGAATCAAGAACTCGATTTCCTTTTTCAAATGAATGCAATCATCAGTGAGGTGGCCATGGTCTCTGTGGTACTCACAATACTTTGTCGCATCTATTTTTATTGGGTCTGCCTTCATCCGAGGTGGCCACCTCAGGAATTTTTTATTCTGTACGTCATAAAGGATATGTGATATCGTAATTGTGAGTTGAGTGAGCTTCCGAGGTGCGTACCTCAGTGGTAATTCTGGATGCGGAGGACCTAGGCGATCCCTAACATCTCCCCTTCTTTTGGGGGAACAATCTATGTCTCTTCTTGGAGACATGTCTCGGCCTTTTTCTTTTCTGGGACTTCGGTCCCTCTTCTTTTCTTTCTTCCCTTTTTCCTTTTGTGTGGATAAGTTCCCTGCTTTAGAAAGGAGAACCTCTTCGTCATCAATGTACTTTTCTGCCTTGGCAAGCACCTCCGTCATACTGGCTTGTGGGTTTTTAGAAATGGAAAACATTAAGTCCTTCGATTGTACTCCTAACCCTGCGATAAAAGCAGTGATGGCAAATTTTTCATTTGGAACGTCCACCTTCAGTGATTCTGAGTTGAACCTTTAGACATAGGACTGTAGGTTCTCGTTGGGTCCTTGTTTCACATTCAAACAGATGGTAGCTCGGTTTTCAGTAGGTCCGAGCTCCTATGAAGTGTGACACAAAGGATATGGAGAGATCTCTGAAGGAAGAGATGGACGCCGGGGCTAACCTGTTGAACCACACTAAGGCTGAGTCCTTTAACGTGATGGCGAAGGCTCGGCATCGTACAAGGTCTTGATATTCGTGCAATTCCATTTGGTTATTGTAGGTGTTAAGGTGATTCATGGGATCTTTCGTCCCATCAAAGGGCTCCATCTGGGGCATTCTGAACTTCGGAGGGAGGGGCAAATGCAGTACATCAGCAGTGAAAGGGGACTCAGTCTGTTGCACCAGGGTGTCCATAGTTACTAGGGTCTTACCCCTCACGGCCTCTTTCATGTGGCTGGGTTTCTGCTGGATATCCTTGAAACGATGTTCCCAATATTGCTCTATTCTTTCCTGCTGGAAAGGGAGAAATTTGTCTTTCTCAGTTCCCCCATTCTGGCTCTGTACTTATTCGATGTCTTCATTCCTGGGAGGTTGATGATGAGCATGGCCCATGGCTTGGCTATGTTCGTCCCCTTCGTTAACCTCCCTTAGGGGATCGAGACGTTGATGCTTCCCTTGTGGGGGATCATTCTGGGTTGGTCGTGTCTTCTGAGGATGTTGTAGGAGCTTCAAGAGTTCTTTGTTCTGTTGTAGTAGACGCTGGTTGACTAGGCGAAGAGCCTCCAGTTCATTATTCAGAGGGGGGGTCCGCCATGGGAGGATTAGTCTCAGTGGTGGGCAGGAAGTCTTGAAGATTTTCTTGTTGTCTTCTACTGGTGGCTTCCTGTTGGTTCTGCAACCGTTGAGGATTCAACTGGCTTCTGCTCATATTGCGCGTAGAGACCATCAATTACTAAAGAAAATTAGTATATTTGTAACAGGAATAATCGTTCCCACAGACGGCGCCAACTGATGGTGTGTAAAACGTGATTGAAAATAATATGTATACTACGAGATTTGATCTGAGCTACAAGGCTCTTGGGAATAATGTGGCAACTTTAGGGGAAAGGGATGGATTACACAGATGAGTTATAGTGGTTCACCAGCTTGGGAGCTCAGCTAATCCACTCTTTAATGGAGTCTCTTGCTCCTGGGAATTATATTGAAGATGAAGAAAGGATTACACAGTCTTCTTGGTACTATTTTTATTGCTTGCCTCAAAGTGAGGACTTTGTATAGTATTTATAGCTTAGTTCCTAGTTCCATGGGGTCTGGGGCGAGATCTTCGCCTCTCTTTTGTAACGCTTTGCTTGATTTCAGGCGATGGTTTAGGTGGTTGAGGTTCTCGCGCCTAGACTGGTGTTTACTGCCGTTGAGGGGGCGTTTAGTGGTTGTCAGCCGTCTTCCACTCATTTTCTTCGAAGTGCAGGTCGAGGGAGCCGAAAGTCTAGACCTCTGAGATCGGGCTTTCTTGGCTAAGCTCCCTTTCTGACCTCAATACTCGAGCTCGGACTTGAAATTCTTCTAGGTATCATCAACGACAAATCCTATCTTCCTTCTGATAATGCTAATGTTGTTTGAGGCATCCAGTGTATTCTATTTTATTTTATTTCTAAACCCACCGATTGAAAACGGTTTGCCATTGAACCTACCATAAACGATTTTGTCATAATAGTGAAAGTTGTAGGACCATGCAACATCGGACACGTTCTTTGAGTGGTTCAGCGATGGAAGATTAGGGCAAGTGTTTCAATGGATCAGACGATTGGCAACAGACTGATGGTGAGCAGTGGCTATGTTTTGTCAGTTCGATATTGATAACGAAGAGAGAGTGGAAAGGGAGAGCCGTTGTCAACCCTAGTATAATGGCAGTTTGGTCTTTCAGTCTAAATTTGTTCTTTTAGACCAAAAAATTCTTATCTTAGATTTAATAACCAAAAAGATGTAACGCGTAGACTTGTGGTCTCTTTTCTCATAAATATATTGATTGCCAAGGAAAAGTAACAAAAATAATATATTCTACATAGGATTTCCTATCATGAGTAGGTTATTCATTTCGGACCATAAATTTTAATTAAAACTTTGACTTTTAATGTTTGACCGAGCTTTAATGGAAAGGCCAACAGCTGCATTTAATCCATAATCCAAAGAGGTGGTGGTGCAAGTTTTTCAACTGAAGGAGGGCTCTGTGAAACAAAGAAGCAAAAACCATATTGGGAGTAAAAGTGGATTTTGTCCTTTAAATTTGGTCATCAACTCCAATATCAACTGTAGTATTCATAAAGGAGAATTCAGTTCGTCTTTTCTTCTGCAGAGTACTAGCAAGCGTTGAATCTGTTCCTGATGCTCTGCTTCCCATGTAAGAATTAATATACAGTTTAAGGCAATGCAATTTACCCTTTTGATATTTAATCACTTTTGGAGTTGGAGGATAATATGTGACCTTTTTATACAGGACTAAAAGTCCGGCAGATGCAGGTTGGGACAGGTGGTTCCAAGGAGCCCATGGCGCACGAATTCGCAAGCGGTGGATCTAAAAGGTTTCGGCCTCTCAAATCCTTCTCTATGCTAAAATGAAATCGTCCGAGGAGGTGAAAATATTCAAGACAATAGTGATATAAATTTGTAATTTTTTTTGAACACACACTAGACACAACCTCTTAAAAGATGAAGTGCCAGTGAGATATTTAAATAACACACACACCCAAAGCAATCCCGATGTGGGATTGCCTAGTCCCCCGACACCCCGGTGGATTACCATAACAGCAGGGCATTTGGCCCAAAGTGTGGGATTCCAACCCAACACCGAAACGCCCATACATGCGCCCCAAAGGGCTTTTTTCAATTTTTTTGAACACACACTAGACACAACCTCTTAAAAGAGATATAAATTTGTAATTAATACACATCGAATAATAAATAAAGAAATAGGTCTAGTGCATCTTGCTTAATCCAGGCGGTAATTATTGGGTTTGGTGGCTAAAAATAGATATTATACAATAGGGTTCACTAGTACTGTATTTGTTTTAGTCGGTGAGCTATATCATATGTCAAAGATGTCCTCCTTTCAATATTCAGTCCAGAACGAGGGGCCCAAGTGCTATTGTTGTGCAGGCAAATTATAAATTGGACTTTGGGTAATGTTATGTGCGTTATTTGACTTACTATCCAAGGAAGATGTGTGAAAAATACTAGGATGGCAATGTTACAAACTATGGTTAGTCCAAGACATTTGGTTTTGGTAAGAGACTTGCTTTGGACTGTTAGCGAGACTTAAAGTGCATCAGATACATCTTTTAACTAGTAGTGAGAACACCATCACGACAAGGGAAGCGCGTGAAGTTTCGAACTCAGATCAAGGGCCAGGTAAAGGCTATCTCATCACAACTGGTCAGACCATTGACTTCAACTGAGTCAGGTACGTCTAGTGTGGTGTTCCAAGCCGAGGCAATCTTGCAATGGTTCTGCAGCTCTTGCTTTCGATAGAATAACAATTGCTAGAACAGATATACGAAAATCTAGACGCATCAGCAAACTTGATGGACATGAACGAAAAGCTATTTTTACAAATTATGACACAAAGCATGATATGAAGCGTCGGTGATGATCACAAATGAGTTCAAGGCTTGTACATGGCTACCGTGATTACCCAAAAACAGGTACCATGTGAAGTTATGAAAAAGCACTGCTGGTTAAAGGTAAAAATGGCTACATAACCCCCAAAAAAATCAACCCACGCCATTACTCCTGGAATATAAAACGCCCATCAACTGCACCATCTCAGAGTAAAACCACCAGCAAGCACCAAAAACGTATATACATATAATATACATACAATGACACAAAATACAGCTGGGAAATTAATCAGGAGGCCTCAAGCAAAAAAGGAGGCGCTCAACTGAGCAAACATTCCTAAACCTGGCTTCCATTGATAAGATGAACTGGTCTTGATCTGCATATCAGACAAAAGCAAGTAAACGAGTTACATCATCAATTTACCCAAAAAGGGCAAGAGAAAACACAGCGTAGGTTCCACTCTAGAACAGTTGCCTGCCAAGTTTACAATGTGTCAATTAGAACCATAGACAAATGCCTACCACTAGAATTTGGATGTCCAGCATTGAAGCACCCTATTCTACATTATATTTCTCCCTTATCATGCTTTCTGGAATTGATGTTTTCATTTAGGGACATCAGATACTTCCTTCTATAGACTGCTGACGGTTTTTGCATGCCATAGCTCATAGGAATAGTAGGAATTTGGATATATCTCATGTTTTTTTATATTATACATGTTAACGAAGACTTTCGTTACCACAAGATAATCAAAGCGAAAAGGTCAAGTAGCAGAGGCTCATAAGAATGCCATGAAGGCCTCCCAGGGCTACATGCTTATTCATGAATGTAGTTCTGAATAGTACCCCAAAAAAAAAAAAATTGCTTTATATTGTTTCATGATTTCCTTCTCATTTCGTGATATATGCAAAACGCAAACACACACGCACACGAATAAAGAACAAAAAAATGAAGATCCACATAGTTTAAGTTTGCTTTCAGTATGAGCAACTAAGGGCAACAACTCTTCAAAAGAGCATGGTTTAGCAAAATAGTGCAATCTTTTATGTATACATTGACGATACAATATATTTCATGACTGGTAAAGCAGTCAGTCAGATGTACATTTAAGCAGACTGGGTAAGCAATCAACATTACAATTGATAGACCTTTTGACAAATACAATAATATCCAAAACTGTCCCACTGAACTAAGACCATGAGCAACTGACCAAGATGTAATTGCCATTATCAATGACAACATCAAAAAGTGAAGAAAAAAGAGGACAACATCCACATGATGACTATACTGTACCACTAATAGGTAGGCCGAAGGCCATTATGTTCAACCCAAGAAGACCTCCAAAAATTACATCCTATTCTCTTTGCGATGCATGGAACAATGCCGCAAAAGTAATGTCAACAACAGTTTGTACAGACGTCGTCTGCTAATGCACCAGCCTTCTGAAGGAAAGCAACCAACAAAACCAATGTTAGACTACTCCTTCGGTTCATTAATATGGAATATCTGCCGATGAAAAACGAAAATAGGTCATCAGGGAAGCCATAATATAAAGAAAGAATTATTTTTCCTTTATGCGGTGTTTTTTGTTGTTTCGTTTTTTTTTTTTTTTTTTTTTTTTTTGGGGGGGGGGAGCAAATTCACAATGTATACACAACATAGACAAACATCTTGTTAGTGTTTTGGAAGTTCAAGACAGCATGGATCATGATTTCTTCAGAACAGTTAATGTTCTGCTATTACTAGTTAGTTGAAACACTTAGGTTCCTAGCACATGAGACTGTTGATTACAAAAAAATATTCTCCAAATCGATTACAATAGAAGAAATGTATAACAGGCGATCAAAGCAATTGAATAACCAGTTGCAAGTACTAGTTTCTATGGCTAAGACAACACAATTCATTAGCCAGCACCACATGTGCCTATTAGAGGTCGCTGGTTTAGCAAAAATCTGGCCTCAGCAACCTCAACCTCAACCCCCCCCTCTCTCTCTCCAACACACCAAAAAAAAACCCAAAAAAAGGTCCAGAAATTTTTGTTTCTAGAACTTTTTTTTTCATTTGGTTGGGTAGAGGGCCAGCTCCAATTATAATACAGCATGTACAGAAACATGTCACTTTATTATTCCTTTGATCTAGCAGGAATGTGCTGCAACTTCAATTTTGTCACAGATACAAAGCCACTCAATAAGAAGAAACAAAAAAAAAAAAGAAGAATATGAAGGGGTTCCAGAGCTATCCTTTTCTTCTCTTATCTATCATACAATGATGCAACTTTTTACATACTAGATTGTTTTCTATCACTATGTAACATAAGTTTTCTAGGTCTGAATACTTTGACAAACCTCACAATTTCACACAACAATTCACGCACCTTGTTTGGAATGCAACCCAATTGTGTGTGTAATTAAGCCCACTAGTCACCCAAGACCTCACCTAAACCTAAAATCTCAACAAAAGAAAACAAAGAAGAAAAGTATGCCCTTCAAATCCTGCACACCCGCAAGGCATAACCAAGGATCAAAATATCGTTTTGAAACGGTCAAAACATCCGAAACGTTTCTGTTTCCAAGGAGACCGAAACGAATCAGTGATAGAAGCGAAATTCTAATACTTCGAGGTGTTCCATAATATTTCGAAATGTTTTGTTATATTTCAATGTATTTACCCAATTATTTCAAAATGTTTCAAGAAATTTTGGTATATTTCGACCAATATTTTGAAAAAATAATTCTTATATTTTTTTCATTCTGTTTTCGAAATTAGTCAAAACGTTTCTGAAACATTTCCATTTCCTAGGTAATCTAAACAATTCACCGAAATGAAATTTTGATCATTGGACATAACCACTGCTATCTACACCTCTGTACTCTGACTCCTATCCCTCGCCCTACCCCCTCTTATCTGTCTTTCCAAAACCTATGCCAACACCAAGACAGATCTCTGTGGCACACACAAATAAAACAGAGAGATTCAAACCTTACATGAAACTCGTTATTGTTTATTTTGACAATAACGAGATTTGGCTCCCTAGAACAATTAAAAAAACATAACAAAAGAAAACGAAGTGAAACAAAACACACACCACATTCGGTGGCTTCATAAAATGCCAACCAGTATATTGTTCCAGACAAGAGCTTTTGGAATGACCAATAAATCCTCAAAGCATTCCACTAGCCAACCTAAAACGTTAAAATCAAGGGGCTAGGATTTTTCTTTTCCTATCAATAAGTAGAAAAAAAAATCCTGGTGTTACCGATATAGCAAGTTAAAAATAATACATCACTGGGCCCATAAGGAAAAATAAAGAAATAAAAGGAAGGAAGGAAGAACACTTTAGATTACTTCCTCAAAAGGACAAAGCTCTCGTACAAAAATAATTTAGCATGGGCATGGCATCTAAATAGAGGGGTGGAGCTGGTAAACTTTGTATTTGGATTTTGCTTAGCTGAGGACATATGAGAACACTTTGACAAGTTCAGGGGAGAAAATAGTTATTGAAAGAGATGTTTTGCCATCCCCCACAATAAAACTACTTAAGACAAACCACCTCTCCCTATTCAACTATACTCTATCAGGTTTCTGGAAAGGATAGTACTCAGATTAGCTTTTGTGTTGTTTGTTATCACACCATAGCAAAACATGACAGCTATCTTATCTACAATGGCATGGATATAAGAATGTTAAACTATAATAATGAAAATAGCTTTAATGTGTCTACAACAGATTCAAAATAAATGCCCTTCTTAATTATTTTTTTCACCCAACAGTTTGCCCTTTCCATCTAGTCACCAAAAAACAGGAGTGATGTGCTCCTACCAGATCAGTCTCTAACCATTGTTAGTTGTGGTTAAGATTCCTAAAGTCATTAGCTATTCCCCTTTCAGATCTGCAAAGAGAGAAAATGCTTTTTCCTCTTTCACTCGCAAAGCAAAGAAAGGCAAGATTTGTCCTAGCTACAGCCATCCCTCGGAAAGAGAAAGAGAGATGGTGAGTGAAAATGTTTTGTTTGGTTACCATGGTAAAGCAATGAAAACCCAATTTTTAGAACTCCAATGCACGCACTAAGATTCAGACTCATAAATTCAAGTGTATGACAACTAGAAATGACTGATAACTCAAGGTGTTTATCTCGCTATTGAACCAGGAAAAAGAAAAAAGAAAAGAGAAGGTAAAAGGAAGGGAGTATAGGTTGAGACATTTGACAATAAGTAATGACCATAAAATATTTGCTATAACAGAGAAGAAATTGGAAAAAAATTAGAACTTTAATTTTTTTTGGGATTTTTTTTGGCCCGAGGTGTGTGTCTGTGTTTTGAATAGGACTCGTTTCAATTTTCTCTCAAGTATAGAATTTAAGCTCGAGACATTATGGTCACTGTTTCTCTAATTGTTACCCAGAGGTAATGTTTGATCATTTTAAGCCATTTTCTCATTAGTTGTGTAAGCTCCGTTTGTAACTAACAATGGACTTCCAAACCAGTACATAATGCTAATCAACTGCCTCAAATTTCAATTCACATCTGCTAAAGATGAGTCATTTGCAACTCCTCTTTTGTAGCCTAAAGGTCAGTGTGTACGATAATCATCATTTTGTATATCTTCTACAAACGCTGGGGTTAAATGCAGTAATCTAGGGGATTGAGCAATAATGCTCGTGATTCTGCGCTCTACAACCTGAACATAATGCTGGCACTCCCTCTAAATTAATCCCTATAGTATAATCATCATCAATGGCTTGTCAACAGCATGCCACAATACAAGGGCTTCTACAGCCAAGAGGTGAACTAGAAAAGTGTTGAATCTAATATGGAGAGCACTAAATGGAATCAATAGCTCATCAAAACCAGGCCACCATGTTAGGCTTGTGTAGGATTGTGCATTATACATCAACACTATCCTAGGATTCCTAGATTCGCAGTATACCTCATATAAAACATATCGGATGCCTCTCGCGGTCTCAAAGTCTAAGCTGATATTGCCACCCATGACTTCACTCAAGTTGCTCATAACTATGCCAAGAAACTCACTCAAACAATGGTTTAAATGATGAGGAGGTAGAAACCAAGGTGACTACTCGTGTCCAGGCACCTTGGCTTCCAAATGGCTTTAAAAACTCCTGTAAGCAGCTTTGAGATTCAGTTTCTTGAGGCTAAATTTCTTAGACTTGGCTACAAAATTCATGAGCTTGTTGTTTTCCAATTGCATTCAGCCTGATGGTGTCCTTCCTTGCCACATTGGAGTCAAGTGACTAGCCTAAGAGTAGGAACTCTGAATGCTCGAGGAAGAGGGTTGTCTTGGATATACCTTCTTTCACAAATATTCTGGAAGAACTGCTCAAACCCTTACCAAACTCTCAGTCAGTCCTATCATTAGGCGTTTTTCCCCAGGCCTAGGAGTGAAGATTTTAACTTCATATGAAGATTTTAACTTCATAGGAAGAATTTCTCACTGACCGCTTTTGGGTTTAGGGTTAGGTTAACTTTTTAGGGTTCATTAAATTTCAAGTAAAAACTGCAATGACTCCTATATTTTTTTTTTTTGGGAGTGGGAGTGGGAGTGGGAGTGGGAGGGCGGAGGGGAGGGGGCTTGAACCCTTGACCTCAAGAAGACAAAGTTTTTACAAGGTAAGAAGTACCATTGGACCAAAGACCCATTGATAACAAATCCCCCTTCCTAGGACTCTTTTAAATTGATATTAGAGTGGGCTTGTGGTTCAACCTCTGGAGCGTGATCTTTATTTTTCAAGTAGTCCTTAAAGAAAAAAGGACGAAATTAAGTTCGAGTCCTTGTAGTCATTGTTTCACTCATTGTTAACTAGAGTTATTTTTATTGTTTTATTCATTTGTCTCCCTAGTCGTGCAAGCTCCATTTTCTCAATAGCTGACGATAGAATTACCAATGATTAAGTATATTCAACACTAAAACCAAACATAGTGGTTCTACGACGTGTGTGTAGAAACAAGGCCCACAGATTTTTCATATATGAGCTGTTTTCTTTCCAATGATGTGCTAATTAATCCAACAGTTACTGTGCAGTGTGTGCAAGTGCATTCAAGACATGCTTTAAGTATCAAACTGGAATCAAAGTATAAAGACTTACTCAATTACAGCTCATATTTCCATTATCAAAATTAAGTCTCGTAGAAATTTTCCATTTATGATAATTAGCGGTCTGGCCCTCATGGCCTACGTTCACTCTTCCAATACCCTCTATGGCGATACTCCCCTATAATGGGATTTCCCAAGTCAGCCCAAACCAAGGATCAAAATATCGTTTCGAAACAGTCGAAACATCCGAAACGTTTCCATTTCCAAGGAGACCGAAACGAATCAGTAATGGAATCGAAATTCTAATACTTCGAGGTATTCCATAATGTTTCGAAATGTTGTTATATTTCAATGCATTTGCACAATTATTTTGGAATGATTCATGATATTTCAAGATATTTTGGTATATTTTGACTAATGTTAGAAAAAATAATTCTTAAATTTTTAATTTTTTTTCATTTTATTTTCGAAACGGGTCGAAACGTTTCCAAAACATGACGAAACGTTTCTGTTTTCTAGGTGACCGAAACGAAATTTTGATCCTTGGCCCAAACAAACTTGTGGATTCCAAACAGACCAATACACTAGTCAACCCAAGTAAGTCCGCAAGATCTAGTGGTTTTCCTCGGTTAACCTACAACCCAACCTAGAAGCTACTATATCTAGGTTTTTTTGGAGGTTTTCTGGGGTAGACCAACCAACTTAACTAAGCCCTCGCAAGGCACTTACCAAGAGTTTGTTGAAGATTTTACTCAGCTAACCTACAAGCTATGTCCACTCTATCAGATATAACACAACCAACAAAGCTGACCGCAGCTCTTAAAGACTTCCCCTGGAGTACTGACTACCTTAACAAATTTTTGTGTGCCTCGAAGTGTGTGGTAAGAGAGATGAGAGTAGAAGAGATATGGATGGAAAGACTTCTTACCTGCTCGCTGTTCGGAGAAAGTCAAGCTTTAAAAGTTTTGCGACAAAACAGGGGATCCTATTGTTATCACTCCTCATGGGTATGGAAGCTTCTAAATGGGAAAGAAAACCCTAAACTATCAAACTCATCTAAAGAAGATGAGTAGGTAAGTATAGGAGCTAAGCACAACGACTACTTACAAGCTAGTTTACTTGAAAAGAAACAAAACCCTGATCAACTGAAGGTTCCAGTCCACTACACATTGTCAATAGGAACTTTCTAGTCAAGTCAACTCCAAAGCTGCTCTGCTCAACCTTCTTCTGTTGTTCAATGCAATCCAGTCCACTTCATGGATCCGTGTCTCGGGTGTGAAGAGTGTTCTAGTGTTTTTTAGCATTAGGGGTACTTTAGTCATTCACATTATTCTGTTTTGTCTTAATATATAAGTCTTTTATTATGTGTAGCCTTTCTTTTATATTATGCATTACAGACTTAGTACACCGTAATAAAATTCTTTTCTCTCTCTTTTCTCTTCTTTCTTTGATCATTGTCAACATGGTATCAACGCAGGTTTGGGCCCAAAATATCTTCATCACCATAGTAATAGAGCAGTAATATTATCAGATGAGGAGACTGCTCATCGACTCGGGCTAACCTAATCATGCAGAGGCGATGACATCATGATGACACCATCACTCTTGACCAGTTGGAAGTACATCCAAACATTTCCGAAGTACCAAAAAAAGGAAGTACATCCAAACCAAATTTTCTTGAGCTCTCATGATATGCTTGGTTTTCGATTTCGTGGCCACTAAATAGGATTTTGCATTTTTGAATGTTTTCTAAAAAACTTTTTTGGGTTGTTTTCTTCGATTTCACTGCTCCAAACCGAGCCTAAGGGATGCAACTAAAGATTCTGGATGCTTGGTTGTGTGATTAGAGGCCAACTGGTTGGGTTTTTTTGTTGATTTTTAGTTGGTTGGGCAATTTGGCCTACTGTCCTTGCGGCGAACATAGTTGTCAAATCGCATATTAGAAGGTGTATCGTTTTTTTAAAATAGCGTATCGTATCGTATCGTGTATCGTAAGATACGGTGCAATTTTAAATAATTTATAATAAAATATATGTTTACAAACTTTAGGGCGTCTAGATGTAATTTATTAATGGAAATATTTATAGAGGGGTCTAAGTGTTACGCGTGTATAAATTTTAGAGGGTCTGTGTATAATATTTCAAATGTTAGGGGGTCTAAGTGATTAAGTAAAACATATTTTAAGACATACTGACCAAGAGGAGAGAGTGCCTGATCAGGAAAAAAAAAAAAACGAGAAAGGGAAAGATCGCGAGAGTGATCGAGAGGCAGAGAGAGAGAGAGAGATCGTGAGAGCGATCGAGAGACAGAGAGAGAAAGATCGCAAGAGCGATCGTGAGACAGAGCGATCGTGAGACAGTGTCTCTCTGCTTCAATGGCCTTGGATGATCTACTTCTTCGATGGGTTTTCAGTTTTCTAGGGTTTCTTGCAATGGACCCTTGTGAGGAAGAAGAAGTGTTTTTTAAAATCTGGAGAAAAACCAACCTAGAATTTCATCCGAAATTTACAGGTTAGTGTTGCTATTTTTTTCAATTTCAAAAATTTGTTTGATTTGCTTTTTCTTGGGTATTTTTGCTGATTTGTGGGTTTGGTGGACTGGTAATCTTCTCTTCACCTCTGTTTTTGCTGATTTACCGTGCGTTCTAATTAAAAAAAAAAAAACAGAGACTTCGCGTATCGTTCGTATCGGTCGATACGTATCGTGTATCGGACGATACTATGCAAAAACGATACAAAACTCCGATTCGTATCGTTTTACCTCTGTATCGTAACGTATCGTACGATACGTATCGTGTATCATATGATACTAACAACTATGGTGGCGAACTGTAGCTGAAATTCACTCTCTCATCTTTTCCTTGCTTATTCTGGTATAAGCAACCTCTATTGGTTGTGGGTCCTTAATTTACAAGACTAAGGTTTGAATTTGCAATTGGATTTTCTGATATATGAGATCGGGGTTCGTTTGATTGATTTTGCTCACTAATTTGCATCTTATTTATTTATTTGGTACCTGTATTTATGAATATGGCAAGTGAAAATTCTAATTCTTTCATGCCGGCAGTGTAAAGTTGACGAGGGACAACTATGCCTATTAGGCATATGTTATGAAAAACTTTCTGTTGGGCAAAGATTTGTTGAGTTATGTCAATGGTGTTGTCAAAGCTCCAACACATACTAAGCTAGAAAAGTATGCAGATTTAAAGAACAGTTGGGGCATCAACAATGTTAAAATCATTACTTGGATTAAAACTCAATTGACCAGACCATTGGTGTTCATCTAGACATTGCTTATTCAACCCGACTTTGCAACGTGATATCAACTTGAGCATGAAGTTCAAGTTTGTACGTCAAGGTGATAGGGACATACAGAATTTCTACTTAGTTATGGCTAGAGATTGAGATTTGGGGTCAGTTGACACTCACTAAATCTGTTGAACAGAGTACCAATAAGGCATACCGTACTTACAGAGAGGAGTAGAGGTTGGAGAATTATTTGATATCCTTGAGAGATGACTTTGAGGAGCTTCGTGGTTTTATTCTCCATTGTCACCCATTTCTCTCAAACTCTCAGTTGATGCAGTGGTTAATGAGCTATTGGATAAGGAGGTTCTTCTCACGACATTTTCTGCAAGGAGGCTCTTTCTATTGCCCAATCAGATTATATTGGTTGTTCCTCCCAAGGTGACTTCTGATTCACCAAACAAGAGCCGAAGTCGATCTACTTCAGATGAGTGTAGTTTTTGCCTTTGAAAATGGTCACTAGAAGGCCTAGTGTCCTAAGTTGGTGGATAAGACTGCATGGGGATCACTAAATCAGTCTTTTAAGCCCAAAGTTTGTTATACTACAACAGCTACTCTACTAGCGGATGAGTCACTCACCAGCTTCCAGCTTGACTATGATTGCTTATCAATTGCAGAAGTTTATCTCTCTTCATCATCCTAGTGCTCTTTCAATTCCTCCCTTTAATAGGTGACCCTCCAGGTACCTCGAACCATCTGGGTCTTTGACTTAGGTACTACACATCACATGATTAGTGATTTTTCCTTATTTGCATCTATTATTTCCCCTTCCTCTGTATTTGTGCTTGTAGCCAATGGCACTTAAATGTTTTCGGTTGTGTTGGAACAATTGTTTCTCTCCAACTCAGACTTCTCAATGTCTATTATATTCTTTAGCACACTTTGAATTTAATCCCAATTAGTCAGTTATTTGATTCTGGATTTCTAGGTCACTTTTCTCCTCTAGTTATGTTGTGGGACATCCACGATCCAATAAACTGATTAGGATATACCATAGAAAATGAGGGCTATATTTATTGGAAGAGCTTCATGTTTCAAAAGTTGTTGCCTCTATTATTGATTTATCTTCTTTTCTTGGAATCCACAATCATCTAGTTATTATTTATGGCATTCTCGCCTAGGTCATGTTTCTCATTTTAATTTGAAACTTTTAACTTCTACTGGTAGTTTAGTTAGTTTCAAGTGTCATGACATTTCTAATTGTAGCTGATGCAAGTTGGCTAAATTTACTGCATTACCTTTAAATAAAAGTATTTCTAGTTTTCTTGCACCTTTTGATCTTGTTCATTCATATTTTTTGGGCCCCCTTCCTGTCCTTGCACTGGAATGTCCAGATATTATGTCTACTTTATTAATGATCATACCAAGTATTGTTGGGGTATATTTGATAAAAAATAGTCATGATTTCTTTTCTATATTCCCTGTTTTTTGTGTTATGGTGCGCACTCTATATTCTGGTTATGCTTTCAATGTGATAAAAAAGGAGAATATACCTATACTTTCGTTTGTGACTTGTTGAAATCTAATGGTATTGTTTATCAATCTTCTAGCACTAACATACCTAAGCAGAATGACATAGCTGAACGCAAATATCATCACATAATAGAGACAACTCATTCTCTGTCGCTGTTAGCCAATGTTCCTAGTTCCTTTTTGGGGAAAGCAGTCCTTACAGTAATTCATTTGATTAATTGCATTTCCACTATTCTCACCTCTAGTGTCTCACCCTTTGAAAAATTGTGTGGTAAGTCACCTAATTATTTCTCTCTGCGAGTGTTTGGTTGTACTTGGTTACGGTCAAAGACATAACAAGTATCGTTGCTATTATTATGTTACCAACAACCTCGTTGTCTCTAGCTATGTTTTTTATGGAGCATATTCATTTATTTTCTATTTCATCCAATTCCTTATCTCTGTATAAATCTAATCTTATTTATATCGACTCTTTTCTAGTTGACGTTCCTTCTGATACACAAATTAGTGATATAATTGCGACTGATTTGTCTATTACCCACCCCATATTGTGCATACTATAAGACCACATGTATTTGTTTTAAATTATATTAGATTATTATGTATTACATTGATTTTTGATAAATAGATTATTATTAAATGGGTATTGTAGAAGTTGTTGAGATCTTGAAGACTTGTTATTTTGGGGTAGTCATTTTTAGGAGGAATTGAGTTAGTGATATTCTAAACCTAGTTAGATGAAAATAACATCAAAAACGGATTCCAAGCATTGAAAAACTTTGGGATATATATAATATTAGGTATTTTGGGGTGAAAACACATATTTGGAGAAAGTTCGGTTTGGAAGGAATATGATACAACCTCAGTGCATAGATCATAACATTTTACTCCGATATCCGATTGACTTAATTCTTCTTATGGCATTAGAAAATAAATTTCAAGATCAATTAAAGTGTATTTCACAAAAATTTTAAAAATCGACTTCTAACTAAGTCAAAATTGGGTTGGAAGATTGAGACTGGTTACAAAATATAAGAATCCGGAGTAAAAAGCTGATTAGAGTATAGAAGATGCTGGGAGCCCCTGACCGCTCGAACGCAAGCTTCTGCATTCGAACGCAAGACCCCCTCCGTTCAAATGCAAACACACGTTTCAGCCCGATCAGTTCTGTGCCGCGTGAACAATATTTGATCTTATAAATACTCTAGGTACGTGTTAGAGGGTTTATTTACCTATTTTTCAATCCTAGGAAGCCAAGAAGAGTTAGGAGAGAGGAAAATGGGCTAGCTCTTGGAGGATCAACGCATACTAATCGCACCAAAATGCGTTAGGATCAACTATTTGCGGATTAAAGCAGAATTTCTTTTCGATTCTTTCATTGATATTAGGATGAATATTATGTATCTTTTTTATTCTAATCCATAATTATATGAAAGATAAACAGCTGTTTTGATTCCCTTTCAATCATATGGATCGTTTCTTGAATAAATACATGATTTACATTTGAAATTGTTGATTAAAAACCCTAGTTCTTGAATATGGTCAACTTGAATATAAATATATATTTTTACAATCTCTTGCATGTTTTAATTGGATTACTCTTCTATTTTGATAATTGTAAAATTACGAATTGTGAGATATGTGAATTTTATTGAAAGTATTATCTCTTATATGGGTGGAGATGACGAACGTGGATTACATTTGAAAGTATATCGCAGAGTGATTAGATGAGTGTCTTACATCGAGGGATTTGAAAGTTCCCTATCACTTATAGTGGAGTTGCTTAGCTCCTTACGAGGTTCCAAGAATTTGCACTATTTGCTCATTGTGATCGAAACTGGGGGTTAGTATACTAATACTGGGAAGGTTCGTTAAATACACATGTGTATGTCTATGCACTTCCTAAATTATTGTGACCATACAGGAATTGATTGGATGAATTGGGTGTGAGTGTGGACCAGCTACAGTCAATGTGTGAAATTACAGTTAATCAACCTACGTTTATGAGATATTCTTGTTATGTTCTTTTGTTATGAAATATCTTTGTTATAATCTTTTGCTATGGGAAATTCCTGTTATAAGTTGTGATTTTCTTAATAATGTTACTTTTATATGAATCTACTGATTAAGTACTATAAACTTGAGATCGGTACTAGATGTCCCTTATTTTATTTCAACTATATATGTTATCTTGTAAACTGAGACCGACATGTTTTATACATTTTGTAAACCTTATATAGGTTTGGAAAAGTTTTGCTACTGAGTTTGTAGTGCTCACCCCTTCCTCTTAACATTTTTCAGATTTTGGTATCGAAAAGGTATTACCATAGGTGAGCATGAGGACTATGAGGTTGAAGCAAACCGTGATGTGGATAGGGCTTTGAAGGCGTGAATAGATGTTATTGGCTTTAGTTTTAGAGTTGTGGATGATAGAATTTAATGTTGGATGTTTTATTTCTAATTATTTAAGACAATGATTTTAAATTAAGGTTTTGTTGAATATTAAGGTTCGGGATGTAACCTTTAATGGTTGAATTATATTACTTTGAGATTTTTGTTTAGTTAGATGATGAATGGGGATTGTTTTTTTATTAAATTCATGGTATTTAATTATACTCTTAAGGTTTGATGGTTAACAGTTAGTTTAAGTTTGTAATTGTGTAAATTGGGGTGTGACATACTTATGCTCATAGGACCCCCGTTGTCTCCTCTATAGATGTGGTGCATATCCCTTCCTCTCCTGTCACTCAATCAGGTCTTCACATTGTAGGGTCATGCTCCTCCTTGCTCTTGAAAGTGTCCAAATATGTTTGATTTCTCCAACTTATGTTATTCTTCTGATTTTTGTTCCTTGCTACCTTCCATCCACCCTTTGTCTAATCCCACCACCTATAAGGCAATTGCTTTATATAAGACTTGAGCTTGCGAGTGGAACTTAGTGCCTTTGCCCCAGACAAATGCTCAATTAGTTGCAAGTGGGTTTAAAACATTAAAACCAAATCAGATGGCTAAGTGCAAAGGTACAAGAATCGATTAGTAGCCAATGGATTTGCTCAAGAGTATGACCTAAACTATGACAAGACATTTGCACCTGTTGCTAAGATGACCACGGTTTGCACAGTAATTGTTGGGGCAACTATTCGTCAGTGGGTATGTGAAAAATACTTCACTCCATGGAGATTTATCTAAAATGGTTATATGACTATGCCTAATGAATTGTCTCATAGTCCTATTCAAGTATGCAAACTTCACAAGGCTGTATATTGCCTTAAGCAGGCTCCCAAGGCATGGTTTACAAAGTTTTCTTCAGTCATATGTGACTTTATTTTCATGTCAGTAATCATGATTCTGCTCTCTTTTTGCAATCCACTTCTTCGGACTCTATTATTCTTAATTTATGTCAATGATATTATTATCACCCGTTGATGACACTGCTAGAATCCTATTGTTGAAAAACCACTTACAAGATCCCTTGGAGAAAAATATTTGGGTCAACTTCGATATTTCTTAGAGATTAATGTTACTTCCTCTCCTAAAGGTTATCTTCTCCCTCCATCCTAGAGTAATGCTAGAAAATAATTAATTAGAGTTTAGAAGAAAGAGGAGATGCGAAAAAGAGGGATCTATAATAATAAAACATAGTCCTGTTTGAGCTGCTTAAGCTCCTTACTTAGAAAAGCACAACAACAATCCAAATTGTTTAGATCTGACGATTTATATTACGTTTTAATATTTTAAATTTTATTTTTTTAACTCCAATTTAAATTTTAACCATTTAACCATAATAACTTAAATTTTAACATTTTAACCACATTAACTCATTTAAATTTTAACATTTAACCATAATAACTCAACCAATGTATTAAAAAAAGCGTGCATTACACGAGACCACACTAGTAATGTAATATGAATGGTGTATTAGGTGTGTATACCTTACCACCTATTTATTTTGATTTTGATGTTCACAATAGGAAATGACATATTATGAAAGTATACAATTAAGAAACTCTAAATAAGAAATTCTAACAATTCCAACACTCCTCATCAAGTGGAAGCATATAGATTAAAAATGCCTAACTTGGAACAAAAACTGCTAAAGACGCATAGTTTCAATGGTTTTATAAGAATATCACCGAGTGATCACCAGTCTTGACATAAGGAGTAATAATCTTCTTTCGCATTAAGAGATCCTGAATAAAATGGTAGTCAACTTCAATATGTTTGGCACACTCATGAAACACGAGATTACTAGTAAAGAAAATGATTGTTTGGTTGTAACAATGCATTTGGATAGGAGACGACACATCAAACCCCATCCCTTGAAATAGAAAACAACCCATAGTATCTCACATGTAGGATGCGTCATGCCTAGATATTCAGCTTCTCACTAGAACGTATTACCACATTTTATTTTTTACTATGCCAAATAACAAGATTACCACAAACAAATTTACAAGTCTATCAGAACAACTGTTGGCCCCGTCAGTATCAAAAAACCCAGTAACAGATAAAGTGGCCAACGATCGATGTAACAATTCTCAACCTGAAGCTCCTTTCAAATCTCGAAGAATAAGACAGACAGCCTCCCAATCAAGTGTACGAGAAATATGCATAAATTGACATACTGACATTGTATAACTTTGTGGTTGAACCATATATACTTCCTCCTACTGATCTCCATGTAAAAAAACATTTTTTACATCTAGTTGATACAAAAGTCAAGCTAAATTCACTGCAACAAAAAGTAATACTCGAACAAGGTTGAGTTGAGCAATAAGAGAAAATGTCTCACAATAGTCAACACTGTACGTCTTGAGTATAGCCCTTTGCAACTAGTCGCGCCTTTAATCACTCAACAGAACCATGGGGAAGATATTTCATGGTATACACCCAATGACAACTAACAGAAGCCAATGGAGTAAGATTCCAAGTCTAATTCTCATGCAGAACTTTCATCTCTTCATCCATTGCCAATTTCCATCCAGGAGATAATAAATCATTTTTGAAAGAGCTAGGGACAAAGACAGAACACACTGATATGCAAAACAACGAAATGATGAGGAAAGTCGATGAAATGGGGCACAATTAGATATAGGATGTTGTGTACAGCTACGAGGACCTTTTTGTAATACAATAAATAGATTAGAAGATAATGGAGGAATAGATGACTTAGGGTGTTGAACATCAAAAGTGGTTGGTGCTGGTGGTGGAGCTGAAGCATACGACACTTGCCTATCTCTAGAGCATTAGTAAACTTGAAGTGGAGGAGCAAACATTGTTGGAGAACACAACATGTTTGGAATAGTAGGCAACAAAAGCTACTCGAACTAGATGAGATCAAGTCTGTAGTAAGTATATGGCCTAACGCAAATAAAAAAGATGATTCAAAGATGGTAACATAGGCATTGACATGATAGCGACGACAGAGGATCATAACACCAATAATCTTTCTGAGTATGGAAATAGCCCAAAAAGAGAAACTTGATAGAGCCAAGTGATAGTTTATCCCAACCAGAACCAAGTAGATGAACAAAGGCAATACAACCAAAGATACAAAGAGTTAAACTGAAAGTTGGTGTACTAGGATATAGCAAGGAGTAAGGAGATTTGTTGTCTAAAATGGAGGAATGCATGCAATTGATAAGATAAGTAGAAGTAAGAACGACATAGGCTAACAAGGCTTGGGCACACGCACAGTAAACATTAGATGTTGCAAGCACACGCATAGTGAACATTAGTGTTCGTGCAACAACCAATAAATGACCATGTTCATGTTTAGAAACACTCCATTTTGTTGGGATGTATGTGGGCAAGTAGTTTGATGGATAATGCAACACAAAAACTATGCATAAATGATTGAGTATACTCAAGGACATTCTCCAACTAAATAACTTTAATACGAGTATCAAACTGAACCAAGATTTCATTATAAAAAGTGGAAAAAATCTTTGACAATTCAGACCGGTCTTTGATAAGAAATAACCAAATCATAAGTCATCAACAAAAATTACAAAGTACTAAAAATCAAAACTACTTTTTGGTCTTGTACGGCCTCGAGTGTCTAAATGTACTACATTTAAAGGACTGACTAAGGACTTGCAAAACTAGAAGAAAAAAAACTATGATGATGCTTGCCTAATTGACAAGCCTCACATTTTTTCACAAAAGGACTCAAACTAACAATAATTTGATGCACTTCTGCAAGGATGGATGAATCAGTCAAAAGTGCCACTAGAGAGGAGACACAGTAGCACTCAAGGCTGGGATAGAAACTCCAGAGTCCAAGTAGTAAAGGTCATTGCTCTCATGCCCCAAACCAACCACCTTTTCTGTCGTGAGATCTAAAAAACACAAATGGAGAAAATGATACAGAACATTTTAAGGACTTGATTAGCTAACTCACAGATAACAAATTAGAAGGAAAGTTAGGGCACAAATAACCAAGACGTTAAGGACATAGACTTAGTAGTAAAGAGATCCTTAGTCCTATGTGCACAAATAACCAAGAGGTTAAGGACATACACTTGTCAATCCTATGTACTGGTCGAAAAGAACCATCAAGGCATCAACTAACACAATACGTGAGTTAGACGAACAAAAATTAGAGAATAGAGAAGAAATGCCATACATATGAGCACTAGTTCTGAAATTAATGCTAGCAATGGAAGTAGGCAAATGTGGAGAAAGTGGAGGCAACTGTTGGATGAGCTGACTAAACCGGGAAGAAAGATCATCATGAGAGCTAGAGGCAGATGCAACTAGACCCCTAGTAGAAGTCTAATGTGCTGGAGAGCCTAGAAGATCGTTAGATGCTTGATTAGCATGGGGCTAGTCTCCCATACTTTGTCTCAACTATAATCCTCAGTATATCATGTGCCACCACAATAAATATATTACCAATCAAAACGATTACCACAACCACCTCTACAACCATCACGCCTAACATTATCAATTCCTCGACCACCACAATTGGTACTATGAGATGGACCACGACCACCACTAGATATGAAGGTAGAGGACTCTGGTGAGGGAGTTCCATTCCATGACTAAGGGAAGCATGCTGAGGTGAGAGTAACCAGATGGATGAGCCTCACTAGCCAAAATTTGATCTTTAAACACACTATACTCAGAGAGTTAATGCTCGACAATACCAAGGCAACCTAAAACTCTTCACGTTATCGTTGATGTACGCTTAATTAAGTGTTTGATGGCTAAGAAGTACGGAAATGACCCCAGGACATAGACACGACACGACACGACACGACACAGACACAAAGACACGACATTTCTAAAAAAAGTAGAACACGAACACATTGAGGACACTGCATAGATAATTGTGTTTTAGTATCTTAAAAATTTGGCTAATTAGTATCTTATACTATGAAAGAACATATAATTACCAAGACTAGACATGTTAAAGTTATACTCAAAATATAATAACAAAAACAAAAGATATATAAAAGATTTAGATAAAAGTAATTGAGAAAATGAGTATCAGACACGTGTCCGAGGGGTGTCGGTTTCCAACACATGTCCGACACAAATATGTCACCTTCTTGAGGGTGTTCGTGCTTCATAGCTTGGTGGTTGACAGAGCAGAAGTACTTCCCATAACCCTTTCAAAGTGTTATAGTGTTCAACAAGAGATAGTACACACAAAAAGCTCATAAATTCGAGACATTATATTCTTGCGAATACATCTCCACAAGGGAATCTCATATCTTCTTAGCTATGTCAAAAAGTTGAACATTACAAGCTACAAACAATTCGATACTAAGTCACAATCATACCATCACCAAGGAATTCTCATTCCACCAATCTTTAGAACCTTTTGAGGTTGAGCTGGACTTTTAGGCAAAGGCTGGACTTTCAGGCAAAGGCTTGACTTTCTTTTTGGCTCACAAGAAAACTTTAATTGCGTGAGACCACGAATAATAATTGTTGCATTCTATTGTATTCTCCGAAATTGCCATAATAAGGGATAAATGTGAGTACGAGATCAAGGAAGGAGAGAAAAACACCTCTAAGTCAATGAACAAGGTTTGAACCGTAATAAAAATAGTGAACCAGGGCTAAAAAACCCTTGAACCGGACTGAACCAGTGAAAAATAGCCTAACCCGAACTAAACCAGGGGACACTCTTGTTCTTTGTCTTCTTTGGCATAGAATCCCTAGCCACTCCTGTTCACACCACGGCGAGACAAGCAGTTTCTTCAGTTGATTCTAACCATGGTTCGAGGTAGCGGTATTGTTCATCAACTCAAAAGCTACTGATACACATCGATCGCAACATCTCGGCACAGTATCAACTGATACGCACAAAATGTTGGATAGAAGGCGCAAAAAATATCCTAAAAATATAAACAACAATGTCTATAAATCATGTAGAATATTAAATATAGTGGAAATCAAATATAACGGCATTATCGAAAATATTGACATTTATTTTTAAATATAACAAACATATGTAATTATGTATTCTTTTATGCAACCTAAATAATCAAAAAAAAAACCTAATCCACAAATAAAAGGGAAAAACTCTGGAGACAATTCTTTTAAGATGAAAACAGGGAAAGAAAAAGGTGTCTTTAAACTTTAAACATGGAGAACTGACAGTCAACAGTGTCTTTTTATTCTTTGTCTAGTCCCTTTTGACCCTTGCAGTTCATTTTAGCCACTCCATTACACTACATAGAGCGAGAGAGAGAGAGAGAGAGAGAGAACCAAAGAAATGAGAGAACCACATAGAGAGAGGGAGGGAACCTGACAGACAACTGGATGTGATTGGAGGCTCAAATTGCAACTCGATGACTTGGAAGGAGGGATGTGGGTCCAGTCGCTACTTGCTGCTTGGTGCGCTGTGCGACTGCTTCGCGAAGAATAAAGAACAGAAAGAAGAAGAAGAAAAAAGGGACTTAGTTTTGATTTTACTGGTTGCAAATTCTTACATCCTTCTTATTTCTTCGATTTAAGGTTCAATATTTGCAGATTTTCATGTGGAATTCTTGTCCCTTTTCATGCTGTCTAAGATTTAGGAGATGATGTAGAAAATTTCAACATATCGGACTGATTCCAATATGAATTGTCTAATTTGCAAACGAGTTAACTCTGAGTTAGGCAGATACATTTGAGTCCTAACTAAGCCAGCGCCGCTTCAAGTGTGTCTCGTGATATTTGTGTAATGGGTATCTGCATCGAATTGGAGGTGGCCGAGTCGGATACAACACCGCTAAGTCCTATTGAACTTTGCCAAAATTTTGAACCCTATTTTCAATGATTCCAATGACAAGCAAACATGATGACAATCACAACAAGGTTCTCGAACCAAAATGGAACAGGAGATATACTTATCTACAACAAACTCCCATCAAAGACAACACTGTGCATTGTGTCTTCCACAACGAGGAACCTCTAATATTACTCTTTTAGAACTTTATGTTCTAGATCAACAAAACCACAATTGAAAAATCAAACGTCTCTGTCCTAGTCTCTGTAAGAAGAAAAAAAGAACCAAAAAAAGAACCAAAAAAATAATGGAAAACAAGGGAGAGGCAAATATTAAGGGTAATAGATGTAAACCCTAATATGCTCTGATACAAAGTTGAAACTAAAAAACAATTAATTAAAGTTTAGAAGAAAGAGAAGTGATGAAAAAGCGATGAATTTATGTAATAAGATTGGTGTATTAGGTGCGTACACCTCCACCTATTTATATTGGTTTTGATGTTCACAATAGGAACACATTAGGAAAGTATAGAATATGAAACTCTACATAGAAAATTCTAACAATTCCAACACCAAGCATGCATTGAATGTCATTTAACAAGCTCACTTGTCTGATAATTGGACACTTGAGAATGTTCACTACTCTTCCTCACATGGTTCCCTCTTGCCTGATGTTACCTTATATCATATTGTTATTGACAGTATGGTATAGTTAATCGTTCCTTCTAGATGTTCATGTGGTTAGTCAGTTTGTTGTTTCACCTACTATTATCTCCTTCCTCTTCCTCTACGGAATTCAAGGCTTATTTTGATGCTGATTAGACAAGTGACTATGGGTCGCAACTCCACCACTATTTTCTCTCTCTTCCTTGTTGATTCTCTTATTTCCTAGAAAAGAAAAAATCAAACTTTTATTGCTCATTCTTATGTTGAAGCCGAGTATCTTGTTATGACATCTACCACAGCTGAAATAGTTTGGTTTTTCTACTCTTATATATTGCGATAACACCAATGCTATTTAGATTATTTAGATTACTCACAACTAGATGTTCCATGACCGTACAAAGCATAATGAGATTGCTTATTACTTTGTCCACTATCATTTTCAGTTGGGCACTATCGCTCGTCTTCTTGCCTTCTGCTATGCAGTCAATCGGCAGATTTCTTTACAAAGTAAAAAATAGCCTGCGTCAGTTTTCTTCTTGGCAAAATTGGCAAAATCCTGATGTTTGATACTACCATATCATGAGTTTGAGGGCGCCATTAATAGTGTTCTAGGATATTTTAGTACTAGGGATAGTTAAGTCTTTTTATTTTGTCCTACTATATAAGACTTTTATTGCATAGCCTTTCTTTTATGTTATGCAATACAGACTTAGTGCGTTGTAATGAGAGTCTCTTTCTCTTTCTCTTCTTTCTCAGATCATTGTCAACGTTGAAAATGTATCTATGCCCAATATGTGACCTCTAACAACCTAGACACTGCTCCCATAAGCTATGTTAAATTGTTGAAGTCTACTAGCATATCTTGATGCTTCAATGAAGTCTTCAAGTTGAAGCTTGTCCTTTGCTCCTTCTTCTTCTAATGTCTTCATCCAAGCACCGACCTAGAACTAAATACAAGCCATGAAATTACCAAGCTATGTCACTAGACCTAACACTCAGCAGCTAACCAATGCATATGAGTTGTGTTTCTCACCTAGGCACAGTAGCACAACCAGGTCTCCCATCCATAGCAGACAACTTGCTCTACTGTTCAAGATATATCTTATGTTTTTGGTGGTGTAATAACTTTATGATAAAGCATGGCTTCTCATACTATACCTTGCCTAACCGGAGATAGGGCAATCTACTACACAACTACAAACAAGAGCTTAGCCATAAGAAATAGTCGAGTCGCCTGACTCAACTTATACTTTTGCTCACAGGAAACTAGCCAGAGGATACTTAAACATGAAATGGTTTCAGTCACGGTCGCAGATCGAAGAGAGTGACTTGTGTGATACATCTATATTTGGGGATGATCAGGTAGAACTCAGGCTGTCAGGTGTCAATCAGGAAACAATCGATTAGGTGTCCGGGGTGTAATAAAGAATTTTACTCATAAAAAAGAAAGAAAACAGTTGAACCTAGTAGAAACCACAAAAAGACTAACCTAGTACCCCAAGAACAAATCATTGAGAGGATCAAAAAGTGTTATGAGTGATCATGAAAGAGGCGATCATAATGGTACTCGAATCCCATAAGAAAGCATTGGTTAAAAATTAAAATAGTATTATTGCATTCGTATACCCCATTTTCTCACCATTGTAAGTTGTGGTTCCAACCTCAAATGCCTCAAGTTAGTAACTATAACACTTTCAGATCTCGCAAAGAAAGAAAGGACTTTTCCGCCAGAGTTTTCACTCTCTGAGAGCGAAGAAGGCCAGCTTTGCCAAGCTTCCGCAATTCTTCGGAAAGAAAAAGAGAACAACATGTGAAAACGTTTAGTTTGCTTACCGTAGTAGAGCACTGACCACCAGATTTTTAAACTGCAATTTAACTACCAAGATTAAGACTCAAACGATCAAGGAAGGACAACTAGAAATAACTGATTGCTGAAGGTATTCATCGCTCACTGTACCAAGAAAAGCAAAAAGAAAGGTAAAATGAAATTGAGGTATAGATGTCCAACACAGACAATAACAGACAACATAATATTTTTACTATAACAGAGAGGAAACAGGAAAAAAAGAATAGAACGACAGGAAAGTTGTTTTTTTTTTTTTTTTTGGGGCGAGGGGGGAATGGGCATTCGAATCTCACCTCCAAAAAACAGGTTGAAGCAGCAATTAGTTTCTCTCCCAGTATCAAAAACCGCTAAAAGCCATATGTTCCACGTAGACGTTTATTAATTAAAGCATGCTTCTGAAACAACATGGGACGAGATAGTTGATGTCAAAAGTGTCCCACGAAAGCCTTCCTCAGCCTTGTCAACCTCCATTTTGTGTTCAGAAAGCTCATCTATGGAAAATTGAAATTTCACAGCTCACCAAAGTTATCAATAAGCGAAAGAGATTCACAAAGGTTCACTTCAACTGAAAGAAACATGGAGCTGCATATATGCTTGAAATTGAAGACAAGTTTCAAGGATCCATTAAGATGATTTCGAAATATAAGCCGAACAGGTGATTGTAAAATGGACTTCACCCAGCGGTAGTCCGTTGATCTGAGTAGAAAGATTTAATGTCTATACATCCACTGGAATTAACCAACATCAAGTAATGCAGATAAATATTCAACTAAATTTTCTGAAAAGTCTGATGCATAGTACTGTTTTACAACAATACTCTATACTATTGGTACATTGATCATTCAAGTAATCAACTTATCAATCAATGTCGCTAATTGATACCATTGTTAATAATATGACCTTTCTCATTCTGATTCAAAATACCAGATGGTAGATATACCAAGGTTAAGAGTAAATTAAGAACTAATGAACGGAGAAACATTTTCCATTTATTTTCAAAGCGTTTGTTTAATGTTCCTTCCACAGTAGCAACAGTGTTGGTCATTCAAACGTTAGAAATATAAGGTATAGTAGGGGCAAGGCTCATTTGAGTTGAGATGGCAAATCCGGATATAATTTGTAATAAAAGGTGTTGGAACATCCAACTCAAAACCAATTGGCAATGAGTGAAGAAACCACTCAACCATATAAACAAACATTGGGTGGTCAATGTGACTACATTGGGTCCTCACTATCCTCCCCCATGTGCGACCCAGCTTGCACGTGGGCTAACAAAATGAACTGAAACAAACAAACAAACAAATATACCAAAAAATTCAAATGGGTGCAAAACTTAGCCCATTAGCAACACAAAGTTTAGCTGTGATACCATGTTAGAACATCCAACTCAAAATCAATTAGTAATGACTGAAATGAAAGGCCATTTTACCATATAAACTATTGAAGTATAAATACTTAAGTTACACTATCTCCAAAAGCTTAAGCTTTTGGAGTAGATGGTTGTTTTAACATGGTATCAGCGCTAGAGGAAGTGTATTCGAATCTCGCCGCCAACCTAAATAATTAAAAGAGTTTCCACATGCTAGGCCTAAAATCTAGCCTGCACATGATGGAGCGTGGTAAAGTATAAGTACTTAAGTTACACTCTCTCCAATAGCTTAAACTTTTGGAGTAGATGGTTGTTTAACATAAACCAACCTTGAATGACCCTAATCTCTAAATGTAGACTACGACAAAGATCAGCTGAACAAAATTTATGGCAAAACAGAATGCAACTTCAATTATACTAGAGAACATATTACCTTTTTAACGCATATCAATCGGGTTGTGATGCACTTATGTATTCAATTATTTCTAAATTACCATCACTGTTTGGCATGTAGAAATGGCCAAGATATTATAACAGACTCTTAATCTTCTCATTCCAAACTAGTAATCCTCATGCTAATTATTTGTCATACAACATCATCTCTTCCAGATTAGTTTGTTTTTGATTGACTTTGATAGCAAATCACCTGCGATATCACGATTCTCATGGATCTCTGAATCTGTCACCCACAGAACATCTCCCGGGAATATATTCATGTCAGCAAGTGTATCAAATTCCCCATCAATTGTCCTGGAACCTTTGTGAAGTATTTGGTTTTCCTTAACCACCTGCACATATTGACTCATTGAGGGGAGACCGCAGGTACTAAGGGCAATTTAAATCATAACCTTACAACTGCAAAGTAACCTTCAGACTGCTAGCAGTCAGATGATAATAGCAACTTTATAATTATGATAACCTCCACAAAATGCATGATAGGAAAATGTCACAAGACCACTAATTTTTCCCACATGGTCAACATCAAGCTTAAGTATCAAAATCGGAAAAAAGCAGAGTCAATACATTATCTTAGTGATATGTGTCCATAGTATAAGGAAAAATTACATATACATATTTATTCAAAGCTATTGAGATGGCATTTACAGAACCACTCTTCTAGTGACATCAGTTTCATCAAAATCTATATGAAATTTGAACTTTCTTTTGCAAAAGTAACACACATTAAAATTCCAAGTGGATCAAACACCAAGCACTGAACAGAATTAAAATATTGCTAATACTGGAGTTCCAAGAAAATAGACTACATTCCTGTCCCATTATTTAATGTAATCATCTTCTCTTTAGTAGCTTTTAACATGAATTTAGTTGATATTTATAGTTTAAGCAGATACAAGTGATTTTTTTGTAAATGAGAGGAGGAGAATCAAATTATAAGTGCAATTTTTAATTTCTTTTGTAGTTTGTATTCCTAATGTGGTGCAAGTAGACCTTGGATTAAAGGGGTTTGACAGGTGCCCCTATTGAGTTGGGTGTAGCTAGAGAGCTTGCAAGAACTTTGAACTGGAGGACAGGAAAGTAAAATGGCTATCTTTGAATGTGGGCATTTTAAGTGTCTGAGGGCCAGTGAATGTGCTATGGCAACATATCGCGATTGTCGTTGAGCATATTATTTCGTGTCATTTTGTATACTTCCCTGCTTAATTTATTTTTAAGGTTGATTTGGAAGAAAAGATCGGGACTTGAATATTTGTGAAATTAGAGATGGACAAATATCGAGATAATTTTTGTAACATTGACATTCTGAAATTTATTGTTATTTGATATCGAGATTATGAATTGTACTCTTATTGAGGTAATTAGTGCTCTGAAATGTTTAATTGGAGATGTAAACTGTTGATATTTACAAATTACATTTCTGGGGAATCGAGGCATTCTATATGATGTCCAATGATCAAAATTTCGTTTCGGTGTATTGTTTCGATCACCTAAGAAACGGAAACGTTTCGATGTGTTTCGGAAATGTTTCGACCCGTTTCGAAAACATAATGAAAAAAATAAAAAATTTAAGAATTATTTTCTAAAACATTGATTCAAATATATTAAAATATCTTAAAACATTCGGAAACAATTGTGCAAATGCATTGAAATATTATAATACATCTCGAAATATTATGAAATACCTCGAAATATTAGAATTTCAATTGCATCACTGATTCGTTTCGGTGTCCTTGAAAACGGAAACGTTTCGGACATTTCGAAACGATATTTTGATCCTTCATGATGTCAAATGTTATCTAAAGAAACTGCAAAACAGTTGCATTTCTCATGGTGCCCTTATCCTGTTTCCAAGATTGTTGGACATCTACCAATAATAATGATTTATGTTACATGGTTCACACAAATTCTATTTTTAATTGTTGGACACAAGTATAAAGAGGTTGGCACATTCTTATGATTGCCCCAGAAGTGCTAGGGTTCTTCATGTGTCAAAAACAAAAACGGCTTCTACCTGTTCCAACATAGCTAAGAACCACAAACATGGAAACGGACTCGAGACATGTTAACAACCTAACACAAACACAGGGAAGACATGAGAATAGCAGATTTTTATATGTATGGTGTTATCCAGCTTATAGTCAACAAAAACACTCCTGCCCTATAAAAAGTATAGCAACAATTTATAATAATGATAACTCCAACCATCCTCTCATGCTCCCACCTCATAAAACTAAATCTTCACCTGTCTCACTTTAATTTTGAGATACATTAAAAACTTAATAATAAATTTCATGTGCACCTTGATTTAATTACTCCAAACAATATTTTAGCTATATTATTTATAAGAAAGTTGTGTCCTTATAATGGAACACACATCTCCGGGTGCCCAAGAAGTGAATCTAGTGTTTTTAATTCTTAGTATAGACATAGCCAAAGAGGTCAGACACCGGTCAAAGTGTGCATCCGAGAAGTGTCCATATCTAACACAAGCATGTGGTCTATTTTAAATTGTTAGTGCTTCCTAGCTTCTGAAGATAAGTATGGTACAAAAGTGATAACATAATCAACACAACAAAGCATCAAAAGATGCAACAGTTATCAAGCATCCACCAATAATAAATCCTATGAACAAATGAAGAAGGAAATCTTCATTAAGGAAATATGATCTATGAAAAGGTAGCATACCCCAAAGGATTCCCATATCATCATCTTAAGTTGGTAGATGGACGTGGACCCAGAAACATTAAGATTTATGGAGTTTCCAAAACTTGTCTTCCGAGAGCGCTTGGAGGTTCGGCGATTCGGCTCAAAAGTGCCTTCAGATGCTTCTAAAATTGATTTTGGAGGTTCTTTTCCTCGAATGAAACATACACATATATCCTCATTGTGATAGTGAAGTTTCCTCATTAACTCACAGCTTTCTCTTTCACCAATGCAATTCTCACATACCTACAACATTTTGGAGTCAAACTGAGGCATGTAAAATATAGTGTATACAAAAGCTGGTGAGACAGTACGAGCCAAAGTTGTTCATGCTATTCAAATAGCCCTAGTTCTTCTTCCTTTTCTTTCTGAACTTCGTCATTGTCATTAGAATCATGTTCCTCAGAAATGTGGAAGATTTTAGTATCATCTTCGAACATGTGGCTATCTAAAAATTCTGGTCTCTTTCCCTATTATTTTAAACTACTTAATCCTCCATCATTTCGGACTCAACCATGACTCCACTTGAACCAATATCTCAAGAGATTTTGTATTTTATGGTGCACTATATGTATTGCAGCTTAAATGTAAAGAAGAAAAAGATATGCACAGAAAAGTTTCTAGGTCATGAGAAATGAGCAAGGAAACAAGACAAGAACCTAATAACCATTATTCTGTCTGATGCCCAAGAGGCATCCACCATAAAAATTTAATTATTGTGACCTAAGAAGCACAAACACGGACACGGTACACGATACAACATAACATGGGCGCAGATACGACATTTCTCAAAAAAATAAGACAGACACATTGAAACACGCTATAGATAATTGTGTTTTATATATAAAATTATATAATTTGTTACAAATATAATGATAATGATATATTATTCATAAAAAATTCAAAATTTTATGATAAATAAACATTATATCCAGTCATCTAGTATGAAATTTTCGACTAGCATCATAATAAGTAATAATTATCAATTTTTTCGTAGACATTTACCCAACATATATAATTTAATTATTGCTCTCATTTTCTCAATTCCTCTTTTTTAATTTTTTTATGTATTTTGTGCATTTTTTATTATATTTTGAGGACAACTTTATCATGTCTAATCTTGATAATTTTATGTTCTCTTATAATATAAGATATTTATTAGTTAAATTTTTAAACTTTGTCATCATATGTCAACATATATTTATTGTTTATTGTTTAGTAGTAAAGAAGTGTCGGACACGTCACCACAAAAGTGTCGCACACGTGTTCGAAATTAAATTTTATTATTTAATTATGGACACGGATAAAGTATCGAACACGTGTCCGGGGAGTGTCGATGTCCGACACGGATACATCGCCTTCTCAACAATGTTTGTGCTTCATAGACCGTGACAATCACCAATTTAGAAAATAAAAAATGTGTTGTAGTAAAACCAAGGATCAAAATTTCGTTTCAGTGCATTGTTTTGATCAATATTTTGTTTCGGAAATATTTCGATCCGTTTCAAAAATAGAATGAAAAAAAAATTACGAATTATTTTTTCAAAATATTGGTCGAAATATACCAAAATATCTTGAAATGCCTTGAAACATTCCGAAATAATTGTGCAAATGCATTGAAATATAACAAAACATTTCGAAACATTATAAACACCTCGAAGTATTAAAATTTCGATTTCATCACTGATTCGTTTCGGTCTCCTTGAAAACGGAAACGTTTCGGATGTTTCGACCGTTTCGAAACGATATTTTGATCCTTAAGTAAAACACAATAATCACTTAATTAGCATGGGAATGTAGTATTTGACATATTGGACATTTATTTTCAAGCAATTGATCTTTGAATATGGCAGCAACTGTTCTTATGTAAGCTTAGAAAGATCAGACAAATTAAATTCAGCTGACATGTATACCCCATTTCCTGATATAACAAATTAAACTATGATTTCCAAGAAACAGCTCTTTAGACATTTGGTTAAAAGAGAATAGAAGGAAATATAGATTTACCCATAAAGTACGTAACTTTTGTTCTCTAAATTAATGAAAGCACAAACAAAAAAGCCTCGGTTCGCAAAAATTACCTCAGGGCAAGTCCTAAGCAAAGACCTTCTGGAGTCAGCCTCACCATTTGCTTCGTCATGAGAAACCATATGACCATCAGAAATTGGCATCTCTTCACAAGACCCAATTGGATTATCACCAAACTCAATTTCAGCAGATATACCACTCCCCTCCACACCACCCCAATCCTCGCAGAACAACTTCCAGTCATTCTCAGTAATGACTGTTAACCCATCCATCTAAAATTCAAAAAATAAAAGTAAGAAATTTAGCACCAGTTTTGACACAAGTTTTGATTGACATTCTAATGCTCTTACTAAAAATCAATTCTCTATGTGAAATGAGGGACAGAGACTTGTGGATAACAGGAAGACAGGCTGTTATATCCCAAAGTGAGGCCATTTCAGTTAGAGGAGTGCAGTACTATTGTGAAATAGACCCAAAAAAAGATTGAATACCAAAAAGATCAATGATTCCATATTCTTAAAGTAGAGAAGATAAATTTTCTACTTCAAATTGAGTACAAAATCATACACTGAAAATAGCTGCAATCAAGGATCAAAATTTCGTTTCAGTTCATTGTTTCCGATCACTTAGAAAACAGAAACGTTTCGACATGTTTCAGAAACGTTTCAAAAACATAATGCAAAAAAAATTAAAAATTTAAGAATTATTTTTTCAAAACATTGGTCGAAATATAACAAAATATCTTGAAATACTATAAAACATTCCGAAATAATTGTGCAAATGCATTGAAATATAACAAAACATTTCGAAACATTATGGAACACCTCGAAGTATTAAAATTTTGATTCCATCACTAATTCGTTTTGGTCTCCTTGAAAACGAAAACGTTTCGGATGTTTTGACCATTTCAAAACGATATTTTGATCCTTGGTTGTAATACGCAAAACATGAGCTAGCTCACTTATTTACTAAGACTACATTTATTCCGAACCTATAATAGGAAGTGTTTTCCCACATCTAGGTCAAGCCTAGTGAGAGCTTTTTTTTTGAAAAAGAAATCTATCTTTCAACCTTGAGAATTTCAACCGCAACCTAGATCCCTAAGAATCTAATGGCTAGCACTAGTGATTCTTTCCATCCTCACAACTTGAAATAGAAGAGCTTGTTGGCGAATAAACTCATTGGTGTGTGCATACTGAGAATTCTTGACGTGTCCATAATCATTCGAGACTCTGACGAACCGTACTACGAGTAGGTCCAAGTGAAGTTACACCAGACATCAAAGAGAGTTTCGGCGAAGAGACATAGCAAGGAAAAGAATATCTAGTCATGGGTCTTGGTTGAGAGGAATAAGACTCAGGTACTTGTATGTTGACTTGGCACGTAGTAGAGTAGGCTTTGGTAAACCCCAAGTGATTCCCCGCAGTTTTTCTAGAGGAGGATTTTTCGCGTCACCAAATTACTTGTGTCTCTTATTGTTTATTATATACACTTGCAATTGTGAGCACACACGCGTACTATGTGTTTGTTTTTTTAATTCCTTGACATCATACCATCCAAAGTCGTACAAATTGGATTTGTGAAATTTGGGATCGCCATGAGATTGATTCGAGAAAATTAATTGCATATTAATTAATCAATCGTCATGGGTGTTAAGGGTTGTTGGTGATTAAAGGGGTTTTCATCATTAATTTTCATATTTGATTGAGAAGAGGTAATTGAGGTAGATATAGATTTTAATTGGATTTTAATTTGGGCTAAAATTGATAAACCTATTCACCCCCTCTAGGTTAAATGTCTTGGTCTCCACGTGCATAATGGGGAGAAAAAATCTATATCAGGTTCACCCTCCCGGAACAACAATTGGCATCAGAGCATGGTTGCCTCGAGATCAAAGACACTTGCAGACATTTTTGTGCTTTGCCAGCATATTTATTTGAAAATGGCTCCATCAATTAGTCATGAATTGTGCTTTGTAGTTCACACCGTCTTGAAAGCCCAATTGGGTAATAAATGGTACTTCGATAGTGGTTGTTCTAGGCACATGACTGGAGAGAAGTCTCAACACTTCTGCGTGTTGGAGAAGTGTAACGGTGGGACTGTCACATTTGGGAATGGGAGTATCTCCAAGGTTGTTGGAAAGGGTTCCATTCAACCATTGGACATGCCAAAGTTGGGTAATGTCCTTTATGTGGAAAGGTTAAAGGCTAACCTAATTAGCATTAGCCAATAGTGTGATGATGGCAATGCGGTTCACTTCACGAGAGACAAATGCACAGTATTAAATGATAAAGTGGATTGTCTTCTAGAAGGGATTAGGTCAAGAACTAATTGTTATTACATATCTCCAAATCCTTTATTGGTTTGCCATAGAGCAAGTGTTTATGAAGTCACACTTTAGCACCAACGGTTAGGTCACATGAACTACAAGGACCTAAACCGAATCACAAGCAAGGAACTTGTGCGGGGGGGTACCTAAGCTGAGTAAGTCGTCTACCAAAGTGTGTAGTCCATGTCAATTAGGGAAGCAAAACAAGGTCCCTCATAAAAAATTGCAGACCATCACTACTAAGAGACCCCTAGAGCTCATACACATTGATCTCACGAGTCCTACACAAACTGAAAAGAGATACATCTTAGTCATGGTGGATGATTACTCTAGGGACATTTGGGTTGCATTCTTGAGAGACAAAACTGAGGCTTTTGCAAACTTTACAAACATTTACAAGAAAACTCAAGTTGAAAGAGGTGAAGCCATAGGAAAAATTGTCAGAATCTGAAGTGATCATTGGAGGGAATTTGATAATTCTGACTTTTGTGCTTCTTGTAATAAACATGGCATGAACCACGAGTTTTCTGCACCTAAGACCCCACAACAAAATGGCACCGTAGAGAGAAAGAATAAAGTGATACAAGAAATGACTCGAGTCTTGATTCGCAGCAAGGGGTTGCCATAAAAGTTTTGGGCCGAGGTAGTAAATACTTCATGTTATATTGTCAATCGAGTGTACCTCAGACCCGACACATGTCAGACCCCCTATGAAATCTGGAAGGGCAAAAAGCCTAACCTTAAGTATTTTTTAGTCTTTGGGAGCAAATGCTACATTTTGAGAGTTCGAGAAAACTTAGAAAAATTTGATTCCATAAGAGATGAGGGAATATTTTTGGGTTACTCCACCAATAGTAGAGCTTATCGAGTGTTCAATTTGAGAACATCTACTGTGATGTAATCCATAAATGTGGTCATTGATGACAAAGGAGAGGAACTTGTACATGAAAAAGAGGAGGAAGAAGGGGTGATTGAGTCAATAGGGGAAAAAGGTGAACCGAAAACCTACTCCAGCCCCTCAAAGGGAAAATGATCTTCTCACCAAACCAACATCTTCGTGGGTTCGGGCTAGGCACACACCGAGTGGCATACTTAGAAATCCGAACAAAGGGGTGAGAACTAGGAGACAACTAGAAGATGAATTGGATCAAAATTGTTATATTTCCTTGTTTGAACCTAAGAATGTTGGTGAGGGTCTTAAAGATAAAAATTGGCGTATTTCCATGCAAGAAGAGCTAAACCAATTCACACAAAGTGATGTTTGGGACTTGGTACTGAGGCCTAAAGACACCAATGTAATCGGAACAATTCAAAAATAAATCTGGTGAACATTATGTAGTTGTGAGGAACAAAGCTAAGCTTGTTGCACAAGGGTACACCCAAGTTGAAGCAATTGATTTTGATGAGACTTTGGAATCGGTAACTAGGTTAGAATACGTGAGATTACTTTTTGTCATAGCTTGTCACATGAAATGTAAATTGTATCAAATGGATGTGAAAAGTGCATTTTTAAATGGATTCCTTCAAAAAGAGGTCTATGTGGAACAACCCAATGGTTTTGAAGTCCCCCACATCACCCTACGCATGTGTTTAAGTTGAAAAGACACTCTAAGATTTGAAACAAGCTCCAAGAGCTTGGCATGAAAGGCTTTCTACCTATCCCTTGAAAGAAGGGTTTTCACGAGGTAGTGTAGATGAGAACTTATTTATGAAGAGTGTAAATGGCGGACTTTTAATTGCCAGGTGTATGTTGATGATATAGTTTTTGATTCCACATGTGACTCTCTTGCTCATGAGTTTTGTAAATTGATGATATCTGAATTTGAAATGAGCATGATGAGTGAATTAACCTTCTTTCTATGATTACAAGTGAAACAAATGGAGAAAGGGATTTTTGTCTCACAATCTAACTACGCAAGAGACCTAGTGAAGAAATTTGGGTTAAAGTCAGCCAAGCACCTACGTACTCCAATGTCAACACAGAGTCGAGTAAAAATACTCCAAACAAAGATATTGATCACACACTGTACCATAGTATGATAGGTAGTCCCCTTTATCTCACTGCGAGTCGACCTAACATAACTTTTAGTGTTCGTGGATATGCCCAGTATCAGTCTTGTCCTAAAGAGTCACACTTGCTTGTTGTAAAATGTATTATTCGATACGTGAGTGGCACTTTAGGGTATGGTATTTGGTTTACCTTTTAGACTAATGCTGAGATTGCTAGCTATTTCGATGCCGATTGGGCAGGGAATATTGATGATCGTAAGAGTACTTCCGATGGGTGTTTTTACATTGGAAATAACTTAGTATCTTGGCAAAGTAAGAAACAAAATTCTATATCACTTTCTACTGCTGAAGCTGAGTATATTGCAGCAGAGAGTTGTTGCACATAGCCCGTTTTGGTTAAAGCAAATATTTTATTACGAGAGACCTCATGATAAATTGACTGTGTATTGTGACAATTCGAGTGCTATAAGCATTTCAAAGAATCCCGTTCAGCACTCTAGGACAAAACATATTGACACACGTTACCACTTCATTTGTGAGATTGTTGAGAATAAGGTGATATCATTGGAATATGTCCAAACTCAAAATCAATTGGCGATCTTGTCACAAAACCCTTGGATGCCCCTAGATTTGAGAGTCTAAGGAAATCCATAGGTGTTTGTGTACTTGAGTGAGTGCTAGAGGTACTTAGTCCTAGGAGCATTATTGGGATATCATGCATGAACGGCTAAATACTCATTGTTTATATATTTTTATTTTTTTATTTTGTCTTTTGTTTTGTATATGAAAATCCAAAAACATTTGAAACTTGAAAAACCAAAAACAAGAGAAAAAGAAAAATCCAAAAAGTGATTTTATGTCAATTTTGACATTCATTTTTAGGATTTATGTTAATTACATTATTTTTGCATTTCTTTGTTTTTAATTGCATCTTTATGCATATAGTTTTTGTATATGTTTATTTTAAAAAATACTAAAACATTGAAAAAGAAAAAGACAAAAATATTTTCTTTTGTTTGTTTTTCATTTGTTTATGATCATGGTAATTCACACTTTGATTTGCATTGAAATTGCTTCATCCTTAAGCCAAAGTTGAAATATGTAGTGCTTTGAATCATAGTAGGAGATAGAGAACTTAGTGTCATAAATCTGATTGCATGATTTATTAGCCAAAGTCTCTTTTCATCCTAGCGTGCTTGGATAGTGTTTACCTTTGAAAGATTTAAAACCAAGAACACGCATGCCACTCACCATCACAATTAGGAATTTGATTAGTTTGAATTATTGATAATCTTAAATGACCCTAAGTGCTGGTAATTAGTGAACACGTGGCTAAAGGTTAGTTAAAACCCCAATCCCTTAAAACATTCTGAAGGCCAAATTGTGTAAAAAGAGCCTATTGTGGCCAAATCTAAAAAAGTGAGGCAAAAATAAATGACTAAAATAATTACACTTGAATTGTGAGAGTACTTATGCTTATATGTTAATTGCTCAATTGTAAAGCTCAAGTAGCTCATGTTTATCATGTTTAGAAGCATACATTAAAGTACAGAATTCACAATCGCGTTAATTGAAGCCATATATAAGAAGAGATAAAAAAGAGGTGGAGTTGTCAAAAAGAGAATATTTAGGACACTCACTAAATGGTCATGTATTCACTTAGACAATGCATTTAAGATTTCATGATGAGCTTATTAATGCGTTGAATTAATTGGAATCTTTTTTGTGTTGGATGTTGGTTTCACACACGTTGCACTTGAATTAGTTAAAGTTGAACAAAATTCGAATACGTGTGAATAAAATTGAACCTAAGTGAGGAAACATTACTCTAAAATGTTTGCAATTGAGTTCAATATCTTTGAATATGTCTTAGGGTAGTGTATTGAAATGATGAATTTTGGATGGATCTTTTAAAATGAAAATTTGTATAATTTCAAGATTTTTTGTTTTAAGCATTTAATGATTGAAATTGGAAATTGTACTTATTTTTTATCCAAATTCATCCATATCTTGTAGAGAATTGCTTTTAAGCCTTCATTTTGTCATGCATGCATTTGAGACCAAGGTGATTAAGGTGACTAGACTGTAGAAAACGGGGGAGATATGTTTCTGCTGAGGACTGAACTGATAAACAGCAAAGTTGATTTGTTTCAGGTCTCGCTCGAGCGGGCAACCACCTCACTCAAGTGGTCTGTCTAAAGTTCAGGATATCCAAGGAGTCCAAGTCATCCCTAGTTAGCCATTTGAGCTATGGCTTTAGAGACTTAGTATTAGGTCATATGTGAGCATGAGAGTTTTATTCATTCATGGCATGTACTAAAGTACTTTGTTTATTTTTATTTGTTGACTTTTAGCTTTTAAAGTACTTTTGTTGACTTTTTCTTTGATGCTTAATCATATATGACTAAGTTATATGCCTTATTTGTCCTTTGCTTAGTCTATGTGCATGATTTAGCTAGTTACTTTCCATTCCTAACCTTCTTGTTATATCATGATTCTATGTGACGATTGGTATGGGTCGTCATTAGATTGACATCTATGGAAAATAAAATAAGAATATATTAGGTGACTTAATTCTGTACCGTGGTTATTGCATTGCATGTTGTCATTGGGTTTACATTCGTGACAAAAAGGGAGATAATATTTTAAGTACATATGAGAGTAATCGGGGAGATTTGCTCTTGACTAGAATAGATATGCTGCATGTGAACATAGAAAGGGGAAGTTTGTGGTTCAAATACTCGAGGGGAGTAAATTTACAAACTTAGCACGAAGTCACACATTTTATTTGTTTATTTTTCACTTGTTATTTTATTTGTGAACACCAACTAAATGGGAGAACTAAATATATTTTGCATTGATAAATCAATTGGTTCTCAAGCATTTTAGACACAATTTAGTTCAAACATGTTACATATTTGCACTTGCATGATATATACATACTGATGTCTTATGCTTCTCTTGGTACTTTCCATACCTCTAATTATGTAATTTATTTCTCTAACATATGATGTGTTTCACGAGGTTTTGATTTGAGTGGTGATGTGCAAGACTATGATCTTCAAGCTTCATCGAAAGATATAGATCCTTATACTAGATAGAGATTTAAGACGTATGCATAAGTGTTTGAGATTAGATTTACAATTCTTTTGTTCAATAGTTTGGGATTGTAATCTTTATTTCAAACTTGTGTTTTTTCACAAAATTCCCAAAGGGAGAAATTGTTAGATCATGTTTTGTAATTAACTAATTTTGTGGAGTCCATCATAAAATCTCAACCACTTCCATGGTCATGACCCTATCAAGTTCAAGATCCAAAAGTTACATTGAAGGGAGGAGAGCAAGCGTCAAAGCTACATCATTCAACCTCTATATACACATTCATGCTTAGGACAAAGGCAATGACCTAAACAACTAAGATGATCCTTCAGTTATTTTTAACTTATGATGATTAGGATGAAAAAAGGAATTGAAAGCGGTTCGATTATGACTCTTAGAGATTTTCAAAGAAAAGTTTTTTTAAACCAATTTTATATTTTGAAAACATAATTTGAGTCACAATCGGATCCCTCTTTGAGCAACACTCTTTAGTGATTAAGAGGAGAAGTTTGTGCATGATTTTAAGCTTAAAAAACCTGTAAAGACCGTCCTATGCTCACTAGCCTTCGTTAGAGCGGTCTCTTGATGACTTAGAAAAAAAAGGGAAAAGGTCCAGGAAGGCAGCACAGGGCTCGCTCTATGAGCTCGCTCGAGCAATGCTTACCTTAGTCGTGTTTGAAATAAGTTTTCACTCCGGCAACAACCACCCTATACCACCCTTTCACCGAACGAACGGTCATTCACAAATCTGAGTTTTCCTATTAACTAAGACTACCCTTATACCAGACCTATAAATAGGGAGTGTCTTCCTCATATCAAGGTCAAGCCTACATAGAGCCTTTCAAGAGATTTTTAAAGAAGAAATTTATCTTTCAACCTTGAGAGCTTCCACCACAACTTAAATCCCTAAGAATCCAAAGGCTACCACTAGTGATTCTTTCCATCCACACAACTTCGAGTAGAAGAGCTTGTTGGTAAACAAACTCATTGGTGTGTGCATACCGAAGATTGTTAGTGTGCCCATAATCGCTCGAAGCCTAGACGAACCATGGGGCGAGGAGGTCCAAGTGAAGCTACACCGGACGTCGAAGAGGGAGTTTCGACGAAAAGACATAGCAAGAAAATGAACATCTAGCTATGGGCATTTGTTGAGGTATAAGATTCGAACACTTGTATGATGACTCGAAGCGTAGTGGATTAGACTTTGGTGAACCCCGAGTAGTTCTCCATGGTTTTTCCCGATGAGGGTTTTATAAGATTCGAACACTTGAATGATGACTCGAAGCGTAGTGGATTAGACTTTGGTGAACCCCGAGTAGTTCTCCATGGTTTTTCCCGATGAGGGTTTTCTGCGTCACCAAATTATTTGTATCTCTTATTGTTTATTGTACACACTTGCAATTGTGAGCACACATAAGCACTATGTTTTTGATGTTTTGATTGCTCCATATCATATCATCCATAGTTGTGCAAATTGGGTTAGTGGGATTTGGGATCGCCATGAGATTAATTTGAGCAAATTAATTGTATATTAATTTAATCAATCGTCATGGGTGTTAAGGGTTATTGGTGATTAAAGGGGTTCTCATCGTTAATTTTCATATTCGAATGAGAAGAGGTACCTTGATTGGATTGTAATTTGGGCTAAAATTGATAAACCTATTCATCCTCCTCTAGGGTAAGTGTCTTGGTCTCCATGTGTATAATCATGTGGAAAGATCCATATCGGATTCTCCCTCCTAGAACAACACATTTAAATCTCATTTTATTTATACATTTATTACAATTCACGGATAGTATTTTTTTGAAAATACGCAATGGAATAGGAAAAGTAAGGGCAAGTGTTACATCTAGCTAAAAAAGCACCAATCCGAGTTATGCCTTAAAATCCAAGACAAATTTGATGCTCAAATTTAGACTTCAAAAGATTAAGAATAATGTAAGTTTGTCCGAAAATGTGAAATGAAAGGAGGAAAAGTTGATCTGATATCTAGAAAGGTAATCCAACAATTCGGCAACTAGAAAAGAGATCCAATATTATTGGAAAATAATCAAATAAACAAGTACAATATCAAAATATTAAATACTCAGATAATGATTGAAAAAAAAAAAACAAATAAATAAAATCTAATTGGAGCCATGGAAGGTCCAATTGGATCATCCCAAATTCAAGTAGGATGAGCCAATCTCCAAGCTCCTCCATCCCTTGCATGGAAGCTGGTCAATTCCGACTATAAAAAAGGAGTCTTTAGCAACGGAAATAGTTGCTAATTTCGTTGAATAGTAGAGGAATTTTGGGAAAGAGAAGGTATAGAGTGGAAGTGAGGGAAAGAAAGAAAATAGGGGCAAGTTCTATTAAAATCCATTTCAATTCGAAGTTTAAAGTTTGAGTAAGATTTTTGTACTAATTTAAATTCAGTTGTAGCTTTAATTTGATTGAAATAGTATAAATTATAAATTAGCCAAGTCTAGAAACGAGTTTGAAAAACCCGAAGTTGTTGTGTGTGTGTGTTTGGGGGGGGGGGGGGGGGGGGTGATGGAGTTTTCTTGATTCTGTTTGTTTTTAAGCAAATTGATGCTTCAACTAAACTTTGCTGATATTATGTAACCTTGCTATAGGGGCTGATTTCAATGGGTAGCAAGAATTTGGAAGGAATTTGAAAACTGCAAATATGGGGAACACATGAAGTGGGTTTTTGTAAAACATGTTTTTAATTTGAAAGGATGACCTAGTCTTATGTTTTTGGTGTCCAAGAGTCCAAACATGACCTGGTCAATTTTGAAGTTGCAGACCTCGATTTCTCATGGTTATGAAGGCTGAAACTTTGGACCACAATTTTATATGTTTAAAGTACTTATTTGAAAAAAGACCCGGTTCTACTGGATGAAGGACTAAAAAATGAGTCTTTTGGATTTTGAATCACCATGTACAGAGTTAATATGAGAGAGTAATTTCATTTTATCCGCTAACCTAGAATCTGACCCCAGAAAGAAGATGATGAATAGAATCGGGCTCGGCTTGGGCTTGCTCATTTTGTAAAATGAGCCAAATCTACACAAAAAATGGGGCTCATTTTAAATTGAGCCCAAGCTCGAGCCACCCACGAGCCTAACCAAGCTCGTATTCTTATTGAAGGATCAAAATTTTGTTTCGGTGCATTGTTTAGGTCATCTAGGAAACGGAAACATTTCAACATGTTTCAGAAATGTTTCGACATATTTCAGAAACGTTTCGACATATTTCAGAAACGTTTCGACATATTTCAGAAACGTTTCGACATATTTCAGAAACGTTTCGACCTGTTTCGAAAACATAATGAAAAAATTTAAAATTTATTTTTTCAAAATATTGGTCGAAATATACCAAAATATCTTGAAATAACTTGAAACATTTCGAAATAATTGTGCAAATGCATTGAAATATAACAAAATATTTTGAAACATTATGGAACACCTCGAAGTATTAGAATTTCAATTTCATCACTAATTCGTTTTGATCTCCTTGAAAATGAAAATGTTTTGGACGTTTCGACCGTTTCGAAAAGATATTTTGATTCTTGTTTTTACCCTTAAAAATATTTACAATTTTCCACCACTAGTCCACCCTTTCAAGTTGTACATAGGTAGTAATTCCTTTTAATTTTTTATTTTTTCTCAAATAAATCACAGCCACACACAACACACCTAATCCCAAGATATTTCAAACCCCATCTCCTGTCTCTCTCTCTATATATATATATATATGAAACTTATTGCAATAGAAGCAGAGCTAAGGTTCAAACAGTATCTCTCTTCCTCTCTCTCTCTCTCTAAGAAGCAAAATTGAAACCCTAAATCAACCCTCCACCTTCTGAGTTTTGACCTTCATCTCTCCATAGTTCCACAGATTTTCTCCCACAACACCTAAGTGAGTAATTCTCTCTCTCTCTCTCTCTCTCTCTCTCTCTCTCAAACAATAGAAGACGATGAGTCATGAGACCACTATTGAAACCCTAAATCTAAACTTCGTCGTCTTATCAGTATGCAGAGCTACAAACCAATGGACCACACAGTTTCACATATAATTTTTTCTTCCACAGTTCTCCCTCTCAGATTCTTAAATTTGGAAAAAAAAAAAAATTGGGGTGCACTTTGCTCTAATATTTATGTGTACAAAATATATTATGTACATATAATTTGATTTGTTAACAATTTGATTAGTAACGATGTGTTGAATCTTGCATAAACACCAACGGGCCTTTGGTCCAATAGTACTCCTTACCTTGTGAAGGTTTTGCCTTCTTGAGGTCAAGGGTTCAAGTCTCCCCTCCCCCAAAAAAATAAAAATAAAAATAAAAAATATTGCATAAACAATACAAATGCTTCTCATTTGTACCATGATTGGTGGATTTGATTACAGTGATTGGTAGGTTTTTTGTAGTAATGAATGATGTGATTGGTGGAGCATAAAAAGATATGCTACATATGTAGGAACAATTAGTACCCTTTTATTATCAAAGATGTGCTACGTTGTATCAAGGATGATTTTACGTGAACTGTGTGCATATGTTTTATGTCAACTACAACACTTTGATAGAATCAATGTTCTGACTGGATAACTCTTGTAATCCGAGCATGAAAACGAGCTTAAGCTCGAATTCAGGCTTGTTGGAAAAAACGAACTTGAACGAGCCGAGCTTGGGGTTGATATGTTTCTTTTGAGCTGAGCCTGAGCTTAAAACAAAGCTCGAGGATTGAGGATCGAGCCCAAGTTGAGCCTGACCACCTTCAAAAAAATTTACGAGCCGAGCCTGAGCACAATGAAGCTCGCTAGGCTCAACTCGATTATCACCCCTACCCCCAAACACACTGTCAGTGCATGAGGGCATGTTAGGGAGTGTTTGGGGATGAGATTTTGCCCATTTTAATCATCTTTGCATTGACTTTCCAAAAAGGTATTACACAACCCGTTTAGACTTCGTTTGCATATAGTACCAAGATGGCCTTTTGACACAATTCTGGATTGATTTCAAATATCGAACCTTGGGACTTTTTAAATCTGAGTTTACTTTGGTCTTTAATAGTACGAAATGACTTATTTAAATGGAAGTTCTAAAATAATCTCACTCGTTTTGTTCATAGTGTCACTACCAATTCCAAGATCTGATCTAAAGTAGGTTTTTTCTGTTCCGAGACAAGCATGGGTTTTTCCTCCTTATAATGATTTGTATATGTTATTTATATTACTATAAATCATTTATTTGATTATTGACGCATGCTTTACCTGATCCTATTATGTGATTGAGTTCATGTGATTGAGAAAACTGTACATTTTACCTTATTTTGGACCTAGTTTTCGAGAAAATGAGTTTTGATTTAATATGTGCACATGAATTGAACGGGAAAGGGCTTAAGAATGGCATTGATACCGTAGCGGGTTTCGGGAGTGCATTCATCAGTCTTGGAGAGCCAGTGGCCCTCAAGCTTGTGTTCCAACTAATACACAAGGGAGCGTATTTTCATAGGGTTAAAGTCTCTTAAAGGTTTGATATGATTGAATCAGCATTGCAATGTCTTAGGATTGGTTACTCATTCTCCGATGTGGTACAGCATTTTTAAATACCCAATGAAGTACTGACAAAATTTTTGTAGTTTCAAACCATATTCATTTTGAAACATGATTTACCTACTGCACTTCTTGTGCTCATCCTACGTTCATATCTTTTCAGAACTGTTAAAAAGCATTCAAAAAAACCTATTTCAACGATCGGCCTAGTCCGAGCGGATATGGACCACGGAAAAGTTTGATCATAATTGTATAATATTTTGCACTGAAAACACTATGATTAGTGTAAATTTGTATTCTTTTATTAAGTAAATATTGATTTTGTTGTAAAGTTTGGTTTTATATACATCTCACCCCTCGGGATTTAGTTTACAAAGACTAGGGTGTGATAGTAAGGGTGTTTGAAAGAATAGGTAGAATAGGCACATGCCAGCAGCTTGCGCTCAGGCCTTACTAGCTGTCAACTTGAGCAATGACTGCTCAAGCACCCATCCTAACTGCTCGTGCGACAAACGCAAGAAGGTGGACAAATAGCTTCAAAACCAACCTTGGCCTATAAAAACACTCTTCCTTTAGTTCAAACTCAAAATCTCTAATACCATTTCTCTCACCCACATAGATCATATGTTTGGATCACTTTTTAGGGATTTCATTCTGATTAGGTTGATCTACCTACACCTTGATATTTAATAGTTCACCAATTGGATTCGCCTTCCATGGCCCCTAGGCCATATAACATCTACGAGCTCGAGGCTCTCTCACTTATTAATCTCAGAGGGTTGAGGGGGATATATGTAATTCTTCAACGGGCATCCAATAATAGTTGAGCACCAAGTTTGACTCAATTAGGCAAATGAAACCCTTTTTTCATACCAAAAGGCAAAGGACACCTCATTACCCATATTTTCACAAAGGTTGGATGAGGCCAGTGGAGGAGACATATATAACCTATGTTGGGGTCGTTAGAGAAATATAAACTGGCATAAGGATATATAAGGGTTTAACGTGTTCTACCAATCTAATGTGGTGACTACGAGTTTTTTCGAAATCATTGAAAATTTCTCTCTAAGGGTTTAACATGATTTACCAATCATGTTAGCATGGGACTGTACAATGGGAAAAGAGTTTGTCTTTTGCGAAGCTACATGGAGAGATACATGGAGAGAAGAGTCATCTTTTGCTATGTTATTTACTCAACTCTCTAGATTGTCTTGGTCTCCATGCTTCTATGGCTGGAAAGGTTTGTTCTTCTTCTTAACGGGGATGAACCTTCAATTTTTTCATGAATCTAAATGATCAGGAAATTACGGAGCTTTTACTTTGTTATATTTGATAAAGCTAGTGTTGTTGCTTCCCTCGATTTCCGAATAAAGATTCGTGTTTGTCTCACTCGTCAAAGTTGTTTTATATCTTAGGATGTTTAGTGTTAGCATCGACCATTTATTTCTTCATTACCTTATAGCGTTATACTTGTGGCATAAGGTTTTGAGGGAGGCGGATTTGGTTTTTGATCCGTGATTGTGTTTCCATGTGAAAAATCGAAGAAGGATTTGGGAAAGATAAAGTGCTTCAACATTGCAGAGGTGTGTTATAATGGAAACCTTTCAAGCTATGTGGTTGGAAAGAAATAGTAGAATCTTTGAAAATAAAGCTGAGCATGTGCAGCTTTTAATGGGTCAGAGTATAATTCTTAGCATCTTGTTGCATTAATTGGGGTTCAACCAACTCCATCGAATTGTATTGTGTTTTTTAACTTGTTACTTTCAATGGTAAGTTCTAGTTTCTTATAAGGGAAAGAAAAACAAGGTTAGTTTATATGGTTGAGTAGTCTCTCCACTCGCTGCCAATTGGTTATGACTTTGATGCTTTAGTACAAGGCACGATTAAAGGTTCAAGGATTTGTTTGCCTCATTGCATGTAAGATCTAAACACTAATGATATGATCCAAAACGAGGCCAATTTTCTCCATCCATATTCTAGGGTGTAGCCTTTGTAAAAGTGTTGTAAGAGTCTATGGATCATTTATTCTTACATTGTCCAAATGAATCAAGTTCGGGAAATAGATCTTGTAGATAGAGAGAGAGAGAGAGAGAGGGTCCGTGGGTGATTCCACGATGTTGTGAGTCGGTTTTTACAATTAACCTGTGGGGTTTTAGTAGAAATATGAGAGCTAAGACCTTATGGATATGTGTGATTTAACCAATTTTTTGTGTGGTATGAGTGTAAAGACATGGGAGGATCTTTGTTGATAGAGAACATTTGTTGGAAGAGATATGGGACAAAATTCAATTTTTGGCATCTCTTTGCACATAATATCTATAGACTATGAAGGGATTCCTTTATTTTTGATAAAGGATAAGTGGGCGGAAAAGTGTAGGAGTATCACGAAATATTGAAAGTTTCTTTTTTTCCGATTTGTACTTTCGGAGGACACAAACAGCCAATTGTCCTCTGATGTATTTCCTCCTCCTTATTTAAGATATATCTTTTGGTTTTCTATCATATAAAAAACTGTGCTTCAAATGAGATATAACCATTCAGAAATGTGTCACACTTACAGTGGGCACCTGTTGGAGAATCAAACCACGTTTCCAAATGAGCTCAGGAGGCCTTTCAAGAAGTCTTGAGTGCTGGTTCAAAAGAATGGAAAAAATAAACGAAAAGAATAAATATAAATATCCTCCATGCATTCACCATACTTAAGTCCTAACTCCTGACCACATTAATTGATGATTATGATCCTCACATACATTGAGTTGGCATGTTTCGCAGCTTATTGCATCTCTTTTCTTTCTATATTTATCAATTTAGTTGTGATTTATTCTTTCTCCAAATAGATAAAACAACATTATAATAGACTAAACAAACTAATAGGCAAAAAGACGAATTTCTCATGGTAAAGATACAGGTAAAGCCCCCTCAATGTCCCCAAAAGTCTGCTATGCACAGAACCAAAGAAAAATGAGCATAGCTGAAGTAAAGAGTGAACCAAATGCATATCATATAATCAGCACATGGAGTGTCTCCCACTATCAAGGATACCAATTTTGGGTTCAGTAAATAGTTCCAGTCAGCTTGAAAATGGAAACATTTAAGAAATGTTCCGGAAACTTTCCAGTAATTGAAGAGAAAATTTTGGAATTTTGATTTTGAAACTATTCGAAATATTGGAATTTCGAAATATTTTGAAACATTCCGAAACATGGGTATTGTGATTTTCCATTACCGACAATAGTTTCAGATGAAACAAAATGTTTATGCTTGCCCACAGTATAATAATCATAACAACAATCACTGCCACACAAAGTCAATATGCACCTTTTCACATTTCAGTAAATCAATGACACTATTCAAAGTTTCTGGTTCTTCAAAAGCAGCAGCACTCTTGCCACCAGCAGTGACATAGCTTCTCCATTTTGACAGCCATGAAGAGGGCAACAAATAGTATCTGCTATGGGCATAAAGTTGTATACTTCTTCCAAAAGCTAATTTCTCATGCATCTGCCGTTGTTTCAACTTGAAGTCTCTGTAGCACAAATGATGAGTCAAGCAACTACAAAACCATATCAACTCTATAATAGCAAATATTGTTTGAATCACCTAAGATTATCCTCCAAGGAAGCCACTTCGGTAAGTTCCATACTGCATTGAACACATGGCTCAGAGTCTGAAGGAAAAGTTGCACAATCCATAGTAACATTAGTATTTACGGCATTAGCACTTTCGAAAAAGAAAAGCCAGAGATGCTCAGGAACCAGCAAACGCCTAGCACCAGCAGCTTGCTCAGGCATAAGTTGCCCATGGGGGCACCTGATTGAAGCTGTTGGTCCTGCATCAGCTTCACAGGGAGAGTCCACATTTTTCCGGCGGAGCCACTGCTGCAACCTACAAATTGGAACTGTCAGTGTCCCCACATAACCTATAGAAATCGAAAGTATCACCTGCCGCCGGGGCCCCCCGGAGGGGGGGGGGGGGGTTGAGAGTATTCAGCTGAACATGAGCAGGAACACAGAGACGAGATCAGGGAACTACCATTGTTGTCTTCTCTTAATAAGTTAATAGTGACCAACAACATAAACACTGTCCTATGTGGTCAACAAATCTTAAGAGTCCAAAAATTCTTTCTGGCAAGTATCGATAAGAAAGCACCAATATAAGCATCATCAACATATTAAATAGAATTTGAGTACAGATGTAATAAATATCATACCATGCCTTAGACACATAGTACAGCTTTCCATCCAGACACTTGCCCGCAAGTGCTGCCTCCGCAAGTTCTTTCATCAATGTTCTTTGATCCCTATAGCCATCAGCACGCACCATACTGCATGCCTTCTCAAAAAGGCAATCAACGCAGTAGTCATCTTTGGACAATGTGGGCCCCCCCTTATTCTAGATTCAAAATCATTAGATAAAAACAAGATTAGAGAGAATCGGGAAAATCAACAGTTAAGACACCTCCAACAATCAGGAACACATTAAAATAAATAAATAGGAAAAGCCAGGACCAGATGAAGATGTGCTACTCAAGTAATCTGATACTACAAGCTTAAAATTGTAAGCAATCATATGACACAAGCCGAAAAAGCTTGAAACTGCAATTTCGTTTTGATAATTCACACCTGTTGAAGATTAGTTTCAGCAGTCTTGCACAAACACCTAAGATGTATCAGAAAACTAATATGGGTGACTGACTCTTATAAAAATTTCCGCATGAGTACCTTAGATTTGTTGTTAATCTACAGAGTCTACAGACAGAAACATATTCATATAAAGAGTCTACGGACAGAGACATATTCATATAAGTTCAATGGAGATCAGACCCAACATAGTAGGACTATTAGACTTGTATCAGATTGCAGACAAAGAGCTTGTAGTATCTATAAACCATAGGGAATAGTCTCAAGTCTAGAAAGGGGTGGACAATAAAATACGCACTTTCAAGAGTAGTATTATTAGACAATAAATCCATCAAAATAGCGTCACAGTGCAGATATTCATAAAGAAATGCAGATTAGATAATAGTCAACTCAACAAGATAGTAAAGGTTTCTAAAGACCTACTTTAAGGTGATGCAACAGCAGTGACTCAACCACACAGAAAGATACCTTGGAGGATAACATGGTCCAAGCTTTGGCTGACAACCGCTTCATGGAGCCAACTTTTGAAACTGGGACCTTTCCATGCAAGCACTGGATGGGGGTGTTGTCAATAGCACTGCAGGAGATTAAAAGTAAGCTGTGAAAAGCATAAGCTTCTTTTATTTTTCTCCCTCTCTCTCTCCAAAAGGGACCCACCTTTAAAACCTTAGTTCATAGTATCATGGAATATTCCCCACGATTACTTGTTTGGGAAAACTAAGTGACAGTACATGATCAAAGATGCAACATGGAAAAGACATAAATGGATGCTTAGATGGCAGTTATCAAATTGGTAAAATGGAAACAGAGTCTCTTGAGCAGAACAAACATTATCTTCCATGATTAATTACACAGGTAAACATTAACTTTTTTCCCAAGTAGAAACTCAGGAGACTTTAGACAGACGAATAAAGATAATAACCCATGCTTACACTGGAGTGATGTTGTCAGCCCATTGACGAAACCAGTCTGTGGCAATCCAAAAATATGGTTCCCCGGGCACTTGAACCGGGGCTTCAAAAAGAATAGATCGTACCTCCTGTCGCCGTGCTACAATGTGATTACATTCTAGCTCCTTCTTTGATTGGTATTGTTTGCAAGACTCAAGGTATGATGCATTCAATTGTCTTAAATCTTCAGAAAGATGAGATGGAAGAGAAACATCAGTCAGTGGATTAACCGCATCACCATCTCGTAACCTTTTATTTCCATCAGACCCCATTTGTGCTTTTTCACTGTCATTCTTTGGAAGCCTACGAATATACATCAGCATATATGCATCACTTGATGAGAATGTCTGTACATGACCAACAACATTAGAATCTGAAGATTGCCACTGGCAAACATCTACGTCATTTCCATTCACAACATCCATTGGATCAGAGCCAGATGGATGGACAATGGGCTCCGTTTGAACAAGTATATCGGCAGGAAGAGAAGAATCTCCACCAAATGGGTGTCGCCCTAAGTTTGAGACGTGTTCATCATCAAATTCCCACCAAAGCTCCGTATTCTCATCCTTAATATGGGCTATGTAGTGGCCACTATTTACAGCAGACCCCTTGTGAATCAATACAGCTGACAAGTCATATATTAAGTCTGATTGAGAATGTTCAGAAAGCCAGTGTCGAATATCAAGTTCACCAGGAAAACAAAATGCCGAAGTGATTTTCTTCTTCGTTGTAGTCTAAGATGTAAATAAGAGAAGCACTACAGTAAGTAAAATGTACAAAGAAACAAGATCCCAAAAAAAAAAACATACTAAAGGAGTTGACAGAAACCTACTCCTTAAACTGTCCAAATGCAACACACTTCGTACACAAGAATAAATACAGGATAGAGGAAAGAACTTCAGAAGCGTTATATTGTTAAATTCAGATCTCATTAAAGAGATCACTGCAGTGTCCAGTAGCATAATCATCAAAATTCCTACAATCTCTAGCTCATGGAACAAATGGTCACTTATGTTTCACTCCGTGAATAATACAATCAGCATTATACTAGCCATTTCCATTACTACTTTCATAATCACTACCATTGCCATGCATATAAAACTAGGAATGAAATTCATAGGGAAAGCGAGCTTTGTTGGTAGAAAACTATTCAGAGATATTCTTTGACAACAGCAGCAAAAAACAATGCAAATGGAAGTCAAGCATCAAGTGATAATGTAACGCAATTAACCAATATGTGACAACCACCCTGCAACAAGAGGCATACAGTTCCAGATATAGGTCAAAAAGAATCCCATCAACAACAAGCAGGGACTACAGCATCTATATAAACAACAGAACAAATTACCATCAAAGTTGAATTTTACCACTCGTCAGATTGTAGGACTAGTAGAAGACAACAGTTGCTAAATTCTGTATGTCTGATAAAAATGAGAAGAGATGCACAACAATGATGTTGTGCCAGCAACAATGATATAACACGGCATTTAACACTAGCATACTGGCATACTAGACAGAGAGTTCCATTACACAGATCAGAAGACCGACAGATATTGCACTACATCATGAAACCAACTCAGCGGATCAAGATACGAAAATTTATATTGGCAAAAAAATTCTTTCACCTAGGAAGAACTTGTCGTGAGAATATTTCCTTTAACATCCCATGGTGACAATGGGGATAATTGTTGTTTGAAAATAGGTACTGAAATGGTAAACCATGCATAGCAGAGAATTATAAACAGCTAGCTGTAATCACTGGACCTTTATTTTTGCATTCTCCCAATCTTGACAGAGCTCAGAGGATACGTTACTACCTAGAGAACTAAACTCGATTCCTCCATATTTACCAACGTATGGGCTTCTTCTGGTATCACCACCTTATTCACGAGTACTTCCTATTCAACCTCCACATAGCAATTTATGGTTGGCACTTTGGCACATATCGAACAAAATAAAAACTTCAAAACAACAACTCCAAGAACTATTTTTTTTTGAGAATACAAATAGAAGCTACTTAAATGCAAGAAGAATAATATAAATGTTTGAAATTTTAAAATTCTAATATAATATCGACAAATATGGGAAAAGGAAAGTATGTTAGTATGTACATTTGGAAGGAAAACACATCTCTTGAGCTGGAAATTAAGAACAGCAGGCAGTGACCGCAGCTTAATACTCCTAGTAGCATTAACTCGAGAAGCACATGACTCGCAATAATATTGGTTATCTCCTTGAAGCTCTTCAACACTTAAATAATCATCTAAACTCTCTTCTAAGCTCTTCAAGCCCTTGACATTCAACTCCAGCTCATAGAAGTCTTCAATTTTTGATGAAGCTTCAGACTCATTTCCACATTTTGAGCACCTGGATAATTAGAAAAAGCGAACAAGAAAAGACAAAATTATTTCTTTCAATGCAAAATCAACACATTTAAACAGTACCAGCTGAGCTAGCACTACCAGATTAAAGAAGTAAAACATAATTTATAGATAGCTATCCATTGGGTGAGATCAAACATGCAAGAGTTAGTTCCAAAAACCTAGATTAAACTGCACAAAGAAGAGAAGTCATACCTAGAAGAGGAAGAGAGAGAAGAAAACTATCAGCAGCTCAACAATAATTCATACATGAAAAAAAAATGTATAAGAGAAAAATATAAAACCCTACAACAACAGGGATAAACTACCCCTGCTGGAATATAATAGATACATTTAACAAGCCCAACCAATGATATGACGGTATGAAGCATCGAGGGTTCACCGAGAAGAAAACAACAACGCAAAATAGTGTGAGATTTTGTGAAGAAGTCAACCAACTGCAAAGCTGAAGATATGAAAGGCAAGAAACAGTCCCAAACTGAAGATAATAGCATTGTAAATGACAGTCAATCACGATATACTTGGTCTGCTAATGAAAAACACAATTAGATGCAATTAGAATGGCACTTTTGTTGCAACGATACAAAAAAGTAGGACCATTAAATAAAAAACCTACATCAGCAAGCAATCATTTCAACCAAACAAATTCTAACATGTACCAGCCATAGCACCCTATTCAACCTTGGCAGTGGAATAAGCAAAACCATCAACGGTCAAATTCTTTTTTTTCAAGGAAACCAGAGAATCACCCACAAAAAATAAAGAAACAAGTTGTTGATGATTCCTCAATTCTAGAATTTCGTCCATCTTTGAAGAATTTAAAAGTCAAAGTGTCTTTAAAGGTGTAAGTTTGTGCATGAATAATTGTTTACGGTAAGACTAATACCAACGATGTGCTTTAAAACAGGAGACTGATGTATTATCTTTTACCGTAGTGGTGCGTTATGTGTAGAGATGACTGTGAGAGAGTGGATCATTTATTCTTGCAGTGTCCCTTGGCCCTTTCAAATATGGAATAAAATTGTTTGAATTTGTTGGCCCTTCTTGGATCGCTCCGAGGTCAATGTCATGACCAATAGAATGACCCACCATACCCTTAGTCCCCCCCCCCCCCCCCTTTAATGACCATACCACTTTAGGTCATTGATCTATTTCTTTTTTCTTTTCATCTAGATCATCCTCTCCCTTTTTGCATCTCTCTTTCTCTTTCCTTTTTTCCTTCTTTTTAAGTGAAACCAACCCCTAATTTACTGAAATTAGCCTCTTTTCTAAAAAAAATTTATTTTTTGGTTCAATTAGTTTCTAACGGCAAGAAAATAGACTTTGATTCGAAGAAATACACTCTTTCTGGCTCTGTTCTAGTCTCCCTCTCGCTTCTCTATTAAGGAACTTTTTACTACTTTCTAATAAAGCTGATGCTGAAATTTGTTAAGGATGCTAATAATTCTATGATTAGTTGTGTTATGTTGAAATTTGTTAAGGAACCTGATAATTCTAAAATTAGAAGTGCTTTGTAAAATATTATTGATAAATTTGCTGAAATTTGAGGTAGAAATTTGATTCCTATTGCTAGGAATCTCATCATAATTTATTCTATGCTGCCAAAATTAGTTGAAAGGGGGTTGTACCTGCTTATTTGTCTAGAACTACCTTTAAATGTTCAAACGACAAACTACCAAAGGAACAATAAAGGGAATCTCAGTAGTATGATGAATAGAGTGAGAAATATCTTTCCCAAAGCATAACTGGCAACAGGGTATAAATCTATATCTATCTATACTACTAATAAAAGTTTCTCAATATGAAAAATTTTTGATTCACTAATTTATCCTTATAAAAGACTATAAAGACCATTATGTCCTATATTTAAATGTTCATATTATTATTATATAGATAACATTTTGCCTTTTTCCCGTTAAAATGTTTAAAATATCTTTCATCAACTGCATTAAAATGCAACGTTACCCCTTTAATATACAAAGACAATACTGCACCTATATATGTATATGTTGCTTTTTACCCCAAAACCAACCCTTTATCTTTTTCTTTTTTCTTTTTTTTTTTGGTCTTTTTAAGATTTTACATGGTCTTATAATTTTTAAGTAAAATGACTAAGTAACTTCAGCAAAATTCTTCGATCATAGCCAATCATCCAAATTATATTAAGAGTTCTATGTAATGGATTTTAATTATTTTGTAGTAATATTTTAACAATGTCAGACTTTGAATCTTATTTATCATGTCAAAAATACAGGATTGTATTGGGTTGCATTTTGTCCCTAATTGAACTAACTATTCCTATTTAAAGCATGGTTTCATTATGAGAAGAATCATAGCAATTATATTTCCAGCGATTTATATGAGCAATCCTAATTATATGATTTTTAAAGACTTATATTCAAAATTTAAGCCCAAATATAAATAATGACTCACAGTCCCAAAATGTACAAAAATAAATCTCAACAATTTTTTTATTTTTTATAAGATGATATTTAGTTTACTTAAATATAATGTGGCTATATATACTTTATGTTTTTAATATTAATTTTATAAAAAAATTCACATGCAACCCACGTTGTGCATTGATAGTGCAAATATAAAAGCAAGGAGCAAGAAGTCTCCATAAGGTGTTTGTGCTTTCGCTCCTCCACATCATTCTACTTAGAAGTGTACAGATGGCACCAACAGATTTCCACAAGTCAAGTAACATTATTATGTACATCCAACTCTCATCGAAAACATTTAGTAACTAAATAATCTCGGGTGTGAATCATCGCATAAAAAGCAGCAAAAAAAAAAAAAAAATTCAATTATTTGCTTTACCAGATAAATCGAACAATATACATTGTAATCATACCTTTAACAACAACTCAACAAAGCCTTGTCCTAACATTTTTGGGGTCTGCTTCCATTGTAATCATCAACATATTGACTTTGATTGGAATATTTGATATACATGAACCCAAATTAGAACTCTAGGACCTAAGTATACTTGTAAACTGCAGAGATTTAATCTGATCTAAATCCACGTATAAACATCAATTTTAGACCATGGCTTTTTCCTTTTCATCTATATCAACTATATCTTTTGCATGTCTCTCACTACATCTCTCTTTTCCCCCTCTTTTTTTCTTTCTTGAAATCAACCTCTTTTTTGTAGTAAACCTTTAACTGATTCAATCAAAACCCCATTACTATGAAATTATCCCTAGTTTCTGAGAAATATACATCTCTGACTTTGTTTTAGTTTCTCTCATTCTTTCTTCTATTCTTCTTCTTCCTGGCTCCGTTTAGGAATCTTGTTACTGATTTTGTAAATGTGGAGTTGAAATTGATCACGGATGCTAGTAGTCCTTTAGTAGTTGTATTTTACAAAATCTTGTTGATATGTACTGTAATTTCCCCAAAATTGTCGCTAAAAGTTGATTAATTTTAGGAAAAATAACAAATAAGTCCCATTTCACATACCAAATACCCATTAGGACTTCTAAATTATTTCAAATGAGTTGTGTTTGTGTTATTTGCCTAGAATTACCTTTCTTTTTGAAAAAATAAAAGTAATATTTGCTATTAAGATGAGTTGTATATGTAATATTAGTCATTTCACATATTATATATAGCATGCATCTCGCTTCAATTAAGCCTGCACTTCGCCTTTGACTCACACAAGGCCCAAGCAGACATTGGTGCCTCGATGTGCTTTCAGCTTAAAGAACACTAGATGAAAGCATGTTCATGAATTAAAATTGGGCTCCGGTACCAGAAAACCTAGATCAGCCTATGCAAAAAAGAGAAGTCAAATGTAGAAGATAAAGAGAGCATATTCCATAACAATGGAAAATAGGTATAAAGAAAATATAAAATTCTACAACAAAAAATTAGACTACCCTGAATAAAATACTCAAAGATCATGGCTAAAAATAAACAAGTACCACAAGAAATAATCATCATTCCACTACATGTTTTTGCCATATTTTAATGACACAAACAAAAATAAGAGGGGGAAACAGTGTCAATGTGGGACATTTACTTCACTCTATACACTGGAAAAAAAAAATCCAGCCTCAACCATAGAAGGCCTGATCAATATATATTGATTGAGAAAATATTAGGTTCCTTGCTTCAAAATAACAACCTTGAACAAAATAGAAACCAATTTTTACAACCAAACCAACCAAAAAGTATTATAGCCTTCAAAAAGGGAATGCATGCCCATTAAATAAAATAGAAAAGCAAAAGGGGGAAAGTAGGGTTAGGCTCCTTGCATGATCAACTGCTATATGGGTCATTATTTAAGGTAGTGGTAGCAGTGTCTGAGTAGCACCCGTGAGGTTTTGGGTTTGAATTTAAGGGCAACCATTTTTGCAAACAATGTTAGTTAGGTGTATACCCAGCCCACCCTCCCAGCACCCTAAATTCATAGAGAGAAACCTGGTTAACAACCCATATAACACTTTTTCAGGGGCAACTGGTGTAATATTAAAAGTGCTGGGTGACCAACCACGACATTGTGAATCAAAGGGAAATATATACTCAATCCATCCCTGCAAGCACTCATAATTAATGGAGACCAAATTAAGTAATGACCCAATATATAGAAAATGAGTTATTAACAGGAGATCAATCCCAGTAAAGGAAGTACAATAAAGGAATTCCATCTACATCAACATTAGCCCATAATCTCTAGACATTTTCTTTCAATCAGTGTCCCAAAAGTTGCTTGCAGAAGTCCCAAGCATAACTTGGTATCAGCAACGAAGTAAGTATACACAACTAAGTAGTAGTGATTAGTCAATAATTCAGTGAAAATTTGAAGAGGACCAACACAGAACATAGATATAATTAACCTTATAGATAAGAAAGAATGTGCAATATAGGGATTCAAAAAATTATAGCACACTGTTGTTATTTGTTCAAGAGTTGTTTCATGTAAGACAAACAGAGGATTAAGTGAAGTTTGGAACAGAAAAAATCATCACTCCCTCCAGAAATTTTCCTGGATATGCAAAAATGTATTTTCTGATCACTCATGTTATGAAAAATGGGATGAGACGCACCATCTTAGCAAGTTTAAACAAAGCCAGCACTTTCACCATTCACCTTAAAATTAGTGTCTAAGTCATAACTTACTTTGTCACATGCGACACACCTCCTCGGAAAAGATCTTGGACAATTGATCTGGCTTTGGAAACTGTAGAACAGCTCAAACATCGCTCAAGTAAAGAGAAAAGTAAGGTAAGGAACTCATGACTATCCTGCTGTACACCATTATCTAGCTCCAGAGTTTGAATAAATGGAGCAGAATCAACAAAAGCCATCGTGCTAGCCTGCAACTGTGCAAAAAGTCGGGCAAGTTGATTCAACACAGGCTGTTCTTTCAAAACCTCCAGTTCAACAGAAAAAACACCTTTTCTAAATGCCTTATTCATGTACAGGCACTGGAGTATGCTATTGGCATAGCATGTCGCTCCCAGATTAGTGAGGCCAGCAGGTGAGTCAGGGGAAGCACGAAGGTCCTTTGATGGGTCATGACCGAGCGAATGAACAATCTCTGACATCTTCTGCCATAACCCAGCTTTTCGATTTCCATTGGGAGGAGGAATCAATCCGCAAAAGCAATTGGGGTTGTCTTTTGTATTTACACGACAACCTTGACAAACAGGCTTCCAAGTCATGTATAGTTGACTTGCATCATCTTCAGTCACCAGGCCAGTTGTGTGAATTCTCCTAGACAAGTTAATAATCAGCAAAAAATTATAAAAACATGATTACTCAGCTAGTGTCCAGTCAGCAATTCAAAGCCAAACATTTTTGCTTTAGACAAAAGAATCACACGCCAATTTTATGGCTTTTCTGGAAGGTGCTGCTCTAGAGAACATTCCTTCTTTACTGAGCAAAATTCAAAACAATTATTTTTCGGTAGGTACACCTACAAATCACATTCTTGCTTCAGCCCAAAAAAAATCAAAACAATTTTGCTTCCAAAAATAAGTAAGACACAGAACAAGATGCAAAGCATAGTGATAGCAGAAAATTTTCCAAAGTACTTTTCATGCTTTTCATAGCAAAGTTAAGGCAAAAATCTGCTTGAAAAAAAACCAAGAACTCGGTTTTCTGAAGCATAAACACAATGCGCTATTTTACTACTTGCAACAAACTTTATCTCTTAATTAATTAAGCACAAACCAGAAAAAAATTTTGATCCTGAAACCCAGATGTCAAGAATAGTGTATATTCATAATAATACATCATTTCTTCCAACTTAACTAAGCATAAACCAAAAATCTAGAACTTCAGAGAATAAATTGAGCGAATTTTTCAAGACCAGTCAATGACCCAAAAAGTTCATCACCCTGATGATTAATCTGTTTCAAAGCAAGTTTTGTCCTTTTCCGAGCAAAAAAAAAATGAAAATCACAGTTCTATTAGAAAAAAAAAAGTTGCAAAGTGTACTGCTTGTAAACTATATTCTTGCTTTGCCCAACAAAAGCCAAATTGAATCTACTTCCGAAAACAGTTTGAAACTACCCTTTAGCAAACCCAGACCCACATTTGCTTCTTAAAGCAGGTTGGTCCAGGTAATGTTCTACAGCATAATCAAACTATTTTTTCCTGTCTAGCAGAGCAAACAAATCAAAGCATAATTCTAAGAGATATATAGAGCATTTTCTTAAAAAATAGTAATGAATATGATTATTTTTTCCTATGAAATTGTTTTGGTGCATTACAGTCTTTAAAAGTATTTCTCTTGGAACCTCTGATCACAAAAAATAAATAAATAAATAAAATTAAAACATATTTATACCTGAAAATTTTACAAGTGGCAGCAGCACTATCGTCCGGTCTTTGCCTCTTATTTTTACTCCGTGTAGTCGGCCGATAACTCATATTCTTTATCTAGACTACCCAACGATCAGCTCTACAACCACCAAGACTGCCATTAAGTTTCAATAATTTGTATCATCACAAAAAATAACTTTCTATCGTTCATTTTCACATAAAATCGAGTAAAACAAATGAAATTAGGGTTTAAAAACCAAAACATATCAAGAAGTCAGTGAAAAATACTTGACAAGAGCCTTACCTGTGAATTCAGAGTGAATGTTTTGCTCCTGTTGTATGATCGGTTTCTTTTGGTCTTCTAATTCTGCACTGTTAGGTTTTCTTCTGGTTTTGGCTGTTGCATTTTTCGTATTTTTGGGTCATTTGGGGATATATTATTGAGGACGGCTTTCGGTAATCCCTCATAAATACAAACCAGGAACCTCAGTTGTTATGGCCCAGGAAATCCAGCTGACTTCTACATTTCTTAAAATTTCTAGACAGCAATATTAGAAAAATGCTATTTTGATCTAATTAAGAGAATTATTACCTCCTTGTGGTTTTGGATAGATGCACCTTACCTACTTGACGTTTAAAATTATGCACATTACTCCCTTAAAGTTATTGACTTAGGGTAGGTTTTTTTTGGGCTAGGCTGCCACAACGACCGAGCCCAAAGGCTGAATAAAGACTCCGAAGCCCAAAAGGGAATAACCCCAACCGGTCCAAGTTCGATCCTCAGCCCACGGCCCAAGTTGGAGCCTGTTGCACCACGCGCTCCAAAGACAAGGAAAATCGGCTCTGATTTCTCAGAGTTACTCCCTGCAAAAACAGAGGGATGGTGTCGAACGAACACAGGCGATCGTGGGCACAGAATCGCCGGCGGTCAGAGTGGCTCGCAGAGAAAGGACGAACGGTCCCCACAAGATCAAGGAAAGGAAGAGCAGGGATAACAAAACCCTAGGAGCAGACACCATATATGTGACGCCCCAAATTTCCGGGGGTCCTTTATTAACCGTTGACCATCCGTCAACCCGCGGAAATACTCGTGATAGTCGTATAAACCGACACCACGTCATTCACATACTTTTAATCGGATTTACCATCCACAAGGTCAATTATACCTCTATTTATGTCCATTTATGTCATAGGAACCAAAGAAAACAAAGCCCAAAAGCATGGCTAAGCATTTTGAAAATTTCAAATTTTTGGAAAAACCTTCCGGTAGGTCGACATACACCTACCGGAAGGTCGCTGAAAGAACAGTTAAATGAAAAGGATCAATTTCAAGAACTTCCGGAAGGTCTACATCAATAGCAAAAACCTTCCGGAAGGTCCATTCCAGTAGTCAAAACCTTCCGGAAGGTTCATTCCAGAAAACAAAACCTTCCGGAAGAATTTGGCAGTCAAAAAGAAACCCAAGGCAAAACCTTCCGGAAGGTCCATTCCAGTAGACAAGTCCTTCAGGTAGGTTTTACTCCAGTAGCTAAAATCTTCCGGAAGGTTCATTCCAGTGGGCAAAACCTTCCGGAAGGTATTAGCTGTGAACAAGGCAAGCTGGGGTTTTTAGCAAAACCTTCCGGAAGGCCGACACACACCTTCCGGTAGGTTTTCAGACTGTGAGCATAAAAATTGATTTCTTTCCCCTCCAAACCATCCTTAAAGCTACCTCATACACTCCAAACTCATTCAATACATGTTTAATGAGACTTTCCATATAATACCCAACTCATACAATCTCTATTACAATTCATTCCATAATATATATACATCAAAATGGAATTTTGTTAAAGGTTTTACAAAACTTAAACTAAGGCCACAAGCCGGCCCCCTTCATGCTTGATGCTCTCCAAATGAGCCATCCGCCGGAGCAAAACCCACACCTGAAATGTTTTTCTCATAAAGGGTGAGCCACGCTCAATAGGGTATCTCCTAAAGAGGCTACTCCCCAACCTAAATGCATATGAAATGTCACATGCTATCAATCAACAATCCACAACAAGAATATATTCCATGTTGAAACATGTAATGCCATGCTATGAAATGAGGTGAGACTCACTCATGCACATCAACCGAGCCCTTCCCGGCTCCTCTACACATGCAAGTGCCAATGTGTACCAATCTGTCATTTATGTTCCACATCAAATGACATTTCATTCTAGGGTCTTTGTAGGGGTGGATGTTCATGGACTCACACCAAAGGTCACCCAACCTACACGGAATTCATGGACTTCCACCAACGGTTCCGCGTACACCGACACACTTTATGGGCTCTTATACCAACGGAGTGCGTATCCAATCACCGGGTCTCTCACCCGAGGGATTTTCTAGCCCTTCTTGCTACCCCAACCCTATCAACACATAAACCATTCGACTCGACTAGGTCATCGACCCATATTACCCGAGCTTACTCGTCATCCACCATGTGTGGTGAAGACAAACAACCATGCACACACACCTCCTAAATGCGATGTTCCCGTGCATATGAAATGTGGTGCTCCATTGCAACACTAATACAATGTTCGATATGATATGAGTGACATATGAACATTCTCAACACATTTCTCATATTCCATGGCAAAATCATATCAAAAACATATAATTCTCATAATACAAATTCCAAGCATGTTATCAACATACTAAAATTTCAAGGCATATATATAAACACATAACACGCCCACAATTTCATATAACACATGAATTTACATTGGGTTCATTTCACATATCCAATCATAGAAATCACATTTAGTAACTTCTAAATCTCCATCCAAGCTAGGATTTCCTTTACCCATTTCAATACCCAATTCATCCAATTTCACAATAATAGGCAAGAGATACATAGGTTATCATCCTACCCATTCCATAAAAACATTATAGGCTTGGAATTAAACATTAGTAGGAAGAAACCCTACCTCTTGAAGCGTGAGGAACGACCAAGGGAAGTTCCAAAACCCGATTCAAGCAAAAACCCTCACTTCTCGAAAATCCCGTACCTTGATCTTCGGTAAAACTTGCGCTTTTTGGTATAGCCGCGTAGCCCTCGATGAGTAGAGCGACTTTAATTCTTGGCTTGCGTGGATTCGAGGTCCGTAGCACCGTAGATCGTAGAGAGAAGGTGAGTTTTTCTCTCTTTTCTCCCTCTTTCTCTCTATCGGCTGAAACCGGCTGAAAAGAAGAAGGGGAAGTCTGATTTTTCAGACTTTAGGCCCCTTTTTATATTTTAGAATACTTGGCCCACAATTCGCCACACGTCCTATTTAATTTCGGGTCCGTTTTAATCCCAAAACGACTAAATTTCGCTCCGGTTCAAGTTCGAATTATTTTTATTTTAACTTGTCTCTAATATTTCTCCAAACTTGGAAATTTTATAAAAATTTCGTGTACAGGGTCACCCGGGGCCCATTCGTCTCGTAAAACGCGAAAAAATCCGACTTTCTCGGAATTCAATGAAATTTGACGTGGTAACTAGATTTCGCGAGACGAATCCAACGGTGAGGTCCGTTTCGTCATCCGAGTTCTAGAAAAATTCAGGTTTACAACCTGTACCGTAGTGGCAATTTACCGTTTTGCCCTTTTTCACAAAGGTTGAAATTTTCTCGGGTTTTACATTCTTCCCCCCTTAAAAGAATTTCGTCCCCGAAATTCACACACTCTTGCACACACAATTACACGCATATGCAACAGTCATATAATACTAAATGACTATAAGAATGTACCTCCATCCTCAAATAAGAAAGGATAGTTGGCACGTATGGTGTCCTCACGCTCCCATGTTGCCTCCTCCACTCCTCGGTGCTGCCACAACACCTTCACTAGCCTCACGGTCTTGCCTCGCAAAACCTGCTCTCGGCTATCCATGACACGCACTGGTCCCTCCTCGAAGGTCCCATCCGCATCAACTATGAGCTCGCCCCAATCCACAACATGCGTCGGATCTGGAGTATACTTCCGGAGCATGGAGACATGGAATACGGCGTGAACACCCGATAAAGTTGGCGGTAACGCCAATTTGTAAGCCACAGTGCCAACTCTCTCAAGCACCTCAAAGGGCCCAATATACCTCGGCGACAGCTTTCCCCGCTTGCCGAATCTGATCACCCCTCTCTTAGGCATCACCTTCAAGAAGACGTGATCTCCCACCTCAAATTCCAGAGGCCGCCGCCGCTTATCGGCGTAACTCTTCTGCCGGCTCTGAGCCGTGAGAAGACGCTTCCTTATCAGGTTCACCTTCTCCGAGGTGTCTCTAATCAAGTCTGGACCCGTAGAGGGTCTTTCTCCAACTTCAGTCCAACAAACCGGAGAGCGACAAGGCCTCTCATAAAGCGCCTCATAGGGTGCCATCAGTATGCTCGCCTGATAGCTGTTATTATAGGCGAATTCCACTAAGGGTAAATGCTCTTCCCAACTACCCTTGAGGTCTAGGACACATGCTCGTAGCATGTCCTCTAACGTCTGAATGGTCCTCTCCGACTGACCATCTGTCTGGGGATGAAAGGTTGTGCTCATCCTCAACTGAGTCCCCATGGCTCGCTGGAAACTCTCCCAAAAGTGAGCCGTAAACCTGGGATCCCGATCCGATACTATAGATACGGGTACCCCATGCAACCGGACTATCTCCCTTATGTACAACCTGCAGAATTCCTCCAGAGTGAAGGTCATCCGCACCGCCAAAAAGTGTGCCGACTTCGTAAGCCGGTCCACTATCACCCACACCGCATCATGTCCCCGCGATGTCCGTGGTAAGTGGGTCACAAAGTCCATTGTGACGTGCTCCCACTTCCACTCAGCCACTTCCAAGGGCTGGAGCAACCCTGCTGGCCTCTGGTGCTCAGCTTTAATCTGCTGACATGTGAGGCATCTACTGACAAAGTCGCCAATTTGCCTCTTCATTCCGCTCCAATAATACTGGCGACGAAGATCATGATACATCTTTGTGCCGCCTGGGTGCACCGCAAAACGAGAGCAATGGAACTCCCTGAGGATCTCCTCTCTCAGCTCCGCCGACTGGGGAACCACTACCCTTCCCCTAAACCGAAGACTGTCATCCGAGTGAATGGCCCAGCCCTCGTCACCAGTACCCGCCTGCACTCGGTCCCTGATGGATGATAAATCTGAGTCCTGTCTCTGTGACTCGATCACTCTGCTCAGTAGGGAAGACGTAGCCACCAAACTCCCTAAAACACCCTGAGTCCGACCCCGATAATGCAGCCCAAATTGGCCCACGGCCTCAAGCATCCGCCACTCCCGGGAAGCCACACTAGCTAAAACACCCCGTGACTTCCGACTAAGTGCGTCAGCCACCACATTTGCCTTACCAGGGTGGTAATGCAAAGTGAAGTCGTAGTCTTCTAGGTACTCCATCCACCTACGCTGTCTCATGTTGAGGTCCCGTTGAGTGAAGATGTACTTCAGACTTTTGTAGTCCGAAAACACTTCAAATCGTTCACCATACAAATAGTGGCGCCAAGCCTTCAAGGCAAAGACTATGGCCGCCAATTCCATGTCATGCGTGGGGTAATTTTGTTCGTGATTCTTCAACTGTCGAGAACCATAAGCCACCACTCTCCCGGACTGCATCAAGACACAACCCAGTCCGTCTTTGGAGGCATCGCAATATATCGTGTAGTTTTGTCCCCTTTCTGGAACAATCAAGATAGGAGCTGAAGTGAGTCTCCTCTTTAGTTCTTGGAATGCCTTCTCACACGAATCATTCCACTCGAACTTGACCTCCTTCCGGGTTAATCTAGTCATAGGTGCGGCTAGTCGGGAGAAGTCCTCGATGAACCTCCGGTAATACCCTGCCAATCCCAAGAAACTACGTATCTCGAAGACTGACTTTGGCCTCTCCCAGCTCATAACTGTCTCGACTTTCTCCGGATCAACTGATACCCCCGAAGCCGACACCACGTGTCCCAAAAATTTCACCTCCGTAAGCCAAAATTCACACTTGCTGAACTTGGCGTACAACTGGTGGTCCCTCAAGGTCTGGAGAACAATCCTTAAGTGACCCTCATGCTCCTCCTCTGTCTTGGAGTAGATCAGGATGTCATCAACAAACACTACGACAAACTGATCCAAATAGGGCTGGAACACCCTATGCATGAGATCCATGAATGCCGCCGGGGCATTCGTCAACCCAAATGGCATCACCGTGAACTCGAAATGCCCGTACCGCGTTCTGAACGCCGTCTTAGAGATATCTGACTCCCTAATCCTCAACTGATGGTAGCCCGTGCGGAGATCTATTTTTGAATAGACCCGCGCTCCCCTCAGCTGATCAAACAGATCATCGATCCTCGGCAAAGGGTACCTATTCTTGATGGTGACCCGGTTCAACTGCCGATAGTCTATACACAATCGAAGGGTCTTATCCTTCTTCTTGGCAAACAGCACCGGAGCGCCCCAAGGTGAGGTACTCGGTCTAATAAAGCCCTTGTCCAATAATTCTTGTAATTGGACCTTGAGTTCTTGCAACTCAGCCGGCGCCATCCTATGTGGAGTCATAGAAATGGGCGAAGTACCCGGATGTAACTCAACGCTAAAGTCCACATCCTTATGGGGAGGTAATCCCGGTAACTCGTTCGGAAAGACGTCCTCATACTCGCACACCACCCGAGGTAGACCCAATTCTTGTCTTGCCTTGTCCTCCAGGGTAAGGCTCGCAAGCCAACCCATCAATTGCCCATGCCATCGAGAATCATACACGACTTGAGGTAGAGCATCATGCTTTTCCCCCTGAAACTTGAAACAAACACCGTCCGGTGTATAGGCGGTGACCCTCTTCCTGTCACAATCAATAACGACCCGATACGCCGCCAACCAGTCCATCCCAAGGATGACATCGAATTCCGACATGTCCATAACCCTAAGGTCCACGGTAAGTAGAATCCTCGAGATCTCTAGCTCACAACCCCGACATATCTGATTCACACACACCCTAGATCCTAGGGGTGAACTCACATATAACGGCTCCTCCAAGGTATCAACCTCTAAGCCCAAATCCCTCACACATGATGCAGAAATGAATGAATGTGATGCACCAGAGTCAAATAACACTTTAGCCCATAGGCGAGAAAGTAGAAATGTACCCTGAATGACTGACTGGTCCACTGGCTCAGCCTGAGGTGTAATGGCGTAGACACGCCCCTAGGTCCCCGAAGTCCCGGCCTACATGCCCTGTCCTCGGCCTCGACCCATGCCTTGGCCCATCTGGCCCGACTGCGGAGTCCCCGCTCGAAAGGTGGTAGGGGCCTGAGTAGCGCCCTGGAACTGATACTGGTTTCCCTGGCCCGTGGTGGGGTAGGGAGGAACAAGGTGTGTCTGTGACTGTCCCACTGATGACTGGGACTGAGGTGTCCCATAGCTCTGGGATCCTTGCCTCTGCGGACAATCCCGCTTCATATGCCCCGGTTGGTGGCAATGGAAACATGTCTTCTGGCCCGCCTGGTAGGTAGTCCTGAAGTTTCTCCCGCCTTGGGAAAACTGACCTTGGCCTTGGCCTTGATAGCCGCGGCCCTGTCCTTGTTGTCCTTGTGGAGTAGAAGTTCTCTGCTTCTTCCCCGAACTAGAAGAAGAGGATTGGCCCTCCTTCTTCTTATCCTTTGCATCCGCCTCATGGATGCTTCGAGCATCGTCAACCTCCCTCTCAATGGCCATAGCTGTCTCGACCATAGAGTCCAAGTCTTGCAGGCGGAGGCCCACAATCTTTCCCCGGATGGATAGCTTCAACCCATCCTCGAACCTTCTTACCTTGGCCATATCCGTGGCCACGTAATCATCAGCAAATCGGGCTAATTCGGTGAACTTAGCCACATACTCCATCACTGTCATTGACCCTTGCTTCAAATCTAGAAACTCTCGGGCCTTTGCATGTCGAACGGCCGTTGGGAAATATTTACCCATGAAGAGCTCCTTGAACTCTCCCCATGTCATGGCCTCCAAGTTCTTCGAGGCCGTCACCCAATCCCACCACAATTGGGCTTCTCCCTCTAGCTGGAATGCAGCTAGTCTTATCTTAGTAGCGTCTGAGGTGACCTCCATAGCCCCTAAGATTTTGTTGACTTGCCGGAACCAATGGTCGGCCACCATCGGGTCCGCCCCTCCCATGAAGACTGGAGGTTTGTGTGCTTTAAACTGTTGGAGGTTACTCGCACCTCCATGCCCGACACTTGCACTAGCTTGTGCAACAGTAGCCGCCATCATACCCATGGCTTCCGTAAATGCTTGTTGATCGAAGACCGGTGGTGGTTGGTTATTGTTCCGTCCACCGCCCCGACGTCCTCTCCTTCCACTTGCCATCTACACACACGTCAAATGGCAATGACACACTAACTTAGTATCCCGAAGTAGGGACCAAAGTTAAGACATTTAAATCTTTCTCATTGTCTCACTAGTAGAGCGTATGCCTCCAATAGTGGACCCTTACGCTTTGAATTTTCCCGTTCATTTGCTTTCCCACTCCCAAGGTTAAGTTCTCTAACCCTAGTGTGTCCATTTCCACACACATTTTACCATGCATATAATACACATATCACATATCACATAACATGTAGCAATTTAAGCACATAACATGTAATGTACAATGAATGCAATAGTCTAGACCCATGCCCCATCAAGCCCTAGGTAAATCGCATACCTAGGCTCTGATACCAAGCTGTGACGCCCCAAATTTCCAGGGGTCCTTTATTAACCGTTGACCATCCGTCAACCTGCGGAAATACTCGTGATAGTCGTATAACCCGACACCACGTCATTCACATACTTTTAATCGGATTTACCATCCACAAGGTCAATTATACCTCTATTTATGTCCATTTATGTCATAGGAACCAAAGAAAACAAAGCCCAAAAGCATGGCTAAGCATTTTGAAAATTTCAAATTTTTGGAAAAACCTTCCGGTAGGTCGACATACACCTACCGGAAGGTCGCTGAAAGAACAGTTAAATGAAAAGGATCAATTTCAAGAACTTCCGGAAGGTCTACATCAATAGCAAAAACCTTCCGGAAGGTCCATTCCAGTAGCCAAAACCTTCCGGAAGGTTCATTCCAGAAAACAAAACCTTCCGGAAGAATTTGACAGTCAAAAAGAAACCCAAGGCAAAACCTTCCGGAAGGTCCATTCCAGTAGACAAGTCCTTCAGGTAGGTTTTACTCCAGTAGCTAAAATCTTCCGGAAGGTTCATTCCAGTGGGCAAAACCTTCCGGAAGGTATTAGCTGTGAACAAGGCAAGCTGGGGTTTTTAGCAAAACCTTCCGGAAGGCCGACACACACCTTCCGGTAGGTTTTCAGACTGTGAGCATAAAAATTGATTTCTTTCCCCTCCAAACCATCCTTAAAGCTACCTCATACACTCCAAACTCATTCAATACATGTTTAATGAGACTTTCCATATAATACACAACTCATACAATCTCTATTACAATTCATTCCATAATATATATACATCAAAATGGAATTTTGTTAAAGGTTTTACAAAACTTAAACTAAGGCCACAAGCCGGCCCCCTTCATGCTTGATGCTCTCCAAATGAGCCATCCGCCGGAGCAAAACCCACACCTGAAATGTTTTTCTCATAAAGGGTGAGCCACGCTCAATAGGGTATCTCCTAAAGAGGCTACTCCCCAACCTAAATGCATATGAAATGTCACATGCTATCAATCAACAATCCACAACAAGAATATATTCCATGTTGAAACATGTAATGCCATGCTATGAAATGAGGTGAGACTCACTCATGCACATCAACCGAGCCCTTCCCGGCTCCTCTACACATGCAAGTGCCAATGTGTACCAATCCGTCATTTATGTTCCACATCAAATGACATTTCATTCTAGGGTCTTTGTAGGGGTGGATGTTCATGGACTCACACCAAAGGTCACCCAACCTACACGGAATTCATGGACTTCCACCAACGGTTCCGCGTACACCGACACACTTTATGGGCTCTTATACCAACGGAGTGCGTATCCAATCACCGGGTCTCTCACCCGAGGGATTTTCTAGCCCTTCTTGCTACCCCAACCCTATCAACACATAAACCATTCGACTCGACTAGGTCATCGACCCATATTACCCGAGCTTACTCGTCATCCACCATGTGTGGTGAAGACAAACAACCATGCACACACACCTCCTAAATGCGATGTTCCCGTGCATATGAAATGTGGTGCTCCATTGCAACACTAATACAATGTTCGATATGATATGAGTGACATATGAACATTCTCAACACATTTCTCATATTCCATGGCAAAATCATATCAAAAACATATAATTCTCATAATACAAATTCCAAGCATGTTATCAACATACTAAAATTTCAAGGCATATATATAAACACATAACACGCCCACAATTTCATATAACACATGAATTTACATTGGGTTCATTTCACATATCCAATCATAGAAATCACATTTAGTAACTTCTAAATCTCCATCCAAGCTAGGATTTCCTTTACCCATTTCAATATCCAATTCATCCAATTTCACAATAATAGGCAAGAGATACATAGGTTATCATCCTACCCATTCCATAAAAACATTATAGGCTTGGAATTAAACCTTAGTAGGAAGAAACACTACCTCTTGAAGCGTGAGGAACGACCAAGGGAAGTTCCAAAACCCGATTCAAGCAAAAATCCTCACTTCTCGAAAATCCCGTACCTAGATCTTCGGTAAAACTTGCGCTTTTTGGTATAGCCGCGTAGCCCTCGATGAGTAGAGCGACTTTAATTCTTGGCTTGCGTGGATTCGAGGTCCGTAGCACCGTAGATCGTAGAGAGAAGGTGAGTTTTTCTCTCTTTTCTCCCTCTTTCTCTCTATCGGCTGAAACCGGATGAAAAGAAGAAGGGGAAGTCTGATTTTTCAGACTTTAGGCCCCTTTTTATATTTTAGAATACTTGGCCCACAATTCGCCACACGTCCTATTTAATTTCGGGTCCGTTTTAATCCCAAAACGACTAAATTTCGCTCCGGTTTAAGTTCGAATTATTTTTATTTTAACTTGTCTCTAATATTTCTCCAAACTTGGAAATTTTATAAAAATTTCGTGTACAGGGTCACCCGGGGCCCATTCGTCTCGTAAAACGCAAAAAAATCCGACTTTCTCGGAATTCAATGAAATTTGACGTGGTAACTAGATTTCGCGAGATGAATCCAACGGTGAGGTCCGTTTCGTCATCCGAGTTCTAGAAAAATTCAGGTTTACAACCTGTACCGTAGTGGCAATTTACCGTTTTGCCCTTTTTCACAAAGGTTGAAATTTTCTCGGGTTTTACAATATAAATAGGACAGTAAAAGGAGGAAAGGGGATCGAATTCCTGGGCCTTCTTCCCCGTCTTCTAGCTGGTATTTTCGCCAAGATCCCTAGGACAGCCTCAATAGAGAGCATCGTTTGTGGCCCAGAGCCAATAATTTTCTTGTAATCAGTTGAAATCAATATACACAACCCAGGAGCAAGAGCCTCCATTACAGTGGACGTAGCCCAAGTCTTTTGGCTAGGGTGAACCACTCACATTTGCTTGTCTATCATCGCTTAACTTCAATTTCTCTTAAACCCATCTTATAAAATTCAAGAAGAGCCTAATCAACTCGGGCCTGGGAGATTGATTTCCGAGGAATCATCAGTTATGTACTAAAATGAAATAATTAACACCGTTAATAGAATAATAAAATTACCATACTACCCTTTTTTTTAATGGGAATAGAAACTTAGCTTCCAATTATTCATTTAATGAATAATAAATGAATAAAATTAGCTTCCAATTATTCATTTAATGGATAATTAAATCTGGGAATAGAAACTTACTTATTTAATGACCCTAGCTATTTTAGTATAAAGGGCATTTTAGGCACTTAGACAATATTTTTTTGGAGGGAAACAATAAAAACAAAGTTCACAACATATTTTGAGCATGTGAAGTACACTCTCCGCTAAGTTGGATGATAAAAGTAACGGTTTTACTTTGGTACATAACCATAAGGGGGTTATGTGCATAATTTTAAATGTTAAGTAGGTAAGGTACTTTTAGACGAAACCACAGCGGGGTAAAAAACAATTAACCCTTAATTTAAAGATCTAATTAATTATAACCGTTGGATTTAATATGAGCTCCATCTATCGTTAAAATTTACAATTAATCTAATGTATATTCCCAAATTAGGTTTGTATAAGCAAACCTTGCAAAGTTTGTACTAAAAATAGGGAAATTTTCTCATTACTGTGGTATTTTTTCGATAAGAAATCATCATGTTACAAAACTCTTATAAGCCGTGTGAGTCTTATTTTTTAAATAATAGAATTAGGGGTACCCGACCTATTCCGACCTTACCCGATCTAACTCTACCCGATTGACCGGCTTTCGCAAAATATCGACGGGCTAATGGAAGACTTTTTTATATTCCCCCAAAAATTGGATAAGCATGGGGAATACCCATAAAATTTATGTCTTTCTACCCAACCCGCTAGCATATTTATATTTTAATATATATTATGACCTACATATAAATTGATGCACACATGATGCTCACAAACCCTAAAATCCCTTACTGTCGCATGAGCCTCCTCCTCTGTCTCAACGCCTCTCTCTACGCCTATCTTCCATCGATCGAACTTGAAGGCACAAGCTAGTGAAGCCACAAGCATCCATCGAGGAAGGCTGGCTTCAGAGCCAGGGGCAAAGCCATAAAATTATTTCCAGATTGGCACTGAACACTATTACAAGTTTTAATTTTCTTTTACTTACGTTAATAAAATTAATATTATACATTTATGCTTAATGACATCACGTTTGATATTTAGAAATTCATCCAAAAAAATGCCAAAAATCGGAAAGCACTTTGTATAAAATTGAAAACAATTAAAAATACTAATTATAAACTTTTACAAGCAATGAGATTAATTAAAGTTATTTATAATTTTCTTTTTCAAGTGGAAATATTTACAACTCATGCCAATAAATTTTCATATTTCGGAAGTGAAGATTTGTAGTCATTGTCGCTACTTGTTCTTCTCCCCTGTTTCTCTTTCTCCCTATACTCTATCCCAAAGTGTTGATTGTGTGGTTAGCTTCAAAGTTGTTAATAAGATGAATGACAAAAAAAAAAAAGGAGTCAAAGTGGTGTAGGTCATGGGTGGGCACCATTAGACAATGGGTAAGCACAATTAAAACAATATGAAAATTGCACATAATATATATAGCTGATTTTTTTTTTCCAAGGTGGGCCAGTGCCCTCTTGGGCTAGTGTTGGCTTTGCCCATGTTCAGAGCTCCATCGAGGTTGCTTCATGTACATACTGTTTCTCTCCATCTCTCTTTTTCCCTATCCTCTCTACAATATCAAGTTGATCTAGAAGTTGGGGTTTTTTTGTGTTTTGTATCTACAGAGACATAGCTTTAGGATGATTGAGAACTCACCACTATTGTTGATTACACGATAGTACATACCCAAATTGTGCTGCCCTAATCAAATTTTGTGTAAAATGGAAACCCTAGAAAATAGTGACGACTGTGTAGAGAACAGTTCGAATGCGAATAAGTCTCGTCAATATTGTTTTGCTTTAATGTATAAAGAGAGATTTCGAAGCGGCAAAGTTTGTTGAAGGGAGACAGAGAAGGGTGTGTGTATATATAGACCCTTGACGTGAGAGAGAGAGAGAGAGAGAGAGAGAGAGAGAGAGAGAGAGAGAGAGAGAGAGAGAGAGAGAGAGAATGAGAATTTATAGAAAATCTTGGTATCATTTTCAAGAGTAAACTACACAGATTTCTTATTTTTGCCAATTCTAATTTCTGCTGATTTGCTTCTATTGCTGATTTTTGTTTTACGATTGTTTTTTTTTTCTTCTTCTTCTATTATGCTGATTTGCTGATTTAGAGATTTGTTTTGATTCCACAACCCTACCCAAATTTGTGAGCCGATTGTTTTGGACGGAATTTGGCTGAAACATTACTCTCGATCGGATAAGGTCAGCCAAAAAATTGGCCTTTCGCAAAGCATCAAGTAGGAAGATGGTGTTGGAAAAAATGATTTTAAACAAGATTATTTGAGCAACTTGAGGCTTAAATAAAAGTGCGACACACACATCGAAAATTGGTGGGACCAAGTTTAAATATGTTCTCCTCCGCGAGGAGATTAACGTTGTATATTTATTTGTTCAAAATCATTAAAATGAGAAATTATATCTCAAAGTGACCTGTTTGAAGTGATAAAATAAACTAAGATTGGTGTAGGAGAATAAGGTATGTCCCATATTCGAAGACGACCCACACTTTGGTGAGTTAATATACTTTTAGTTGGCTTCATGGGTTGGGCCCCAATAGGTACCACACTTTTGTGAGCGAAGCGAGCATCTACACTACCTTGGTTCTCACACACGCACGCGTGTGCCGCCCGCCCCAACACGCCACGACCCAACCCAGCCAGGCTTGGGCTTGGGCCAAAAAGATATAATCCTTTTGAACAAAATTTATTTGGAGTGGTGCGGGTCATGGGTCAAATCAATTGGATCCAAACATGGATCGTAATTGAAATCTCAACCGAAATTTAAATCCAACCAAATTTTTAAATTTTCTATCCGTTACTTTGAATTTATAGCCGAAAGTGGGTCTAGTTTTGTTCACTCCAGAGGTGCCTTTGGTGTTTTTTGCCTCTTCAGATTAAAGAACATGTCTCTTCAATTTGAACAGTGGCATCACATACCTCTTCAAGTGATCTGAACAACCACCAAAGGTCTATAAATAGACTGCCCCATTGCCATTTCAATCAATCCTAATTCTAGATTCCAGTTTTAGAATTTTTTCTCTCTCTCCCTACATATTGATGCATTGTTCTTTTGGTTCAGTTTAAGTATAAAACACAAGTTGTGTTCGTTGGTCTTTGAAGATTGAAATGCTACTTCTGCAAAAACGTAATCTGTTCTATCTTGGGGAAGCAGTTGCTCATCAACATTGAGCACCGAAAAAGAGCAAATCTGTCTTAAGGAGATTGTGTTTCACAAGGCTCGGATTGAATATTCTAATTTTCTTATTTTATTGTTCGTGCAGATTTGTGTCGCTGTGAGTGCACTGATTTTGCTTACTTTCTATTTTGATTAAGTTGCATATAACAGTATACAGATATAAATTCAATTCTGTTATTGCATAAGTTAGACTTGATACAGTTTAATATAATCTAATTATATACTTATTTCCTATAACAATCTTAAGACAGATTTTCATTTTATAATTAAATTACGTACTATTATAAGTTTAAAACAGAATTTTGTATACTTATTTCCTATTCTGTTACTTTTTTACTTTGATTAATTAGTATACTTATCACAATCAGAATTGTGTATTCTGTTAGACTGTTGATTTTAGTGTTAAATTATTACTTCTGTTTGTGTAACAGAAATGACAACTTCAAATGATTATGTTCCTCTTACTGTTCGTACAACAGTTGTTCCAACAATCGTGAGTGTGTTTCATGGGGAGAAACCCAAGAAGTTCAATGACTTGGACTTCAAATATTGGCAATCTAAGATGCTTTTCTATCTAACCACCCTTAATCTTGTAAAGTTTCTTAAGGAATCTATTCCTTTACTTGATTGAGAATGAAATTAATGTAGAAAAGGTGGATGTCGTTGATGCTTGGAAACATTCAGATTTCTTGTGTAGAAATTACACCATCAATGGGTTAGAAAATTCATTACACAATGTGTATAGTGCTGTCAAACCGCAAAAGAACTTTGGGAGTCCTTGAACAAAAAGTACAAAACCGAGGATGCCGGCACAAAGAAGTTCATTGTTGATAAATTCTTGAATTTTAAAATGGTGGATTCCAAGACTACCATATCCTAAGTTCAAGAAATTCAAGTTATCATTCCTGACATCCATATCAAGGGTATGTCTCTTAGTGAGTCGTTCTAAGTGGCTATGATTGTGAAGAAATTACCACCTTTATGGAAGGATTTCAAGAACTATCTCAAGCATAAGCGCAAAGAGATGAAACTAGAAGAATTGATTGTTCGCTTAAGGATCGAGAAGGATAACCGTAAATTCGAGAAGAATAGTGGAGTTTTTTATTCCATGGAATATAAGGCCAACATAGTTGAAAGTGGAACCAAGACTAACAAGAAAAGGAAACACAATAACAAAGGTCCAAATCAAAGATCGAATAAATTCAAGAGCAAGTGCTACAATTGTGGCAAACCGCGACATATTTCCAAAGACTGTCGTAAGACATGGAATTTCAAGAAGCCTAATGCTCAAGCAAACATAACTGAATCGAACAAGCTTTTTATGGAAATCAACAGCATGAATCTCTTCGCAATTGTTTCAAAATGTAACTTGGTGGGTAATCCCAAGGAGTGGTGGATGGACACCGGCGCTACTCGGCATATTTGTTCTAACAAATGGTTGTTCTCTACTTATAAAAAATTAGAGAATGATGAACAACTCTATATGGAGAATTCCTTTACCTTCAAGGTTGAAAGAAGTGGCAAGGTGATACTTAAGATAACATATAACAAGGGACTCACCTTGAACAAAGTGTTTCATGTCCCAAATATTCGAAAGAATCTAGTGTCCGATTTCTTGCTTAACAAGAATGACTTTAAGTTAGTCTTTGTATCTAACAAGTTTGTACTTACAAAAAATGAAATGTTTGTAAGGAATGGATAGATGAGTGATGGGCTTTTTAAGATCAATGTAATGACTGTTGTACCCATATCTTCCAATAATAAGAATGAGATGAATTCTTTTTACTTGCTTGAGTCTTCTAATATGTGGCATGCTAGACTAAGATATGTTAATTATGATGTAATTAGAAGATTTGTTAATTTGAATGATTTGCCTAAGATGTCTATTGATCCAAATCATAAATGTAAGACTTGTGTGGAATCAAAGTTGGCAAGAACATCTTTCAAGTCAATTAAAAGGAGTACTGAACTTCTTGAATTAATTTACAGTGATGTTTGTTGCTTACAGGAATGTACTTACTACTTCCTCGATTTCCTTGAGATGGAGATAACAATTTTCACTTGCGATTCCATTGAATTAAAGAAACAATTGGAGCATCCCTGATTTAACAATAAATTGGTGTGCATGCACTGAAAGTACAATGCATGATGGTGAGCAAGGGCGGGTAGGTTGAAGATAATCCTTCATAATCCGACCAAGTGGGACTGTAACTAGATTATTCCCACCACTACCCCCAACTGGCAAAATATTAGGTTGAATAATGTCATCATTATTGTTTTGAGCAACCATACCTAAAACTGGTGGTAAGTGTTGTCTAAGTCTAACAAGTCGATCTACTTAGTCTCTACCCCACATGGAAATCTATGAAACCTAAAAATTTAAAATTACAAGAAAACAAGAAATAAATTACAAGAGACGCACCTGAGCTCGTGATGAAAATCACAAGACCTACCTGAGTACATCTATATCGCCTTAGATTACCATTAACTTCCCCAGCAACGACGCCAAAAATGCTTGCTCTCCAAAAGAGTTGTATTTTTATGAGTGCTCCCAAGCGTAAAAGAATAGTATCATGTAGTAACTTGAACAGAAGTCCAAGGTCATCTCCTCAGGGAAATATTTGGAATCTAAGGTAATGAAAAATAAAAGGAAAAGTTCTTTGAAGTTTGAGAGTTTAGAGATTAACTGCTAATGAAAATGAAATTCAATAATTGGAAACACTAGATAATCTTCAGAGTTCATCTCACATATGAACAAAAATGTGGTAGCAGACCATTTATCGAGGCTTGTGGGCAATGTGGTCATTGAATCAACCCCCATTAAGGACACTTTTCTGGATGAACAATTGTTTATTACATCTCTCTTACCTTTGTATGTTGACCTTGTAAATTTCCTTGTCATAGGTGAAATACCCAAGCATTGGAGTACTCAAGAAAGGAGGAAATTCTTAATGGAGGCTGCAACTTCTTTTGGGATGACCTATTGTGACGCCCCAAAAATCCGGGGGTCCGTTGATCAACCATCAACCCGTGGAATACCCGTGGATGCCGGTTAACCCGACACCGCGGCACCACATTCCCTTTGCTGGGAACTATACAAAAAAAAATACAAATCCAACTTCTTTCGGTTGGTTGACCCATCCGAGGTTCAATATACCACTATTGGTATCCTATTACTCCCCATTTATAATATTGGAAGGAAAGGAAAACATAGCCCAAAGACTTAGCAAAAGAATATAAAATTTCTGATTTTTGGAGAGTGTACCGGTACGCGTACCGGTACGGTTAACTCTCTGGACTGCACCGTACCAGTACGCCCAGTCCTCTGGACAGCAGTGTACCGGTACGCATACCGGTACGGTCTGCCCAGTTTTGTCTATTTCACCTATTTTCAAATTCCAATCTACTCCAAGCCTCATCAAATCCATCCCAAACTTATACAACATGTATTTATACATTAAAAGATGATTGATACAAGTTCTATTATAATTATTGACGTAAATTTACATACCCAAACTAAGTTTTCATAAATGTCTTTACAAAAACTTCAAGTAAAGCCACATTCCGGCTTTCTTCCTCCTCAAGTGCCCGAGTGAGTGCCGTCCGTCAGCGTAAAATCCGCACCTGAAATGTTTTCCCTTATAGGGTGAGCCACGCTCAATAGAGTATCCCCTACGAATGTTACTCCCCAACCTAGATGTCATGCAATGTCACATGCAACACATTTCAACCAACATTCTTTTTCATACCAAGAAAATGAAATCCCTTGAGAGGAATATTCATGTCATGCTATGAAATGAGATGAACTCACTCATGCAACCTTAACCCGAGTCTTCACCGACTCCCACAACAGAATGCAATGCACTTGTGAAGTAAAACCGTCTTTTGATGAAAATCCATCCAACGATTGTTTTAAATAAAACTCATTTGTTAACAAACCAAATCATTGTTGGATGACACTCATTGAATGAGTATTTTACAAAATAAAACCATGTGTCTTTGTTGGGCAACGGATTTTTGGAATCGCACCACCGGCTCCGTACGCCATTACACTTTTTGGACTTTCACCGTCGGAGTGTATGAACCAGTAACCGGGATTCGCAACCGAGGGAGTGTCTAGCCCTTCTTGCTTTACCCGACACAAGTTTTTCCCATGCAACCATGCAACTCAGCCGGATCTTCGATCCAACTTTCCCGAGTCCGCACGTCAACCACCAAATGAGGTGACCAATCGTGCATACTCACACACCACCACTCATGACTTATACCCATGGATGTGATGCAATATCATGCTTAAGATGCAATGCATACCAAATGAGCAATTTCCACCAATCAACATATGTCATGGCAATTTATCTCATAAGCATAAAATCACCAAAATCTATCATACCGTCAACATATCACTTAGCATATATCAACAACAATAACAAGCATGTTATCACATAATTCATGTCCAAAACTCATTTCATTCACAAAGGTATACATATAAACACATAACATACCTATGTAACACCAAATTCCAAGAGATTTCACAAGGAATTTCCACACATCAAATTCAAGATAGAACTTGAAATAAGCCACACCTATACCCATTTTCCATAACAATAGGCATGTTATATAACCTAACCCTTTCCTAAGGACACCCTAGGTGAGAAATAAACCAAGGTAGGAGGGAACCCTACATCTTGAAGCGTAAACCGAAGTGTAGAGACTTCAAGAACGCCTCTCAAGCCCCAAAAACCTTGATTTCTCCAAAGACTCCTCTTGGATCTCCGGTGAAATTCATTGTTTTTGGTGTGGTTGCGTAGCCCTCGTCGATGTGATTGACTTTAGTTCTTGGCTCGACGGATTCCGATCGACGGAACTCCGGAAATCGAAGGGAGAAGCTTTGAAATTTTTGTTTTTCTCTCTTCTCTCTCATTCCTCTCTTCAACGTGAGAGACCAACTGAACATAATGGGGAAAAATCAGATATTTCCCCTATTTATAGCCTTTAAATGCACGGACCCCATTGCGCCGCACGTTCCCTTACTTCTGGGTCCGTTTTTGCCCCGAAACGATTTATTTCATCCCGATTTAAGTTCAAATTAATTTATTTGAACTTTAATTCAATTTTAAGGAAATTTTATAAAATTTATTTGTGGGGACCTTTGTGAGGTCAGCTGCCACCTAGTTGCCTCGAAATACGTGCAAAATTCAATTATCTCGGAATTCGACGAAATTAGTCTGGGTGACTCGATTTCGCGATACGAATCCAACGGTGAAGCCCGTTGTGTCATACTAGCTCTAGAAAGCACGTATTTTAATTTCTGCATTATAGTGGCAAAATGACCATTTTGCCCTTTATCAGAAAAAAGTTTAAATTTTCCCGGGTTTTACACCCATACTTGTTCAAATATTACTTGGATCAAATCATATGATGATGTGTTCCCAACGATGAGGTAACAAGTGTCATTAAATTTTGTCATACGGAAGCTTGTGGTGGCCATTTTTCACATCGAAAAACCACTGCAAAGAATTTGAAATATGGATTTTATTGGCCTACTTTGTTTAATGATGTTTTTGAATTTTGTAAATGTTGTGAGCATTTTCAAAGGCTTGAGGGAATAAGCCAAAGAAATATGATGCCCCTAAACCTCATTTTGGTAGTTGAAATCTTTGATTGGGGGACAGATTACATGGGCCCTTTTCCCCCATCATTTTGGACATGAATATATTTTAGTTGCGATAGGCTATGTCTCTAAATGGGTGGAGGCGATACCATGTTGAAACAATGATAGCAAAACAGATTTGAAATTTTTTATGGAAAATATCTTTTTACGATTTGGTATGCCTTGTGTCATGATAAGTGATGGGAGGTCACATTTTTGCAACCGAATTTCCTTAGTTTCTTCTTGGAGTTAAGCCTGAGGGATAGAGCTCAATCTCCTTAGTTTCTTCTTGGAGTCCCATATTTATGTTATTCTCTTTTATGCATGTTTTCTTTTATGTTTTAGTCTTCTAGTTATGTTTTAGTCTATGTTAGGAATGGTTGATCAAAGCATTAGGATAGTAATGTGTATGCTTGATCAAACCATCTTTTGTTATCTTGTAGCCACATTTTGTGATATATATATGGTTACATTTTATCTTGAGCACTTGGTTTTATTTTATTAGATTATCATTGAATATCTTAATAATAATTTTATGTGCAAATGACAATCACAATTAGAGAATAATAAGTTAAGCTTGAGATTTGCATGTGTTGAAGCACTAGATGGAACTCATTTCTATATATTTGTATTTCATGTTGTGTTTCTTTGAAAACTTAATCATTGTGCACATTTCTACTATACTAGATTGATGATTCATTAGGTGCCTTGCCTTGAAGACTAGAGACAAATAGTGGAGATGCAAAAGGCCATAGAAAGGTTTGAGCTTCTCATTGTTGGAGTGTTTATGGCATTTACTCATTGATTAATTATTCTTTCCACTATTTCCTTGAATGGTCTCTTTATTTTTGAATTGATTGAACATTGATGTGTTAAATGACTTCTTGATCTTGAATTACATGCATGGGAAAATGTGTTGCTAAGAAACTCTTGGGAAATGATCTTAGGCCATTTTTGTTATCATTTGAGCCTTAACCATATCCACTGCATATCATTATCCCTAGAATTCATAATTGTACCAAATAATATATTCATTTCTTAAGCCACATCATGTAACCAAGCTTAGCATAGGTTGTATATCACTCAGCCTTGAATATCCCAAGATTGGAGCATACATTGTCTATTTATTGTGGGAAAGATGTTGGTTAAGAAAAATGAAATGAAAATGATGAAATTGTACATGTTGGTGATGTGTATTTGAAAGAGAGAGAGAGAGAGAGAGAGAGAGAGAGAGAGAGAGAGAGAGAAAATTCAAAAGAAAAAAGATTTGAGAAAATATATGCATTGTGCTTCTAGGAGTGAAAGGGTGAATGGTTATGAGTTACATGGAAAAAAGTTGTGTAATGTAATGTTTTATCCTGGGATAACTTTTTGAATCCTTATATATCATTCATTTCATTAAACCAAATCTCAAGGCTCCATTATAACCTAGTAAAGCCTAATTGATCCCGAGAGTATATTAATGATGCATGACTTGTGTGAGTAATGATAGAAACAAGAGTTGTTACATATTGATGTTGATTTTATTTCATGGGACCATGTCAAAGTCTTTTCTTTCAGTTACCGTTTATTGTATCCAACATGTGGGCATCTCTTTGTTTTGAATTAAATATCTTCTACTCCCATGTAAACTAAGAGTGATAAACTACTATAATCTGAGAGATTCTTTTAGAGGACATATCGTGTGAGGATTGACATTGAAGCAATTGTGAGTCTTACGAAAGTGGATATACATATAGTTTAGTTCATTTTTCTTAATTTTGCTTCTTCCTAGGGATTAGAAAGAGCCAGGTTGGGGAGTTTCATTAAGCCTAAATAGTGCATATTTATCTTATCATTTGTGTGTTAATTGTCACGAGTATGGACTTAATTCTATGAAATTAATGCTATATTTAATTTTATAATTATTTAATTGGTGTTTTCCTATTTTGTTGGTAAAATGAAAAAATAAAAAAGCAAGAAAGCAAAAATGGGAGTGGATGACACAAAAGAAGGGAGAGCAGTGAAAAAAAGAGCTCTGAATACCACGCCTGGATGATATATGACCAAGTCCAGAAGTCGGGTTCTGCATCAGAGGAAAAATTGCAAGGACTCTCAGCTTCTCACATCCGGACAACACCTTGTTCACGTCCGGACGTGTGTGAATCTAAGATTCACGTTCGGACGTCACTTTACCCACGTCTGGACTCGTGTCTTGATTCCCAGCCAATCAGAGAGCTCGATAACAGGAGGCTTGGGTCATCTTCCCCGATTTGGGAAAGTAATCACTATAATTTTTCACCTCTTTTGTAGAAGTTTTCCAGATCTAGAAGCTTTCTATTATTTTATTCTTTAATCTTTCTTTAATTTTGTGCTTTAGCCCCAATTAATGGTTAGCTAAACTCTTTCACTAAAAGCTAGGAGAAAATTCAATATACATTTGGGGTATGTAATTAATCCTATGAGCTTTTTTAATTGATGTTTTTCTTTAATTGTTCAATTCATCTTATTTAGCAAAGCTTTCTCTCTATATAATCTCTTGAATTACTTTGCTAAATGTGATGAAAACTTAAGATTTCCTGTGAGTAGAATAGCTAAATGTACATGCTTGAGTTGAATTGTTAATAATTTCATATAATTAGTTGATTTGTTGATTGATATGAATTGAGATATTTGACTGGTTAATTGCTTGATTTATCATTGACTCCGTGCATGTTAAATGCTTGTAATTAATAATTGGATGTTTGGATTCATTTAGATTGGCTCATTGATTATATCTTAGAGAATTTCCTCATTAATCATCAATAAATCCTTCAATTGAGTTCACTCCCTAGTTGTTTCTCAACTGAAATTAGAAATTAGAATTAAATTACTACCCAATTGTTATTGAAGAAGTATCCAATGCCATAGTATTTTACCAAATCATTTTCTCAAGCTATTTAAGTTTATTTGTTTTAAGAATCAACTACAAAATCAATCTCTCTCCAACACACAACATATTTTCTTTTATTAATTTTTTTTCACTCTAAAATCCCCATTTCCATGTGGTTCGACCTTGGACTCTACCAAGAAATTACTACTTACTTGACACCTACACTTGAATTTACAACTTCTGAAACGAAGTAGTTCTCATGGCAGATGTGCACTATCTCATCATAAGAATGAGAAGAGTTAAAAAAACCTCCTTAGTGCACTCTGAGTTACACATAATTCAGTTGTCCCTTTGAACTTAGATCTTGGGATCTCTTGTTAGCTAAGTTGGGTTGCCATTATGGTGACTCTTGATTAAGTAATAGGCTTTTAAGACCATTCCTCTTGATGAACTTTTTATTTGCTCTCTAGTCAAACCTTTTGTAAGCAGATCTGCGATATTATCCTTTGACTTCGTGTAATCAATAGATATAATACAATTCGAGAGCAACTGCCGAACGGTATTATGTCTATGGTGTATGTGTTGATTTTTATCGTTATACATATAATTTGGTGTCCTTCCAATTGTAGATTAGCTATCACATATAATTAGCTATCACATATTATGTCTATGGCATATGTGTCGATTTTTACCGTTATACATATAATTTTGTGCATTTCCAATCGTAGATTAGCTATCACAATGTATACATATTGCTGACACAAGCTTTGACCAATTTGAAATATCCTCTAAGATGTTGTGAAGCCATTCTGCTTCTTCTCTAACTTTATCTAAGACAATAAATTCAGATTCCATTGTAGATCTAGCAATCTAGCAATACATGTTTGTTTTGAGGATTTCCAAGCGCGGCTGCATTACCTAAGATAAAAACATATCCTCTCGTGGATTTTGAATCTTTAGTATCGGATATGCAGTTAGCATCAGTATATCCTTCAAGTACAGTTGGGTATTTTGTGAAATGCAATCCATAGGTTTGGGAATATTTTAAATATCCCAATACCCTAATTATTGCTTTTCAATGGTCTTTTTCCGGGATTACTAATATATCGACTCAGCTTACTTGCAGAGTATATTATATCTGGATGAGTACAATTCATGATGTACATTACAATTGTACGTGCATATTCTAATTGAGATATGTTTTTGCCATTATTTTTAGAGAGATGGATATTAACATCGATAGGCGTTCTCATAGATTTTATCTCATACCTCTTGAACTTATCAAGTACTTTATCAATATAGTGAGATTGAGATAACATGCATTCATATGACATTCTAGAAATTTTAATTCCTAATATAACGTTAGCAACACCAAAGTCTTTCATTTCAAACTTATTGGTCAACATCCGTTTGGTAGTTTTAATGACATTATTATTGCTGCCTAAAATTAGCATATCGTTTACATAAAGACATACAATAATGTATCAACTATGAGTGTTTTTGATATAAATACATTTGTCACACTCATTTATTTTAAACCCATTTGACAACATTGTCTTGTCAAATTTCTCGTGCTACTGCTTTGGTGCTTGTTTTAAACAATAAAGAGATTTAACAAGTTTGCATACTTTCCTTTCTTGTCCATTAGCAATGAACATTTCAAGTTGTTCAATGCATATTTCTTCATCTAATTCACCATTTAAGAATTCTGCCTTTACATCCATTTGATGTATCTCAAGACCATTAAAAGAAGTTATATCAATTAACATCCGTATGGAAGTTATTCTAGTAAGTGGTGAATAAGTGTCGAAATAATCCAATCCTTCCCTTTGTTTATATCATTTGGCTACAAGTCTAGCTTTGTACTTGTCAATGGATCCATCGGCTTTCATTTTCTTTTTAAAGATCCATTTACAACCTAAAGATTTATTATTTGGTGGAAGATGCACCAATTCCCATGTATGATTGCTCATAATGGATTGAATTAACTGTTTCTTTCCAATAAAGAGCTTCGGGGTAGGACCTAGCTTTATTGAAACTTTGAGGATCATTCTCTAATAGATAAATTAGAAAATCAGAACCAAAAGACGTTGAAGTTTTCATCCTTTTGCTATGTCTAGTTTCATCTTCTATGAACTCCTTGTCTGTATTGACTTGACCATTACTAGTTGTAGCCTCAATTAGTCTCTTTAATGAGTTTGATTCATGTGACATATTAAATAAAAAATTATTTTCAAAGAATGAATCATTTGTTGATTCAATAATTGTATTACTATATACATAAGAAATCTCAGATTTATGAACAAAAAATCGATATGCACTACTGTTATGGGCATAATGATTAACCCTAATTAATGCATAATTTAATTAAGTTCATAAGTCAATTGTGTTAGTTAAACAAAGTTAAAAGAGTCAAAATAAGACAAATTAGGGTTAGTATGTGAATTAGGGATAATTCATTAATTGTTGTTCTTTTCAGGGTTTTGTGTGTCAAAGCTACAAACTACTGGAGAAACTACTGGGGAGCCAACTGTATCAAAGCTAGAAACTACTGGGGAGCCAACTGTATCAAAAGTACAAACTACTGGGGTGCCAATTGACAAAACTACAAACTATAGAGGTGCCAATGTCAAAGCCCAAAACAAAAGGGGATCAAAGTGTAATTCAAACCCTCCCTTTTTGCCTATAAATACCACCCATTGTGGCTTGTAAATTTTCATCTTTTGGTAGTGGAAAACCCTCCAAAAGTATTATTGCTTTATTTATTGCTTTCTTTTATTGTATTATTGCTTTCTTTTACTTTATTGCTTTCTTTTACTTTAGTATTGCTTTTTTTTATTTCCATTGTTTGAGCTCCCTTGTTCCCTTAGAGGAGTGAAACTCTTCCACTTTTCTAGAGCTTTACCAAAGCCGTGAAGGGTAGAACGTGATTCACTCATTCTTTGTCGAAGATCGGCTCATTGTGTAGTGTATTTTACCTTGTAACTCTTCTACTTGGAGGGATGAACATCACTCACTTTTCTAACTTTACCAAAACCATGAAGAGTGAGTAGTTTCTCATTCACTCTTTAGTAAAATGTGATGGACATGTATAAATCATTCGAAAGTTATATTTGTGCATTTCGTTTATGCTTAATGCTTTATATTTCAGTTGTTTATTGAATGATTGAATGCATCTAACAAAGCTAAGGTACTTTGTATAACCGTGAGTACTTTCTATGACGTAGATGACTCTTGACATAGAAAGACTCATTGGTTCAAGGCAAGTACCCCGGCTAGATCTTCATGACTACATTTCAATCTTCACCATTATTGTGCTTCAATTAAAGAATGGAATACTAATGTCATAGTTGGATGCCTTGTAGAAACACTTGCTTGTTTGTAGACGGGTTGAGTCTCGGCACAGACAATTCTTGTAAATTTCTACAAAGACATCGGAAACATGTTATTAATTCTCACAATCCATCTTTATCTTCCGATTAACTTCATGTTGACACGGTGGTTAATTGAGTTCCCAAGCACAAGTATAATAATTGGATGGTTAACTACATGTCTAGATCCTCGAGCTAAAGGGTGACTGTTACATTTGAGAACTTCTTATATTTTGTCTAGAAAATCCCCTTGAAAAGAACCTTATATTCTGTCCAGAAAAATCCCTAAACATCACAACTTTAAATCTCAAGGATTCCAATCACTGAGGTCTTTATCACTGCTTACTTCTAAACACCAGTATTAGTTCCCTGTGGATTCGACTCCGGACTTAACCGGATTATTACTACAACTTGACCACCTGCACTTGGGTGTACATATTTCGGATCAAGTCACATAACCAATGAATACACAATCAATGATTTTAGGTCCTATCTTAACCCTTTTAGGTTTAGGAACTGCTACTTTCGCTAGACACCACACAATTTTAAATATTTATAGGAAGGTCTTCGACCTTTCCATAATTCATAAGGTGTCTCATTTGTTTTTTTATGAGGCACTTTATTAAAAATATAATTAGCAGATAGTAAGGCTTCCCCCACAAGTTTTAGGGTACACCCGAACTTGAAAACATAGCATTCATCATTTCTTTCAATTTTTGATTTTTGCATTCAGCTACGTCATTTGATTGTAGTGAATAAGGGCAATAGTTTGGTGAATGATTCCATGTGTTGAACAAAACTTGACAAAAGGAGATTCATATTCACCTCCCTTATCACTTCTTAATGTCTTAATTTTTCTGTTAAGGTGATTCTCAACTTCATTTTTATAATGCTTGAACATATTAATTGCCTCATTTTTACTTCTAATTAAGTAAACATAATAGTATCTTATGCAATCGTCAATAAATGTAATAAACTTTTTATCATCTCTAGTTTGCACAAATTTCAAGTCACAAACATCACTGTAAATTAACTCTAGAGGTTCGGTGATTCTTTCAACTTATTTGAAATATGTTCTTGCCAACTTTGGTTCCACACAAGTCTTACGCTTATGATTTGTACTAAATAGAACATTTAGGCAAATCATTCAAATTGATTAATTTTCTAATTGTATCATAATTAACATGTCCTAGCCTAGCATGCCATGTATTTGAATATTCAAGCAAATAAGAAGAATTATTCTCATTCCTGTCGATTATAGACTTTGGTACAATAGTCATTACATTGAGCTTAGAAAGCCCATAATTCAAGTATCTCTTTCTATAAACATTTCACCCTTTGTAAGTACAAACTTATCAAATACAAAAAACTAACTTAAAACCATTCTTGCTAAGCAAAGAGCCAGACTTCAAATTCTTGTGAATGTTGGGCACATGAAACACTTTGTTCAAAGTGAGTTCTTTATCGGATGTCATCTTTAGTATCACACATCCTTCAACCTTGGAGGTAGAGAAGTTTCCCATGTAGAATTGTTCATCATTCTCTAACTTCTTATAAGTGGAGAACATCTATTTGTTGGAGCAAATGTGTCGAGTGGTGCGAGTGTCAACCCACCACTCCTTGGGATTTTCCACCAAGTTACATTCAGATACAAATACTGAGAGGTTCATGTCGGAGACTTCCATTGAAAACTTATCCATTTCAGTCACGTTTTCTTGAGCATTTGGCTTCTTGATGTTCATTGGCTTTCAACAGTCCTTAGAGAGATGTTGTAACACCCCGCATTTTCGTTCATATAGATATATAGATATAGCAAATAATGGTTGTAAAGATGTGGATAGGGGTATTGAAGTGTGTTTGAACTTTGTAAATTTGAAAAGTAAAGATTTAAAATGTTAATGAAAATCATAGTTGAAATTTAGTTTTAGTGAGTGAAAATATAAAATGTTAGGTCCTATAACTTGTATTAGATAGGTTTGGTGTATAAATATGTGTTGGAGAGGTTTGTGATGGATTTGGTTAGTTTTGGAATGGATTGGAAATGGAAAACAAAAGAAATAGGCAAAACTGGGTAAATGGTACCGGTACTGGGTACCGGTACCATACAGTACCGGTACTGTGTACCGGTACTTCGACTCCAGAAGGTTTGGGGTACCGGTACTGAGTACCGGTACCATACAGTACCGATACTGGGTACCGGTACCATCCGTCTGACGCCGCTAAACAGTTAAAAAAAGTTAGGATTTTGTGTTATAAAACCCATCCCACATCCCATTTGCCCCATTTCTTCATCTCCCTCTTACCCTAACCCTCCTAGAAACCCTTAGAGAGAAAGAGAGAAAGATAAAACTCAAGATCAAAAGGAAAGACAAAGGGTTCCCAAGTGATTCAAGACTCAAACCCTAGGTTTCTCTTGAGCATTGAGGTAGGGGATTTCTTCTCTTTCTCTTACATTGATGTTAGGGTTAATAAATATGTATGTTTTGATTCTTAATGATATGTATTTGCTATGGCTCCATTGTTTCTTGTTTCTTTTTCAATTGTTAACATGTTTTACACAAAGTTAGGGTTGTATACCTATGAAATCCCTCTTTTGTTTGAAAAACCATAGTTTTCAAGAGTGATGGGTTTTCCTCTTGAACTCTTCCTTTATTCTTGATTTCAAAATCATAGTGTTTTGTGTTGAGTAATAAAATGATATTGTTGTGATCTCTTGCATTTTCTTTGTTGGTTATTGAAAATGTCACATGCTTGAATTGAGGATTTTTAAGATATTCTTGTAAATTGTGAAATTGGGTTTGGTATTGTATCTCTTATGAGTGTGGGATGACCATGGGTGGCCTTTGACGAGATATCGTAGAGTGGGTAGACGTGTTGCTTGCTCCGTGGGGGTTGGCATTTCTCCTACCACTCGTAGTGGGGTTAGTGCTTTGGTAAGACTAAACCGCTATTGTCACGGGTGCCGTGTAAGAGGGTTAGTATACTAATACCTGGATTGGGTACGTCACTGCCATTGGTGTGGCATACGCCCTTCCTAAAGGATGGATATCTTTGATAAGATTTGTGTGGGTGTGTGTGGGTGTGTGTGGGTTAGATATTACTCAATGTGTCGATTCATGGGGTTTGCCTTACATCATGTTTGAGATTCATATACATATTGATGGATTGTTGTATTATTGTGGAAAATGGTTTCCTACAAGGACTTGTGGGAGTATGGGATTCCACAAGGTCTTGTGGGAAAATGGTTTATATTTTGGAAAATGGATATGTATTGGATCTTGGTTTCTTTTACTGTTTATGTAAATTACTGTTGCTACTTAAACTTGAGATCCTATTTAAAATGTCCCTGTTTTACTTCAAAGATTATGTATGCTATTTGTAAAATGAGACCGGCCATTTTATATGTTTTTATAAACCTTGTTTGAGTTTGGGAAGATTTTGCTACAGAGCTTCGTGCTCATCCCCTACAATTAATATTTTTCAGATTTGGCTTTAGAGGAAGAGCTCGGTGTGAATGAGCCGGGCCTTGGGGAAGCTTCCTTGGAGGGGTACCTAGATTCCGAATGGGACATCTAGAGATATAGCTTATTTTGCTCTAGACTAGGGGATTTATTCCTGAACAATGTAAAGTCTAGATTCTTTTGAAACTCCGCTGCGATATATTCATGTAATTCTTTTGGGGAATGTAATTGCCATATCTGGCCTATTTCTTTTGTGATAATGTTAAGGATAGTATAGATGGTAAATATAAATTCTATTGTTATTGGATGGTTAAATGGACCCTGTGTGGTCAAGTTAATAGAATTGCACAGGTTGTGAGTTTTGGGAGAGCTTCCCGTACGAAGGAGACTCTGCCCAAATTTTGTTAAAATTAAGAATGTTTCTTATTCGATGGATATATATTTAGTTGCTCTCATGATGTGAATGTTTTAGAATGTAATGCCGTCCAGGGTGGTATTTGGGGCGTTACAGATGTCCAGGTTTGCCACAAATATAACACTTACCCTTGAACTTCTTAGATCCCTGATTTGGACCTTCACCGTTATGCTTTTTCTTGTTAGTCTTTGACCCACCTTCCACAATGTTGGGTTTAGATTCCATGGAATTAAAGATTCCACTTTTCTTCTTAGATTTGCGGTTGTCTTCTTTAATCCTCAGATGAACAATTAATTCTTCAAGGTTCATGTCCTTGCGTTTATGCTTGAGATAGTTTTTGAAATCCTTCCAAAGTGGTGGTAACTTTTCCACGATCGCAACCACTTGGAATGACTCACTAAGAGACATATCCTCGGCATGGATATCATGAAAGATAACTTGAAGTTCTCGAACTTAGGTTATGATGGTCTTTGAATCCACCATTTTATAATTCAAAAATTTACCAACAATGAATTTTTTCGTGCCGGCATCCTCGGTCTTGTATTTCTTGTCCAAAGATTCCCAAAGTTCTTTTACAAATTTGACAGCATTATATACATTATATAATGCATTGTCTAGTCCGTTCAAAATATAATTTCTACATAAGAAATCTAAATGCTTCTAAGTATCCACATCAATCAACTTCTCCTTGTCAGTTTTATTTTCATTAAGTGTAGGGACATCCTCACTTAGAAACTTAGCAAGGTTCAGTGTGATGAGATAGAAAAGTATTTTTTGTTGCCAACCTTTGAAGTTTGAGCCATTAAATTTTCCAGACTTCGCTGCACGAGACACACTTGCAATAGTAGAAACATGATTTGTTGTAGCCATATCTGTTGCACAAACAGAAGCAAAAAATATTTTAATTTTAATAAAGCATAGCAATAATATAACAAAATACAAAAAGTTGATTTAGATTACAAGAAACCAGTCTTAAGATTGTTATCCACACACACACACACACACACACATATATATATATATATATATATATATATATGTTAAATACTAACTACTATTGTAAAATCTAAATCGCTAAATATACTGTTATATGCAAACTATTTGAATAAAAAAAATGTTAAAAAGAAATAGTAATGCACTTATAGTGACGCAGAACTGCATGAATAATAAATTAAAATCCATAAAACTAGAAATTCAGAAACAATAATAATCCGAGCCCTGTGTAATTATAGTTTTCTTAAGACAGATTTGTTCCCTCTTGGTGTTTAAGGTTGATAAACAACTGTCTCTCAAGATAGAAAAAATTTTCGTTTTTAAAGAAGTAGCACTTCAATTTTCAGAACTCTAACGAACACAGTTATGTGTTTAGCACTTGAACCGAACAAAAATAACAATGCAACAATATACAGAGAGAGAGAGAGAGAGAGAGAGAGAGAGAGAGAGAGAGAGAGAAAGAAGAAAGTTTGAATACTAAATTCGGCACTGGGGATAATTGAAAATGGCAATGAGTTAGTCTATTTATAATCCCTTCATGCCTGTTCGGATCATCTGAAGAGGCACAAGATGCCCTTGTTCATTGAACCTATTCGGGTCGAAGAGACACACCTATAATCCTGAATAGCAATGAAAGGGAAAGGCACCTATGGCGAACAGACCCAATTCAATTTCACTTTGGCGCCAAATTCAATTTAACGGGCAAAAAATTTAAAATCCGATTGGACTTTTCAATTTCAGTTGGAAATTTAATTACAATTTGTTTTCGGATCTGTTTGGTTTGACTGATAATCCGCACTGCACCAAATAAATTTTGTCCAACCCAAAACCAAACCCAAGCTCGAGTCGGGTTATGGTGAGACACGTGCGCGTGTGTGGTAACCAAGGTAATATAGGCGCTCGCTCCACTCACAAAAGTGGTACCCCTTGGGGACCAACTCATGAAAACAACTAGGAATATATTAACTTACCAAAATTTTAGTCTTCTTCCAATGTGGAACAAGCTTTATTCCACTACACCAATCTTAGCTTATTTCATCAATTCAAATGGTTCACTTTGAGACATAATTTCTTATTCAATACTTAATGGTTTTAAACAAATAAATATACGACATTCATTTCCTCACAAAGAAGAGCGCGTTTAAATTCGGTCTCACCAATTTTGAGGTGTGAGTCCCACTTTTATTTAAGCCTTAAGTTGCTCAAAATAAACTTTGTTTAAAATCATTTTTTCCAACAATATGTTTTGAAGCGAAGTTGCATTTGTAGAAGTTGGCTATTAAACCTCAATGGTAGTTCAAGTAGTAATAAGGACTATCTATAAACTCAGACGTTCTGAGTTCGAAACTTGACAACCCTTTGGGGCCAGCCATGAGGGAATTATTCCCCATGAATACCCTTATCCCAGCGTGGATGGTCTACCTTTGATCGGACCAAAGAGGAGATTAGTCAAGGTGCGCATAAATTGATCCAGATACCCCTGATCATTAAACTAAAAAAAAATGAGGTTGGCTATTATACCTCAACAATGAGGTTCAATTTCTATTGTGTAGTGCTGCTTGATTGTTTCCATTGTTGTTCGTAACCTCTTAACATCATTCCTCAGTGTATGTATGGTGTATGTGTGAAGGAGAGTGTCACTCTCCCTTGGAACGATGTCAAAAGAAAGGGCAACAAAATAGTGGATGAATGAAGTGTAAAATGTGGGTGGTGAACAAAAGTGCTCCCCAAGTGTAGAGAGTCTTTTGAGTATCGTGTTTTACTTGAAAAGTATTCTAAGGTCATCTCCTCAGGGAAGGAGGTGAATCGTGTTGAAAATGATTTTGCTAAAAAAGGGGTAAAGTGTAAAAATCTTTTGTTGTTTGAAGTTTGGTGAGTGATTGTATCTTAATGGAATTTAAATGGGAAAAGTGTTGGCTAATCCAAAAGGTTCAGTCCAATGGGAATGCCAAGTCAACTTGAAACCTTCCTCCAATGGAGCCTAGATGCTCGATTGATTCATGAGAAGGTAGGGACGAGATGGAGGTGAGGATCCAAGCATAACCCGTGACAAGTCTATGGGATATCAAAGACTCACAACCATGTCTGTGACACCCCAAATTTCCGGGGGTCCTTTATTAACCGTTGACCATCCGTCAACCCGCGGAAATACTCGTGATAGTCGTATAACCCGACACCACGTCATTCACATGCTTTTAATCGGATTTACCATCCACAAGGTCAATTATACCTCCATTTATGTCATAGGAACCAAAGAAAACAAAGCCCAAAAGCATGGCTAAGCATTTTGAAAATTTCAAAATTTTGGAAAAACCTTCCGGAAGGTCGACATACACCTACCGGAAGGTCGCTGAAAGAACAGTTAAATGAAAAGAATCAATTTCAAGAACTTCCGGAAGGTCTACATTAGTAGCAAAAACCTTCCGAAAGGTCCATTCCAGTAGCCAAAACCTTCCGGAAGGTTCATTCCAGAAAACAAAACCTTCCGGAAGAATTTGACAGTCAAAAAGAAACCCAAGGCGAAACCTTCCGGAAGGTCCATTCCAGTAGACAAGCCCTTCCGGTAGGTTTTACTCCAGTAGCTAAAATCTTCCGGAAGGTTCATTCCAGTGGGCAAAACCTTCCGGAAGGTATTAGCTGTGAACAAGGTAAGCTGGGGTTTTTAGCAAAACCTTCCGGAAGGCCGACACACACCTTCCGGTAGGTTTTCAGACTGTGAGCATAAAAATGGATTTCTTTCACCTCCAAACCATCCTTAAAGCTACCACATACACTCCAAACTCATTCAATACATGTTTAATGAGATTTTCCATATAATACCCAACTCATACAATCTCTATTACAATTCATTCCATAATATATATACATCAAAATGGAATTTTGTTAAAGGTTTTACAAAACTTAAACTAAGGCCACAAGCCGGCCCCCTTCATGCTTGATGCTCTCCAAATGAGCCATCCGCCGGAGCAAAACCCACACCTGAAATGTTTTTCCCATAAAGGGTGAGCCACGCTCAATAGGGTATCTCCTAAAGAGGCTACTCCCCAACCTAAATGCATATGAAATGTCACATGCTATCAATCAACAATCCACAACAAGAATATATTCCATGTTGAAACATGTAATGCCATGCTATGAAATGAGATGAGACTCACTCATGCACATCAACCGAGCCCTTCCCGGCTCCTCTACACATGCAAGTGCCAATGTGTACCAATCCGTCATTTATGTTCCACATCAAATGACGTTTCATTCTAGGGTCTTTGTAAGGGGGGATGTTCATGGACTCACACCAAAGGTCACCCAACCTACACGGAATTCATGGACTTCCACCAACGGTTCCGCGTACACCGACACACTTTATGGGCTCTTATACCAACGGAGTGCGTATCCAATCACCGGGTCTCTCACCCGAGGGATTTTCTAGCCCTTCTTGCTACCCCCCAACCCTATCAACATATAAACCATGCAACTCGACTAGGTCATCGACCCATATTACCCGAGCTCACTCGTCATCCACCATGCGTGGTGAAGACATACAATCATGCACACACACCTCCTAAAATGCGATGTCCCCGTGCATATGCAATGTGGTGTTCCATTGCAACACTAACACAATGTTCGATATGGTATGAGTGACATATGAACATTCTCAACACATTTCTCATATTCCATGGCAAAATCATATCAAAAGCATATAATTCCCATAATACGAATTTCAAGCATGTTATCAACATACTAAATTTTCAAGGCATATATATATAAACACATAACATGCCCACAATTTCATATAACACATGAATTCACATTGGGTTCATTTCACATATCCAACCATAGAATTCACATTTAGTAACTTCTAATTCTCCATCCAAGCTAGGATTTCCTTTACCCATTTCAATACCCAATTCACCCAATTCCACAACAATAGCCAAGAGATACATAGGCTATCATCCTACCCATTCCATAAAAATATTATAGGCTTGGAATAAACCTTAGTAGGAAGAAACCCTACCTCTTGAAGCGTGAGGAACGACCAAGGGAAGTTCCAAGACCCGATTCAAGCAAAAACCCTCACTTCCCGAAAATCCCGTACCTTGACCTTCGGTAAAACTTGTGCTTTTTGGTATAGCCGCGTAGCCCTCGATGAGTAGAGCGACTTTAATTCTTGGATTGAATGGATTCGAGCTTCGTAGCCTTGTAGATCGTAGAGAGAAGTGAAGATTTTCAAGCTCTCTCCCTCTCCTCTTTTCTATCGGCTGAACGGCAAGAAGAATGGGAGAAAAATTTGATTTCCCCCCCTTTATATACCCTTGGAACACTTGGCCCACAACGCGCCACACGGCCTCTCTTTTCCGGGTCCGTTTTAACCCCGAAACGATTAAATTTCGTCCCGATTTAAGTTTAAAATATTTTTATTTCACTTGTCTCTAATATTTCCCCAAACTTGGAAATTTTATAAAAAATTTCGTGTACAGGGTCACACGGGGCCCGTTCGTCTCGCAAAACGCGAAAAATCCGACTATCTCGGAATTCAACGAAATTTGACGTGGTAACTAGATTTCGCGAGACGAATCCAACGGTGAGGTTCGTTTCATCATCCGAGTTCTAGAAAAATTCAGGTTTACAACCTGTACTGTAGTGGCAATTTACCGTTTTGCCCTTTTTTCACAAATGTTGAAATTTTCTCGGGTTTTACATTCTTCCCCCCTTAAAAGAATTTCGTCCCCGAAATTCACACACTCATGCACACACAATTACACGCATATGCAACAGTCATATAATACTAAATGACTATAAGAATGTACCTCCATCCTCAAATAAGAAAGGATAGTTGGCACGTATGGTGTCCTCACGCTCCCATGTTGCCTCCTCCACCCCTCGGTGCTGCCACAACACCTTCACTAGCCTCACGGTCTTGCCTCGCAAAACCTGCTCTCGGCTATCCATGACACGCACTGGTCCCTCCTCGAAGGTCCCATCCGCATCAACTATGAGCTCGCCCCAATCCACAACATGCGTCGGATCTGGAGTATACTTCCGGAGCATGGAGACATGGAATACGGCGTGAACACCCGATAAAGTTGGCGGTAACGCCAATTTGTAAGCCACAGTGCCAACTCTCTCAAGCACCTCAAAGGGCCCAATATACCTCGGCGACAGCTTTCCCCGCTTGCCGAATCTGATCACCCCTCTCTTAGGCATCACCTTCAAGAAGACGTGGTCTCCCACCTCAAATTCCAGAGGCCGCCGCCGCCTATCGGCGTAACTCTTCTGCCGGCTCTGAGCCGTGAGAAGACGCTTCCTTATCAGGTTCACCTTCTCCGAGGTGTCTCTAATCAAGTCTGGACCCGTAGAGGGTCTTTCCCCAACTTCAGTCCAACAAATCGGAGAACGACAAGGCCTCCCATAAAGCGCCTCATAGGGTGCCATCCGTATGCTCGCCTGATAACTGTTATTGTAGGTGAATTCCACTAAGGGCAAATGCTCTTCCCAGCTACCCTTGAGATCTAGGACGCATGCCCGTAGCATGTCCTCTAATGTCTGGATGGTCCTTTCCGACTGACCGTCCGTTTGGGGATGGTAAGCTGTGCTCATCCTCAACTGAGTCCCCATGGCTCGCTGGAAACTCTCCCAAAAGTGAGCCGTAAACCTGGGATCCCGATCTGATACTATAGACACGGGTACCCCATGCAACCGGACTATTTCCCTTATATACAACCTGCAGAATTCCTCCATTGTAAAGGTCATCCGCACCGCCAAAAAGTGTGCCGACTTCGTGAGCCGGTCCACTATCACCCACACCGCGTCATGCCCCCGCGATGTCCGTGGCAAGTGGGTCACAAAGTCCATTGTGACGTGCTCCCACTTCCACTCAGCCACTTCCAAGGGCTGGAGCAACCCTGCTGGCCTCTGGTGCTCGGCTTTAATCTGCTGACATGTGAGGCATCTACTGACAAAGTCGCCAATTTGCCTCTTCATTCCGCTCCAGTAATACTGGCGACGAAGATCATGATACATCTTCGTGCCGCCTGGGTGCACCGCAAAACGAGAGCAATGGAACTCCCTGAGGATCTCCTCTCTCAGCTCCGCCGACTGGGGAACCACTACCCTTCCCCTAAACCGAAGACTGTCATCCGAGTGAATGGCCCAGCCCTCGTCACCAGTACCCGCCTGCACTCGGTCCCTGATGGATGATAACTCTGAGTCCTGTCTCTGTGACTCGATCACTCTGCTCAGTAGGGAAGGCGTAGCCACCAAACTCCCTAAAACACCCTGAGTCCGACCTCGATAATGCAGACCAAATTGGCCCACGGCCTCAAGCATCCGCCACTCCCGGGAAGCCACACTAGCTAAGACACCCCGTGACTTCCGACTAAGTGCGTCAGCCACCACATTTGCCTTACCAGGGTGGTAATGCAAAGTGAAGTCATAGTCTTCTAGGTACTCCATCCACCTATGCTGCCTCATGTTGAGGTCCCGTTGAGTGAAGATGTACTTCAGACTTTTGTGGTCCGAAAACACTTCAAATCGTTCACCATACAAATAGTGGCGCCAAGCCTTTAAGGCAAAGACAACGGCCGCCAACTCCATATCATGCGTAGGGTAATTCTGCTCTTGATTCTTCAACTGTCGAGAACCATAAGCCACCACTCTCCCGGACTGCATCAAGACACAACCCAGTCCGTCCTTGGAGGCATCGCAATACACCGTGTAGTTTTGCCCCCTCTCTGGAACAATCAAGATAGGAGCTGAAGTGAGCCTCCTCTTCAGTTCTTGGAATGCCTTCTCACACGAATCATTCCACTCGAACTTGACCTCCTTCCGGGTCAATCTAGTCATAGGTGCGGCTAGTCGGGAGAAGTCCTCGATGAACCTCCGGTAATACCCTGCCAATCCCAAGAAACTACGTATCTCGAAGACTGACCTTGGCCTCTCCCAACTCATAACTGCCTCGACTTTCTCCGGATCAACTGATACCCCCGAAGCCGACACCACGTGTCCCAAAAATTTCACCTCCGTAAGCCAAAATTCACACTTGCTGAACTTGGCGTACAACTGGTGGTCCCTCAAGGTCTGGAGAACAATCCTTAAGTGACCCTCATGCTCCTCCTCTGTCTTGGAGTAGATCAGGATGTCATCAACAAACACTACGACAAACTGATCTAAATAGGGCTGGAACACCCTATGCATGAGATCCATAAATGCCGCCGGGGCATTCGTCAACCCAAATGGCATCACCGTGAACTCGAAATGCCCGTACCGCGTTCTGAACGCCGTCTTAGGGATATCTGACTCCCTAATCCTCAACTGATGGTAGCCCGTGCGGAGATCTATTTTTGAATAGACCCGCGCTCCCCTCAGCTGATCAAACAGATCATCGATCCTCGGCAAAGGGTACCTATTCTTGATGGTGACCCGGTTCAACTGCCGATAGTCTATACACAATCGAAGGGTCTTATCCTTCTTCTTGGCAAACAGCACCGGAGCGCCCCAAGGTGAGGTACTCGGTCTAATAAAGCCCTTGTCCAATAATTCTTGCAATTGGACCTTGAGTTCTTGCAACTCAGCTGGCGCCATCCTATGTGGAGTCATAGAAATGGGCGAAGTTCCCGGATGCAACTCAATGCTAAAGTCCACATTCCTATGGGGAGGTAATCCCGGTAACTCGTCCGGAAAAACGTCCTCATATTCACATACCACCCGAGGTAGACCCAATTCTTGTCTCGCCTCGTCCTCCAGAGTAAGGCTCGCAAGCCAACCCATCAACTGCCCATGCCATCGTGAATCATACACGACTTGAGGTAGAGCATCATGCTTTTCCCCCTGAAACTTGAAACAAACACCGTCCGGTGTATAGGCGGTGACCCTCTTCCTGTCACAATCAATAACGACCCGATACGCCGCCAACCAGTCCATCCCAAGGATGACCTCGAATTCCGACATGTCCATAACCCTAAGGTCCACGGTGAGTAGGATCCCCGAGATCTCTAGCTCACAACCCCGACAAATCTGATTCACACACACCCTAGCTCCTAGGGGTGAATTCACATATAACGGCTCCTCCAAGGTATCAACCTCTAAGCCCAAATCCCTCACACATGATGCAGAAATGAATGAATGTGATGCACCAGAGTCAAATAACACTTTAGCCCATAGGCGAGAAAGTAGAAATGTACCCTGAATGACTGACTGGTCCACTGGCTCAGCCTGAGGTGTAATGGCGTAGACACGCCCCTGGGTCCCCGAAGTCCCGGCCTGCATGCCCTGTCCTCGGCCTCGACCCATGCCTTGGCCCATCTAGCCCGACTACGGAGTCCCCGCTCGAAAGGTGGTAGGGGCCTGAGTAGTGCCCTGGAACTGATACTGGTTTCCCTGGCCCATGGTGGGGTAGGGAGGAACAAGGTGTGTCTGTGACTGTCCCACTGATGACTGGGACTGAGGTGTCCCATAGCTCTGGGATCCTTGCCTCTGCGGACAATCCCGCTTCATATGCCCCGGTTGGTGGCAATGGAAACATGTCTTCTGGCCCGCCTGGTAGGTAGTCCTGAAGTTTCTCCCGCCTTGGGAAAGCTGACCTTGGCCTTGGCCTTGATAGCCGCGGCCCTGTCCTTGAGGAGCAGAGGTCCTCTGTTTCTTCCCCGAACTAGAAGAAGAGGATTGGCCCTCCTTCTTCTTATCCTTAGCACCCGCCTCACGGATGCTTCGGGCATCGTCAACCTCCCTCTCAATGGCCATAGATGTCTCGACCATAGAGTCCAAGTCTTGCAGGCGGAGGCCCACAATCTTTCCCCGGATGGATAGCTTCAACCCATCCTCGAACCTTCTTACCTTGGCCATATCCGTGGCCACGTAATCATCAGCAAATCGGGCTAATTCGGTGAACTTAGCCACATACTCCATCACTGTCATTGATCCTTGCTTCAAATCTAGAAACTCTCGGACCTTTGCATGTCGAATGGCCGTTGGGAAATATTTACCCATGAAGAGCTCCTTGAACTCTCCCCATGTCATGGCCTCTAAGTTCTTCGAGGCCGTCACCCAATCCCACCACAATTGGGCTTCTCCTTCTAGCTGGAATGCAGCTAGCCTTATCTTAGTAGCGTCTGAGGTGACCTCCATCGCCTCTAAGATCTTGTTGACTTGCCGGAACCAATGGTCGGCCACCATCGGGTCCGCCCCTCCCATGAAGACTGGAGGTTTGTGTGCTTTAAACTGTTGGAGGTTACTCGCGCCTCCATGTCCGGCATTTGCACTAGATTGTGCAACAGTAGCCGCCATCAGGCCCATGGTTTCCGTAAACGCTCGTTGATCGAAGACCGGTGGTGGTTGGTAATTGTTCCGCCCACCGCCTCGACGTCCTCTTCTTCCACTTGCCATCTACACACAAGTCAAATGGCAATGGCACAACAACTTAGTATCCCTAGATAGGGATCAAAGTTCAAACGCTCAAATCTTTTTCATTGTCTCACTAGTAGAGCGTATGCCTCCAATAGTGGACCCTTACGCTTTGAACTTTCCCGTTCATTTGCTTTCCCACTCCCAAGGTTAAGTTCTCTAACCCTAGTGTGTCCATTTCCATACACATTTTACCATGCATACAATACACATATCACATATCACATAACATGTAGCAATTTAAGCAAATAACATGTAATGTACAATGAATGCAATGGTCTAGACCCATGCCCCATCAAGCCCTAGGTAAATCGCATGCCTATGCTCTGATACCAAGCTGTGACACCCCAAATTTCCGGGGGTCCTTTATTAACCGTTGACCATCCGTCAACCCGCGGAAATACTCGTGATAGTCGTATAACCCGACACCACGTCATTCACATGCTTTTAATCGGATTTACCATCCACAAGGTCAATTATACCTCCATTTATGTCATAGGAACCAAAGAAAACAAAGCCCAAAAGCATGGCTAAGCATTTTGAAAATTTCAAAATTTTGGAAAAACCTTCCGGAAGGTCGACATACACCTACCGGAAGGTCGCTGAAAGAACAGTTAAATGAAAAGAATCAATTTCAAGAACTTCCGGAAGGTCTACATTAGTAGCAAAAACCTTCCGAAAGGTCCATTCCAGTAGCCAAAACCTTCCGGAAGGTTCATTCCAGAAAACAAAACCTTCCGGAAGAATTTGGCAGTCAAAAAGAAACCCAAGGCAAAACCTTCCGGAAGGTCCATTCCAGTAGACAAGCCCTTCCGGTAGGTTTTACTCCAGTAGCTAAAATCTTCCGGAAGGTTCATTCCAGTGGGCAAAACCTTCCGGAAGGTATTAGCTGTGAACAAGGTAAGCTGGGGTTTTTAGCAAAACCTTCCGGAAGGCCGACACACACCTTCCGGTAGGTTTTCAGACTGTGAGCATAAAAATGGATTTCTTTCCCCTCCAAACCATCCTTAAAGCTACCACATACACTCCAAACTCATTCAATACATGTTTAATGAGATTTTCCATATAATACCCAACTCATACAATCTCTATTACAATTCATTCCATAATATATATACATCAAAATGGAATTTTGTTAAAGGTTTTACAAAACTTAAACTAAGGCCACAAGCCGGCCCCCTTCATGCTTGATGCTCTCCAAATGAGCCATCCGCCGGAGCAAAACCCACACCTGAAATGTTTTTCCCATAAAGGGTGAGCCACGCTCAATAGGGTATCTCCTAAAGAGGCTACTCCCCAACCTAAATGCATATGAAATGTCACATGCTATCAATCAACAATCCACAACAAGAATATATTCCATGTTGAAACATGTAATGCCATGCTATGAAATGAGATGAGACTCACTCATGCACATCAACCGAGCCCTTCCCGGCTCCTCTACACATGCAAGTGCCAATGTGTACCAATCCGTCATTTATGTTCCACATCAAATGACGTTTCATTCTAGGGTCTTTGTAAGGGGGGATGTTCATGGACTCACACCAAAGGTCACCCAACCTACACGGAATTCATGGACTTCCACCAACGGTTCCGCGTACACCGACACACTTTATGGGCTCTTATACCAACGGAGTGCGTATCCAATCACCGGGTCTCTCACCCGAGGGATTTTCTAGCCCTTCTTGCTACCCCCAACCCTATCAACATATAAACCATGCAACTCGACTAGGTCATCGACCCATATTACCCGAGCTCACTCGTCATCCACCATGCGTGGTGAAGACATACAATCATGCACACACACCTCCTAAAATGCGATGTCCCCGTGCATATGCAATGTGGTGTTCCATTGCAACACTAACACAATGTTCGATATGGTATGAGTGACATATGAACATTCTCAACACATTTCTCATATTCCATGGCAAAATCATATCAAAAGCATATAATTCCCATAATACGAATTTCAAGCATGTTATCAACATACTAAATTTTCAAGGCATATATATATAAACACATAACATGCCCACAATTTCATATAACACATGAATTCACATTGGGTTCATTTCACATATCCAACCATAGAATTCACATTTAGTAACTTCTAATTCTCCATCCAAGCTAGGATTTCCTTTACCCATTTCAATACCCAATTCACCCAATTCCACAACAATAGCCAAGAGATACATAGGCTATCATCCTACCCATTCCATAAAAACATTATAGGCTTGGAATAAACCTTAGTAGGAAGAAACCCTACCTCTTGAAGCGTGAGGAACGACCAAGGGAAGTTCCAAGACCTGATTCAAGCAAAAACCCTCACTTCTCGAAAATCCCGTACCTTGACCTTCGGTAAAACTTGTGCTTTTTGGTATAGCCGCGTAGCCCTCGATGAGTAGAGCGACTTTAATTCTTGGATTGAATGGATCCGAGCTTCGTAGCCTTCTAGATCGTAGAGAGAAGTGAAGATTTTCAAGCTCTCTCCCTCTCCTCTTTTCTATCGGCTGAACGGCAAGAAGAATGGGGGAAAAATCTGATTTTCCCCCCTTTATATACCCTTGGAACACTTGGCCCACAACGCGCCACACGGCCTCTCTTTTCCGGGTCCGTTTTAACCCCGAAACGATTAAATTTCGTCCCGATTTAAGTTTAAAATATTTTTATTTCACTTGTCTCTAATATTTCCCCAAACTTGGAAATTTTATAAAAAATTTCGTGTACAGGGTCACACGGGGCCCGTTCGTCTCGCAAAACGCGAAAAATCCGACTATCTCCGAATTCAACGAAATTTGACGTGGTAACTAGATTTCGCGAGACGAATCCAACGGTGAGGTTCGTTTCATCATCCGAGTTCTAGAAAAATTCAGGTTTACAACCTGTACTGTAGTGGCAATTTACCGTTTTGTCCTTTTTTCACAAAGGTTGAAATTTTCTCGGGTTTTACAATGTCCACACCCAACCCAGTCAAACCGAATAATCGTACACCAAGAGGAGGAAGGAAAATGAGTTGAAATGGCATACCCAAAAGGAGGTTTCCCTTGGATTAGCCAACGTAAAGGCTTAGCTACTAATGCTTAAAGGAAAGATAATAATGTAATGGAAGGACATTATCAAGTAATGAAGATTTGAGTTAAGTTAATGCAAGAAAATACAAACTACAAGAGAAGTGCATTTAATACCCATTTGGAAGCTTGAACATGAAGAACTTGAATGCATTAATGGTGAAAGCTAGAATGAAAGACTAAACTTGAAAACAACTTGCAATAAATGACATTAAAGACTTTAAACAAAGCTTAGAAGATTCTTACAAGAGATTACAAGACAATGTATGAAAGAAAATGCAAAAATATTAACTTATCTCTCTAGCACTATTCATCTTCTTCCTTGGACTCTCTCTCTCTCTATATTACAATGTAAATCTATCTAATGCTGAATAATGGTGGAGAAGCTTGCCAAAAACGTCCATGGAGCCCTCCTTAGCTGTGTGATGTGATCCCAATCAATAGGGGCTGCCAAAGAATGGGTTGGACAGGCTAGTGCAGACATAGCCTGCACACCCAGCATCTTCTCTCTCCTCTCACCTCATTAATTTCCAAAGCTCCAAAAGTCCAAGCATGATTGTATGAGGGGATGTCTGCGTGTAAGGCAAGTCAGGGACAAGTGGGAGAGTGCTTGGTGGGACCCCCAAGGTTGTAGAGCTTGAGATGCATAATCTGACAATTTTCAGTAAAACCTACCGGTAGATCGATGGAAACCTACCGGTAGGTTTCACTCCAGTGAGCCAAGAATACCGATAGGTTTGGCGGTAGGTGCAGGTCCAGTAGCTCAAACCTACCGGTAGGTTTTCCCTTATTTTGCTGATTTCTTGGTTTCTTCACCTCCTGAGTTATCGTCAAGCCATCCCTTCATCTTCATTCATCTTGAACACTTTGAGAAGGCTTAACAAGCATCATTTATCACCTTTTATCTGCAATCATACCTAAATTCCATTAATAGCACAAACAATGCATTTCCACTCATATTAACCACAAAAGCTAGCACAAAAGGGATGCAAATGCACTTGGAGTATGCAATATTTTGTGCTAATCACACCCCCCAACTTGAGTTTTGCTAGTTCCTAGCAAAAAATTATCTTCAAACCAAAACAAACAAGTATGAAATTGCAACAATCCATTTCCACAAGTCATCAATCAAATACTCAAAATACAAAAATCATAATGCAATTAACGAAATGAACTTGGACAAGATAGGACAGAAACTGTGGTATTTTATTAATGTCTTTCAAAAGTTGGGTACATGGAGTTGTATTCAAAAAGAAGAACAAAACGGCCTCTAATTCCTAATGACTCTTCTACTACGCTGATAACTCCACCTGATCATGTACAACCCAAAACCACAAGAAAAGACAAAAACTACAACATCCTACTCCTTATCTCCATCTCCATCATCATCATCATCATCATCAAAATCACTCTCACCCTCTACCTCCACATCTGTATCTTCATCAGTATTCCTCACCTCAACCATATTGGAAGCTGAGGGGACGGAGGTCGAAACTGGAGGTGGTGACACACCAAGGATAGGCTCCCCGGGGAAAGTATGCAGGAACAATCTTGTCATCATAGTGGAGATCCCATGTATTGTCGCCTCCAATGCATCAAGGAGCTGAGATACTGAGCGCTCAAGTGCAGAGGTCGATGGCACAAACACATAAGGCCCAGTAGATGGCACAGCAGATGAAGATCCCGGGACATCAAGCTCTGCATATAGAGCAGACGAGGAAGGTCTAACAGCCTCAGACTTTGGCCTCGAAGCCCTAACCCGCTCACTCTGGCTCATCACCGTCCTTTTCATGCTACTGGCCTTTCCAATAGCTTCGGTCTCAGGAGGAGTGAGCTTGTCAAATGCATCAGCTTTTACCTTGAACTGCTTGCACATCCGAGTCACTAAGCTCCCAAAAGGTAAATTGGCCTTAGGCTTCTGGGTCTCAGCAAAGCCCTTCATTACTTCCCATACAAAAAGTGCAAAATCAATTGCCTTTCCCGACATAACCGCATCCAACATGGCTAGCTTTTCAATGTTAGGGGTCTTCTTAGCGCCCCTCAGAAGCAGATTATAATGGAGAAGTTTATTCAAAATCCCATAAGAATGTTTGAGGATCCCGACTTGGACCTTTCCCTTGAACTGAGTCGGGTCCTCATACATCAATGCTACATACTCGGGGATAGTTTTGGTGCGAGTTATGTTATGGGGGTAGACCGGGGTAGAGGATGGAGGTCTCTCGTAATGTAGGAGGGTGGAAATAACCGTAGGGGTCACGTCAAACGTCTTACCCCTTACGTTTGTCCTCAAAATCTCAATCTCATTCACCTCCATCACCTTGAGCTTTTGGTAGAATTCCCGGCATAAAGACAAATTGAACCCTTCCACGGGCTCAAACCAGAATGCCATCCCATGGGTAGTAATGATCCTAACGACCTCATTCCTTGGACCAAGGGAAATGTGGTCGATGTGCCTCTCACACGTGATATTCTTCTCTTGGATCAATTGGTACCTTGACTCATTCCTTGCCTTATTTCGTTGTTCATTCTGGTCCCCGTTTGAGCCCTCCCCACCTCTCTTGCGGGTATTCGTGTCCTCGGGCTATGGAGAGTCAGGCCTGGTTCATTTTGTTAGGACCATGCACAACAACAGTGCCCCAAAATTCAAGAGTGCAAATAAGGCTAAGATGAGACCCTCAATTGGGTCCATAGCATCCCGGAGAATCACCACTTGGCGAGCCATTTCAAAACTTTTGGAGATTTTGAAGAGAGTAGAGAATATTAGGGCTTGTATAATTTTCGGACAACCTAGGGTTTCCAAAGAGGGATTCTTCGAATCTTCAATAAAAATCACCAAATTAACAGTCCTAGGGTTGGGGATTGAGAGATTAATGGGGTAGGAGAATGATTTGGAAGCCTAGGAGTGCAATGAGTGAGAGGGAAATGTTTTAGGGTCTATGGATTAGGAAGACAATGAAGGGTTTCCCCAAAAAAATTCGATTAAAAGCCCTTAATTTTAGCATTCAAGGCGAAACCTACCAGTAGGTCGATGGAAACTTACCGGTAGGTTTCACTCCAGTGAGCAAAACCTATCGGTAGGTTTTGCGGTAGGTGCAGGACCAGTGGCCAAAACCTACCGGTAGGTTTTGCCTTATTTGCAAAATTCTTCTACTGTCCAACACACCTCCACTCCTTTTCATTTCAGGACCTATCCTACACATTCTAGCACTTTCTTTATGACCTCTACTCCACCATAACATGTACTACACTTGTAAACCACAATTTGAACCGTAATGCCCAAATCATTACCGAAATTGCAAAGCGATTTAAAATTTTGGTCCATTCAACACTCAAGGCATGGATTTCTATATTTAACTATCAAAATGAACACCTAAAATGTAAGTCACATATTCAACAACATGGGTATTCCTAAATTATTCAAATATCAAAAACTTGAGCAATATTCCCCTATTTTACAAGCATGGAGCTATTAAACACATTGTTCAGATGGCCGAACTAAGCACACATGAGCATCACTATATCCATAAATACTAGTCTAAAGTATGCACCTACACATTCATTTTCAAACTCGTGTGTGTGTGGATTGGAAATGTAATTTGAGCCTTTACACAACATAATTCACATTCGAATAGCTAGCCAAATTCAACTTCAATGCAAAACTCACCAAATGTCACTCTTAACAATGAAACACACTCTAGTTATCCTGGCATGCACTCCATGTGTACATGTGAGATAGAATATTGTGTACAAAACAAAGTGTGCTCACATGCAATCCAAAAATGAAGTTTATGAATGAAAATGAAGCGACTTTGGCATAATCTCATGAAAAGAATGCTAGGGCATTGGGCAACACGACTAACTCATCTTTTTCTTTAAAAGTATGCATCTCCCATGCTTCTCTAGATCAATTAGGACTTCAAAGGTTATAATGGCGTCTTGGGGCGATATTGAGGCAAAAGAAATGAAGGACATAGGATACAAAGAGGGTTGTTCTGAGTGAAAGACTTTTTATTTCAAAAACACCTCCCTTCTAATGGGATTTTCATTCCATTCTTACACCTTCACTACACTCTTTGTTTCTTTTCTTTGTTTTCCTTAACATTTTCCTTTTCTTTTGATCCTTCTTTCTTCTTCTTCTCCCTTTTCTTCCTTTTCTTGAATTTCATTCTTTTTCCATTCAACTCCTTGAGTTTCAACATCAATTATCCCCTTGCTTGAATTTTCACAAAATACTTCCTTCTCTTTTACAATAACTCATATTCAGCTCTAAGAACAACCAAGGTAAGGTAGATATTTATCATTTCACGGGCTTGGTCAAATGTGTGGCATAGAAACCAATTTCAATTAAGGCTCAATCACGGCACTAGGGATAATATATTCTCAAGAACAAGGCTAAGGCTCAAAATATTCAAAAATATGGCCTAAGATCACCTCTAGATAAGCATGGGGGAGCCTTATGCATTCCAAGACAAGCCAATTAACTACACACATGCGCCTAGCCAAGACAAACATAATGAGATTATTGAACAAATTTGACATTGAAAAATTGTTCTTTGAGTAAATGTAAATTCCCTCCAAAAAGGATTGGCACTAAAACTCTCATGGGTCCTTACTCATCTCCACTATTTATGTCAAGCCTAAAATATGAATCCAATCCGTAAATTGCTAAATTTACACAATCACGGAGCACATACCGTTGAGTTCAAAAACAGATACATATGTGATATTCACGCATAGGATTTACTTCTATAATATGCTCATGTGCTCAAGGTTCAAAACAAAAATCAACATGTCATCCAACCCAAGCACTATTAATAAGGGAATACAGATCAACCTTCAGATATTTTTCACAAAATTTTTAAATTTTTCACATAAATTGCACTAATGTAAACAAAAATCAGTATGATATGTGAAAGGTGAATTTTTCACCACAAAAATTGGTATTATCCACACAAATTCCACAAACATTGGTGTAATCATGCAAATGGTGCACCTCACCCCCCAACTTGATTCATGCATTGTCCTCAATTTAACAAAAAAGATATGATATGCAAAGAAAGATTGCAACAAGATTAGCAGGGTTAGAAAATTCCTCGCACTTGAGCTTTGACAAAAGCACCAATATCTGAAACTCAGAAAATAATGCTAAACGACAAAAGAAAGTAAGTAACATGAAATAAAAAGTAAAGTAAGTAATTAAAAACGAATGTACACTAAAAAGCATAAAAACTAGTTACTCCTCTACCAGTTCCAGATAAACCGGATCCGTCAAATCCTCGTCCACTCCTTATCCTTCAAAACCCTCAAAGAATGGCTTGAGTTGTTGGCCATTGACCTTGAATGTCCTGCCATCTTCAGGGTTTGTGAATTCCACGACTCCATTGGGGTAGGCCACTTTGACAAGATAGGGGCCATCCCAACGGGATCGAAATTTCCCTTGAAAGATCGAGAGACGAGAGTTGTATAAAAGCACTTTTTGACCGGGCTCGAATGATTTCCTCACAATGGAGTTATGATGAAAGATCTTAGCCCTCTCTTTTGAAATTTTAGAGCTCTCATACGCATCTCTTCTTATCTCTTCCAATTCATTCAATTCTAGCTTCCTATTTTCTCCGGCCATTCTCAAGTTGTAGTTCAAAGTCTTTATGGCCCAATAGGCCTTGTGTTCCATCTCAACTGGCAAATGGAAAGCCTTTCCATAGATGAGCCGATATGAAGAAATGCCTAAAACAGTCTTGTAGGCGGTGCGGTAAGCCCATAGGGCATCAATCAGTCTACATGACCAATCTTTCCTATTTGGGTTCACCGTCTTTTCTAAGATATTCTTAATCTCCCTATTGGCCAACTCGGCTTGGCCATTGGTTTGTGGGTGGTATGCGGTGGATATCTTATGCGTGACACCATATTTATGCATCAAAGATGCAAATGGTCTATTGCAAAAAATGTGATCCACCATCGCTTATCATTGCACGAGACATCCAAAACCTCGAAAAGATGTTCTTTTTCAAGAATTTGACCACGAACCGGTGGTCAGTGGTCTTGGTTGGGATAGCCTCCACCCATTGGAAACGTAGTCCACAGCCAGTAGAATGTACAGATAGCCAAACGACATAGGGAAGGGACTCATGATGTCGATGCCCCAACAATCAAATATTTCTATAACAAGTACAGGGGAGAGGGGAATCATATTCATTCAGGTCACACTATCCAAATGTTGGCATCTATCACACTCTTTACAAAATGAAATATAGTCCTTTATCAGAGCGGGCCAGTAAAAACCTGACTGTAGGATTTTTGCCAAAGTTTTCTTCGCAGAGAAATGGCCACCGCATGCCTCTGAAAGGTAGAATGCAAGGACTTCTCGCTGTTCATTCTCTGGTATGTATCTCCGCATGACTTGGTCAGGGCAGTACTTGAACAGATACGGGTTGTCGAAGCAGAAGTACTTCACATCCACCATAAATCTTCTTCGATCCTCCGGGTTCCACTGCGGTGGTATTTGTCCTGTTGTAAGATAATTACATATGTCAGCATACCAAGGACACACAAAATGAATTGAAAGTAAATGTTCATCAGGGAAGAAATCTAGGATATGAATGTGCTCATCGGCCTCTTACACCACTAGTCGAGATAAATGATCCGCCACCACATTATCCACTCCCTTCTTATCTTTGATTGTCAGATTGAACTCTTGGAGTAGGAGGATCCACCTGATAAGTCTCGGTTTGGCATCCTGATTAGACAACAGATATTTTAAAGCAGAGTGATCAGTATAGACTACTATCGACGAACCAATGATGTAAGAACGGAATTTATCCAATGCAAATACTACTTCTAACAATTCCTTTTTTGTGGTGGTATAGTTCATTTGAGCTTCATTGAAGGTTTTGCTAGCATAGTAAATTACATACGGTCTCTTATCCTCCCTTTGACTGAGCACTGCGCCGACCGAATAATTGGAGGTGTGGTAAGCATGCTTTTTATTTTTGAAAATGATGCCTCACAATTATCCGACCACACGAATGAGACATCCTTAGACGATAAATTGGTCAAAGGTCGGGCTAATGCACTAAAGTCTTTAATGAAACGACGATAAAAGTCCGCATGGCCCAGAAACAACCTGATATCCTTTATTACCTTCGGTGTAGGGAGGTTGGAAATGGCCTCCACCTTTGATTTGTCAACCTCTATTCCCTTCGCCGAGATGATGTGTCTAAGAACAATTCCTTGCGTCACCATGAAGTGACACTTCTCCCAATTCAAAATTAAGTTCTTCTCTTCGCATCTCTCGAGAACTCTCTCCAAATTATCCAAACATCCACTGAAGGAATCCCCAAACACCGAAAAGTCATCCATAAACACCTCCACTATCTTCTCCACCATATCACTGAAGATTCCTATCATGCAACGTTGAAAGGTTCCAGGGACGTTGCACAACCCGAAAGGCATGCGACGGTAAGCAAAGGTACCGTAGGGACAAGTGAAAGTGGTCTTCTCCTGATCCTCCAATGCAATATCGATTTGGTTGTAACCGGAGTAGCCATCTAAGAAGCAATATAATAGATGTCCAGCTACTCGTTCTAACACTTGGTTAAGTAATGGCAATGGGAAGTGGTCTTTCCTTATGCATAAGTTGAGCTTGCGGTAATCAATGCACACTCTCCATCCGGTGATCACCCTTGTTGAAATAAGCTCATTATCCTCATTTGCCAACACGGTGACTCCCGACTTCTTGGGTACCACTTGGGTGGGACTCACCCATTTACTATCAGCAATCGAGAAGATAATACCCACATCCAGTAGTTTAAGTACCTCGTCCCTCACTATATCCTTCATGATTGGATTTAATCTTCTTTGTGGTTGTCGAGACGGTTTGGAGTCCTCTTCAACATAAATACGATGTGTGCAAATGAGGGTGCTTATCCCCTTGATGTCGGCAATTGTCCAACCAATCGCCTATTTATGCCTTCTCAACACTTCCAAGAGATCTTCTTCTTGCCTTGCATCTAAGGTTGAGCTAATCACCACCGGAAAGGTCTCATATTCCCCAAGATATGCATACTTCAAATGGGATGGTAGTGGCTTCAATTCCAAATTGGGTTTTTGCTCATTTGATGGGAAAATCTTCTTATCTTAGTGTGGGAGCTTCTCGAATGTATGGGTCCACTTTTCTACCCCTTTCAAACTCTCCAATCGGTCTTGCTCATCCACCTCCTCTAGATCAACATTCTCCTCTTCTTCCATCTTTAGCACGCCCAAAAGCTCCAAGTGTTCTTCCACCAAGGTGTCAATCCTATTGACTTCATGCACCTCCTCCTCATCCCCCGGTTGCTTGGAAAAATTGAAGACGTTGAGGTCCATAATCATGTTCCCAAATGCTAAATTCATAAGACCGTTCATGCAATTAATCACAACATTAGATTTGGCAAGAAAATGTCTACCAAGTATTACAGGGATTTGGGAGCTAAGATTTGCAACTGGGTGAGTGTCAAGCACAATAAAATCAACAGGAAAGTAAAATTTATTGACTTGCACTAAAACATCCTTAACTACTCCCCTAGGTGTTCGAACACTACGGTTTGCCAATTGAAGTCTGCCAATTGAAGCGTGATTGGAATAGACTTCAATTCTTTGAGCTGGAGTTATTGGTACACCGAGTACGAAAGGAGGTTCACACTAACCCCCAAATCAAGGAGTGCTTGCTCCACCTGGCAATTCCCGATTGTAATGGCAATGGTAGGGCAGCCGGGGTCTCTAAACTTTGGAGGGGTGTTTTTCCTCAAAATCAAGCTCCCTTGCTCGGCGAGGAATGTTTTCTTGTGGACATTGAGCTTCCTCTTTACCGTGCATAAGTCTTTCAAGATCTTTGCACAAGATAAAATTTGCTTTATCGCATCAAGGAGTGGAATGTTAATTTTCATATGCTTGAACATTTCAATTATATCAGAATAATTAGTCACCTTGACGGGTGGCTTCAAGCGATTGGGCAAAAGAAGCAGGCATGGGGGAAACAAACAAACTTTCATCAATCAATTTCTCTTTCTCACCCACCTCATCACTCACCTCACCCCTTTCGGTGTCACCCTCGATATCTTTTTCTAATGGCAATGTGGCATTGGGAGAGAATTTTTGCACAATGATTTTATCAATTTGTTTGCCACTTTGAAGGGTGGTGACTGCCTTGAGTTGCTCACAACTCTCTTTGGTGGGCTCGGACGACTCAATCACATGTTGGCCCTTAGGGTTCTTTTGTGAGCGGGGAATTTTCCCTTCTCTTGTTTTGATAGCCCTATGTCATTGGTAATTTTTGTGAGTTAAGTCCGAATGTCATTAAAAGCTGCGACACTTTGATTGTTGATGGTAGTCTCGCTCTGAATGAAGTTAGTCTGGTTTTGATTGATGGTAGTTTGGCTTTGGATGAAAGTATGAACCATATCCTCCAAATTCCTCTTGTAGAAGGTTGGTAGGTGGGAGGATTGGGAGAAGCTTTGTGGAGGTGGACTTAGTGGAAAATTTTGTGGTGGTGGGTTTGATGAATATCCTTGCGGATTGGTCCGGGGGTATTGGGAGCTAGACGCTTGCCCTTGACCGTGGTAATGATTTTGCTTAGGAGGCACGGGAGGTGAATATGCATTTGAACCATGAGGAGTGGGATTCTCATTTCTCCAACTAAAATTCGGGTGATTACTCCAACCCGGATTGTAAGTGTTTGAGTGTGGAGAGAATGATTGCCTCGTTTGGTTAAAGGCATTGACTTGCTCGTGATACACTTCCTTAAGTGCCAGAATATTAGGGCACTTCGATATGGAATGATCTACAGTCTCACAAATTCAGTAGCCCTCCTCAATCTTTGAAACGTTTGACACCTCGTGCCTCCTATTGACCTCAAGACTCTCAACTTTCCTAGATAACTTAGCAATTTTGGAAAGCAAGTCTTCCCGGTTTCTCAAGTCGTAAATCCCTCCCCCATGAGTTTGACTATTCCCTTGAGGAGAAGACCTTGGTACATCGGTGGGATCCGTAATGTCCCATGATTGTGCATTCTATGCCAATGTATCAAAGTAATCTAAGGCCTCGTCGGGGTCTTTGTTCAAAAACTCCCCATTACACATCATATCGATGAACTGTCGATGGCTCGATGTGATTCCTTCATAGAAGAAACTCACAAATTGCCATGGTTCAAAGCCATGATGTGGAATGGATTGTAACAATTCCTTGTATCGATCCCAACATTGGTAGAATTGTTCATTGGACTTCTACGAAAAGTTTTGAATTTTTTTTTAGAGCGGTGGTTTTATGCACCAGAAAAAATTTGTTTAAAAAATCAGAGAGCATTTGGTTCCAAGATGTTATGGAACGAGGTCTCAAGGAATTAAGCCACGTTTTTGCCTTATCTCTCAGGGAAAAGGGAAACAATTTCATCATAGCTATGTCTTCCATACCATGATTGGTGAGGAAGGTCGCAACTATTTCCTCGAAATCCTTTATGTGCAAATAAGGGTTCTCCTTTTCAATTCCGTGGAACGTGGGAAGTAGTTGCAACATCCCTGGCTTAACTAGGAAGAGATGAGCTTGGACCAATAAAAGGATGCATGAGGGTGTGGTGCTATGGGTTGGTTGAAGGAAATCCCTCATTGACCTCGCCGGGGGAAGTTGGATATTGTTCCCTTTATTTATGGGAGGGGGGAATTTCATTCGTAGATTGGGCATTCTAGGTTCTTGTCCTCCTCCACCCCTTTGCATGTTTGGATTGGCACCTACATTCTCAAAATTATCACTCGCATCCTCGGGTGGGTCTTGGTCAATGTTCATGTTAGGGCCTACAGGTTGTCTAACCAATCGGTTTTGTTCGTCTTGTCCCCACATACAACAACTATCTACAAATGAAAATGTAAACAACAAAAATATATACAAAGAGCAACGTACCTCAGCCCATGATGAACATCACAGGACTTACCTCCGTTGTCTGAAAATCACCTTCTCAATTCAACGCTTGCCTTCCCCAGCAACGGCGTCAAAAATGCTTGGTTGTTTCTGTTGTTGTTCCTAACCTCCTAACATCATTCCTCAGTGTATGTATGGTGTATGTGTGAAGGGGATTGTCACTCTCCCTTAGAACGATGTCAAAAGAAAGGGCAACAAAATAGTGGATGATTGAAGTGTAAAATGTGGGTGGTGAACAAAAGTGCTCCCCAAACGTAGAGAGTCTTTTGAGTATCGTGTTTTACTTGGAAAGTATTTCAAGGTCGTCTCCTCAAGGAAGGAGGTGAATCGTGTTGAAAGTGATTTTGCTAAAAAAGGGGTAAAGTGTAAAAATCTTTTGTTGTTTGAAGTTTGGTGAGTGATTGTATCTTGATGGAATTTAAATGGGAAAAATGTTGGCTAATCCAAAAGGTTCACTCCAATGGGAATGTCAAGTCAACTTGAAACCTTCCTCTAATGGTGTCTATATGCTCGATTGATTCGTGGGAAGCTAGGGACGAGATGGAGGTGAGGATCCAAGCATAACCCATGACAAGTCTACGGAATATCAAAGACTCACAACCATGTCCACACCCAACCCTGTCAAACCGAACCATCGTACACCAAGAGGAGGAAGGAAAATGAGTTGAAATGGCATACCCAAAAGGAGGTCTCCCTTGGATTAGCCAACGTAAAGGCTTAGCTACTCATGCTTAAAGGAAAGGTAATAATGTAATGGAAGCACATTATCAAGTAATGAAGATTTGAGTTAAATTAATGCAAGGAAATACAAACTACAAGGGAAGTGCATTTAATACCCATTTGGAAGCTTGAACATGAAGAACTTGAATGCATTAATGGTGAAAGCTAGAATGAAAGACTAAACTTGAAAACAACTTACAATAAATAACATTAAAGACTTTAAACAAAGCTTAGAATATTCTTACAAGAGATTACAAGACAATGTATGAAAGAAAATGCAAAAATATTAACTTCTCTCTCTAGCACTATTCATCTTCTTCCTTAGACTCTCTCTCTCTATATTACAATGTAAATCTATCTAATACTGAATAATGGTGGAGAAGCTTTCCAAAAACGTCCATGGAGCCCTCCTTAGCTGTGTGATGTGATCCCAATCAATAGGGGCTGCCAAGGAATGGGTTGGACACGCTAGTGTAGGCATAGCCTGCACACCCAACATATTTTCTCTCATCTCACCTCATTAATGTCCAAAGCTCCAAAAGTCCAAGCATGATTGTATGAGGGGATATCTGTGTGTAAGGCATGTTAGGGACAAGTGGGAGAGTGCTTGGTGGGATCCCAAGGTTGCAGAGCTTGAGATGCAGAATCTGGCAATTTTTAGTAAAATCTATCGGTAGGTCGATGGAAACCTACCGGTAGGTTTCACTCCAGTGAGCCAAGAATGCCGGTAGGTTTGGCGGTAGGTGCAGGTCCAGTAGCTAAAACCTACCGGTATAGCCTACCAGTAGGTTTTCCCTTATTTTGCTGATTTCTTGGTTTCTTCACCTCTTGAGTTATCGTCAAGCCATCCCTTCATCTTCATTCATCTTGAACACTATGAGAAGGCTTAACAAGCATCATTTATCACCTTTTATCTGCAATCATACCGAAATTCTATTAATAGCACAAACAATGCATTTCCACTTATATTAACCACAAAAGCTAGCACAAAAGGGATGCAAATGCACTTGGAGTATGCAATATTTTGTGCTAATCAAGTGCATAGGGGAATATGGCATAAACATTTATGCTACAAACGGGAAAGTTACATAACCAAAATGTTTACAAGAAATTACATCTGACTTCTCTTTTTGACATAAATGACTAAATTATTGCAATGCCCTCGGTATAAATGATTCACCCTTGATTCATAGTTTAATTGATTTTGCAACATCCCATCACACAATACCATGCCATCTATTATTGTAAAGCACAATCCCATCGTCGGCCTCTCTCTCTCGAAGTTTTCCCCAAACCCAGCCCCCCTGAAATCAATATTCCCCAACCCAGTCAGTTTTAAACTTATTTCCCAAACCCAGCTTTTTTTAAAAAACGTCATTTGAAATGACGATTTAAAGTTGAATTTTTTTTACTGAAAACGTCATTCTTAATGACGTTTTTAAAGTTGTCATTTTTAATGACGTTTTTTAACATGAATTTTCCAACGGCAGCTAACGGGCGTTAAAATAAATAAAGAGGTAGAAAACGTCATTGTAAATGATGACTTTTAAAACGTCATTTACATTGACGTGTTCTACCCCTGCCCAACCAACCACCTTTTCTCTCTAACAACCAACTTGTAATTAAATTGATAAAAACTAATAACTCACAACATGATTCACTAGACAAAAAAAAAATATTGAATAAATTTTAAAATTTAATTCCCTTTTCATAAAAATTTTGAACTTATTTTCTAATCGAAAATAAATTTCATAAAAACATAATTTAAACTCATAATTTTCAATATAAAAACATATTTGTAAAACATATTTTGAATAGAAAAACTTAAAAGCGTGTTTTGAAAGCACACTTCTATATAAAAAAGTATGTATTTAACCCATGCTTTACTAAATTGAATAAAAAAAATTCCAATTTTATAACATTTCTCCCCACGTCATAAAAGCATCCCAATTTGGAGGAGCTTTTGTCCAAACCCAGTCGACCCTAAAACTTTATTTTTCAAACCCAGTCTTTTTGTAAAAACGTCATTCCAAATGACTTTTTCATGGTGAAAACATCATTGAAAATGATGAAATGAAAAATGAAAATGTAAACCCGCACATGTAATAGAACTTATACCCACTATGTTGATATACAAATGTATGTTGTCTATGTTTGGGTTGGTTTTGGAAGGGTTTGGAATGGAGTGGAAATGTAAAATGTGAATGCACAGGGCATTTGGGGCAGATCAGTCAAATCGTACCGGTACGCGTACCGATACGCCGAACTCCAGAAGTCTTAGCGTACCGGTACGGTTTGGCTGACTTTCTGATTTCCTCCTTTCCTGAGCTATCCCCAAGCTACCCTTTCATCCTTATTTGTCTCAAATAGTTGGGATAGTGTAGTAGATCCTATGGATGGTGGTATGTTGGGTCTAGGAGGGGTCAAGCGATTAAGAATGTACATAGGCCTTGTATTTTAAAATTTCGGTAAATTTACTTTAATAGTATGATAAATCATAAAATTTGATGTTTTTAGGATAAAACGACATTAAAAATGAATTCGGAACGTCTAAAAACCTTAGGGTGGTCATAGAGATCAAAATGGAGATAGTTAGTGGCAAAATTGTAATTTCAAGGAAAAATGTAATTTTTGGCCCTGTGAACAGTAAAAATCGGGATTGGGCAGCCTTATAATACCATTTCCTTCCATTTTTCTCTCATTCTTTCACACCAATCTCAACCCACACCTCTTAGAACCCTAAAGGAAGATTAAGGGAGAAAGAAAATGGAGGAAGGAGGTCTATAGAGCTTGGGTTAGCTTGGAAATCTTGATTCAAGGTAGGGGTTTTCTTCCATTCTCTTTCATTGAGGTTAGGGTATACATATCTATACATTCTTTTGACTCTAACTCTTATATACTTGCTATGAAATTGTTGATTCTTGATATTTATGCAAATGTGGTCATGTTTTAAACAATGCTATGGTGGAATCACCATTGAAACTTTTTTCTTGGTCTCAAACCCTAGTTTCAAGGAAAAAGGGGGTTTTCTCTTGATTCTTCATTGATTCCTGAATTCAAAACTTTAGTTCTTGAAATTGAACCACAAAATGATATTTATGAGGATCTCTTGTATATTTTCTCACATTGTCTCTATTGTGGTACTTTATGAGAAATTTGGAGATTTTTGGGAATTGGCTTGTTGTTTTTGAGAAATTGTGGATGTGGTATTTCTTGTATGGTTGTTTTGATGAACATGGGTGAGAGGTTCCTTGTAAGGATGCTCATGTCAAAAGAACAATACCTTGAGGGTGAGAGGTTCCTTGTAAGGATGCTCATGCCGAAGAAACAATACTTTGTGAGGGTGAGAGGTTCCTTGTAAGGATGCTCATGCTAAAGAGAAAATACTTTGCGAGGGTGAGAGGTTCCTTGTAAGGATGCTCATGCCAAAGAAACAATACCTTGAGGGTGAGAGGTTCCTTGTAAGGATGCTCATGCCAAAGAGAATAATATCGCATCATGTGTGGGTTATGAGTTATTTTTGGAAAATTGTATGGCTCCATGTTGGTAATTGGTTTCACCGTTTCTTTTAACTTTACTGTTGTTCGTAAACTAGAGATCTATTAAAATGTCCATGTTTTCCTTCAAAAGTTATATATGATATTTGCAAAATGAGATCGACTTGTTTTATATGTTTTCTAAACATTGTTCGAGTTTGGGAGAATGTTGCTACAGAGCTTAGTGCTCACCCCCTACAAATAATATATTTTCAGATTATGGTTTGGAGGACGAGCTTAGAGTTGATGAGCCGGCACCATGGGAAGCTCAAATAGATGGGAAAGTGGATCCCAAGATTGATGCCTAGAACCACAAGCTCTTAGATTCTAACTTAGGAAGTTTATTTTGAGACAATGTAATGTCTAATATTTTGGTTATTCCGCTGCAAACTCATAGTTGATTTTTGGGATGTAATTATCCTATTTGGGCATATTCTTTTGGATGTAATGGCCATGGTTTGGCTTATTCTTTTGGAATGATAATGTAGATATTACGGTTGATGGAATGAAATTTTCTTTAATTATGGATCTTATTAGTTGCTCTCATGATGTGAATGGTTGTAAATAGTAATGCCGACCAAGGTGGATTTTGGGGTGTTACAGAAAACGTCATTATGTACCAAATGCAGACTTAAAAGGGATTAAAAGAAAATTGCCCAGAAAATGTCACTTTAAATGACGTTTTTAAAAACGTCATTACAAAAGGAATGCTTTAATTGTTTGTTTGTGTGTGTAGTACATGAATTCCAATTTTATGTTATAAGTTCATCGAACATTGAGAGTTGACCTACAAAAGTGTACAAAATTTCAAAATATGAAAAAAGATACTTATACATTAAAACAAAACAATTTTATTACATGACACTATAAGAAATATAGTCTGCCAATATTTTGGTTGATGTAGAAAACAACATAGAGGGTTGCCGAGTACACATAAACTCGATGGAATAAAAGTTTTAGACGCATCATCACTTAAATCTGAATAATCAGAAAGTTCTGTATCTAAAACAAGCAACGGATCCTGCAAAATTTGAATCTCAGCATAATCAAGATCGAAATGCTCAATTTTTGCATGGTCGATTGCATGCAAACGATCAAGTCTATGCTGCATCTGATCATTTTCACGTTCTAGCCTTGCTATGATCTCGTTATGGTTGGTAGAGTTTTGTGGATCATATATATCAGCCGAACGTGCCTTCGGTACCATTAATCTATGTCAACGACAGTATACTTCAAGCTCACAACGTTTGTCATATAACCGTCGCCATCTTGGCGTGAGTTCGATACAAACACTCGGAGGCGGAGAGTCGGTCGCAAGCCCCACAAATACGTGTCCAACTTGACCGAATGAGTGATAAGGGTCGATGGACTCATTACGGAACTCACGTTTTTGTCCATACCAAGTTACACCGGTAGAATCTGTGTAGGATTCAATTGAATGAACTACGTTTACACACATGCTGCTCGGCCAGTCGAGCATTAACGTTCGTAGGGTGAAGATGAACTTTGTTTTTCATTACGTGATGAAGAACCTTGAGTGGTTTGACTGGATTGCCTCTTAGATGTGCGCCTAGACATATTTTGGTTTATGATGTACACAATTAATAAGGATGATTTATATAGACACGAAATACAATTATATATAAATTTGTCAGAATGTTCTTGATCTCCCTATTGGCTAGCTCGGCTTGGCCATTTGTTTGTGGGTGATAGGCAGTGGATACTTTGTGAGTGACGCCATATTTGAACATTAGAGATGCAAATGGCGTATTACAGAAATGTGATCCACCATCACTTATTATTGCACGAGGCATCCCAAATCTCGAAAAGATGTTCTCCTTGAGAAACTTGACTACGACCCGGTGTTCATTAGTCTTGGTCGGGATAGCCTCCACACACTTGGACACATAGTCCACTGCTAGGAGGATGTACAAATAACCAAATGACATAGGAAAATGACCCATGAAGTCGATGACCCAATAGTCGAATATTTCTATGACAAGCACAGGGGAAAGGGGCATCATGTTTCTTCGGGTCACACTACCCAAACGTTGGCATCTGTCGCATCCCTTATAGAACGAAACACAATCTTTGATAAGAGAGGGCCAATAAAAACCTGATTGGAGAATTTTAGCCGAAGTCTTTTTCGTTGAAAAATGTCCACCGCACGCTTGTGAATGACAAAATGCAAGGACGTCCCGTTGTTCATTCTCAGATACACATCTTCTCATGACTTGGTCGGGACAGTATTTGAACAGGTACGGGTTGTCGAAGTAGAAGTACTTCACATCTGCCATAAATCGTCTTCAATCTTCTGGGCTCCATTGCGGTGGTATCTGTCCTGTTGCAAGATAATTACATATATCAGCATACCAATGACATACATAATGAATTGAAAGCAAATGTTCGTCAGGGAAAAAGTCAGGGATAAGAATGTGCTCATCGGCCTCTTGCACCACAAGCCAGGATAAATGATCAGCCACCACGTTCTCAACTCCTTTCTTGTCCTTGATTGTCAAGTCGAATTCTTGTAGGAGGAGTATCCACCTAATGAGTCTCGGTTTTGCATCCTGCTTCGATAACAAATACTTCAAAACAGAGTGATCAGTAAAGACAACAATAGGTGAACCAATAATGTAAGAACGAAATTTATCTAAGGCAAACACTACCGCTAGCAACTCTTTCTCGGTGGTAGTGTAATTCATCTGAGCCTCATTCAGTGTTTTGCTGGCATAGTGTATCACATACGGTCTATTTTCCTCCCTTTGACCGAGCACTGCACCGACCGCGTAATCACTCGCGTCGCACATGAGCTCAAAAGGTAGATCCCAATTAGGTGGTTGCATGATTGGAGGTGTGACTAGCATGCTTTTAGGTTTTTTAAAGGATGCCTGACAATCATCCGACCACTCGAATGGAACCTCCTTAGACAGCAGGTTGGTCAAGGGTCAGGCCAATGCACTGAAATTCTTTATGAATCGACGATAAAACCCTGTATGGCCAAAAAACGACCGGATGCCTTTGATGGCTTTCGGCGTGGGGAGGTTGGAGATGGCCTCCACCATGGATTTATCGACTTCAATACCCCTTGCCGAAACTATATGGCCAAGCACAATTCCTTCCGTCACCATAAAATGACACTTTTTCCCAATTCAAGACTAGATTCTTCTCCTCACATCTTGTTAGAACTTTCTCCAAGTTTGCCAAACATCCCTCGAATGAATCCCCAAACACAGAAAAGTCGTCCATAAAGACCTCCACTATCTTTTCCACCATGTCACTGAAAATCCCCATTATACAACGTTGAAAAATCCCCGGAGCATTGCACAGTCCAAATGGCATGCGGCGGTAGGCAAAGGTACCATAGGGGCACGTGAAGGTGGTCTTCTCTTGATCCTCCAAAGCAATCTCGATCTGATTGTAGCCGGAGTATCCATCTAAAAAGCAGTAGAATAGATGACCCGCTACTCATTCTAGAACTTGATCGAGGAATGGCAATGAGAAGTGGTATTTTCTTGTGCAAGCGTTCAGCTTCCGGTAATCAATGCACACCCTCCATCCAGTGATCACTCTTGTAGGTATAAGTTCATTCTCATCATTCTCAACCACCGTAACTCCGGATTTCTTAGGTACTACTTGCGTGGGGCTAACCCACTTACTATCGGCAATTGGAAAGATGATCCTCACATCAAGTAGTTTCAGAACCTCATCCTTCACCACCTCCTTCATGATGGGATTCAACCGTCTTTGTGGTTGTCGGGAAGGTTTGGAATCCTCCTCAAGATATATGCGGTGGGTGCAAATGAGAGGGCTTATACCCTTGATATGTGCAATGGTCCACCCAATTGCTCCTTTGTGCTTTCTCAATACCTCAAAGAGTTCTTTTTCTTGTTCCATGTTCAATGTAGAGCTAATGACCACCGGAAATGTTTCACCTTCCCCAAGATAGGCGTACTTCAAATGGGAGGGCAAGGGCTTCAACTCCAAGTTGGGCTTTTGTTCATCCGACGGAAAAATTTTCTTTTCTCGATGGGGTAACTCCTCGAAGGTAGGGATCCACCTTTCCATCCCATTCAAATCTTCTACCTCCTCTTGCTCATCATAATTCTCAAGATCCACAATTCATTCTTCCTTAAATTTCAACATCACCTCCAGCTCCAAGTGCTCCTCAATCAAAGTGTCGATTCTATTGACCTCACTTACTTCCTCATCATCACCCGGTTGCTTTGCCAAGTTGAATACATTGAGCTCCATTGTCATATTCCCAAATGCCAACTTCATTAGATCGTTCCTGTAATTTATCACAGTATTAGATGTAGCAAGGAAGGGTCTTCCAAGTATTACGGGAATTTGGGAGCTAAGGTTTGCAACAGGTTGTGTATCAAGCACAATGAAATCGACAGGGAAGTAAAATTTATCAATTTGAACTAAGACATCCTCAACTACTCCCATTGGTGTACGGATACTACGATCCGCCAATTGAAGCATGATTGAGGTGGGCTTCAACTCCTCAAGCTGAAGCTGTTGATATGCCGAGAAGGGAAGAAGATTCACACTTGCCCCCAAATCGAGGAGTGCTTGCTCCACCCGACAATTTCCAATGGTGATGGCTATGGTTGGACAACCGGGGTCTTTGAATTTGGGAGGAGTGTTGGTCCTCAATATTGAGCTCACTTGTTCTGTGAGGAATGCCTTCTTGTGGATATTCAATCTCCTTTTCACCGTACATAGATCCTTCAAAATTTTAGCACAAGATGGGATTTGCTTGATAGCGTCGAGGAGTAGAATATTAATCTTCACCTGCTTAAACATTTCCAAGATATCAGTGTAATTAGCCACCTTGACAGGTGGCTTCAAACGACTCGGGAAAGGGGCAGGCATGGGAGGAATAAGCACACAATCATCAATTAATTTTTCTTTCTCAACAACCTCTCTTTCTTTATCTTCACTCACCTCACCCTTGTCGGCGTCAACCAAGATATCTTTTCCCTTTGGCAATGTGGTCTTGGGTGAGACCGTTGGCAAAATGATTTTGTCAATTTCTTTGCCACTACGGAGGGTGGTGACAGCTTTGAGTTGCTCGCAACTCTCTCTCGAAGGCTCCGATGACTCAACAACGTGTTGACCCCTAAGGTTCTCTTGTGGTTGAACGGGGAACTTCTCATTTTCTTGTTGAGATGCCCCTATGGAGTTTGTCAACTTTGTGAGTTGGGCTCTTATATCATTGATGGTTGTGGCATTTTGGTTATTGATGGCGGTTTGGCTTTGAATGAAGGAATGGAACATATCCCCCAAATTCCTTTTGTGAGGAGGTTGGTATGTGGATGGATTGGATGGTCCTTGAGAAAAACTTTGTGAAGGTGGACTTGGAGAAAAATTTTGTGGTGGCGGGTTTGTCGAATACCCTTGCGGATTAGTCCGGGGGTATTGGGAGCTAGACGGTTGCCCTTGGCCTTGATATTGATTTTGGTATTGACCTTGCTTAGGAGGCATATGAGGTGTATGTGCATTTGAACCATGAGGAGTGAGATTCTCATTTTTCCAACTAAAATTAAGGTGATTGCTCCAACCCGGATTATACGTGTTTGAGTGAGGGGAGAATGATTGTCTTGTTTGGTTAAATGCATGAACTTGCTCGTGATATGCTTCCTTAAGCGCCGGAATGTTGAGGCACTCCGATGTGGAATGCTCCACATTCTCACATATTGAGCAAAACTACTCGGCCTTTGACACTTGTGACACCTCATGCCTCCTATTGACCTCAAGACTCTCAACCTTCCTAGATAATTTGGCAATTTTTGAAAGTAAGTCCTCCCATTCACTCAAGTCATAAATCCCTCCCCTATGAGTTTGGCTGCTCCCTTGAGGAGAAGATCTTGGTACATCGGTGGGATTTGTAATGTCCCATGACTGTGCATTTTTTGCTAATGCATCAAAATAATCTAAGGCCTCATCGGGGTCTTTACTCAAAAACTCCCCATTGCACATCATATCAATAAACTGTCGATGGCCTGGTGTGATTCCTTCATAGAAGAAACTCACCATTTGCCATGGTTCAAAGCCATGGTGTGGAATGGACTGTAGCAAATCCTTATATCGTTCCCAGCAGTGATAGAATTGTTCATTGGGCAGCTCAGAAAAGTTGTGAATTTGTTTCTTTAGGGTGGTGGTTTTATGCACCGGAAAAAACTTGTTCAAAAGCACGGAAATCATTTGGCCCCAAGATGTCACGGTCCGGGGTCTCAAGGAATGAAGCCACATTTTTGCCTTATCACTCAAGGAAAATGGGAACAATTTTATTATTGCTATCTCTTTCATATTGTGATTGGGGAGAAAGGTTGCAACTATTTCCTCAAAATCCCTTATATGAAAATAGGGGCTCTCATTCTCAATTTCGTGGAAAGTAGGAAGCAATTGTAACATCCCTGGTTTAACTATGAAGAGATGAGCCTGGACCGGAAGATGGATGCATGAAGGTGTGGTGGTACGGGTTGGTTGAAGGAATTCCCGCATTGACCTCGTCGGAGGATCAATTTGGATATTGTTCCCTTCATTTCTAGGAGGGGGAAATGCATTCGTGGATTGGGTATTCTAGGTTCTGGTCCTCCCCCACCCTTTTGCATGTTCGGGTTGGCATCCACATTTTCAAAATTACCACCCACATCCTCAGGTGGGTCTTGATCAAGATTCATGTTGGGGCCAAGGGGTTGCCTAACTAACCAATTTTAGTTGTCCCTTCCCCACATGCAACAAAATATCTACAAATGAAATTATACACAAACAAGAATATATACACGAGACAACGTACCTCAGCCCGTGATGAAGATCACGGGACTTACCTCTGTCGTCCGGAAATCACCTTCTTAGTTTGACACTTGCCTTCCCCGGCAACGGCGCCAAAAATGCTTGGTGTTTTTCCTTGTTATCCCTAACCCCTAAATATCATCCCTCAAAATGTATTGTATATGGATGGAGGGGAGTGCCCTTTGAGTAGTGTCAAAAGAAAGGGCAAGGAGATAGGAAAATGGGATGGTGAAAATGTGTTATGTGTATGAACAAAAATGCTCCCCAAGCGCAAGGAGACTTTTGTGGGTCGTGTTTTACTTGGAGGTACTTGAAGGTCGTTTCCACAGGGAAGAATGTAAACCAAGGGGAAGGTGATTTTAGGGTGAAAGAAAGTGTAAAATCTTTTGTTGTTGAAAGTTGTTTGGTGAAGTGTGCTTTGGTGAAAATGAAATAAGAAACAAACATTGGTAAACCCAAAAGGTCACTCCAATAGGAATGCCATCTCAACTCGAATCCCTCCTCCAATAGAGTATAATTGAATGATTGATTCGTGTGAAGCTAAGGATAAGAAGGGTGAGTATCTAAGCATAAACCGTGACTAGGCCTACGGAATATCAAAGACTCACCAATTTATCCACCCTCAACCAAGTCAAACCGAACCATTGAACTCTGAAAGAAGGGAGGAGAATGAGTTGAAATGGCACACCCAAGTGGAGGTTCCCCTTGGTTTTGCCAACTAAAGGATTTTAGCTACTCATACTTGAGATGAAATTAACAATGTAATGAGAATGCATTGCAAATGAATGAAATTATTGAGTAACTAAATGCACACAAACATAAGCTATAAGTGAAAGCAATGAATACTCATTTTAAAAGTAAGAAAAAGAAGAACTTTGATGCATTGATGGTAAAAGCTTTAAAAGAGAATTAAACTTTCAATGAACTTGTAGGAACTAGCATTAATGACATTCAATGAAGCTCTAAAGATTCTTACAGGAGATTACAAGACAATGTATTGAAGAAAATGTAAAAATCTCAATTTATCTCTCTAGAACACTATTCATCATCTTCTACCCAGACTCTCTTTCTCTATTTCTATCTCTCTCCCTGTAACCAATGCTGAAGAAGAATCCCTGGAGTCCTCTTTCCCCCCAAAACATCCCTAGTGTCCTCTGGCCAGCTGAGTGATGTGATCTCCATCCATACGGGTCAAGAGGGATGGGTTGGACAGGGTGGTGCAGAGCTAGCCTGCACACCCAGCTCCATTCTTCTTCTCTCTCCTCATTTATCACTCAAGCTTCAAAAGTCAAATGGAGGGTGGTACAATGTGCTGGAGGAATCAGAGACAAGTGGGAGAGTGATTGGTGGGTCTCTCAAAAACGGCGGACCTGAGTTGCAGAGATTTGGGGCAGGGATAGCAGACCGTACTGGTACGCGGTACCGGTACCCCGAACTCCAGAGGCAGGACCGTACCGGTACTGCGTACCGGTACGCTATGTTCCAGTGGCCAAACCGTACCGGTACGCTTCTGCTGCTTTGTCTGATTTTTCTGATTTCTTCACTCCTGAGCCATTCTTTAGCCACACTTTCATCCTCATTCACCTCAACTCATTTGGGAAGGCTTTAAGAAGCCTCATTTAGCGCTTTTTTTTCCTGCAAACATCAAAAATCTTCGTTAAGAACTACAATAATACAACTCCAATCATTTAACCCCCAGAAGCAATTGAAAATAGGATGATTAGCACCTAAATTATGCAAAGTTTTGTGCTAATCACTTTCCTTGGTTCGCCAAGCTCAAGCCATCTTTCGTCAACTTTTTAGCTGAATTAAGCAAATACTTCGTCTCCCATTTCATAGGGGGACACCGACATCAGAAGTCAGTCACCTACTTGCTCACCATCAAGCAGGACCGGGATGAAAGTCTAAGAAGTTACCTCACTTGTTTTAACAAGGAGCCTCTCTAGATTGAGGAGTCGGACGACAAGGTTACCATGGTCGCCTTTATTACAGGATTGCGCTCGTTGAGTTTTATGTTCTCTGTCTTGAAAAAGCCACCATCAAACATGCCCGAGTTATTGTCTAGGGCACAAAAGTATATGAATACCGAGGATGTCACCAAATCCAGGCGAGGTGAGTCCTCCTACGAGGGTGAGAAAAGAAAGGACACTCGCGAAGACAAAAGAGAAGCAGAGAACAAGAGAAAGAGGACAGAGAGAGTCCCCGTCAAGGACCGCCTTGGTCCCGCACATTTGAGAGAGCAGTAAGCCTTTACGCCGCTCAACGCTTCGGTTGAACATATTCGGCTCCAAATACAAGATGATCCTACGGTATATTGGCCGGGGAAGATGAAGTCCACCCCGAACCGTAGGAACCCAAACAAGTAATATCGTTTTCATCGTGATCATGGCCACGAAATTGACGACTACTTTGAACTTAAAAAGCATATCAAGGAGCTCATACATCGTGACCAGTTGTAGCAGTATATTGTTGGCAGAGGACAGAACCCGACACCAGGCCAAAACCAGGATGACAAAGAGCGCCAGTAGCCCCTCAGAGAAATCCAGATGATCTCTAGAGGGTTAGGAGGAGGAGGTGACTCCAATTCTACTAGGAAGGCGCATGCCAGGAGAGCCAAACAAGTAGAGTTAGATGACCCTCGCCTGACGAAGATGCATCAGCACAGGGAATGAGAGGTCATCTCGTTCTCAAACAGGGACCTCGAGGGGATCCAATACCCCCACAATGACCCTTTAGTGTTAATCTTGATGGTAGTCAACTACCAGGTTAAGAGAATTCTGGTGGACAGCGACAGCTCTACCAACATCCTGTTTGCACCAGCCTATGATAGCCTCCATCTAGGTAGGGAGAGATTGCAACCCAATAGGAAACCCCTCATTGGATTTTTGGGTGAGAAGGTCTATTCCTTGGGTTCCATCACCCTGCTAGTCATAGCGGGGACAACATCAAGAAGCTCCACCATCATGGTGAAATTCATAGTGTTGGATTACCCTTTTGCCTACAACATCATCCTCGGATGCCCTGCACTAAATACCTTAAGGGCAGTGTCGTTCACCTACCATTTTCTCCTTTGTTTCCCAACCCCCAGTGAGATTGGAGAAATCAGAGGAGACCAAGTCGCCACCAGAGAATGTTATGTGGCCTATTTGAGGGTCAGGAAGCCTCAAGAGACCCTTCAAGTGGAAGTGCTTGACCTTAGGGATGATAGCACGTTGGAAAGGGGAGAGCCAGCAGAGGAACTCGATCCGGTAGAGTTGGACGAGAATCTTCCAAGAAGGAGAATCTATATTGGCTCCTCGCTTTTGCGGGAGCAAGCCGTCCACCTCGTTGACTTCCTTAGACAGAACATGGACATTTTCGCCTGGTCCCATGAAGATCTGGGAGGGCATCGATCTTGAGGTGGCCACCGATTGGCTAAATGTGGATCCAAAGTACAAGTCTGTCTGCCAAAAATTGAGAAGCATAGGAACCGAGAGAGCCCAGACCATGGAGAAAGAGGTGAGGAAGCTGCTTGCAAATGGGTCAGTAAGGGAGGTAGCCTATCCGGTTTGGCTATGGTGATGAAAGCCAACGAAAAATGGCGCCTTTGCGTAGACTTCACCGAACTTAACAAAGCCTATCCGAAAGACAGCTACCCCCTGCTAGGCATCGACATCCTTATTGATGCTACTGCTGGACATGAGTTGCTCAGCTATGTGGATGCTTATTCTGGGTACAACCAGATTAGTATGTTTCCACCTAATCAAGAGCAAACTTCTTTTATCACCCCAAATGGAACCTACTATTATAGGGTCATACCTTTCGGACTCAAGAATGCCGGAACCACATAGTAGTGCCTCATGAACAAGATGTTCGAGGCACAGATCGGGAAGACAATGGAGATCTATGTGGACGATATGTTGGTGAAGAGCTTGGCTACGACAGACCATGTAGCACACATGTAGGAGACTTTTGACATCCTGAGAAACTACCGAATGAAGCTAAATCCTGAAAAGTGCGCCTTCGACGTTAGCTTAGGGAAGTTGCTAGGCTTCATAGTTAACAAAAGGGGCATTGAGACTAATCCAGACAAGATTAGAGCTATGCTGGAGATGAGATCCCCAACTTATGTGAAGGAAGTCCAACGACTTAACGGAAGGATAGCAACCCTCAGTAGGTTTGTCTCAAAATCAGTAGATAAATGCTTACCCTTCTTTAAAATTATTCGCAAGTCTTTTCAGTGGGGGCCGGATGCAGATGAAGATTTTCAAAAGTTAAAGGCCTACCTTATTACACCCCTTTACTCTCCCATGCCGTACCAGAAAAGACCCTATATCTCTACCTCTCCTCCTCGCGCCTCTGTCGTGACCTCTGTCCTAGTCAGGGAGGAAGGAGGAGTCCAAAAGCCTGTTTATTATGTAAGCAGGTAGAGGTGTTCATCCTACCCTACGGGTAGGAAATATAGGCTTCCATCTTCCTACCCGATACTTTGCGAAAGAATTTTTTCTTGGCCTACCCTAGCCGATCAGGTGTGGTATTCCTACTCGACTTCCTACCCGATTAATCGGGTAGGAAGTCGGGTAAACACTTTTGTAGCTATTATTTTTAGGATCATTTTAACAATTCAATTAAATAACATGCACCAATTTAACAACACAATAAATCAATAACACTAAAATCTAAAAAAACTACAACAACAATTACAATAAAACACAAGAAAGCATGAACATCAAACTATCATAATTGTTACACAAATACAATAACAATTATTTTAAGTTTAAACCATATGAAACACATTGAAATCATAACTGCTCCAATAGATCACCAGTTCACCACAAATCATGTAACCTACACAAAAAACAAGTTCATGTTTTAACAACTCAAACATCCACAACAATAACAATGTCATAATATAAATTATACCACACAAATACTCTTATAATTATTAAAAAAAATATAAAAAAGTTAATTATATTTTTTGCGGGTAGGGTAGGGTAGGAATGCGAAAATTGATGGATATTCCGCATTCCTACCCGATTTTTGCGGCTAGGGTCGGGTAGGGTAGGGTAGGGTTGGGTAGGGTAGGAAATTGCGGTCAATCGCAAAATTTGAACACCCCTATAAGCAGGGCATATCGAGGAGCAGATGTGAGGTACTCTGAACTGGAGAAGTTGACCCTCACACTTGTCACCACTGCTAGGCACCTACGCCACAATTTTTAGAGCCACATCATCGTGGTTACCATAGATCAGCCAATCAGAGGAATCTTGGGAAATCCAGATGTGTCTAGGTGACTCCTTAAATGGGTCGTCGAGTTAAGTGAGTTTGACGTGTAGTGACTGGATCCGAAATGTGTACACCCAAGTACAGGCGGTCAAGCTGTAGTAATAATCCGGTTTGAGTCCGGAGTCGAATCCACAGGGAGCTGTTGTTAGTGTTTCAAAGTAAGCAGTGGTGGAGACCAGTTGGTTGTATCCTTTGAGATTTGAAATTGTGGTGTTCAAGATTCTTTTTGGACAGAATATAAGATTCTTTCCAAGAGAGTTTTCTACACAAAATGTGAGATAGACTTTAATATAAAAGAGTCACTCTTTAGTTCAAGGATCTGGACATGTAGTTAATTATCCGGTTTGTTATACTTGTGCGTGATAACTCAATTAACCCCCGTGTCAACAGCAGGTTAATCGGAAGATAAAGGTGGATTATGAGAATTAAGTACATGATTCCGATGTCTTTCTAGAAGTTTACAAGAATTGTCTGTGCCGAGACTTAACCCGTCTACAAACAAGCAAGTGTTTCTACAAGACATCCAATCACGACATTAATATTCCATTTTCATTCTTTAATTTAAGCACAATAATGGTGAAGATTGAAGGGTAGTCATGAAGATCTAGCCGGGGTACTTGCCTTGAACCAACGAGTCTTTCTATACAAGAGTTATCTATGTTATAGAAAGAACTCTTGGTTATACAAAGTACTTTAGCTTTGCTAGATGCAATCAATCTTTCAATAAGCATGGGGAATATAAAGCATTAAGCATAATCGAAATTACACAAATATAACATCCGGATAATTTATAAATACCCTTCTCCTCTTACTAAAGAGTGAATGAGAAACTACTCACTCTTCATGGCTTTAGTAAAGCTAGAAAATTGAGTGATGCTCATTCCTCCAAGTAAAGGGATCACAAAGCAAAACACACTAAACAGAGAGCCGATCTTCGACAAAGAATGAGTGAATCACGTTCCACCCTTCACGGCTTTGGCGAAGCTCTAGAAAAGTGGAAGAGTTTCACTCCTCTAAGGGAAGAAAGAAGCTCAAGCAATGGAAGTGAATGAAACACAAATTAAAAGTAGAAGAAAAGTAGTCACTTTTGGAGGGTGATCCACAACCAAAAGTAATCTATTTTTCTTCTAGACATGAAATTAAAAGAGACAAACTACAATAAAATAAGGCAATACTTCAATTAGAAGAAAGCAACAATACAAGAAAATAACAATACAAGAAAGCAACAATACAAGAAAGCAACAATTACTTTTGGAGGGTTTTCCACAACCAAAGAGATCTAGAAAAATTTTGATGTTCTTTACAAGCCACAAAGGGGTGGTATTTATAGGCAACCAAAAGATAGCCTTTACAAGGGATGACATTCACAAACCCCAAAGATGCCATTCACAAGCCCAAGGGATGACATTCACAAGGTTCCAAAAGTTATCATTCACAAGGTTCCAAAAGTTGTCATTCACAAACTTCCAAAAGTTGTCATTCACAAGCTTCCAAAAGTTGTCATTCACAAACTTCCAAAAGTTGTCATTCACAAACCTCCAAAAGATGACATTTGGATTACTTTAATCTCTCTTTGTTTAGAGCTTTAATAATTTTCATCCTAGAATTTGTAGCTTTGTCACAATTGGCTCCCCGGTAGTTTATAGTTTTGACGCATAAAACCCTAAAAAGAACAACAATTAATGCATTATCCCTAATTCACATACTAACCCTAATAGGTCAATTTTGATTAGTTTAACTTTGTTTTACTAACACAATTGACCTATTAACTTAATTAATTCATGCATTAATTAGGATATCATGTAGTACTAGCCAAGAGCAGCCATAAAAGCGCGAACAATTGTGAGTTTTGTGGCCGAATCTACACCATTAGAAGGAGATTCCCAGGAAAGAGTGTCCTCCACCCCTGCACTCACCTACCTAGTACACAACGTCTCAACTCCCTATGAGGCAAGCCCATGCGCCACCCCCAGATAATATGGTGCCTTGGAGGCAACTTCCCACTCCCCTGGAGTCCAGGCTCCCGAGCCAAAGGTGCATAGTTCCTTAGCATCTACTCCTCTAGAGTCCTCAACACCCTCGTCTCCTATACCTCTGCCTGCCACGTTCTTGCCTGAGTGCCCTGCCATGACTAAGTAGTCACCTCCCACTCACATAGTAGCATGCTAGAAGCTATATGTGGATGGATCCTCTACTAGCGAGGGCAGTGGAGAAAGGCTAGTGTTTATCAATCCCCATGACATTCCACTCAAATATGTCTTATCCCTCCACTTTGCGGCATCAAACAATCAGGCAGAATACGAGACTCTCATATCAGGCTTGAAGCTCGCAATTGAGATAGAGACCCTCTGTCTCACAGTTTATAGTGATTCCCAGTTGATTGTCAACCAGGTAAAGGGAGACTTTAAAGCAAATGAGGAAATGATGCAAGAATACCTGTCAGTGGTCCAAGCTTTGTAGAAAAAGTTCGATCACTTCCAAATTTAGCATGTGCCTAGGGAGGATAACGCCATAGCAGACGCACTCACCAAGTTTGCATCCGCAAACATACTAATGGGCCCTTCACTCACAGGTCACCAGTTCGAGCCATGTAGGCTCAGAGTAGAGGAGGACAACATCAACGGTACATCCTCCGAGGCTAATTGGATGACACCTATCTGAGTTTATCTAGAGGGAGGCGCTCTCCCAGAGAATCTAGTGGAAGTTAAGAAATTGAGACTTAGAGTGTCTAGGTACGTCATCTTGCGTGACACCTTTTACAAGAGAAGTTACTCACTACCCCTACTCCGCTGCCTCACTCCCGAGGAGTCCGATTATGCTATGAGAAAAATTCATGAGGGAATATGTGGAAACCACTTAGGAGGCCGTGCACTGGCTCACAAGGCGGTGAGACAAGGCGACTACTGGCCTAGCATGATTAAAGACGCCCGTGAATTCGTAAAAAAAGTGCGACAAGTGCCGACGTTTCGCGATAGTGCCAAAGCAACCACCAGCTCACCACAATCATGAGCCCTTGGCCCTTCTCTACGTGGGGAATTGACATCTTAGGCCCCCTAATCATGAGTCGGAGCCAGTGCAAATTTGTGGTAGTAGCCATTGACTACTTCACAAAGTGGACAGAAGCTGAATCCTTAGCCAGAATAACGAACCAGAAAGTGAAGGATTTCATCTGGAAAAACATAGTATGTCGTTTTGGAGTACCTTATGCAATAGTAGGTGACAATGCTAAGTAGTTTGACAACAAACTCCTTAATGGCTTCTGTGCAGATCTACAGATCAAGCAACCCCACTTCAGCCCAGTGCATCTGCTGGCGAACGGGTAGGGCGAAGGTCATTATCAGAACAATCCTTTGTAACCTAAAGATCAGACTAGAAAGCGCCAAAGGGCGGTGGGTGGATAAGCTCCCAGGAGTACTATGGGCTTACCGAACAACCCCAAGAAGCCCTACGGGTGAGACCCCATTCTCCTTAGCCTATGGGACAGAGGCAGTCATACCAATCGAGATTGGGGTACACTCCTTAGAGTCCAATACCATGACCTTATCACTAATGAAGAAGACCTTCGCATCAACCTTAACTTGGTAGAGGAGGAGAGGGAGATGACTATGCTCAGAAATGCGGAGTACAAGCGTCACATGACAAAGTACTACAATTCAAGGGTGAAGCCTCGCTCCTTCTTGTCTAGGGACCTAGTCCTCAAAAAATTCATCCTATCTACCAAGGACTCTCCAGAAGGGAAGTTAGGCCCTAATTAGGAAGGACTTTACATGGTGACAAAAACTATAAGGCCAGACACCTACAGAATACAGAACTCTGAAGGAAAAGTCTTAGCCCATCCATGAAACGCTGAACAGCTGAAGAAGTATTATCAATAGCGGGGTACAAGCTAGTAACTATCATTTTATTTGTCCTTTGTCGCTTCAGTCAATTTCTTTTGTTATCTGTTACTTTAAATTATGAAATAAAACTTTGCAAGAGTTATTTTGTCTAGAACTATCCTTCATTCCATAAAAGTTTGTAAACAAATTACAAAAGACAGAACATGACCTAACAACAAAAAGGTAGACAAAAAGATAAAATTCATCATACTCCCGACATCACTCGCTGCTCCCCGATCCACTCTCATCAAAACTCCCTGTCACCATCAGTCTCTGGTGCCTCATAGGGGACAAACCTGGAAAAATCAATAGTAGGGAAAGTTGATGAGGTCTTTCCCCTAAACTCCTCATTGTCGTCAATGAAGACACCTGCAACGGCTCTCTCAGCAGCCTCCCTCCTCCTGTCTATCTCAATAGAATGAGCCTCTGCTCTAGTGGCTCTCTCACGAGCTACTCACAGGTCAGCCTCTGCCACGTCAGCCTTCTTCCGAGTTGTCTGTAGCTTGGCCTCAGCTCCTGCAGCCCTCTCGCGGGACACTCGCAGCTTTGACTTTGCTCTCGCGCAGACAGTCTCCCTATCAGCCTCCAGCTTCGTGGCACTCTCACGGGATGCCGAAAGCTCCGCCTCAAGAGGCGTAACTCTCTCATAAGCTAGCCTCAACTGTTCCTCAGCAATCTCTCATGTCTGTCTCTCTTCTACTAGAGCCCTTGATGTCTCACCAAACTTAATCGTCCTTGAAAAAATGCAGGAAAAGGCAGCAGCCATCTACAGGCATCCAAAAGACAGAATATAAAAAAGGAAACAAGTGCAGAAATCAAGGTGGAATTGAAAGAAAATATACCATAGCAAATCCCTCAATCGCAGTATCTATAATGCCCTATAGACCTTGAGAACTGACCTCTCTAATATCTGCGACTGTCACAAAGTTCTAAAGTTGCTCCTTGGCTAGATTCACATCCTACAACATGGACACCGAGTCACTACTAGAAACATGATAGCTACGTGGAGCTCCAGTCACTGTAGAGGACCGCACATGAGTCTCAACTCCTAAAGCAGAACCAGGGATAGCCTTAGCACTCGAAGGGGTCGCATGTTGAAAAGGAGTGGGGGCACCACCTGATCCTGCCTCCTGGGAAGAAACATGGTCATCAGACCTTGACCGTAAAGCACAGGATGCATCAGCCTTCGCCCTCTTGGGAGGAAAGGAAACGCCACCCAAGAAGCATGAAGAGCCTCCACCATTGCTCTATCAACAGTACTACCTGCAGAACTTCATGATAAGGAGAATTTACAGGCATTATCAAATTTATGGAAGTGATCAAATACCTTTCCTCTTCTGCCTAGGGGAGGCTCTAGAGTGACCTGACGTAGTCATAAGTGCTGCAAATTGCTTGGTGGGATGATCCTTCACAGCCTGGAGCCTACTCTCTTGCTCCACAGATAATACAGGCGAAGCTGCCAATGAACCAAACATGCAGTAAGTATGGGAGGGATATGACATTCAGGTATGAAAGTAAGGGAAAAACTCATACCTAGCTTGGTCTTTGAAAGGGTATCCCACCTCGAGGGCACTAAGTCACGGTCCTCCTCGGCAGCCCACTCACCTTCTACGAAGAAAAACCTGGACTTCCAACTATGATAGTTCGAGGGCAGTCCAGTGATCACCTTGCTCGATCTCGAAGCAAAGCGGTACCATCCCTGATGAGGAGTGAGATTATCCAAAAGCACATACGAAGTCAAGAACTCCTCAAAAGAGGGAGGAACGTCCTCGCCATGAACCTACCGCCACAGTGAGAAGAATGCCAAAACTACCCTCCAGCCATTCGGGGTCAACCTCCCCGGGATAAGCACAAGTGACCCAGAATCCGACAGATGGGCCCAGGTATGGGAAACCTCAATCCCGTCTCCAAGACATCGTCATAGAAAATGATCTATCTTGAGGAATTATAGCACGCGGGCTCGTCCTCCTCTGCCCGGCGGCACAGAACAACGGGAGGAATATGGAAGGAGGACACCATCCTAACAATGTCATTGTCGTAATCTGTCGAACTAAAAATAGAGGTTACCTTCGAGCCATCACTGCTAGCGGCACCCTTACCCCGCTGAGAAGCCTATCTTGCCATGTCTTTGTCAGAAAGGGTGTCTGTCAAAATTAGAGCCAATGTCAAGGAAATCCCAATATCAAGTAAATGCTAGAGCTACAGAAACGTCGAAGGGCAAGCAGAGTCGCCTCACCTTCACTAGCTCTCGCACCGATGCCCGCGTCCCTGACGCCACCTAGCTTGCGCTCGCCGTCGCCTAGCGCGTCACCGCCCGAGTTGTGCCCGCCATCGCCCAACGCGCCACTGCCGCCTGGCCTGCGCTCGTCGTCGCCCATCCCGTTGACGCCGACTAGCCTGCGCCTGCTGTCACCCAGCGCCTCGCTAGCGTCACCTGGCTTACGCCCCGCCGTCGCCTAGCACCTAGCGCCGCCTGGCATCGCCTCCTTCTGCACTGGCGCTGCCTCTTGCTCCCTTGGCGTCATTACCTCCTGTCTTGCTATCTTCGTTGCCCGCTGCACCGCCTTGGAACTTGCCTCTCTTCTCCCTCGCTGTGGTTTCCCCCAAAATACCGCTCTACCGTCCATAGAGCTCCTCTTCTCCGACCTCTTCCAACCTTTGATGGAAACTCCTAACTTTCAAGAGAAGGGCTTTTGAGTGAAAAAGGGGATGAAGTGGCTTAGGGTATAAATATTGACCTCTAAAGCCCTAGGGGTTATTCCCTAAAGGGGAAAAGGGTGTTTTATTGCCAAGGGATGGGGTTTCTTCGAGCCTAGCAGGAAACTCAACAAAGGGGAAGGTTGTCTACCAATGGTGAGTAAGAAAGTAAGCTCTGGGAAATGTGAAGAATGTCGTGTGAAGCAAGGTACCTGGTCCGCCTCAACAAGGAATACACTCATGCCCTCAAACTCCTGTCACCATAAGGGCTTGGGGCATGAGGGGCAAATGATGAGCTCAGATCTAGCTGGGTCCAAGCCCAATTCGGGGGTTAAGCCCAAATAATTTAAAAGATAGGTCTGATTGAACTCATAACCTCAGTCCAGTCCAAGATTCAAGAGACCCAGAAAGATCAACGCACGTGGGGAGCAATCATTGGGATAGCCACTGCTCGAAGATCATGTCAATCCTCAATTGTACATATCCTTAATTGTAGCTATCCTCCCTGAAAATCAATTGCCTGACCTTCATGTCACCGCTTCAACTAGAGCTCAGTGCCTATCTGTGTCTCACACACACCACACCTTGAACTTACTCTCTCTCTCTCTCTCACCTACTATTTTATTCTCTTATTAATAAAGTTCTCCGGCCACCGTTGCCGCCTTCAGTGGTTGGGTCACCTCGGTCCAACCACCCAATCTTTGTCTTTTACTATTAATTGTTCCATTAATTACCTTACATCACACACTCGACTAATTTTATTGTGCATAACCTATTTTGTGCATTATCAATTTATAATAACTTTTTCAAGTTGGTGTCTTCACAATTAATAACTTTTTCAAGTTAGTGTCTTTACGATCAACGTTGCTCAAGACTTGGGGGCAGGTAGAGTTTGCTAATGGCATACAGACTAAAAAGTTTTTGCGTTGCCAGAACTGCTTTTACCAGATATTGTGGAGGAATGCTATCAAGGGCTAACAGGAAAAACCCACTCTAAAAAATAACTACATCGACTGATTGCAGATTATGTGGGGCAAAACAGTGATTTATGTAACTGACAGTGGATTAACGTGATTAATGGGCTTGGAGTAATACGTGTTCAATTGTTTCATAACTTGTTAACAGTTAATCCCAACAGAAGCCATGCCTTTTTCTCGTTTTCACAACCAGAAGCAATAGAAAAACAAAGCTAATCAGTTTTACGAATTAAATCTGCAACAATCTCCTCGTGCATGTCACAGAAGTAGAATAATTTCTGTGCGTCTTGAATTTTCACTTTGCAAATGAACAAACAGGGAACATGCATCCGAGGATATCAAATACGCCACCATCTGGATAGCTATTCACAAGTACTTATTCCGTGATTCAAGGGAAAAAACGACTTCATTGCCTATGGGAAGAAAATTAAGCAACTGCAAAGTGCCATCTAAACAGTACCTAAATAGAAGAATTTATGCATTCTAATATTTATAAACAGTTCATGCATATGGATATCATCAAACTTGCATTTGTTAGAGACGGGACGCGTATTAAACATAATATATATGTAACCAAAGAGCTAGTTCAGGCTAGAGTTTACATTTTCCCTACAAACACAAATCCTCGGGGACTTCCAATACAGCCTACCATTTTGCTTGATACAACTGAAACTTCAAGAACAAGTAGTTATAAAGCTCAAAAAGATACAACAGCTTGTATAAAAAAAAAGCAATAAGACATGAGATGGCACCTCTACTCTTACCTACTTGGTTAGGCCACAACAGTCTTTGGCTTGACTCCAATTTTTCTCCAAGAGACATTGGGCAGTATCTGCTTTGTGTCAACACGATCCTTGAACTTGATGGCAAAGTTGAGCAATGAATCCAGAAGAGAGTCCGAAAGAAGGTGAGGCTCGAGTCCAAGCTCAATGAGTTTCGTGTGCTTCGCATTGTAGTAATGTTCCTCTGCCTCTACTCTTGGGTTGGGCACAGATATGGTTTTCACCTCAAGCCCAAGCTTCTCACCTGCCTTGGTAACAAGGGTGGCAAGTTCATTGACAGAAAACTGCTCAGTGAATTGATTAAAAACCCGAAACTCTCCAGGCTGTGCCGGGTTTGCAATGGCAAGCTCAACGCACTGAACCGTGTCTCTTATGTCCAGGTATCCCCTTGTCTGTATTTTCCAAACAGATTGCAATGGAATAAGACCAAGAGAAGGGAAAAAAAGGCAAAGGACTAGAGTGGACAGCAAAAATAAGATCAAACAAGCACATTCATTAGTAGGAGCATATCTATTGTCAAACTCGATTACCACATTACTGACATTGAATAGTTTACCCCAGGGGGATAACGGATTTGTGGTCAGGTTAAATTTCGACAGAATCAAGTCAATATATGTACAAGAGATGTCTAGGTGAGAGGAAGGTAACAGGTGCCCTACTAGGGTATCTGAACTTGGGCACATGCTCTATTGTGAAATAAATCTAGGAAGTTTTTATTTGGAGTATTGCCAACATAAATGCCCCAAAAGGTGATAAAATTTTTATCCACCAAGCATTCTATTAAAATTCAGAGGTGTGGTCAGTCAAATGATGGCAAGGGACGCAAACTAAGCAAGTTTGAGGTCATGTAGGATAACGATAACGTGAATCTAGGTTTATGACACCATTAACCTGGACCTCCCCAGTATTATGGTCATTTTCCAAGACTGAACTACATGTCAAGGCCATATGTCAACAGTAAGGAAGGCCCAGTTTTCCACATCAGATATGGCAATTTTGGCAAATCAGCAATTTTTTCACCAATAAGCAGGGATTCTGGATCCTTTCAGTATATCATACCACATCATAGAATAAAGAGGGGTGTGCTGCTTCCCTCTTCCCCCAGAAAAACAATTCAGGATACATTTCAAGTAACGCGATGAAGAGGGTGTTCTAATCACAGCTGTGCATCTTATCACAACTCTGGATCAATCATCTGCCTTTGTCATTCTAATTCTTAAATAGCAAATCAGTATACATTTCCTAGAGAAAAACTTGAAGGGATATTTTAGTAAAGGAAAAGCATTTTTGTTGAAATTGCATGCAAGTTGCTTTATTTACACCCTCAATTGACACCTGGAGAGGCATACAAAATAATTTCCTCACATAAAATCATTCTAGTTTAGGAAATGCCTCTTAAGTAACAAATGACTTCACTGGTGAAACACGTTAGTCAAGTATTTCAGTAAAGGAATCTTACCTGTCCCCCTTTACCATAGACGGTAAGTGGATGGCCAACTGAAGCTTGAACACAAAATCGATTCAAGGCAGTTCCAAATACTCCATCATAATCAAACCTGTTACAAAGCTCTTCATGCATAGCTGTCTCATCCGTCCTCAACCCATAGACCACTCCCTGGTTCAGATCAGTGGCTCTGATCCCCCAAGCCTTGCAAGTAAACGCAATATTATTTGAATCATGAACCTTACTCAAATGGTAAAAGGAACTTGCTTGCTTGGGATACGGCAAGGTATCTGTTCTTCCATTATGAGTAATTGTTATGTAACCCTCCTCAATGTCTATGTTTGGGGTCCCATATTCTCCCATGGTCCCAAGTTTCACTAGATGACACTCCTCCCTGAACTCCTTTATGGCAAAGAGAACATTAAGTGTTCCAATCACATTGTTGTGTTGGGTGAACACAGCTCTTGACCTGTCAATCATGGAGTAAGGGGCAGACCTCTGCTCTCCAAAATGAACGACAGCATCAGGTTCGAACGATTTGAAAGTCTCTGCTAAGAACTCAAAGTCACATATATCACCGATATACAGCTGGAGGGTTTTCCCCGTGAGAGATTTCCAACACCGTATGCGATTATGGATGGATGAGATGGGTGTAAGCGAGTCAAGTCCGAGTTGGTGGTCAAAAAGACGACGAACAAGGCTATCAACAATGGCAACTTCATAATTCTTGTTGGATAGGTGGAGGGCGGTAGCCCAACCACAGTAGCCATCACCACCGATAATCATGACCCGTTTTGCTTTGGATGCTTCACTAGAGATTTTGTGAGGGCCAGAACCAGGCTGCGACTTGGCTTCTTGACTCATAGAAACAGCTGTAGCATAAATGGTACCAAATCTATATGACCTCTTTCCTCCCGAAACAAATTTTTTCAATGGAAAGCTGGAAGTTCCTGATCTAAAAGATCCATGAAAGACAGTTGAGCTTCGGTTCAACGACATTGCATAAGGTTTGCTGCTGGAGGAGATATTCAAAGAACAAGAGGCAGGAAGCAACTGTGCCATACTAAACACTAGTTCACCCACCAATTATATCAATACCTACAAAAGGAGTATCGAAATAATCAGGTTAACATTCAAGGTCTCATGTTAATTCAGTGAATAAGTACAGAATAATAGAATAATGTAGAAACAGTGATTTAATTCTTTTAAGTAGCAATTATAACCACAGAAAGGAAATTGAAAATCTCATGTTCTGCTCAAGCAGACAATCAATACATGTTTCTTCAGATCAGAAAGAATTTCACAAAACTACCCAAATCATGCAAGAGAAAAGCTAACATCATTTTTATTAGAGTTCTTACTTTGTATTATTAATAGTGTAGGGTAATAATGTAATTACTCATAATATCAATTTATTATAAATAAGAGAGTGTAGGACAACATAACCTACACAACATATTATTCTCTTTCTCTTCTCCTTTCCTCTTGCTCTTCTTCTTTCTAACAAAGCCTAATACCGCATCTATTTTAACTTGGTATCCGAGCAAATTAATTAGAGTTTACATCTATCCCTATATCTCTTCTTTTTTTTCCCCCCCTTGTTTTTGGTGTCTTTCTCTTTACAAAAACCAAGAATAGAAGCTCCCAAACAGTGTTGTGATTGTGTTGATGTGAACATGAAGCTCGGAATGAGTGATATCAGAGCTTCGTAATGGTGGTTGATGACGGTGGAGTGCACAACAGAGACAGCTGGTGAGTATGTTGTAGATTTTTTATTGTTGTTTTATTTTGGTTAGCGAAATCAAATTTTGGGTTGTCATTGTCGTCACAGTCGCCGGAATCAGGCGAAGGTGTTGTCCATTGCTTGTGGACGCTGTTGTCCTTTTTTTCTCATGACAGGGCCTTTATCAGTTCTACTCTTTCTCAGTATTGGATGTTGCTGGCTGTAGATGTTGTGTGTGGATCACTGGTGTGATGATTGTTTGATGCGATCACCGTTGATTGTGCATAGTGATGTGCTAGGGTTTTTCTCTGCTCTTTTGTCAAAGAAGAAGACAGCTTCTTGGGTCCGACTTACAACCGCGGATAGGGTTCAGTTCACGAGTATTTTAAGCCCATCACTTATTTTGCAATTCAAGGCCCAAATTCAAGCCCACTGTGTTGGAGCCCAACCCAGATCAAACCCAAAATCCAATATTTAAATCCAAAAACTTGGCCCGCTGGTTCACACTTAGACCGGCTCAGATCTCTTCAAACCACACCGGTTCGCAATCTTTTACCTTTATTTTAGACCGGTTCTTTCCGGTTCTGATAACTTCTCCTCCAGTTCCTTTTTTTTTCTTCTTCTTTTCTAGGCTGATCCATTTCCAGACAGTATTCCAACACCAGTTCCCTGTGTTTTTGGCGTTGGTTCAGTGAGAACCAATCTAGTACAATATACTCCTGTGCCAGTTCAGTAAGGTTTATCCCAGTTCAGTACTTTCCAGCGCCAGTTCAGTATAGTTTATAGTTTAGTCCAGCTCAGTGTTTTTCTGCAGTGGTACAATTTATTCCGGCACTGGTGACTGGTAAGTGTGTCTTTAACACCGGTTCATTGACATCTAGTTCAGTCCAAGGCTACTCTTCTTGTTTCTTGCTACTTGTGAATCATTTTTTTTTTTCAGTTCAACCCTGCATAATTAATTGTGGGTCTCTCCATGGAGACTTTGCGTGATGGACATGGTGGTTGTTCTAGTCGTGGTAATCGTTCTACATGGAAGTGTACATATTGTGGTGGCAAAAGACATATAGAGAATAATTGTTAGGAAATTTGGATGACCAACATATACTAATCTAGATTATGACGATACTTCGGGTTCTCTGGTGCATCAAACTTCTATCGATGGTCTAGTTGTATCTCTTCTTAGCTTCATCAACTCATCCAACAACTATCTTCATTTTTTCCATCTATCTACTCCTACCACTCTTCTTCCAAATGGAGGTAACTCTGCATGTATGATTACTCAATTTTTTTTGTCATCTTGGATTATTGATTCAGGAGTTGGTAATCATAAAATTGCTATTTCTCCTTATTTTCTAATTTCGTTCATCTAATTCACATATTGTGTTAGCTGATGGTTCCTTTCGACTAATAAATGGGACTAGCGATCTCTGTCCTACTCCATCTATGCTACATTATCTTCTAGTTTGTTCCTAATTTTTCCTTAACTTGTTATTTGTGAGTCTAGTAACTAAGTGTTTATAGTGTCCACTAACCTTCATCCCATCTTTTTGTGTTTTTCAGGACCTCAAAACGAGAAGGTGATTTGGTTTGGAGCATGAGAGTAATGACATTTACTACTTAGATCCTGGTGGTTCTGTTCCTGCCCTGATTACTACTTTGTCTCCTTTTCAGTGGTATTTCTGTCTGAGTAATCCCTCCTTAAAAAAGTTGCGTCAAGTTATCCTTGGTTTAAGTTCTTCTTCAGTGTTAGAATGTGAGGCTTGTCAACTAGGCAAGCATCACCGTAGTTCCTCTCCTCCTAGTTCTTCAAATCGTTAGTCTAGTTTGTTTCATGTTGTTCATACAGATATTTGGGGTCCTACGAGTTAAAAGTATTTCTAGTTTTTAGTACTTTGTAATCTTGGTTGATAATTTCTCTTGTACAACTTGGTTAGTTCTTATAAAAGACCGATTTGAATTGCCTAAGATCTTTACCACCTTTAACAATGAAATTCTGATTCAGTTTTATATACAAATTAAAAATCCTCGGTCTAACAATGCACTTAAGTATACTTAATCATTTATAAAAACATTTTATGCTAACGTGGCATTATCCATCAAACCACTTGTCCATGTATCTCCCAATAAAATAGTATTGTTAAACATAAACATCGTCATTTGTTGGATGTTCCCTGCACCTTAATGTTTAACATGATGTGCCACAACCTAAGGATCTAAATCTCGTGTCGAAACGTTCGAAACGTTTCGGAATTTCAACACTCCGACACGAAACAGTGGTTGAATCACAAGATTCCAGGGTTTCGGTCGAAACGGCAATGTTTCGGACCGTAACGGTCGAAACAGCACCGTTTCGACGAAACATTGCACATGTTTCGGTTCACTCAAGGCCAAAAGAAAAGAGAGAGAGGCTTAGTCAAAAAGGGCAGAAAGCAGATTCGTTCACACCAAGCCAAAAAAAAAAAAGGCAGAAAGCAGATTCTTCTCAGAAATCACATGTATGTCGGTCTTTCAAGCCAAAAAAAGAAAATACCAGAGAAGAGGCAGACAAAGGTACCAGACCAGAACCAAAAATTGAAGGAGAAGCTACTGTAACTTACCTCATTGACTCCAGATTTGAGCAGATCCACGCCGATCTAGGGCTTCGGAGTTGTCCAGTCTTCATCGCTACGACCACGAGCTACCCAAGGTTCCACAGGTATGTTCTTCTCTTCGTCTTCTTCTCTCTCTCTCTCTCTCTCTCTCTCGTTCTCTCTCTGGCAACGGCATCGCGATCGCGATCGCTATCGCCTTCGGCAGACGCCTCTCGCCTCTCGCCTTCTCTCTTCTTCTGTCGTTGCTGTGTGGTCGACTGTGCAGGTGTTTAGGTTTTATATATATATATATTTTTTTTTGTTATAACTAAGAACAATTACATTTACTACCCCATTATAATTTCATTTAATTCCTGCTGCATCTGCCTTTTATAATTTGTTTGTTATAAGTATTAATAATTATATTTAATACCCTACTGTAATTATATTTAATACTCAATGTAATTATATTTAATATCTACTATAATTACATTTAATACCTCTTGCTGTACATTTACTGCCGTAGGTCTTCTGCCTTTTTTTTTTTTTTCTTTATAAGTTTAAATAATTACATTTAATACCCTAATGTAATTATATTTAATACTCATTGTAATTATATTTAATACCCTACTGTAATTATATTTAATACTCAATGTAATTATATTTAATACCTACTATAATTACATTTAATACCTCTTGTTGTACATTTAATTCCCCACTGCCTTAGGTCTTCTGCCTTTTTTTTTTTTTCTTTATAAGTTTAAATAATTACATTTAATACCCTAATGTAATTATATTTAATACTCATTGTAATTACATTTAATACCCACTGTAATTATATTTAATATCTCATAACAATTACATTTAATACCCACTATAATTACATTTAATTTTTAAGTATACATAAAAATTTAATTTGATATCCTTCATTGTTAGTATTATAATAAAATAGTACTATTAATTGGATAATATTTTAATTTAAAAGTGTTATACATGTCATATTTAATTTGTAGAATGAATATAGTGTGTTACATAATGTAATGACATTTATTGTAGATATGACATCAAAGGGGAAGAATGTGGTTACTGAATCATCCCAGAAAAAGAAAAAAGAACGTGATATTGGATGGAACTACGGCGAATGAATTGGGGATAATCGACAACATGTAATGTGTAATTTTTGCCATAAAAAAATGATGGGTGGCGGTGTGTCACGGTTAAAGCAACACTTGGCAGGCGGTTATAATAATGTGGAACAATGTGATAAGTGTCCTATTGAAATTACGAGAGCTATGAGGGATTACTTGAATCGCAACAAGACTGAAAATGCGGAAGTGACTGATGAACGGAGAAAAATGAGACAAAATTTAATTGGTGGATCGAGGCGGAAGAGTGGTATCGAAATTTATTCTTCCGATGAGGATTCAGATGATGATATGGATATAGAATATAGAGCTGATATTGAGTATGCAAAACAACAATCTATTCGTGATATACATATGGCCGAGTAGGGCTTTAGAGGAGGAAGTTCTAGACCATCTATCCAAAAAGGTGGTACATCTAGGGGTTTGATGCGGTCACATAGTGTGAAGGAATCTTGGGATAAATTTTCAAGAAAATCACAAAAGTTGATGCGCAAAGAAAAAGAACTCCCGATAGAAGAGATGGATCCTTCAATGTATCGGAATAGGGAAGTGAAGCAAGCCAAGCTAACTCATATGTGGAATCCCAAAAAGTGGGCGAAGTCGGCAAAACATGCTATTGCAAAATTTTTCATTTATGAGAATATTCCGCCAAGCAAAGCTCAAGGTCATTTTTACCAATTAATGATTGATGAAATTGCTTTAGCTGGAGTGGGTGTGAAAGGCCCAACCCCATATGAGATTGGCGGACCATTACTAGATAATGAGATAGATGAGCTTAAAGAGTACATTGACCAGTTCAAAAAGAAGTGGGAGATTTATGGAGTGACAATCATGTGTGATGGATGGACATCCACCACAAGATTATCTATCATTAACTTCTTGATATATTGTGATGGAAAAGTTGTTTTCCACAAGTCAATTGATAGTTCTGGCTATGACAAGGATGCTAACTATATTTTGGGGTTAATGGATGCTGCTGTTGAGGAGATTGGGGAGAAATATGTGGTTCAGATTATTACAGACAATGGCGGTGCGTACAAAAAAGCTGGTGAAATGTTGATGGAAAGAAGACCGCACTTATATTGGACTCCTTGTGCTTCCCACTCTCTGGATTTGATTTTGCATGATTTTTCCAAGATTGAAACAGTTCAAAATGTGTTAGAGCAAGCTAAAAGAGTGACCAATTTTATCTATAATCATAATAGAGTCTTGGATATAATGAGAACATTTTGTTCGGGGGAATTGATTCGGCCAGGGCAAACAAGATTTGCCACTAATTATATTGCCCTACAAAGTATTTTGGAACAGAAAAATGGCTTGCAAAGGATGTTTACTTCAGAAGATTGGTCTAGGACTGCAGCAGCAAAGGATCCAGTTGGAAAGCGAGTTCATGGGACGATTCTAAATCCTAAGTTTTGGGAGAATGCCAAAAATGTGTTGAACATGCATACACCTATTGCAAGAGTTCTAAGAATGGTAGATGAGGAAAGAAAAGCAACAATGCCATATGTATATGAAGCAATGAAACGAGCAAGACAAACTGTCAAAGATGCGGCTCCTAAATCGTGCAAAAAATATCTTGACATCATTGACGCTCGATGGAAAAAACAAATCATTCAACATATTCATATGGCAGGTAAACTTAATGTTTACCAATATATATCTTTATTATTGATAAGTGTTATCATTTTTTATGTTATCATTTATAAGTGTTATCATTATTTATATTATACAGCTTATTACTTGAACCTCACATGCCATTATGAAGAAGATGTTGGTGTGTTAGAAAGTTTGTTGGGTTCGCTTCGGATCGTTGTGTCGAGATTAGAGACAAATCCAAACAGCGCTGCTGAAGCACTTGTAGAGGTAATACTTTAGTATTTCAATCTCAGTTTATAAATGTGCTAAATTAAATATATAACATCAACATATACATGATATTTAGGTAAAAATATTTCGGGAGGCTATGTATTGTTTTGCTGACCAAGCTGCAATTAGAGGAAGAACAAAAAGTGATCCAGGTAATTAAGTAGATTATTTACACACTTATATTTTGTTCTCATGATTTTATATTTATATTTTTCTTTAAGGTTTTAATATGTTTCTTATTATTATGCAGCTGAATAGTGGTTTATGTATGACACTGATGCTCCAAATTTGAGAAGGATTGCTATGAGAATATTGTCGCAAACAGCCTCATCTAGTGGTTGTGAGAGAAATTGGAGCACATTTGCTCACATTCATACTAAAGTGCGGAATCGACTTAATTATCAAAAGTTAGAAAGGCTGGTGTTTGCACAATATAACATGAGGTTGAAGTTAAAACACCTTATGAAGGACAAAAAAGGGTATGAATTCAGACCTATAGACTTAACCACTGTTTTTTAGGAAGACGAAGGTATTTCTAAGTGGTTAGATGATCCTGGTGATGCACTTTTAGATGAACTTGATGATGATGGGCAAGCAACAAGACCAAACACTTTTCTGGCAACGTGGGCAAATCGTTTTTCCGATGACGATGGAGGTGTAGGCCTAAGTCAAGGTGTTGTGCCACCACGAAAATCAAGATCCAAAATAAGTAGAGAAGGATCAAGTAAAGCAATGGATGATGAAGAGTTTGACAGACTAATGAGAGGTCCACCAAGACGTAAGCAACCTATCACTGTCAGTAGTAGTACTGAGGATGATCATAATGGTGATGGTAGCAATGATGATGGTGGTGAAGATGATGATGAAGATAGTGGTGGTGGTAGTGGAGATGGTGACAGTGGAGGTGGTGATAGTCATGGACATGGAGGCGATGGAGGTGGTGGTGATGGAGATAGGGGGAGCCAAAGTCCACATGGAATTGTATTCACTGTAGAGGAAGGATTTACACATGCTACACAAGATGAAGATCATGGCTCTCGACGAATGCTTCAATATGAACGACGCTCAAAATCAACTCGAGATCGTCAACGTGAGCGTACTCAAAATCCGATCACTCCACATGGTATGGGTGTTATTAGGCAGAGAACTGATATGATTAATGATGATTTTTCTACTATGAGTATAAGTGGAAGTGGAAGTGGAAGTGAACGCCAAAATTATGGTTCGTCGTCTTCATATGGTGATGGTTCTGGACATGACATTCCCTCATATGATTATGGATCGGGGTATGACATACGAGGATATGAACATGGATCCTCAACATATGGTTATGGATCTGACTATGACTCCCAGACATCCTCCTCATATAGACAAGATGAAGGTTGGCCAGGGACTGGTGCATTTGTTCCCCAACAGATTGGATGTAGTATTGCAGACTATCAGAGGTTTGGGAGAGAGTATACTTCATATTATCATAATAATATGAGTTGGAGTAACTATTGTCATCATATTTATGTCACATATGGAGTTTCTCTTAGTAGCTACCCAGAGCCTACACCGATGTATGAGCCTGCTCGACACTCCACAGGGGGATGGATGTAGCCATGTAAGTATATACTCATTAGCATTTCATGTGTATCATGAGACCTTAACATTATGTAAAAATGTGTTTATTTGATGAAAATTAAGTGTTTGAAACTAATTTAAGTGATTTTCGCCTTATGTCAAGCCTTTTTTTCTCTCCAATTTAAATTTATTCTTGTATAAATGAATATTAACCCAATAAATATGTTGAATTAATCAATTATTTAGCTTATCTTTATAAATAATTGAATTGTATTTGTGTTTCCACGTGTTTCCATATTTTTTCTGCGTTTCCATTGCGTTTCCGAAACGTTTCCGTTTTTGAGCTGACCGAAACGGTACTTCGAAACGAAATTTCGATCCTTGCCACAACCATATTGGGCTAATGCAGTGCTTACTTCAATTTATCTTATTAGTTATATACCTTTACCCATTTTCTTTTTATAGGAAACAAAACTATTATTAAAATAAAAAAGATAGTTACAAAAGACATGTCAAAGGTGGACAAGTTGTCCCAACCAAAGACACATAAAAAGAAGAAAAAATAAACAAAAAAAAAAAAAATGGAGAAAAAGCCAATCAAAACAAAACTGCTATGCGTAAGAGGCTGTCCAACTCGATGTAATGGAAAAAAGAGGAACATTGTCAAACTCCTTAGTCATAGAGGTCCAAAAAGAAGCCAGAAAGCATATCCTCTCCCAAAGACCTTCAATCTCATCTGCCTTATCCTCAAAAAATCTTGTATTCCTTTCCAACCAAATGACCCAAACAGTAGCGAAAAAAATACAGGCCCACAAAGTTCTTCACCTCCTATTCATACCCTCCCCCATAACATCCAATCCAATCATAGATAACATAGTTCTCAATGGCACCCACATGATACCCATCTTAATAGACAACATGTTCCATAGCGAGAGTGCAACGGGGCAATGTAAGAAAAGAAGTTTCACGCTTTCACTATCATTCTTGCACATAATACACCAGTACAGTAAAAGACAAACCTTAGGTCTTCTTCTTTGAACCATATCATAAGTGTTCATCTTACCATGAGCAATTATCCATGCACAAATTTGTACCTTTAAATGCACTTTAACTTTTCAAATCACCCTCGATGGATGAAATAAGGGAATAGAAAGATCATCAATTAAATACTCAAAGTAAGATTTACACGAAAAAACACCAGAAGAGTCAATAGGGCAAAGTCTACTATCCAACCCATCATAAGTGACCAAAACACTATTAAGCAAAGAAAGAAAATTCACTAACTCCTCACACTCCCTCTCATTAAGACTTCTACGAAAACCAAAATCCCATGAAATAGAATTTGAATAGGAATGAATGAAATAAGCGATCCTTTGACCATGAGTTCCAGAGAGACAGTAAAGAAGAGGACAAATAATGGAAAAGGAAGACTCTTCGACCCATAAATCCTCTCACAACTATATCCGAGATCCATCAACCACTGAGAGCTTAAGCCTCTAAGAAAAGAGGGGTAACTCTTGAGAAATGAACTTCTATGGACTTCAAAAGCTACCCCTAGCTACCCCATTAACATTCCAACCATTAGCCCGTAACCCATTCTTACTCCTGATAACTGAACACTACAATGAATCTTGTTCCAAAGAGAACCTCCAAAGCCATTTTCCAACAAGAGCTTCATTTTTTTTCACCAAATTCCCAACCGCAAGACCATCTTTAGCCTTAGATCTAGACACCACCTCCCACAAAATCAAATGATCCTTCCTACCCTCTCCCTTTCCTTCCCAAAAGAAATTTCTCATCATCCCCTCAATTTTCCTAGCAACCAAAACACGAAATTTAAAAAGAGACATTTAGTAGGTAGGAATGCTATCCAAAACAAATTGAACCAGTGTTAACCTACCAATCCTAGAAATAAAGACTTTTTGCTACCCATCCAACCTCTTCCCAACCTTTTTAATGACTGGATCTCAAAAAGAAAGTCATTGGATTACCACCTAATGGTAACCCTAAAAACTTCAAAGGCCACCAACCCACAAAACACCCCATATCAGCAGCCAAACTGTCAATCTTATCCTAACTCGTATTAATTTCCACAATACTCTTTTCTATGTTAACCTTGAGTCCTGAAATAGTCTAAAAAAATATCAACAACCTCCTTCAAATTTCTGACCTTCTCCTCATTTCCCGAAGAGAAAAAAATAGTATCATCAACAAATTGTAAATGAGAAACATCCACCCTATCCTACCAATCACAAAGCCATCAACAAGATTGCATCTCTTTGTCCTGTCCATAGGTCTACTCCACCCATCCGCAACAAGTGTAAACAAAAAATGGGATTATGGATCTCCCAATCTAAGCCCTCTAAAGGCGTTTACCTTACCCCTTGGTTTTCCGTTACTCATAGTAGAAAAATTCATCGACTCCAAACAACCCCTCATCCATCTCCTCCACCTTCCTCCAAACCTTTTAACTTTCAAAACGAAATCAAGAAATTTCCAATCCATGCAGTCATAAGCTTTTTCAAAAACAATTTTCATCACAATACCCTTCTCACCCCTCACTCTATAGTCATCAACAATCTCATTAGCAACAAGAGTCACATCCAAAATCTGTCTTCCTTTTACAAAAATCCCTTAAGAAAAAAAATGGCCTCACTTAAAACACTCCCTACGCCTTAGTGAAAGGACCTTAACAAGAATCTTGTACAAACTAGTGACAAGACTAATAGGCTTAAAATCCTTCACCTTTAATGAATTAACTTTTTTCAAAATAAGACAAATAAAAGTAGCATTTGTAATTGCATTCACCACCCCATTATGATAGAATTCCCCAAACACCCTCATCAAATCATGCTTAACCTCATTCCAACAAACCTGAAAAAACGTCAAAGTAAAATCATTCGGACCAGGAGTTTTGTCTTTACTACAATCAAAAACAGCTATCCTAACCTCCTCAATCTTGAAAGGCCTATCCAACCACAACATTATCCCTACCAATGGGACACCACTGTAAACCCAACAAAGAAGGTCTAGAACACTCCTAGGCAGAATAAAGATTACCAAAAAAATGCAAAATCTCCCTCTCAATTAAAGTCTCATCCTCCATAATCAATCCACCCTCAATCTCTAACTTGTCAATAATTTTCCTCACCCTATTTCCATTAGCCACCCTATGAAAGAACTTTGAGTTATTGTCACCTTTTTTCAACCATTTCACCCTAGACTTTTGTCTCTGACTAACTTCTTCTTTATACACTACCTGTTCAAACCTGTTCCTGCATTCCATCCTCTCCATTCTTAGAACTTTATCCATTCCCCTTTCACCTTCAATCCTATCAATATCTCCGATCCTAATTTCAATTATCCTTTTAATTTCTCGAACATCTCCAAACACCTCCTTGTTCCACACCTTCAACTTTTGCTTTCTAAACTCAAGTTTCTTCATAAACTTAAACCCTTTCCACCCATGAAACTCCCCTTTAGAACACCATTCCCTGATCTTCCTATTAAAATCAATTGCTCCACCTACATATTCTCAAACCTAAACGGGCAAAAGACACCCTCTAACCTTGGAATCCTAAATGATAATAGCACAATGATTTGAAAGAATTCTAGGCAAAGCCTCTTGCTTGACCCCACTAAAACAATCCTCCCACCCACAGGAAACTAAAAACCTATACAAACGCTTACATACCGCCCTTCTCCTAAAATTAGACCATGTAAAAATACCATTAGCTAAGGGAGGATCCCTCAATTCAGCTTGCCTAATAAAACTATCAAAATCTCGCATACTTCTAGTAACTCTAGATATCTAGAATCGATCATTAAAATTATAGATATTGGAGACGATGTAACTCATAGAATCAACGTCGGTAGGCGTAAGTATTGGAAAACCTCTAGCATATTATGTGATAGAAGGATACTTATAAAATTGAAAGACAATTTTTACCGAATAGCTATAAGGACAATAATGTTGTATGAGACGGAATGTTAGGCAACTAGGAAACAACATAGTGACAAAATGAGGGTAGCAGAAATGAGAATGTTAGGGTGGATGTGTGAAAAAACTAGAAAGGATAGAATACAAAATGACGGTATTAGAGAAATGGTAGGAGTAGCTCTAATTAAGGATAAGTTAAGAGAAATAGATTAAGATGGTTTGGTCATATTCAACGGAGGCCGATAGAGACATCGGTTAGAAAAAGTGATAAAATTTCTCTTAATGGTATTAGGAGTAGAGGTAGATCTAAATTAACATTGAACAAAATAATAAGAAATGACATGAAAATATTTAACTTAAATGAGCGTACAGCGCATGATCGAAATTAATGGCAAAGACGGTCTCATATAGCCAACCCCAAATGATTGTGACATAAGACTTGATTTGGTTGGTTAGTTGTGATTGACCTTTGCATCAGCTAGACATCAATAATGTCTTTTTACATGGAAACCTACAAGATGAGGAATATATGGCACAACCTAGGTTATGTTGCATCTAATAAGTAAGGAACAATTGGTGTGTCGTTTGAAGAAAATACTATATGATATGAAATAATAGCCACGTACTTAGTTTGATAAGTTCAGTATTGTTGTACTTCAGTATAGTTTTCAACGCTATACTACAGACCATTCAATTTTTGTTCGGCGTTCTTCCACAAGTGTAATTATTCTTATTATGTATACTGATGACATTATCATTGGTGAAAATGACTCAAATGGAACTACTCACTTCAAGATCCATTTGGACAAGCAGTTCCATACCAAAGGCTTAAGTCTTATTCGGTATTTTCTTAGAATTTAAGTTGCTCGATCAAAAGAAGGTATCAATTTATGCCAATAGAAGTATGTATTGGATTTATTGTCTAAAACTGGTACACTTGGTGCACGTCCAGCAGATACTCGCATGGACTATATAGTTAAGTTAGATACTAAGAGTGGTAAAGTTTTTGATGATGTAGGGCGCTATATGAGACTGGTTAATATACTGATTTATCTCACAGTTACACGTCCTAACATTACTTATGTCGTTGGTGTGGTTAGTCAGTTTATGCATACTCCTAATCATCCTCATTAGGAGGTCGTCTGTCTATTATTTAGTATCTAAAAGGAGCACCAAGAATTATTATATCATCATTCATCATCTATGACTATTACTGATTTTTTGGATGCTGATTGAGCAAATAATCGTGTTGATAAACGATCTACGTCGGGTTACTATATATTTATTGATCATAATCTTGTTATATGACGCAACAAGAAACATAATATAGTTGCACGTTTGAGTGCAGAGACTGAATACCTAGTCATGGCTCATACTGTGTGTGAGATGTAGATTCATTCTCTACTTCACAATAGGGGTATTAATGTGCCCTCTCCTATGAAGATGCATTGTGAGAATCAGGCGGCTATTTTCATTGCCAATAATCCGGTGTTCCATGAGAAAACTAAACATATCGAAGTAAATTGTCATTTTATTCAAGATCTCTTAATGCAAAAAGAGATTATCACACGATGCACCAAGTCTAGTTCGTGTGATTAACTGGGTGACATTTTTACCAAATTATTGTCTCGATCTGTCTTCACTAATCTTTATTTCAAGCTGGACATCTTTGATATTTATACTTTAGCTTGAGGGGGAGTGTTGAAGTTCTTATTTTGTATTATTAGTAATGTAGGATAATAATGTAACTAATCATAATATCATTTTATTATAAATAAGAGAGTGTAGGGCAACATAACCTACACAATAGATTATTCTCTTTTTATTATTCTTTCATCTTACTCTTCTTCTTCTTTCTAACAAATCCTAATATCGTTCCTATTTTAACTATTTTCAATTAAATCCTTCTAGGAAACAACATCAACCAACAAGTCAATACAATGGAAGAACGACAACTGCATGCGAAGTCACGGATCACATATCTCATCAAGCCCATGAAATTCTCATATGAAGGTAGCACCCTTGCAATGGTATGTGACAGGAATTTTTGGGTTTTTTGAAAGAGCTCGACTCTCTCCTCCCTTCTCATTCCTTTATCTCCTCTTCTTCACATCATATTTATTGTTATTTATCTTGTTCTAATTCTTCTTATCTCTAATTCTTTATTTTCTCAAAGGATCCTCAACAACTTGCCGCATTTCATGCTTCTGTCTCTTCCTTCAATTCTTGTCAAATGTATCCTAAATCATTCTATATGGATGAGTAAAAGTTGCAATTTGTTATTCGATTTTACTTATATATGAATTTTCAGTACTTGGTAATTATGAGTATTTCAAGTTACATCAATTTGGTATCAGAGCGGAAAATCCTCAAAGAGAAGAAGATAATTCGATGCGTATCTCTCTCTTGAACAAACAAAGGATAAGTTTCCTCCAACAAGAGGGGGTTGAAGTGATATTAATTTTCTAGCTTTTTATACCAAGCATGGCTATCTGTTTCTATGTTCTTCTCCTTCTTTTCTCTCTTCTTCCAGTCTTCTTTATTCTTCTCCAACTTGCTCTAATCATTCTAACCTCTAATTTTCCTCATTTCTTCCTTCTCTTTATGTCCCTTAATTTCATGCCAAATGTTGCGCAAGAAATATGCATGAATGAGTAAAAGTTGCAACATGCTACTTGTTTCCACTTATTTATGAATTTTACTACTTGACAATTTTGGGAATTTCATGTTACATCAATTTAGTATCAAACCAAGAAATCCTTGAAGACAACAAGATGATTCGATGCTCATCTCTCTTGAAAAAATCAAGGAAGAGTTTTCTCCAACAAAGGGGGTTTGATGCGACGAGAATCTTCTAGATTTTTCGACAGAGCTTCTCTCTCTCGTCTTCTCCTTTTCACTCCCCTTCTTCTCTTCATCTCTATTCTTCGTCAACTAGTTCTTATTCTTCAAACCTCTAATTATTTGTTCTCTACTAGGGTCTATATGTTTCCCCCTTTATTGCTTCTTTCTCTGCCCCTCAATGTTTTTGCCAAATGTATCCCAAATTTACATATACATATGAATGAGTAAAAGTTGCAGTTTGTGACTCAATTTTACTTATTTATGAATTTTCAATACTTCGCAAGTTTGCCAATTTCAGGTTACATCACAATGCTTGCTATGAATTCACCTCCCAAGTATCATATTTCAAGCAAAAATATTAGCACTACCAGTCCTTTATTTATTTATTTAATTTTTTTTTTAGGGAGGGAGACTTGAACCCTTAACCTCAAGAAGACAAATGCTTCACAAGCTAAGGAGTACCATTAGACCAAAGACCCATTGGTAAATCACTCATAGTCGCATTAGTGTTTTGTTAGCCACAAGATCAAAGTTCCAAGATAGTGAGGTTGTCCATGTAAACAACACCAAGAGAAAAACTTCATGGAGCCTAATGCATTGCTTGTGCCAAAATCCATCATTATGGGTTTTTGTGCAACTCACATGTGGTTCCTCCAAAGTCTGGTATTTAAATGCGGATCAAAGGAATTCTCATAGCAAATCACCATAGCATAGCATTTCTTATAAAATGTCTTAAGATGGTTAGGATATTCGTATACAACAATTAAAAAGAAAGCATCCATATCAAGATGGTATTTGTGTTACTAATTTAACTTATGGCTTTTAGAATCTAATAATCCCGAGTCCTAGTCTTTAAGCTTAAATTGAACATTACCTTGTGAACCTTTCTATTGTATAGACTAAGACACCCACCTACTAATATATCAATCTGGCCAATATGTTTGGGACAAAGCTACAGTCACACAAGCTGCATTGCTCAACTACGAAATAAAACCAATAGAACAAAGATTTGTGAAATACCAAGTTCATCTCTGACAACAAGAAGGCCTGTGCTTTCTCTCAAAAAATTTATCACAAAAACTTGTATTTTGTTAAATAAAGCCAAGAGAAAAAAAACTACACAATAAAAATGCTGAGCAACAGTTGACTTCAAATGATTACCTAGGGAGGATGATGGAATCAGAAAGGAACTTCAAAATGGTTTCTTCAGAATCACCTCATATTAAGAATTTTCCTCAAGGATTTACCCCTGCATTCATTTGCAGCCCAATCAACCAAGTACTCCCAGGGTCTACTTTGCATTTGAATATCACTCTTTCTATGCATATAATTCCCAAATTCTAATTATGAACACTGAAAAAACTAGTGGTTATGGATCTCAGCATCAGATCTACAGAGATTGCAATCACTTCCCATTGAATACTATAGGCCAAAATTCTGTCTTTATACTCAATTTGTTCTTGATAGCAAGCCACATTTCAATCCCAAAGAAAAAATCAGCCATATTCGGAGTGTTGAACAACACAAACCAGACAATTTGAAAAATGGCTTTAATGAACATGGAATTCACACCTTCCCAAGGGGGATTAGAGAGTGTCAAGTTCTACATGAATTTCAACTTCAATTTACCAGTGTTGTTGCAAGGCAAAATAAAAATTAGTCTTTGTTAACATGGATTAAACACATTCCTTACATTCAACCAAAATCAAAAGTGTCTAGTCCTACATGGATAGAACTAACACACACACAGATACACACACAGAGACACACAAACGCACACATACACACACAGAGACACACAAACGCACACGTACACACACAAACGCACACATACACAGATCTCTGTGTATATATATATATATATACATCTATGTGTATATATTCAGTACATAGATTAGATATTACCTTAGAGAGAGATGGCTTCGGAGAGAGAGGAGGAGCAGAGATGGCTTCGGAGGGAGGGAGGGAGGGAGAGAGGGGGGGAGCTTCGCAGATGGAGAGACTCCGTAGGGAGAGACCTTCGCAGCTGGTCCGGGTGCTTCGGTGTCGTGAGAGTGAGAGACAGTAGAAAGGCGAGAGAGAGACAAGATGGAGTGGTCTCTTCGAGGGTTGTTCTCCTAATTGGTGTTTGTATGCTGTTCCCTGTGGGTGGAGTATCAGGATAGACTGGAGGGAATATTCTGCATATACCCAAGTTTTTTGTACATGGAGTTACGCTTTTGTTCCCCACTCCTCTTCAAAATATACAAACACCTACATCGACTTTCTGTAACATGACAATATTGGTTGCATAGAAATGTAGAATCTTACAATCTCAATTTAAATTTTGCTACGTTGAGCGTTTCTTCTTAACATACCCAGCAAAACTTTTTTTCTTCGCTAAAATTATGTACTTACTAGGAATTTTAGCGAGCTAACCTTCTACTAAAACTTATAGACCCCCTGAATTTTGGTTGTAAAATTTAAAATATTTGATATTCTATCTTTAATTGAAATATTTTTTATCTAAATATAACATTTAAATTTGAGAGGTTTAAGTATTATATACACTTACAAATTTCAGGAGGTTTAAGTGTAATTTACTAACGGATATACCAACGAACATTTACGACAGGTCCAGGGGTTAAGTGTTACACAGGTATAAATTTCAGGGGGTTTGTGTATAATATTTCAAATGTCAAGAGATCTAAGTGATTAAATAACAAATTTTAAAGGGTCTGAGTGTAATTCTTCCTAATATTTTTTCACTGGTGTTTTATAGAAGTGCGGGATATTGGGGCTCGTGGCTAGTTGTTGAATGGAGTTAATACCAAGCTTAAATCTCAAGTTTAATTATGTGAGGACACAGGCTTTCACTCTTGATCAATGGTAGCATAGTCTTCCACCCAGGCCTTACATGTATATATGAGCTCACCTAAGCTTCAATTGTTAAGATTTGCATCACAAAGTTAACCAACATATTCTGAAAGGATTAATTTATAGAATTTTTTTAAAAATAAGCTTAGTGGAAAATGGAAATTTATGCTTCGTGGCAATGATAATTTTTTATCTGCTTAAATTTCCAATATTAAACAACGACACATATTTAGAAATACAATTTTGCTAATGACAAAATGTATATCCGACTATTCAGTTAACCTAGGTTCAGCTCTCAAACAAAATCACTTTTTTGAACTGTACATACCATTTTTGAAAAAAATGACAGATCTATAAAGTTGACTCTGATAATTTTAAAGATAAAACGATCATAGCATTAGGCCATCCTTAAAGTTTCATTATGCTTTTTGGACAAGCTGTAGCCAACCATATATGTCCCTCCAGCTTGAACAACAGATTTAAGGTTAAATATATTGCTCAAGCTTGATAAACAATTTAGCTGATTTCGGGAAATATCTTCTACTGCCATCAGGATATAAGAAGAAAAACTACTAGATGACTATGCCAAGCAATTTACACTGAATTCATTGGAATCAGTCTGAAGATTATTATTCGTTAGAGTGAGAATGAATTATAAATATTTTATTTTATTTTAGAGTGATTCTGTCTAAATTATGTTAATTTTTCTAAACTACAAACAATATATGTTCTCTTCTCTTTTCATGTGAATTCAGCTTGTGTGTGTTTACTACATAAAGAAACGGTAATTTTTTTTATGTCTCAGTTATAGTTATGTTAATTAGTAATAGAGTCTTGACTAACTTGATATGATTGTTAATTAATGAAGTGGTGACAAACTTTCATATCACGATGATCATGTGGAAGAGGCTCTTTCAAGAGCCAAGTTCTTTAGTCCTCAACGTGGTACTCAATAAGTCTATTGTGATTTCCACAATTCGTTTGTTTGGTCAAAGTTGAGAACAAATTAGGATCCAAATTAGAATAGAATTTGCAAAAACGATAAGACTCGTGTTTGACATGTTCAAGATCTCAGTGCTGCCTTTATGATACAGATTCTAGTGATAATGATGGAGAATATATTCCCGGTATGTTAGGTGATGATTATGGTAGAGGCTATATAGAGGATGTGCTTTTCGAGTCTAGGAATTTTTATATATAAGTTAACATACCTAGTTTTTTATGGTTATGTCATCAAGATGTCCAAAATTGGTTAGTAAAGGTTGAGCGATTATTTGATTATCGTGAATTTATGAAGAGAGAAATGTGGATTTAATGGCATATAAACCGAAGGAGTAGGAACATGTGAAATTCTCATGTACGAGTCAACAAAAAATATAGATCATTCTTGGCAAAAGATGAAGTAGTTATGAAAAGAAAAAAAGAAGACGTGATCACCCACCTCAAACTCTAGAGGTCGCCGTCGTCTGTCGGCGTAGCTCTTCTGTCAGCTCTGAGCCGTGAGAAGGCGCTTCCGTATCAAGTCCATCTTCTCCGAGATGTCTCTAACCAAATTAGGACTTGTAGAGGGTCTCTTTCCAACCTCCGTCCAACAAACCGGAGAATGGCACGACCTCCCATAAAGTCTCATAGAGTGTCATCTGTATGCTTGCATGATAACTATTGTTGTAGGCAAACTCCACTAATGGTAAGTGCTCTTTTCAGCTACCCTTGAGATCAAGGACGCATGCCCATAACATGTCCTCTAAAGTTTGGATGGTCCTCTCTGACTGACCGTTTGTCTGGGGATGAAAAATTGTGCTCATCATCAACTGTGTACCCATGGCTCGCTGGAAATTCTACCACAAATGGGCCGTGAACTTGGAATCCTGATCCGATACTATAGATACGGGCACCCCATGTAATCGGACTATCTCCCGTATGTAGAGCCTGTAGAATTTCTCCGGTGTGAAAGTCATCCGCACTGCCAAAAAGTGTGCCGACTTTGTAAGCCGGTTCACTATCACCCACACCGTGTCATGCCCTTGCGATGTCCGTGGCAAGTGGGTCACAAAATCTATCGTGACGTGATCCCACTTTCACTCAACCACCTCAAAAGGTTAGAGCAATCCTGCTGGTCTCTATTGCTCAGCCTTGATTTGCTGACACGCGAGACATCGACTAACAAAATCTTCCACGTGCCTCTTCATCCCACTCCAATAGTATTGGCGACAAAGATCATAGTACATCTTCGTGCCACCTGGATGCACAACAAAACGTGTGCAATGAAATTCCCTAAGGATCTCATCTCTTAGATCCGTAGACTGGGAACCACAACCCTTCCCTTGAACCGAAGGCTACCATCTGCATGAATGACCCAACCCTCGTCACCGGTACCAGACTGTACTTGGTCTCTGATGGACAATATATCCGTGTCCTGACCCTGGGACTCGATCACTCTGCTCAGTAGGGAAGGCGTAGCCACCAAACTCCCCAAAGTGCCTTGAGCCTAACCTCTGTAGTACAACCCGAACTGTCCCACAGTCTCAAGCATCTGCCATTTCCGTGAAGCCACACTAGCCAAGACTCCCTGTGACTTCTGGCTGAGTGCATTAGCAACCACATTTGCCTTACCAGGATGGTAATGCAAAGTGAAGTCATAATCCTTCAAATACTCATTCCACCTGCGTTGCCTCATATTGAGGTCCTGCTGTGTAAAGATGTATTTCAGACTCTTGTGGTCTGAAAACACTTCAAACTGCTCACCATACAAATAGTGGCGTCATGCCTTCAAGGCAAAGACAACGACCGCCAACTCCATGTCATGCGTGGAGTAGTTCTTCCCTTGGCTCTTTAACTGTCGAGAGCCATAAGTCACCACTCTCCCGGACTGCATCAAAACACATCCAAGTCCGTCCTAGGAGGCATCACAATACACTGTGTACCTCTGTCCCCTTTATGGAACTGTCAAAATCGGAGCTGAAGTAAGCCTCTTTTTTAACTCTTGGAATGCCCTCTCATACGAGTCATCCTACTGAAACTTGACCTCATTTCGGGTCAGTCTAGTCATAGGTGCAGCTAGTCGGGAGAAGTCCTTAATGAACCTCCTGTAATACCCCGCCAATCCCAAGAAACTACATATCTCAAAGACGGACTTCGGCATCTCCCAACTCATAACTGTCTCAACCTTCTTCGGGTCAACTGACACACCCGAAGCCGACGCCACGTCCCAAGAATTTCACCTCCGTCAACTAAAATTCGCACTTGCTGAACTTAGCGTACAACTAATGGTCCCTCGAGGTCTGGAAAACAACCCTCAAGTGACCCTCATGCTCCTCCTCAGACTTGGAGTAGATCAGGATGTCATCAATAAAGACCACGATAAACTGATCTAGGTAGGGTTGGAACACCCTGTGCATTTGATCCATGAATGCCATCGGGGCATTCGTCAATCCAAATGGCATCACAGTAAACTCGAAATGCCCATACCGCATCCTAAACGCCGTCTTAGGGATATCTACCTCCCTAATTCTCAACTGATGGTATCTCATGCATAGATCTATCTTGGAGTAGACCCGCGCCCCTCTTAGCTAATTAAGCAAATCATCAATTTGCGGCAAGGGGTACCTATTCCTGATAATAACCCGATTCAAATGCCGGTAATCTATACATAGCTAAAGAGTCTTGTCTTTCTTCCTGGCAAATAACACCGGAGCACACCAAGGTGAGTTACTCGGTCTCATAAATTCCTTGTCCATCAATTCTTGCAATTGTATCTTGAGTTCTTGCAACTCTACAAGTGTCAGTCTATGCGGAGTCATAGAAATAGGTGATGTATCGGGGTGCAACTCAATGGTGAAGTCTACATCCCGATGTGAAGGTAATCCCGATAGTTCATCCGAAAAAACATCCTCATACCCACAAACCACCTGAGGTAGACTCAACTCCTGTCTCACCTCGTCCTCTAGGGTAAGGCTTGCTAGCCAACCCATCAACTGCCTGTGCCATCGAGAGTCATACACGGCTTGGGGCAAAACATCGTGTTTTTTCCCCTGAAACTTGAAACAAACACCCTCCGGTGTGTAGGTAGTGACTCTCTTCCGATCACAATCGATGACAATTCGGTGTGCCGTCAACAAATCCATCCCAAGGATGACATCAAACTCTGACATGTCTATGACCCTAAGGTCCATCGTGAGTAGAATCCTCGAGATCTCTAGCTCACAACCTCGATATATCTGATTAATGCATACCCTAGCTCCTAGGGTTGAATTTACCCATAAGGACTCTTCTAGGGTTGCGATTTCTAAATCTATATCATGCATAAGAACGTGAAAATGACGGTATGTGACACGCCTGAATCAAGTAACACATGTGCCCATAAACAAGGAAATAAGAAATGTACCGTGGGTCATCGACTAATCCATAGGCTCATTTTACGGTGCAATGTCGAAGACCATCTCCTAGGTCTCTGATGTTGCCGCCTGAAAGTCCTGTCCTTGGCCTTGGCCCACATCCTGGCTCCATCGGCCTGATTGCGAAGTCCCCGCACGTGAAGTACTGGGGGCTTGTGCAGTACCCTATAGTTGGAACAGATATCCCTGATCCATAGTGGAATAGGGAGGAACAACGTGTGCCTGTGGAAGTCCTACTGACGACTGGGATTGAGGCGTTTCAAAACTCTGTGAGTTTTGCCTCAGGGGACAATTCTTCTTCACATGGCCAGACTGTCGACAATAGAAACATGTCTGTGGATGCCCCACCGATGACTGGGATTAAGATGTCCCATAGCTCTGGGATCCCTGCCTATGGGACAATCCCGTTTCATGTGACTCGACTGGTGGCATATGAAACAAGTCCTCTGACCTGCTTGGAAGGGAGTCTTGAAGTTTCTTCCACCTTGGAAGGATTGACCTTGGCCTTGGCCTTGATAGCCGCGGCCCTATCTAAGATATCCTTGTAGGGTAGAAGTCTTCTGTTTCTTCCCCGAACTAGAAGAAGATGATTGACCCTCATTCTTCTTATCCTTAGCACTCGCCTCCCGGATGCTGCTTGCATCATCGACCTCTCTCTCAATGGCCATAGTTGTCTCGACTATCGAGTCCAAATCTTGTAGGCGGTAGCCCACAATTTTTTCTCGGATGGATAACATCAACCCATCCTCAAACCTCCTCACCTTGGCCATGTCTATGGCCACGTAATCATCGGCAAAATGGGCTAAATCAGTGAACTTAGCCACGTATTCCATCACTGTCATAGTCCCTTACTTCAAATCTAAGAATTCCTGGGCTTTCACGTGTCGAACAGCCGATGAGAAGTACTTGCCCATGAAGAGCTCCTGGAATTCTTCCCATGTCATTGCCTCTAAGTTCTTCGAGGCTTTTGCCTAACCCCACCATAAATGGGCTTCTCCTTCAAGTTGGAATGCAGCTAGCTTTATCTTAGTGGCATCAGAGGTGATCTCCATAGTCTCTAGGATCTTGTCAACTTGTTGGAACCAATAGTCGACCACCATCGGATCTGCTCTTCCCATGAAAGTCGGTGGCTTGTGTGTCTTAAAATTTTGGAGGTTACTTGAGCCTCCTTGGCTCACATTGGCGCTAGCTTGTGCAAAGGTAGCCGCCATTTTGCCAATAGCCTCTATAAGGGCTTGTTGGTCAAAGGCCGGTGGTGGTTGGTTGTTATTACCGCCACCCCGACACCCGCATCCTCTTCCTCTATTTGCCATCTACACACATGACAAATAACAATATAGGACAAACTTAGTATCCCAAGGTAGGAATCAAGTCAAAACTTTGAGATTTCTCTCATTGTCTTACTAGTAGAGCTTGTGCCACCACTAGTAGACATCTATACCATAAACCGTCCTGTTTCTTCTCTTTCCGACCCCCAAGGTTATGTTCTCTAACCCTAGTGTCTCTTTTCCATATACATTTAATCATGCATATTGTTCACATAACACATAACACGTAACATGTAGCATTTAAAACACATAGCATGAAATGTACAATGGATGCAATGGTCTAAACTCATGACCCGCAAGCCCTAGGTAAATCGAGAACCTAGGCTCTAATACCAAGCTATGACGCCCTAAAATCGGGGGTCCTTTTTCAACCCTTTGATCACCCATCAACCCGTTGATCAACCCAACAACATGGCAATGACATCCCCTTCACCGGAATCATAAACAACACAGAGTTTGGATGGAGTCTCCCTTGTACCGGGCACTCCCAAATACATAACTTGTGCACCTTTCCATCACATGACCCATATGAGGTCCAATATACATTAATTTACTCTTAACATAACACCATTTATCCCCTTGAAGTAAAAGGACTCAAGGCCCGAAAACATTGTAAAAGCTTTTAAATTTTTGAAGTTTGAAGAAAACCTACCGATAGAAGATGTACATGTTCTACAGGTAAAAAGAGCCTACTAGAAATGTTCTACTGGCAAACTCGACGTTCTACCTGTAGAAAAAGCCTACTGGAAAAGTTCTACAGGTAAAAGAACTCATCGTTCTACCGATAGTTCTTCCCAGTTTTCCCCCGATTCCATCTTTTTTCCAATTCCAACCCATTCCAACCTTATACAACATTAGCCCAAACTCATATAACATCAATTTTAAACAAATACAGTTCATACGAGTTCGATTGCAATCCCTTTACATTACATTACATGCCCAAAACCTAAATAACATATTAGATTTACAAAATCTATACTACTAATAAAAGACACTTGAAGTGAAAATTTTTTATTTTCCTAATATACCCTTAAACAATTCAATAAAGTCATATTTGCTATTTTGTATGTCATTTTCCATTTTTCACTTTTGCTAACCATTGCAATTCCCTTGCTTAACTGCACTCCTTATATGCCTTTTGGTATTCTGTCACTAAATGTATTCTTAAGTTCAATCGAAAATATTTAAATGTGGTCATTATATGCATTAAATATACACATACTATAGTTAAATAAGACAAAAAGGTACATTCTTAGAAAAGCACCCATCTTCTTGTTCATGATATAGTTAATGATGCATTCTTATTGCTACACAACTGAAAGGATTATCGTACAACTCAATGGAGAGTGGTGGTGGCAGGAAGGTGTCATTCGAGGTCACTCAAACCTGGTCCTTCAAAGTGTTATTGTTACTATAATTGTTTTCGAGGTATTTCCTATTTTTTATATTTGATCTCTTATTTTCAATTAGTCTTCAAAAAAATCTCTGAATTTTTCAGGATTAACATTGCAAAGGGAGATCTATTAACTATTGTTCTCAAATTAGTCGATGAAGAATTCAAAAGTTTCTCCCCGAGCTATCTACAATGTAACCACATCTTCTCTTAAATATACATTCATATTTTTTTCTGATTCATTTTCTGAGCCATGACCAATAGGTACTGATTCAAGTTTGAAGCTCAATTGTGTGTCAAGCTGGTAACGGTCTTCCTCTTGCATCGTCACATTGACTCTTTTTGTGAAATTTCTTTGAAAAAATAAGAATTGAGTTTCCCATCTATCTCTTCAAAAAATTTCACTAGGATAGTCAAATGATTAGGAAGATTTAGGATAAGGTTTCAGCTGAAGTTTTTTTTTTTATATATATATATTTTTTTATGTATAATGATTTCAATCTTATTTCTTAATCTATTATTGTTTACAGGAAAGATTGATTTCATCCACCCTTTTCCAATGTAAAAACGTATTCAAAACATGCTTCCGATATTTTTTATTAGTTAAAATCATATTTTGTAAATATGTTTTTACATTAAAAATATAGGTTTAAGCCGTATTTTCCTGTAAATAACTCTAGATTAAGAGATAAACTAAAAATCGTGACACAAATGAAATAAAATCGAAAATCTACATAATTTGGTCATTGATTCAATTGAGGATATTGTAAAACCCGGGAAATTTGAACTTTTTCCGGAAAGGGCAAAATAGTAATTTGTCACTATAATGCGTATTTAAAATACTCATGTTCTAGAGCTCGGAGGGGGAAACAGAGTTCGCCATTGTATTCGCAATACAGAATCTAGTTACCCTGTCAGATTTCGCCAAATTTTGAGATAGTTGGGTTTTTCACGTTTTTCGAGGCGACGGGTGTCTAGTGACCCCCAAAAATGGATTTTTTTATTAAAATTATAAATTTTCCTTAAAATTTGATGAAATTTTAAATAAAATTAATTTGAACTTAAACCGGGACGAAATAAATCGTTTCAGGGCAAAAACGGACTCGAACAAGTGGGGGGCGTGTGGCGCGACTCGAGCCAAGCCTTTGAAATTATAAATAGGGCTAAATATCAGATATTTCAGCAGAAATATCTCTGATATTCAGCTGGCTTCACACGTTGGAGAGAAAGAGGGAGACAAGAGAGAAAATCAATCTTCTTTCGCGGATTCTTTGAAGTTCCGTCGCTCGGATTGTTTCGGACCAGGAGTGAAAGACAATCTCCTCGACGAGGGCTACGTCTATGTACCAAAAACAAGATATTTCACCGAAGATCCAAGAGAAATCTTTGGAGGAATCAAAGATCTTGGAGTTTTGGTTGGTGTTCTTGAAGCCCTTGAAGCACTAGTCTTCATTTCACGTTACAAGAGGTAGGGTTCTTCCTACTTTTGTTCATTTCCTACCTAGTATGTTCATAAGGGGTGGTTAAGTGTATGTGGATGTATATCACTTGTGTATTGTTAAGGAAAATGAAGAATTGAGTGTAGGAATAACTTAAGCTAAATTCTAGCTTGCAATTGATACATGGAAGTTACTTGTATATCTTCTTGTAAGTGAATGAAATAGTGGACTGGTTTATAGTCTATTTCGGGACTGCTATGTAGCCTAGTTTGGGGGGCTGTTTTGTGGTTATTGCGGACTATTTTTGGACTGATTTTGGACTGAAATTGCGGATTGTTTTTAAGTTGATTTTGGACTGAAATCGCGGACTGTTTTTGGACTGATTTTGGACAAAAATTGCGGACTGTTTTTAAGTTGTTTTGGACTGAAATTGCGGACTGTTTTTGGACTGATTTTGGACTGAAATTGCGGACTGTTTTTAAGTTGATTTTGGACTGAAAATCGTGGACTGTTTTTGGACTAATTTTGGGGCTGAAATTACGGACTGTTTTTAAGTTGTTTTGGACTGAAATTGTAGACTGTTTTTGGACTGATTTGGAGCTGAAATTGCAGGCTGTTTTGGGTTGAATTTATGGACTGTTTTGGGCTTATTCCATTCTATGAAGTTCATGAGAAAGGGGTTGATATATGAGACCTTGTGTAGGACTCTTACCTATTGTTGGTGACTTGATTAAATGGGTGTTGGAAGTGGAGAGAATATATTCCATCTTGAAATAATGGAGTAGAAATTACTTAGAATCAATTCTTGTGTTATATGATACTTGTAGGATTCCTCCTACTTGGGTTGATTCCTAACCTAGGTTGTTATATGAAATATTTATATGGGATAAGTAGGGTGTTAGGGACTTAACACTTACTAAATGGTTATGGAAATGGCCTAGATCACTTCTTTGTTTAATTGGATGTAGGGATTCTCCTATTTGGGATTATTCCGGTAGAAATGACTTGGAACAAATTCTATCATGAGATTTGGTGTGGAAGTTCTTTGTGAAACCACTTAGGACATGGTAGTGTGTAGGCACTCTAAATGTTAATATTGTGTCTTGTGAATAAAATGGATTGGTGACATGAATTATAGGATGACTTGTAGAGTTTTCCTTCCATTTGGGTTCCTCCTATTGTGTATAGTTATGGAATTAAGGAAAAATGGTAGAGAATTGGCTTAGGCTATCTCTTATCTTGAGAATGATGCATGATAGTTACTTGTGAACTTTCTTGTAACTTAGTGGAATTTGGGCATGATTTGTGTTCAACATGATAGTTGCCTTGAAGGTGATTGATAAAATACCTTGAGTGATTGAAATCATGTGTTACATGACTATGTTTAGCATGTTGAATGTTGTGGTGAAATATGTTAATATGTTGCTAAGATATTAGTTTCATGATGTTTTATGGTAATTGTATGCTTAAGATATATATTGTCATGACATATGTTGATATGTGGTTTAAATAGTTTATATGGCGTTCATTGCATCTTGAATATGTGGAAAGTGTGCAATGAGTCATTGCATTGCATGTGTATGGGAGCATCACATTCATGAACATAAGTCATGGGTGTGGGGATGTGAGGTGCATGTTTAATCAAACACCTTGTTTGGTGGTTGATATGTAGACTTGGAAATGTGGATCGATGGTCACATGGAGTCGCATGATTGAATGAGAAAACTTGTGTCGGGTATAGAAAGCAGGGCTAGACTTTCCCTCGGGTGCAAAGCCCGGTCACATGGTTCAGGCACTTTGCCGGCGGTGAAATTTCAGAAAAGTGCTGGTGTTTACGGAACCGGAGGTTGAGATACCAAAATCCGTTGCCCAACAAGACAAGAGATTTTGTTAATAAAAACATACTCTGTCAATGAGTATCATCCCATAATGATCTGATTTATAAAACGCATGACTTTTATTCAAAGAGATCATTGGATGTTTTTCCGTCAATGACGGGTTCTGTAACACCCCACATTTTCATTTAGATATGTATATAGATATATACTAAATAATAGTTATGAAAATGTTGATATAGTATAACTCGAGGAAATAATATTTGAAATTTAATTTTAGTATGTGAAAATATGAAATTTTATGTCCTAGAACTTGTACTAAATAGGTTTGAGGTAGAAATATGTGTTGGAGAGGTTTGTGATGGATTTGGTTAGTTTTGGAATGGATTGGAAATGGAAAACAAAAGAAATAGGCAAAACTGGTACTGAATGGTACCGGTACCCCGATTCCAGAAGGTTTCTTGTACCGGTACTGGGTACCGGTACCATTTGTCTGACGCCCGCCGAACAGTAAAAATCGGGATTTTGGTGTTTTAAAACACCCTTTTTAGCCTCATTTGCCCCATTTCTTCGTCTCCCTCTCACCCTAACCCTCCTAGAAACCCTTAGAGAGAAAGAGAGAGAGATAAAACTCAAGATCAAAAGGAAAGCAAGAAGGTCTTGAAGCTTGGGTATTTGGCTAAAACTCTTGAGCATTGAGGTAGGGGATTTCTTCTCCTTCTCTTACATTGATGTTAGGGTTAATAAATATGTATGTTTTGATTCTTAATGATATGTATTTGCTATGACTCCATTGTTTCTTGGTTCTTTTGAAATTGTTAACATGTTTTACACAAGTTAGGGTTGAATACCCATGAAATCTCTTTTTGGTTTGAAAAACCCTAGTTTTCAAGAGTGATGGGTTTTCCTCTTGAACTCTTCCTTTATTCTTGATTTCAAAACCATAGTGCTTGGTGTTGAGTAATAAAATGATGTTGTGGTGATCTCTTGTATTTTTGGAATTGTTTATTGAAATTCTCATGTGATAAATTTGGGGGTTTTTAAGTTATACTTGTAAATTGTGAAATTGGGTTTGGTATTGTATCTCTTATGAGTGTGGGAAGACCATGGGTGGCCTTTGACGAGATATCGTAGAGTGGGTAGACGTGTTGCTTGCTCCGTGTGGGTTGACATTTCTCCTACCACTCGTAGTGGGGTTAGTGCTTTGGTAAGACTAAACCGCTATTGCTCACGGGTGCCGTGTAAGAGGGTTAGTATACTAATGCTTGGGTTGGATACGTCACTGCCATTGGTGTGGCATACGCCCTTCCTAAAGGATGGATATCTTTGATAAGATTTGTGTGGGTGTGTGTGGGTTAGATATTACTCAATGTGTCGATTCATGGGGTTTGCCTTACATCATGTTTGAGATACATATACATATGGTTGTGGAATATTCAATTTACGGATTATTGTATTATTGTGGAAAATGGTTTCCTACAAGGACTTGTGGGAGTATGGGATTCCACAAGGTCTTGTGGGAAAATGGTTTATATTTTGGAAAATGGATATGTATTGGATCTTGGTTTCTTTTATTGTTTATGTAAATTACTGTTGCTACTTAAACTTGAGATCCATTTTAAAATGTCCCTGTTTTACTTCAAAGATTATATATGCTATTTGTAAAATGAGACCGGTCATTTTATATGTTTTTATAAACCTTGTTTGAGTTTGGGAAGATTTTGCTACAGAGCTTCGTGCTCATCCCCTACAAATTACATTTTTCAGATTTGGCTTTAGAGGAAGAGCTCGGTGTGAATGAGCCGGGCCTTGGGGAAGCTTTCTTGGAGGGGTACTTAGATCCCGAATGGGACAACTAGAGATATAGCTTCTTCTGTGCTAGACTAGGTTATTCATTTTGAACCTTGTAAAGTCTAGTTTTCTTTTGTAATTCCGCTGCGCTACATTATTGGATTTTTGAGATGTAAATGCCATGGTTGGGCATATTCTTTTGGATAATGATGTAAATATTTTATGGATGATGAATGAAGTTTAATTTATTTATGGATGATATTTAGTGCTCTCATGATGTGAATGTTTTAGAATGTAATGCCGTCCAGGGTGTGTTTTGGGGCGTTACAGGTTCATTACATATTGGTACTGCATTGTGTCGTGTGAGTCGGGGAGGACTCGGGGAAATCTGCATGAGTGAGTCGCATCTCATTTCATGGCATAACATAGTAGAAGTCCGGCCCTTAATGCATGTTCTTTTAAGGAATAGTGGATGTGTGTGTAAATTGTTGCATGTACACTCTTCATGTGCATCTAGGGGGGGGGGGAAGTAGCCTCTGTAGGAAATTCTCTACTGGGCGTTGGCTCACCCTATACGGGAAACATTTCAGGTATGAGATATGCGCTGGTGCATTGCTCTCATTCTGGGCCGCAAGGGTGAAGAAAGCCGACTTGTGGCTTTTATAACTCTTTTTGTAAACCTTTTGGAGCAAACTAGTTTTGGCATGTAACTTTTATGTAAATAGTTGTAAATTGAACTTATATTAACTATGCTTGATGCATAGGTGTGATGTGTTTATATGTCACACTTCGTACATTAACATAGGAATCCCGGTTTCAGGGGCATCACAAGTATGCATAAATGGACCCGGTGTGGTCATTATTTTATATTGGGCCTCGGATAGGTCATATGATTATATATTGCACAGGTTGGGTTTTGGGTAGAGCTTCCCGTACAAAGGAGATTCTGCCCGGATTTTTTTTTTATTAGGGATCCCGGTAAATGGGACATAACGGTGTGATATCGAGTTACACGATATCCACAGGTATTCCGCGGGTTGATGGGTGATCAACGGACCCCCGGATTTTGGGGCGTCACAGCTTGGTATCAGAGCATAGACTATAGATCTTATGTGGTCTTGTGGGAAATGAGTCTATCATCTTCCATTGCAAGGGAGAAAGAGGTTTAGAGCCCTAAGTAATACGAAAACCTAAGCTTGATTGGGCGTGGGTCTAGACCATTGCATGCATTGTGCATTTCTTGTTATGTGGTCTACCTGCTACATGTTATGTGCTACGTGTTATGTGAATTATATGCATGATGAATGTGCATGGTGAAAGGTATTCTAACCCTAGTGTTTAGAAAACATAACATTGGGAGTGGGAAAATAGATGAACGGGATAGTTCATGGGGTAAATGTCTACTAGTGGTGGTATACACTCTACTAGTGAGACAAGGAGAGAAATCTCAAGGTTTAAAACTTGATCCCTAATTTTGGGATGCTAAGTTGTTGGTCTATTGCTATCTTATGTGTGTGTAGATGGCAACTAGAGGAAGGGGACGTCGGGGTGGACGGACTAATAACCTACCACCACCGACCTTTGACCACCGGGCCTTTGTTGAGACTATGGGTGCTACGACTACTACTATTGCACAGGCTAGTGCAGCAACTGCTGCCATTGTGCAAGCTAGTGCAAACTTGAGCCAAGAGGCTCAAGCTATCCAAAAGAGTTTAAGTACCATGAGTCACCAACGCTCAGGGAAAAAGCAGAGGACAACTTACCAGGCGGGCCAGAAGACATGTTTCTACTGTTGACAACCGGGCCATAAGAAGAAGGAGTGCCCCTTGAGGCAAACCTCACGAAATTCTGAGATGTTTCAATCTCAGTCATCTGTGGGACTCACCCAAGCACACTTTGTTACTCCCTGTCCCATTATGAATCAAGGAGATCTGTTCCAGCTACAGGGTGTTATCCAAGCCCCTACTCCTTCACGTGCGGAGACTCTACAATCAGGCTGGATAAGTCAGGATGTGGGCCAAGGTAAATCCTCCCAAGGCGGGAGAAAACGGAAGCCTTCCTTCCAGGCAGGCCAAAGAACTTGTTACCATTGCCACCAACCGGGTCACATGAGGCGAGAATGTCCTCAGAGGCAAGGATCCCATAGCTATGGGGTATCTCCGTCCCAGTCATCGGTGGGACAGCCACATACCTACCTTATTCCTCCTTACCCCACTGTGGACTAGGGAAGCCAGTACCGGTTTCATGGTGCATTTCTTATTTTCTGTTTATGGGTACAAATATCACTTGATTTGAATGTGCACATGTCACGTACCGTTATCTTCGTATTCTTGTGCATGATGTGGTTTTATATCTCGCAATCCTGGAAGGGTTCTTATGAGGAAATTCAACCCTAGGGGTTAGAATATGTTTTGATTGGAGATGTTGGGAATATGAGTTAGGGATCTCATGGATTCTACTCACCGTGGATCTTAGGGTCATGGACATGTAGGAGTTGATGTCATCCTTGGGATAAACTTGTTGACGACACACCGAGTCGTCATTGAGTGTGATCGGGAGAGGGTCACAACTTACACACCGGATGGTGTTTGTTCCCGGTTTCAGGGGGAAAAGCATAACGCTTTACCTCAAGTAGTTATGACTCTAGATGACACGGGCAGTTGATGGGTTGGCTAGCAAGTCTTACCCTAGAGGGTGAGGAGAGACAGAAGTTAGGTCTACTTCAGGTTGTGTGTGAGTACGAGGATGTTTTCCAGACACGTTATCGAGATTACCTCCACCTAGGGATGTAGACTTCGCCATAGTTACATCCGGATACTTCGCTTATTTCTATGATTTTGCATAGAATGGCACCTGCTGAGTTGCAAGAACTCTAGGTCCCATAGCAAGAATTGTTGAACAAAGGGTTCCTTAGACCGAATGCTTCACCTTGGGACGCTTCGGTATAAATTGCCAAATTATATAGGAGCCAGCTCCTATTCTGATTGTTTCGGATAGGAGACATAGGTACACAGTATATTGTGATGCCTCTAGGGATAGAATTACTCGTGTTCTTATTCGGGGATAAAGGTACAAGTTTCTAACAACAGCTTGGTATCACAGTTTGGTATCACAACTCATTTCATATGCATGTGTTGAATGTACAAGTGTATGTGAATTTCGGGGACGAAATTCTTTTAAGGGGGGAAGAATGTAAAACCCGGGAAATTTGAACTTTTTTCGGAAAGGGAAAATAGTAATTTGCCACTATAATGCGTATTTAAAATACTCATGTTCTAGAGGTCGGAGGGGGAAACGGAGTTCGCCATTGTATTCGCAATGCGGAATCTAGTTACCCTGTCAGATTTCTCCAAATTTTGAGATAGTTGGGTTTTTCACGTTTTTCGAGGCGACGGGTGTCTAGTGACCCCCAAAAACGGATTTTTTATTAAAATTATAAAATTTCCTTAAAATTTGATGAAATTTCAAATAAAATTAATTTGAACTTAAACCGGGACGAAATAAATCGTTTCGGGGTGAAAACGGACCCGAACAAGTGAGGGGCGTGTGGCGCGACTCGAGCCAAGCCTTTGAAATTATAAATAGGGCTAAATATCAGATATTTCTGCAGAAATATCTCTGATATTCAGCTGACTTCACACGTTGGAGAGAAAGAGGGAGACAAGAGAGAAAATCAATCTTTTTTCGCCGATTCTTCGAAGTTCCGTCACTCGGATTGCTTGGGACCAAGAGTGAAAGCCGATCTCCTCGACGAAGGCTACGTCTACGTACCAAAAACAAGATATTTCACCGAAGATCCAAGAGAAGTATTTAGAGGAATCAAAGATCTTGGAGTTTTGGTTGGTGTTCTTGAGGTGTTCTTGAAGCCCTTGAAGCACTAGTCTTCATTTCACGCTACAAGAGGTAGGGTTCTTCCTACTTTTGTTCATTTCCTACCTAGTATGTTCATAAGGGGTGGTTAAGTGTATGTGGATGTATATCACTTGTGTATTGTTAAGGAAAATGAAGAATTGAGTGTAGGAATAACTTAAGCTAAATTCTAGCTTGCAATTGATACATGGAAGTTACTTGTATATCTTCTTGTAAGTGAATGAAATAGTGGATTGGTTGATAGTCTATTTCGGGACTGCTATGTAGCCTAGTTTGGGGGGCTGTTTTGTGGTTATTGCAGACTATTTTTGGACTGATTTTGGACTGAAATCGAGGATTGTTTTTGGACTGATTTTGGACTGAAATTGCGGACTGTTTTTAAGTTGTTTTGGACTGAAATTGCGGACTGTTTTTGGACTGATTTTGGATTGAAATTGCGGACTGTTTTTAAGTTGATTTTGGACTGAAATCGTGGACTGTTTTTGGACTGATTTTGGGGCTGAAATTGCGGACTGTTTTTAAGTTGTTTTGGACTGAAATTGCAGAATGTTTTTGGACTGATTTGGAGTTGAAATTGCGGGCTGTTTTGGGTTGAATTTATGGACTATTTTGGGCTTATTCCATTCTATGATGTTCATGTGAAAGGAGTTGATGTATGAGACCTTGTATAGGACTCTTACCTATTGTTGGTGACTTGATTAAATGGGTGTTGGAAGTGGAGAGAATATATTCCATCTTGAAATAGTGGAGTAGAAATTTCTTAGAATCAATTCTTGTGTTATCTGATACTTGTAGGATTCCTCCTACTTGGGTTGATTCATAACCTAGGTTGTTATATGAAATGTTTATATGGGATGAGTAGGGTGTTAGAGACTTAACACTTACTAAATGGTTATGGAAATGACCTAGATCACTTCCTTGTTTAATCGGATGTAGGGATTCTCCTATTTGGGATTATTCCGGTAGAAATGACTTGGAACAAATTCTATCATGAGATTTGGTGTGGAAGTTCTTTGTGAAATCACTTAGGACATGGTAGTGTGTAGGCACTCTAAATGTTAATATTGTGTCTTGTGAATAAAATGGATTGGTGACATGAATTATAGGATGACTTGTTGTAAAACCCGGGAAATTTGAACTTTTTCCGGAAAGGGCAAAATAGTAATTTGCCACTATAATGTGTATTTAAAATACTCATGTTCTAGAGCTCGGAGGGGGAAACGGAGTTCGCCATTGTATTCGCAATGCGGAATCTAGTTACCCTGTCAAATTTCGCCGAATTCCGAGATAGATGAGTTTTTCACGTTTTTCGAGGTGACAGGTGTCTAGTGACCCCCAAAAACGGATTTTTTATTAAAATTATAAATTTTCCTAAAAATTTGATGAAATTTCAAATAAAATTAATTTGAACTTAAACCGGGACGAAATAAATCGTTTCGGGGCAAAAACGGACCCGAACAAGTGGGGGGCGTGTGGCGCGACTCGAGCCAAGCCTTTGAAATTATAAATAGGGCTAAATATCAGATATTTCAGCAGAAATATCTCTGATATTCAGCTGGCTTCACACGTTGGAGAGAAAGAGGGAGACAAGAGAGAAAATCAATCTTCTTTCGCCGATTCTTCGAAGTTCCGTCGCTCGGATTGCTTCGGACCAAGAGTGAAAGACGATCTCCTCGACGAGGGCTACGTCTACGTACCAAAAACAAGATATTTCACCGAAGATCCAAGAGAAGTCTTTGGAGGAATCAAAGATCTTGAAGTTTTGGTTGGTGTTCTTGAGGTGTTCTTGAAGCCCTTGAAGCACTAGTCTTCATTTCACGCTACAAGAGGTAAGGTTCTTCCTACTTTTGTTCATTTCCTACCTAGCATGTTCATAAGGGGTGGTTAAGTGTATGTGTATGTATATCACTTGTGTATTGTTAAGGAAAGGAAGAATGGAGTGTAGGAATAACTTAAGCTAAATTCTAGCTTGCAATTGATACATGGAAGTTACTTGTATATCTTCTTGTAAGTGAATGAAATAGTGGACTGGTTTATAGCCTATTTCGGGACTGCTATGTAGCCTAGTTTGGGGGGCTGTTTTGTGGTTATTGCGGACTGTTTTTGGACTGATTTTGGAGCTGAAATTGCGGACTGTTTTTAAGTTGATTTTGGGCTGAAATTGCGGACTGTTTTTGGACTGATTTTAGACTAAAATTGCGGACTGTTTTTGGACTGATTTTGGACTGAAATTGCGGACTGTTTTTGGACTGATTTGGAGCTGAAATTGTGGACTGTTTTGGGTTGAATTTATGGACTGTTTTGGGTTTATTCCATTCTATGATGTTCATGTGAAAGGGGTTGGTGTATGAGACCTTGTATATGACTCTTACCTATTGTTGGTGACTTGATTAACTGGGTGTTGGAAGTGGAGAGAATATATTCCATCTTGAAATAGTAGAGTAGAAATTACTTAGAATAATTTCTTGTGTTATATGATGACTTGTAGGATTCCTCCTATTTGGGATTATTCTTAACCTAGGGGGTTTATGTGAAATGTTTATATGGGATGAGTAGGGTGTTAGGGACTTAACACTTACTAAATGGTTATGGAAATGGCCTAGATCACTTCCTTGTTTAATTGGATGTAGGGATTCTCCTATTTGGGATTATTCCGGTAGAAATGACTTGGAACAAATTCTAGCATGAGATTTGGTGTGGAAATTCTTTGTGAAACCACTTAGGACATGGTAGTGTGTAGGCACTCTAAATGTTAATATTGTGTCTTGTGAATAAAATGGATTGGTGACATGAAATATAGGATGACTTGTAGGGTTTTCCTTCCATTTGGGTTCCTCCTATTTGTGTATAGTTATGGAATTAAGGAAAAATGGTAGAGAATTGGCTTAGGCTATCTCTTAGCTTGAGAATGATGCATGATAGTTGCTTGTGAACTTTCTTGTAACTTAGTGGAATTTGGGCATGATTTGTGTTCAACATGATGGTTGCCTTGAAGGTGATTGATAAAATACCTTGAGTGATTGAAATCATGTGTTAAATGACTATGTTTAGCATGTTGAATGTTGTGGTGAAATATGTTAATATGTTGATAAGATATTAGTTTCATGATGTTTTATGGTAATAATATGCTTAAGATATATATTGCCATGACATATGTTGATATGTGGTTTAAATTGTTCATAAGGCATTTATTGCATCTTGAACATGTGGAAAGTGTGCAATGAGGCGTTGCATTGCATGTGTATAGGAGCATCACATTCATGAGCATAAGTCATGGGTGTGGGGGTGTGAGGTGCATGTTTAATCGAACACCTTGTTTTGTGGTTGATATGTGGACTTGGAAATGTGGATCGATGGTCACATGAAGTCGCATGATTGCATGATAAAAACTTGTGTCGGGTATAGCAAGCAGGGCTAGACTCTCCCTCGGGTGCAAAGCCCGGTCACATGGTTCAGGCACTTTGCCGGCGGTGAAATTCCAGAAAAGTGCTGGTGTTTACGGAACCGGAGGTTGAGATACCAAAATCCGTTGCCCAACAAGACACAAGATTTTGTTAATAAAAACATACTCTGTCAATGAGTATCATCCCATAATGATCGATTTATAAAACGCACGACTTTTATTCAAAGCGATCATTGAATATTTTTCCGTCAATGACGGGTTCATTACATATTGGTACTGCATTGTGTCGTGTGAGTCGGGGAGGACTCGGGGAAATCTGCATGAGTGAGTCGCATCTCATTTCATGGCATAACATAGTAGAAGTCCAGCCCTTAATGCATGTTCTTTTAAGGAATAGTGGATGTGTGTGTAAATTGTTGCTTGTACACTCTTCATGTGCATCTAGGGGGGGGACTAGCCTCTGTAGGAAATTCTCTCCTGGGCGTTGGCTCACCCTACACGGGAAACATTTCAGGTATGGGACATGCGCTGGCGGATGGCTCTCATTCCGGGCCGCAAGGGTGAAGAAAGCCGACTTGTGGCTTTTATAACTCTTTTTGTAAACCTTTTGGAGCAAACTAGTTTTGGCATGTAACTTTTATGTAAAGAGTTGTAAATTGAACTTATATTAACTATGCATGATGCATAGGTGTGATGTGTTTATATGTTACACTTTTACACACCAATGTCACACTTCGTACATTAACATAGGAACCCCGGTTTTAGGGGCATCACAAGTATGCATAAATGGACCCGGTGTGGTCATTATTTTATATTGGGCCTCGGATGGGTCATGTGATTATATATTGCACAAGTTGGGTTTTGGGTAGAGCTTCCCGTACAAAGGAGACTCTGCCCGGATTTTTTTAAATTAGGGATCCCTGTATTCCGCGGGTTGATGGGTGATCAACGGACCCCCGGATTTTGGGGCGTCACAGCTTGGTATCAGAGCATAGGTTATAGATCTTATGTGGTCTTGTGGGAAATGAGTCTATCATCTTCCATTGCAAGGGAGAAAGAGGTTTAGAGCCCTAGGTAATACGAAAACCTAAGCTTGATGGGCATGGGTTTAGACCATTGCATGCATTGTACATTTTATGTTATGTGTTCAAATTGTTACATGTTATGTGCTATGTGCTACGTGAATTATATGCATGGTTAAGATGTATATGGAAATGGACAAACTAGGGTTAGAAAACATAACATTGGGAGTGGGAAAATAGATGAACGGGATAGTTCATGGGGTAAATGTCTACTAGTGGTGGTATACACTCTACTAGTGAGACAAGGAGAGAAATCTCAAGGTTTAAAACTTGATCCCTAATTTTGGGATGCTAAGTTGTTGGTCTATTGCTATCTTATGTGTGTGTAGATGGCAACTAGAGGAAGGGGACGTCGGGGTGGACGGACCAATAACCTACCACCACAGACCTTTGACCACCGGGCCTTTGTTGAGGCTATGGGTGCTACGGCTACTACTATTGCACAGGCTAGTGCAGCAACTGCTGTCATTGTGCAAGCTAGTGCAAACCTAAGCCAAGAGGCTCAAGCTATCCAAAAGAGTTTAAGTACCATGAGTCACCAACGCTCAGGGAAAAATCATAGGACAACTTACCAGGTGGGCCAGAGGACATGTTTCTATTGTCGACAACCGGGCCATAAGAAGAAGGAGTGCCCCTTGAGGCAAACCTCACGAAATTCTGAGATGTTTCAATCTCAGTCATCTGTGGGACTCACCCAAGCACACTTTGTTACTCCCTGTCCCATTATGAATCAAGGAGATCTGTTCCAGCTACAGGGTGTTATCCAAGCCCCTACTCCTTCACGTGCGGAGACTCCACAATCAGGCTGGATGAGTCAGGATGTGGGCCAAGGTAAATCCTCCCAAGGCGGGAGAAAACGGAAGCCTTCCTACTAGGCAGGCCAAAGAACTTGTTACCATTGCCACCAACCGGGTCACATGAGGCGAGAATGTCCTCAGAGGCAAGGATCCCATAGCTATGGGGTATCTCCGTCCCAGTCATCGGTGGGACAGCCACATACCTACCTTATTCCTCCTTACCCCACTGTGGACCAGGGAAGCCAGTACCGGTTTCATGGTACATTTCTTATTTTCTGTTTATGGGTACACATATCACTTGATTTGAATGTGCACATGTCACGTACCATTATCTTCATATTCTTATGCATGATGTGATTTTATATATCGCAATCCTGGAAGGGTTCTTATGAGGAAATTCAACCCTAGGGGTTAGGATATGTTTTGATTGGAGATGTTGGGAATATGAGTTAGGGATCTCATGGATTCTACTCACTGTGGATCTTAGGGTCATGGACATGTAGGAGTTGATGTCATCCTTGGGATGAACTGGTTGACGACACATCGAGTTGTCATTGAGTGTGATCGGGAGAGGGTCACAGCTTACACACCAGAAGGTGTTTGTTCCAGGTTTCAGGGGGAAAAGCATAACGCTTTACCTCAAGTAGTTATGACTCTAGATGACACGGGCAGTTGATGGGTTGGCTAGCAAGCCTTACCCTAGAGGGCGAGGAGAGACAGGAGTTGTGTCTACTTCAGGTTGTGTGTGAGTACGAGGATGTTTTTCGGACACGTTATCGGGATTACCTCCACCTAGGGATGTAGACTTCACCATAGAGTTACATCCGGATACTTCGCTTATTTCTATGATTTTGCATAGAATGGCACTTGCTGAGTTGCAAGAACTCTAGATCCCATAGCAAGAATTGTTGAACAAAGGGTTCCTTAGACCGAATGCTTCATCTTGGGACGCTTCGGTATAAATTGCCAAATTATATAGGAGCCAGCTCCTATTCTGATTGTTCCGGATAGGGGACATAGGTACACAGTATATTGTGATGCCTCTAGGGATAGAATTACTCGTGTTCTTATTCGGGGATAAAGGTACAAGTTTCTAACCACAGCTTGGTATCACAGTTTGGTATCACAACTCATTTCATATGCATGTGTTGAATGTACACGTGTATGTGAATTTCGGGGACGAAATTCTTTTAAGGGGGGAAGAATGTAAAACCCGGGAAATTTGAACTTTTTCCGGAAAGGGCAAAATTGTAATTTGCCACTATAATGCGTATTTAAAATACTCATGTTCTAGAACTCGGAGGGAGAAACGGAGTTCGCCATTGTATTCGCAATGCGGAATCTAGTTACCCTGTCAAATTTCGCCGAATTCCGAGATAGTTGAGTTTTTCACGTTTTTCGAGACGACAGGTGTCTAGTGACCCCCAAAAACGGATTTTTTATTAAAATTATAAATTTTCCTTAAAATTTGATGAAAATTCAAATAAAATTAATTTGAACTTAAACCGGGACGAAATAAATCGTTTCGGGGCGAAAACGGACCCGAACAAGTGGGGGACGTGTGGCGCGACTCGAGCCAAGCCTTTGAAATTATAAATAGGGCTAAATATCAGATATTTCAGTAGAAATATCTCTGATATTCAGCTGGTTTTACACGTTGGAGAGAAAGAGGGAGACAAGAGAGAAAATCAATCTTCTTTCGTCGATTCTTCGAAGTTCTGTCGCTCGGATTGCTTCGGACCAAGAGTGAAAGACGATCTCCTCGACGAGGGCTACGTCTACGTACCAAAAACAAGATATTTCACCGAAGATCCAAGAGAAGTCTTTGGAGGAATCAAAGATCTTGGAGTTTTGGTTGGTGTTCTTGAGGTGTTCTTGAAGCCCTTGAAGCACTAGTCTTCATTTCACGCTACAAGAGGTAGAGTTCTTCCTACTTTTGTTCATTTCCTACCTAGCATGTTCATAAGGGATGGTTAAGTGTATGTGGATGTATATCACTTGTGTATTGTTAAGGAAAGGAAGAATGGAGTGTAGGAATAACTTAAGCTAAATTATAGCTTGCAATTGATACATGGAAGTTACTTGTATATCTTCTTGTAAGTGAACGAAATAGTGGACTGGTTTATAGCCTATTTCGGGACTGCTATGTAGCCTAGTTTGGGGGGCTGTTTTGTGGTTATTGCGGACTGTTTTTGGACTGATTTGGAGCTGAAATTGGGGACTGCTTTTTAAGTTGATTTTGGACTGAAATTGCGGACTGATTTTGGACTGAAATTGTGGAATGTTTTTAAGTTGTTTTGGACTGAAATTGCGGACTGTTTTTGGACTGATTTGGAGCTGAAATTGCGGACTGTTTTTAAGTTGTTTTGGACTGAAATTGCGGACTGTTTTTGGACTGATTTGGAGCTGAAATTGCGGACTGTTTTGGGTTGAATTTATGGACTGTTTTGGGTTTATTCCATTCTATGATGTTCATGTGAAATGGGTTGATGTATGAGACCTTGTATAGGACTTTTACCTATTGTTGGTGACTTGATTAAGTGGGTGTTGGAAGTGGAGAGAATATATTCCATCTTGAAATAGTAGAGTAGAAATTACTTAGAATAATTTCTTGTGTTATTTGATGACTTGTAGGATTCCTCCTATTTGGGATTATTCTTAACCTAGATGGTTTATATGAAATGTTTATATGGGATGAGTAGGGTGTTAGAGACTTAACACTTACTAAATGGTTATGGAAATGGCCTAGATCACTTCCTTGTTTAATTGGATGTAGGGATTCTTCTATTTGGGATTATTCTGGTAGAAATGACTTGGAACAAATTCTATCATAAGATTTGGTGTGGAAATTCTTTGTGAAACCACTTAGGACATGGTAGTGTGTAGACACTCTAAATGTTAATATTGTGTCTTGTGAATAAAATGGATTGGTGACATGAATTATAGGATGACTTGTAGGGTTTTCCTTCCATTTGGGTTCCTCCTATTTGTGTATAGTTATGGAATTAAGGAAAAATGGTAGAGAATTGGCTTAGGCTATCTCTTAGCTTGAGAATGATGCATGATAGTTACTTGTGAACTTTCTTGTAACTTAGTGGAATTTGGGCATGATTTGTGTTCAACATGATGGTTGCCTTGAAGGTGATTGATAAAATACCTTGAGTGATTGAAATCATGTGTTACATGACTATGTTTAGCACGTTGAATGTTGTGGTGAAATATGTTAATATGTTGCTAAGATATTAGTTTCATGATGTTTTATGGTAATAATATGCTTAAGATATATATTGCCATGACATATGTTGATATGTGGTTTAAATTGTTCATAAGACATTTATTGCATCTTGAACATGTGGAAAGTGTGCAATGAGGCGTTGCATTGCATGTGTATGGGAGCATCACATTCATGAGTATAAGTCATGGGTGTGGGGGTGTGAGGTGCATGTTTAATCAAACACCTTGTTTGGTGGTTGATATGTGGACTTGGAAATGTGGATCGATGGTCACATGAAGTCGCATGATTGCATGAGAAAAACTTGTGTCGGGTATAGCAAGCAATGCTAGACTCTCCCTCGGGTGCAAAGCCTGGTCACATAGTTCAGGCACTTTGCCGGTGGTGAAATTCCAGAATAGTGCTGGTGTTTACGGAACCGGAGGTTGAGATACCAAAATCCGTTGCCCAACAAGACACAAGATTTTGTTAATAAAAACATACTCTGTCAATGAGTATCATCCCATAATGATCTGATTTATAAAACGCATGACTTTTATTCAAAGCGATCATTGGATATTTTTCCGTCAATGACGGGTTCATTACATATTGGTACTGCATTGTGTCGTGTGAGTCGGGGAGGACTCGGGGAAATCTGCATGAGTGAGTCGCATCTCATTTCATGGCATAACATAGTAGAAGTCCAGCCCTTAATGCATGTTCTTTTAAGGAATAGTGGATGTGTGTGTAAATTGTTGCATGTACACTCTTCATGTGCATCTGGGGGGGGGGGGGACTAGCCTCTGTAGGAAATTCTCTCCTGGGCGTTGGCTCACCCTATACGGGAAACATTTCAGGTATGGGACATGCGCTGGCGGATGGCTCTCATTCCGGGCCGCAAGGGTGAAGAAAGCCGACTTATGGCTTTTATAACTCTTTTTGTAAACTTTTTGGAACAAACTAGTTTTGGCATGTAACTTTTATGTAAAGAGTTGTAAATTGAACTTATATTAACTATGCTTGATGCATAGGTGTGATGTGTTTATATGTTACACTTTTACACACCAATGTCACACTTCGTACATTAACATAGGAACCCCGGTTTTAGGGGCATCACAAGTATGCATAAATGGACCAGGTGTGGTCATTATTTTATATTGGGCCTCGGATGGGTCATGTGATTATATATTGCACAGGTTGGATTTTGGGTAGAGCTTCCCGTACAAAGGAGACTCTGCCCGGATTTTTTTAAATTTGGGATCCCAGTAAATGGGACATAATGGTGTGATATCGAGTTACACGATATCCACAGGCATTCTGCGGGTTGAGGGTGATCAACGGACCCCCGAATTTTGGGGCGTCACACTTGTAGAGTTTTCCTTCCATTTGGGTTCCTCCTATTGTGTATAGTTATGGAATTAAGGAAAAAGGGTAGAGAATTGGCTTAGGCTATCTCTTAGCTTGAGAATGATGCATGATAGTTACTTGTGAACTTTCTTGTAACTTAGTGGAATTTGGGCATGATTTGTGTTCAACATGATAGTTGCCTTGAAGGTGATTGATAAAATACCTTGAGTGATTGAAATCATGTGTTACATGACTATGTTTAGCATGTTGAATGTTGTGGTGAAATATGTTAATATGTTACTAAGATATTAGTTTCATGATGTTTTATGGTAATTGTATGCTTAAGATATATATTGCCATGACATATGTTGATATGTGGTTTAAATAGTTGATATGGCGTTCATTGCATCTTGAACATGTGGAAAGTGTGCAATGAGTCATTGCATTGCATGTGTATGGGAGCATAACATTCATGAACATAAGTTATGGGTGTGGGGATGTGAGGTGCATGTTTAATCAAACACCTTGTTTGGTGGTTGATATGTGGACTTGGAAATGTGGATCGATGGTCACATGGAGTCGCATGATTGTATGAGAAAACTTGTGTCGGGTATAGCAAGCAGGGCGAGACTCTCCCTCGGGTGCAAAGCCCGGTCACATGGTTCAGGCACTTTGCCGGCGGTGAAATTCTAGAAAAGTGCTGGTGTTTACGGAACCGGAGGTTGAGATACCAAAATCCGTTGCCCAACAAGACACGAGATTTTGTTAATAAAAACATACTCTGTCAATGAGTATCATCCCATAATGATCTGATTTATAAAACGCATGACTTTTATTCAAAGAGATCATTGGATGTTTTTCTGTCAATGACGGGTTCATTACATATTGGTACTGCATTGTGTCGTGTGAGTAGGGGAGGACTCGGGGAAATCTGCATGAGTGAGTCGCATCTCATTTCATGGCATAACATAGTAGAAGTCCAGCCCTTAATGCATGTTCTTTTAAGGAATAGTGGATGTGTGTGTAAATTGTTGCATGTACACTCTTCATGTGCATCTAGGGGGGGGGGGGAAGTAGCCTCTGTAGGAAATTTTCTACTGGGCGTTGGCTCACCCTATACGGGAAACATTTCAGGTATGGGACATGCGCTGGCGGATGGCTCTCATTCCGGGCCGCAAGGGTGAAGAAAGCCGACTTGTGGCTTTTATAACTCTTTTTGTAAACCTTTTAGAACAAACTAGTTTTGGCATGTAACTTTTATGTAAAGAGTTGTAAATTGAACTTATATTAACTATGCTTGATGCATAGATGTGATGTGTTTATATGTCACACTTCGTACATTAACATAGGAACTTCGGTTTCAGGGGCATCACAAGTATGCATAAATGGACCCGGTGTGGTCATTATTTTATATTGGGCCTCGGATGGGTCATATGATTATATATTGCACAGGTTGGGTTTTGGGTAGAGCTTCCCGTACAAAGGAGACTCTGTCCGAATTTTTTTTTTTATTAAGGATCCCGATAAATGGGACATAACGGTGTGATATCGAGTTACACGATATCCACAGGTATTCCGCGGGTTGATGGGTGATCAACGGATCCCCGGATTTTGGGGCGTCACAGATACTAAAAATAGTCTCCTTTTACATACTATTTCTCTGGTCGAGTGAACAAATAAACATTTTAAGAAACCAAATCCAAAATTCTGCAGTCTGCAAGGCTACATGAAGGCCACATATATTGTGCTTTTTCTCTAACAATATTTCATATTCAATATAATCCAACGCAATAGAAGTTTGCAACAAAAAAAAGCAGGCTCATTCAATAAGCTGGCCCTTCTAGAACCAACTTTGACAGAAACAAAAAACTTACACCCATCCAAATTTTTATTTCATTGTTATTCGGATTTCTTCAACAAACATATGATCTTTATGATCCAATTAATCAAATTAAATATTTATTATTATTATTACTACTACTACTTTAAATGTAGCAGATTAAGAAAATCTTGGTTTGATTAATCAACTTACACCCATAATGTGTGTTTTGATCTTACTATTTTTTCTTAAACTTCTTAATTAGTTTGTTAACTTTCATATTCCTTAAATATCAAAATTAGAATACAAATTCTAGCCCTTCTTCTAACTCTATAACTTCCAAATGTTTTGGACTCTTGCAATCTTTCATAAGTATCTATATCTATTAACAAATTAATAATCAAAAGTTAATTACTCAAGTGCCTCATCTGTATGGTTATTTTTATCACCCAAAAATAAGATATTTATTACTACATCAACTTTATATTTGGCTATAGAATCAAAAGACACAATTTATGGGAGACATGTAATTTGAAAAATCATAATTAGTGATTTTTATTAGTTACACAAGATATATTAGTAATTAGCAATAATACGTGCCTGTAGTCACACTGTAATACTGTAATATAAAAAATTGAGCATTGATCGTACAATATTTTATATTTTAAATAAAAATTTTCTTTTCTCTAATTATGTAATTTAAAATTAAAGTGGACAGAGAGAAAATAAGAGATAAATATTTTTGAATTAGTGTAGTTGTCTGCCATTGAGGAACGTGTTGATTGGGCCGTGCAGAGAAGATGATATTTTTTAGTGGGGGAAAAATTGGATTGAATAGATAAAAATTAAATCAATTTTGATCATTATTGTATTTTTATAAGTTGAGAATTCAATATTGTTAACTGTAATATTAAATAGATATATGCACACGTGAATGATCAATGTAAACGTAATATTCAAAACTTATAAAAATAAATAAATAATAAAAATTATAGCTCAAAATAGTTCATGTACAACGTACGTGTGTAATAACAAATATGATTTATAAGTCACATTTCGGCTTTTCTTCATCAATGAGGGCCCGAACGAGAGCAGTCTACCAGAGCATGTCCAACACCTAAAATATTGTCCCCATAAAGGGTGAGCCACGCTCACTAGGGTATCTCCTAAAGAGGCTACTCCCCAACCTAGGTGCATATGAAATGTTCACATGCAAATCATAAGCAACAATTACTCCATTCAAGAATATGCAATTTAACAATGAAATCATCTATGTCATGCCATGATATGAGATGAGACTTACACATGCAACTCAACCCGAGCCTTTACCGGCTTCCATAACCCAAACAATGCCATGTGTATAAATCCGTGCATTTCAAGCCATCGCCATTGATGTTACACATCCAATGACCTTTTTAAAAAAAAACCATGTGTCTTTGTTGGGTAGACGGATTTTGGTGTCTCACCGTTGGTTCCGCACATCGAATACACTTTTTTTGGACTTTCACCGGCGGAAGTGTATAAACCAGTAACTGGGTTTTGCACCCGAGGGAAAATCTAGCCCTACTTGCTATACCCGACACAAGTTTTTTTCATGCAACCGTGCAACTCAGCCGGACCTACGTCTAACCTTCTCGAATCCACTTATCAACCACCAATAATGGTGTTTAATCCAATCAACATGCACACACACCCACACTCTTGTCAATGCCCACGAATGCAATGTTTCCTGTGCTTATGCAAATGTAAATGTACAAGTGCAATTTCCACATCAAGTTCAATATGTCGCGTGCACATTATGAACAAATTCAATACCCATCAATATTTTCCATGGTAAATTACATCATAAATATATGACCACCATCAATAACCTCGATGTCAATATATCATAATGCATATACAAATATCAACTCCTAAGCATGTTATAACATAATCAATGCAAATAACACACTTAATCCACATAGGCATTTCATCAAACATCTTCAAGACACCAAATCACGTAAACAAATAATATGCCCAATTTCATCACATATCTCAAGAAATCACAAACAAGTAATTTCTACATACCCAATTAATACTAGAATTGAATTTAACCATTCTTAATACCCATTTTCCGCATTTCAAATATCATAGGTATGTGTTATACATGAGATTACATCTCTGACACCCTACCCATTCCATATATCAACCTTAGGTTGAAAATAAACCTAATTAGGAAAAGAACCCTCTTAAAGCGTAAAACAAATGGTAGAAAGCTCCAAAATACCCAAATCAAGCTCTAACCCTGATTCTCCAAGATCCCGTCTTTTGAACTACATCAAAATCCGTGCCTTTTGGTACGTAGGCGTAACCCTCGTCACGTAGATGAACTTTGATTCTTGGCCCGAGTCGATTCGATGAACGTAGGACCATAGATCGTAGAGAGAAGTTGGAGAACGCTCTATTTTCCCTCTCTTCCTTCTCCAAAGAAAACCCAGCTGAGAAATGGGGAGAAAATATGATTTTCTCCCCTATTTATACCCTCCAAACACTTGGCCCTCATTGCGCCACACGTCCTCCATTCCCGGGTCCAATTTCGTCCCGAAACAATTAAATTTCGTTCCGGTTTAAGTTCAAAATATTTTTATTTGAACTAGCTTTAAATTATTTTCCAATCTTTGACATTTTATTCTACTTCTCATTTATTTTGGTCACGCGAAACCCGATCTCCTTGTAAAACACGAAAAATTCGACTGTCTCGGAATTCAACAAAAATTGACTGGGTAACTAGATTTCGCGAGATGAATCCAACGGTTAGGTCCGTTTCATCATATAAGTTTTAAAAAAATTCGGGTTTTCAACCCATACTGTAGAGGCTAATTATCGTTTTGTCATTTTTTCATAAAAAATCAAATTTACCCAGGTTTTACAGAGTTTGCATTGAAGAAAATGAAATTAGGCAAGGTTTTAGGACTAGATGAGATTCCAATTAAGGTTTGGAAGTGCTTAGGAAATGAGGGGGTGTCGTGGCTAACAAAATTATTCAATAGAATTATTGCTACTAGGAAAATGCCCGATGAATGGAGAAAGAGTATTTTAGTACCTATATATAAAAATAAAGAAGATATTCAAAATTTTAATAATTATAGAGGGATAAAATTGATGAGTTATAGAATGAAATTATGGGAAAAGGTCATTGAAGATCACCTAAGAGTTGAGACTACAGTGTTAGAAAATCAGTTTGGGTTATGCCGAGTAGACCAACTATGGAGGTTATATATTTATTGAGGACACTCATGAAAAAGTATAGAGGAAGAAGAAAAATCTCCATACGGTTTTTACAGATCTAGAAAAAAGCGTATGATAAAGTGTCTAAAAATATAATATGGAGGGTGTTTGAGAGAAAAAGAGTGACGAATAGGTATATTGAGGTGATAAATGACATGTATGACGGGGTTATGACTACAATTAGGTCTTCCATGGAAGAAAGCAAAGCATTTTCAATCATGGTGGGATTATTGATGAGCGCATAATATTGCATATTTAACGGCCTCATTACATGCATTTTAACTTAACTTTTCATTTGATTACTTAGAGTTAGTCAAATTTTTGAATAAAGTGAAAATTTTGATGTTGCAGGTAATTATAGCTTAAATGATGGCTTTTGGAGCTCTACAACTAAGTGTGAATGAGTGGTGAATAGATGGACACATTACATGAGGATTGGGAGGCTTGGAAGGTGAATAAATCAAGAAAAATGCATTTGGAAGAGAACCTTCCGGAAGTTTTTTATCGACCTTCCGGAAGGTTTAGCCCACTGGAATTGAAAAAATGCAAAACTTGACCTTCTGTTTGCATGACCTTCTATTTTTCAAATTTTTGACCATGATATAATTCGAATCTGAAAAAGTTCAAAACATAAAAGTTTTATATCTAGATGTCCTCTATATTGTGTCAAAATTTAAGCTCAATCAGACAGTTAGATCAAAAGTTATGACAATTCTATGAAAACTGGTCCTGAGCTGTCACCTTCTGGAAGACCTTCCGGAAGGTTTTGCCCAGAATGCCCAGAAAGCCTGCAACTCATGCTCCACTTTCTTGGGGGTCCCACCTATGATTCTCCCAATTGCCCCCTGACATATTCTACATATATACATGCCTCCTACACCTCAAAGTCAGCAATGGGAGATGAAGGATGAGAGAGGAGGAGAGAGAAATATGGAGGCATGGTGGGTTGCAGGCTAGGCTTGTCCTAGCCTGTCCAAGCTATCAACTCACCTCCTATGGATGAGAGGCCTGTCACACACCTAGGGGGGGACCTCCATGGATGAAATTGCAGAGGTCTTTCACCATATATTCAGCATTCACACTCACATTGAATGGAGAGGCTACCTAAGCTTAGAAAGCTCAAAGGAAAAAGATGAATAGTTAGAAAGCTTAGATTTTTGCATTATCTTCACATATTTCACTTGTAATATTTTGTAAGGATCTTGTAAGCTTCATTTATTGTCTTTAATGTCATTTATTTCAAGTGCTTTGCAAGTTTAAATACACCATTTACATTCTACCATTGTTGTATGGATTTTTCTTGCACTTCATTTATTTTTGCTGGGTTTCTCTACAACTTTTCCATTTTGGTATGAAATGAATTTCTCTTTGTAGTCTACTTCATCCTAGCTTTAATATATGTTCTAATTTTTATTCTCAACTCATTTTCATTTCCATTTCTTCTACATGTCTCTTTACATTATGCATGTCTTTCCTTTTATTATGAGTAGCTAGATTTTACGTTGGCTAATCTAAGAGAGAATTCCTCTTGGGTATGCTACTTCAACTCATTTTCATTCCTCCTCGTAGTGTACGATGACTCGGTTTGACTAGGTTGAGTGTGGACATGGTTGTGAGTTCTTTATACACTGTAGGCATTGTCACGGGGTATGCTTGAATCCTCACCTCCAATTTTGGTCCCGCGCTTCCTACTCATCAATCGAACATCTAGGCTCCATTGGAGGAAGGTCTTGAGTTGATTTGGAATTCCCATTGGAATGACCCCTTCGGATTAGCCAACACTTTTTCCATTTCATTTTTAGCAAAAACACAATCACAAAACTCAAACTCAAAAGATTTTACACTTTTCCATTTTTTTGCAAAATCACTTTCACCACAACTTGACCTCCTTCCTTGAGGAGACGACCTTGGAATACCCATTCCAAGTAAAACACGACACTCGAAAGTCTCTCTGCGCTTGGGGAGCACTTTTGTTCACACACACACACACACATTTCATTCCACACATCCGTTTTCCCATCTCTTGCATTGAACCCGAGTGAGAGTGACATTCACACACACACATAAACCATATACACATTGAGGGTTCATGTTCAGAGAATAGGGAACGCAACTGAAAACATCAAGCAATTATACCAAGGATCGGCCCTAAGTCTATACCTATTCGCCCTAATTATGGATGAACTCACTAGACACATTCAAGATGATGTCCCACGGTGTATGCTATTTGCAGATGATATTGTATTAGTCGATGAAACTCGAAGGGAGATTAACAATAAGCTAAAAACTTGGAGAGAGACACTCGAGTCGAAAGGGTTTAAAATAAGTAGGAGCAAGACTGAATATATGCCATGCAATTTTAGTAATAGAAGAAGTAGACATAGTGAAAAAATTAAGACTGAAAATCAAGAAATACCAACGAGTAAACGATTTAGATATCTAGGATCGATCATTAAAAATGATGGAGAGATTGTAGATGTGACTCATAAAATCAACACTAATTAGATTAAGCGGAGGAAAACCTCTGGCATATTATGTGATACAAGGATACCAATAAAATTGAAAGGTAAACTTTACTGAACAACTATAAGCACAACAATGTTGTATGAGATGGAATGTTGGGCAACTAGAAAACAACATAGTAACAAAATTAGTGTAGTGGAAATGATAATGCTAAGGTGGATATGTGAAAAAATTAGAAATGATAGAATAAGAAATGACTGTATTAGAGAAATGGTAGTGATTGGGCAAAAACAGTCCTATTCCTAACCCCTAAAATACTATCCCCCAAGGTGTATGTGTGATGTATATTCAACCGGGAAGGGAGGTCACGCTCCTTTGGAATAGTGTGAAAAGAAAGGGCAATAGGAAAGGAAATAGGTCAGTGGGAATGTGATAGGTGAATGCACAAAAATGCTCCCCAATCGCAAGGAGACTTTCGTGGGTCGTCTTTTACTTGGTGGTATTCCAAGGTCGTTTCCACGGGGAAGGAAGTAAACCAATTTGAAAGTGATTTTGGGCAAAGAAAGTGTAAAATTCTTGTTGTTGGAAATTGTTTGATGAAGTGTGTTTTGGTAAAATTAGAATGAGAGAACAAGCGTTGGCAATTCCAAGGGGTCCCTCCAATGGGTATACTATCTCAACTCAACTCAACTCACACCTCCGATTGAGCAAGAATGAACGGTTGATTCACGGAAAGTCGAGGATGATGTTGGTGAGTGCCTAAGCATAAACCGTGACTAGGCCTACGGATTATCAAAGATTCACCGAATCATCCACCTTCAATCCGGTCAAACCGAACCATGGGACTCTAAAGGGAGGGTGTAGAAAGAGTTGAAACAATATACCCAAATGAGGATTCCCCTTGGTCTTGCCAACAAAAAGGGCTTAGCTACTCATACTTGAAATAGAAATGACAATGTAAATATAAAGCATTGTATGGATATGGAGTTTTGAAGTAACTAAGTGCAAGAAATCATAGACTAGAAGTGAATGAAATGAAAATCTATTTTATATCTATAAACATGAATACTTTGAAAGCATTAATGGTAGAACTTAAATGGGAGCATTAAACTAGCAATGACATAAGGGAAAATGACATTAATGACATTCATTGAAGATATAAAGGTTCCTACCATTGATTACAAGACAATGCAGTAAAAGAAATGCAGAAATCACAACTTTCTCTCTCTAAAACTACTATTCATCGTCTTCTACGCCCAGAACTTCTCTCTCTATCTGCCTCTCTCTGCTATGGAAGAATGCTGATCATTGGAGAGCTCTTTCCCTCCAAAATCGTGCCTGGTCTGCTCCTGTAGCTCCCTGAAGTGACCCTCATCAGTAGGGTGTAGCCTGGATGACCTGGACAAGGGAGTGCAGAATTGGTCTGCACACACCCAGCTCCTCCTCTTCTCTCTCTCTTCCTTTAAGGCTGTAGCTCTAGAGTGCAGAGTAAGGTGTGGGCCTGATGAACAGTGTTGTGGGCGTGTCAGAGGAGTGTGGGGGCATCAATGGTGGGGCCCTCGAAGTAGCTGAGCAGATCTGCAGACTCTGGGCTTGTCAGGCAAATCGTACCGGTACTGAGTACCGGTACCATACAGTACCGGTACTTCGACTCCAGAATGTTTGGCGTACCGGTACTGAGTACCGGTACTGTTCTGCCTCCTTGTCTAAAACTTCTGATTCCTTTGCTCCTGAGCTGTCCCCAAGTTCTCTTTTCATCTCCTTTCATCCCAAATGGTATGGGTGGGCCTTAACAAACTATAATTAGCTCCTTTCAATTGCAAACACAAATTTTTGACGTTAAGACTTCAATCATCATAACTCCTATCATTAAATCTTCAAAAACAAGTGAAATGAGCTGATTAGCACCTTAAAATATACAAAGTTTTGTGCTAATCACACCCCCCAACTTAGGTTTTGCTAGTCCCTTAGCAAAAGATTCATTCCCCAGCACAACACAATGAAATTAGCACATATTCAATCCAAATCAATGATCATTCATTCAATCAATCAAAATGCAAGTAACAACATGAAAGTGAGTAAAATGGAACAATTGTGGGTTTAAATTAATGTGAACGAAGTTGGAGTACAAAATGGAGTAGGTCATCAAAAAGAACAAAATAGCCTAAACTCCCCCCCCCCCAACTACACAAAATCCTATACTAGCACAAGAACCCCTTACTCTCCATCACTCTCTTCCTCATAACCCTCTGATTCTTCCCCTTCCTCAGACTCCTCATCATCTTCCACATCCTCATTCACCCTGGAGGTTGAAGGAGCAGTAGGAACTTCTGGGATGGGTCTCCCAGGGAATGTGTGCATGTACATCTCCTTCATCATCACCATCATTCCCTGAACCGAGGCCTCAATCCCATGCACTGTCGTCTCTAGTGCATCAAGTCTCTTAGGGACTGAGCGTGCTGAAACAGGCTTGAATGGCATGGTGGGTGCAGTTGGTACAACGTCCTCATTAGACTCAAGCTGAGCTCGCTCCCCACGACCCATAGCCCTCCTCTTTTGGCTACTGGCCCTACCTATGGCCCCAGTCTCGGGTGGAGTGAGTTTTTCTGATGCGTAGCCCTTAACCTTAAAATGGTTACACAGTCGGGTAACCAAGCTCCCATACGGCAGGTTAGTCAATGGCTTCTCTGTGATGGCAAAGTCTTTCATAACTTCCCAAATGACAAGGGCAAAATCGATTGTTTTGCCCAACACAACAGCATCCAGAATGGCCAGCTTTTCCAGGTTTGGTTTCTTTTCTGCAGCCCTTGGGAGTAGGTTATAATGAAGCAATTTGTTGAGAAGCCCATAAACATGCTTCAACCCACCACTATGAACCACTCCCTTGAATTCAGCCGGATCCTCATACATCAAATCGACATACTCCGCCTTAGTCTTAGCTCTTCCCATGTTGTAGGGATAGACAGGTGGGGAAGATGGGGGTCTCTGATAGTCTCCAAGAAGGGTGGCTATGACATCAGGGGTCACTGTAAACACCTTTCCCCTAACGTTCACCCTCAGAACTTCCCCAACAGCAACCTCAACTAATTTCAATGAACGGTAGAACTCCCTCACCAATGCTAGGTTGTAACCCTCAACCTCCTTGAACCAGAAATGCATCCCATGTCCCTCAATGATTTTCACAACGGGATGAATGGGGGAAAGGGAAATTTTATCCAAAAATCGTTCGCAGGTCACACCCTTACCATCGATCAATTGGCGACGGGCATCCCTCTTAGCCCTCTTCCTCTGCTCCTCTGGGTCCTCACTTGACCCTTCGCCTCCTCTCTTGCGGCTGGAGGAGACCTTGGCAGGAGGGGAACTGGGCTCTGGTCCTGGCCCTGGTCCTGCTCTCTTGGTGCGAACCATTGAGATTATCCAAAGAGGGTTGTCCAAAGAAGCCGAAATCAAAGGGGGTTTTATGGATTGAGAGGGAAGTGGAGAGGGTTTTGGGACCTTGGAGTGTTTTCGAGTGAGGGAGAGAGGAATAGGGCAGGAATAGAAGTGGGGAAATGAAGGGTTTAACGAGGAGTTTAAATTAAAAGCCCTAAAAATTTTTCGTGTCAGACAAATAGTATCGGTACTGAGTACCGGTACTTCGACTCCAGAAGGTTTGGCGTACCGGTACTGAGTACCGGTACCATATGGTATCGGTACTGAATACCGGTACTTCGACTCCAAAAGGTTTGGCGTACCGGTACTCATATGGTACCGGTACTGAATACCGGTACTGTTCTGCTTTGTCAGACAGACTCCTCCTACTGAGCATACCACCACTCCAATTCAGCTTAGGACCTTCCTAGACATTTCCTCACATTACTTGTGACTCCAACTCCCTTCCAAAAGATGTACTCCACTTAATTTCCACAATTTGATCCATCATGCCCAAGTTAAATTCAAAATTGCAAAGTGATTTAAAACTTTGATGCATTCAACATCCAAGGAATGAATTTCTATTCTTTAATTATCAAAATGAGTATCCCAAAATGTAAAAATGGATTTAAACAACACACATAGTTCTAATCTTTTCCAAATATCAAAAACTTGAGCAGTATTCCCTCATTGTTGCAAGCCCTGAGTTACTTACCAAATTTCTCAATTGATTGAACTAGGCTAACATGAGCAAAACCATAGTTTTAGATACTAGTCTAAAGTATGCACCTAAACATTGATTTTCAACTTGTGTGTGTGTGAATTAAACAAGTAATTCGAACAGTTACACAACAGGATTCACATTTGAAAAATTGGACAAATTCAGCTTCAATGCAACAACTCACCAAAGGACACTCTTAAGCAATGAAATACACTCAGGTTATCCTGGTATGCACTCCATGTGTACATGTGAGATAGAGTCTTATGTTCAAAACAAAGTGTGCCCACATGTAATCCAAAAATGAAGTTAACAAATGAAAATGAAGCGAACTTGGCATAGTCTCATGAATAGAATATTAGGGCATTAGGTAGTAAGACTAAACTCATCATTTCCTTTGAAATACGCACCTCCCAACTTCTCTAGATCACTTAGGACTTTAAGGGTTAAAATGGGGCCTTGGGGTGGAATCTAGGAAATTGAAATGAAGGATATAGGATAACAAAGAGGGTTGTTCCGAGTGAGAGACTTTTATTCTAGAAAAACACTTCCCTTTTCATGGGATTTTGATTCTCACCCCGTCACCACATTCTTCGTTACACAAATTTTTTTTTTTTTTTCTTTTTAAGAATTTCCTTTTCTTTTTCTCTTTATTTTCTTCTTTCACCCATTTTCTTCATTTTCTTGGATTTTCATTCTTTTTCCATTGAACTCTTTGAGTTTCAACATCATTTATCCCTTTTGTTTGGATTTCCACACCATACATCCTTTACTTTTGCAATCACTCATTTCTGCTTTTAGGAACAACCAAGTTAAGGTATATCTTTCTTGTTTTCACAGGCTTGGTCAATTGTGTGGCATAGAAACGAATTCCAAATAAGCTCAATCATGGCACTAGGGATAATATTTGCACAAGAAAAAGGTTAAAGGCTCAAAATATTCAAAGATGGCCTAAGATCACTTCCAGGTCCGCATGGGAGGGCATTATATGTTCAAGACAAATCAGTCTACTAGCCAAATGCACTAACCAACGCGAACATAATGAGACTATTGAACAACTTGACACAAAATATGTTCTTTGAGTAATTGTAAATTCCCTCCAAAAAGGATTTGGCACTAAAGCTCTCAAGGGTCTTTACTCGTCTCCACTACTTATGTCAAGCTTAAAAACATGAATCCAATCCGTAAATTGCCAAAATTACACATTCAAGAGTTACATACAGTTGAGTTTAAAAATCAATACCTAAATGATACTCATGCATAGGATCCACTTCCATAGAATACTCATGTGCACAAAGTTCAAAACAAAAATCAACATGTCATCAACTCACACAAGCACAACATGAAGAAATACAGATCAACAATTAGATATTTTTTTCATAAAAAATTTTCAAAAATTTCACCTATTTTTCACAATTGCAAGCAAAAATCAAAAAAATTCCAAACAACCTTGGTGTATCATACAAATGGTGCACCTCACCCCCCAACTAGAACCATGCATTGTCCTCAATGCAACAAAAAGATATAATATGCAATGGAAGACAATAAAAAAGATAAGTAGGGTAAGAGAACACCTCGCAATTGCGCTTTCGACAAAAGCACCAAGATCTGGATCTAAGAGAACCCAATCTATACAACCACATCAAGTGAGTGACATAAAATAACATTAACATAAATAAGTAAAAGTAACTGTACAGTAAAAGGAATAAACCCTAGCTAACCCTCCATCAAATCCGGGTATACCGGGTCAACTAAATCCTCCTCCACCACTTGTTCCTCGAAACCCTCAAAGAATGGCTTGAGTCTTTGGCCATTGACCTTGAATGTTTGGCCATCTTTAGGGTTTGTGATATCTACCGCTCCGTTGGGGTAGGCCGCCTCGACAAAATAGGGGCCATCCCAACGGGATCTTAATTTTCCTTGGAATACGGAGAGACGAGAATTATACAAGAGTACTTTTTGCTCGAGCTTAAATGATTTCCGTGTGATGGAATTGTCATGAAAAACTTTAGCCCGTTCTTTTGAAATTTTTGAACTCTCATATGCATCTCTTCGGATCTCTTCCAATTCATTCAGTTCCAACTTTCTCTGCTCCCCGGCCATTCTCAAGTTAAAATTCAAAGTCTTTATGGCCCAGTAGGCCTTGTGCTCCATTTCAACCGGCAAATGGCAAGCTTTTCCATAAACCAGCCGGTAGGGAGACATACCCAAAACAGTCTTATAGGCAGTACGGTACGCCCATAAGGCATTGGTTAATCTGACTGACCAATCCTTCCTGTCCGGGTTAACCATTTTTTCTAAGATATTCTTAATCTCCCTATTGGCTAGTTCAGCTTGGCCATTGGTTTGTGGGTGGTAAGCAGTGGATACCTTGTGTGTAACGCCATATTTGAACATTAATGATGCAAATGACCTATTACAGAAGTGGGATCCACCGTCACTGATCATTGCACGAGGCATCCCAAACCTCGAGAAAATGTTCTCTTTAAGGAATTTGACTACGACCCGGTGGTCGTTAGTTTTGGTTGGGATTACCTCTACCCACTTGGACATGTAGTCCACCGCCAGAAGAATGTACAGATTACCAAAAGACATGGGGAATGGACCCATGAAATCGATGCCCCAACAATCAAATATTTCTATGATAAGGATGGGGGAAAGGGGCATCATATTTCTGCGGGTCACACTACCTAATCGTTGGCATCTGTCGCATGCCTTACAATATGAAACACAGTCTTTAATGAGAGAGGGCCAATAGAAACCTGACTGCAAAATTTTGGCCGAGGTTTTCTTTGCCGAGAAATGTCCGCCACAAGCTTGGGAATGGCAGAATGCAAGGACGTTTCGTTGTTCATCTTCGGGCACGCATTTCCTCATGACTTGATCTGGGAAATATTTGAACAAATACGGATTGTCGAAGTAAAAATACTTCACGTCCGCCATGAATCGTCTTTCGTCCTCCAGGCTCCATTGTGGCGGTATTTGTCCTGTTGCAAGGTAATTACAAATGTCAGCATACCAAGGACAAACTGAATGGATTGAAAGTAACTGTTCATCAGGAAAAGAGTCGGGAATAGGAATATGCTCATTAGTCTCCTGCACCACCAGCCGGGATAAGTGATCCGCCACAACATTCTCAACTCCTTTTTTGTCTTTAATTGTCAAATCAAACTCTTGTAGGAGGAGGATCCACCTAATGAGTCTTGGCTTCGCATCCTGCTTAGATAACAAGTACTTTAAGGCAGAATGGTCAGTGAAGATAACAATAGGTGAACCAATGATATATGAACGGAATTTATCAAGAGCAAACACTACAGCTAGCAATTCTTTTTCAGTGGTAGTGTAATTCATTTGAGCCTCATTAAGTGTTTTGCTAGCGTAGTGTATAACATGCGGTCTATTGTCCTTCCTCTGACCAAGCACTGCGCCAACCGCGTAGTCACTCGCGTCGCACATGAGCTCGAAAGGTAGATCCCAATTGGGTGGTCGCATAATAGGAGGCGTGACAAGCATGCTTTTTAGTTTTTTGAATGATGCCTCACACTCATCCGACCACTCAAAAGGAATCTCCTTAGACAGTAAATTTGTCAGAGGTCGGGCCAATGCACTAAAATTTTGAATGAAACGGCGATAAAAACCTGCATGGCCCAAAAATGACCGGATACCCTTGATGGTTGTTGGCGTGGGAAGGTTGGAGATAACCTCCACCTTGGATTTGTCAACTTCGATGCCCCTTGCCGATACTATGTGGCCCAAGACTATTCCTTCCGTCACCATGAAGTGACACTTCTCCCAATTAAGCACAAGATCCTTTTCTTCACATCTCTCCAATACTCTCTCCAAGTTATGTAAGCATCCATCAAAGGAATCACCAAACACGAAAAAATCGTCTATGAAGACCTCCAAAATTTTCTCCACCATATCGCTAAAAATCCCCATCATGCATCGTTGAAAGGTCCCCGGGGCATTGCATAATCCGAACGGCATACGGCGATAGGCAAAGGTGCCATATGGGCAGGTGAAGGTAGTCTTCTCTTGGTCCTCCAATGCGATCTCGATTTGGTTGTAGCCAGAGTACCCGTCTAGGAAACAATAAAATAGGTGCCCTGCTACCCTTTCCAAGACTTGATCGAGAAACGGCATTGGAAAATGATCTTTCCGTGTGCAAGCGTTGAGCTTCCGGTAGTCGATGAAAACTCTCCATCCGGTAATGACTCTTGTAGGTATGAGTTCATTTTCCTCATTTTCAATCACTGTGACTCCGAATTTCTTTGGGACGACTTGTGTGGGGCTTACCCATTTGCTATCCGCGATTGGAAAGATAATGCCCACATCAAGTAGCTTTAACACCTCATCCTTCACTACTTCTTTCATGCTCGGATTCAATCTCCTTTGAGGTTGTCGGGAGGTTTTAGCATCTTCCTCAAGATAGATGCGATGGGTGCAAATTATAGGACTGATTCCCTTGATATCTGCAATAGTCCACCCGGTCGCTCCCTTATGCTTTCTCAATACCCCCAAAAGTTTTTCTTCTTGTTCCATGGTTAGGGTAGAGCTAAGGACTACCGGGAAAGTCTCATCATTGCCAAGATAAGCATATTTCAAATGTGCGGGCAATGGCTTCAATTCCAGTTTTGGATTTTTCTCATCCGAAGGGAAAATTTTCTTCTTTTGCTCAGGTAGTTCTTCAAATGTGGGGATCCACCTTTCCATTCCTTTCAACTCCTCCACCTTTTCTTGATCATCAAACTTCTCCAATTCAACCAATTCTTCATCCTTAAGTTTCAACATCCCTTCTAACTCCAAATGCTCATCAATCATCGTGTCAATTCTATTGACCTCATTTGCCTCCTCGTCATCCCCTGGTTGCCTTGCCAAATTGAAGACGTTAAGTTCCAAAGTCATGTTCCCGAATGCCAATTTCATCAGACCATTCCTGCAATTTATCACTGCATTAGATGTAGCAAGGAAAGGTCGCCCAAGTATCACGGGGATTTGGGAACTAAGATTAGCAACAGGATGAGTGTCCAATACAATAAAATCGACTGGAAAATAAAACTTATCAACTTGCACCAACACATCTTCCACTACTCCCCTTGGTGTGCGGATGCTACGATCCGCAAGTTGAAGTGTGATTGAAGTAGGTTTCAACTCCTCGAGCTTGAGTTGTTGCTACACGAAGTAGGGAAGAAGATTGACACTTGCTCCCAGATCAAGCAATGCTTGTTCAACCCGACAATCTCCTATAGTGATGGCAATAGTTGGGCAACCGGGATCTTTGAATTTGGGGGGAGTGTTGGTCCTCAGAATGGAGCTCACTTGTTCCGTCAAGAATGCCTTCTTCCGGACATTTAGCCTCCGCTTTACCGTGCATAGATCTTTCAAAATTTTGGCACATGACGGTATTTGCTTGATGGCATCAAGGAGCGGGATATTGATTTTTACCTGCTTAAACATGTCTAAAATGTCAGAATAATTAGCCACCTTGACAGGTGACTTCAAACGATGGGGAAAGGGGGCAGGCATAGGAGGAAAACACAAGCTATCATCAACCACATGTTCATTTTCAATTTGCTCATTTTCTTTATCTTTACTCATCCCACCTTTTTCGGCCACACGTTCCTTGGCCTCACCCTCAATGGACTCACCCTCAATGGACTTTTCTGTTGGCAATTGTGGCTTGGGTGGAACCTTTGGCACTATGGTCTTTTCAACTTGTTTGCCACTACGAAGAGTGGTAACCGCCTTAAGGTGCTCACAACTCTCTTGGGTGGGCTCAACTGATTCAATCACATTTTGGCCCTTGGGATTTTGTTGTGGTTGAGAGGGGAATTTCCCTTTCTCTTGTTGAGACAAGCCTATGTGATTGGTGATCTTTGTGAGTTGAGCCGTAATGTCCTTATTGAAGGTGGTTTGGCTTTGGATGAAGGCGTGGAGCACATCTTTTAAACTCCTTTTATGAGGTGGTTGGTAGCTAGAAGAACTAGATGGGCCTTGTTGGGAGAAATTCTGTGGGGGAGGGTTGGATTGGTACCCTTGCGGATTGGCCCGTGGGTATTGGGAGCTAGAAGTTTGCCCTTGGCCTTGATGTTGGGATTGGTACTGACCTTGCTTGGGAAGTGTAGGAGAGGTGTATGTATTGGAACCAAAGGGGATGGGGTTCTCATTCCTCCAACTGAAATTAGGGTGATCACGATACCCCGAATTGTAAGTGTTGGAATTTGAAGGAAATGATTGCCTTGGTTGGTTAAAGGCATTGACTTGTTCATGATATGCTTCTCTAAGTGCCGGAATGCTCGGACACTCCGATGTGGGATGCTCGACACCACCACAAATAGAACAAGTCTCCTCGGTTTTTGACACATGAGACACCTCTCATCTCCTTTCCACCTCAAGGCTATCTACTTTCCTAGACAATTTGGAAATTTGTGAAAGTAGGTCCTCCCGGTCTTTCAAATCATATATCCCTCCCCTTTGAGATTGACCACTCACTAGCAACGTCCTAGGTACATCACTTGGATCCCTAACATCCCACGATTGTGCATTTTCAGCCAAGGTACCAAAGTAGAAGAAACTCACCATTGCACATCATGTCAATGAATTGTCTATGGTTTGGTGAGATTCCTTCGTAGAAGAAACTCACCAATTGCCACGATTTAAAACCATGATGTGGTATGGATTGAATCAAATCTTTATAGCGATCCCAACACTGATAGAATTGTTCATTGGGTTTTTCAGAAAAGTTTTGAATGTCTTTTTTCAAAGAAGTGGTTCTATGAACCGGAAAAAACTTTTTTAAAAAGAATGAAACTATATGGTCCCAAGATAGCATGGTCCGAGGCCCCATGGAATCAAACCAAATCTTTGCTTTACCCTCCAACGAAAAAGAGAACAATTTCATCCTTGCTATCTCTTCCATGTTGTAATTTGGGATAAAGGTTGCAACTATTTCCTCATAAGACTTTAAATGACTATAAGGGTTTTCCTTCTCGACCCCATGAAATTTAGGGAGTAGTTGCAACATCCATGGTTTGATTACAAAGAGATGTGCTTGGACAGGAAGAATAAGACATGATGGTGTGGAGCTACGGGTCGGCTGAAGGAACTCCCGCATTGTCCTTGGTGGAGGGTCAAGTTGGATATTCCCTTCATTCCTAGGTGGGGGAAATTGCATTCGTGGGTTGGGCATCCTAGGTGGCTGCAATCCCCCACCCCTTTGCATATTCGGGTTAGGATCCTCTTTATCAAAAGCATCGGGAGGGGGGTATTGCATTCTTGGGTTAGGCCTCCTATGTTCGGGCAATCCCCCATCCCTTTGAGCATTTGGATTTGCACCGACATTGTCAAAGTTTCCACCCCCTTGTATGTTTGGGTTGACATCCACATTTTCAAAATTGTCACCCGCATCCTCGGGTGGGTCTTGGTCGATGTTCATGTTGGGGCCTAAGGGTTGTCTAACTAATCGGTGATAGTCGTCCCTTCCCCACATGCAACAAGATATCTATACAAATGAAATTATAAACAAACAAGAATATGTACACAAGACAACGTACCTCAGCCCGTGATGAAGATCACGGGACTTACCTCCGTTGTTCGGAAATCACTTCCTTGATTTGACACTTGTCTTCCCCGGCAACGACACCAAAATGATTGGGCAAAAATAGTCCTATTCCTAACCCCTAAAATACTATCCCCCAAGGTGTATATGTGATGTATATTCAACCGGGAAGGGAGGTCACGCTCCTTTGGAATAGTGTGAAAAGAAAGGGCAATAGGAAAGGAAATAGGTCAGTGGGAATGTGATAGGTGAATGCACAAAAATGCTCCCCAATCGCAAGGAGACTTTCGTGGGTCGTCTTTTACTTGGTGGTATTCCAAGGTCGTTTCCACGGGGAAGGAAGGAAACCAATTTGAAAGTGATTTTGGGCAAAGAAAGTGTAAAATTCTTGTTGTTGGAAATTGTTTGATGAAGTGTGTTTTGGTAAAATTAGAATGAGAGAACAAGCGTTGGCAATTCCAAGGGGTCCCTCCAATGGGTATACTATCTCAACTCAACTCAACTCACACCTCCGATTGAGCAAGAATGAACGGTTGATTCACGGAAAGCCGAGGATGATGTTGGTGAGTGCCTAAGCATAAACCGTGACTAGGCCTACGGATTATCAAAGATTCACCGAATCATCCACCTTCAATCCGGTCAAACCGAACCATGGGACTCTAAAGGGAGGGTGTAGAAAGAGTTGAAACAATATACCCAAATGAGGATTCCCCTTGGTCTTGCCAACAAAAAGGGCTTAGCTACTCATACTTGAAATAGAAATGACAATGTAAATATAAAGCATTGTATGGATATGGAGTTTTGAAGTAACTAAGTGCAAGAAATCATAGACTAGAAGTGAATGAAATGAAAATCTATTTTATATCTATAAACATGAATACTTTGAAAGCATTAATGGTAGAACTTAAATGGGAGCATTAAACTAGCAATGACATAAGGGAAAATGACATTAATGACATTCATTGAAGATATAAAGGTTCCTACCATTGATTACAAGACAATGCAGTAAAAGAAATGCAGAAATCACAACTTTCTCTCTCTAAAACTACTATTCATCGTCTTCTACGCCCATAGCTTCTCTCTCTATCTGCCTCTCTCTGCTATGGAAGAATGCTGATCATTGGAGAGCTATTTCCCTCCAAAATCGTGCCTGGTCTGCTCCTGTAGCTCCCTGAAGTGACCCCCATCAGTAGGGTGTAGCCTGGATGACCTGGACAAGGGAGTGCAGAATTGGTCTGCACACACCCAGCTCCTCATCTTCTCTCTCTCTTCCTTTAAGGCTGTAGCTCTAGAGTGCAGAGTAAGGTGTGGGCCTGATGAACAGTGTTGTGGGCGTGTCAGAGGAGTATGGGGGCATCAATGGTGGGGCCCTCGAAGTAGCTGAGCAGATCTGCAGACTCTGGGCTTGTCAGGCAAATTGTACCGGTACTGAGTACCGGTACCATACAGTACCGGTACTTCGACTCCAGAATGTTTGGCGTACCGGTACTCTGTTCTGCCTCCTTGTTTGAAACTTCTGATTCCTTTGCTCCTGAGCTGTCCCCAAGTTCTCTTTTCATCTCCTTTCATCCCAAGTGGTATGGGTGGGCCTTAACAAACCATAATTAGCTCCTTTCAACTGCAAACACAAATTTTTGACGTTAAGACTTCAATCATCATAACTCCTATCATTAAATCTTCAAAAACAAGTGAAATGAGCTGATTAGCACCTTAAAATATACATAGTTTTGTGCTAATCAGGTAGCAATAGCTTCAATTGAGGATAAATTAAGAGAGAATAAATTAAGATGGTTTAATCATGTTCAATGAAGGCCGATAGAGGCACTAGTTTGAAAAAGTGATGAAATTTCTCTTAATGGTACTATAAGTAGGGGTTGACTTAGATTTTAGATGTGACATAAGGTTTGATTTCGTTTAGTTTAGGTAGATTTAGGTACTAACTTGAATTACAGGGCGAAAGTGCAATTTGACAAAAGTTTGGGGACAAAAAGTGTGACACCCCAAAAATCGGGGGTCCTTTATTAACCGTTGATAACCCATCAACCCGCGGAAGTACCCGTGATTGTCGCATAACCCGACACCACGTCAATAGCATACCCTTGACCGGAATTATAAAAAGAAAACAAGTATATTTACTTTTAATCGGTTGACCCATGCGAGGTCCAACATACCACCATTGGTAGCCCATTATCACCCATTTATAACATTAACAGGGAAGAAACAATAGCCCAAAGGCTTGGCAAAACAATATTAAAATTTCAGAAATTTTGGAGGGCGTACCGGTACGGTATGCCCACTGGACATCGACGTACCGGTACACAGTACCGGTACGCTCTGCCTTCTGGCTGCCGACGTACCGGTACGCTGTACCGGAACGGTTTTGCCACTTCTGCCTTTTTCCTTTGTTTTTCATTTTCAATCCATTCCAAAACATATAATTCTCATCCAACAAATGTATATTGAAGATTTTCATATTATACAAGGTCCAAACTCACTCTATTACAATCAATTCAATATTTATACATGCCAAAACTAAGTTTTCATAGAAATATTACAAAAACTCAAAATAAAGCCACATTCCGGCTTTCTTCATCCACGGGGCTCGAATTGGGAGCCATCCACCGGCGTGTATCCCGCACCTGAAATGTTTTTTCCGTATAGGGTGAGCTACGCTCAATAGAGTATCTCCTAAAGAGGCTACTCCCCAACCTAAATGCATATGAAATGTTCACATGCCAACAAATCAACAATTCATAACATTCCAATTTAGAATATGCATTCCATATTGGAATCTACCATGCCATGCCATGAAATGAGATGAGACTCACTCACGCACATCAATCCCGAGCCTTTCCCGGCTCCTCAACACATGCAAGTGCCAATGTGTATGAATCCGTCATTTATGTTGCACATCAAATGACATTCCAATCTAGGGTCTTTATAGGGGTGGATGTTCATGGACTCACACCAAGGGTCACCTAACCCACACGGAATTTATGGACTTCCACCGAGGGTTCCGCGTACACCCACACACTTCATGGGTCGAGCCAAGGGAGTGCGTATCCCAATCACCGGGTCTTACACCCGAGGGGTCTTCTAGCCCTTCTTGCTACCCCAACCCTATTTACCATGCAAACCGTGAGACTCGGCTAGGTCTTCGACCAAGCTTACACGAGCCCACTTGTCATCCACCAAGTGTGGTGTTGACAGCAACCATGCATCTACACCCACATACGCGATGTTCCCTTGCATAATGCAATGTAATGTCTCATTGCAACATGATACAACGTTCAATATGCTATGAACGACATATGGACTATTTTAACACATTTCACATATTCCATGGCAAAATTATATTATAAGTATATAATTTCCATAATTCTTCACACTGTCAATATATCACAAGCATGTATATATATCAACAATTCACATAACTCAACTTCCAAGCATGTTATCAACACACTAGATTTTTAAGGCATATGTAAACACATAATCATGCCCACAAATTCATATAACACAAGAATCACATTGGGTCTATTTCATCTACCCAATTCTAGAAATCACATTTAACAATTTCTAATTACCAATCTAAGCTAGGATTTATCTTTACCCATTTCGCCCAATTTACAACAATAGGTAAGTGATATCTTGCTCTATCAACCTACCCATTTCACAACACATTCTAGGCTTGGAATAAACCTTAGTAGGAGGGAACCCTACCTCTTGAAGCGTAAGGAACGACCGTAGGAAGCTTTCAAGACCCGATTCAAGCCCAAAGCCCTAGCTCCCAAAATCCCGTCCTTGGAATCTCGACCAAATCCGACCTCCTTGGTATGGTTTTGTAGCCCTTGGCGAGGAGAACAACTTTCCCTCTTGGCTCGAGTTGATTTGAGCTCTCAATCTCCGTAGATCGTAGAGAGAAGGTGGAGAAACCCTAGCTCTTTCCCTCTCTTCTTCTCACGTTGAACGGCTGAAGCAAAAACGGGGAGAAAATATGATTTTCTCCCCTATTTATACCCTTTAATTACTTGGTCCACAATGCGCCACATGGCCCTCCTTTCCCGGGTCCATTTTCGCCCCGAAACGATTAAATTTCGCTCCAGTTCAAGTTCAAAATATTTTTATTTTAACTCGCCTTCATTTAATTCTCAAACTTTAAAATTTTATTAAAAGAATTCGTCTTTGGGTTACCCGAGGCCCGACTGCCTCATAAAATGCGAAAAATTCTACTATCTCGGAATTCAATGAAATTTGACAGGGTAACTATATTTCGCGAGACGAATCCAACGGTGAGGTCCGTTTCGTCTCCTGAGCTCTAAAAAAATTCAGGTTTGCAACCTGTAACGTAGTGACAAATTACCGTTTTGCCCTTTTTCACAAAAAATCAAATTTACCCGGGTTTTACAAAAAGGGAACTAGAAAAGTGGATTGGAAAATGAAAAAGAAGAATTTCTAGAAGGAGGCAGTTGTTCGAACACTTGCCACCACTATCCAGATACCCATCTCAATCAAATGATTCCTAGAAAAATGGTCGAAAAGTGGAAACGCTGACAGTTGACCACCGTCCAGTTGCCTTTTCTAGATAATAAACCCAGCAGAGTTTTCCAGGGAAGAAAGATAGTGGCATCCGAATGCCACCGATACTGTCCGAACGCCCTTGCCAAAAGCTGGAAATCGTTTTCACATCAAGCATTGGATTTCATGCAGATTTTCAGCCTTATTTGCTGCCCATTGCCGCCTATCTCCCTCTATAAATACCCCTTAGCCTTTAGAAGAAGATCATCACTTCTTAGAAGCATTTTTATTCCAATTCTGTCTTGCTTTGTAATGTTTATATTTTCTAGCTTTTACATTTTTTGTTAAGCTATCTTTTTTATTTGGAGGGATGAACTTTTCTCACCTTTCTAGCTCCATTGAAGCATTGAATGGTGAGTAGTATTTCATTCATTCTTTAGTAAATAAAGAAGCATTGTACTTATCTCTTGTAATTTCTATCTTCTTTATTTGGAGGGATGAACTTCTCTCATTTTTCTAGCTTCCCTTGAGGCCATGAAGGGTGAATAGTATTTCATTCATTCTTTAGTGAAGAAAGAGTTTGTATTTATCTTTTGTAATTTTAAATTCTCTTTACTTAGAGGGATGATGTTCTTTCACTTTTCTAGCTCACCCGTGGCCATGAAGAATAAGTAGTTTTTCATCCACTCTTTAGTGAAGGGTGACGGATTTGTAATGTAGTGTTTGGGTAATGTATTTGTGGAATTTCAATTATGCTTAACTGTTTCATCTTACTTTTGAATGATTGAATGTATGTAGCAAAGCTAACGTATTTAGTATAATTGTTTGATCATCTATAGACAAGTTAAGACTTACTATACGTGATGCTTATAATTTCCTACAAATACCTAAGCTAGGTCTTCATGACAATCTTTCAATCTTCACTTCTATTGTGCTTAACCATATAATTGATATTGTTTACAATTTGAAAAGGGAGTGGTGGCTACTAGAAAATAAAGAAAACAAGTAAGAAAATGAGGATGATGAGTATTTGACGTTATTGATGAAATCCAAAAAGAGAAAAGAAAATAAAAGAAAAGAAAAAAACGAGAAAAAGAAGAAGAAAAAAATGAAGTATCTTTGAAACAAGTGTTGGAAAGAGAAAGATAGAAAAAAATACGTTTTTTGAGCTATTATTTCCAAAGAAGGAGATTTGGGTGAAAAAATTATATTTCTGGAATACTCTTTTGAATTTCTTTTTATCATTCGATTCTATAACCCAATTTCCTCAAGGCCACATTAAAATCGAAGAAAAATCCTATTTGATCTTGATAATTGTGGCGAGTGTATTTACCCAATAATGAAATATAAGATATATTAGCTATGTCATTTTCATTGCTTCTAACATTTTTTCATGAGATTATGCAAAGGTTGTTTCATTTGAATGATGTTTTCATTTCAACAATATATGTGAGGTATATTTTGATATTGATTGTGTAAATTCTCCTCACATATAACCTGTGGGTGAAGTAGTCAATATAATAAGGAGTTTTCTGTTCTGAGAGTGAATCCTTGGTGAGACTTGCTTTGAAGCTAAAAATTGGATAGCTAATAGAGATATGAGTTTTAGTTGATAAATTTCTTAAATTGCATGATCATTTCACACACATGAATTTTCAATGTTGGTGTGTATGTGAATACTTTTACTTAGCATTTCAATCTATAGTTTAGCCTTTGTATGAATAATTTGAGTGGATGGTGAATTTTAAATTTCATTGTTAATTAGGATATAATAATATATTCCGAATTTGTAGATAACCAAAAAGAAGTTTGTAGGTACCTGCTTGATAGTTTTCCCTAATCTCCAAACACGAGCCCGAATGTGTGTATATGGCTTATACGAGTAGGTGAGTTTCACTCTCCCTCAGGTTCCATGCAAGAATTGGGGAAAATTGTGTGTGTGAACAAAAATGTGTGTGTGTGCAAAAGTGCTTCCCAAGCATAAAGAGACTTGCAATGTCGTGTTTTACTTGGAATGAGTATTCCAAGGTCGTCTCTTCAGGGAAGGAAAAGTCAAGTGATTTCGAAGGGTGATTTGAAAAGAAATGAAAAGTGTAAAATCTTGTGAATTTTGGTTTGGGGAGTTGTGTTTTGATAAAAATGCAAGAAGCAAGGTTGGCTTATCCATAGAGGTCATTCCAATGGGAATGCAAAGTCGACTCAATTCATTCAACCAATGGTGTCTCGGTGTTTGATTGATTCATAGGAAGTGAGGGACTAATGTGGATGTGTTAGGCACAAGCATACCCCGTGACAAGTCTACGGTGTATCAAGAGCCCACAACCACATCCGCACTCAACCTAGTCAAACCAAACCACTTTACACTACGAGGAAGAATGAACGCGAGTCGATTTTACATGCCCAAGAGGAAATTCCCCTTGGATTAGCCAACTAAAAGTCTAGCTACTCATAGTAAAAGTAAGAACAAACATAATGTCAAGAAACATGGTAATGAAATGGAACATAGAACTTGTATTAATGCAAGAAAAGGTTTAAACTACAAGAACAAGATCATTCATACCCAAAAACAAAGCTTGAAGAGAAAGCCCAATCGTAGAAATGGAAATACAAGAACATTAAGCTAAACTTGATTACAACTTTGCAATAAATAAGTTTAAAGTGAAAGAGGGAAGGATTACAAGTAAAATAAAGCTTACTACAATAAAAATGGTGAAGGAAATGTAAAAACCCAACTTTCTCTCTCTACAACTTCATCTTCTTCCTTGAAACTTATCTCTCTATACTCCTCCTAAGCTTAGGTAGCCTTCTCTTTCAAAAGCTTGTAAAATCTGAATTATAGTGTAAGACTTGGTCCAAATTCGTCCATATCCCCTCCATGGTCTGTGAGAGCTGACATCCAAGCATGGGGAAGGGGTTGGACACTTATACAAGCAAGGAAAGGCCATGCCTGCAAACCACCATGCCTACCTCTTTCTCTCTCTTCCTCTTCCATGCTCTTTCTTCCAAAGTCAGATTCTAGGTGTAGGGAGGCATGCTTGTATGTAGATTATGTCAGGGTATGTGTGGGAGAAGCAGATGTGGGCCCACGGAGCAGTTGGAGAAGAGATTGCAGTTTTTTGGCGTTTCTGGGTAAAACCTAATGGTAGGTCGATGACAAAACCTACCGGTAGGTTTTTGTCCAGTAGGTAAAACCTATCGGTAGGTTTTGGCTTCCTTCTACCAGCAGGTCGTAAGGGGGGTGCTAGCTCAGGACCAGCTTTTGTAAATTTGTCATAACTTTTGATCCCATAGTTCGATTGAGCTGAAATTTTTACACAAGATAGAGGACATCCAGATCTACAACTTTCATGTTTTGAACTTTTTCAGATTCGAAGTGGATCATGGTAAAAAATGGGGAAAACCAAGGTACTGCTACCAAATGGTGCGGGTGCCGGTACCAAAATTCCGGTAGGCTTAGATACTGGTAACTCTAAGTAATTAAATACAAAGTTGAGTTAAAATGCATGTAATGAGGCCGTTAAATATGCAATATTACACGCTCATCAGTACCTTCATTGGAAACTTTCACAAGACAAAACTCGTCCACTAGGGGTAATCTAGGGGTTTAACGACTTAGTGTATTGGCTAAATGCATTCGTAATTGCCTACGAAAGTAGTTTTGTAATCTAAATTTTATTTTCATTCTTGTGTTTTCTAGGGGCTAGTAAAGTTTAAGTTGGGGGGTGTGATGAGTACATAATGTTGCATAATTTTATATCTCAAACCATTCATCTTAACTTTGTTTATTAGTTATATGTTTAGTTTTAGTTTAGTTGTGTGTTAAAGAAGAATCTTTATGCTTACAGGTAATTCGATGTAAAGATGATGTTTTACATTAATTTTGATGCATTGGAGAACTTAGGAAGTGGGCTAGGCGAGTCAGAGATGGAACCAGGAGCATTGCAGTTAAAATTCATAAAAACACCGGTTGTATCGATAGGTTTTCTACTACTTCATCAGGTGTCAGATAGTAGACCTACTAGTAGCAGTGAAGTCCTACCGTTTCATTCAAAATAGAGACCAATTTTACTGGTTCACTACTAATGTTCTATCGGTTCATCTGAAACATAATGTTATTTTACCAATTCATTGTTAATGTTCTACCGGTAGGTCGGGGATAGAATTCACTTGTACCGGTTAATCACCATACTTCCTATCGGTTCATCAGAGTTAAAATTCAACGGGGAGTCCTTTATGGAAGGGATTGACCGGCTAAATCTTCAAGGATATCTTCCAAGACTTCCAAGGCTTTATTAGAGGAGAAGAGACAAAATAGGAAAGGGGTCTTAACTGGCTAAATCTTGGAGATATTTTAAGAGATTTTCTAGGAATAAGAGATAGATGTAGAAGGGAGAGAGAATTTCTAAATCAGTCGTATCTCTATCTCTCTCGTCTTTTCCTCTTTAAATACCAAAACATGGGGACTCCTAAGATAATTTTTCCTCCTGGGACTTCTCCAGGGGGCTGCTCTTCTTCTTCTTCTTCGTTTTATTTAGTTTTAGTTTGCAAGAACAAGTCTTCATTATTATTTTTAATTTCGTTGAATGAGTTACAATATTTTATTTATTTTAATTGCTTTTCAATTCTAGTTTCAATACAAAGTTCTTAATTCAAGTTTATATTCAATCTTAGTTTGCTTTTGATTTTATTTTTAATTTGAGTCAGTAGTCAATTTTTGGAATGACAAGATGAGGGATTATCATCCGTGAATAAATAGTTTAACTTAATTAGGGTTTATGATGTTTAAGTTATTTTATTGATTGAACAATTGATTTTGGAAACATATATCTTTTTGCTTATTCATAGACATTTAGGTTTGGCATAGGTAATTCTTGGAATTATTATCATCAATGTGATTGTAATTCTTTCATCAATTAATTCAATTAATTTGAATAAACATTTGTGGCTTTCTTAATTTTAGTTGAATATTATTTATCCAAGTGAGTTTGATTACGATCTTGGATGAGTCATAAAATTAGGTCAAAATTCATTTTCACGGTGGGTTAAACTCTGAAGATTAACCAGTTTCTTTTAATGTTGTTTCTCAGTTTTATTCAATTATAATAATTTTCCAAAAAAAAGAAAAATATTTTTATTTTTGTTTTAATTTCGTCACCATTTTGAATTTGTCCTTCATTTTCCCTGAGGAGATGACCTCAGTAATCGACTGAATTACTAAATGATATATTCCTGCGCATGAAAACTATTTTATTATCTACCCACTTTTGAGGTCAAGCAGAAAACTGTACTGGGTCTATAATCTGGAAGAGGTGTCTAGATGGTGGTGGCAGGCGTTCGGACGGTGGTCTACTATCAGCCTTTCCACTTTTCGATGTTAGATCCCCGAACTAAAGAGTACCTTTTTTATTATTGTCTTTCAAAGTTTTAGTTAAGTTTTTATTTGATTGTTCTAAGCTCACACCACAAGCTATTCCATTGCACACTACATCCACGACAATTTCACCATTTCTGTTTTGAATCCTGACAGTTAGTTCCCTGTGGGTTCGACCTTGGACTTAAATCGAGAAATACTGCAATTTGACCTCTTATACTTGAGTTTATGACATAAATTAGGTCAGATCAGGTACACCCAAGTGCAGGTGGCCAGTTGTGACGCCCCAAAATCCGGGGGTCCGTTGATCACCCATTAACCTGCGGAATACCCGTGGATATCGTGTAACTCGATATCACGCCGTTATGCCCCATTTATCGGGATCCATAATTTATCGAAATTCGGGCAGAGTCTCCTTTGTACGGGGAGCTCTACCCAAAACACAACCTGTGCAATCACATAACATTGACCACACCAGGTCTATTTATCCACACTCCCATGACAACATTTAATTACATGACTCAACCGAGGTCTAACATACGTCAATTCAGTTTATACAAGTTCTATTACAAAATTTTGCATACGATTACATGCCAACACTGAGTTTTCATAGTTATTGTACAAAAACGAAAAAAAAAACCAAGGTAAAGCCACACAACGACCTCTCTTCATCCTTGGGGCCCTGAGTGAGTGTCATCCATCGGTGTGTATCACGCACCTGAAATATTTTCCCGTATAGGGTGAGCCACGCTCAATAAAGTATCCCCTAAGGAGGCTACTCTCCAACCTAGATGCATATGAAATGTGCACAATGCAAACAATCAATAATTCAAACATTCCAATCAAGAATATGCATCCAATGATAGGAATTCTATGTCATGCTATGAAATGAGATGAGACTCACTCATGCGCTTTAACCTGAGTCCTCACCGACTCCCACAACACAATGCAATGCACTTGTGTAATGAAACTGTCATTTGACGAAAATCCATCCAATGATTGTTTGAAATAAAAGTTATGTTTTTATAAAACCAAATCATTGATGGATGTTACCCATTGAATGTGTGTTTTATAAAACAAAATCTTGTGTCTTTGTTGGGCAACGGATTTTGGTATCACAACCGTCGGTTCCATACACCATCACACTTTTTCAGAATTTCACCTCAGGGGAGTGTGTGAACCAAGTAGCCGGGTTTTACACCCGAGGGAGAATCTAGCCCTTTTTGCTATACCCGACACAAGTTTTCCATGCATGTACCCGTGCGACTCAGTCGGATCTTCAATCCAACTTTCCCGAGCCCACCCATCAAGTACCAAGTATGGTGTTTGATTAAACCATACACCCCCACACCCACACTCATGCATAAGGCCCATGAATGTGATGCCAACCCCATGCCCAATATGCAATAATGCCAAATGAGCAATTCATCCACATGTCCACATGTTCCATGGCAATTTATATCACATGCATATAATCACCAAAATTCATTATCATGTCAATACATCAACTAGCATGTATCAACATTTATTCCCAACACAAGGCTCAAGTATGGCCTTTCACAATTTCATGTCAATCACACTTAATCACAAGGCATAATATAAACATATAACATGCCCACATAAACCAATTTTCAAGGGATTACACAAGTAACTCCCACATATCAAAATCAAGCTAGAAGTTGGTCTAAGACATTTCTACACTCTTTCCCTCATTTTAATAACAATAAACAAGTGGTATACATATTCTACATAACTACTCCCTTCCATATGAACATCATAGGAAGGAAATAAACCCAAGTAGGAGGGAACCCTACCTTTTGGAGCGTAAACCGAAGGATAGAACCTTCAAGAGCACCAACACTAACACCAACCTCCAAGTCTTGATTTCCCAAAATCTCCTCTTTGGATCTTCAGTGAAATCTTTCGTTCTTGGTGTGGTTGCGTAGCCCTCGTCGAGGTGATCGACTTTAACTCTTGGTCCGAAGAATTCCGACCGACGGAACTCCGTGAATCGTAGGAAGAAAGTTGGATTTCTCTCTTCTCCTTTCTCCCTTCTCCCTTCTCCCTCACACATTAAAACCAGCAGAATTGTGAAGATATTCTGCCCAAAATCAGATATTTAGGCCATGTTTAAAATTTTAAAGCTTGGCCCACGTCGCGCCACACGCCCCCTCTTGTTCGGGTCCGTTTTCGCCCCGAAACGATTAATTTCATCCCGGTTTAAGTTCAAATTAATTTTATTTGAACTTTAATTCAATTATAAGGAAATTTTATAAAATTTATTTGTGGGGACCTTTGTAAGGTCAGCCGCCACCCAGTCGCATCGAAATACGTATAAAATTCGACTATCTCGAATTTCGATGAAATTTGATAGGGTAACTAGATTTCGCGATACGAATCTAACGGCGAAGTCCGTTGTGTCATCTGAACTATAGAAACATGAGTATTTTAAATACGCATTATAGTGGCAAATTATCGTTTTGCCCTTTTTCAGAAAAAGTTCAAATTTACCCGAGTTTTACATTCTTCCCCCCTTAAAAGAATTTCGTCCCCGAAATTCATACACACATGCACATTCAACCACATGCATATGCCACAAGTATATCATATTATATAACTATAAAAATGTACCTCCATCCTCGAATAAGAAAGGATAATTGGTACGTATGGTGTCCTCACGCTCCCATGTCGCCTCCTCCACTCCTCGGTGCTGCCACAACACATTCACTAGCCTCATGGTTTTGCCTTGCAAAACCTGATCCCGGCTATCCATGATACGCACCGGTCCCTCCTCAAAGGTCCCATCCGCATCAACAACAAACTCGCCCCAATCCACCACATGAGTCAGATCTAGGGTGTATTTCCGGAGCATGGAGACATGGAATACGGCGTGAACACCTGATAGATTTGGCGGTAACGCCAACCGGTAAGCAACTGTACCTACCCTCTCGAGTACCTCGAAGGGTCTGATATACCTCGGCGACAGCTTTCCCCGCTTGCCGAACCTGACCACTCCTCTTTTAGGCATCACCTTCAAGAAGACATGATCTCCCACCTCAAACTCTAGAGGTCACCGCCGTCTATCGGTGTAACTCTGAGCCGTGAGAAGACACTTCCGTATCAAATCCACCTTCTCAGAGGTGTCCCTAATCAAATTCGGACCCGTAGAGGGTCTCTCTCCTACCTCCGTCCAACAAACAGGAGATCGACAAGACCTTCTATATAGTGCCTCATAGGGTGCCATCTATATGCTCGCCTGATAACTGTTGTTGTAGGCGAACTCCACTAAGGGTAGGTGCTCTTCCCAGCTACCCTTGAGATCTAGGACGCATGCCCGTAGCATGTCCTCTAAAGTCTGGATGGTCCTCTCTGACTGACCGTCTGTCTAGGGTTGAAAAGCAGTGCTCATCATCAAGTGTGTCCCCATGGCTCGCTGGAAACTCTCCCAAAAATGAGCCGTAAACCTGGGATCCTGATCCGATACTATAGATACGGGTACCCCATGCAACCGGACAATCTCCCATATATAAAACCTGTAGAATTCCTCCAGTGTGAAGGTCATCCGCACCGCCAAAAAGTGTGCCGACTTAGTAAGCCGGTCCACTATCACCCACACCGCATCATGCCCTCGCGATGTTCGTGGCAAGTGGGTCACAAAATCCATCGTGACATATTCACACTTCCACTCAGCTACCTCCAAAGGTTCGAGTAATCCCGCTGGTCTCTGGTGCTCAGCCTTGACCTGTTGACACGTGAGATATCGTCTGACAAAATCTCCAACATGTCCCTTCATACCGCTCCAATAATACTGGCGACGAAGATCAAGGTACATCTTCGTGCCACCGGGGTGTACAGCAAAACGGGAGCAATGGAACTCCCTAAGGATCTCCTCTCTCAGCTCTGCTAACTGGGGAACCACAACCCTTCCCCTAAACTGAAGACTACCATCCGTGTGAATGGCCCAGCCCTCGTCTTACCCGACCGTACTCGGTCCTTAATAGACAATATCTTTGGGTCTTGCCCCTGAGACTCAATCACTCTGCACAGTAGGGAAGGCGTAGCCACCAAACTTCCCAAGGTACCCTGAGCCTGCCCGATATAGTGTAGCCTGAACTGTCCCACAGTCTCGAGCATCTGCTACTCCCTGGAAGCTACACTAGCCACAACTCCTCGTGACTTCCGACTAAATGCATCAGCTACCACATTTGCCTTACCGGGATGGTAATGCAAAGTGAAGTCATAGTCTTCCAGATATTCCATCCATCTGCGTTGCCTCATGTTGAGGTCCCGCTGTGTAAAGATGTACTTCAGGCTCTTGTGGTCCGTAAACACCTCGAACTGCTCACCGTACAGATAATGGCGCCAAGCCTTCAAGGCAAAGACAATGGCCGCCAACTCCATGTCATGTGTGGGTTAATTCTGCTCGTGGTTCTTTAACTGTCGAGAACCATAAGCCACTACCTTCCCGGATTGCATCAAAACGCATCCAAATCCGTCCTTAGAGGCATCACAATACACTGTGTACCTCTGTCCCCTTTCCGGAACTATCAAAATAGGAGCTGAAGTAAGCCTCCTCTTCAACTCCTGGAATGCCTTCTCACATGAGTCATTCCACTCAAACTTGACCTCTTTTCGGGTCAACTTGGTCATAGGTGCAGCTAATCGGGAGAAGTCCTCGATGAACCTCCGGTAGTACCCTGCCAATCCCAAGAAACTACGTATCTCGAAGACTGACTTCGGCCTCTCCTAATTCATGATTGCCTCAACCTTCTCTGGGTCCACGGATACACCCAAATCCGACACCACATGTCCTAGAAATTTCACCTCTGTAAGCCAAAATTCACATTTGCTGAACTTGGCGTACAACTGATGGTCTCTCAAGGTCTGGAGAACAACCCTCAAGTGACCCTCATGCTCCTCCTCAGACTTAGAGTAGATCAAGATGTTGTCAACAAAGACCACGACGAACTGATCTAAGTAGGGTTGGAACACCCTATGCATGAGATCCATGAATGCCGCCGGGGCATTCGTTAATCCAAAGGGCATCACGGTGAACTCAAAATGCCCATACCGCGTTCTAAACGCCGTCTTAGAGATATCTGCCTCCCTAATCCTCAACTGGTGGTAACTGGTGCGGAGATCTATCTTGGAGTAGACCCACGCCCCTCTCAACTGATCAAACAAATCATCAATCCTCTACAAAGGGTACCTATTCTTGATAGTAACCCTATTTAACTCCCAGTAGTCTATGCATAGTCGAAGGGTCTTGTCCTTCTTCTTAGCAAACAACACCGGAGCGCCCCAAGGTGAAGTGCTCGGTCTAATAAAGCCCCTGTCCAACAATTCCTGTAATTGGACCTTGAGTTCTTGCAACTCAGTAGGTGTCATCCTATGCAGAGTCATAGAAATGGGCGATGTACCGGGGTGCAACTCAATGGTGAAGTCGACATCCCTAGGTGGAGGTAATCGCGGTAGTTCATCCGGAAAAACATCCTCATACTCACACACCACTCGAGGTAGACCAAACTCCTGTCTCGCCTCGTCCTCCAGGGTAAGGCTTGCTAGCCAACCCATCAACTGCCCATGCCAACGGGAGTCATACACTACTTGAGGTAAAACGTCATGTTTTCCCCCCTGAAACTTGAAACAAACACCCTCTGGTGTGTAGGAAGTGACCTTCTTACGATCACTATCAATGACGACTCGGTGTGCCGTCAACCAGTCCATCTCAAGGATAACATCGAACTCCGACATGTCCATGACCCTAAGGTCCACGGTGAGTAGAATCCCCGAGATCTCTAACTCACAACCCCGACATATCTGATCAATACTCACCCTAGCTCCTAGGGGAGAACTCACATGCAACGGCTCTTCCAAGGTTTCAACCTCTAAGCCCAAATCTCTAACACATGATGCAGCAATAAAAGAATGAGATGCACCAGAGTCAAATAACACCATTGCCCATAAGCGAAAGAGTAGAAATGTACACTGGATAACCGACTGATCTGCTGGCTCAGTCTGAGGTGTAATGGCGTAGACATGCCCCTGGGTCCCTGAAGTCCCGGCTTGTGAACCCTGTCCTCGACCTCGACCCATGCTCTGGCCCATCTGGCCTGATTGCGGAATCCCCGCACGTGAAGTAGTAGGGCCCTGTGCAGCACCCTGGAACTGATACTGGCTCCCCTGGCCTATGGTGGGGGTAGGGAGGAACAAAGTGCGTCTGTGCATGCCTCACCGAAGACTGGGACTGGGATGCCCCATAGCTTTGAGATCCCTGCCGCTGAGGACAATCACGCTTCATATGCCCCGGTTGGTGGCAATGATAGCAAGTCCTTTGGCCTGCCTGGTAGGAAGGCCTCTGATTTCTCCCGCCTTGGGAGGATTGACCTTGGCCTTGGCCTTGATAGCCGCGACCCTGTGGAGTCGAAGTCCTTTGCTTCTTCCCCGAACTTGAAGAAAAATATTGGCCCTCCTTCTTCTTGTCTTTAACACCCTCTTCCCGGATGCTCCATGCGTCATCCATCTCTCTCTCAATGGCCATAGATGTCTCGACCATCGAATCTAAGTCTTGCAGACGAAGACCCATAATTTTACCCCAGATGGATAATTTCAAGCCATCCTCAAACTTCCACACTTTGGCCATGTCTGTGGCCACATAATCATCAGCGAAATGGGCTAATTCCGTGAACTTAGCCACGTATTCCAATACTGTCATCGTTCCTTGGCTCAAGTCCAGGAACTCTCTAGCCTTAGCTTGCTGGACAGACGCCAGAAAATATTTGCCCATGAAGAGCTCTCGGAACTCTTCCCATGTTGTTGCCTCAAAGTTCCTTGAGGCCTTTACCCAATCCCACCACAATTGGGATTCTCTCTCTAGCTGGAATGTAGCTAGCATTATCTTAGTGGCATCAGAGGTGATCTCCATAGCCCCTAAGATCTTGTCAACTTGTCGGAACCAATGATCAGCCACCATAGGATCCGCTCCCCCCACGAAGGTCGGAGGATGGTGCGCCTTGAACTTTTGGAGGTTACTCGAGCCTCCTTGACCTACATTTGCACTAGTCTGTGCAATCGTAGCAGCTGTAGCACTGGCCTGTGCAATAGTAGCATCCGCAACACCAATAGCCTCCACGAAGGCTTGTTGATCAAAGGCCGGTGGTGGTTGGTTGTTCCGTCCACCCCGACGTCCCCTTCCTCTAGTTGTCATCTATACACACATAAGATAGCAATCGACCAAAAACTTAGTATCCCAAAGTTAGGGATCAAAAGTTAAAACTGTAGAATATAGTAGATGCCCAAACAGTGGCTTACACATCCTTTCCCTTCCTGACCCTAGGGTTATATTTTCTAACTGTAGTGTCTCATTCTTATATACATTTTATCATGCATATAATCTCATACCACATAGCACATAACAGACACTTAAAACACATAACATGAAATGCACAATGGATGCAATGGTCTAGACCCATGCCCATCAAGCCCTAGGTAATTCGTATACCTAAGCTCTGATACCAAGCTGTGACGCCCCAAAATCCGGGGGTCCTTTGATCACCCATCAACATGCGGAATACCCATGGATATCGTGTAACTCAATATCATGCCGTTATGCCCCATTTATCGGGATCCATAATTTATCGAAATTCGGGCAGAGTCTCCTTTGTACGGGAAGCTCTACCCAAAACACAACCTGTGCAATCACATAACATTGACCACACCGGGTCTATTTATCCACACTTCCATGACAACATTTAATTACATGACCCATCCGAGGTCTAACGTACATCAATTCATAGTTTATACAAGTTATATTACAAACCTTTGCATACGATTACATGTCAAAACTGAGTTTTCATAGTTATTGTACCAAAAAAAAAAAACCCAAGGTAAAGCCACACAACGACCTCTCTTCATCCTTGGGGCCCTGAGTGAGTGTCATCCACTGGTGTGTATCTCGCACCTGAAATATTTTCCCGTATAGGGTGAGTCACGCTCAATCGAGTATCTCCTAAGGAGGCTACTTCCCACCCTAGATGCATATGAAATGTGCACAATACAAACAATCAATAATTCAAACATTCCAATCAAGAATATGCATCCAATGATAGGAATTCTATGTCATGCCATGAAATGAGATGAGACTCACTCATGTGCTTTAACACGAGTCCTCACCGACTCCCACAACACAATACAATGCACTTGTGCAATGAAACCGCCATTTGACGAAAATCCATCCAATGATTGTTTGAAATAAAAGTTATGTTTTTATAAAACCAAATCATTGATGGATGTTACCCATTGAATGGGTGTTTTATAAAACAAAATCTTGTGTCTTTGTTGGGCAACGGATTTTGGTATCACAACCGCCGGTTCCATACACCATCACACCTTTTTGGAAGTTCACCTCAGGGGAGTGTGTGAACCTAGTAGCCGGGTTTTGCACCCAGGGGAGAATCTAGCCATTCTTGCTATACCCGACACAAGTTTTCCATGCATGTACCCGTGCGACTCAGTCGGATCTTCAATCCAACTTTCCCGAGCCCACCCATCAAGCACTCTGTATGGTGTTTGATTAAACCATGCACCCACACACCCACATTCATGCATAAGGCCCATGAATGTGATGCCAACCCCATGCCCAATATGCAATAATGCCGAATGAGCAATTCATCCACATGTTCCATGGCAATTTATATCACATGCATATAATCACCAAAATTCATTATCATGTCAATACATCAACTAGCATGTATCAACATTTATTCCCAACACAAGGCTCAAGTATGGCCTTTCACAATTTCATGCCAATCACACTTAATCACAAGGCATAATATAAACATATAACATGCCCACATAAATCAATTTTCAAGGGATTACACAAGTAACTCCCACATATCAAAATCAAGCTAGAAGTTGGTCTAAGCCATTTCTACACCCTTTCCCTCATTTTCATAGCAATAAACAAGTGGTATACATATTCTACATAACTACTCCCTTCCATATGAACATCATAGGATGGAAATAAACCCAAGTAGGAGGGAACCCTACCTTTTGAAGCGTAAACCGAAGGATAAAACCTTCAAGAACACCAACACCAACACCAACCTCAAAGTCTTGATTTCCCAAAATCCCCTCTTTGGATCTTCGGTGAAATCTTTCGTTCTTGGTATGGTTGCGTAGCCCTCGTCGAGGTGATCGATTTTAACTCTTGGTCCGAAGGATTCCGACCAACGGAACTCCGTGAATCGTAGGAAGAAAGTTGGATTTCTCTCTTCTCCTTTCTCCCTTCTTCCTCACACATTAAAACCAGCAGAATTGTGAAGATATTCGGCCCAAAATCAGATATTTAGGCCCTATTTAAAATTTTAAAGCTTGGCCCACGTCGCGCCACACGCCCCCCTTGTCCGGGTCCGTTTTCGCCCCGAAACGATTAATTTCATCCCGGTTTAAGTTCAAATTAATTTTATTTGAACTTTAATTCAATTATAAGGAAATTTTATAAAATTTATTTGTGGGGACCTTTGTGAGGTCAGCCGCCACCAGTCGCCTCGAAATACGTGTAAAATCCGACTATCTCGAACTTCGATGAAATTTGATAGGGTAACTAGATTTCGCGATACGAATCTAACGGCGAAGTCTGTTGTGTCATCTGAATTATAGAAACATGAATATTTTAAATACGCATTATAGTGGCAAATTATCGTTTTGCCATTTTTCAGAAAAAGTTCAAATTTACCCGGGTTTTACATTCTTCCCCCCTTAAAAGAATTTCATCCCCGAAATTCATACACACATGCACATTCAACCACATGCATATGCCACAAGTATATCATAATATATAACTATAAAAATGTACCTCCATCCTCGAATAAGAAAGGATAATTGGTACGTATAGTGTCCTCACGCTCCCATGTCGCCTCCTCCACTCCTCAGTGCTGCCACAGCACCTTCACTATCCTCATGGTTTTGCCTCGCAAAACCTGATCCCGGCTATCCATGATACGCACCGGTCCCTCCTCGAATGTTCCATCCGCATCAACAACAAGCTCACCCCAATCCACCACATGAGTCGGATCTGGGGTGTATTTCCGAAGCATGGAGACATGGAATACGGCGTGAACACCCGATAGATTTGGCGGTAACGCCAACCGGTAAGCAACTGTACCTACCCTCTCGAGTATCTCGAAGGGCCCGATATACCTCGGCAACAGCTTTCCCCGCTTGCTGAACCTGACCACTCCTCTTTTGGGCATCACCTTCAAGAAGACATGATCTCCCACCTCAAACTCTAGAGGTCGCCGCCGTCTATCGGTGTAACTCTTCTGTCGGCTCTGAGCCGTGAGAAGACACTTCCGTATCAAATCCACCTTCTCAGAGGTGTCCCTAATCAAATTCGGACCCGTAGAGGGTCTCTCTCCTACCTCCGTCCAACAAACCGGAGATCGACAAGACCTTCCATATAGTGCCTCATAGGGTGCCATCTATATGCTCGCCTGATAACTGTTGTTGTAGGCGAACTCCACTAAGGGTAGGTGCTCTTCCCAGCTACCCTTGAGATCTAGGACGCATGCCCGTAGCATGTCCTCTAAAGTCTGGATGGTCCTCTCTGACTGACCGTCTGTCTAGGGTTGAAAAGCAGTGCTCATCATCAAGTGTGTCCCCATGGCTCGCTGGAAACTCTCCCAAAAATGAGCCGTAAACCTGGGATCCCGATCCGATACTATAGATACGGGTACCCCATGCAACCGGACAATCTCCCATATATAAAACCTGTAGAATTCCTCCAGTGTGAAGGTCATCCGCACCGCCAAAAAGTGTGCCGACTTAGTAAGCCGGTCCACTATCACCCACACCGCATCATGCCCTCGCGATGTTCGTGGCAAGTGGGTCACAAAATCCATCGTGACATGTTCCCACTTCCACTCAGCTACCTCCAAAGGTTGGAGTAATCCCGCTGGTCTTTGGTGCTCAGCCTTGACCTGCTGACAGGTGAGACATCGTCTGACAAAATCTCCAACATGTCCCTTCATACCGCTCCAATAATACTGGCGACGAAGATCATGGTACATCTTCGTGCCATCGAGGTGTACAGCAACACGGGAGCAATGGAACTCCCTAAGGATCTCCTCTCTCAGCTCTGCTAACTGGGGAACAACAACCCTTCCCCTAAACCGAAGACTACCATCCGTGTGAATGGCCCAACCCACGTCACCTGTACCCGACCGTACTCGGCCCTTAATAGACAATATCTCTGGGTCTTGCCCCTGAGACTCAATCACTCTGCACAGTAGGGAAGGCGTAGCCACCAAACTTCCCAAGGTACCCTGAGCCTGCCCCATATAGTGTAGCCCGAACTGACCCACAGTCTCGAGCATCTGCCACTCCCTGGAAGCTACACTAGCCACAACTCCTCGTGACTTCCAACTAAGTGCATCAGCCACCAATTTTGCCTTACCGGGATGGTAATGCAAAATGAAGTCATAGTCTTCCAGATATTACATCCATCTGCGTTGCCTCATGTTGAGGTGCCGCTGTGTAAAGATGTACTTCAGGCTCTTGTGGTCCGAAAACACCTCGAACTGCTCATCGTACAGATAGTGGCGCCAAGCCTTCAAGACAAAGACAATGGCCGCCAACTCCATGTCATGTGTGGGGTAATTCTGCTCGTGGTTCTTTAACTTATAAGAATTGTCCATAACCAGGAATCAATGAACAATCAAACAGGTATACAAAACATAATACCTTGATTAGAATTATTCATTTAATTGGATAATAAAAATGATAAATTATTCTAGAACAATAAAAGAATAATGGCATTAACATAAATATTCAATATACAATCCAATAACCTTACCCAAACTAGAGAGTACAAAGAAGGTTACTCACTGGCCATGGAGGTTTTCTCAAAAGACTTGAAAAATTGCCTAAGGGAAAGAAGAAGATCCCTATACAACTGAATCTTCCCCCTATTTGTACTTAATAAAAATATCAATAATATAATAAAATCATTATCTAAAGTATTTAAACCTCTACTAGGGTAAAACATAATGGCACCTATTTCAATACACTCGTCCGAACGGAAGACATGCGTCTGGACGCAAGCCTTATAGTGGGGGTCTTCTCCTTGGTCAACCAACTAAGTCCGAATGCCTAATTATGTCCCAACGAGGGTACATCGTATTGTCAAATCCTAGTCCGTATGCATCCCCATGTTCTAACACCTTGAGTTCTTTGGAATCCAACATTCAGCAGGCGCGTTCGGACAGAAGAATTGCATTCAGACAGAAGCATTAGTATCCATTTATTCAAAACACTTGGCCAAAATCCAAGAGCCCCTCAATTCAACAGTCGCGTCCAGATACATCTAGCTATCTAGGACTGGTCCCACAATATCCAAGTTGACTTCATTGACTTATTTTTAAATTCCTTTTGACCCCCTTGATTTCTTTGTAATCTCCAATCATCTGGTCGATTCACCAAGCACTCCACTTCGACTCAATTTATCTATTTTACCTGATAAAATAACCAAATAGTAAATACCAATCATATCATAAACTCAAGGGATTATCCAATTAATAGCTCAAAGTCAACGCAATTCATCATAAATAATAGATAAATAATTGATACTTTTAATGATGAATCACACCCTCTAACCTACACCTTACTAGTCTCTAGTATGGTAACAATCTTAGAACAAACTACTAAAATAATCTATCAAAACTAATCCACTTTCGTAGGATTCACGATTGTATTTAGCCTATGCAAAAAGCCTTTAAACCCGTAGGTTCCCCTTAGTGAACGAGTATAGTTTTATGAAGGTTTCTGATGAAGATACCTACAAACTTCCATTAATCTACCCATTGTTTTGAACTTTTCATATAACTTAACCAATAATCAAGCAAATTATGTGACGCCCCAAAATCCGGGGGTCCGTTGATTACCCATCAACCTGCGGAATACCCGTGGATACCGAGTAACTCGATATCGCTCCGTTATACCCCATTTATCCGGGTCCATAATTGAACAAAAATCGGGCAGAGTCTCCTTTGTACGGGGAGCTCTACCCAAAACTCAACCTGTGCAATATATATTCAAATGACCCATCCGAGGCCCAATATAAAGCAATGACCGCACCGGGTCCATTTATAAATAAACATTGGCCACACTGGGTCCAATTAACCATACTTAAATCAAAACACGAAAGGCTAATCTAACAATAGTCTTTATAAGTTCTATTACAGTTATTTTACGCATTACATGCCCCAAAATATAGTTTCTAACATGTAATTACACAAAACATTAAGTAAAGCCACATAACATGTAATTACACAAAACATTAAGTAAAGCCACATGCGGCTTTCTTCAAGCACGAGGGTCCAAAATGGAGCCATCCGCCGGTGTATCTCTCCCACCTGAAATGTGTTCCCGTATAGGGTGAGCCAACGCCCAGTAGAGTATTTCCTACAGAGGCTACTCCTCAACCTATATGCATATGAAATGTTCACATGCAACATCCATAAATCCGTAACCATTCCATCAAATAATATACAATTAAATGATGTAATGCTATAATGTCATGCCATGAATGAGGTGAGACTCACCCATGTGCACTCAACCCGAGTCCACTCTGACTCCCTTTACATGTCAATGCCATGTATGTTAAACCGGGCTACCTAAGCCCCATGAAATGAGATGAGACTCATGTACTCAACCCGAGCCCTCCCTAGCTCCTCAACACAATGCTAATGCCAACGTGTTTGATGTATCATGAAATGAGATGTGACTCATTTATGCACTCACCCCGAGCCCTTCCCAGCTCGACAACACAATGCAAATGCCAATGTGTACGACATGCCATGAGTGAGATGAGACTCAATCATGTAACACAACCCGAGCCCTCCCGGCTCCCACACACACAATGAGATGTCAGTGTGTTGTAAAATCCGCCGTTGATGTTATACATTCAACGACCATTTATAAATCAAAACTCTTGTGTCTTTGTTGGGCAACGGATTCTCGGAGTCACACCGCTGGTTCCGTACACCATGTCACTTTTCCGGAATTTCACCTCAGGGGAGTGACTGAACCAAGTGATTCCGGGTCTTTCACCCGAGGAAGTCGCCATGCCCCTTCTTGCTATACCTAGACACAAGTTTTACTTATGCAAGTAACCGGGCAACTCAAATGAATATTCAATCCATCTTTCCCGAGCCCACCATCAAACACCAAGTATGGTGTTGATTAATGCAAACATACCACCACACTCATGAATGACTCCCATGAATGTGACACAACCTTATGCCCAATATGCTATGACCGCCAATGAACAACTCTTTTCATGTCCACATGCATTTAATACCACATAGATTGTGGTACAATACCCATGCACAAACACACCCACACCCATGCTAACATACCATGAATGTGATGCCCATGTCCACATACATTTAATACCACATAGATTGTGGTATAAACACCCATGCACAACATCCCTATGACACAATGTCCATGTATGCGATGTTCCCGTGCATATGCAATGCAATGAACCATTGTCACTTGTATATCATGTTCATATATAATGAATGTCATATGAACTAATCTCACACAATCAATTCCATTCCATGTCAATTTACATCATGAGCATGTAATTCTCACAATCTTTCACCATGCCAATATATATTAAAATCATATATCAACAATAACAAATTTTCATGTAGCTCATATCATAAACATATAACTTAACTTTATCACAATTTCAAGTATGTTATTTCAATTTTATTAAAATAACCATTTCCACCAACTTAGGCATTTTGTTGAACACATTCAAGGCAAACAATTATGGTAGCACATATCATGCCCAACTTTCATATAATTCAAGAAATTTCAATAGACAATTTCTACATAACAATTTAGGATAAAATTATTTTACCTAAATTCCACAAAAAGGCAAGTGTAATTTTTCTAACAACCTACCAATTTTCTTCATTATTCCATAACTATATACATATAAATATGTATACATATCTATATATATACCAAGCCATAATCATAGGCATTCTAGGTAAGAAATCAACCCAAGTAGGAGAACCCCTACCTCTTGTAGCGTGAGAATCCCGTAGGAAGCTCCCAAGACCTGAAAACCCAACTCGAAGTTGATTTTTCCAAATCCCGATTTTTCACCTTCGGTGAAAATCTTCATTTTTGGTACCCACGCGTAGCCCTCGTCGACGTGATCACTTCTCCCTTCTAGCTCGACGGAATCCGAGCAAAGAAATACAACTCGAATCTTGATTTTCGTACACCCTCACCCGTTCACCTTCGGTGAAACTTGTTATTTTTGGTACCCACGCGTAGCCCTCGTCGCGTAGATGAACTTTGCCTTTTGAATCGACGGATTCCGACCGACGGAACTCCCGGAATCGAAGCGGGAAGGCTAAAGAATTTTTTTTCTTTTCTCTCTTTGCTTGGCCGGCTGGTTTCAGTCAAAGGAGGAGATATTTCTTCTCCAAAAAGCTGATTTTTGAGGGTATTTATAGGCAAAAATGTGTGGTCCACATCGCACCGCATATTTTCGACTTTCGGGTCCGTTTTTCGTTCCGAAACGATTCATTATATCTCGGATTAAGTTCAAATTAATTTTATTTGAACTTTAACTTAATTTTAAGGAAATTTTATAAAAAATGTTTTCGGAGACCTTTAAAATGCTATTCGTCACGCAGTCGCCTCGAACGACGTGCAAAAATCCGACTATCTCGGAATTCGACGAAATTTCTAGTGATTACTAGATTTCGCGTTGCGAATCCAATGGCGCACTCTGTTTCCTCATCCGAAGTCTAGAACATGATTATTTCAAATACGCATAAGGGTGGAGAATTACCATTTTGCCCTTTTTCAGAAAAAGTTCAATTTTTCCCGGGTTTTACAAATTATACAAATAAAAATATAAACAAGTGCATACTAAGTCAAATCATAGAACCACAAACTATACAACAGTGTTTATAGATTACATCCGCATTGAAACTCATGTGTAGTTAGTAAAATACCTTACATGAAAATACATTACTTCTCTACTATCCACTGCTAGCTTTGAATCAACCCTTACTCAAGTTATGCTCTCAACAATGAAATCGCCTAAATTATATTGAGCAATTTCCCTCGTTTTTCCATATATGAGCAGAATAATTGTAAAAGCAAAACAAATTATACCTCACATATGATTATAACCAATGAACACTATCAAAGAAAGGAAATTATCATAGTCTTATGATCAGAAATCAACACATAATACGCAAAACAGTTGCTATCATCCTTCTCATTCACACAAGTCATGCATTACTAACAACTCTTGAGATCAGCTAGGCCTTTTTCTTAGGTTTTAAAGTGGCCTTAGGTAATGGGTTTTAGAAACGAACGGAAACAAGAGTGCAAACTATTATCCCAAGAAAGCTTCGTATCCCACTATTTCTTGACATATACTTTCGAAAATTCTCCTTACAAACATGATTCTTTTCAACACCTTCTTATCGACATAGTTCACATTTTTTTTTCTTTCATTGCTTTCTTCCTTCTTTTTCTGCATGCTCATCATCTTTGTTTTTTTTTTCGACAAGCATATATACATTTTTTTTTCAATTCAAACACTTTCAATCTTACAAGTATACTAGAAATTTTCCTTTTCTGTTTCAACAAGTGCCAACCACATAATCCCTTTCATAGTGATGATATAGCTCAATCTCAGGATAGCCAAGGGTAGATGATGTTTTATCTCATACTAGGCTTGGTTATTATATATGGGTTACCAAAATAATTTTCAACCAAAAAGGCTCAATCATAGCTTCTGAGGATAATAAAATTTCAAGAAATAAGGCTAAGACTCAAATAAAAAAAAACATGGCCTAAAATCATATCCCAAAAGTGTTTAGTAACACACTTCCTATGCAAAAAATTCAAAATCAAGTAGCCATTCACAATATCAGCATTGGCCAAAACAAGCATAATGAAACTATTCAAGAAATAAAACTGAATGAAATTGCTTTGTTGAGTAAAGGTAAATGTCACTCCAAGAATGAATGACTCTAAACTGACAAGGGACATAATACCATTCTCCACTATATGTATCAAATTTCAAGTAACATATCTTTTCCTAACTTCTAATACAAGCAAGGTCATACGTGTACTATTTTTAAGTTTCAATTGGGAATAAAAAATCATTAATCTCATTATATGCACATAATTAAAAATAATTTGACAGATTATGTAACACTCCAAATACCACCCTGGACGGCATTACATTCTAAAACATTCACATCATGAGAGCACTAAATATATATCCATCAAATAAGAAACATTCTTAATTTTTTAACAAAATTTAGGCAGAGTCTCCTTTGTACAGGAAGCTCCACCCAAAAATCACAACCTGTGCAATTCTATTAACTTGACTACACAGGGTTCATTTAACCATCATAAAATAAACTTCCATTCACCATATATCATATCCACACTATTATCCCAAAAGAATAGGCCAAGCAATGGCATTTACATTCCAAGAGAATTAAAGTACACTTGCAGCGGAATAACAAAATATTAGACTTTACATGATCTCCAAATAAACTCTCTAGTCTAGTACAAAAGAAGCTATATCTCTACATGTCCACCTCGGGATCTAGGTACCCCTCCAAGGAAGCTTCCCCAAGGCCCGGCTCATTCACACCGAGCTCCTACTCTAAAGCCAAATCTGAAAAATATTAATTGTAGGGGATGAGCACGAAGCTTTGTAGCAAGATCTTCCCAAACTCAAACAAGGTTTAGAAAAGCATATAAAACGGTTGGTCTCATTTTCACAAATAGCATATATACCATTTTGAAGGAAAAGCAGGATATTTTAAATAGATCTCAAGTTTAAATGTTCGTAATAATTTAAATGAACCGTAAAACTCAGTCACAATTATCACCATAACCATTTCCAACAGGTTCTTGTGGAGTCCCATACCTCCACAAGCACTTGTTGGAAACCATTCCGTAACAATAATAATAATCTCATGTTCTCATGTATATTGGTTCATCCCCGTACCATGTATGTTGATTGCTTCTCATGAATCTACCCAACGATTATACCTAGTCCACCTATTTACATCATAATCACAAGCACTATAGGAAAGGGCGTCTACCATCCCAATGGCAGTGACGAGTCCCTTCCTAGGAAAAGTATACTATCCCTTGTTCGAACTCCAGTGAACGATAGTGGTTTCATTACCAAATGACAACCCACTACAAGTGCTAGGAAACCATCTCACCCCCACTGGGGTAGACTAACCTCTAACACTCTACGGCATCTCTCGAAGGCAATCCAAGTCCCTCACAACAACCATACAATTGAGGAAACCAAAATATTCTCAATTCATCAACATTTCAAGGAATTACCAAATTCCACAATTTCTCATTTATAATTCAAGTATCACAATTGTACCACTCTCAATATACTACAAGAATAAGGGATTAAAATATGCAAGAGATCATATCAATAAAACCTTCACAATCTTGATATCAAAATTCTAGGGTTTTCCAAACAAAACATAATTTCTTGGAACTAGAACAAGGATTTGATGAAAACATGATTTAATCAACTATAGGCATTTAGAAATCAATAATCCATGTATTTTGCATAACCCAAATAGGAAATTTCTAAAACTACTATTTTGGAAATTCAAGAACAAGGTCTCATGAATCCAAACATACATTTTGTTCAAAATCATGTTTCAATAAACAAGGAACCAAGAATTCTTAACTATTTATCATATAACTATCAAGAATATGGAAAACATACATATATAATAACCCTAGCCTCAATGTAAGAGAAAGAGAAGAAATCCCCTACCTTGAATCCAAGAGTTGTAAGCTAACCCAAGCTCCAAAGATCTCCTTCCTCCCTTCTCCTTCTTGTCTTCTCTTAGGGTTCTAAGAGATGTGGGTAAGGGTGTAGTGAAAGTGTATAGGAAGAGAGGAGAAGAATGGTGTTCTTGAGGAATTTCGGTTTTGATTTCTATGAGGTGTGAATCTATCTTGATCTTGGTATTTTTCCCTTTCTTTATCTCCTCCTAGGGCTCTAAGATGTTTGTGGGGAGGATGAGATGAAGAATGGGGCAAATAGGGCTTGGAATGGGTGTTTTAAAACCCAAAATCCCGACTTTTTACTGTTCGGGAAGGCTCCAATCAAAGGGTACCGGTACCGGGTACCGGTACCAATTAGTTTCTGGTTCGGGGGTACCGGTACTGGGTACCGGTACTGTTCGGTACCGGTACTGTTTGGATGCTTCGACTTCCAGGGCAGTTTTGACCCCTTTAGAGGTCGAATTGGAAAATTTCCAAGAGATACACTTTTGTAGACCTAGATGTCTACTATTTACTGTCAAAATTTCAGATCAATTGGATGTAAGGATAAAAAGTTATGGCTAAAATAGTAGAAGGTGTCCAAGATACTTTTTACCCAATTTTTTCTCTAAGTGTGTTTTCACTCCGGAATACTTCCTAGCTTCCAATACACCCCATATTACCTCTCCCAAGGTTGTTCGACCTTCCGGATTCAATGGACACATTATTTTGACCTAAAAATATTTAGAAACTTCCATAATCCCTCTTCTCAAGTTTGCACACTTTCGAAACTCAAACTTCCCAATCCATTTGTCTCCCTAGTATTTATTCCTACTATTACTACACATATCCACATTTTTACCTCAATTATCTACTATATATCTATATACATATATGAAAGAAAAATGCGGGGTGTTACAGATTAATACTTAAAATTCTACAATGAAACCATAGTATATATCGATCAAAATGGGTTTTCATTACTGACTCTAACTAAAAACAAAAATAGACTAAGTCAACACTTGACTCTACTACTTACGACTAATGGCTTTGAGCTAACTAAATTCTAAAGTAGTCACTAAAAAGACAATAGAAATAGTAAGCACATCGAACATAAATCATCTAAGTAGAAGGACCAGTTCCATCTTGTGGTCCAAGCTGCAGGCGATACAAGATCTCCCCATGGCCGGCCAAAATATCCCTCATCTGTCTCTATTCCTCAAGAATCTGGAGCAAGAGATCTCTATCAGATCGTCCATCGACTGTAAAACCCGAAAAAATTTAAAATTTTATGAAAAAAGGGAAAATGATAATTAATCATTATGGTACGAGTTGAAAACTTGATTTTTTCTAGAACTCGGATGATAAAACGGACCTCACCGTTGAATTCATCTTGCAAAATCTAGTTACGTAGTCAATTTTTGTTGAATTCCGAGACAGTTGGATTTTTGTGTGTGTTTTAAAAAGTGATCGGGCATCGCGCGACTAAAATAAGTGCGAACGGGTTTTCATTGTGAAAGATGGTGAATAATTTAAGTTAGTTCAAATAAAATATATTGAATTTAAAATGAGACAAGAAATAATTGATTTAGGATAGAATCGGATCAGAAAAGACGGGACATTTGGCTAAATGAGAGCCAAGCAAATAGGGGGTATAAATAGGGGATAAAAATGATTTTTCTCCCCATTTACACAACTATTTCTGGATAGAGAGAGAGAAAGAAAGAAGAGGGAGAAAAACAAAAAATCTCCAAGCTTCTCCTTGTGATCTAGGGTGATCCATCCTTCGGATTCCTTCGGGCCAAGAACGAAAGTTGTTCTATGCGACGATAGCTACAAGTACGTACCAAAGATCATAGTTTTCGCCAAAATCTCAAGAATGGGATTGTTGGGATCAAAGCCTTGAGGCTTGAGTTGGGTTTTCTTGGAGTTTCTACTATGTGTATTACGCTTCAAGAGGTAGAGTTCTTTTCCTAACTAGGTTTATTTTCAACCTAGGATTGTATATGAAATGGGTAGCATGATTAGAGATGAAATCTCTTGTCTTAATATTCTTCCAGGCTCTTCCAGGCTAACGAAAGTATACTAGTCACCGAGATCCAATTCAGGATCTTATACTTGTCTGTCAATTGCCCATAGTTCAACTTCCTATCTCTCTGAAGTCAAACAAAGTGGGGATCCCCTGTGAGCTCCCTAGCCACATCCTGCATATTGTACACTGTAGTCAAACTGTACTATGTCCTCGGTACAAAATTCACCTTAGCCACTCAAAACATCACCATGGATTCCATTACTAAACTCACTCCCCTGACTTTAGTCTAAAACCTCTTCAGATCCATTGGTTATGCATTCGAGTAAAACTCGTGGATCAATGGAGTAGCCCCCTCATCCGGTGTCTTCCAAAAATCACCCTATCCTTTCTCCTATACAATCTGACCAATACCATACCCCAAAAACTCCTCCCAAAGTAGACTACACTCCATCCCAATAGGACTAGATGAAAAATAGAATATACCTCTGCTCAGCCTCCCATGCAGGATAACGGGTATGATCAAAGTGATGTTGAACCCTATTCTCGTCAATCCATATCCCAGGCTCATTTGGAACATTCTGCGCAACCTTCGCTGCCTGGGCACTGGATTGGGGCCTGTTTGATTGCTTCCTCTTGGGCGGCATTGTAGAAAGAAAAGATTAAAATTGGGGTTTTTTTTCAAAAAAATAAGGATTTGGAAATATTGGACAAAAGATGATTTCTAGACTGAATATGGTTGAAATTTAGGACCTAGGAGTGTTTTAGAGTGATTTAGAAGAGATTTGGTTCAAGTTTGGAGAAGAAATTCAGACTTCTAAAGCTTGGGTGCTTGTTAATGGCGTTTTAGAGGGTTGAGTTCTTCGGAATGAAAAGGAAGAAGACGATCGAGTCTTTTCTAAACTAAGACACATGTCTGTACGGAAAGATGTGTGCCCGAGCGCAAGAGTTAATATTGCAGAGTCCCTAGGCGTCACGTCGTTTGACGTTTCAGAGATTTGACATTCTCAAAAGGCACGCTCGAACATACATGGTGCCTCTGAACGGCTTGAAATCTCTGGAAAGATGTATCTGAACGGAAGACTTACGTCTGGATGCCTACACCATTTTTGCAACCCTTCAGATTGTTCAAGTTTGACTTAGATCCTCAAAGATTTACTCATAATGATTTTTGAATTTTTTTTTGAAAATTTTGTTCTAATGGTCAATCAAAAATTTATTCCCCCAGAATTAATGGTCATATACGCGATTATCTACTAATTTATTGTCCTAATTAAATGTACTAAAGCCCAAACTAAAAATAAAATAAAATCAAGAACTAAAAGGAAAACTAAAAAGAGTAAACTTAATAACCATAAAAAAAATTATGACACAAACTATCCCACCCCAACCTAACTTACACATTGTCCTCAATGAATAATAAAAGTAATGATGATCATAAACGATAATTAGGATAGGGAAAAGACAGATCTATAACTGCATAGTGCCAAATCTATAAACAAAAATTGTACCTCAAAAAATTAAATAAAAATAAAAGAAAATTCTACTATACAATACAAACTAAATTTACAATTAATTGGTAAGGTCATATTGTGGATCCACCAAATCAATGGACTCCACCTCAGCCACAAAATTCTCCAAGAACGGTTTTAATCTTTGTCTGTTTACTTTAAAAACATTATCATTCTTGGGGTTTTCAATTGCAATAGCCCCATGTGGAAAAACCTCTTTAACAAGAAATGGGCCTGAGAACCTTGACCTCAACTTACTAGAAAAAACGTGGAGGCGATAGTTATAGAGCATAACCTTTTTGGGAAGGCTCAAAGGTTTTCCTCACAATGTTCATATCATGAAAGATTTTCATTCTTGCCTTGACAATCTTGGCGTTCTCATAGGCATCATTCCTAAGTTCCTCCAATTCATTTATTTGATGTTTTTGAGATGCCTCTACTTTTTCTATATCAAAATTCATACTCTTAATTGCCAAGTATGCTCTATGTTCAAGTTCCACAGGCAAGTGACAAGGTTTTTATAAATTATACGATAAGGAGATATTCCAAGAATTGTTTTGAAAGTGGTACGGTAAGCCCACAAAGCATCGATCAGTCTCAAAAATAATCTTTGCGATCTGGATTTACTATTTTTTCTAGAATCTATTTGATCTCCTTATTGACTAATTCTGCCTGCCCACTTGTTTGTGGATGGTAGGATGTATCCACTTTATGTGTAATAGCATACTTTGGCATCAAATTTTTAAAAAATTTATTACAAAAGTGAGTCCCACCATCGCTAATAATGGCCCGAGGTACCCCAAATCGCAAAAGAATATGTTCTTTTAAAAACTTGATCGCCATATGGTGATCATTATTACGACAAGAGATAGCCTCTATCCACTTAGAGACAAAATCTATGGCAACTAAAATATATATGTAACCAAACGATTGGGGGAAAGGTCCCATGAATTCGATGCTCTAATAATAATAAAAATCAATCACTAAAATTGTATTTAATGACATCATGTTCCTTCATGGGATACTCCTAACCGTTGGCAACGATCACACATGATAGACAAAAACCATTTGTATATTTGAATAGTGTTGGCGAATCAAATCCACACTGCAAAATCTTTGTAGTGGTTTTCTTTGAAGAAAAGTGGCATCCACATGCTTCAGTATGACATAATATTATGACAATGTGGATTTCATGGTAAGGTATACACCTCCTACTGATTTGGTCTTTGCAATATTCAAATAGATAAGGGTCATCCCAAAAGAAATTGCGTACCTCTATTAAATTTTTTTTCGTATCCATTGAATTGAAAGAAGAAGGAAAAGTACCCGTGGCTAAATAATTAGTAATATCAGAATACCATGGTACTTCAGAAATAGCGAACAGTTGCTCATTTGGGAAGTTCTCATTGATAGGCACCCCATCCTCGGGAAAGTCATATGTCAACCATGAAAGATGACCAGCCACTACGTTCTCCACTCCCTTTTTATCTTTAATGGCCAGATCAAATTCCTGTAGTAGGAGTATCCATCATAGAAATTTTGATTTTGCATCCTTCTTATTCAATAAGTACTTGAGTGCTGCATGATCAGTAAAAACAACAAATGAGGAGCCTAACAGATAGGATCTAAATTTATCCAAAGCAAATACTACAACAAGTAACTCTTTTTCAGAGGTTTAATAATGCATTTGAGTATCATTAAGAGTTTTACTTGCATAGTAAATGACATATGGCCTTTTCTCTTTCCTTTGACCCAATACTTCTCCTACGACATAATCACTGACATCACACATCAATTCAAAGGGTAAAGACCAGTCAGGTGGCTGCATAATAGGGGCAAAAATTAGCGTGTCTTTAAGCTTTTCAAAAGATTTTTGGCACGCATCATCCCACACAAAGGAAACATCATGACTTAAGAGATGTCACATAAGTCTAGATATGACACTAAAGTTCGTAAAGAATCTCTTATAAAATCCTGCATGCCTTAAGAATGACCTAACATCTTTACCGTTTTAGGAGCAGGTAAATTGCCAATCAAGTCAATTTTTGCTTTGTTAACTTTGGTTCCTTCAGATGAGATGATGTGACCTAACACTATGCCTTGTGTCACCATAAAGTGACACTTTTCCCAATTTCAAACCAAGTTAGTTTCTTCACACCTAATGAGAACATTTTTCAAATTTTGTAAACATAAATCAAAAGAATCACAATAGACAGAAAAATCATCCATAAAAACTTCAAAACATCTTTCTACCATGTCACTGAAAAGGCTAAGCATACATCATTGAAAGTTCGCAAGAGCATTACACAAACCAAATGACCTCCTCCTATAGGCAAAAGTGCCAAAAGGACATGTGAATGTCTTTTTCTCCTGGTTATCCATTACTAATTTGATCTGGTTGTATCCCGAGTACCCATCTAGGAAACAATAAAAAGCATGACCTGCTATCCTCTCTAAAACTTGATAAAGGAATGAGAGAGAAAAGTGATATTTCCTAGTAACAAGATTGAGTTTTCGGTAGTCAATATACATGCGTTATCCTGTGACAACTTGGGTAGGCACTAACTCATTATCCTCATTCTTGACTACCGTAACTCCAGATTTTTTCGGTACTACTTGGGTTGGGCTGACCCATTTACTATCTGAAATGGGGAAGATGATTCCCGCATCTAATAATTTTAACACCTCAGCCCATACAACCTTCGTCATGTACAGGTTCAACCATCGCTGCATTTGATGAGAAGGTTTTGAATCCTCCTCAAAGTATATGACATGACTGCAAATGAGAGGACTTATACTTTTCAAATCAGCAATGGTCCACCCCATAACACTACGATGTAGCTTAATGAACTCTAATAATTTGGACTCTTGGTCTAATGTAATTATAGATGAGATGATCATCAGATATGATTCACCTTCCCTAAGGAATGCATACTTCAAATTGGATGTGAGGGGTTTCAATTCAGGTCTTAGTGGTTTTTTAGAAGAAGAAAGTGGCTTCTCACCACTAGGAACCAATTCCTCAAACTTGGGCACCCATGGCCCGATAACATGAACATAAGTTACTTCTAGCTTCCTAGCTAGACTCAGGAAATCATCCTCAAATAAGGACTCAACATCAGAAGAAATGGACTCAACATCAAAAGATATGGACTTTGACTTAATCCTAATCATGCACACCCAGGTATAAGTGGTCAAGTTGTAATATATCTCGGTAGAGTCCGAGGTCGATTCCTCAAGGAGATATTTGTGGGAATTTTAAACAAAAAGGGTGAATTAAACCTAGAGAAAGACCATTGAAAAGTGGATTTTGGTGTGTGCTTGGTTGTTGAAAAATAGAATTCTTAAAAATAGGTTTTACTTGCAATAAAGTAAAAAGATGCTCTTTAGTTCGGCGATCAGGACATGTGTGCCATTGCTTGAGTTTTATGATAGTGCCACCATACTATAACTAACTCATGTGTCAACGATAAGTTAATCGGAAGATATTTATATATCAAACCATAACACAACAACTGTTAGGTTTACCGGAAGGTCTATGCACCATGCAACAACCAACGACCGTAGAAAACCAAAAGGTGTAAATAACCATTCAGTAGTTTGCTTTGATAATTGATCGGAAGGTCTATGATTAAATGAAGAACATAGCTTCGATTTATGCTAAGAATCAAAAGCATTAGATATGGTGAGACTTAACCCGTCTATACCCAATCTCCCAATCTTCACATAATGCCCAGCTTAGTAAGTCATTAAATCATGTATTGAAGTTCATGAAATAGTAAAAATGGAATGGAAATGAAAATGAAAATGAAACTTAGCTCGGTACTTGTATGAACTATGAGCATAACCTAAGTTATACACTAGTAATACAAAATACAAAACATTAAAGGAAAATACCATCCATTGTTTAAGGGAGGTATATAACAATAAGGTATGAAGAAAAGATGCACTGACATTACTGAAGCAATGTTACACAAGCCTTCACCCCTCTCTAAAGAGCAAATGAGAAACTACCCACTCTTTATAGCTATGAAAAAACTAGAAAAGTGGGAGAACCTCATCATTCCAAGTGAGATACAATCTTCAAAATATAAAGATAAAAAGTTAGGATAAAATCTTTCCCAAGGTGTAATTGAAACACCCCCACTCTCCCTTACTAAAAAAAAGCTAGAGAAGTGAGAGAGGTTCCACCCCCAAGTAGAAAGAGCTTTTACAACAAGAAAAGTAGAAGGAAGATGATTAGAGAGGTGTATATGATAGAAGTTGATGCAATGCAATCTGATCTATTGAGCATAAATGGAGGTCCTATGACTCGGGCAAGAGTAAAACGGATGAAGGAAGCATTGAACGGGCTGATTCAAGACATATGGGCTGATTGTGCAAGTTCAAGCATGGAGCATGATCCACTTGGGCAAAGATCCATCAACATGATTCAAGTTCTAGAAGATTCCGGCAAAGGCTAAACTTTAAATTGGCATGCTTAAAATTGGTCTGATTGTAAGACTTTCCTTAACTATTTAGGCGTGTGAGTTATTCTTTTTAGGAAAAAAAGACTTTCCTAGTTTAATTAGGCATGTGATCAGCATATTAAAGGGCTGATTGTGTTTTTCTCTTTTAGGAAAGTAGGAGTTTAGAAAATTAAGAGCTATTTTTTTACCAGCAAGTAAGAGATATTTCTTTACCCACAAGTAAGAGATATTTCTTCACCAGCAAGTAAGATATATTTCTTAAATAGGATAATCTATTTTAGGAAGTTTTCTTTGTAATAACTAGCCTATAAATAGGCGTTCAAAGCATTGTAAAAGACAGAATATTTTTGTGAGTATTGTGAGGTTTCTACCTTATTGTTCTTCCAAGAACTATTTCAAGAACTTATCAAGAATTAATCTTTCTTGTGGCGTTCATCGACTTATCGCTCAATCTTGAGTGTGGCGTCTTTCTCTTGAACTTTTAACATTGGGTCCTTGTTTCTTGAAAACATTGGGTCTAGGGTTCTTGGTTCTTATAATCTAATTTGTGATCTTTCTTGGGGAGTCTTTAATCAATTTGCCCGTGGGTTCTTGAATTCGTTTAAGGGTTCGCATCAGAAGTTCTCTTCCAAAAATGGTATATCACCAACTAGGAAGGGGGAGGGTATTTATAGAGCTCCAAGGGTGACAGGGGTGGCAAAGGAAACCAATCATATGAGCCCTACATTAAATCTGAAACTTTGAGGAGAAGCAAAGAAACTAATTTCGACTGACCATTCGGATGGTGGAGGCAAGCGTTCGGATGGTGGTAACTCTCTGAATTTCTTCCTTTTTGGATGTTAAACTTGGAACTTGAGCTTCTGTAGGTACATCCAAAGGGTGCTGAGGCGTCCGGACGGTGGATGTTTCCTTAAAATTTTTAACTTTTAGATCCTTGGTCCCTTAGCTTTCCAAATTCATTCATTTGATCTTGTAATTGCAAAATAATAAATTTCAACTTATTAACTTATTTAATTAATGTAATTAACCCTTAAATATATAGAAAAGGTGTAAAATTCGAGAAAATTTAAAATTTTAATGTGAAAGGGCAAAATGGTAATAAGCCGTTACGGTACGAGTTGAAAACCTAAATTATTCTAGAATTAGGATGACAAAACGGACCTCATTTTTGGATTCTTCTCACGAAATCTAGTTACTCAGTCAAATTTTGTCAAATTCTGAGATAATTAGATTCTTCGCGTTTTACAATGCGATCGACCGTCGCGTGACTAAAATAAATACAATCGGGTTTTAATTGTGAAATCCGGGAAACAAATTTAAATTTAGTTCAAATAAAATATATGAAACTTAAAACGGGACAATATTTAATCGATTCGGGACAAAATCGAATTAGAAAAAGACAGGATGTGTGGCTTAATGAGAGCCAAGCATAGGAGAGTATAAAAGGAGAAAAAAAATCAGATTTTCCCCAATTTGTTGCTGGGTTTTCTGAAAAAGAGAGAGATAGAGAGAAAGAAGAGGAAGAAAATCAAGGGATCTCCAAGCTTTCTTCTCCAATCTAAGGCAATTCATTCGTCGGATTGCTTAAAGCCAAGAACAAAAAGTGTTCTATGCGACGAGAGTTACGAGTACGTACCAAAGATCATGAGTTTCGCCAAAATCTCAAAGATGGGATTTTGAGATCAAGTCTTTGAGGCTTGATTTGGGTATTTTGGAGCTTTTACTACGCGGTATTACACTTCAAGAGGTAGGGTTCCTTTCCTAACTAGGTTTATTTTCAACCTAAGGTTGTATATGAAATGGGTAGCATGATTAGAGATGAAATCTCTTGTTTAATATACTCCTAGGGTAACTAGAGTATGAAAAATAGATATAGAAACATGTAGAATCGATTTTGCATGATTGAGTTTTGTTGAAATTGCTTGTGTAAAACACGGGTAAATTTAAACTTTTTCTGAAAAAGGGCAAAATGATAATTTGCCACTATAATACGAATTTAAAATACGTATTTATCTAGAGCTCGGATGACGCAACGGACTTCACCGTTGGATTCGTATCGCGAAACCGAGTTGCCCAAAAAAATTTCGTCGAATTTCGAGATAGTAAGATTTTTTACGTTTTACGAGACAACAGGGTGTGGGGTGACCTCACGAACGTCCCCACAAATAAAATTTATAAAATTTCCTTATAATTGAAAGAAAGTTCAAATCAAAATAATTTGAACTTAAATCGGGATGGAATTAATCGTTTCGGGGCGAAAACGGACTCGGACAAGGGGGGCGTGTGGCGCGACGTGCACCAAGCATCAAGGGTTATAAATATCCATAAAAATCTGATTTTCTAGCAGAATATTCTGCTGAAACCAGTATGTAAACGTTGGAGAGAGGAGGAGAGGAAAAAAAGAAATTTCAAGACTTGTTTCTCAAATCTACGGAGTTCCGCTGGTCGGAATTCTTCGGGCCAAGAATCAAAGTCGATCTCCTCGACGAGGTCTACACAACCATACGAAGAATGAAGGATTTCACTGAAGATCCAAAGAAGAGATTTTGGAAAATCAAAAGTTTAGAGTTGTGGTTGGTGTTCTTGAAGGTTCTACCCTTCATTTTACGCTTCAAGAGGTAAGGTTCCCTCCTACTTTGGTTTATTTCTAACCTATGGTGTCCATAGGGAATGGTTAGGTGTATAGAACTTGCCTATTGTTAGGGAAATGAGGAAATGGGTATAGAAATGGTTTGAATCAATTTCTAGCTTGAATTTGAGGTGTGGAATTTGAAGTTACTTGTGTAATTTCTTGGAATTTGGTATTACATGGGCATGCTATGTGTTTATATTGTACCTTTGTGAATTAAATGTGTTAGTGACATAGATTATGTAGTAACATGCTTGTGATATTGTTGTGGATATATGTTTAGCGATATATTGACGGTGTGATAAATTTTGGTGATTATATGCATATGATGTAAGTCGCCATGGAATATGATGATATGCGGTTAAATGGCTCATTTGGCATTTATTACATAGTGGACATGATGTTGGCATCACATTCATGGGCATTGGGCACGAGTGTAGGTGTGTGTGAATGTTTGATCAAACACCATACTTGGTGGTTGATAAGTGGACTCGGGAAGGTTGGATCGAAGATCCCGTTGAGTTACATGGTTGCATGAAAAAAAACTTGTGTCTGATATAGCAAGAAGGGATAGATTCTCCCTCAGGTGAAAAACCCGGCCACTTGGTTCATACACTCCCCTGTGGTGAAATTCCAGAAAAGTGTAATGGCATATAGAGCCAGCGGTGTGATTCCAAAATCCGATACCCAATAAAGACACATGATTTTGTTTTATAAAGTACTCATTCGATGGGTAACATCCAACAATGATTTGGTTTTACAAACACATGACTTTTATTTCAAGCAATCATTAGATGTATTTCATCAATGACAAAAGTATTACACACGTGCATAGCATTGTGTTGTGGGAGTCGGTGAGGACTCGGGTTAAAGTGCATGAGTGAGTATCATCTCATACCATGACATGACATGGTAGAATTCCCATCTTGAATTACATGTTCTTGTTTGGAATGGATAATGGTTGTTGATTGTTACATGTGCACATTTCATATGCATCTAGGTTGGGGAGTAGCCTCTGTAGGAGATACTCTATTGAGCGTAGCTCACCCTATACGGGAAAACATTTCAGGTGGGGGATTCACGCCGTTGGACGGTGCTTATTCGGGGCCCCAGTGACGAAGAAAAGCCGATATGTGGCTTTTAAATCTTATTTTTGTAAAACTTCATGTAAATTCATTTTGGGCATGTAATGTATGTAAAAGAATTGTAATTTTGAACTTGTATTAACTATGTTTAATGCATAAATTCATGATGTGGGAGTATGAATGGATGTATATTGGACCTCGGATGGGTCATGTGATTAAATGTTGTTATATGAGTATAGATAAATGGACCCGGTGTGGTCAATGAGTATGGATAAATGGACCCGGTGTGGTCAATATTGTAAAATTGCTCAGGTTGTGTTTTGGGTAGAGCTCCCCGTACAAAGGAGCCTCTGCCCGAATTTTGTTAAATTAAGGACCCCTGGTTTTTGGGGTGCCACAGCTTGTTTGTAATTTCTTGAGATATGTAATGAATGAGGCATGCGATGTGTTTACATTATGCCTTGATGGTGTTGGATAAAATGCCTATGTGGATTAATAATATGCTTATGATATGTTGAACATAACATGGTGAATGCAATTTTACATTATATTGCATATGCACGGGAAGCATCGCATTCGTGGGCATGTTGATGAGTGGGTTTTATACCTACGAATTGAGTACTTTCGATTTGATGAAATTGCAAGTTTTCAAATATTTTATGTTCCTTTTTATTTTTTTTGTGTGTTTTGATGTTATTTTATAGGGATGATCATTTGGAAGGAAACATGATCATTTGGAAGGAAACAAGAACATTTGGAATGAAACAAGGTCTATTTGGAGACTAAGTGTTGAATTTTTGAAGGCTAAGCAAGAGGGGCAGCTCTAGGCCTAAAAAGGGACAAGCGCCCCTGCGCCAAAACCAGCGCTGGAAAACCAGTAACTCAGCGCCCCTGCGCTGATTTTCGGCGCAGCTACGCTTGTGTTGGCTCTGGACGCGAATTCCAACTTATTTTTACCCGAAATTGGACTCTAATGCCTCATATATGCTAGGGTTTGAGTGGGGATATAAGGAGACTGATTTTGGGGGCTGAAAACATAAGAAGAAGACCAAGAATTGATAGAAAATTGAAGGCAAGAATCGAAGGAGGCGACGCGAAGAAAATCGGACTTGAAGGGTAGAGAGGAGTTGAAGATTGCAACTAAGTTTTTATTATTTTCTCTTACTTTTACTTCTTGATTTTCTGATATGTTGTTTAATTTGAGAAGGATGTTTTTCAATTACATTATGAACTAAATTTTTATTAAGATTGCAACGGAATCTAATGTCTAGTTAAATTGATCTACTCTCGATTCTAGTTCTATTGATCATACATGAGTTGTTTGTCATATTTTGTGCTTAATATATGATTGTGTGGAGAACAATTAATTTGATAACTTAGGTGAAATTGGAAGATGAATTCTAGGTTTAGATCTGAATATGATGACATGCGTCTGGTTAATTCTTCTTAGGATTGAATTGCTAGGTTTGTGTATAGGATAGGAATATACCTATATGCCGTGTGTAACTTTTATGAGAGTTTGAACTTAATGAATCTTTTCCAACTTATTTTGCATAGGAATATAGTAATTTAATTGGGAGAGATATTTTTATCTAACTATCGGAAGATGTTTGATAAATAGTTTTGAGTTCTCAGTTAACAACTTATTTTGATCAATTAGCTGGAAAGATAGTGGAGAGATTTATACGAAGCATTAGAGGAAGTTGTAATCTTAACTTCTTTTATCCGGTAAATTCAATCATTGATTGTAACACCCCAAAGACCACCCTGGACGGCATTACATTCTAAAACCATTCATAGCATGAGAGCAACTAACTATATATCCATCAAATAAGAAACATCCTAGATTTAACAAAATTTGGGCAGAGTCTCCTTTGTACGGGAAGCTCTACCCAAAAACACAACCTGTGCAATTATATTAACTTGACCACACAGGGTCCATTTAACCATCCAATAATAATAAAATTCCATTTACCATCTATACTATCCATAATGTTATCCCAAAAGAATAGGCCAAGTATGGCAATTACATTCCCAAAAGAATTACATGAATATATCGCAGTGGAATTTCAAAAAAATCTAGACTTTACATTGTTCAGAAATAAATCTCCTAATCTAGAACAAAATAAGCTACATCTCTAGATGTCCCACTCGGGATCTAGGTATCCCTCCAATGAGGCGTCCCCAAGGCCCGGCTCATTAGCGCCAAACTCCTCCTCTATAGCATAATCTGAAAAATGTTAATTGTAGGGGATGAGCAAGAAGCTCTGTAGCAAAATCCTCCAAAACTCAAACAAGGTTTAGAAAATTATATTAAAACAGTTCGGTCTCATTTTTACAAATAGCATATATGAATTTTGAAGTAAAAACAGGACATTTTAAATAGATCTCAAGTTACGTATTCACAATAATTTAGATGAACAGTAAAACCAAGTCACCATTAACCACCATCCCCGTTTCCAACAAATTCTTGTGGAGTCCCATACCTCCACAAGCTCTTGTTGGAAATCATTCCGTAACAATAATAATAATCTCATAATCTCATGTATATTGATTGCTTCCCATGAATTTACACATCAACTCGTGCCTAGTTCACCCATCACAATCCACAATCACAATCACTTCGGGAAAGGGCGTCTACCATCCCAATGGCAGTGACGAGTCCCTCCCCAGGAAAGGTATACCACCCCTTGTTCGAACTCCAGTGAACAATAGTGGAGGCTATTACCAAATAACCACCCACTACAAGTGTTAGGCAACCATCTCACCCCCATCGGGATAGACTAACCTCTAACACTCTACGGCAATGCTCGAAGACAATTCAAGTCCATCACAACAATCATACAAGAGATATTATCATAAACATTCCCTCAATTCACAAGAAATCCCAAAATCCCCAATTTCACAATTTGTACCATAAGATAATTGAAGGAAAAGAGCAAGAGATCATCATAATCATCATTTTGTTATACAATATCAAGCACTAAGGATTTGATGGTGAGAGCAAAAGAAATATAAAGAGGAAATCTATTTTTCTCAAAACTAGGGTTTGAAGAAGTAAAAGGGAGCTTTAATGGCTACCCAACCATCACAATGTTTAAAACATGGCAATAAATGCAAGAAGACCAAGAATCAAGTAATTAATAGCAAATATATATGATTTCAAACCACAAGAATACATATAATTTAACCCTAACATCAATGTAAGAGAATAGGAAGAAATCCCCTACCTTAATGTTCTTGGAAAAATTAGAGCTTTGATCTTGAATCAACTCTTCAATCTCTTGTTTTCTCTTGATCTTGTGTTTCTCTCTTTCTCTCTTCCTCTCTTATGTTTTCTAGGGTTTGGAGTGGTGTAATGAAGGCTAAGGAGGTGACAAAATATATTTATAGTGGAGGAAAAATCGGCTTGTTCGCGACTTAAAATAAACAGTCTGGTTCGGTAGTACCGGTACCCAGTACCGGTACAAGAAACCTTCTGGAATCGGGGTACCGGTACCCAGTACCGGTACCATTCAGTACCGGTACCCAGTACCGGTACCATTCAGTACCGGTACCCAGTACCGGTACCATTTACCCAGTTTTGCCTATTTCTTTTGTTTTCCATTTCCAATCCATTCCAATCTCTTCCAAATCCATCAAAAACCTCTCCAACATATATTTCTACCTCAAACCTATTTAGTACAAGTTCTAGGACATAAAATTTCATATTTTCACATACTAAAACTAAATTTCAAATATTATTTCCTCGAGTTATACTATATCAACATTTTTACAACTATTATTTAGTAGATATCTATATACATATATAAACGAAAATGCGGGGTGTTACAATCCACTCCCCTTAAAGAAAGTTTCGTCCTCGAAACTTACCTCAAGTAGTGAACAAAAAGGGATACTTCTCCCGCATCTCTTGCTCCGGTTCCCATGTAGCTTCCTCCACTCCATGGTGTTGCCACAAAACTTTCACCAGCTGGATGAATTTGTTGCGAAGCTCTTTCTCCTTTGTGTCGAGAATTCTCACCGGTTGCTCTTCATATGTTGCTCCGTCTTGGATTTCAATCTCCTCCAAGTTCACGACTGGAGTTGCATCCGAGTGACACCTTCTCAACATGGACACGTGGAATACATCATGTACTCCGGATAGCTGGGCTGGTAGTCGAAGTTGATATGCCGCCTTGCCTATCGCTTTGATTATCTCAAACGGTCCGGTATATCTTGGCGCTAGCTTCCCCTTCTTGCCGAATCGAAACACGCCCTTCTTGGGTGACACCTTGAGAAATACGTAGTCTCCCACCTTGAATTCTAAGGGTCTTCGTCTGTGGTCCGCATAGCTCTTCTGTCTACTTTGCGTCATCCGTAGCCTCTCTCGGATGAGTTGAATCTTCTCCGTAGTTTCTCGAACAATGTCCGGTCCCAACAAACTACTCTCACCGGCTTCTAACCAATACGTCGGTGATCGGCATGGTCTTCCATACAATGCTTCATACGGTGCCATCCCAATACTTTCCTGATAGCTGTTGTTGTAAGCAAACTCCACCAACGGTAAGTGGTCGCTCCAACTCCCCGTGAAGTCCAACACACAAGCCCGCAACATGTCTTCTAGAATCTGGATTACCCTCTCGGATTGGCCATCCGTTTGGGGATGAAAAGCGGTGCTGAAGTGCAACTCTGTCCCCATAGCTCTTTGAAGACTTTGCCAAAATTGCACCACGAAACGAGAATCACGATCCGACACAATGGATAGTGGAACTCCATGCAATCTCACTATCTCGCGAATATAGAGCTTGCTCAGGGTCTCTAACGTGTCGGTGGTCTTCATACCCAAGAAGTGAGCGGACTTGGTGAGTCTATCAACGATGACCCATACGGCATTATGCCCTCGTGAAGTCCGTGAAAAACCAGATACGAAGTCCATGGTGATGTGATCCCACTTCCACTCTGGGATAGGCAAAGACTGTAGGACTCCTCTTGGCCTTTGGTGCTCAATCTTCACCTGCTGGCACACCGTACATTTTGCCACATACTTGGCCACATCTCGCTTCATTCCCCTCCACCAGTATTGACGCTTCATGTCCCTATACATCTTTGTGCTACCGGGGTGGATAGCAAACTTGGAGCGATGACACTCTCCAAGTATTTCCTCCTTTAGGGACGAATCATTGGGAACACATAGCTTCTCCCCATATCTCAACTCTCCATTCTTCCAAGACCATCCTTCCATCACTTCTCCATTCTCTAATCGGGCTCTAATCAGATCGAGTTCCGAATCTAGGCATTGCAACTCCACCACTCGTTGCATAAGCGTCGGTTGAGCTATAAGGTTGAATATATAGGGTTGATACTCCGGTCCATCCACCCATAGATCGTACTCCTCCAATGCATCAATCATTTTCCACCTATTTACTGCAAGAGAATTGATTTCACCCCGAGACTTCCTGCTAAGAGCGTCGGCAACTACATTGGCCTTCCCCGGATGGTAGTTGAGCGTGAACTCATAATCTTCCAAGTACTCAATCCACCTTCTCTGCCGGAGATTCAAGTCTTTCTGTGTGAAGATATACTTGAGGCTTTTATGGTCCGAGAACACTTGAAATTTCTCCCCGTATAAATAACATCTCCACAACTTAAGAGCAAACACCACCACAGCTAGCTCCAAGTCGTGTGTGGGATAATTCTGCTCATGCACCTTGAGTTGCCTCGAGCCATAAGCCACTACCTTCCCTCCTTGCATTAGAACGCATCCCAAGCCTCGTAGTGAAGCATCGGTGTAGACATCGTAGCCTTCCCCACTACTCGGAATAATGAGGATAGGTGCCGTCGTCAACTTCTCCTTCAAGGTGCAGAAAGCTAGTTCACACGCTTGAGTCCATGAAAATTTCTCCCCCTTCTTTGTAAGGCGAGTCATCGGCATCGCAAGTTTGGAGAATCCTTCCACAAACCTACGATAATAGCCGGCTAACCCCAAGAAACTCCGTACTTCTGTCACATTCTTCGGTGGTTCCCATTTCATCACGGCCTCAATCTTTGCGGGATCAACCGCTACTCCCTGCTCGGACACAACATGGCCAAGGAACTTCACTTCCTTCATCCAAAACTCACACTTGCTCATCTTCGCATATAACTTATGTTCTCTCAATGTTTGTAGCACCATAGAGAGATGACGAGCATGTTCCTCCTGGGTCTGTGAGTAAACCAATATGTCATCAATAAATACAATGACAAATTGGTCGAGGTAATGCCAGAAGACTCTGTGCATCAAGTCCATGAAGGCTGCGGGGGCATTAGTCAATCCGAACGGCATCACCGTATAATCGAAATGACCATACCGGGTACGGAAAGCAGTCTTAGGAATATCCTCCTCCTTAATCCGTAGCTGATGATACCCCGTGCGAAGATCAATCTTGGAGTAATACTTTGAACCCTTCAACTGATAAAATAAGTCATCAATTCTCGGCAACGGATACTTATTCTTCACGGTAACCCGATTCAACCTCCGGTAATCCGTGCACAACCGTAGAGTCTCATCCGTTTTCTTCACGAAGAGGACCGGAGCTCCCCAGGGTGAAGTGCTTAGACGGATAAACCCAATCGCCAACAAATGATCCAACTGCTTCCTTAGCTCCTTCAACTCCAAAGGTGCCATCCGGTAGGGAGCAATGGATATGGGTTCGGTTCCCGGATAGAGATCGATCTTGAACTCAATTTCCCTATGGGGCGGTAACCCGGGTAATTCCTCGGGAAAAACATCCGAAAATTCCGATACAATTAACACCATATCCGTGTGGAGTTTATCCTTGTTATCTCCCATCAAGCTAGCTAAGAAACTCAATTGACTTCCCGCTTTCGCTTTTAAGAATCTACTACCCGTAGTAGGAAATGGATGGAAAAAATCTCGATTATTCACAAAACTAAAAACGACTCCTCCCGGTAACTGAAATGTAATCCGCTTGCAGAAACAATCCATTACCGCCCGGAAAACAGATAACAAGTTCATCCCGAAAATCACATCATACCCCTTTATCTCTAACGCAATCAAATCCACAATCAATTCGTGCTCCCCAATGCGCAGCACGCAATCCTTGCAGACTCGGCTAGAGTCTAACCGTTCTCCCGTGGGCAAGCTAATATTCATAACATGCTCTAACTTCGCGAAACTCAATCCCAAATCAAGTGCGTATGTCGTGCGTACAAATGAGTGTGTTGCACCGGGGTCAAATAAAATTCGGGCCCAAGAATTGTAAAGAAGAACGATACCTTCCACAACGGTATTGGAGGCATCTTCCTCCGCTTGGGTCAAAGAAAATACCCTCCAATGAGTGGTGCCGCCTGGGGCTAGAGCTCCCAACGGCCTCTGCTGCTGTAGTGGCTTGTTTGCAACCACTTGTCTTGTCGCTTGGTTGTCCCTCGGTGGAAGCGATGGGCAATTGTGTCTGAAGTGCCCCACTCCTCCACATGCGAAACACTGACGAGGGTCTGTGGCTGTCCTCCCCGGTACACCTCCTGCTCCTCTAGCTACCTGAGGTCTCTGTCCCCCTGCCTGATCTGGGCGCCGGTAAGGTGCCGCTCGCTGCACTCCACTGGTGCTAGGGCCCGTCCTGATCGGACCTCCTCTCATAAGGCTCTGTCGCCGCTGAGTATCCTCCATGTCCCTCTCCACAAGTGCGGCTCTATCAACCAGATCCCCATACTCCCTGATCTTGAGAGCCACTAACTTCTCCCGGATGACCGGTCTCAGTCCCTGCTCAAAGCGCTTGGCCCTATCGGCCTCAGTAGATAGAAACCCCGTAGCATAACGGGATAGCTCGTCAAACCTCCTCTCGTACTCTGCCACCGTCATGCTGCTCTGTCGTAGAGCAAGAAAATCGGCCTTCATTCTATCTCTGACTGATTCGGGGAAGTACTTTTCTTGGAAGATTTGGTCGAACTCCTCCCAAATGAGTGCATCGGTGTTCCGCCTTCTCTTTACGGATTCCCACCAATGGTCGGCCTCCCCCTCGAACAGGTAGATAGCTAAGCCCACCCGCAAGTCCTCGGCAACTCCCATGCCGTCACAAATCTTCTTCACACGGCGGATCCATCTATCCGCATCCAAGGGGTTAGAGCTCCCTTGGAAAGTAGGCGGGTGTTGCCTCAGAAACTCTTGGAGAACTACCATTCTCCTATTCTCCTCTCCGTTGCCCGGTACTTGAGCGAGAGGATGAGCTCCACCATTGTGGTTGTTGTTACCATTTTGGCTTTGTACCAAAGTGGTGAGCTCCCTCAAGCATTGGTAAATGCCTTGCATGGCATCCGGAGGTGGTGGTGGTGGTGGATTCGCTTGACCTCCACGGCCACGCCCACGTCCGCGTCCCCGTCCTTGTTCGCCGCTCATCCTGCACATCAATTCACAACTTAGTTTCCTTGATGTGCAAGATATAAACTAAAGTGATATGTAGGATGTCTTGATTTAAGCACAAGGCATATACAAAATTTAACTTAACAATTTTCTTCACCCTAAACCTACATCTCTAGTGGTAATCCATAACCTACAGCTCCCATGTAAGACCTAAAGCCTAGGCTCTGATACCAACTTTGTAACACCCCAAAGACCACCCTGGACGGCATTACATTCTAAAACCATTCATAGCATGAGAGCAACTAACTATATATCCATCAAATAAGAAACATCCTAGATTTAACAAAATTTGGGCAGAGTCTCCTTTGTACGGGAAGCTCTACCCAAAAACACAACCTGTGCAATTATATTAACTTGACCACACAGGGTCCATTTAACCATCCAATAACAATAAAATTCCATTTACCATCTATACTATCCATAATGTTATCCCAAAAGAATAGGCCAAGTATGGCAATTATATTCCCAAAAGAATTACATGAATATATCGCAGCGGAATTTCAAAAGAATCTAGACTTTACATTCTTCAGAAATAAATCTCCTAATCTAGAACAAAATAAGCTACATCTCTAGATGTCCCACTCGGGATCTAGGTACCCCTCCAATGAGGCGTCCCCAAGGCCTGGCTCATTAGCGCCAAGCTCCTCCTCTATAGCATAATCTGAAAAATGTTAATTGTAGGGGATGAGCAGGAAGCTCTGTAGCAAAATCCTCCCAAACTCAAACAAGGTTTAGAAAATTATATTAAAACAGTTCGGTCTCATTTTTACAAATAGCATATATGAATTTTGAAGTAAAAACAGGACATTTTAAATAGATCTCAAGTTACGTATTCACAATAATTTAGATGAACAGTAAAACCAAGTCACCATTAACCACCATCCCCGTTTCCAACAATTCTTGTGGAGTCTCATACCTCCATAAGCTCTTGTTGGAAATCATTCCGTAACAATAATAATAATCTCATAATCTCATGTATATTGATTGCTTCCCATGAATTTACACATCAACTCGTGCCTAGTTCACCCATCACAATCCACAATCACAATCACTTCGGGAAAGGACGTCTACCATCCCAATGGCAGTGACGAGTCCCTCCCCAGGAAAGGTATACCACCCCTTGTTCGAACTCCAGTGAACAATAGTGGAGGCTATTACCAAATAACCACCCACTACAAGTGTTAGGCAACCATCTCACCCCCATCGGGATAGACTAACCTCTAACACTCTACGGCAATGCTCGAAGACAATTCAAGTCCATCATAACAATCATACAAGAGATATTATCATAAACATTCCCTCAATTCACAAGAAATCCCAAAATCCCCAATTTCACAATTTGTACCATAAGATAATTGAAGGAAAAGAGCAAGAGATCATCATAATCATCATTTTGTTATACAATATCAAGCACTAAGGATTTGATGGTGAGAGCAAAAGAAATATAAAGAGGAAATCTATTTTTCTCAAAACTAGGGTTTGAAGAAGTAAAAGGGAGCTTTAATGGCTACCCAACCATCACAATGTTTAAAACATGGCAATAAATGCAAGAAGACCAAGAATCAAGTAATTAATAGCAAGTATATATGATTTCAAACCACAAGAATACATATAATTTAACCCTAACATCAATGTAAGAGAATAGGAAGAAATCCCCTACCTTAATGTTCTTGGAAAAATTAGGGCTTTGATCTTGAATCAACTCTTCAATCTCTTGTTTTCTCTTGATCTTGTGTTTCTCTCTTTCTCTCTTCCTCTCTTATGTTTTCTAGGGTTTGGAGTGGTGTAATGAAGGCTAAGGAGGTGACAAAATGTATTTATAGTGGAGGAAAAATCGGCTTGTTCGCGACTTAAAATAAACAATCTGGTTCGGTAGTACCGGTACCCAGTACCGGTACAAGAAACCTTCTGGAATCGGGGTACCGGTACTCAGTACCAGTACCATTCAGTACCGGTACCCAGTACCGGTACCATTTACCCAGTTTTGCCTATTTCTTTTGTTTTCCATTTCCAATCCATTCCAATCTCTTCCAAAACCATCTCAAACATCTCCAACATATATTTCTACCTCAAACCTATTTAGTACAAGTTCTAGGACAAAATTTTATATTTTCACATACTAAAACTAAATTTCAAATATTATTTCCTCGAGTTATACTATATCAACATTTTTACAACTATTATTTAGTAGATATCTATATACATATATAAACAAAAATGCGGGGTGTTACATTGATTGTTAAGATTAGATTTAGTTTTAATTTAGTCATTCCATAGTCAATTCCAATTGTTTAAATAAAATTGAATTGATATAAAGTTAGTACTTGAAAGTTATTAGCAATAATTCTCCGTGGGAATGATACTCTACTTATCACTTTATTACTTGTTGATCGTGCATACTTGCACGTAAATTGTCAATACCAAATTCGGACAACACATGTTGCATGAGTTTGGGTGTGTGTGCATAGTTTGATCAAACACCATCCTTGGTGGGTTGATACGTGGGCTCAAAAAAGTTGGACTAGGTTCGATTGAGTCACACAGATTGCATTGAAAACAAGGGTCAGGGTTAGCAAGAAGGGCTAGATTCTCCCTTGAATGCAAGACCCATAAATTTCGGATACACATTCCCGTTGGTATAACAGCCCATAAAGTGTGTCGGCATACGCGGAGCCGTTGGTGGAAGTCCATAGATGCTGTGTCGGTTGAGTATCTGTTGGTGGAAGTCCATAAATACCCACCCCAAGAAAGACCCAGGATTTTTTGTAAATTTGGTTTGGATATTCTACATCAATGGCGGGGGCTTGGAATGCCTTGATGCATACGCATGACATTGCATGTGTTATGGGAGGTGGTGGAGGGCTCGAGTTGCATTGCATGTGTGAGTATCATCTCATGACATGACATGACATTTTGGAATCCATTTAGGAGTTGCATATTCTTGGATGGATGTTGATTGATTGTTGAATGGTAAGTGAACATTTCATATGCATCTGGGTTGGAGAGTAAACTCTTTAGGAGATACCCTATTGAGCATGACTCACCCTTTATGGGGATAACATTTTAGGTGTGGGACAGTGGGCTCATATGGGTCTCTGTTGATGAAGAAGCCGAGATGTGGCTTTGAATTACATTTTGCAAAACAATTGTGTAATTTATTTTGGACTTGTAAAATTGTGTAAGAAGTTTTGTAATGGAATCTTATAGACTATAAATTATGTTAATGAATATATGGGTGTGCTTGGGAAGAGATTGGATGGTTAAAGGCTAAAGATTGAAAAGAATTGGGAAAAATTTGGGCCTAGGTACCGGTACCTAAGTGATTAAGTACCGGTACCACGCTGTTGGATGGCCCAGATACCGATACCTAGACTGATGGGTACTAGTACCAGGATTATAGTGGGCTCAGTTGCCAGTACCAATGCTTCAGGTACTGGTACTTCAATGGACAGTGGACTCAAGTACCGGTACCATGACATATAGGCACCGGTACCTAGAAAATAGTGGGCTTAGGTACCGATACCTAAGTGATTAAGTACCGGTTCCTAGCAAATGGGAGGGACTTGGCAGACAGAAGGCTCAGATACCGGTAGCACGAGTACCTAAATGATTAAGTACCGGTACCTCTTCAAAAATTTTCAAAAAAAAAGTAAATATAAGTTTGCCAAGCCTTCGGCCCTTGAGCCTTCTTATTAAAGGATATAATTGGATCAATAACAAGTGTAAATTGGTGGGAATGGATATTGAAATGGTCAAGTGGTTGATATGTGCACATGTTATGCGTTTGGGAGTGCTTCGGTTCAAGGGAGAGTCTGCCCAACTCCGAGTGGGTAGTTATCCCGATGAAGAGGATGTGATGACATGGTGCCGGGTTATGTGGCATTCACGGATACTTCTGCGGGTTGATGGGTGATCAACGGGTTGAGAAAGGACCCCCGAATTTTGGGGCGTCACAAAAGGTAACTTTTTAAGGTTAATAGCCCCCCAACCTAAACATTACTAGTCCCTAGTAATAGTAAAACATACAACCACTTTCATAAGTTTCACGATTGCATTTAGCTCATGCAACAATCCATTATACCCCTAGGCCACCCCTAGTGGACGAGTTTTGTCTCGTGAGGATTTCTAGCGAAGATACCTACAAACTTCTTTTGGCCGAATCCTAACTTAGAACATATTATAATATCCTAATTAACAATGACATTTAAAACAAATTCCCTATCCACCCAAGGAAATGCACAAGAGCTACTCCATAGATTTAAATACTATGAAAAATTATTCACATCCCCATTTTCACTTGAGACTCGTGAGTGTGTGAAATGAGCGTACAATTTAAGAGATTTATCAAATGAAACCTACATCTACATTAGCTATCCAATTTTAGCTTTGATGCAAATTTTACCAAGGATTTTCTCTCAGAACAACATATTTTCTGATTATAGTGACGTTCCACTCTTTTTATATGTGAGACGGATTCTTATAATTCAAAACAAAGCATAGCTCACATATAATTTACAAATAAAGGACAATTATGAAATGAAATGACTTTGGCATAATCTCATAAATGGAATGTTAGGGCAAATGAAAGTAGTACAGTTGACCTACCTCTTAATGATTTGAACATACACTTGCCACACTTCTCAGGATCAAATAGGACTTTGTCCAGTTATAATGTGGCCAAGGGTAAAGGTTAAAGAAATGAAGGGATATAGGAGCTCGAAAGGATTCTCCCACAGATATGACTTTTCAATTCACAACTCCTCTTTTGGATACACAATTGACTCATTTCATTCATTCCTTTTTCTTCCACCCCCTTTTTTTTTCATTTCTCTTTTCACAACTTCTCCTTATTTTTCAGTTTGCCCTTCCTTTCTTTTCTTTCTTTTCTATTGCTTTTGAATGTCAACAATAAGGTCGAATATTCATCATCTCCTTTCTTCCACTTTTATTTATAGCTACCATTTCCTCTTTACGTTATACACAATATCAATCCTAGGATAACCAAGGTAAGATAAATGCATTTATACTTGACTTGGTAAATCATGTGGCTTACGAAATGAATTTTTCAATAAAGCTCAATCACGGCTTCTAGGGATGATGTCAAGAAAGAATAGACAATGGCTCAAATTAAATCAAAATGGCCTACGATCATTTTCCTAAAATGTATGGCAATGTACTCTTTTGCATTGAGATATAGTCAACTAACTACCTTTTTTACTAACCAAAACAAAAATAATGAGATTATTGAAAGAGAGAATTTGAAAGAGTAGTCTTTTGAGCAAACGTATTTCAAACCTCCAACAAGGAATGGCACAAAACTCACAAGGGTATTACATCCATCTCCACTATGAATGTCAAGCCTTTTAAGATATAAATTTCATTCAATAAATCGTAAAAAATTGCATACTCATGGGCACATAGGGTGAGTTTCAAATGAAAACACAAACATGATACTTAATCATAGAATAAACTCCTACAGTTTGATATTATGAAAACAACTCAGGATTCAAGCAAATTTATAAAAGATCTCATGCAAACTAAGAAAGAATAATACAGTCAAAATCGGATGAGTTTTTTTTCAAAATTTTTCAATTTTTTCATATATAACATGGTGGTGTAACATAGTAATGGTGCATCCCTTACCCTCCAACTTAATTCATATGTTTTCCTTAATACAAAAACAAACATGAAATGAGAATAATGAATGCAATAATAAGGGTAAGCAAACACCTGGTACTGAATTCCACATAGAAAAACCATCCACTGCAAAACCATCAAAAGAACTATACAAAAAGAAGTGGGTTCAACCAAAAAAAAGAAACACAAAAGAAAAATTCTAACTACTATATACAAGAAGTGCATGGGGGACAAATTAATTGGGCTTAAGTGCCAATTTGGAGTTAGTGCCTAGTTTTAGTCAGGTCTTGTTTCCTCCAACAAACTTCTTCTTGCTTAAGTCTCTTGCATCTCCTGATAACTCATGTGAAGAATTTAACAAATTAACATATAACTCAACATCAGTATTCCCACTATCATGAACAAAATTAATCAAATAGACTTGTAGAGGATCAGAACATGAATTTGTCCTCTACAATCTCATCAACTACGTCCACCTCACAAATTTCTCCTTCGTCCCCTGGTTGCTTTATCACATTAAAGCGGTTCAATTCACTAGTCATATTTCCAAATGAAAGTTTCATGAAACCATTCCTACAATTGATTAATGCATTCGAAGTGGCTAGGAATGATCGTCCTAACATGACAGATAGTGTGCATCACAGGTTGGGTGTCCAACACAATGAAATTGACAGAAAAATAGAATTTATCAACCTGGACAAGTATATCCTAAACTAATCCCCTTGGGATTTTTATAGACCGTTCAGCTAGTTGTAATGTGATACTGGTAGGTTTTAACTCACCCTAACTGCTCATAAACCGTGTATGGGAGCAAATTGACATTTACTCCAAGGTCAAGCAATGCTTGCTCAATCTTAAAGTTTCCAATTATACATGAGACCATGGGACTCCCAATATCTTTATAATTTAGAGGGGCCTTGTACTGAATGATAGCACTAGCCTATTTAGTCAAAAATGCCATTTTTTGTACATTAATCCTTTTTTTACTATGCAAAGATCTTTCAAAAACTTAGTGTATGATGGGACTTAGTTGATTGCATCCGACTGTGGGACATTAATCTTCACTTATTTAAACAACTTGAAAATTTTAGCATAATTTTTCAATGGTTGAGGTTTCTTAACTCGTTGAGGAAAAGGCAAAAGAATAGGACTTAATTTTTTTTCCTCGTCAGGTGACTCTATTTCCTTTTGAACATTAGGTTCAGACTCAACTGGTTTGTTTACAAGATTCGAATCATCCATTGGTTCAAGTATTTTTGTTTTAATGGCCTTTTTGACCACTTCTCAATGTGGTAACTACTTGAAGTTGGCTTGGAGAAGATTCAGATGATGAAACATTAGCATTGGTTTGACCCCGTGAAGGTTTAGGTTGAGATGAGAATTTTTCCTTCACCATTGTGCTTAACGATTGTGTCAACTTAGCTATGTGACTTTTGATATCATCGATGGTCTGTGATGTTTAGGTCTTGAAGTTGTTGTTAGCATGGGTAGATTGAGTGTTGAAACTCATCTGGCTATGAATGAATTGGTTCAAGGTATCTTCTAGGCTTCTTTTGTGTGGTGGCTGATAAGGTGGATATGCTTACAAGGCCTGAGGTTGTGGTGGAGGTGGACCTTGTTCCTGGTTTATAGGCTGCGTGTTTCTCCAATTGAAATTCGGGTGGTTGCGCCACCATGTATTATAGTTTTTAGAATTCGGGTTGAAATAAGGATTATTAAAATTGGAATGACATTGGATTGTGCCATCGGACTTCTTTAAATGCTAGAATGGTAGGACACTCCGTCGTGGGATGTCCTGACAAAGCAAAAATTCCACAATACTAGTTGGTAGGGGACACATAGAAACTTCCTTGACCTTTCTTATCTCTAGAGCATCATGCTTTCGAGACAAGGTAGCCATCCTGGCCTTTAGGTTATCATCCCCTTTCAACATATATTTCCCTCATTGGGACATGGATGGTCTAGTTTCGACAATGTTTGGTGAGACTAAGTCCCACATTTGGAAACTCTCAGAAATGGTGTCAAAAAACTCGAATGCCTCATTAGGATTCTTTCCCATGAACTCTCCTTGGCCCATCATTTCTACAAATTGATGTAATGCAGAGGGAAGGGCATCATAAAAAAACCTAACTAGGGTCCAACTCTTAAATGCATGATAGGGGCAAACTGGAAAAGATCTTTAAATATCTCCCAACATTGGTAAAAAATTTCTCCCTCTTTGATATTGTTTTAGTGTAAAGGGAGAATTTTCTTGAAAAATTTGGTTTGTAAAACTTGCCAACTAGGAATGTACTGAGTTTTCAAAGTATTTAGCCACTATTTAGCTTTATCCTTTAAAGAAAAAGGAAAAAGTTTTAACGGGACAATTTCATAATTATCTTGCAGTGTACCACATACTTCCTCAAATTTTTTCATATGCAAATAGGGATTTTCACACTCAAGACCGTGAAACTAACGTAAAATGTGTATTATCCTTGGTTTGATGTTAAAATTTGGAGCATTTATAGGAAAAACAAAACATGAAGAGACAATAGTGCATATAGGATGCAAATATTCTCTCAAAGGCCATGCATTCATGGCCATATCTCCATTTATTTGATTATTAGCCATGGTTAGCTCAAAAGAATCTGTAGATGCTTGTGATGATGATGATGGACTAGAATGATTTACATACCCTACTGAATCGGCATATATAAACAAATATAATCACAAAATGAACCAGACAATATATACATATAACACAATCTAGACACTTCCCTTTTCTTTTCAAACTACCGTAACTCCCCGGCAACGGCACCAAATTTTTTTCTTAATCCTAATCATGCACACCCAAGTATAAATGGTCAAGTTGTAATATATCTCGGTAGATTCTGAGGTCGATTTCTCAGGTCGCTATCTGTGGGAATTTTAAATAGAAAAGGTGAATTAAACATAGAGAAAGATCATTGAAAAGTGGATTTTGGTGTGTGCTTGATTGTTGAAAAATAGAATGCTTAAAAATAGGTTTTACTTGCAATAGATTAAAAGATGCTCTTTAGTTCAGGGATCGGGACATGCATGTCATTGCTTGAGTTTTATGGTAGTGCCACCATATTACAACTAACCATCATATCAACTGTAAATCAATTAGAAGGTATTTATATATCAAACCATAACATAACAACCGTCAGATTTATCGAAAGGTCTATGCACCATACAACAACCAATTACCTTAGCAAACCAGAAGGTGCAAATAACCATTCAGTAGTTTACTTTGGTAATTGAACGGAAGGTCTATGATTAAATGAAGAACATAGCTTCGGTTTATGCTTAGAATCAAAAGCATTAGATATGGCAATATTTAACCCGTCTATACCCTATCTCCCAATCTTCACATAATGCCTAGCTTAGTAAGTCATTGAATCATGCATTGAAGTACATGAAATAGTAAAAACGGAATGGAAATAAAAATGAAACCTAGCTCGGTACTTGCATGAACCATGAGCATAACCTAAGTTATACACTAGTAATACAAAGTACAAAAAATTAAAGGAAAGTATTATCCATCATTTAAGGGACATATATAACAATAAGGCGTGAAGAAAATATGCACTTTCATTACTCAAGTAATGTCAAACGAGTCTTCACCCCTCTCTAAAGAGCAAATGAGAAATTACCCACTCTTTATAGCTATGAACAAACTAGAAAAGTGGGAGAACCTTATCCCTCCAAGTGAGATACAATCTTCAAAATACAAAGGTAAAAAACTAGGATAAACTCTTCCACAAGGTGTTATTGAAACAGCCCCACTCGTCTTTGCTAAAGGAAAACTAAAGAAGTGAGAGTGTGACGTGATTAGTAGTTAAAATTAGCATATTACGATGCCTTTTCAAAGACTAATTATACTTTGATGGAGTTTAAATGATGGCATTGCAGGACATAAATTGTACAAGGGCCCAAAGGCAATGAATATCAAACTTTCATGTAACATCAGCATGTTCTGGAAGAAAATTGGAGAAGCTTGAAATAAGGCATGAACGTTCGAACGTCAATCCACGTTCGAACGTTCTCTTGAATTATTTGAAGACCAGACTGTTGAAGTGCTGATACATGGCGTGTTGCAGCTAGGAAGGAAAACACAGAGGCACTTGAGTGCCACGTTCGAACGCCAATCCACGTTCGAACGTTGTCCTGAATTATTGAGGACCAGGTTGCTGAATGCAAGGGCAATGGTGCATGGCGTGTGGAAGTTGTTCTCACAGAAGAACACAGGCCACTTGAGTAGGAGGTTCAAACTCCATCTGGTGTTCGAATGGCCATCAAGCAAAGACAGGAGACAACGTTCGAACGCCAGACAACATTCGAATGTTGTCCCCAGACTGGCTGCAAAATGGTTGATTTTCTATCTGGACCTTGGGGCACTCACTTGGACTTTGAAGACCTTGTACTATTCCTTCACACTCCCTTGTCCCCTCCTCCTTGCCTATAAATACTCCCATTGTGGGAGCTTCAATGGACTTACATTTTTACATAGAGAACTAGAGCTAGTTGTAAAATTAGACTTAGATTTACATTTACTTCCATAGAGGAAGATAGATCATCTTTTGGTTGAGGTGGAAACCCTCCAAAAGTGACTAGCTTTCTTCTACTTTCATTATTAGTTTCATTTTCTTCCATTGTTTGAGCTTCCTTTTTCCCTTAGAGTGAAACTCTTCCATTTTTCTAGAGCTTTACCAAAGCCGTGAAGGGTGGAACGTGATTCACTCATTCTTCGTCGAAGATCGGCTCCTTGTGTAATGTGTTTTACCTTATAACTCCTCTACTTTGAGGGATGAGCATCACCCACTTTTCTAGCCTTACAAAAGCCATGAAGAGTGAGTAGTTTCTCATTCACTCTTTAGTAAGAGGTGATGGCCATGTATAAATCATCAGGAAGTTATATTTGTGCATTTCGTTTATGCTTAATGCTTTACATTTCACTTGTTTATTGAATGATTGAATACATCTAGCAAAGCTAAGGTACTTTTTATAACCGTGAGTACTTTCTATGACACAGATGACTCTTGACATAGAAAGACTCATTGGTTCAAGGCAAGTACCCCGGCTAGATCTTCATGACTACATTTCAATCTTCACCATTATTGTGCTTCATTTAAAGGATGGACTACTAATGCCATGGTTGGATGCCTTGTAGAAACACTTGCTTGTTTGTAGACGAGTTGAGTCTCGGCACAGACAATTCTTGTAAACTTCTACAAAGACATCGCAACCATGCTATTAATTCTCACAATCCATTTTTATCTTCCGATTAACTTCATGTTGACACGGTGGTTAATTGAATTCTCAAGCACAATTATAATAAACCGGATGGTTAACTACTTGTCTAGATCCTCGAGCTAAAGGGTGACTGTTACATTTAAGAACTTATTATATTTTGTCTAGAAAATTCCCTTGGAAAGAATCTTATATTCTGTCCAGAAAAATCTCTAAACATCACAATTTTAAATCTCAAAGGTTCCAATCACTGTGGTCTCTATCACTACTTACTTCGAAACACCAACATTAGTTCCCTATGGATTCGACTCTGGACTTAACCGGATTATTACTACAACTTGACTTCTTGTACTTGGATGTACACATTTCAGATCAAGTCACTAGTGTTTGAGAGAGAGAGAGAGAGAGAGAGAGTACAAAGGAGGAGAATTGGAGAGAGAAATAGACAAAAGCGCGGAAAATTAGGGGTGGGGGGAGAAACATAGAATTTTAGAGTGTGTTGTGTGCTTCTGTAAAAAAGAAAGGATGAGAAAAATGTGTTTGTACGAACTTTGAACAATGACATAAATGGATTTCAATCTCTTCATGTGCCAGGTACTTGTCATCTACCGTCTGATTTTAACGACACTTAGTACTAGGGACTACATTAGTTCAATGTGTCAACTTTAAGGGCTCAATTGTGGAAATTGAAACTTTAAGGACCAAAGTTCGAATAGTGGCAGACCTTATGGACCATTGGTGCAAATTACTAAAATTTTCATGTTATACTTATTATATTAAGGCATTGGAACTTGCAGCCAGAATGGTCATGACAGAGAGAAAGGAGACTGGGCCAATAAGGCCCTGCCATGTAAGAGAAGCATATAGAAGATTAAAACTCGAAGGCAAGGTGCCAAAAAGATCGGTGCCAAGGCTCTTTCGATAGATGGGCATGGAGGCAACTTACGGCGGATTTCTTCAAGTTTTTAGTACTTCCCTTGTGCACAGCATGTGACTTTCAATAATTGTATCTGACTTCCAAAATATTTGCCCTTCTGTACTTTTAGGCTTTTACAGTATTGCTGGGCCACAAGGCTGTGGGAGGCTTACAGGTATGTTCGTATTGGTGTGTCTAGGGTTGCCCGAACATGTTTCTGGTTTTGCAATGACAACAGAAATATCATCTGAAGGTTTCCACATGTGCCCTTTCCTCTATTCTATAGAAATGAAAAATTAATCGTAACAGACTTTGTTTTTTGTTTTTTCTTCTTTTCCCCATTCTGAAGGAATTTATGCTTTCCACAGAGATGTGTATGCATAGGATATCAATTCTGTTCTACTATGTGTGTGATTTTACAATAATATGCCTTCTCAGTAATAATTGCACGCTTTTTGATGCTTGATTGGATATAAAAACACGTTGGCCAAACTCTCTTAAGTAATCTTAGACAGTGTTAATCTCCAAAAGCGACATCGTTCTGTAGATGCTTCTATTTGTTCGGGTTTGATCAATGCACATTTGTTAAACATTCCACCATTGATTTCCCTGTTAGACCCCAGCGTTACACGTGTCCTAGCATTAAATGTGCTCACGTGAGGTTGACAAGACTAAGCACGTGCTTGAGAATGAAGAACCCGTTATTGTACCTTATCCTAGCCAAGCTAATCAAAGGCTCGGTATACAAGGCAATAGTTCTGCTTTCGAAATCATCAAGCCTATCGAAGTGTTCATCAGTGCAATGGAATAGCTCGGCTTGTACCCAGCCGAGTTCATGGATGAGATCGGCACGGCAAGAGAAGAGGTCGGTTGTGCGAAACCGAGCTCGTTAACGGATCGGCAAATATTGGAGATGCTCGGCATTAGATAAGCCCGACCTTTTCAAAGGCGGTGGATACAGAAAGATTTGCCTAAAACTTAGGTAATCAGATAAACGAGATCTGCGAGAATAAAGATTCAGAGAAATTATTGGAGAAGAATCAGAAACTTCTCAAACTCAAACACTGAAAGAAAGGAAGGTGTGCCACCTTGCCTCTGAATTAACGGAAACCCTAAGGGGAATACAAGCTATAAAAAGAACGCGAGACCAAGGTGAAAAGGTACGCTGAACTCTCCTTGTCTTGGTGCAATTCATATCATTCCGTTACTGACTTAAGCATCGGAGTGCCTTCGATCGAAGCACTTCGATCTTGGGCAGTTTGTTCGTTTTGCAGAAAGAGGGCTGGGAGATCAAGTTCAGAGATTATATCAGAAATCACAATTCCTAACTTCATATTGTCAGAGGTGATCCCTACTTTTTGCCTCTACACATAGGATATCAATTCTGTTCTACTATGTGTGTGATTTTACAATAATATGCCTTCTCAGTAATAATTGCACGCTTTTTGATGCTTGATTGGATATAAAAACACGTTGGCCAAACTCCCTAAAGTAATCTTAGCCAGTGTTAATCTCCAAAAGCGACATCGTTCTGTAGATGCTTCTATTTGTTCGGGTTTGATCAATGCACATTTGTTAAACATTCCACCATTGATTTCCCTGTTATATTCCTAAAATTAGGCTGAGAAGGAATTTATTCATGCAATTTGTGTGGTTGTAAATCTATTACGTCTTTGTAATGATAGTTCAAAATTCATTATGTATGTGTAAATGGGATTCGTGTGTTTTTAAGTCTTAAGAGTTCACTACAGGAATGTTATGTGGGCTCACTACAAGAATGTTATGTGGGTTCACTACAAGAACGTTACGTGGAGTGCTGGCGTTGTGGGGTGCTGGCGTGGTGAAGCTATTCGTGAGCAAACTCATCTCTGAATGCATGCGTCCTACTCAAGAGCTTTGCTCATTATGTGTATCGTGAAGCAAAGGCCTGTGCATACCAGGTGGTGCTGTTTGGATATAATTTACATTCAGATTTTATTTTGCAGAATTTGACGTCTGCTTGGATAATTTAACAACTTTGGTTGATGAAAAACGGAGTGACATAACAGAGACTCGAGTTAATGAATCTAACTGTTTCCAGCCAATAAAAAAAAATGAAAAATTCTCCTATGTAGGCATCAATTTAGGCCTACACTATTGAAACAAGCTCAGGCGTAAATTGGCAGGACGTTTCTCCCTTTCATTTCAGTGCCTGATTCAGTTAACAATTCTATTTAATATGTTCCACGAATAGTCTCTCAGGTCATGTTTGGATTGAGGGCTTAGGTGGGCTTAGCTGGTAAGGTTTGTTAACAACACTCCTATCCATCCTTCAAAACTTTAATTGGTGTGTAAAAATGTGCTTGTTAAGCATTAGTGATTTAGTTCAAGACTCGGGATGATTAGTTGCATATAACAACTTGAGTTTATTAAAACTCACCAATCTATTGGGCTGAATCTGATGACTTGTGGCTGCGACAAGAATAGGAAACGAAATGACCTGTTTTGACCGCATTTGCATATTCGGTTACTTGACCAAATATTCTGCTACAGCTCTTTCTCATCAAACCTTCCACCGCCCCCACCCCCCCTAGCCTCGATGATTGCCCTAGTCTATGGCACCTTTGTTTATAGGGGAACTGGCATGTTCAATTATTGAATTTTGCTTTGTTGAATGGCATTCTGCGATTTGGCATGATTGCTTGAATTGGAGTCCCTTGCTGAACAATTTCGAGTTGCATCGGCCGCTGAAGGTGGGTTTTGCATTGAATTGGGCAAAGGGTAAATTAGTCAAATATTCTTAAAATCCAGTCGCACAAAAAACCACAAACAAATTTTGCTGGGCCCACATGCCTTCCCTAGAATTGCCAAAAAAAAGGGGTTAAAATAAATTTCCATCCTTATCCAACAGATGAAGTCCACAGGCGTAGATTGGATGGGAAAAGCAAATCCAATACAACACTCCATCATGTTGAAATCCAAACACGCCTTCAATTCAACAACAGATGTTTGGATTAAAAACTCAAAAATGGTGCAAATGAATTATTCAACATATCGTTCACGTACAACAATGTAGCTTCCATTTAGACATACACAAGACCTAATTTGGTCCCATTTGAATATTGGGCAAATTCTATCTCTCTCTCTTTTTTTTTTTTTTTTCTGGAACAGAATATATTGGGTAATTTCACATACAACATACTAAAACCTTTTGCGGGAATCAGATCGGTGATACATATGCAATCAGCAATGCCATTAACCTGAGATGAGTCGCAGTCTCCCAAATTAATTAAAGAAAAATTGCAAACAGAAATGCATCCCCCCTTGCACATGCCTGTAGCAATTTTCTCTTCATAAAAAGAAGCAATTCTCCAGACACGGATCTTCCATAATTCCAGCAGGAGCAACAGTACTCCACTTGAATCTAGTGATCCATTGATTACGAGTTCAAATTGCTCCGTGCGTCCTTGAGGCTCTACAAGAATATACATGAGAAGCAAAAATGAGAAGTGCAATTAACAAACAAATTATCAGTACAAAAAGTCTTAGCAGTGATATTCTTATGACACACCAGACGTTTAAAGGATCGGTTTTGTGCAGTTTCCTTTGCCTTCTCCAAATCTGGTTTTGCATGATCCAGAGCCTGAGACAATATATGCAAAGTTTTTAGGGGAGATATCTACAAAAGATAAGTTTAGGAAGTAGGAAAGTGAGAAGAAAGCATATATTAATAAACTGGATAAACCATAACCCCAAAACTGAGAAAATTGTGGTAGAAACAGCATTACTACCTTTAAGCCCTTTCCCAGGCTTAGTATCAGAAACCTGCTTCTCTATAATTTCCTGAGTCAATTGCTGGAATTTTTTTTTTGCTTTTTTGTTTAGGTTTATAAATTTCTCACTTAACACTTTAATCCGCTTTCTTTAGAGCATCTCTAACAACAAAAGCTATTTTAACTACTCAAAAAATAATATTTTCTATTTTAACTACTCACTTTTTCAATACACACTCCAACAGATTTTTTATATTTTTAAATATTATTTCTCATTCCTTTTGTATTATTTTTTTTTGGAATAGTGAAAGGGAGAAAGAGAGAATGGAGGAAAGGAATAAATTTGTTTTACATATCGCTACAGTGATACTCTAAATATAGAGTATTACTACAGCAAAATGTTATTTTAGATGTTTTGAAGATAATCTGTTGGAATGAAATTTTTGGGTTAAATAGCTAAAATTTGAAGATTTTGTGTCCTTTAGCTCATCTGTTAGAGATGCTCTAAGATCCCTAAGGTTCAAATTTGACTTTTTATTGGTCCTGCTAGAGGATCTTTAAAAGCAAAAACTTCTGGATCTTTCATCAGAATTTGATACATTTATTAAAATGAAAAATAGAAATATTAATTTAGCAATAGAAGAGGCTGAATAACTAAACTATTTTCTGCCCACAAGTTCCCTCTACCATAATCCTAACTTTTCCACACACACATACAGTCTTCGACTTGTACAAGTTTTCCGACAAAGAAAATTAACTTTTAATGTTTCAGATTTATTTTGATATGACAGAAACAAAGTTAGGTGATGCTAAGCTAGAACATTAATGGAAGGGGAAATAGTAAGATGAAGAGGTATACACATATTGCTTGTAAGATCAAGATTGAATGAAAAATATCCTTGTTGAGGTTATGAAAAATCATGGGCACATGACGTCAGACTTACAGAGGCTATTAGTCGTGCAAGTTATTTTGTGTTTATAGATTTGGGTTGTATTGCTTTGTTGGGCAAGATAATTGCTGAAGCTGCCAATTGGAAACCGCAGAGGTCCTCTTTAGACAGTTTAGAGGTAGCATGTCGATTTTGGCTGGAATTGAACTTGCTATCTCAAGAGACCACTGTTCATAATGAATAAATTCATTTTTGTTTCTCAAGATGTTGAAGGTAATTGATGGTTGAGATTGTATGAAATGATGGAGGACAGGGGCAAAGCCAGGGTTGTCCTACAGTGAGGGCAAGCAATAGTTTGAGGAGAACAACCACATAACAATCATCAATTTTTTTTTGCAAATCCGGATTGGTTTTCACATAACAATCACGTAAAAAGTTCTACATATACCTACATATATATATATATATACATAGATTTACCCCAAAATTTAACATAAAGTAGTTCCACATCCATTGATTGCAAGTCCATCGACTAAATATGGAATGATGATAATTTAGCAATGACACAAAAAATCAAAGGAGAAGATTAGCCAACTCATTGAAGCAATAATACAAACACTTGGTGTTCGGTGGCAGTGGTTGGCTAGGGTTAAAGAGTTTGGCTTTGGGTTTGTGGACTATTCGATGGGCTGTGGTGGGTTTTTGGTGGCAATGGGGTTTGGAGGTGAACAGTGGGCTGTGGGGCGATGGGCTATTATGGGTAACGAAGAGCGAAGGGGAAGACAGAGAGGGGTATACCTCGTTGGACCTTGGTGGTGGTTCTTTGTCGGGCATCCTTCGCTGGGTGTGATTGAGCAAAAACGTTGTTGTTTCCTAACCCCTTATGTGTGAAAGGGAGTGTCACTCTCCCTCAAGGTGATGCAAGAGATTGGGCAACAACGGATTGGTGGAAAATGGAATGAACAAAATGTGAAATGAAATGAAATGTGGGTGTGTGAACAAAAGTGCTTCCCAATCGCAAAGAGTCTTTTGTGTGTCGGTGTTTTACTTGGAAAAGTATTCCAAGGTCGTCTCCTCAGGGAAGGAAAGTTCAAGTTGTGTGAAGGTGATTTTGCAAAAGGTAAAGAAAGTGAAAAATCTTTTGTTTGTGTTTTGTGAGTGAAGTTTTTGAATGAAAATGCAAGAAAACAATTGTTGGCTAATCACAAAGGTTCACTCCAATGGGAATGCCAAGCCAACTCAAAGCCTTCCTCCAATGGTGCTTAAAAGTATGATTGATTCGTGGGAAGCTCGGGACTAAAATGGAGGTGAGGATTCAAGCATACCCCGTGACGATGCCTACGGTGTATCAAGAACTCACAACCATGTCCTCACCCCAACCCAGTCAAACCGAGCCATCATACACCGAGAGAAGGAATGAAAGAGAGTTGGAATGGCATACCCAAGTGGAATTCTCCCTTGGATTAACCAACTTAAAAATCTAGCTAGTCATGCATAAAGGAAAGACAAGCATAATATAAATGGACATAATGAAATGGAGCATGAAACTTGAACTAATACAAGAAAACGTAAACTAAGAAGACAAATATGAAATACCCATTTTAAGCTTGAAATGAAGAAAAACTTAATACAACAATGGTAGATTCAAGAGTACGAAACTAAACTTGCAATAGACTTGAAATAAATAAGATTAAAGTGCAAGAAATAAAGATTACATGATATTTAAAAGCTTACTACAATTGAAATGGAGAAGAGAATGCAAAAACATAAATTTCTAGCACTATTCATTGTCTTCTTCCTTGGAACTAAAACTAAGCTTAGGTAGCCACCCCCTTTGCAATGCTGAATAATGCTGAGTATATGGAGTGTGAGCCTTCAAATTTCGTGCATGGTGGTCCCCCCTAGCTGTGTGAAAGGCCTCCATCAATAGGGAGCTGAATGGATGGGTGTTGCAGGCTAGGACAAGCCTCCCCCAGGCTACCCCTTCTCTCCCATCCTCATTAATGCAATGGCCTCCAAAGTCTTTTAATTGTGTAAGGGAGGCATGGAAATGTGTAAGGAAATGTTGGGGGGCAAGTGGGAGAAGTGTAGGTGGGACCCCAAGCAAGTGGAGATGAGTTTCAGGCGTTTTTGGGCTGTTCTAGCTTCGGCGTACCGGTACTGAGTACCGGTACGGTGTACCGGTATGGTTTTTCTGCTCCAGACCAGTCTTTGTAAAATTGGCATAACTTTTGATCCAACCGTCTGATTGAGCTGAAATTTTGACACAATACAGAAGATATACAGATATACAACTTTCATGTTTCTAACTTTTTCAGATTCGAAGTGGATCATGGTCAAAATTGAGGAAAACCGAGGCTCTTCAACCCAGTGGTGTGGCTGCTGGCGCTTTTGTTCCCAAACACCAATAGCTCCTTGATTTCTTCACTTTTAAGCCTCCAAATCTTCATGTAATGTGTACATGCCCTCACCACACATCCATCATAGTTGCAAGGTCCTAAAATACATGATTTAAGTTATAAAAACATGCAACATCGAGAATTCAACATTATTCATAAAATCGGCTAACTCTAAGTACTTAGATGCAAAAGTTGAGTTAAAATGCATGTAATGAGGCCTTGAAATATACAATATTTTGTGCTCATCACACCCCCCAACTTAAGTTTTGCTAGTCCCTAGCAAACAAAATGTAAAAAGCATGTAAACAAAATAAAACATATACTAATTCCGCAATTGCATTTAGCACATGCAACAAGCCTTTGAACCCTTAGGTGATCCCTAGTGGACGAGTTTTGTCTCATGAAGGTTTTCAGTGAAGGTACCTACAAACTTCTTTTCCTAATATCCAATATTTAAAATATATTCCCTTATCTTAACTAGCAATGGGATGTCAAAAACAACTTGCTCCGAAACACTCGAACTAAAAACACATGAAACACATCATAGCCTTAAATGCTATTCTAGAGTATTCACATACACATTCATTTTCAAACTCGTGTGTGAGTGCAATGAACATGTAATTTAAGCATTTACACGACGGAATTCACATTCACATAGCTATCCAAATTTAGCTTTGATGCAAAACTCACCAAGGGTTTTTCTCAAAAATGAATACACTATGATTATCCGAGCATGCTCTCCATGTGTATATGTGAGATGGAATCTTGTGCTCAAAACGAAATAAGCTCACATATAATCCAAAAATGAAGTTCATGCATAAAAATGAAACAACCTTGGCATAATCTCATGAAAGGAATGCTAGGGCATTAGATAGCAAAATCAACTTCTCTTGTTCTTTAAAAGTATGCATCCCCCATGCTTCTCTAGATCATTTAGGACTTTCAAGGGTTGTATTGAGGCCTTGGGGTGATATTGAGGTAAGGGAAACGAAGGATATAGGATAACAAAGAGGGTTGTTCCAAGTGAAAGACATTTATTTCAAAAAGATCTCCCTTTTATGGGATTTCTAGGCTAACACCATCACCACACTCTTTGTTTCTTTTCTTTCTTTTCCTTAACATTTTCCTTTTCTTTTGATCATTCTTTTCTTCTTCCACCCCTTTTCTTTCCTTTTCTTGGATTTTCATTCTTTTTCTTTTTTTTCATTGAACTCTTTGAGTTCCAACATCATTCACCCCTTTTTCTTGAGTTTCCACACCATACTTCCTTCTCTTTTACAATCACTCATATTCAGCTCAAGGAACAACCAATGTAAGGTAGATTTATATCATTTTGCATTGGCTTGGTCAAATGTATGGCATAGAAACGAATTCAATTAGGCTCAATCACGACACTAGGGATAAACTTTTCACAAGAAAAACGCAAAGGCTCAAAGCATTCAAAAATGGCCTAAGATCATCTCTAGATAGGCATGGGAGAGCATTCCACATATCAAGACAAAGTCAATTAACTACCCAAATGCACCTAACCAAAACAAGCATAATGAGATTATTGAACAAATTTGGAATTTGAAAAATTGTTCCTTGAGTAAATGTAAGTTCACTCCAAACAAGGATTGACATTAAAGCTCACATGGGTTCTTACTTATCTCCACTATTCATGTCAAGCACTCAAATGTGAACTCAATCCGTAAATTGCCAAAATTACAAGTTCATGGTGCACTTATGGTTGAGTTCAAAAGCAAACAAGTATGTGATACTCTTAACAATAGGATAAACTTCTATAATGTGCTCATGTATTCAAAGTTCAAAATGAAGATCAAGTAATCACAAATCTCATAACCATTAGGATAGGGGAATATAGTTCAATATTGGAACCAAAAGTTTTCAAAATTTTCACATTTTCCATTATTCTATACAAAAAGTGGTGGAACATGTGAATGGTGCACCTCACCCCCCAACTTAAATCATGCATTGTCCTCAATGCACAAGAAATCATGCAATGAGAAAAATGAAAGTAAAATGGGGAATGAGATACCCCCTCTTTTTTTTTTTTTTCTTCTTTTCATTAACAAAACACAAAAAGCTTGTTTACACCCCCCAAAAATTAAAAAATTTTAATTAAAAATGAAATGAGTCCAAATTAGGGAGAGGTAAACAACCTTCATGCTAAAATCTACACTACAACAAAATAAAAATAAAGATAAAACAATAAAAGAAATCTAACTACTATGTACATGAAAGTAAAACAAAAAGGGCTTATGTCAATCCGGCTTCAATTCGGAAATGAGCTTGCGCCCATTGATTTTTTTGATTTTACAATTTTTTTGTTGTATAAATGCCCTTTCACTCCAATCTATCCAACAATACAAAGGATAATGCTTCAAAAATCTCAACCAAACAAAGTTGTAGGCAAGTTTATGCAATACCAACAATGGAGTATGCAATTTGTCTTTAAAAGTTTCTCCACTCAACTCCATTTCAATGCTCTCCCCAAGTTGAGAAATGTGAATCTCAACACCACACTTAGATGGCAAAATGACCTTGGGCTCATTAGCCTCTTGTGCAATGATATCCTCATTAAATGTTTCACAATCTAGAGTGGTGGGAGATTCAACATCACTATGCATTTCATTGGTATGATCATCCTCAATACATTGACTATGCTCAAGATGTTGTTCTTCATGCATAGCAATTATAGCATTAGTCAATGTATCAAGTTGTTGGGTTATTTGGGCATTCCATTCCATTTGGCTTTGCATAAACTCGTAAAACGTATTTTCCAATTCTTGTTCAGTTGAGTCATCATACGTTGGATAATGGCAAAATTCATTTGGTGGTGTGAGATTGGATGAAAAATCATGAGGTTCATTCTCCCAACCATAACTCGGATAACTCGGTGTAACATAATGATTAGGGTAAAAAATTTCGGAGGCCAAAAATGAATTTGAACCTTCGCATGCAAAGTCTTGAACCAGATAATTTCTTGGGCATTCATTAGTGAGGTGTCCATATTCACCACAAATTTCGCAAACATTTTCAAAATAAGAGGCCATTCTTGGGCACTCACTAGTGATGTGCCCATAGTCATCACAAATCTCACACACATTTTCATAATATGGGGCATTTGATACATTTTCATAGAAATTATAAGACATAATACAAAACACAAACTAAAACAAAATATTTACAAGTTAGACGTCATACCTTGGCCCATGATGAAAATCACGAGACTTACCTATGTCGTCCAAAAATCACCTTTGAACTCGACGATTAACCTTCCCCGGCAACGGCGCCAAAATAATTGATGAAAAACGTTGTTGTTTCCTAACCCCTTATGTGTGAAAGGGAGTGTCACTCTCCCTCAGGGTGATGCAAGAGATTGGGCAACAACGGATTGGTGGAAAATGGAATGAACAAAATGTGAAATGAAATGAAATGTGGGTGTGTGAACAAAAGTGCTCCCCAATCACAAAGAGTCTTTTGTGTGTCGGTGTTTTACTTGGAAAAGTATTCCAAGGTCGTCTCCTCAGGGAAGGAAAGTTCAAGTTGTGTGAAGGTGATTTTGCAAAAGGTAAAGAAAGTGAAAAATCTTTTGTTTGTGTTTTGTGAGTGAAATTTTTGAATGAAAATGCAAGAAAACAATTGTTGACTAATCACAAAGGTTCACTCCAATGGGAATGCCAAGCCAACTCAAAGCCTTCCTCCAATGGTGCTTAAAAGTATGATTGATTCGTGGGAAGCTCGGGACTAAAATGGAGGTGAGGATTCAAGCATACCCCGTGACGATGCCTACGGTGTATCAAGAACTCACAACCATGTCCTGACCCCAATCCAGTCAAACCGAGCCATCATACACCGAGAGAAGGAATGAAAGAGAGTTGGAATGGCATACCCAAGTGGAATTCTCCCTTGGATTAACCAACTTAAAAATCTAGCTAGTCATGCATAAAGGAAAGACAAGCATAATATAAATGGACATAATGAAATGGAGCATGAAACTTGAACTAATACAAGAAAACGTAAACTAAGAAGTCAAATATGAAATACCCATTTTAAGCTTGAAATGAAGAAAAACTTAATACAACAATGGTAGATTCAAGAGTACGAAACTAAACTTGCAATAGACTTGAAATAAATAAGATTAAAGTGCAAGAAATAAAGATTACATGATATTTAAAAGCTTACTACAATTGAAATGGAGAAGAGAATGCAAAAACATAAATTTCTAGCACTATTCATTGTCTTCTTCCTTGGAACTAAAACTAAGCTTAGGTAGCCATCCCCTTTGCAATGCTGAATAATGCTGAGTATATGGAGTGTGAGCCTTCAAATTTCGTGCATGGTGGTCCCCCCTAGCTGTGTGAAAGGCCTCCATCAATAGGGGGCTGAATGGATGGGTGTTGCAGGCTAGGACAAGCCTCCCCCAGGCTACCCCTTCTCTCCCATCCTCATTAATGCAATGGCCTCCAAAGTCTTTTAATTGTGTAAGGGAGGCATGGAAATGTGTAAGGAAATGTTGGGGGGCAAGTGGGAGAAGTGTAGGTGGGACCCCAAGCAAGTGAATATGAGTTGCAGGCGTTTTTGGGCTGTTCGTACACCAGTAGCTTCGGCGTACCGGTATGGTTTTTCTGCTCCGGACCAGTCTTCGTAAAATTAACATAACTTTTGATCCAACCGTCCGATTGAGCTGAAATTTTGACACAATACAGAAGACATCCAGATCTACAACTTTCATGTTTTGAACGTTTTCAGATTCGAAGTTGATCATGGTCAAAATGGAGGAAAACCGAGACTCTTCAACCCAGTGGTGTGGCTGCTGGCGCTTTTGTTCCCAAACACCAATACCTCCTTGATTTCTTCACTTTTAAGCCTCCAAATCTTCATGTAATGTGTACATGCCCTCACCACACATCCATCATAGTTGCAAGGTCCTAAAATACATGATTTAAGCTATAAAAACATGAAACATCGAGAATTCAACAGTATTCATAAAATCGGCTAACTCTAAGTACTTAGATGCAAAAGTTGAGTTAAAATGCATGTAATGAGGCCTTGAAATATACAATATTTTGTGCTCATCAGAGTGGCATCGTCCATGTTTGTGGAGAAGGTTGCTGGCAGCAATGTTTAGAGAAGGGAGATAGTGGCATCGACAATAAGAGAAGAAAAAGGGGGAAAAGAGAGATGAGGGAGATAGAGTCGGGTGTGAGAGCGGGGAGATAGAGATGAGATGTAACGACCTTGTGTTCAGTGATTGAGAATTGGGACAGGATTGAGTTAGGGAGTATATCTTCGTTGGGGTGCAAGTTCCCTAAATGATTGGTTCGTATTAACTCTGAGTGGTCTATTAGAATTATTTGCTCTCTGATGTGGCACTGTATTGATGTTATGATCATATTATTGTTTTCAACCTTAATTATTTTCGTTCAATGTTTACCGCTCTATTACTTATCTATGAAATGAACTATTTTGATGTCCAATCATGTCAAATTACTTATTTTCAAACTCGTGTGCTTTGAAATTAAGTTACTCTACTGAGCTATTGATGTTCACCTTATATTATTTTTCCCTTTTCAAATTAGCCGGTGGCGGAGAAGTTTGTGAATATTTGAACTGTCAGTTTCATGGTTTTCATTTTAAGTATTGAATATTTTTTCTGAGGCATGTAAATTATAATGAGTTTAACATAAATGTGTGAAATATAACAAGTCTATTACTGAGTCATATCATAGTTGTGTATAGTATATTTATCTATTGAGCTTAATAGCAAACACTCATTATGTTTATGTAATTGGTTCAGGGTTTTACAATTGGTATTAGAGCTTACTCATTGTTTGAGGATGATATTGTTTACTTCTTATGAAGGCTATTAGCGCTCTAAATTGCGTGAGTGACATACAAATTTGGTATTAGAGCATATGTTTGAGATTCTGTAAATTGTCCTAGGTTTTGTTACTTAGGATGATGATATGTGGTATTGGAGAAATTAATTCGTGATGAACATGGATTTATCGTATCAAATTTTTTACCTGTTGTGATTTATCTATTTGTTTGTGGATTAACTTGATTTTATTGGAGATGAGTTTTAGGGATGATTTGTATATGGGCTATTGTGATTAGGGTCACACCAATACAATCAGTATTTTATCAGCGTTGTGCAGTAGAACAATTGAGTGGAAATCAGTGAAGGTGAGAAAAGGGGTGTGTAGTTATGACAAAGGTGGATTGAGATACGTCAAGAGGTTAAGGTAAGTATACGTTATAAGTTGATATTTCAAAATTAGTATATTTATTTAACGATTAAATAGTGTATGTAAGGTTAAATTTCGAGGCCCAAATTTCTTTTAAGGTGGATAGATTGTAACGACCTAATGTTCAGTGATTGAGAATTGGGATAGGATTGAGTGCATATGTGGTTAGGGGTTTGGAGTTCGGAGATCGGGACCATGAATTGATAGATCCGAAGTGTGTGCTTAGTTGTTCTAAGGATGAATAGGGTGTTAATTGATGATAGGAGTGTGACTGGTGAGGAGAGAACAAGCCAGAACGCGTATCCGGGCTAGTTAGGGCTAGCGTGTACTGGAGAGTTAGAGGTGCGGGAATTTCATTCGCGAATAAAATTGAAAGTTGAATATGTAACACCCTGACTCAACACACAATTCGAAGCGCTAATAGCCTCCATAAGAAATAAAATAATACAATTATCCAACAATGGGTAAGCTTTGATACCAATTGTAAAACCCCGATCCAATTCCATAAACATAACGAGTGTTTGCTATTAAGCTCAATAGATAAACATACTACACAGCTATAATACGACTTAGTTATAAACTTGTTACATTTCACACATGTTTCAAGCTCATTACAATTTACATGCCTCAGAAACACTATTCAACATTTAGAATGAAAACCATGGAAACTGGTTGTTCAAATATTCACGAACTTTTCTGCCACTGGTTAATCTGAAAAAAGGAAAAATAATGTAGGGTGAGTATCAACAACTCAGTATAGTAACTCAATTCCAAAGCATACAAGTTTGAAAATAAGTAATTTGACATGATTGGACATCAAAATAGTTCATTTCATACAAAAACAATAGAGCCGTAAATATTGAGCTAAAACAATTAATATTGAAAATAGCATTACGATCATAACATCAATACAATGCCACACCGGAGAGCAAATAATCCTAATAGACCACTCGGGGTTAGGGGACTTGCACTCCATGGAAGATATACTCCCTAATTCAATATGATCCAATTCCGAACCCAAGTCCAAAGGCCAACAGGGCCACGCAAACATTTACAAACTCAATAAAACCCTCTACGGTGTCAACTTGGAATGTAAACCCTCTATCACTCGATCTGATGTGCACTTACATTTCATTCAAAAGGATCCCATTGTTTCATTCAATATGAACAATACGATCATTTCAAGCATTTGTGTGAAACTGCACTCAAAATCCTAATCTGGGTCTTGATTCTAAGAATTTTCAAAATCACAAAAAATCCAAAGTTCAAAAACATGTTATAAACTATAAAAACATATTGAATAATTTTGAAAGAAGTTCAGAATATCTTGCCCGATTTAGAATTGACAAACCCTACCAGTCACAGTAAATCGATCCGAAACTGCCAAAATAAAACGGTGTTAATTTTCAATAAAAGGTTGAATCGTCTGTTTGTTTTGACCCTGAGTAGTCTATTAGGATGATTGCTCATAGGTGTGGCACTGTACAAGATGTTTCTAGACTCTTTTGCAATACTGTTTTGCTTAAATGATACTGATTTATATGAAATGACGTTTCTCTTATATACGTATCCAATGCTCATTTTGTTTTTGCACAATCATGTTAAGCTATGTATTTTCAAACTAGCGTGTTTGGCATTGAGTTACTCTACGGAGCTGCTGATGCTCACTCTACATTGTTTCCCCTTTTCAAATTGGCCAGAGGCATGGAAGCCTGAACATAGTCAAACTGCCAGTGTTTTTGAATAGTTTATGTATAGAGATGGCAGTGGACCGGGGCAGGAGCGGGGGGAGTAGTCTCCATCCTTGTAGCCGCTTAAAAAATCTCCATCTACCCCCAGTCTACCCCCATTAACGGGGCTAATTTTAATCACCATCTCTGTCCGTGGGTAAATTTTAATCCCCACCCCTGCCACCCGCCTTCACTTTGTCCCTGCCACTTGTCCCCCGCACATAAAATTCAAGGAAGACAATCCAATGAATTCCATAACAATAGTTGGCAAAATCAAACAAATCATAACAAAGAGAAACATAATTTCAACACATTATACACACAAAAAATTGTGTATATTTTGGTGGAGTATAAAATATTTATCTCAAGCATTCCAACAAACGCATGTCCAAATCAACAAATTTCAAATTGTGTATATTTTGCTCTATTTTTGTATGCAATGTGTGTGCTGGGTGTCTGTTTATGTGTGTTGGGTGTGTGGGTTTGTTTGTGCTCTGTGTGCGATGTGTGTGTGGGTGAGTAGGTTTGTGTGTTTGTTTTTGTTGTGTGTGAGTGTTGGGTCTATTGTTTGTGTGTGTTGGGTGTGTGTAATGAGTGTATGTGTGTGATATGTGTGTGTTGCTCGTTGTGGGTGTGTTTGTGCCTTGTCTGTTGTGAGTGTGTGCAATTTGTGTTGCGTGTGTGTGATTAACCCTAATTAAGTATAAATTAAAGTTATTAATAAAGTCAAATTAGTGTAATAAAATAACTAAAAAGTAGTAAATATTATGAATTATAATTTGTATGTAAATTAAAAGTTTTTACATTTTACGTCCAAAGTTTCATGTTTAATGCAGGAATACTACAAGATAGGAAGTACTAAGTGTCAAAGCTTGAAAGAACAAAGGATCAAAGCGTATTTTCATCACAAGGATAAGCCATAACATGCAACTTGCATCTCCAGCAAAGCACCACCGTCCAGACGGTGGGACTGCCGTCCGGACGGTCACCATTGTTAGAATACAAGTTGCCCACTTGCCCATGTCTCTTCCCACGCCTATAAATACCCTGCCCCCTTCAGCAGAAAAAGCAGGCCGGAACCAAGAGCTTCCAAGGAGAAGTTCAGAGAAGAAAAAGAGAGAAAAGAAAAAGAAAAAGCACGCTCCGGTCCGTGTTATACTTCAGTCCTAAGTTCTGTACTTTTATAGTTTTTGTGTAGCTTTCAATTCGAATAGTTGAACTGCCGCCACTTTTTCATCTTAACTGATTATAAGAGTGGCTGTGTTTCAATCGTTCCCTGCGAAAGACATTTAAATTCCGCACTTTCCTTTCTGTTGTAATGACAACTGCTAGCTCTCCTTGCTTGTCTATAGCAATGGAGCGTGAGTAGTTCCGTATATCCTCCGGTTCGAGGGGAACACATGTATAATATTGATCTGTTTTTGGAATTGCTGATGTTTTATTTATACGTTTATTATATATACAAGACGGGCCAGCTAGAATGACCCCGGCGTTCCTACCGGTATGGTTAATCCTCCACTGGAATGCTGAGGAAGTTCCACTGACGCCTGGTAGTATTATGTATATACAAGACGGGCCAGCTAGAATGACCCCGGCGTTTCCACCGAAATGCTGAGGAAGTTCCACTGACGCCTGGTATTACTATATATATAATAATATTGCCTGCTGGAATAACCCCGGTGATCCTCTCAGTATGGCTAGTCCTACACTGGAACGCTGAGGAAGTTCTACTGTCTATATATATATATATATATATATATATATATATATATATATATATATATATATATATATATATATAAATATTACAAGATAACCTATTGAATAATTCAAGTATGCCGCTCAAGTAACTTCACTTTCTGGGTGATATATCTAAATACAGTGTAGCCTAAGAAGCAGCTGTATTATGATTAACTACCACCGGTTGACCTGACAAGTCGCCGGAAGATAGTCTGTACCACCTGCGGATTTTACTTGAATTAATCAATTGGAACATCTAAGCCCAGTGTAGCCTAAGAAGCAACTGTGCTATATATTACCACCGGTGTAGCCTAAGAAGCAGCTGTGTTATGGTTTATTATATATATATACGTATTTGCAATCATGAGATCAAGTGAATAACTCAAGTATTCCTCATGAATGGCTTGTCCTTCTGGTTTGCTTGGGTTAATCATTTGACATAAATATACCCAGTGTAGCCTAAGAAGCAGCTGTGTTATAATATATATATACATCAGACCTGCCGGTTAGCTTGCCAGTAAAATGGAAGTTAACTGATGTGAGGTAGCAATTCCGTAACAAGACCGATGTAAAGCATGTGGGATCCTTGAACTGAAGGATATCTTTTATATTTCTGTCATTAATCTGTTTTACTTACGCATTTTATTTCTGCACCTTTATTCCACCTGTTGTTTTAGAATCAAGTTTTTAACACCGTCATTAGACTAAGCTCACACCACAAGCAATCAAACATCAAACTACTCCAAACAACCTTTTTATTGCTTTATTTTTATTTTATTTATTTTATTTTATTTTAATTACTAAAACTCTCTGTGGGATCGATACTTGGACTCAAAAACCAAGAAAACTACAATTCGACCACTTATACTTGGGTGTAATATAATAATATAATTCTGACACACTAAAAAGTGCGAATCAGTGTGTATGTTTTTTGTGATGTGGTGTCTATGTGTGTTGCAGAAAAGATAAAGAGAAGAGAAGAGTGGGAGAGAGTGATAGAGAGAGATAGAGAGATACTAACATTGGAGACAAATATGTTCGTTGGAGTTGCTGGGTCACTAGAGTTCCAACAGAATTAGTGATGAAGATTGAGAGAGGAGAGAAAAGGTTGGCGGTGGCAGTGGCATTGGCGATGGTGATAACACACACACAGATACACACAAACACACACACACACACAAGAGTGAAAGAGGAAAAGAAAAAAAATAAGAAGAGATTAAGAGTAGGACATGGCTCTTATATAATAGAGGAATGACCGATGAGTGTGAGTGAGATGTGATGGAATTGGTGGGGGGGGGGGGATGTGTAGGTAATAAAATTCAACTTATGAGGTATTTTATTATATATATACATATGACGGGCTTAGCGGGGGCGGGGAAGGGAAGGGAGGGGAGGTAGGTGTCAGTCCATCCCCACCTCCATCCCAGCATGGGTTTATACGGGTATTCCTGTATACATCCACTGTCCAATATGTATGGTCCATCCCTGGTTCAAACGAGGTGAATTTGAATGAATCCCCATTTTTCTCCGGTCTACTACCATCCCTATTTATGTATGAGTGTGTTTAATCAAGTATACAAAATAAGTGTTACTCTGGTGTACCTACCATGTATCTCACTCTCAGTGTCTAGCAAATGTAATAAATCAGTTATGTTGTACATATTATATCTGTTTAATTCAAGTTACTTACATTAATACTATTGAATGTTTCTGCGGGTCGAGAATAACATACGTGCATGCCTGGGCGATCCAGGTTGTGACAAGTTCAAAAACAAGAGCGTATACGATAAGGGGTTCGGAGTCTGGAGGAACTGGCGGGATAGAGGGTTGGCCAGTGGCCACCTATCTGGTCTAAATTGGCTGGATAGACTAGGAGAAAGAGGTCCCCTACTGCTAACTCATGGGAATCTCGTGGTAGCTGATGGATTTGGAGGTAACAGTAATGCATGGAATTTGTATACTTGCTTCCAATGCGGAAAGACGGGACATATGAGGAATTGGTGTCGGTAACTACAACAATGTGATAAAAAGAATTACCTGAAGTTTTAACAAGGCGAACGATCGTGACCACTAGTAGCGTAAGGACAAACTACACCATAGAATCAGTCTGGTGGAGATCAAGGGAATTTTAGGTATGGACGGGTTGTACCGGATGACTACGAATCAAGATACTTAGCGGTACAAGGTTAGTATGCTATTTTTTAGAATTAGTTATGTAAAATTAGTATATATTGCTATGATATAATTGTGAATTGGAGTAAATTTTGAGAACAAAATTTCTTTTAAGGTGGGTAGAATGTAGTGACTTAGTGTTTAGTGATCGAGAATTAGGACAAAAAACGAGTGCGTGTATGATTAGGAGTTTGGAGTTTAGAGAGTCAGACTATGAAATGATAGCTCCAGAGTGTGTGTTGGTATTGTGGGGATAAATAGGGTGTGTTAGGAGTAGGAACGTGACTAGTGAAGAGAAAACGAGCCAGAATGTGAGTCCAGACAAGTTAGGATTAGCGTGTATCGGAGAGTTAGGGGTTCAGGAATGGTGTTTGTAGATCAAATTGGAAGTCGAATTTAGTTCCGATAATTTTCTAGTGCTCTATTTAATATGTATTTATTTTTTTGAAATATATATATATTTAATTAATTTTTGAAATTGGGCAAGGAATTTATGAAATTGCCCTTGAGGTGACAAGCACCTCCCATGGTGCTTGCTGGCGGTTGAGGAAGCTCTCATGTTGCATGAACTCCATCCAGCTGGTTGGAAGAGCTTAACTCAGCTGCTAAGGGGTATAAGAGGAGAGTGAAACGGCTGGAAGAAAGAGAAAGATAAGAGAAAGAAGTTAGAGAGAGAGAGAGATAGAGCGCTTTACTTTGAAATTTTGGATTCCTACTGAGGCTACTTCGAACCACAAGAGGTATACTCCTAGATTAATTAGGATGCTAGGAATCTCATGGTAGCATTGGAATTTTGTTTCATATACTATACATACACGAATTAGAGTTTGAAAGTTTCGGGTTTAAGAGTTTCATGAAATGTGGATTCAAAGGGTTTTGGATTAATTGGGCTATGGGGTTGTGTTTCTGGGAGGTCAAGGGAGAGTTTGGTGGTGGTTTTGAGGTGTGTCGTAGCCGATGGTGGTATGGTGGTGGAGATGAAGTTTCGACCATGGAGGTTTTTGATCTCCATAGTTGATGTGTTTGGGCTTCGAAGGAAGGACTTACCCAGCTAAGTTAGACCCTAGGAGTTCGAATATGTCCTCAAAATTGGATTTAGTTGACGTTTAGAGGGTGAAAATAGGAGTTGCAGATCTGGCCATGTTTAGAAACCCTTATTGTTCATCAACTTTGACCCAATTTTTTAGACGGGTAAAGCCTAATTCACAGCTTCTAACCTATAGGGTTGTGTAAAGGGTTGTGTGGTAAGTGTATAGGTTCATAAAATAGATGAAATGGTGTACTGTGGAGTGAGAAACAAGTGGTGGAAGTAGGGGATCAAGTTTGGTGGAGGAGGGATCTAGGGTTTTAGTTAAACTAGCAAAGGAAGAAGATAAGTGAGGAAGGGGATCACTGGTCATTCTGATGGCGAGTGAGGGTGCGTCTAGTGTCCAATTGACTTTTGGTTGGTCCCAAAAATTCTGTAACATCCATATGGAGGTCCCGGTAAAATTTTAAATCAATATGATACCCAGATCAATATGTGGTGTAAAAAATCCGTTTTGCCCTCTTGGGCTGATTTGATCCAGTTTTTGAGTGATTTTGGTCAAACAAATTTGATATTCACTTTTAAATAGTTAAATTGAGTATGTGAATGAAAATTAACACCATTTTATTTTTAGGCAATTTCGGATCGATTTACTGTGACTGGTAGAGTTTCTCAACTGGGTGTTTGATTATTGAATTGTGATCCGAACTTGGATTCGGGTTTTGAGTGCGATTTCGCACAAATGCTCGTAATGATCGTATCGTTTGTATTGAATGAAACTCTGGGATCCTCTTGAATTAAATATAATGCACACAAGTTTGAGTGACAGAGCGTTTATGCTCCAGGTTGAAGTTGTAATGGGTTTTTCATTAAGTTCGTAAATGTCTAGGTGGCCCTGTGGTCTTCGGATTTAGATACCGAATTGATTTAGGAAGCATATATTATTTTGGGTGGAAGTCCACTAAAAGGTTGGATCGTATGTTCGTATTGACCCTGAATGGTCTATTAAGATTATTTGCTCACGGGTGTGACATTGTATTAATGTTGTGATCGTATTATTATTTTCAAACTTAAATGTTTTTATTCAACATTTACTGCTCTATTATTTATGTAAGAAATGAATTGTTCTGATGCCCAATCATGTCAAATTAGTTATTTTCAAACTCGTTTGCCTGACATTGAGTTACTCTACTGAGCTATTGATGCTCACCCTACATTATTTCCCCCTTTTCAAATTAGCCGGTGGAAGGAAAGTCTGCAAATATTTGAACTACCAATTTTCATGATTTTCATTCTAAGTGTTGGACAGTGTAGTTGAGGCATGTAAATTGTAATGAGCTTGATTTACGTGTGTGAAATGTAACTTCCACCATAACTGTGTATAGTAAGTTTATCAATTGAGCTTAATAGCAAACACTCGTTATATTTATGGAATTGGATCGGGGTTTTACAATTGGTATCATAGCTTACTCATTATTTGGAGATTGTATCATTTTAATACCTATGAAATGTATTAACGCTCTGAATATTATGGAAATGGATTGAGGCGTTACAATGAGCCTCAGAGGGCAAAACATACATTTTGCACCACATATTGATATAGGTATCAAATTGACATGAAATTTATCGGGGCCTCCGTATGGACATTATGGAACTTTTTAGACTGACCAGAGGTCAATCGGACACCGGACTCGCTCTCACTCGCCGTCGGGATGACCAATGGTCCCCCCCTCCACTTTATCTTCTTCGTTTGAGGGTTTGATTGAAACCCTAGGTTCCTCCTCCACCTGCTCAACCACCCTTCCACCACCTGTTTCTCACTCTATAGTACACCATTTCACCTATTTTTTGAAACTACACACTCACCTTACAACCTACAATCAAACCCCATAGGTTAGAGGCTTCAAATTAAACTTAAACCAATTCAAAAATTGGGTCACAGTTGATGAAAAATAAAGGTTTCCAAACATGGATACACCTACAACTTCTATTTTAATCCCCTAAATGAGCTCTAAATTCATTTTTTGAGGCCATGGATGGATTTCTATGGTCAAAATTAGTTGGGGTAAACCCTCCTTCGAATCTCAAACATCCAAACCGTGGAGATAAAAAACCTCCATGGCCGAAACTTCATCACCACCACCACACCACCTCTGAATGCGGCACGCCTCAAAACCACCACAAAAACATTCCACAACCTCCCCACAACACAACCCCATGCTCTAATTCAACCAAAGCTATGAGACCCGAACACATATATTATGGTATTTTATAAATGATGGGGGTTTAAGTGTAATTTATTAATATTAAGTTATGGGTTAGATTACCTTAATGAAATTCTGCAGAGTAAAGTAGGGAATTCATTAATTTATTCTTGGAGTGAATTATTAGACTGTGAAGGTTTGGTTATAATCTAATAAGTGTTGGAAAATTAAAGTGTGGTATTTGAGAATAAAGGGAATAAGAGGGGGGTTTAATGTAATTAGAGAAAAAGTGATGAGTTAGGAGAGACACCTGGCTTCAGGGGGTTCCTCCAGCCTTTGAGCTCGATGGGTATTTAAGAGCTCTTTTTGGCATAAACCAGTTGAAGAAAAGGAGAGTGGGGGGAGGAAGCTTTTTGAGTATGTGAAGCTCTCGATTTTGAATGGGTTTTGAGTGAGAGGTTTCTTTGATTTCTTATATTGAAACAAATTTATTTCCTTTCATTGCATCTATAGTGTTAGTTGAATTCAAGCTTGTGGGTTGTGGGTGATGTGTTGGGAAACAAAGAACCCCGCTCTTGGGTGTAAGTTCAGAGGAGTTCGAAGGAATCGAGCCGCAACGAAGGTAAATGATTTTTTGTTAATTAGATGTATCTTTGTAGTATGGATAATGGTTGGGTGGTGTTAAAATTGAGTTTTGATGGTGGAAGAGAGAGTTTGAACTGTATTTTAAGCTTCGGTTCAAGGTTGAACTAGTTGAAACATGTGTTGAACAAGGTTCTGGTTCGGCTTGAACCGATTGAAGAATAGTTTGACCTGGATGAACAAGGATAACGATGAACTGGTCGAACTTGAACCAGTTCAACAACATCTAATAGTTGGGGTTGAACCTGTTTGGCTAGGGGTTGAACCTATTGGACTTGAACCGGTTCATCAGGCCTAATTTAGGCTATTTTGTTGTGGTGCTCTAGAATTCCATTCAACTCTTCTAAAAGCTTATCGGGGTATCCAATAGACCTCAAATAAGTTCCTTATGGGCTTAGTTGCTTACAACTATGCAAATTAAAGATTTAACTTAGAATTAAAGTATGCTAAGTAAGTAATTGATAAGTAATGTTTTGGGTGGTTAACATATACCACTTGGGGAGGAATTTGGAAATATTATAATATGAGCATGAGTATGTATTCATACATGCATGGTTAATATTAAATATATATGCTAGGATACTTATTCGTGGTCTACTATAATATGTGGTAGGAACTGAGGCGTCGACATCTACGCTGAGTACTCCTAAGGTCTCGTATGGGGACTAAACCATTATATTATTGGATTTGAGGTGAGTGTACTACTTTTGTGTGTTTGGAATTAGTATGATAATGTCTTAATTACAATAAATGTATGATGGTATGGATTATTGTTTAATTAGTTTCGTAAGTATGTTATTTCATATTACTGATAATAGCAAGAGTGTGTTTGTTAGTAATTGATGTGTTAATGTTTGAGTTAAATGTATTGTGAGAACATTACAATGTTGTTATGTAATCTTGCTATTAGAGATCGCCTGAAAGTTATTGCCATTTGTTAATGATAAATGATTGTGTAGTTTATTGTCTGGTGATGACGATATTGTGTTATGTTTAGTATTGTGGTTATTCTAAATGATCATATTGGAAATTATAGCCTTAGAGGCAAATGTATGGTCTATGTGGCGGATATTGTTTTAACGATTATCATGTAGCCTGTGAAGCAAATGTTGCATGTGTGGCGGGTATTACCTATGTGGCAAATGTTGCCTATGTGGCAGATATAGCCTGAGTGGCAAAAATTTATAATCCTATTGGTTGCTATGGTGGTTTGATGTCTAATGAGATGACCACTAGAGAAATACAAAAGCTTAAATGTAATGGCTTATAAAATTGTTCAGTTATTTTGATAAGGTGTATAATGAAATATGTGATACTTGTTATTGTTGTTATCTGTTTGATGATTGTGCACACTCACTGAGTGTGTGTGCTCACCCCCTTTTTAGTTTGTATTTTTAGGTAACTAAGGCGGAAAAAATGTCCACTACTGAGTTTAGGCGGTAAAGGGGGAAATCAGGTTTTCGTGCCTTGTTGTGTCATTTTGTATAATTGTTGAGTCTTGAAAACTGGGAAAATTAAACACTGTATTAAGCTACGATTTAGAGGTACTATTTTATGTACATGGTATACTAGCATGTTAAGAGAATAAAAACTATTTTGTCGTACCTGGTTGGTTCAAATTGTTGTTTTATATTGAATATATATACATGATACAGGATTGAGTTAAGGAGTGAGGTCCACTCTATCGGATTTGGATATAATGTACTATCTCCAATTGGGGTGTGACAAAAATACTCCCAATCCACAAAACCGTTTCACTAAACCCTCGAACCCAAAACTTTAAAATTCAAATTCATGCACTTAAAATACCTAAAACCAAAATTTTACTATACCATGAGATTCCTAGGATCCATATTAGTCTAGAAGTATACCTCTTGTGATTCGAAATTGTCTCTGCAGAAAACCTGAAAGTTCAAGTTTGTGTTTCTCTCTTCTCTTTCTCTCTCTTTCAGTTGTTTCTTCCCCTTCTTATACCACCCAAGTGTTGAGTCAAACCCTCCAAGCAGCTGGGTGGTGTTCATGCAGTAAGAGGGCCTCCACAACCGCCAGCAAGCATCATTGGAAGTGCTTGTTATCTCAGGGGCAATGTCATAATTTCCTAATTTCTTATTAATTTTTGAAAATTAATTAAAAATATATTTTTTAAAAAAATTACATACATATTAAATCAAGCACTAAAAAATTACAAATTAAATTTTTGGAACTCAATTCGACTTCTAATTTGATCTGCGAATGAAATTCCCGCACCCCACCCCTAACTCCCCGGTACGCGATAACTCTAACTCGCCTGGATACACGTTTTGACTCATTCTCTCCTCATCAGTCACACTCCTACCACCAATTAACACCCTATTCATCCTCAGAACACCTACGCACATACTCCAGAGCTATCAATTCTTGGTTTGGCTCTTCGAACTCTGAACCCCTAACCACATGCACACTCAATCCTGTCCCAATTCTCAATCACCGAACACCAAATCGTTACATGAGATAGAGATTGGCGAGAGATTGGAGGAGAGAGAAAGAGTGTGAGAGAGGCAGCCAAAGGAGAGACGTAATTGAAGGGCTTCCAAAATGGAAATCGCATGTGCGAGAAATTTTTTGGGATTAATTTAGTTTGCCTGATCAATAATTTTAAAATGATCTAAACCGCGAAAAGGCTTGAGATAAGTTTATGTCTCATATATATATATATATATATATATATATATATATATATATATATATATATATATATGTGTGTGTGTGTGTGTGTGTGTGTGTGTGTGTGTGTGCATTACTAATTTGTGTCTTATTAATACACTAGCTAATGTCCGTGCCTAAAGGCACTACGTAGCAAAAAAAAACTGACAATTAAAAAAAAAGAATATTAGCAGGAGAAAATTGCCGCACCTAATGTATTAAAGAGGCCGAATAATATAGTTTTATAGAAAAAATGAATTCATTACAAAGAATATTTAGGAAACCCAAAACTCATGAAAACCTGAGGAAGATAGTTGAGCCACACAAATATAAATTAGAATTGCAACATACAACAATCAAGGAACTAATGTTGTTTTTTGAAGGCTTTGTTTAAAAAAAATCGGTTGTATATAGTTCACAATATTGTGTAGATTTTGTGGGGGGCAAGCATCTGGTATTAAGAAATATTATGGGGAGATATCTTTTTTTTTCCCCCTCTCAAGGCTGGAATAAACACACCGAATTTTGGGAGGAATTATGCCCTCTAATCTCAGTTTCTTTGAGAGCTTTAATGGAGTGAAATGACCAAGATTAGTGGGACCCTTGGTGGAGGATTTCGAAATTCAAATGGCTTCAAAAACCATATTTAGGTAGCACCAGTGGTTTTTTTGGAAGAACAATCCCTAAAAATTTGCAAAAATGCTCAAGGGAATGGAGGACCGTGCCTGAAAGAACAAACTATTCCAGAATTCCGAAGATCTCTCCATTTCACTTTGCAATAAATGTGTAAGGCTATACACCCCCCACTTTATACTTTTAATAAATAAATTTGTTTTATATTTCAATAAATAAAATTGGCCTCACATCCTCCAGGTTAACTATAAAAAAAAAATCATATCAAACTGGGTGCTAAACAATTCAATGAAGAGGTTATGGTTGTTAGCATAATAAACGTGAAACAAAGTGATGGGCCCGGCCCAAAGCCCAACTCAGGTAATGGGCCCGGCCCAGGTCAAGCCTAGCTTGAATAATGGACCTGCCCAGACAAAGACCCAGTGGGACTAGCCTAGAAGAGATCCAGGTTTGGTTAGGCTCACCAATGCCCTGAGAGCCACATCATCACAGAGTAAGCGACGCCATCCTAAAAGCCTCATCCACACCACCTTGGAGTGAGGAGTGAGGAAGTCAGTCACGCCATCCTGAGACCTGGTCTTGAGGAAAGCTCCACAATCGCCTCATCTGTTGCGAGGATGGTGTCAACCCCACCGAATCAACCTTTTAGTTACTGATAAGGCGCCTCAATTTGTTAGGAGGCACCTATAAATTGTAAGTTCCGCCTATACATGGGGGACATCTCTCACATCTTGTATCTTGCCTATTACTCACACTTGAGCACCCAACACTCCTTGAAACAATAAAACACTCAGACCATCTTAGTCCTTCACAGTGGAGTAGGTCACCGGACCGAACCACTTAAATTGTGTTTTGCTTGTGTTGACTGTAAAACCCGGGAAAATTTGAACTTTTTATGAAAAAGGGCAAAACGGTAATTTGTCACTACAATGTGGGTTGAGAACCCTTATTTTTCTAGAGCTTGGATGATGAAATGGACCTCACCGTTGGATTCGTCTCGCGAAATCCAGTTACCCAGACAAATTTCGTCGAATTCCGAGATAGTCGAATTTTTTGCGTTTTACGAGATGGTCGGGTCTCGGTGACCCAAAAAAATGAAATTTTTAATAAAATTTTGAAATTTGAAAAATAATTTAAATCAAATTGAAATAAAAATATTTGAACTTGAACCGGAGCGGAATTTAATCGTTTCGGGGCGAAAACGGACCCGGGAAATGGGGGCGTGAGGCGCGATGTGGACCAAGCGTTAAAGTGTATAAATAGAAACAAAAATCTGATTTTTTAGACACATCTATGCTGGGTTCAAGTTGGAAGAGAAAGATAAGGAAAAAAAAGAAAGAATTCAAGACTTCTTTCTCAGATCTACGGAGTTCCGTCAGTCGGAATTATTCGGACAAAGTATTAAAGTCGATCTACGCAACGAGGGATATGCAACCATACCAAAAAGGAAGGATTTCACCTAAGATTCAAAGATGGGATTTTGGGGAAAGTTTGGTTTTGGGCAAGGTTTGGGTTCTTGGAGCTTCCTAACATTGTTTTACGCTTCAAGAGGTAGGGTTTTCATCCTACTTAGGTTTATTTCCAACCTAGGATGATTGTATGAAATGGGTAGGTTGTTAGATTTGATTTAACAAATGCCTATTGTATTTGAAATGTGAAATGTGTATTGAAAATGGGTAGAATAAATTCTATCTTTACTTGAATACATAGGAATTGCTAGATTGTGATTTATTGGAATTTTGATAATTGGGTATGTGAAAATTACTAAATGTGATTTCCTTTAATTTATGTGATGATTATGGGCATTTTGTGTGATAACATGATTTGGTGCCTTGAAAGTATTTAACTAAATGTCTATGTGAAAATTAAGTGTGTTATTGCATAGATTATGTATGACATGTTTGAGAAAAATTGTTGTTAAATGTGAATGTTGGTATATGTTTGTGATATATTAGCATTGTGATGACTTTATGGAAGTTATATGTTTTGGATATAATTTGCCATGAAAATGTTGAATGTGGTTAAATTAGCCTATATGACATTCATTACATATGAGACATGACATTGATATTGCAATGGTACATTACATTGCATTTGTACGGAGGCATCACATTCATGGGCTTGAGGCATGAGTGTAGGTGTGTGTGCATGGTTGATCAAACACCATTCTTGGTGGTTGATAAGTGGACTCAGGAAAGTTGGATCGAAGATCCGGCTAAGTTGCATGGTTGCATGAAAAACTTGTGTCGGGTATAACAAGTAGGGCCAGATTCTCCCTTGGGTGCAAGACCCGGCTACTTGATTCATACACTCCCCTGTGGTGAAATTCCGAAAAAATGTATTGGTGTGCGGAACCGGCGGTGCGACACCAAAACTCCGCTACCCAACAAAAACACATGATTTTGTTTTATAAAATAGTCATTTGATGTGTAACATCCAACCAAGATACATGATTTTGTTTTATACTAAAGACATGATTTTTATTTCAAAAAGATCACTGAATGTATTTCATCAATGATAGATTTATACACATTGGCATTGCATTGTGTGTGGGAGTCGGAGTGGGCTCGGGTTAAAGTGCATGAGTGAGTCTCATCTCATTTCATGGCATGACATGGTGATTTCCAACATTGAATTGCATATTCTTGTTTGGAATGTATGTTGCTTGTTGAAATTGCATGTGACATTTCATATGTATCTAAGTTGGGGAGTAGCCTCTTTAGGAGATACCCTATTGAGCGTGGCTCACCCTATATGGAAAAACATTTCAAGTGCGGGGTTCATGCCAGTGGAAGACTCTCAATCGAGGCCTAAATGTTGAAGAAAAGCCGACTTGTGGCTTTTAATCCATTTTTGTAAAATATTTGCAAAGTTAGTTTTTGGGCATGTAAGGTATGTAAAAGAATTGTAATTTGAACTTGTACTAACTATGTTTGATATATATTGGACCTCGGATGGGTCATGTGATTAAATGTTGTTATATGAGTATGGATAAATGGACCCGGTGTGGTCAATATTGTATATTGGACCTCGGATGGGTCATGTGATTGTATGATTACACAGGTTGTGATTTGGGTAGAGCTCCCCGTATAAAAGACACTGTAAAACTCGGGTAAATTTAAACTTTTTCTGAAAAAAGGGCAAAAAGGTAATTTACCACTATAATGTGTATTTAAAATACTCATATTTCTAGAGCTTGGATGATACAACGGACTTCGCCGTTAGATTTGTATTGCGAAATCTAGTTACCCTGTCAAATTTCGTCGAATTCCGAGATAGTCGGATTTTTCACGTTTTACGAGACGACTGTGTGTCGAATGACCTCATAAAGGTCCCCATAAATGGAAAATATAAAATTTCCTTATAATTGAATTAAATTTCAAATAAAATTAATTTGAACTTAAACCGGGAACAAATAAATCGTTTCGGGGCGAAAATGGACCCGAACAAGTGGGAGACGTGTGGCGCGATCTGAGCCAAGCCTTGAAAATTATAAATAGGGTTAAAAATCAGATATTTGGCACAAATATCTCTGATTTTCTGCTGGCTTGAACGTTGGAGAGAAAGTGGGAGAGAAAGAGAGAAATCCAAGATTTCTTTCGTCGATTCCCTAAGTTCGGTCGGTCGGAATCCGTCGAACCAAGAGTTAAAGTCGATCTACTCGACGAGGGTTACGCAACCACATCAAGAACGAAGGATTTCACCGAAGATCCAAAGAGAAGATTTTGGGAAACCAATACTTTGAGGTTGGTGTTGGTGTTCTTGGAGGTTCTTCCACTTCTATTACGCTTCAAAAGGTAGGGTTCCCTCCTACTTTGGTTTATTTCTAACCTAGGGTGTCCAAATGGATTGGTTAGATGTATAGAACTATCTATGACTTGCCTATAGTCATGGAAATAAGGAAATGAATATGGGAATGGTTTAAAACAAATCCCTAGGTTGGAATTGATATATGGTAATTACTTGTGTAATTCCATGGAATTTGGGACTGTTATGTGGGCTGTTTTATGGGCTGTTTTGGGGCTATTATATGGACTGTTTTGGGGCTGTTTTATGGGCTGTTATATGGACTGTTTTATGGGCTGTTTTGGGGCTATTATATGGACTGTTTTATGGGCTGCTTTGGGACTGTTATATGGACTGTTTTGTGACTGTTTTATGGGCTGTTATATGGACTGTTTTATGGGCTGTTTTGGGACTGTTATATGGACTGTTTTGGGGCTGTTTTATAGGCTGTTATGTGGATTGTTTTGGGGCTGTCATATGGGCTGTTTTGGGCTGTTATGTGGGCTGTTATAGGGGTTGTTATGTGCTTATATGTGCATTTGTAATAAAGTGTGTTATTGGCATAATTATGAAATAGCATGCTTGTGATTGTGTTAAGTATGAAATGTTGATATATGTGTATTAATATATTGACATTGTGATGAATTTTTTTTAGAGATTATATGCATATGATATAATTGTCCATGATACATGTTGAAATGTATGGTTAAACTGATCCATGACATTCATTACATATGAGACATGATATGTGGTTAAATTTGCTCATATGACGCTCATTACATATGGAGCATGACGTTGGTAGTGCAATAGTTCATTACATTGCATATATATGGAGGCATCACATTCATGGCTTTATACATGAGTGTGGGTGTATGGTTTAATCAAACACCATACTTGGTGGTTGATGGTGGGCTCGGGAAAGTTGGGTTGAAGATCCGACTGAGTTGCACGGTTGCATGCATGGAAAACTCGTGTCGGGTATAGCAAGAAGGGCTAGACTCTCCCTCGGGTGCAAAACCCAGCTACTTGGTTCACACACTCCCCTGAGGTGAAATTCTGAAAAAGTGTGATGGTGTACGGAACCGGCAGTTGTGATACCAAAATCCGTTGCCCAACAAAGACACGAGATTTTGTTTATAAAACACCCATTCAATGGGTAACATCCACAATTATTTGGTTTTATAAATACATAACTTTTATTTCAAACAATCATTGGATGTATTTTCGTCAATTGACGGATTCATTACACATGTGCATTGCATTGTGTTGTGGGAGTCGGTGAGGACTCGGGTCGAAGTTGTATGAGTGAGTCTCGTCTCATTTCATGACATGACATAAAATTCCTATCATTGAATGCATATTCTTGATTGGAATGTTTTGAATGATTGATTGTTGCATGTGACATTTCATATGCATCTAAGATGGGGAGTAACCTCTGCAGGAGATACTCTATTGAGCGTTGCTCACCCTATACGGAAAAAACATTTCAGGTGCGGGTTATACGCCGATGGACGGCACTCACTCGGGCACTTAAGGAGGAAGAAAAGCCGAGTTGTGACTTTATTTTGAGTTATTGTAAAATCATTGTGAAAATTATGATTTTGAGCATGTAAATATTTAGAAATAGTCGTAGTGGGACTCACATGTACTATTTTGAATGTAAATTTCATGATGTATGAGTTTGATATGAGTTTGGGTAGGTTTTATCAAAACTCCATATTTCTGGACTATTTTTAATATAACCTTACACGTTTTTATATGAGTATGGATAAATGGACCCGGCGTGGTCAATGTTTACTTATAAATGGACCCGGTGTGGTCAATGTTGAGTATTGGACCTCGGATGAGTCTTGTGTTGTATGATGCACATGTTGTGTTTTTGGGTAGAGCTCCCCGTACAAAGGAGACTCTACTCGAATTTTTGTTCAATCGTGGACCCCGGTAAATGGGGCATAACGGCGCGATATCGAGTTACTCGGTATTCACGGGTATTCCGCAGGTAGATGGGTAATCAACGGACCTTCGGATTTTGGGGCGTCACAGAGACTCTGCCCAAATTTCGATAAATTATGGATCTCGGTAAATGGGGCATAATGGCGTGATATCGAGTTACACAGTATCCACGGGTTGATGAGTGATCAACGGGTTAACAAATGACCCCCATTTTTGGGGCGTCACATTGACTCTCTCCTTATTTATTTACTGCATTAATTACTTGACAGGTGATGCATAAAACTAATTTGTGCATCATCACAAAGCATTTAATTTTCATGGTTCAGTAATATGCTTAACAATTGTACAGATCATGTTTTTCCTAATTGTTATTTAAACTCATAATTAATTGATAATCATACAACAACAAATGATACTAAGGGTCAAAAGGGTGGTGATATTATGGAAAAAGGATCCAGTAGATCACATTTAATGTTCAAGAGTAGGAAAGAGGATTCAGAATAGAAGAAACAAAAAAGTTGAAATCCAAAGCCATAACAAGAAAGAATTTGACTTACAAAGCAAACCCGTAGATCATAATTTGTAAACCCATAAATTGAATCAATTTCAACTACCCAAGTGAATCAAATTTTTTGTATAGAAATTGCAAACCATAATTTGTACCGTACATCAATTGGTGAAGTAAAAACCCATGTAGGATATCAAAATAACTTGACAATTATATTTAGCTTATAAAATTTACTCGACAAAGTGTTCTCTGAGAGATATGAAATTAGAAAGCAACACCGTGAAACTCAATTCAACGAAACAAAAAGTTGTTCAATAAAGTAAATGTGTAATATAACAATAGCTTATAGCAATGATTCTTAGGGATAATAAATTCAGAGAAAAGTAATTAGCCAAATCTAGAACTCATCTATTCATCATTTAATATAATTAAGAACATCAAACCCCAATAATCTAGAAAACAATCAGAAACCCTTCAAAGGGAGCAACTTACCGTGAAAATCTCCAAATTTATTCATGAATTTAAGTTTGGAGAGAGGAGAGACATAGTGAGTGAGGGAGAGATAGACGTAGCAGATAGGAGGGGCCTTGACAGTTTGTGCTGAGGAGGAGAGGTCGATGGCAATGGGCCGCCCACAGACGTTGGCTTGACAGCAGCGGTGGCTGGGTAGTGACGACTGTTGTGCAGCAATGGGGAAAAGTCAATTGGCGTAGAGAGGGTGAAAGTAGGGGAGGGAGAGGGGCAGATGGAAGGATTGAAATAAGGCAGGAGGGATTTGGAAGGAGAGAGATTAGGTAGAGATTGGAGGAGGGGGAATCAATACCAAAGTACAGTTATTTTAAAATAATAATACCAAACTACTGCACTTTTAAACTTATTTACCAATCTACTACACTTTTTGAAAGCGGAATCAACAATTACGATTTCACAAGAAAACGGTATCAACAAATTCTCTTTTACTTTTAAAGCGTATTTGTCGAATCCGCTTTCATTTGAATCAGCGTATTCTCAAAATGTGCTTTCAGGTTAAAAAGAATTTTTCCCAAGTCCGCTTTATATAATGAAGCGGATACATTATATTCGCTTTTAGTCGAATATTTGAACCCCACACACAGACTCCCTTTCTGTTATTTTGTTTTGCCTCTCTCCTCTTTGTGGAAACATATCACTCCTTCCCCTTTTCTCTCTTCTCTCTTCAATGGATTACATTACTTGTTCTCTCTTCCCACTTCTGTTTGCTTTCCATCTCCTAAGTTGAGCCCTTAAAATGCAGACCCCTAACTGAGCAATCTAAATCGTAGCCCTAACCTTCTTCGAAGAAGACAACCAAAGTCGTTTGCGAGATTCGGCTGTGAGATTCACCTGAGGTTCGTCTGTGCCCTAATTCCACTTATGAGATTCGTCTTAGGCCATAGCATACTCATTGATTTTGTCAAATTCTGCAGTCGACTGGTACACACCCATGGGCTAGGTCTGAAGCAACGAGAAGACAGGGCTTCACGTGATAAACGGAAGACCTTCTATTTAACCAGTTACTCTACTCTTCACTCTCTAATTCAGAAAATCCCCAATTTCAGGAATATTTCAATTCCCATTACTACTCCTTAAAGTGTAGCTTCGTTGGAGTAATCTGAACTGCATCCTTGCTTCCTAAATTTACATTGTGAAGGTATTATGAGCTACAGTTTGAATACATGAATTAGGAATACAAATATGTGCAACCAGAACTAATTTGGCCTTCATTGCCCGAACGGTACTTTAATTCATTTTTTCAATTCATCGTAAAATCAATCAGTTATGGTTTAGGGGTCTAGAAAGGGGTGGTCGTTTCAGGAAAATTCCTTGGAATTATATTGATTTTGTTAAGGATCTCTCTGTGTTTTGAACCTTCACACAGTTGCGGCTCTCAGAAATTTTCTTGGTGGGCATTCAAAAGTTTTTCTGATTGAATTGTATCAAACCCACCTCCATTTCAAAGTGACATTTCTTCCCACCCGATGGCACCGCTTCTGCCTTCACAATAGCCCTTATGGACTTTTGCACAGGGTTTACCCTTGAATCAAATTATTGTGAGATTGTGTATTCAAATTTGAGAGAGGGCTGTGACTTTGTATTAGTAATGCCAAAGGTCACATGTAATGCACCTATTTTTCCTTGACTAGAACAATTAGATGAAAAAAGAGGAAAAAATCAGTAGTGATTAATTCTTGATTCATGACATACATTTTATTTGATAATTTAAATGTTTTGTATATGGACCATTCACCACCTAGGACACTAGGTTAGTCCTTTTCGACATTTTTAGTTACTACCAGGAAATAAATTGGATAAATCCCGAGTACATGATTTGTGTGAGATTTAGATTGCCACAATTTCAAATTTTGTAAATCTCAGTCAAGGTATTCATCACTACAATTTCATTGGGCTCGACTTGTGGGATTAATGGATTCCACTAAGTGCCAGTGAGACCAATGAGTCTAATGGATGATTTAATTTGACCAAAGTGACTAAAATTGACAGTGAGAAACCAGATCCTTCTGCGTGTGTTAGTTTTGAGTTCCCACAAAATATTGTGTGTTTGGATTATAAAAATATTTTGTTTATATGGACTGTTAGAAACAAAACAAGGTTTGGAATACGAGGGCAATGATGTTATTTAGTCTGCTAGAACACTGGGTTGAGAATGTTCTCTGTGTATGTAACTTTGCTTTGTTCTATATATAATATATGCTTATTTGGTTTAGATTGCTAACACAAGCCAAATTTGATGCATGCAGACTTCTGTGGAATTTACGAGCCTTGTCATTGCAGATGTTCCAACATTATATGTGAGTTATTTTGCATCTTGTTCAGTTTATTATTCTTTTTTTTATAAAAATGTTTTTATGACTTTGTGAAAACGTGGTGCACACATAATTTGGACATCCAGCATTTCTTGCAGGCTAAATGTACCGTTTTTTCTATTATGAATGTTGAGTTACAATATATAAACCCAATGACTAATATCAATTATAAGTTGGACTTTCGAGGATTGTTTTGGTGCATGTGTAGCATCACTTGACCTTCTTTCAGCTTAATATTCTTCTTTCATCTTAAAAAACGATGGCCAGATATGATACATAGATAAATAACTGGATACATAATTAAGTGCAAAGATCGAACACCGTTACGAAGAGGGATGGGAATAACATAACACCCTTACGAAGACTACTGGGAATATCAGAATCAGATTCAAGAGCCAGATATTTGTTAGAAGAGTTAAAAACAGGAATCCCGAGGAAATTGTTAAACAAGGAAGAGGAATAGAAACAATCTTATCCTTCAGTCTTATTGAAGAGACCCTTAATTCCCTTTGAGCATCTATAACTACCTTGTTTGGTATCAAATCAGCACGAACTAAAGATCTTTGGTTCAAGTACCAACTCGACTCGCTTTTACTAGACAGTTGAGGTAGTTGATTAGTTCAACCCAACATGAAAAAACTTCTGATAATTACAAGAGATCGAAAATCAGTCTGACATTCTGCACTTAGTAATACATTCTGTTAATTAGTTGTACCTTTAATATGAATTTCTAAAATCTATGTTGCAATCTCGGGTTTCAGCTTTTGAACTTTTCGTATTACAATTTACTATATTGCACCATTAATGGCATGATTTTAAATTTTGCCTTAGATTAAAATTTTGAATTCTGCTCTGAAATTCAGGCAAGAAGTATTTCAGAAGGCAATGTTACGCTTAGATGCTCTTTGGAAGTATAATATTGATGCTTTTTGTAACTTCAAATTAATATTTATAATTTATTTAGAGGTATAATCTAGAGACTTAATTACTTATAGTTGTTGAATCGCTAACAAGCTCCATTTCCCACAACTAATCTAATAGCTGCAATGAATTAGATCTCCAAATCACTACAAGAATAAAGATCCTTTTGTGACAATTTTTTTACGGCGACTGTGTTCGCCGTCACAAAAGACGTGTTTGAGACAATTTTTTGTGACGGCTGTGTTTGCCGTCACAAAAAACGTGTTTGTATTAATATTTTGTTAATATTTGTGACATCTATTTTTTCTGCCGTAAATAGTGTCATAAACTCAAAAGAAATTTTTGTATTTGAGACAGCTATTTTTCCTGTCTCAAATAATATTTCAAAAACTCAAAAGAATTTTTTATATTTATGACAGTTATTTTTCCCGTCGTATATATTATTTCATAAAACATTAAAATGTTGTTTTAGATTAAAAAATAGTTTATATTTTAAAGAAGAAAAGCTCTAAAAAAATTGTATTGGCCACAATTATTTTTCATGTTACAAGTAATATTTTATAAAATTACGTAGTTTTACATCAAAAGACAATTTCTAGTTCAAAGAAAAAAAATTAAACTCTACAAAGTCAATTTTTTATATCAAAACTAGGAGTGTCAAAATATGACACGACCCGTTAACACGACATAAAATTAGTGGGTTTGAGTCTTCCTTAAGCCACCTGTTTAGTAAACGAGTGGATCCGACACGATACGATTATAAACGAATCAGGTATTGATGAAACTAATTAGAAGAAATGTATACGATATAACTCGTTTATATACCATTTACATAATTAGACAAGTCGTTCAGAGAAATATTGCGTGACCCTCTGTTGATGTATATTATAACTTATTTTAGTTTTTTATTGTATATATATATATATAAATATCATTTCAGTATAGTAACAATAATTTTATATTTTTTTTCATATGTCACTGAGAGAGTAGATGGTTCGGAAAAGATTTTCAATTTTTTGCATTAATTTTTTGTACTTATAGATCGTTATGTTTTATAAAAGTGCATATTTTACATTTTGTTTAACTCATGTGATTGTTTTTTTTTTTTTTTTTGATATGAAAATATTGCTATGTTTTTGGAAATGTTGATTATATTTACTTTTGTGTTTATCTATATATTGAATTAGGTAGTTGTATGGATACCAATGAGTCTTTGGTCTAACGGTACTCCTTACATTGCGAAAGCTTTGCCTTCTTGAGGTCAAGGGTTCAAGCCCCCTCCCCTCCCAAAAAAAAAAAAAGTTGTATGGAGTGTATTAATTAAAAAAAAATTTGTTTTTTTTTGTGGCGGCATCGTTGCCGTCATAAATATATATTCTATTTTTTACGACAGTCAAATGTGGTATTTGAGACAGCACATTTGCCGCCGTGATAAAAGCAAAAGTGTCGGATTTTTTGTGACAACTTATTTACGACAGAGTCTTGCTGCCGTAAATACTATTTGAGACAGACCGTTGCTGCCGTAAAAACCTTTTGAGACCACACTTATTATGGCGAGGCAATGCCGCCACAATGTCTCCACAAAAAGTATTTGTGACGGCAAATAGATCTTTTATGACAGAATTTTACCGCCGTAAAAACCCTTTTTTTCTTGTAGTGAATTAGAGTCCCTATAATATTACTCTATGATTTTTATATTAAGAGCAATAATATTGAGACTTAATTTGGGGACCTAATTTCAAAACCTTATACGAGTGGTCATTGAATTCACTACGACTGCCAGCGTAAAGTGACATACAACATCAATTCAGAGGTCATAATACATTAAGGGTCCGTTTGGTAACGGTTCGGTTTCCAATTTTTTCGTTTTTGTATTCAATTTTTTAGAAAACCTGAAATTTAAACTCGGTAACCGTTTTAGTTTTTTTTTTAACTAAAACCGTTTTCAAAGTTGCCTCAGATTTTGGAAATGAAAAAAAGTCGTTTCCAAAAAAAAAAAAACGGAAACGGGCGGAAGACATTTAATGAGATCCTATCATCGAGTCTTGTTAGCCACAAACTAAGCCCTCTACCAAAAAACCCTCAAGCAAAAATATTTAAACCCTCATCGTCTCTCTCATCTCATCGTCTCTCTCATTCCCTTTGTCCAGCAGAGGAGTTCCAGAAGTAGCTTCTTCGTTCACATCAGCTTTGTCTCTCTCGTCTGAAGCTCTCTCACCAAGGTAAGTCCTTAGATCTAGGGTTTTCAGAATTTTTTTCCCTGTTTGTTGGATATCTCTCGATTTCTCTCAGTAGCTAGATTCCTTAGATCTAGGTTGTTTCTTTGTGCTAGATTTATTTATTAGATCTATAGGTAGTTTCTTTGTGTTAGATCTATTTTTTTTTTTGTGGTAGATTTGATTTTTTTTAAAAAATTTATTAGATCTGGTTTTTGTGTTAGATCTGTTTCTATGTGTTTTTTGTATTTTTTTTTTTGTGTGTTAGACTTTATTATGTGAGCCATTCTATTACCTGTAGACACAAAATTTTTTTTGAAGCCATTCTATTACCTGTGCACCGGATTCTATTGCCTGTGAGCCATTGTATTTTTTTCTGTCATGACTAGCTGCAGCAACCAAACCATAACTTTGTGATACCGCCAAGGCATCGGTTGGTTCTCTGAGAAGAGTCAACACCTTGTTCTCAGCCATGTTCCAAAGCTCAATAGACTGAAACTCAGAGAATTCACATAAATGGCAACACTTAATGCTTCCTTCTAAGAAAAAAGAAAAGAGAACAAAGACATCATACCTTGGCTACACCTAAATTGATTTTAGAATAAATTAATTAAGGTTGATTTTAGCAACATACACCTAAATTGAAACTCAATTTTATTAAATGATCAGTCAATATAATCATTTATGTTATACATATTTGCTTTACATTTTTTTTGTGTTACATTATATTATGTATTAGATCCATTCGGATATTTTTTGTGCTACATTTTTTTTTTTTGGGTTAGATCTGATTTGTTTTAGGTTGTACATTGGGTTAGAAGTTGAAGATTGGGAATAATCTGATCATATTTGCTTCTGTTTTGTTTTAATCCATGATTTTGCCTTTGAATTTATTGTGCATGCACTAAAAATATCTGATTTCATCAAATTTTTCCATACATATGATGTTACTAGAATGTGTGGTTGTAGATGGCGAATACCAATGTAAGCAATGTAGGTAGTGACGATGTGGTTGAGGTTCAATCCACCAAATCTGATACCCCATGGCCTGCTAATGGTGGATGATAATGCAGGATCGACTTCACAGAATTCGATTGAAGTAGATATCAGTCAAACTCAAATTCGTCAAATAGCTCGTGTGCGAGATTGCATTGCCAATGAGTTGTGGGCAAGTGTTGGACATTGAGACATATGTTTTTGGTGTATATGGATTATTATCTTGGATGTTTGTAAATTATGGGATATATTTGTAGTATGGATGTTTATGAATTATGTTATGCCTTAATATGTTATCCTTATATTTTGTTATTTTTACAGTTAAACTAGCATGAAAGTGTATGGTGTAAATAAGTTCATAAAATAATTTATAAGTGTTTATCAAACAAGTTTTTTGTTTCTATTTTCATTTTTTTTTTATAACAGAAAATACAAACAAACAGGTTTTCGGTTTTCATTTTTTATAAAAAGAAAATGAAAACCATTTGGGTAGTAGAAGATCCAAGAAACCCAACTCAAGCTTTAAACCTTGATTTCCAAAAAATCCACGTAGTAGAAGATCCAAGAAACCCAACTCAAGCTTTAAACCTTGAAACGTAATACACGTAGTAGAAGATCCAAGAAACCCAACTCAAGCTTTAAACCTTGATTTCCAAAAAATTCGATCTTGATACTTCGGTGAAATCCGCGATTTTTAGTACGTAGACGTAGCTCTTGTCGTGTAGAACAATTTTTGTTCTTGGCCCGAAGGAATCTGACAAACGGATAACCTAGATCGAAGAAGAAAGGTCGAGATGGGGGAGAGTTTCTCTATCTCTCTATTACGAAAATCAGCTAAAAATGGGGAAGAAAATTTGATTTTCTTCCCTTTTTATACTTTTCAATACTTGACCCACAATGCACCACATGTGCCTCTTTTTCTGATCCAATTTGGTCCCGAATCAATTAAATTTCGTTACATGTTAACTTTAATATATTTTATTTGAACTAACTTTAAATTATTTTTTGTGTTTCGCATTCAAATTCCGTTCGCGTTTATTTTAACCGCGCAACATCCGATCGCATCGTAAAACGCAAAAAACTATGATTGTCTCGGAATTCGACGAAAATTGACTGGGTAATTAGATTTTGAGAGACGAATCCAACGGTAAGGTTTGTCTCGTCATCCGAGTTCTAAAAAAATTTGGGTTTTCAACCCGTACTATAACGACTAATTACGATTTTGTCATTTTTCATAAAATTTTAAATTTTTTTTGGATTTTACAACCTAGGTGATCTGTAATACCATTACAGTTACATGCCCTCTAAATTCCTCCAGAGACAACCCCTTGGTCATAGGGTCAACCACCATCTCACCCAATGGAATATAGTCGACTTTCATTTCACCCCTCTCCACTATATCTCATATATAGTGATAACTTATGTCAATGTTTAAGAAGATGGCAGACTTATCGTCACAAAACAAATTGTTTGGCCTACTTGGTGCACCATATTTTAAATAAAGCAATTTAATCAAACAAATTTAATTACCATTGTTCCGTAAGTTGTGCATTTGACCTCCGTTGTGTCTTCTACTACACAACTCTACTTCTTGGGTAACCAAGAAAGTAACCATTCCACCATATAATAATACAAGGCTACTTGTAGATATCCAATCATCTACATCCCATGCAAAACCTGCATCTTAACATAGCCAACAATTCTAGATAATTTAAACCAAAACATAATTCATACCTTGTTTGTCTCACGTATTTGAATATTCTTTTCACTGTCTGCCAATGTGCCCTGCCTAGATTGGACTTGTATCCATGCCAATCCTACCGCATGACTAATTTCAAGCCTAATTCTTGTCATAGCATACATGAGGCTACCCACTACTTGGGTGTAGAGGATTTTCCTTATTTCTCATATTCCTTATTTGTACCAAGGCACATAGTCTTTGTTTAGGCTTTGACCCTTGCAGACAGAAGTGCTCAATAACAAGTAATTCTTCATATCGAAACCCTTGAGCATCTTTTCAAAATATTTTCCTTGATCCAAATAAATAATCTTGAATTTCTATCTCAAGAAATTCTAATCGCCAGGACATAATTAACGACACCCATGTCCTCATTTTCAAATTGGATCCTAGGTATGCTTTTTTTCTTTAATCCTAGCCGGATAATTTCATGCCAACAAAACACCAAGCTACGTTGAGTAATAAAATAATAAATTTTTCATGGCATATCCAGATATATACACAATGGAATACTTAATTCAAATCCTACTTCAAGGATTGTCTGGTGGAACTTTCAATACCATTGTCTAGTTCATTGTTTGGGTTCATATAGAGATCTTTTCAATTTATAAACTTTGTACTCATGTCCTTAAACCTGAAAACCATCAAGTTATTTCATATGGATGTCTTACTTTAGTTCCCCATTAAGGAATGCATTTTTTGACATCTAACATATGTAGCGCATGATTAATTTTAGCTACTATCGACATGACTATCCTGATAGAAATAAAGTTCAAGACAAAAACATAAATCTACAAAGTCTATCCTGGGTTTTTGAATAAACCCATTAGTCACCAATCTCTTTTTCTAGAGTTTCATTCGGTTTTCACTTCATTCATCTAAGTTAAGGCAAAGCGATCCTTAATTTTTATGATGATACTCTCTTTTTCCTCCCACTATTCTCAACCTATGACCTTTATTCACATTGGCTATCCATTAATTTCATGATCAGAGATGTCATTAAACGGAGTTGGTACATCATGATGAATAAATTTACTAATAATCCATGGGAGTTATCAAATTTGGCGGATTCAATAAAAAACACCATCCTTATTTTCAATGAATCCTATACCCGAATGGAAAATTTTTTAGTCACTTCCATTCTTTACACATCTTTTAAACTTACATTGCCAAGTCTTATTACTCAAAAGTTATCCCAAAGAGGCATTTGGATAAGTCGATATGTCTTGTACCCCTAAATTCTCAAGTTTGACATGTTAGGTTTCAACCAAATCCAATGTACGTTAAGGGTTATTGGTTTTTCCTCGACTCTTTTAAATATAATTGCAGTTAAAAAGTCTTTCGATAAAATAGACATTTGCATATATGTCATTGTTTAGAGATTTCATAACCATAGAGTCCTATTTTACCTATCCGCAAAATCAATTACTTGATTGCATACAAGACATGATGATGAACACATAATATTGCATATTTAACGGCCTCATTACATGAATTTTAACTCAACTTTGCATTTAATTACTTAGAGTTAGTTGAATTTATGAATAATGTGAAAATTTTGATGTTGCAGGTAATCATAGGGTAAATGATGGCTTTCGGAATCTTGCAACTAAGTGTGGATGAGTGGTGAAGAGATGGACACATTACATGAGGATTAGGAGGCTTTAAAGTGAAAGAAATCAAGAAGGTAGTGGTACTTGGTATCATAGGTACCGGTATCTAAGCCTATTGGAATTTTGGTTCTGGCACCCGCACCAATTGGTAGTAGTACCCCTGTATTTTGAGTTTTTTTACCATGATCCACTTTGAATATGAAAAAGTGAAAAACATTAAAGTTGTAGATCTGGATGTCCTCTATTTTTGTGGCAAAATTTCAGCTCAATCCGATAGTGGGATCAAAAGTTATGATAAATTTATGAAAGCTGGTCCTGAGTTACCGGTAGCAGACCCCTAACTACCTACCGGTAGCATCTCCCTTACGACCTACTGGTAGAACCTTAAATCCTATTGGTAGAAAAACCTATTGGAAGTTATCTACTGGTAGAAGTCCCACGACCTACCAGTAGAACTTGTCCAGAAATCCCAGACACTTCCCCACACGACTCCACCAACCACGGGGGCCCACCTTTTGTCCTCTAAATCATGCCCTGACATTTTTAACACTTTATGATGATCTCCTAACCCCTATATTCAGATTTGAAGCATGAGATAGTGGGTGGCAAAGGAAGAGAGAGGGAATGGTTGGGAAAGGAAGAGAGAGGGAATGATTGGAAGATTTTTTGGACAACCTCTGCCCACAAGCAACCTATCTCAACACACACAGGGGTAGAAAGAGGGGGATGGACGAAAATATAAGTCTTCCTACATATATTTTCAGAAAGCAAAATTTTAGAAAAAAAAGAGGAAGCTACCTAAGCATAGGAGTAGTGTAGAGAGAGAAAGGTAGGGTTCTTGTTTTTCCTTCACTATTTTCATTCTTGTAAGCTTCAAGCTACATGTAATCTTTCTTTCTAGCACGTTAATATCATTTATTTCAATTTTTATTCAGTTTAGCTAGGGTTTACTAGTTCTATTGCTTGTATTTGTGTATTTTCTCTTAAGCTTTACATTTTGTGTATGAATGCTATTTCTTTTGTAGTTTAAACTTCTCTTTACATTAATGCAAGTTCATGTTTGATTTCATTACCATGTTTTTCTCTTTCATGTTTGTTCTTGCCTTTACCATGCATAGCTAAACCTTTAGTTGGCTTATCCAAGAGGGATTTTCTCTTGGGTATGTGAAATCGACTCTCTTTCATTCTTCCTTGTAGTGTAAAGTGTTTGGTTTGACTACGTTGAGTGCGGACATAGTTGTGGACTTTTGATACACTGTAGACTTATCACGGGATATGCTTTTGCCCAACACAACTACATTAGTCCCTCACTTCCTACAAATTAATCAAACACCGAGACACCATTGGTTGAATGAAATAAGTCGATTTAGCATACCCATTGGAATGAACTCTATGGATTAGTCAACCCTCTCTTTACTTGCATATTTCTAAAAACAAAACTCATCAAAACACAAATTACAAGATTTTCTAATTTTCATTTCTTTCACAAATCACCTTTCAAAAACATTCGACCTTTCCTTCCCTGAGAAGACGACCTTGGAATACCCATTTCAAGTAAAACATGACATTGCAAGTCTCTATATGCTTGGGGAGAACTTTTGCACACACACACACACACAAATTTTTGTTCACATACACGATTTTCTCCATTTCTTACATCGAACTCGAGGGAGAGTGACACTCACCAACTCGTATAAGCCACATACACACATAATTCGGGTTCGAGTTGGAAGTTAGGGAAAACCATTCAAGCACATGACCGAGTATTATATTTTAATTTTTAATCGATGTAAAATTAATATTGACAAAGCTAGTGCTATTCTTTCTATGCATGCAATCACAATATTATCATGCAATAAAAAAATTAAATAGAGCACTCACCAATAATAGGATGTATAATCCTGCTTATATGCCCGATTCCAATATCCTTGCAAGTATGCTTTCATTGGGTCTAACGTCTAATCACATTCATCCCACTTTGCCGATATGATCTCGTCACCAAAATTCATGGAGCTGTCAAATGTCGCTTAACCCATCTCTTGCCATCCTGCGACTCTTATCGAATGTGGACTTCTGATTTGCAATTGGAGTGAATTTTCTCACAACAAGAGATTGCATCTCAAATCCTCCCTCTGTAGAAGCACTTGAATGCATTAAAAGTGATGAAAGTTCTATTCTTTAGGCTCTATTATAATAGACCTCGAACAATCGAGACGGGCAAGAACATTGGCAAATTAATGAAAATGGTGGTGCCCAATTGACAAACACAATACTAAGCCACACGTTGTCAAAGTCAATGAAACCAAAATATATATAATCATAGTTCCAAAAGCCACGCTTATTCTTGGTGCTTTAAGATTGGTCCTGCTTGAATAAACCGACACCGCTTGGGGTTAGTTAATATCTTCCCATTCAAACAACACGCTATTTTTGCTTTTCAAATTGAACCAGTACTTTGCCATTTTGCTACTTTCTGGGAAAATGCCATTATGTGTCCTTCTTTTTTAACAAATAGAAATTGCCAGAGAGACCCATGTCATACGATTCTCACTGGTATTTACTATGGATATTAACCCAAAATTCTCAATAATGAACCATGGATAATTCCCACGACTGTGTTGCGTGAAAGATGGAAAATCTCCCACTGTCCAAATGTGGGATATTTCGGCCAAACACTTAGGGACAGAAAACCTTGCTCCGATACCACTGTTGTTCTCACATGAATGAAATAATATTGGCGGTGATTTGTCATTAGACTAGGGATCACATGCAATCCCAAGAGAGAAAATCGAAGTGAGGCAAACACCGAGAGAAATTGACATGGTGTCGTTAGGGTGAATAAGTATTGGATACAATTACTAAAGGTCTTCATGTACTAGTATTTATAGACATGCAATACACCCATTCAAGTGAATGGACATACCCTTTAGAAAGGTTGTAACCGTTGACATAATCACAATTATTCCAAGGGTTGTGTTGGTGTAACGCCCCAAATACCACCCTGGACGGCATTACATTCTAAAACATTCACATCATGACAGCACTAATATCATCCAAAAATAAATTAAACTTCATTCATCATCCATAAAATATTTACATCATTATCCAAAAGAATATGCCCAACCATGGCATTTACATCTCAAAAATTTAATAATGTAGCGCAGCAGAATTACAAAAGAAAACTAGACTTTATAATGTTTGTACATATTGGTTCCTAGTCTAGTACAAAAGTAAAAGGGCATCTCTAAATGTCCCACTCGGGATCCAGGTACCCCTCTAATGAGGCTTCCCCTAGGCCCTGCTCATTAGCGCCAAGCTCCTCCTCTATAGCATAATCTGAAAAATGTTAATTGTAGGGGATGAGCACGAAGCTCTGTAGCAAAATCTTCCCAAACTCAAACAAAGTTTAGGAAAGCATATAAAACGGTTGGTCTCATTTTCACAAATAGCATATATAACATTTTGAAGGAAAAACAGGATATTTTAAATAGATCTCAAGTTTAAGGAACCACGGTAATTAAAAGAATAAATGAACACAAGATACCAATAAGAATCAATTCCCAAAACATAATCCATCCCACCATACACCATTTCCACAAGTTCTTGTGGCATCCCATACTACCCCAAAACTCTTGCAGAAATCGTATTTGATACAATGCACGATGACCCACACGGTGTGCCCGATACAACCCACGTTACTAAACCGTGATTATTAGCGATATGAAAAGTTTATACCCACACGGCGTACAAAGGCGTCTACCCACTCCATGTGGTAGGAAAAGTTCATACCCGCGTGACATATAAAGACGTATACCCACTACATGATCCCCGGTCCATAGTAATCCATGTTCGTATCGTACAACCACCCAAGAGATAAAATACCAACAATATCTCACATAAACAACAATTACACAAGTCCCCAATTCACCGTCAAAGCCTTATTTCTCAAGCATCCTTACAGGGAACCTCTCACCCTTGTTCCTCCAAACAACCAAACAAGACATACGATATCTACCATTTCCTCAATTAACCCATAACTCCACAAATCCCCAAATTTCACAATTTGTACCATAGCAAAATGGAAGAAAAAGAGCAAGAGATCACCATAAACATTATTTTGTTATACAATATCAAACACTAAGGTTGTGATGGTGAGAACAAGGAATATGTAAAGAGGAAAGATTCATTTTTCTTAAAACTAGGGTTTGAGAATGAAAAAGGGACCTTTAATGGTTACTCAACTCTACAATGTTTAAAACATGGTAATAAATGCAAGAGGATCAAGAATCAAGAAAATAATAGCAAGTATATACGATTTTGAGCCAAAAGAATACATATAATTTAACCCTAGCCTCAATGTAAGAGAATAGGAAGAAATCCCCTACCTCAACTAAGTATCTCTAGCAACCCAAGCTTTAAAGACTCCCTTTTCCCCTTTTTCTTGCTCCCTTGCTACTTTCTCTTTTGGTTCTAAGAGGTTTGAGTGAGGGTGAAGTGAAATTATAGAAGAGAAAATGGAGTGGAGAAGTGGGTTCTTGAAAAGCTAGGGTTTGACCTTATTCAAGGTGTAAATCTCTCTTAATTTTTTTGTGTTTTTCTCTTCTTCTCTCTCTCTAATGGTTTCTAGGGTTTCAAGTGGTGTAATGAGGCTTAAGGAGGCGGCATTAAGTATTTATAGTGGAAGAAATGGAGAAAGACCCGAAGTCGGATCGGGCTGGGCTTTATCGGGCGTACCGGTACGCGTACCGGTACGATTTGACTTCCAGATTTTTGTTTCAACTTCCAATGCAGTTTTGATCCATTTAGAGGTCGAATTGGAAAATTTTCATGAGACATACTTTTGTAGCCCTAGATGTCTAATATCTACTGTAAAAATTTCAGATCAATTGGACTTAAGGATAAAAAGTTATGGCCAAAACACTAAGTAGTGTTCAATAACTATTTTTACCCAAATTCTCGCTAAAGTGTATTTTAACTCCGAGACACTTCCTAACTTCCAATACATCCATCTTACCACTCCCAATGTTTTTCGACCTTCCGGATTCAATGGAATCATTATTTTGACCTACAAACTTTTAGAAACTTGTCCAATCACCCTTTCCAAGTTTAAACATCTTCGACCCGTAACTTCCCAATCAAATTGTCTCCATAGCATTTATTCCTACGGTTTATTCTTATGTCATTACATATATCTACATCTTTAAAAATGTTATTTACTATATATATATCTCTATAAATATATAAAAGAAAATTCGGGGTGTTACAATCCACCCCCCTTAAAGAAAGTTTCGTCCTCGCAACTTACCTCAAGTAGCGAATAAATGTGGATACTTCTCCCGCATTTCTTGCTCCGGTTCCCAAGTAGCTTCTTCCACTCCATGGTGTTGCCACAAAACCTTCACTAGTCGGATGACTTTGTTGCGAAGCACCTTTTCCTTGGCATCAAGAATCTCCACCGGTTGTTCTTCATATGTTGCTCCATCCTGAATTTCAATATCCTCCAAATCCACGACTGGAGTTGCATCCGATTGACACTTCCTCAACATCGACACGTGGAACACGTCATGTACCCCAGACAACTGAGCTGGTAACCGCAACTGATACGCCGCTTTGCCCACAACCTTGATCACTTCAAATGGTCCGGTATATCTTGGCGCTAACTTCCCTTTCTTGCCGAATCGAAACACGCCCTTCTTGGGTGACACTTTGAGAAATACATAGTCTCCCACCTTAAATTCTAAGGGTCTTCGTCGGTGGTCCGCATAGCTCTTCTGTCTACTTTGCGCCGTCCGTAGCCTCTCTCGGATTAGTTGGATCTTCTCCGTAGTCTCTCGAACAATGTCCGGCCCGAACAAGCTACTTTCTCCGGCTTCCAACCAACAAGTAGGAGATCTACACGGTCTTCCATACAATGCTTCATAAGGCGCCATTCCGATGCTTGCTTGATAGCTGTTGTTGTATGCAAATTCCACCAACGGCAAATGGTCGCTCCAACCTCCCTTGAAATCCAACACACAAGCACGCAACATGTCTTCTAGAATCTGGTTCACCCTCTCGGATTGGCCATCCGTTTGGGGATGAAAGGCGGTGCTGAAGTGCAACTCTGTCCCCATAGCTCTTTGAAGACTTTGCCAAAATTGCGCTACGAAACGAGAATCACGATCCGACACAATGGATAGCGGAACTCCATTCAACCTCACTATCTCGCGAATATAGAGCTTGCTCAGGGTCTCTAACGTGTCAGTGGACTTCATACTCAAGAAGTGAGCGGACTTGGTGAGTCTATCAACATTGACCCATACGGCATTAGACCCTCGTGAAGTCCGTGGAAAGCCAGATACGAAGTCCATGGTGATGTGATCCCACTTCCACTCTGGGATAGGCAAAGACTGTAGTAATCCTCCTGGCTTTTGATGTTCAATCTTCACCTGCTGGCACACCGCACATCGTGCTATGAACCTTGCCACATCCTTCTTCATTCCCTTCCACCAATATTGGCGCTTCATGTCCCTATACATTTTTGTGCTACCGGGGTGGATAACAAACTTAGAGCGATGACACTCTCCAAGTATCTCCTCTTTTAGAGACGAATCGTCGGGAACGCATAGCTTCTCCCCATATCTCAATTCTCCATTTCTCAAAGACCAACCCTCCATAGTTTCTCCATTCTCCAATTTAGCTCGCATCGACGTTAATTCAGAATCCAAGCCTTGCAATTCCACAACCCTACGTTGGAGAGTAGGTTGAGCCACAAGGTTGAACAAACATGGTCGGAATCCATCTTCTCCAACCCATAGATCAAAATCTCCAAGGGCATCTTTCAACTTCCATTCACCTATGGAAACGTTGAGTTCACCCCAAGACTTCCTGCTAAGTGCGTCGGCAACTACATTCGCCTTCCCCGGATGGTAGTTGAGTGTGAAATCGTAGTCTTCTAGGTACTCAATCCACCTTCTTTGGCGGAGATTCAAATCCTTCTGCGTGAAGATATACTTGAGGCTCTTATGATCAGAGAACACTTGAAATTTTTCCCCGTACAAATAACACCTCCACAACTTAAGAGCAAAGACCACCGCGGCAAGCTCTAAGTCGTGGGTGGGATAATTCTGCTCATGCACCTTGAGTTGCCTCGAGCCATAAGCTACTACCTTCCCTCCTTGCATTAAAACGCATCCCAAGCCTCGTAGCGAAGCATCCGTGTACACATCATATCCTTCCCCACTACTCGGAATAATGAGGACAGGAGCCGTCGTCAACTTCTCCTTCAAGGTGCGAAAGGCTAGCTCACAGGCTTGAGTCCACACAAATTTTTCTCCCTTCTTTGTAAGGCGAGTCATCGGCATCGCAAGCTTGGAGAATCCTTCCACAAACCTACGATAATAGCCGGCTAACCCCAAGAAACTCCGTACTTCTGTCACATTCTTCGGTGGTTCCCATTTCATCACGGCCTCAATCTTTGCGGGATCAACCGCTACTCCTTGCTCGGACACAACATGGCCAAGGAACTTCACTTCCTTCATCCAAAACTCACACTTGCTCATCTTCGCATATAACTGATGTTCTCTCAATGTTTGTAGCACCTTAGAGAGATGACGAGCATGTTCCTCCTGAGTCTGGGAGTAAATCAGTATGTCATCAATAAACACAATGAAAAATTGATCGAGGTAAGGCCGAAAGACTCTATGCATCAAATCCATGAAGGCTGCGGGGGCATTAGTCAATCCGAACGGCATCACCGTATACTCGAAGTGACCATACCGGGTACGGAAACCAGTCTTAGGAATATCCTCCTCCTTAATCCGAAGCTGATGATACCCCGTGTGAAGATCAATCTTGGAGTAATACTTTGAACCCTTCAACTGATCAAATAAGTCATCAATTCTCGGCAACGGATACTTATTCTTCACGGTAACCCGATTCAACCTTCGGTAATCCGTGCACAACCGTAGAGTCTCATCAGTTTTCTTCACAAAGAGGACTGGGGCTCCCCAGGGTGAAGTGCTGAGATGGATAAACCCAATCGCCAACAAATGATCCAATTGCTTCCTTAGCTCCTTCAACTCCAAAGGTGCCATTTGATAAGGGGCAATGGATATGGGTTCAGTTCCTGGATAGAGATCAATCTTGAACTCAATCTCCCTTTGTGGAGGTAACCCAGGTAATTCGTCAGGGAAGACATCCAGAAAATCCGATACTATCAACACTACGTCCGCGTGGGATTTATCCCGATCATCTCCCATTAAGCTGGCTAAGAAACTCAACTGGCTTCCCGCCTTCGCTTTCAAGAATTTACTACCCGTAGTAGGAAATGGATGGGAAGAATTACGATCATTCATGAAAGTAAAGACTACCCCTCCCGGTAATTGGAATGAGATCCGCTTGCGAAAATAATCCATCACCGCACGGAAAGCGGACAACAAATTCATCCCAAATATAACGTCATACCCCTTCATGTCTAACCCAACCAAATCTACAATCAACTCTTGCTCCCCAATGCGAAGCACACATTCTTTACATACCCTAGTTGTATCCAATCGTTCTCCCGTAGGCAAGTCAACATTCAATGCATGTTCTAACTTCTCGAAACTCAATCCCAAATTCATAGCATATGTAGTACGTATAAAAGAATGAGTAGCACCGGGATCGAATAAGATTCGGGCCCAAGAATTGTAAAGAAGAACGATACCTTCCACAACGGCATTGGAGGCATCTTCCTCCGCTTGGGTCAAGGCAAATACTCTCCCCTGAGTGGCGCCGCCTGGGGCTAAAGCTCCTATGGGTCTCTGCTACTGTGGTCTCTGTGGAGGTTATCTCGGTAGTGGGGGCTGGGTGGCTTGCCCTTGTCCTGCCGCTTGATTGGTCCGTGGTGGAAACGATGGGCATTGACTTTTGTAGTGCCCAACCTCTCCACATGCAAAGCAGTGACGGGGGTCTGTGGCTGTCCTCCCCGGTACACCTCCTGCTCCTCGAGCTACTGGCGGTCTATGTCCCCCTGCCTGGTCTGGGCGACGATATGGTGTCGGCCTCTGTGTTCCACTGCCGCTAGCACCCGTCCTGATCGGACCTCCCCTCATAAGGCTCTGTCGCCGCTGAGTATCCTCCATGTCTCTCTCCACAAGTGCGGCTCTATCAACCAGATCCCCATACTCCCGGATCTTGAGAGCCACCAACTTCTCCCTGATAGTCGGCCTCAAGCCCTGCTCAAATCGCTTGGCCCTGCCGGCCTCAGTGGATATGAACTCGGTGGCATAGCGGGATAGCTCGTCAAACCTCCTCTCGTATTCAGCCACCGTCATGCTACCCTGCCGTAGAGCTAGAAAGTCTGTCTTCATCCGGTCCCTAACTGATTCCGGAAAATACTTGTCTTGGAAGACTTGGTCGAACTCTTCCCAAATGAGTGTATCGGTGTTCCTCCTTCTCTTTACGAATTCCCACCAATGGTCGGCCTCCCCCTCGAGCAAATAGGTAGCCAAGCCAACCCTCAAGTCTTCGGCAACCCCTATGCCGTCACAAATCTTCTTTACCCGACGGATCCATTTATCCGCATCCAAAGGATTGGAGCTCCCTTGGAAAGTAGGCGGGTGTTGCCTCATAAATTCCTGAAGGGTTACCATCCTCCGGTTATCATCCCCATTGCCCGGTACTTGGGCTAAGGGATGAGCTCCCCCGTTGTGGTTGTGGTTGTTGTTGTTTCCATTCTGGTTTTGCACCAGAGTGGTGAGTTCCCTCAAGCATTGATATATGCCTTGCATGGCATCGGGAGGTGGTGGTGGTGGTGGATTTGCTTGACCTCCACGGCCACGCCCACGTCCGCGTCCTCGTGTACTGTCCATCCTGCACATCAATCCATAATTTAGTTCCCTTGATGTGCAAGATAAAAACTAAAGTGATATGTATGATGTCTTGAATTAAGCACAAGGCATATACAAAATCTAACTTACAATTTCCTTCACCCTAAACCTACATCTCTAGTGGTAATCCATAACCTACAGCTCCCATGGAAGACCTAAAGCCTAGGCTCTGAAACCAACTCTGTAACGCCCCAAATACCACCCTGGACGACATTACATTCTAAAACATTCACATCATGACAGCACTAATATCATCCAAAAATAAATTAAACTTCATTCATCATCCATAAAATATTTACATCATTATCCAAAAGAATATGCCCAACCATGGCATTTACATCTCAAAAATTTAATAATGTAGCGCAGCAGAATTACAAAAGAAAACTAGACTTTACAATGTTTGTACATATTGGTTCCTAGTCTAGTACAAAAGTAAAAGGGCATCTCTAAATGTCCCACTCGGGATCCAGGTACCCCTCTAATGAGGCTTCCCCTAGGCCCTGCTCATTAGCGCCAAGCTCCTCCTCTATAGCATAATCTGAAAAATGTTAATTGTAGGGGATGAGCACGAAGCTCTGTAGCAAAATCTTCCCAAACTCAAACAAGGTTTAGGAAAACATATAAAACGGTTGGTCTCATTTTCACAAATAGCATATATAACATTTTGAAGGAAAAGCAGGATATTTTAAATAGATCTCAAGTTTAAGGAACCACGGTAATTAAAAGAATAAATGAACACAAGATACCAATAAGAATCAATTCCCAAAACATAATCCATCCCACCATACACCATTTCCACAAGTTCTTGTGGCATCCCATACTACCCCAAAACTCTTGCAGAAATCGTATTTGATACAATGCACGATGACCCACACGGTGTGCCCGATACAACCCACGTTACTAAACCGTGATTATTAGCGATATGAAAAGTTTATACCCACACGGCGTACAAAGGCGTCTACCCACTCCATGTGGTAGGAAAAGTTCATACCCGCGTGACATATAAAGACGTATACCCACTACATGATCCCCGGTCCACAGTAATCCATGTTCGTATCGTACAACCACCCAAGAGATAAAATACCAACAATATCTCACATAAACAACAATTACACAAGTCCCCAATTCACCGTCAAAGCCTTATTTCTCAAGCATCCTTACAGGGAACCTCTCACCCTTGTTCCTCCAAACAACCAAACAAGACATACGATATCTACCATTTCCTCAATTAACCCATAACTCCACAAATCCCCAAATTTCACAATTTGTACCATAGCAAAATGGAAGAAAAAGAGCAAGAGATCACCATAAACATTATTTTGTTATACAATATCAAACACTAAGGTTGTGATGGTGAGAACAAGGAATATGTAAAGAGGAAAGATTCATTTTTCTTAAAACTAGGGTTTGAGAATGAAAAAGGGACCTTTAATGGTTACTCAACTCTACAATGTTTAAAACATGGTAATAAATGCAAGAGGATCAAGAATCAAGAAAATAATAGCAAGTATATACGATTTTGAGCCAAAAGAATACATATAATTTAACCCTAGCCTCAATGTAAGAGAATAGGAAGAAATCCCCTACCTCAACCAAGTATCTCTAGCAACCCACGCTTTAAAGACTCCCTTTTCCCCTTTTTCTTGCTCCCTTGCTACTTTCTCTTTTGGTTCTAAGAGGTTTGAGTGAGGGTGAAGTGAAATTATAGAAGAGAAAATGGGGTGGAGAAGTGGGTTCTTGAAAAGCTAGGGTTTGATCTTATTCATGGTGTAAATCTCTCTTGATTTTTTTGTGTTTTTCTCTTCTTCTCTCTCTCTAATGGTTTCTAGGGTTTCAAGTGGTGTAATGAGGCTTAAGGAGGCGGCATTAAGTATTTATAGTGGAAGAAATGGAGAAAGACCCGAAGTCGGATCGGGCTGGGCTTTATCGGGCGTACCGGTACGCGTACCGGTACAGTTGAGCTTCTGGAGTCCAGCGTACCGGTACGCGTACCGGTACGATTTAGCCTCTGGAGTTCAGCGTACCGGTACGCGTACCGGTACGATTTGACTTCCAGATTTTTGTTTCAACTTCCAATGCAGTTTTGACCTAGTTAGAGGTCGAATTGGAAAATTTTCATGAGACATACTTTTGTAGCCCTAGATGTCTACTATCTACTGTAAAAATTTCAGATCAATTGGACTTAAGGATAAAAAGTTATGGCCAAAACACTAAGTAGTGTTCAATACCTATTTTTACCCAAATTCTCGCTAAAGTGTATTTTAACTCCGAGACACTTCCTAACTTCCAATACATCCATCTTACCACTCCCAATGTTTTTCGACCTTCCGGATTCAATGGAATCATTATTTTGACCTACAAACTTTTAGAAACTTGTCCAATCACCCTTTCCAAGTTTAAACATCTTCGACCTGTAACTTCCCAATCAAATTGTCTCCATAGCATTTATTCCTACGGTTTATTCTTATGTCACTACATATATCTACATCTTTAAAAATATTATTTACTACATATATATCTCTATAAATATATAAAAGAAAATTCGGGGTGTTACAGTTGGTTCATATTCAAACCACCTACAATTCTCTCTCTATGATCTTGCTCCTCATGCATGGGAAAATAATCACCAAACATTGCATCCATTCTTGAGTCACATGTCCAAGTGTGATCACTCAATTCATGGGTCAACATGACACGATTCGCTAGCTTCTCTAAATCATCTTCTGCATTAGAATAAAATTGCATATACTTAGGGTATGTTTGGATGACAAGGTTGGAATGGATTGGATATCTAAAAAGATATCCTTTCCTATCCAATCCAAACTGCTTAACTGTCATTCAGATAGGATATAAATTGGTAAATCCAGTCATTTCCCTTGTTTGGGTAGATTATACATTTTTGTAGGACCCATGGATAAGAATGATATAATTTGCTTTTATTGACTATTATTGTAATAACTCGAGTTTCGGTAATTAGAAATCGTTGAGTGTGTGCGGTTAGGAGATCTGCTAGGTATAGGAATGTGATTGGTGAAAAGAAATGAGTCGGGAAGCACAAATGGACAAAGTAAAATTAGTGCGTATCGCTAAATTGGGAATGCGGGAGTTGCATTTGCGGATCATATTGAAGATAAATTCGATGTTCAAAACTTTAACAGATAATTTTATAGTGCTTGATTTAATCTATATGTAAAAAAAAAATTAAAAAAAAATTATTACTTTTAATTAATTTTTGGAATTAGACAAAATAGGGAATTTACCAAACTGCCATTGAAGTTTCAAGACTCTTCTACACATGCAAGGTGGCTGATGGAGGCTTGCTAGCTTGCATGGAGGACACCCAGCTACTTGGGAAACCTGATTAAGCTGCTTGGGGGGAGGGGGGATAAAATGGAGAAGGATTCAGTGGGAAGAGAGAGAGAGGAGAAAAAGAAGTTAGAGAGAGAAAGTATAGACTTTGAATTTTTGGATTTCTTGCAGAGACTAATTCGAGCACTAAGAGGTATACTCACAACCTAATATAGATGTTAGGAACTCAATTATATATTTAGATTTTGATTTGGTTTGATATTAATGCATGAATTTGTGTTTTAAAGTTTAATGGGTTTTTGGATTTTGAAACGGGTTTGAGATTTGAGCATGATTTGGGTAAATTATTTGGTATGGCTGAGTTTGGGGGGTCTTGAGGAGTTGTTTAGTGGTGGTGTGGTGGTTTGCCGTGGTGTGTGGTGGTGTAATGGTGGTGTGAGGGTTTGAAGAGGTGAAAATATGATTTTGATAAACACTTGTTTAAGCTTCGAAAGGGGACTTGGGTCTAGCTAATTTGGGGTCAAGGAATCCATTTATGGCCTCAGAATTGTATTTAGAGGTCGCTTTGGGGGTGAAACGGGCAGTTGCAGGTCTGCCCTTGTGTTTAAAAAATGGTTTTTGGCTAACTTTGACCAATAATTTGATGATGTTAGAATTCAATTCAAAGGTTGGGTCTAAAAGGGATTGATACTAGGTTATCCAAGTAGTATGTGGATGTTAAAATCAAAGGATATTGTGTATTGTAGTAGGAGAAACAGGTGGTAAAAGTAGGGTGGTTGAGCAAAAACTTCTGCACTTAGGGCAAAAGTCAAATAAACTAAGGTTGAAGATGAAGTGGGGAGGGGGATACCAGTGTACTCCGATTGAAATTTTGGCCTCGTCCGACCTCTGATCGACATCTGGTTTGCTCCAAAAGTTTCGTAACGTCCATGCGGAGGTCCCGGTAAAATTTCAAGTCGATCCGATGGCTAGATCAAAATGAGGAGTAAAATGAATGTTTTGCCCTCCGGGGGTCAATTTGACCTAGTTTTGAGTGATTTTGAGAAAATAAATTTTATATTCATTTTTAGGTAGGTTAATTGAGTATGTGTATTAAACTTTATTGAAAAATAACACTGTTTAATTTTTGGTTATTTCAGATCAAAATACCGAACGGGTAGGGTTTCTCAATTCCGAAACAGGCGATACTTTTCCAACTTGTTTCTAAATTATTCCATAATTTATTTATGATGTTTTAGCATGTTTTGAAATATTTGTTTGGGTGTTTTGAATATTGACTTGGATCCGGGCCCGGATGTTGGGTTTCTAAATGCGGTTTGCACTAATGTTTTGGAAATGATAGTATTGCTTGAATTGCTCGTATTGAATGAAACTCTGGGATCCTTTTTATGGAAATATAAGTTCACACGAGTCGAGTGGCAAAAGGGTTTACATTTCAGTTTGAGGTCATAAAGGGTACTCATTGAGTTTGTAAATGTCTGGGTGGCCCTGTTGGTCTTCGGACTTGGGTACTGAATGTTAATTAGGGAGTGTATCTTCCTCGGGGTGAAAGTCCCCCAAAAGGTTGGATCGTATGGCCCCTTAGTGGTCTATTAGGATGAATTGCCCACCAGTGTAGCACTATATTTGAATTTCTGAACTCTCTTTTACAGTTTTATTTAACGGTTACAGTTTCACATGAAATGATGTTTTTGCTGACATATATGTATCAAATGCTCGTTTGGATTTCTGCCCAATCATGCTAAACTATACTATTTTCAAACTCGTTTGCTTGGAAATTGAGTTACTCTAGTGAGCTGTTGATGCTCACCCTACATTACTTTCCTTCTTTCAGATGTGAGAAAGTTGGGAGATGTGTACATAATAACCTACCAAGGTTTCTGTATGTCTTAGGAAGATGTATCCAAAGTTTGTAATAGAATAAATGAAAACCTAATGAGTAACGTATACTTAATTGGATATTAGTTTGTAATAGTCTGAAATGTGTTAGGTTAAAAGTGTTGTATATGTTTATACAATAATCTGTGGTTTGTATATTGTGGGTTATTATGCTATGCTACTTGACGACTCGGTATTATAATGTTCCGTGTATTAAAGTAACACCTGTCACATGCCGTGCCGATTCAGGGTGTGACAAAGTTGGTATCAGAGCATGGTCACAGTCTTATATGGGTCACTATTACATTTATGTGAATATTAGTTGTTAATTAATGTGTGGTTTTATAGGAAACATGTCAATTTTGGACGATCTCCACATAGATATGCAGGAATGGGGTTATGGTTCCATGGTGGAAACGTACGAGGAAATGGTCAACAGAGAAAGTGCTTCAAGAAAATATTCTGGAAGTCGCTGGGACTTGGCTTTTCTTTCCTCCGAGAGAGCAAAAGCTTTTTGTGCACAACCGAATGACCGGTATGTTAAGGACTGCAAAGAGAGCAGTAAGATAAGTTAGGAATGAGAACTGTTATCGGGTGCTGTTAGAGGAAATGGCTGTGCAACGGCCAGGGCGTTGGCCTCCCATCCGGATTGGGGGAAACGGAAAATAAAGTACTGAGGGAAATGAGACATTCTTGGTAAATTCATGGAAAGTGGGTGAGCTGAACGCACCGGGTAACGATAGGTAAAATCCATTGCATGTCTCGGATATTGGGGAAGATGATTAACTGCGGGGATGTGAAATCAGGAACTAAATTATGTACATAGTGTGTAGGGTGTAAGTAAACTAACAGGGTATGAGGTAGCAGTATAAGAAAAAGAAGAACATTGCTTGTATTACTTGGATGTCAGATTATTTTGGGTGTGTGTGAATCTGACTTTATATGTCACCCTGTTATCTTTTGACTATGAATATGAAATAGTAATAAGTTGTTTTACTAAATGTTTAGATGTGAAATTGGTGGTTATGTTTAAAGTATTTGATGGGTTGCTTATATTGAATGATTATTGATGTTTACATTGATGGTTGGCAGTTTCAATTCTAGTTATGGCACATTGGGATGAATTGTTTATGCTTCAGGATATATTGGGGCACCATGAAATAAAAAGGAGACGTCAGATCCGAATCTATGTAGAGGCACTACATTTAGCTATAGAAGAGACGCGTGACGTGGCTCATAATTGGAGGGAACTTGGACCTGAGCAACAACAAGCTCTTGTGCAAAATAGGATGAATGCACAGCTTGAAGTGGTTCAGAGGGCTAGAAAACTAGAAAGAAATGGAAGGATACCACAGGTTCCAAATAATCAAAATGGATGGTTGGAGGCAGAACCGGAGGTACCGGTATGGGAGCTGGAAGTAGATTCTGATACTTCTATTATCACTGAAGTGGAAGATTAGGAGGGGGTGAAGTTTAGTTCGACTTATATATATGTGGATAGAATGGAATGTGATAGTACTCTAGACTATGAATAAATGTGTATTAAAGTATGTGCATGTATGTGATTATATGTGACTGAATGATAAATAATGGCTAGTAAATATAATAAGTGATTAAGTTGTAAATGGGAATTTTAAGCTTAAGTAAATTATGTTTGGAGTATATCTTATGGTTAGTTGCGAGTTGGAAAATTTAAAATGATTTTTCTTCAAGTAAAAAAACTAACCACTTATGTTTGGTGATTTGGTTAGGAAATGGTGAACACACGGGGAGGAAATGGAAAACAGGTGGATACATCCACTAAGGATGATTACCCAGAGCGACAAAATGAGAATATTGCTGAACCGGGGCATGGAGGATTACAACAATTATATCAATGTCTGGCTACACTTACTACGTTAATCCAGACTCAGCTACCGGGATTAACTGGAAACCCGACAAATACACCTGCACAACCAAAACAGGTGCAAGGAGTGAGGACTGTAGAGATTCCTCCATTACCTAATATAATCAGAGGGAATGAAAGGGAGCGAGAAGGAAATGATTAGGAAGAACTTGAGAATAGGTCAATGATGATTCTGAAAGAATTTCTCAAGCAACGTCCACCATCATTCTAAGGAACTACTAAACCTTTAGAAGCTGAGAAGTGGTTACGACAAGTTAAAAAGGTGATGGATGCTATGGATATTGCACAACGATATAGAGTGGGATTAGCTACGTATTTGTTTGAAGGAGAAGCTGATCATTGGTGGGATCTTATTAAAGGAAGAGAACCAGTAGAAGGTATGGTGTGGGAAAGATTTGAGATGATTTTTAATGGTAAGTATTTCACCGAAAGTGTTAGGGATGCTTTATTGTTGGATTTCTTAAATTTGCAATAAGGTGGGATGAGTATAGCTCAATATGAGGCACGATTCGAAGAATTAACACACCATGCTGGTGAGTACGTAGCTAATGATGTTAAGAAGACAAAACGTTTTGCTCTTGGGTTGAACAGTACGATCAGGGAGAGAATTTCACCTTTGAGGATAAGGAATTTTAGTGAGATGATCGAAGTGGCATATATAATAGAGAAATAGATGAAATTAAGGGATTTTCGAGGTGAACAAGTTCAGAGGAGGAATAACCAGCCATATGGAAATAATGGAGGATCAAGGAATCATCCATATGTGCGACCTAGGAATAGCAACGGAAAGAGCAGAGTGAACAATGGACCAAGGGGTGGTAATAATGCAAAGGATTGGCATACTTGTTTCCATTGCGGAAAGATAGGACATATGAGGAATAGATGTCCACAGTTACCACCGGAAGAGAAAAAGAATTATCCGAGGTATCAGCAGGGTGAGGGATCAAAACCACCTGCTATGTAAGGACAGAAGACACCACAAAATCAATCTGGTGGGGAACAAGGAAATCTAAGATATGGACAAGTGTATCAGATGACTGCAAAACCAATTGACTAATGGGTCAAGGCAAGTGTTTCTTACTTTGGAAGTTTGAATATAGATACATTGATATGTTTTGTGAGTCCATGAGTATAGCTAAGTAAATTTCGAGGACAAAATTTCTTTTAAGGTGGGTAGATTGTAATAACCCGAGTTTCGGTAATTAGAAATCGTTGAGTGTGTGCGGTTAGGAGATCTGCTAGGTATAGAAATGTGATTGGTGAAAAGAAATGAGTCGGGAAGCACAAATGAACAAAATAAAATTAGTGCGTATCGCTAAATTGGGAATGCGGGAGTTGCATTTGCGGATCAGATTGAAGATCAATTCGATGTTTGAAACTTTAACAGATAATTTTATAGTGCTTGATTTAATCTATATGTAAAAAAAAAATTAAAAAAAAATTATTACTTTTAATTAATTTTCAGAATTAGACAAAATAGGGAATTTACCAAACTGCCATTGAAGTTTCAAGACTTTTCTACACAAGCAAGGTGGCTGATGGAGGCTTGTTAGCTTGCATGGAGGACACCCAGCTACTTGGGGAAACCTGAGTAAGCTGCTTGGGGGGGGGGGGATAAAATGGAGAATGATTCGGTGGGAAGAGAGAGAGAGGAGAAAGAGAAGTTAGAGAGAGAAAGTATAGACTTTGAATTTTCGGATTTCTTGCAGAGACTAATTTGAGCACTAAGAGGTATACTCACAACCTAATATAGATGTTAGGAACTCAATTATGTATTTAGATTTTGATTTGGTTTGGTATTAATTCATGCATTTGTGTTTTAAAGTTTAATGGGTTTTTGGATTTTGAAACGGGTTTGAGATTTGAGCATGATTTGGGTAAATTTTTTGGTATGGCTGAGTTTGGGGGGTCTTGAGGAGTTGTTTAGTGGTGGTGTGGTGGTTTGCCGCGGTGTGTGGTGGTGTAATGGTGGTGTGAGGGTTTGAAGAGGTGAAAATATGATTTTGATAAAAACTTGTTTAAGCTTCGAAAAGGGCTTGGATCTAGCTAATTTGGGGTCATGGAATCCATTTCTGGCCTCAGAATTGGATTTAGAGGTCGTTTTGGGGGTGAAATGGCCAATTGCAGGTCTGCCCTTGTGTTTAAAAAATGGTTTTGGCTAACTTTGACCAATAATTTGATGATGTTAGAATTCCATTCAAAGGTTGGGTCTAAAAGGGATTGATACTAGGTTATCCAAGGAGTATGTGGATGTTAAAATCAAAGGATATGGTGTACTGTAGTAGGAGAAACAGGTGGTCAAAGTAGGGTGGTTGAGCAGAAACTTCTACACTTAGGGCAAAAGTCAAATAAACTAAAGTTGAAGATGAAGTGGGGTGGGGGATACCAGTGGACTCCAATGGAAATTTTGGCCTCGTCCAAACTCTGATTGACATCTGGTTTACTCCAAAAGTTCCGTAACGTCCATGCGGAGGTCCCAATAAAATTTCAAGTCGATCCGACGGCCGGATCAAAATGAGGAGTAAAATGACTGTTTTGCCCTCCGGGGGTCAATTTGACCTAGTTTTGAGTGATTTTGAGAAAATAAATTTTATATTCAATTTTATGTAGGTTAATTGAGTATGTGTATTAAATTTTATTGAAAAATAACACTGTTTAATTTTTGGTTATTTTAGATCAAAATACTGAACGGGTAGGGTTTCTCAATTCCGGAATAGGCGATACTTTTCCAACTTGTTTCTAAATTATTCCATAATTTATTTATGATGTTTTAGCATGTTTTGAAATATATGTTTGGGTGTTTTGAATATTGACTTGGATCCGGACCCGGATGTAGGGTTTCTGAGTGCGGTTTGCACTAATGTATTGGAAATGATAGTATTGCTTGAATTGCTCGTATTGAATGAAACTCTGGGATCCTTTTTATGGAAATATAAGTGCACACGGGTCGAGTGGCAAAAGGGTTTACATTCCAATTTGAGGCCGTAAAGGGTACTCATTGAGTTTGTAAATGCCTAGGTGGCCCTGTTGGTCTTCGGGCTTGGGTACTGAACGTTGACTAGGGAGCGTATCTTCCTCGGGGTGAAAGTCCCCCAAAAGGTTGGATCGTATATTCGTATGGACCCTTAGTGGTCTATTAGGATGAATTGCCCACCAGTGTAGCACTATATTTGAATTTCTGAACTCTCTTTTACAGTTTTATTTATCGGTTACAGTTTCACATGAAATGATGTTTTTGCTGACATATATGTATCAAATGCTCATTTGGATTTCTGCCCAATCATGTTAAACTATACTATTTTCAAACTCGTTTGCTTGGAAATTGAGTTACTCTACTGAGCTGTTGATGCTCACCCTACATTACTTTCCTCCTTTTAGATGTGAGAAAGCTGGGAGATGTGTACATAATAACCTACCAAGGTTTCTGTATGTCTTAGGAAGATGTATCCAAAGTTTGTAATAGAATAAATGAAAACCTAATGAGTAACGTATACTTAATTGGATATTAGTTTGTAATAGTCTGAAATGTGTTAGGTTAAAAGTGTTGTATATGTTTATACAATAATTTGTGGTTTGTATATTGTGGGTTATTATGCTATGCTACTTGACGACTCGGTATTATAATGTTCTGTCGATTAACGGAACACCTGTTACATGCCGTGCCGATTCGGGGTGTGACAATTATACCCATATCCTCTCTAATCCACCATCATGTTTGCTTTATAAGTTAGCCTACAACCCATTCCAAATAAAAAAATACAGTTTCACATCTATTTTTTTTTAACAACTCATTCAAATATGGTGCAAATATTTTTAAATATATTGTAACCATATAAAATACACCTCGTCAACCATTCAAGTAAAGAACATAAAATGTTTAAAAAATTAACCAAGGAGATCTCCTGAACTATGGGTGGGCATATCTGTAAATTACATTACATATCCTATCTGGCAAAGAAATATCCCAGCCCCCCTTGGGTTTCCTTTAATCCATGTAGGTAAGTTAAAGTTGACTTTTTAAACCGGGCCGGGATAAAATCCGAATGGGATTTGCTATGTATTTTTTACTTACCAAATGTGGAATATATGGACCCCACCTACTTTTTTATATTATCCTACCATAATTATTCACCTTGAACCCGCAAATCGAAAATTACCCTAATTTTTTACACTAAATAATGTTACACAGTCATAACAACCATCTAAATATTTAGTGAGAATTAATAAGATCCCCTAATTCTATCGTCCAAGTTGATTTGATGCGAAAGGTTCATTAAATTTTTTAATGAATGTTGCAATGAGACGTTGATTTGGTGCAAAGAATTCAAAAAAATTTTTTATATAAAATTTAATAAAAGTAATATTGATAAAAGTTATCCTTGGAACTCTTGTTGGAAAACAAATGTTGCAGCTTCTTTTATTGGAAGGAGTCAGAATAACAGAGTTATCCACTGTAAACCTTTTGTTGGTTGGAGAATTCCCTTCAATATTTTTTGTTCTTAATTTTTTGTTTGTATAGATCATCCACTGAGGGAGGGTTTTATTTTTTATAAAGGGAGTTAAATGACATGTTGACACGCGTGTTTAATGCCAATATCTCAAAGAGATGAATAGGATAGACGGTTGGATGAGAGAACTTGAGCTATCTATTAAATGATGCGACCAATATTTGGGCAAAAGATTTCTTGGGTAGCTGGACTTAATGAAGATTCTCACACTAGCTAGTGTCCGTTTTAGACCATGTGTAGGTATAGTATAGGTGAGTAATGAAGGTTTTTACTTCAGAGGTACATGGGTAGGCTGAGTTGCCCTAAGGGCTTCCCATGATTGTCTTTGTATAGGAGTTAACGCCATATGCAACGATTGTGCTTACCTGCAACCACTTCAGCTACATTCGTATGGAGGGTCATGCATTGCGTGTGCTTGATCCCAAAAGGTACAACTAAGCGTAGGCGGTCAAGAAGTAATAATACTCGGTAAGACCGAAGTTGATCCATAGGGAACTTGAATTTAGACTTATGAAGGTAAAAAGAAAAAAATTGAGTAAAAAATATTGGTTGTTAGGAATTGGCATCTAATTGAAAAGGAATTTAATAAATAAAAAGAATACTTCCTAGCATCGGGATTACGGAATAATCCTATGTATGAATATTATATTTATGGAATCATTTATTATCTCAGTTGATGTCCAACGTTAGTGTAATCAATCGGAGGATTTTACTTTGAAGAATAAAAGTCGATTGAATTGAAAGTAATCAATAAAGAACCAGGTATGTAGACTCGCCGGGAATTAAAAAATTACTCATGACAAGGAATCAACCTAGTGAATAATTTCATAAGTATACAGGGTACAATCTTTTGCTAAAATTCATTCATTCATTCTATATATTGAAAAAAGATATCATCTTGGAAGAACAATCAAATAATAATTGCATTAAACAAAATATTCAATACATAATCATGCAACCATACCCTAACTAGGAAGTACAAGAAGATTACTCACAAGCCATGAGTAAGATCACAGAAAAGAAAGATAGAAAAATAACTCTAAGGGTTGAATCACTGGTTTCCTCTATGGCTCAACACATATATCTCTCTTCTTCCGTCTATATTAATGAAAAAAAATGTCTAAATACACTAAAGAAATCCCTCTAAGTCAGACTTTGAACAACACCTCTATAACAATGCACTCTCGGATAGAAGAGCTGCGTCCGGACGTAAGCCTCCCAAAAATGGGCCGTGAACCTGGGATCTCGGTCATATACTATAGATACGGGTACCCCATGTAATCGTACTATCTCCTGTATATACAATTTGTAGAATTCATCTAGTGTGAAAGTCATCCGCACTGCCATGAAGTGTGCCGACTTTGTAAGTCGGTCCACTATTACCCACATTGCGTCATGCCCCCGTGATGTCCGTGGCAAGTGGGTCACAAAATCTATCGTGACGTGCTATCACTTCCACTCAGCCACCTCCAAAGGCTAGAGCAATCCTGCTGGTCTCTGGTACTCAACCTTGACCTGCTGACACGTGAGACATCTACTAATAAAGTCTTCGACGTGTTTCTTCATCCCGCTCCAATAATACTTGCGACGAAGATCGTGGTACATCTTCGTGTCACCTGGATGCACAACAAAATAGGAGTAATGAAACACCCTAAGGATCTCCTATCTCAGATCCTTAGACTGGGGAACTACAACCCTTCTCTTGAATCGAAGACTATCATCCGCGTGAATGGCCTATCCCTCGTCACCAGTACCCAATTGTACCCGGTCCTTAATGGACAATATCTCAGTGTCTTGTTCCTGGGACTCGTTCAACCTGACCAGTAGGGAAGGTGTAGCCACCAAAATCCCCAAAGTGCACTGAGTCTGACCCTTGTAGTGTAGCCCGAATGCCCCACAGTCTCGAGCATCTACCACTCCCAGGAAGCTTTACTAGCTAAGACTCCCCGTGACTTCCGGTTAAGTGCATCAGCCACCACATTTGCCTTACCAGGATGGTAATGCAAAGTAAAGTCATAATCTTCCAGGTACTCCATCCACCTGTGTTGCCTTATGTTGAGGTCCCGCTGCGTAAAGATGTACTTCAGACTTTTATGGTCCGACAACACCTAAAACTGCTCTCCATATAGATAGTGGTGCCATGCCTTCAAGGAAAAGACAACGACCGCTAACTCCTTGTCATGCATGGGGTAGTTCTACCCATGACTCTTCAACTACCGAGAAACTTAAGCAACCACCCTCATGGACTGCATAAAAACACACCTAAGTCCATCCTTAGAGGCATCGCAATATACTATGTACCTCTGTCCCCTCTCCGAAACTATTAGAATAGGAGCTGAAGTAAGCCGCCTCTTCAACTCCTGGAATACCTTCTCACACGATTCATACACTGAAATTTGACCTCCTTCCGGGTCAATCTAGTCATAGGTGCAGCTAGTCGAGAGAAGTCCTTAATGAACCTCCTGTAATACCCCCCAATCCCAAGAAGCTACGTATCTCAAAGACTGACTTCGGCCTCTCCCAACTCATGATTGCCTCAACCTTCTCCGGGTCCACGGAAACACCCGAAGTCGACACCACGTGTCCCAAAAATTTTACCTCCGTGAGTCAAAATTCACATTTGCTGAACTTGGCGTACAACTGATGGTCTCTCAAAGTCAGGAGAACAATCGTCAAGTGACCCTCATGTTCCTCCTCAGATTTGGAGTAGATCAAGATGTCATCAACAAAGACCACGACAAATTGATCTAGGTAGGGTTGGAACACCCTATGCATGAGATCCATGAATGCCATTGGGGCATTCGTCAATCCAAAAGGCATAACTGTGAACTCTAAATACCCATACCGCGTCCTAAACGCCATCTTAGGGATATCTGCCTCCCTGATCCTCAATTGATGGTAACTGGTGCGCAGATCTATGTTGGAGTAGACCTGTGCTCCTCTCAGTTGATCAAACAAGTCATCAATTTGCGGTAAATGGTACCTATTCTTGATGGTAACCCGGTTCAACTGTCGATAGTCTATACATAGCTGAAGGGTCTTATCCTTCTTCTTGGCAAACAATACTGGAGCGCCCCAAGGTGAGGTACTCGGTCTAATAAAACCCTTGTCCAAAAATTCTTGCAACTGGAGCTTGAGTTCTTGCAACTCTACAGGTGCCATTCTATGCGGAGTCATAGAAATAGGGGACGTACCGGGTTGTAGCTCAATGGTGAAGTCTATTTCCCGATGTGGAGGCAATCTCGGTAACTCGTCCGAAAAAATATCTGTATATTCACAAACCAGACGAGGTGGACCCAACTCTTGTCTCACCTTGTCCTCAATTGTAAGGCTCGCAAGCCAGCTCATCAATTGCCCGTGCCAACGAGAATCATACAATACTTGGGGTAAAACATCGTGTTTCTCCCCCTGAAACTTGAAACAAACATCTTCTGGTGTACAAGTAGTGACCCTCTTTCGATCACAATCAATGACGACTCGGTGTGCCGCTAACCAATCCATACCGAAGATGACATCAAACTCTGACATGTCCATGACCCTGAGGTCCACCGTGAGTAGAATCCCCAAGACCTCTAGCTCACAACCTCGACATATCTTATCAATACATACCCTAGCTCATAGGGGAGAACTCACATGCAATGACTTTTCCAAGGTCTCAACCTCTAAGCCCAAATCCCTTACACATGATGCATAAATAAATGAATGCGATGCACCAGAGTCAAATAATACCCTTGCCCATAAGCGAGAGAGTAGGAATGTATCCTGAATAATTGACTGATCCACTGGTTTAGTTTAAGTAGTGATGGCGTAGACTCGCCCCTGGTCCCCTGAAGTCCCTGCCTGTAAGACCTGTCCTCAGCCTCGCCCCATGCCCTGGCCTATCTGGCCTGATTGTGGAGTCCTCGCTCGTGACGTGGTAGGGGCCTGTGCAGCACCCTAGAACTGAAACTGGTTTCCCTGGCCCATGGTAGGGTATGGAGGAATGAACTAAGTCTGTGGGTGCCCCACCGATGATTGGGACTGAGATGCCCCATAACTCTGGGATCCTTGCCTATGAGGACAATCCCTCTTTATATGGCCCGACTGGTGGCATATGAAACACGTCATCTAGCTTGCCTGGTAGGAAGTCCTGAAGTTTCTCCCGCCTTGGGAGGATTGACCTTGACCTTGACCTTGATAACCACGACCCTGTCCTTGAAACCCTTGTGGGGTAGAAGTCTTCTGCTTCTTTCCTAAACTAAAAGAAGAGGATTGACCCTCATTCTTATTGTCCTTAGCACCCACCTCCCGGATGCCCCATTGTGTCTTCCACGTCTCTGTTAATGGCCATAGCTGTCTCGACCATTGAGTCCAAATCTTATAGGCGGTGGCCCACAATCTTTCCCTAGATGGACCATTTCAAACCATCCTCAAACCTCCTCACTTTGACCAAGTCTGTGGCCACATAATCATTGGCAAAACAGACTAACTCGGTGAACTTAGCCACGTACGATTGTCGATCAGCCGATGGGAAGCACTTGCCCATGAAGAGCTCTCGGAATTCTCCCCATATCATTGCCTATAGGTTCTCCGAGGCCTTTGCCCAATCCCACCATAGGTGGGCCTCTCCCTCAAGCTGGAACGCAGCTAGTCTTATCTTAGTGGCATCGAATGTGATCTCCATAGCCTCTAAGATCTTATCAACTTGCTGTAACCAATGGTCGGCCACCATTGGATCCGCCCCTCCCATAAAAGTTGGTGGCTTGTGTGCCTTAAACTTTTGGAGGTTACTCGAGCCTCCTTGGCCCACATTGGCACTTGTTTGTAAAAAGGTGACAGCCATCGTGCCCATAGCCTCCATGAATGCTTGTTGATCAAAGGCCGGTGGCAGTTCGTTGTTGTTCCGCCCACCTCCTCGACCGTTCCGATGTCATCTCCCTCTATTTTCCATCTACACACATGCCAAATTGCAATAGCACTAACTTAGTTTCCCAAGGTAGGGATCAAAGTTGAAACACTGAGATTTCTCTCCTTGTCTCACTAGTAGACATCTACACCATGAACCGTACCAATCCTTCTTTAACCGAACCCCAAGGTTATGTTCTCTAACCCTAGTATCTTCTTTCCATATCCATTCAATCATGTATTTTATTCACATAACACATAACACATAACATGTAGCATTTAGAACACATAACATGAAATGTACAATGGATGCAATGGCCTAGACCCATGCCCCACAAGCCCTAGGTAAATCGAGAACCTAGGCTGTGATACCAAGCTGTGATGGTTATCAGAGCCTAAGATACACTATGGACTCTAAACCTCTTTCATTCTCACAATGGAAGATGACATATTCATTTCACACAAGACACATATAAGCCCTATGGCCTATGCTCTGATACCAAACTGTGATGCCCCTAAAACCGGGGGTCATTTGTCGACCCATTGATCACCCATCAAACCCGCAGAAGTACCGTGAATGTCGCATAACCCGACACCACGTCATTACATCTCCTTCACCGGGATCATAACCAACACTGAGTTTGGGCAGAGTTTCCCTTGTACCGGGCACTCCCAAATGCATAACTTGTATATATTTCATTCACTTGACCATTCCAAGGTCCAATATACATCAATTTGTCCTTAATATTACTCCATTTACATCCTTTAAATAAAAGGACTCAAGACTCGAAGGCTTGACAAAATTATTTTAAATTTCTGAAAATTTAAGAGGACCTATCGGTAGATAATCAACGTTTTACCGATAAAAGAGCTCTCTGGAATTTGTCTACCGATAGATAATCAACGTTCTACCGGTAGAATAGCTTTCTGGAATTTTTCTACCAGTAGATAATCAATATTCTACCGGTAGAAGAGCCCAGTTTGCCCCCAATTCAACCTTTTTTCAATTCCAACTCATCCAATCTCATACAACATCCACCCAAACTCATATAACATCAAATTTTACACAAAATATAGTTCATATGAGTTTGTTTTACAATCCTTTATACAATATTACATGTCCAAAAACTAATTACACACTTGTTTTACAAAAATGTAATTTAAAGCCATAACTCGACTTTCTTCATCAATGAAGGCCCAAGTGAGAGCCATCCATTGACGCTTGTCCCACACCTGAAATGTTGTCTCCATAAAGGGTGAGCCATGCTCAATAGGGTATCTCCTAAAGAGGCTACTCCCCAACCTAGATGCATATGAAATGTTCACATGGAATTCAACAATCAAACAAGCATTCATCAAAGAACATACAACTTCAAGATTGAATGTCACAATGCTATGCCATGTTATGAGGTGAGACTCACACATGCAACGTAACCCGAGCCTTCACCGGCTCCCATAACACATGCAATGCCATGCGTATGTACTCGGACATTCCAAGCCCCTGGCATTGATGTTGTACATCCAATGATTATTTATTAAAATGAACCATGTGTCTTTCTTGGGTAGGTGATTTCATGGACTTGCACCAATGGTTCACCACACCGACCCGGATTTTGGTATCCCACCTCCGGTTCCACATACACTAATGCATTTTTTTGGACTGTCACCGTCGAAAGTGTATAAACTAGTAACCGGGTCTTGCACCGAGGGAGAGTCTTGCCCTTCTTGCTATACCCGACACAAGTTTTCCATGCAACCTGTTCAACTCAGTCGGACCTAGGTCCAACCTTCCCGAGTCCACGGCTCAACCACAAAGAATGGTGTTTGATCCAAAAACATGCACACACCCACACCCATGTCACATGCCCACGAATGTGATGCTTCCCGTGCATATGCAATGTAATGTACAATTGCATTTCATATCATTATACAACCAAGATTTCAATTGTAATTACAACATCATGTTTAATATGTCATGAGCTCAATATGAACAATTCTAATTCCTTGATGTAGCTTATATCATAAAGCATATAATTACATTCCAACATCATCACCTTCCCAATTTTCAATTATATCAAAGGCATATAATTACAATCCATGTTTTCTTATGATCAGACTATGGAAACTTGGTGGAAGAGGATTTGGTGCAAGCTGTAATGCATCTTGATAGCTCGGTATGGGCTCCAAATGCCGTGGTCATGTTACAACATTTTCAATGAAACAAACATGCTACGATAACATAGACATTTTATCAAACACCCAAAAGGCACACAATCATGTAACACACAATCACGCCCAATTTATCACATTTCTCATGAATTTACCAAACAAGCAAATTCCACAAATCCAATTCATGCAAAATTGGTTTAGCACATTTCTATACTCATTTCCTATACTCTGGTTACACTAAGAGTACATCAAACATGAGAATTCATCTCTAATCAAACTACCCATTTCATGCGCAACCCTAGGTTGGAAATAAACCTAGTTAGGAGAAGAACCCTACCTCTTGAAGCGTAATACACGTGGTAGGAACTCCAAGAAACCCAAATCAAGCTTCAACTCTTGATTTCTAAAAATCCCGTCTTTGAGACTTCGGTGAAATCCTCAATTTTTGGTACGTAGACATAGCTCTCGTCGTGTAGATCAAATTTAATTCTTGGCCCGAAGCATTTCGACGAATGGTTGGCCCTAGATCGTAGAGAGAAGCTTGAAGAACTCTTGATTTTCTCTGTCTTCTCTTCCCTTCTCTTTTCCGGAAAACCTAGCAGCCAGAATGGGGGAAAATATGATTTTCCCCCTTTTTATACACCTAGGATACTTGGCTCACAACCCACCACACATCTTGTCTTTTACTGATCCGATTTCGTCCCGAATCAATTTAATCTTGTCCCGTTTTGAGTTCAACATATTTTATTTGAACTAACTTTAAATTATTTGTCGTAATTTCGCAATTAAAACCTGATCGCTTTTATTTTAGTCACGTGACACCTGATCACATCATAAAACGCAAAAAATCCGACTGTCTCAGAATTCAACGAAAATTGACTGGGTAACTAAATTTTGGGAGACGAATCCAACGGTGAGGTCTCTTTCGCCATTCAACGGGTAACTAGATTACCGTTTTTCCCTTTTCATAAAAATTCAAATTTTCTCGAATTTTACATCTTTACTCGCGTCCGGACGGAGTAGTTGTATGCAACCGGGGTGCACTTCAATTAATTGTTTGACTTTCTGAAATATCATTTTGATCCCTTTGATTTCCACGCAATCTTCAATTCATCCACTCAACTTATCAAGCATCATAAATCAACTCAATCTCCCTACTTTACCTGATAAATCAATCAAATACAAAAATACCATCAAAAGCATAAAATCAATAGGGTAAACAATAATTAGCTCAAAATAAATATAATTTGTCATAACTATCAAGTAAAGAATTGGTAAATTTCATGAAAAATCACACCTAGTCTCTAGTAGGATCAATTTATAAACAAAACTAATCAAACTAATCTAACAAAACTAATCCACTTTCGTACGACTCACGATCGCATTTAGCATATGCAATAAGCCTTTAAACCCCTTGGTTTCCCCTAGTTGACGAGTTATAGTCTCGTGAAGGTTTCTAGTGAAGATACCTATAAACTTCTATTAATATTCCGATTGCTTTGAACTCATCATATAACTTAACCAATAATCAAATGTCGGATATAAATAAAAATATGTATAAATGCAAACACAGTCAAATCATAGAACCACATATTATGCAACAATATTTACAAATCTCATTTCTATCAAAACTCATGTGCAGTGTGAAAATGACCTGACAAGAGTAAAAAATCAATCAAAAATATACTATCTCTCTACTATCCACTGCTTGCTTCAAATCAATTCTACATTGTTCTCTTAACAATAAGTTCACTCCGATTATGCAAACTGATTCCCTCTAATTTTTCCATATGTGAGAAGAATTATGATAACAAAGACACAAGATAACTCACATATGACTATGACAATGAATGCTATCTCAAAAAAAAAGAAAGAAGGAATTTAGCATAGTTTCATGATTAGAAATCAACTCAAAACATATCAAACAATCATCATCTTCCTTGCTTACACAAGTCATGTATTCCTATCAACTCTTGAGATCAAATAGGTATTTTTCTAGGTTGAAATTAGGCATTGGGTAAAAAAGGTAAAGAAACGAAGGAATATGAATTCAAAGAATTACCCTGAAATTTTTTGCATATCCATACCTCTTGACATAACTCATATTTTCTTTTGTAGCTGCGCAATTGCGTTCCCTAATCTCCAAACACGAACCCTCATTGTGTATATGACTTATATGGATAGGGAAGTGTCACTCTCCCTCGGGTTAGATGCTAGAAATGGGGAAAACATGTATGTGAATGGAAATGTGTGTGTGTGCAAAAGTGCTTCCTAAGCGAAGAAAGACTTGCAATTGTCGTGTTTTACTTGGAATGAGTATTCCAAGGTCGTCTCCTCAGGGAAGGAAGGTTGAATTGTGGTAAAGGTGATTTTGTAAAAATAGAAAAGTGTAAAATCTTGTGAGTTTGTGTTTTGATGAGGGGAGTTTTTGATAGAAAAGAGATGAAAACAAGGTTGGCTAATCCGAAGGGGTCATTCCAATGGGAATGCCAAATCAACTCAAAATATTCTTCCAATGGTGTCTCGGTGCTTGATTGATGAGTAGGAAGTGAGGGACTAATGTGGAGGTGTAGGCTCAAGCATACCCCGTGACAAGTCGACAAATCAAGCTTACTACAAGAGTATTACAACTTACTACAAGTGAAATGGGTAAGAAAATATAAAAATCAAGCTTTCTATCTCTAAAACTGTGTCTTCTTCCTTGAGCTTTTCCTCTCTATATTCCTTCTCTAGCTGAATAAAATGGTGTAAGAAAAATGCATTTTCATCCATCAGCCACCCTATGGTCTGCGAGAGCAAGCTTCCCATCAATGGGAAATGATTTGACACTTGGACAGGCTAGGAGAAGCTTAGCCTGCAACCCACCATCCTCCCTCTTTCTCTCTCTTCTTCTTAAATGCATTTTCTTCCAAAGTCCAACCCTAGGTGTAGGGAGGCATGCTTAGATGTATAACATGTCAGGAATGTGTGGGAGAAGCAGAGGTGGGCCCCACAAGCAAGTAAAGTCTGAGTTGCAGGTTCTGACATTTTTTCAGCAAAACCTACCGGTAGGTCGATGACAAAACCTACCGGTAGGTTTTGTTGTAGTGAGCAAAACCTTCCAGAAGGTTTCCAGTAGGTCCAACTCCAGTGTGCAAAACCTACCGGTAGTTTTATGAGCAAATCTACCGGCAGGTTTTTCCTTGATTTGCTCATTTCTTGATCTTTTCATCTTCCAAGCCACCCATTAAGCCTCCCCATCATCTCCATTGACTTTGAGCACTATGATGGGGGCTTAACTCAAGCCATTTCCAACTCTTTACCTACAATCACGCAGAAACTTCATTAATTGTTTGATGAATTGCATTTCCTCCCATTTTCACCAGAAAAGCAAGTCTAAAAGGGATACAAAAGCATACATGATGTGCAATATTTTGTGCTAATCACACCCCCCAACTTGAGTTTTGCTAGTCCCTAGCAAACTTTATTTTCAAACTGCAAAGTGTAAAACTACAACAATCCATTTACGCACATACATCGCCAAACAATCAAAATGCAAAAATCACAATGCAATTAAAGAAATGAACTTGGGAAAGATAAACGAAACAATTGTGGTACTTTTCATTAATTACTTCCAAAATTTATGTACAAGGATTTAGAATTCAAAAACAAAATGGCCCAAAATCCTAGAAATATTTCTACTAGGCCGATAATTCTAATCCTAACTGTGCAACACTAAAACTAAAACAAACAAAACACAACGACAACCTACTCGTCGTCCTCATCCATTTACTCCTCATCACTCTCACCATCACTCTTCTCCTCCTCGTAACCAGAATCATCTTCGTCGGAACCCTCCACCTCGACAACCGTAGAAGTCATCCAGGCGGAGGTAGAGGGTCCAGCAGACGAAGGTGGAGGTCCACAGGGAATCGGCTCGCCGGGGAAGGTGTGCTGAAAAATCCTGGTCACCATCAAGGTCAGCCCCTACATTGTCCCCTCCAAAGCATCTAAACGCTGTGACACAGTACGGACCGGGGCAGAGGTGGAAGGCTCAGAAGGAGATGGCTCAGAAGGAGATGGCCCAGCAGATGATGGCTCTGATCTCGAGGCTCTAGCTCTCTCACCCCTACTCATCACTTTCCACTTACTACTACTACTTGCTTTCCCAATAGCTCCAAACTCAGGGGGTGTCAGCACATCAGAAACATAGGCCTTGACCTTGTTGGAGTAGCACATCCTGGTGACTAGATTGGCGAATGGGAGATTCGCCTTCGGCTTTCTAGCCTAAGCGAACTCCTTCATAAACTCCCAGATCAATAAGGCTACATCCATAGCCTTCCCAGTCATAAACGCGTGAAGGAGGGTGAGCTTCTCCACATTCGGGTTCTTCTCTACACCCCTGTGGAACAAATTGTAATGCAAGGCTTTATTCATAATCCCATAGGAGTGCTTGAGGCCCTCGAATTGAATTGTCCCCTTGAATTGGGTCAGGTCCTCGTAGCACAACTCCACATACTCGGGGATTGTTTTTACCCCTTGGATGTTGTGTGGATACACCGAGGTAATGGGAGGTGGCCTCTGGTAGTTCATTAATCTAGCAATCAAATCTAGGGTCACGTCAATGACTTTACCCCTCACATTTGTTCGGAGCATAAAACCGTCATTGTAAAACCCGGGTAAATTTGAACTTTTTCTTAAAAAGGGTAAAACGGTAATTTGCCACTATAATGCGTATTTAAAATACTCATGTTTCTAGAGCTCGGATGACACAACGGACTTCGCCGTTAGATTCGTATCGTGAAATCTTGTTACCTTGTCAAATTTTATCGAATTCCTAGATAGCCAAATTTTGCACGTATTTCGAGGCGACTGGGTGGCGGCTGAACTCACAAAGGTCCCCACAAATAAATTTTATAAAATTTTCTTATAATTGAATTAAAGTTCAAATACAATTAATCGTTTCGGGGCAGAAATGGACCCGGGAAAGAGGGGGGCGTGTGGCGCGACGTGGACCTTGCATTTTGAGGCTATAAATATAGACAAATATCAGAATTTTGGGGAAATATCCCCATTCATCAGCCGACCAAAGAGAGGAGAGAAAGAGAGAAAAGAAAAATTGGACTTCAAGCCTTCTTTCGAAGATTTTCAAAGCTTCGTCTATTGAATCAACTCGGACCCAGAGTTAAAGTCGATCACTTCGACGAGGGCTATGCAACCACACCAAGAACGAGGGATTTCACCGAAGATCCAAATAGGAGATTTTGGGAAATCCAAGGTTTGAGGGTGGGGTTGGTGTTTTTGAAGGTTCTACCCTTCGTTCTACGCTCCAAGAAGTAGGGTTCCCTCATACTTTGGTTTATTTCCATCCTATGATGTCCATAGGAAATGTGGGGCTGTTATATGGACTATTTTGGGGCTGTTATATGGGATTTTGGGGCTGTTATATGAGCTGTTTTGGGGCTGTTATATGGACTATTTTGGGGCTGTTTTATGGGCTGTTATATGGACTGTTTTGGGGCTGTTATATGGACTGTTTTGGGGCTGTTTTATAGGCTGTTATATGGGCTATTTGGGGGCTGTTATATGGACTGTTTTGGGGCTGTTATGTGGGCTGTTTTTGGGCTGTTATGTGGGCTGTTTTTGGGCTGTTATGTGGGCTGTTATGTGCTATATTATGCCTTGTGAAAGAGATGAATTATGGCAAGTATATGCATTAGATATCAAGTGCCATGACATATGTTGAGATATGTGGTTGAAATGGTTTCATATGGCATTCATAGCATGTTGGACATAATTGTTGTTTGCAATGATTCATTACATTGCATATGTACGGAGACATCACATATATTGGGTGTGAGTGCATTGTGATATCAAACACCACACTTGGTGATTGATAAGTGGACTCGGAAAGGTTGGGTCGAAGACCCCTTTGAGTTGCATGGTTGCATGAGAAAGAAACCTGTGTCGGGTATAGAAAGAAGGGCTAGATTCTCCCTCGGGTGCAAGACCTGACTACTTGGTTCACACACTCCGACGGTGCAAGTCCTAAAAGTGTAAAAAGGCGTATGGAGCCGGCGGTGTGATTCCAAAATTCATTGCCCAACAAAAACACCAGATTTTGTTTTATAAAAATACTCATTCAATGGGTAACATCCAACAATGATTTGGTTTTATAAATACATAACTTTTATTTCAAACAATCATTGGATGTATTTTCGTCAATTGACGGATTCATTGCACATGTGCATTGCATTGTGTTGTGGGAGTCGGTGAGGACTCGGGTTAAAGTTGCATGAGTGAGTTTCATCTCAATTCATAGCATGACATGGAAATTCCTATTATGGGATTGCACTTTCTTGATTGAAAAGTATATTGCTCGTAAATTGGTGCATGTGTGCACATTCATATGCATATAGGGTGGGGAGTAGCCTCTGTAGGAGATACTCTATTGAGCGTTGCTCACCCTATACGAGAAAACATTTCAGGTGCAGGATACACACTGTTGGACGGCTCTCATTTGGAGCCTCAAGGGTGAAGAGAGGCCGAATTGTGGCCTTTAACCTTGGCTTTTGTAAAACTTTTGTTAAAACTATATTTTGGGCATGTAATATATGTAAAAGAATTGTAATCGAACTTATATGGACTACTGATTAACCTTAATAAGTATGTAAATTAAAAAATTAAAAAACTCGAATTAGCATAACTAACACACTAAAAATTAGTACTTAGAGTAAATTAGGGTTTGTGCGGGAATGATACTAGTTGTAACATTTTATCTAAAAGTTGCAGGACAAATGCCGAATTAACGCAAGACCAAGGGAGCAATGTCAGAGGAATGCAAAGAGTGAAGGACAAAATGTAATTACCCAACGTGAAGAGTCAGCATGCATGCAAGTGGGATTCTCCAGCAAAGCACCACCGTCCAGACGGTGGGACTACCGTCCGGACGGTCACCCTTGTCAGACTCAAGTTATCTCCTTGCCCACTTGCCTTCCCACGCCTATAAATAGGCTGCTCCTCTTCAGCTTTCAGAAGGCCGAAACTGAGAGAGAAACCAAGAGAGAAACTGAGAGAGGTACGAGAGGAATCTGAAGTTCTGAAGCAACTCCAAAGAGAGAAAAAGAGAGAAAGAAAAGAGAGAAAAGAAAAGAGAAAGCACGCTCCGGTCCGTGTTATACTTCAGTCCTACGTCCTGTACTTTTATATTTTCGTTATATCTTTCCATTCGGATAGTTGAACTGCTGCCACTTTTTCATCTTAATCGATCATAAGAGTGGTTGTATTTCAATCGTTCCCTGCGAAAGATATTTAAATTCCGTACTTTTATTTCCTGTTGTAATGACAACTGCTAGCTCTCCTTGCTTGTCTATAGCAATGGAGCGTGAGTAGTTCCGTATATCCTCCGGTTCGAGGGGAACACATGTATAATATTGATCTGTTTATGGAATTGCTGATGTTTTATTTATACGTTTATTATATATATGAGACGGGCCAGCTAGAATGACCCCGGCGTTCCTACCGGTATGGTTAACCCTCCACCGGAATGCTGAGGAAGTTCCACTGACGCCTGGTATTACTATATATAATAATATTGCCTGCTAGAATAACCCCGGTGATCCTATCGGTATGGCTAGTCCTCCACCGGAACGCTGAGGAAGTTCTACTGTCAATATATATATTACAAGATAACCTATTGAATAATTCAAGTATGCCGTTTGAGTGACTTCACTTTCTGGGTGACATATCTAAATACAGTTAGCCTAAGAAGCGGCTGTATTATGATTAACTACCACCGGTTGACCTGACAAGTCACCGGAAGATAGTCTATACCACCTGCGGATTTTGCTTGGATTAGTCAATTGGAACATCTATGCCCAGTGTAGCCTAAAAAGCAGTTGTGCTATATATTACCACCAGTGTAGCTTGAGAAGCAGCTGTGTTATGGTTTATTATATATACGCGTTTGCAATCATGAGATCAAGTGAATAACTCAAGTATTCCTCATGAATGGCTTGACCTTCTGATTTGCTTGAGTTAATCAGTTGACGTGGATATAACCAGTGTGGCTTGAGAAGCAGCTGTGTTATGGTTAATATACATCAGACCTGCCGGTTAGCTTTCTAGTAAAATGGAAGTTAATTGATGTGAGGTAGCAATTCCATAATACGACCAATATAACGCATGTGGGATCCTTGAACTGAAGGATATCTTTTATATTTCTGTCATTAATCTACCTTACTTGCGCATTTCATTATTTCTGCAATTTAATTCCATCTTTTAATTAAGTTAAGTTACTCGAACAGACTAAGCTCACACCACAAGCTATCAAACATCAAACTACTCCAAACAACCTCTTTATGGTTTTATTGTTTTTATTTTATCTTTAACCTCTAATTACTAAAACTCTCTGTGGGATCGATACTTGGACTTAAAACCGAGAAAACTACAATTTGACCACTTATACTTGGGTGTAATATAATAATATAATTCAGACACACTAAAAAGTGAGAATCAAGTTTTTGGCGCCGTTGCCGGGGAGTTACGGTAATTAAAAAAAAAAAAAAAATGAAAGTAGTTGTTTGTTTATAACTTGTTTCTGTTTGTTTGCTTTTAAATAGTTTATGTCTGTACGGTCATCAGTAGGTTCAGTAAACTAGTCAGCTCAACCCTCATCTTCATCTTCTGCATCCACACAAGAATCGTTTGAATTAAGTATGGCTCGAAACGTACCTAGGGAAGAACCTCCTAGAGAACAAGAAGTCATCCAAAACATCCGACCTTTAAGAGAATATCTACATCCTACGCGAACAAATGTCCTATCCTGTTTCGCTTTTCCAGCAGGCGCTCCAAACATTAATATTAAATCAGGAACTATCCAGTTACTACCCCAATTCCATGGTCTAGAAACTGAAAATCCCTACATTCATATGAAAGAATTTGAAGAAGTCTGTGGAACGTTGCAAGATAACTCTGAAATGGTCAAACTAAAATTATTCTCATTTTCTTTAAAAGATAAAGCAAAACAATGGCTTAACACCTTAAGAGCCAACTCCATCACAAATTGGCAAACTTTACAGACTGAGTTCTTTAAAAAATTCTTTCCTATACATCGTACTAACACGTTAAGACGTCAAATCATGAACTTTTCTGTAAAAGAAAATTAAACTTTTTATCAATGCTGTGAAAGATTCAAAGATCTTCTCCAAGCCTGTCCACATCATGCATTTGAAGATTGGACCTTAGTCGGATTTTTTTATGATGCACTCCCATCTGCAATGCGACAGTTTGTTGAAATGATGGCACAGGGGGAGTTCATGAATAAAAGACCCGAAGAAGCATTCCAATTCTTCGATACTATTTCGGAAAGTTCCCAAATGTGGGACTCGACTTCTTCGAATATTGTGGAAAATAAGCCATCTACATCCGAAAGAGGAAAATATGTTTTAAAAGAAGATGATGATCTAAGAGCTAAAATGGCTAGTTTATCTCGAAAACTAGAAGCCCTAGAAATGAAAAAACTAAAACAAGTATCTGTTATAACAACTACTGAACAAATATGTGAAATTTGTGCGTTGTCAGGACATCCTGCAGCAGAATGTCCAACTATACCTGCATTCAAAGAAGTTCTGATAGAACAATCTAATGCAATTCCAACTTATAACAACAATAATAAGCCCTATATGAATCCCTATTCTGAAACTTACAATCCAGGATGGAGGAATCATCCAAATTTTAGTTGGAGAAACACGCAAACCACAAATCAAACACAAGGACCACCACAGGCACAAAATCAACAACAACAATACCAACCATATCAACCCCCACATAAAAGAACTCTGGAAGACACGATGAACCAATTTATTCAAAATCAGATGAGTTTTAATAACCAAACAACTCAAGTTTTTAACGAATTTAAAACTCAAACTTCCCAGAGTATTGAGGATATCAAGGGTCATTTAGCTAAACTGACTCAATCCCTCAGTATACCAGAAAAAGGAAAATTTCCCTCCCAACCAAAACCTCCACAAAATCAAAATCAAATTAATTCTGTGACTTCTGATCCTTCCCCAAGCCAAGTACAATCAATTACAACGCTGAGAAGTGGGAAAATCATAAATAAAACTAGAAAACCTAAAATTGCAAAGAACATACGTAAATCGATTCCTGTAAATGAACCACTTGAACCAGAACCTTCAAAACAATCAGAACCAGAAAAGGAAAAAGATCAACCATGTCCAATCCCTTTACCTTTCCCCCAAAGAATTCAGAAACTCACATCCGAAAAAGATCAAACTGAGATCTTGGAAATATTTAAACAAGTCAAACTTAACATTCCATTACTAGATGCAATTAAACGAGTTCCAGCATATGCTAAATTTCTAAAAGATCTTTGTACAAGAAAGAGAAGAACTAATGTACCAAAAAAGGCATTTCTAACTGAACAAGTTAACACTATCGTACATCATGAAACTCTTCTTAAATACAAAGACCCTGGTAATCCAACAGTTCCATGTATCATTGGAAATTTCCGAATCAATCGAGTCTTATTAGACCTCGGATCTAGTTGTAATCTAATGCCATATTCCGTCTATACCCAGCTAGGCTTAAGTGAACTAAAACCTTGCAAGGTCATATTACAACTAGCAGACCGATCAATAAAAATTCCAAGAGGAATTGTGGAAGATATTATTATTCAAGTGGATCAATTCTATTTTCCAGCAGATTTTATTGTCATAGACACAGAACCAACTTACGAAACATCTAGATCCATACCTCTAATTTTGGGCCGCCCGTTCCTAGCCACATCAAATGCCGTAATAAATTGTAGGAACAGAATAATGAAATTATCATTTGGAAACATGACCCTAGAATTAAATGTGTTTAACAGCTTAAAACGACCGCTTGCGGAGTTCCCGCTCGTGAAGTGGTAGGAGCCTGTGCAACACCTTGGAACGGATATTGGCTTCCCTGGCCCATAGTGGGGTAGAAAGGAGTGTAGTGAGACTGAGAATATCCCACTGATGGCTGGGACTGAGACGCCCCCTGACCTTGGGATCCCTGCCTCTGAGGACAATCCCGCTTCATATGCCCTGGTTGGTGGCAATGATAGCAAGTCCGTTGGCCTGCCTGAAAAGGAGGCCTCTGATTTCTCCCGCCTCGGGAGAACTGACCTTAACCTTGGCCTTGATAGCCGCGGCCTTGCCCTTGATGCCCCTGCGAAGCAGAAGTTCTCTGCCTCTTCCCCGCACTAGAAGAAGAGGATTGACCCTCCTTCTTCTTGCCTTTACCACCCGCTTCCCGGATGTTCCTTGTATCATCAATCTCTCTCTTAATGGCCATAGCTGTCGTGACCATCGTGTCCAATTCTTGTAGAAGAAGACCCACAATTTTGCCCCGGATGGACTACTTCAAGCCCTCCTCAAACTTACGTACTTTGGCCATGTCTGTGGCCACATAATCGTCGGCAAAACGGGCTAATTCAGTGAACTTAGCCACGTATTCCATCACCGACATCATTCCTTGCCTCAAGTCTAAGATCTCCCGGGCCTTTGCGTGTCGAGCAGCTGCCAGGAAGTACTTACCCATGAAGAGTTCCTTGAACTCTGCCCAAGTCATTGTCCCCAAGTTCTTTGAGGTCTTGATCCAATCCCACCACACTTGGGATTCTCCCTCTAGCTGAAAAGTAGCTAGGGTTATCTTCGTAGCATCGGAGGTGATCTCCATTGCCCCTATGACCTTGTCTATTTGCCGGAACCAATGATCAGCTACCATCGGGTCCGCCCCTCCCATGAAGATCAGAGGCTGATGTGCCTTGAACTTCTGGAGATGACTTGAGCCTCCTTGGCCCCCACCTCCATGAAGGCTTGTTGGTCAAAGGCCGGTTGTGGTTGGTTGTTGTTCCGTCCACCTCGACGTCCCCTTCCTCTAGTTGCCATCTATACACACATGAGATAGCAATAGACCAACAACTCCCAAAGTTAGGGATCAAACACAAACGTTGAGAATTCTCTCATTGTCCCCCTAGTAGAACATTTGTCACATACTAGTAGATATTTAACCCTTAAACTATCCCGTTCATTTTTTTTTTTTCGAACTTCCAAGGTTATGTTTTCTAACCCTAGTGTTCCTCTTTTCTATATTCTATCATGCATATAAATCACATAACACATAGCACATAACATGTGGCCACTAAAACACATAACATGAAATGCACAATGAATGTCATGGTCTAGACCCACGCCCAATTAAGCCCTAGGTAAATCGTATACCTAGGCTCTGATACCAAGCTGTGACGCCCCAAAAATCCAGGGGTCCATTGACTACCCATCAACCCGCGGAATGCCCGTGGATACCGAGTAACTCGATATCACAACGTTATGCCCCATTTACCGGGGTCCATAATTTAACAAAATTGGGCAGAGTTTCCTTTGTACGGGGAGCTCTACCCAAAACATAACCTGTGCATCATAAAATAACAAGACCCATCTGAGGTCCAATATTCAACAATGACCACACCGGGTCCATTTATGAGTAAATATAGACCACACCGGGTCCATCTATCCACACTCATATAAACATGCAAGACTATATTAAAATTAGTCCATAAAAGTCCAATTACAATTCTTTACATACATTACATGCCAAATTTTACAAACAAAAAGGATTAAAAGCCACAAGTCGGCTTTTCTTCAACCATGTGGCCCCGATTGTGAGCCGTCCGCCGGCGCATAACCCGCACCTGAAATGTTTCCCGTATAGGGTGAGCCAACGCCCAGTAGAGTATATCCTACAAACGCTACTCCCCACCTTAAATGCATATGCAATGTGTATATGCAACAATCAACACATTAATCCATTCAAGCATTCCTATCAAGAATATGCATCCGATGATAGGAATTCTATATCATGCCATGAAATGAGATGAGACTCACTTATGCAACTTCAACCCGAGTCCTCACTGATTCTCACAACACCATGCAATGCACTTCTGAAATAAACCGTCATTTGACGAAAAATCCATCCAATGATCATTTGAAATAAAAGTTGTTTCATTATAAAACCAAATCATTGATTGGTGTTAGTCATTGGATGAGTACTTTTATAAACCAAAATCTTGTATCTTGTTGGGCAACGGATTTTGGTATCTCAACCACCGGTTCCGTAAACACCAGCACTTTACTGGAATTTCACCGCCGGGAAGTGCCTGAACCATGTGACCGGGTTTTACACCCGAGGGAGAGTCTAGCCCTACTTGTTATACCCGACACAAGTTTTCTTCCATGCAACCATGCGACTCAAAAGGGATCCTCGATCCACATTTTTCCGAGCCCACAGACCAACCACCAAACAAGGTGTTTGATCAACCATGCATATCACACACACACACACACACACACACACCCATACTCATGCCTAAGCCCATGGATGGGATGCCTCCGTGCAAATGCAATGTAATGTGCCATTGCATATCAATGTCATGTCTCATATGTAATGAATGCCATATGTACAACATATCAACATGTATCATGGACAATTATATCATAGGCATATAATCTCCAAACTTTCATCTCAATGTCAAAACATCAACTAGCATGTATCAACATTTATATTCAACACAATTGACAAGCATGTTATTACATAATCGATGCTAATAACGAACTTAAATCACAAGGCGCATGATAACACATAACAGCCCACAAAAATCAGCCCAAAACAGTCCGTAAAGTGCCCTAAAAATAGTCCACAAAGTGGCCTAAAACAGTCCGCAAAGTGGCCTAAAAACAGTCCGTAAGGTGGCCTATATGCAGTCCGCAAAATGGCTTAAAAATCGTCCACCTTTGGGCACAAAAAATAGTCCATTTTTTCGCCCAAAATCAATCCATTCTTCCATCCAAAAACGGTCACAATTTCAGCCCAAAAATAGGCCTAAAACAGCCCCTTAAACAAGCATAAAACAGCCCCATGATTTCAACCCAAAAGAGGCCATATAACAACCCCTAAAACAGTCTATAAACAACTATATATCAGTCCAAAATACAGCCATGTTTCAGTCAACAAAACAGCCCCTTAAGGTAGGAGTAAAACCCAAGTAAGAAGAACCCTACCTCTTGTAGTGTAGAATGAAGGCTAGAGCTTCAAGAATACCTCCAAAACTTCCAAAACTCTTGATTTCCCCAAAGTCTCCTCTTGGATCTTCGGTGAAATCACTCGTTCTTGGTACGTAGACGTAGCCCTCGTCGCGGTGATCGACTTTAACTCTTGGTTCGAGTTGATCCGAGCGACGGAACATCTTGGATCTTGGATTGAAGCTTGGAGTTCAAAGCTTTTTCTCTTCTCTCTCTTTCCTCTCTATGGCCGGCCAAAGAAGACTTGAATAAGGGTGAGAATATCTGATTTTTCAGATATTTGCCCCTATTTATACCCCCTTAATGTGCGGTCTAAATTGTACCGCATATTTCTGACTTCCGGATCCGTTTTTTCATCCCGAAACGATTCATTATATCTCGTATTAAGTTCAATCAATTTTATTTGAAATTTAACTTAACTTTAAGAATATTTTATAAAATCTATATTTGGGGACCTTTGTGAGGTCATTCGCCACGCAGTCGTCTCGAACGACGTGCAAAAAATCTGACTCTCTCGGAATTCGACGAAATTTGACAGGGTGACTAGATTTTACGATACGAATTCAACGGCGAACTCCGTTTCCTCATCCGAGCTCTAGAACATAAATATTTTAAATACGCATTAGGGTGGCAAATTACCATTTTGCCCTTTTTCAGAAAAAGTTTAAATTTACCCGAATTTTACACCTACCGGTAGGTCGATGACAAAACCTACCGGTAGGTTTTGTTCTAGTGAGCAAACCTTCCGGAAGGTTTCCAGTAGGTCCAAATCCAGTGTGCAAAACCTACCGGTAGTTTTATGAGCAAACCTATCGGTAGGTTTTTCCTTGATTTGCTCCTTTCTTGATCTTTTTATCTTCCAAGCCATCCGTTAAGCCTCCCCATCATCTCCATTGACTTTGAACACTATGATGGGGGCTTAACTCAAGCCATTTCCAACTCTTTACCTACAATCACACAGAAACTTCATTAATTGTTTGATTAATTACATTTCCTCCCATTTTTACCACAAAAGCAAGTATAAAAGGGATACAAAAGCATACATGATGTGCAATATTTTGTGCTAATCAGTAGCACATTTCGATATCATTGCCATATTTTTGATCTTCTTTTATCCTTTTTTCATTGCTTTTTCATTATTTTTCTTTCATCTTCATCTTTTTTCACCAAGCTCATACATATTTTTTTTTCCAGCAAATCTTTGCATTTCAACCACATATCTCCATTTCATATGCAATATAATTACCTATTCTCGGGATAACAAAGGGTCAAAGATAAGATATTATACAATCTAGCTTGGTTATTATGTATGGTTGAACCGTGAAAAATTTTAATCAATTGGCTCAAATATGGCTTTTAAGGATCATAAAATTTCAAGATATAAGGCTAAAGCTTAAAATATCTCAAACATGGCCTAAAATCATATCTAAAGAGTCTCAAATTACACACTTCTTATGCTAACAATCCATATCATCATTGATCAAAACAATTATAATGAAACTATTCAAAGAATCACTGAATAAAATTCTTATCACCGAGTAATTGAAAATGTCACTGCAAAAAAATGAAATGGATCTAAACTTACAAGGGACATTATATATTCTCCGCCATATGTGTCAAGTTTCAAGATAAAGATATTTTTTCATAACTTCTAACTCAAGCAAGGTTATACATGCACCAATATTTAAAGTTTCCATTGGGGATGACATTCATAATATTAAAGTGTAATCTAAAGTTTTATAATATACTAGTGGATAAACGAGTTCATATTTTCATCAAAATAACCTTTACCCAATTATTAGTCTCATCATATGCACATAATTCAAGTAATTGTCAAATTAAAATTAAAAATTTTGCAATGAATCCATAGTATATAAACTGGTCAAAATGGGTTTTTATTGCAGACTATAAAAGAAAAAAAAAACAAACTAACAAAGTCAAGCCATGTCTCAACTAAATACGACTAGGGCTTTGACTATTAACTCGATCCTAACCTGACTCGATAAAGCAAAAGAACTAGTAAAACCACAAAACAAAAATCCTCTTGGTGGTAGAGTCAGCTCCATCACGAGGTCCAAACTGCAGAAGGTGCAAGATCTCGCCATGCTTTAATAGAGTACCCCTCATTTGCCTCTGCTCCTCTAGAATTTGGAGTAGGAGATCTCTATTAGATCGTCCATCTATAGTGCTGATGGGTTGACTCACTCTCTCCTCCAACCTTGTATCATCTAACACTCTGGGGCGCTTCCCGTTAAACTCATCCTCAATCAATCCAATGCCCCGATCCATACAAATGGAAATCACCAAATACCTTAAAGGAAGGGTGACATTCTGAGTGGTGTCCTCTAAAGCTCAAAACATCTCAGATAGTGTGATAGAAGGTAGATAGATATTATATTCAGTCCCGAAAGCGTATAATAACTTAGCACGATCTGGATATATATTCTCATTCTGACCTAATGGAAGCAGGCTAGTCTTAAAAATCATAATTAGAATCTTGTATTTATCTGTCAGTTGTCTCTGATTCAACTTCCCATCTCTATAGAGCAAAATAAAGTCAAAATCTCCATTAAGTTCTCTAGCCACCTCTTGCATGTCATAGACCATGGCCGTTGTGAATTGCGGCCTCGGGTCAATTTCATGTTGGATCATCTGAGATATCATAGAAGAATCAACAACAAAACTAACTCCCTTCACCGTAGTCCTAAAACTCTCAAAATTTACACGTTCTGTATTGAAGTAAAACTCACGAATCAAAGGGGTAGCTCTCATTCCCAACCCTCTAAAATTATCACCCCGTTCATTCTCCTCTCTTATCTCAACAACTCGATCCCCCAAGAATTCATTCCAAAGCAAACTATTCTCCAAATCGATAGGACGAGAGGAAAAATAGTGATGATACCTCTCGTTTTTTTCCAAAGAAGGAAAATGGTTCATATCGAACACTCCTGACTCTATTGGTTGGTCTCTGATGAGCACAAAACATTGCATATTTAATGGCCTCATTTCATGCTTTTTAACTTAAATTTGCATTTAATTACTTAGAGTTAGTTAAAGTTATGAATAATGTGGAAATTTTGATGTTGCAGGTAATTATAGCGTAAATCATGGATTTTAGAGCCTTGCAACTAAGTGTGGATGTGTGGTGAAGAGATGTACACATTAAATGAGGATTGGGAGGCTTGGAAGGTGAAGAAACCAAGAAAAATTGATCTTGGATGAAAACCTTCTAGAAGGTTTGGCCATAAACCTTTCGGAAGGTTTAGTCACTGGTTTTTCCCATTTTTTACATAGTATCTCTATTTTTCCCATTTTTTACCATGATTTACTTCGAATCTGAAAAAGTTCAAAACATAAAAGTTGTAGAGCTGGATGTCCTCTGTATTGTGTCAAAATGTCATCTTAATCCAACAGTGGGATCAAAAGTTATGACAATTTTACTAAGACTGGTCCTGAGCTGTCAACTTTCGGAAGACCTTCTAGAAGGTTTAGCCTACTGGAATAAACCTTCCGGAAGGTTTACTTTGACCTTCCGGAAGGTTTTGCCCAGAATGGCCAGAACGCCTGCAACTCATGCTCCACTTGCCTAGGGGTCCCACTATTGATTCTCCCACTTGTCCCTGACATCCCTTACACACATACATGTCTCCCCACACCTAGGGATGGACTTTGGAGGCCTTTGCATTTATGAGGATGGGAGAGGAAGGGGGAGCCAGAGGAGTTGTAGGCTAGCCTTCTCCTAGCCTGCCAAGCCAATCAACTCACCTCCCATTGATGGGAGGCCTGCACACAGGCTATGGGGAGCCTCATGGACGAAATTTGAAGTCTCTCTTCACCATATATTCAGCAGTCCACAAGCTTTTGAGGGAGTGGCTACCTAAGCTTAGAAGCTCAAGGAGGAAGAAGATGAATAGTAGATAGAGAAGTTTGGTTTTTTGCATTTTCTTCCATCCTTTCACTTGTAGTTTATTGTAAGACTCTTGTAATCTTCATTTTATTTCACTTAATGTCATTTATTTCAAGTATATTTCAAGTTTAGTTCTACATTCTAGATTCTACCATTGTTGTTTCAAGTTTTCTTCATTTCTTAGTTTTAAAGTGGGTATTGCATGTCTCTCTTCGTAGTTAAGTTTTCTTGCAATAACTTAGTTAAAATCTTTGTAAAACACAGGAAAATTTGAACTTTTTATGAAAAAGGGCAAAACGGTAATTTGCCACAACAGCGCGAGTTGAAAACCCGTATTTCTCTAGAGCTCAGATGACGAAACGGACCTTACCATTGGATTCATCTTGCAAAATCTAGTTACCCAGACAATTTTTGTTGAATTTCGAGATAGTCGGATTTTTTGTGTTTTACGAGGCGGTCAGGTCTCAGTTGACCCAAAAACGATTTTTTAATAAAATTTTAAAATTTGGAAAATAATTTAAATAAAGTTCATATAAAATATTTTGAGCTTAAACCGATACAAAATTTAATCATTTCGGGGCGAAAACGGACCCGGGAAAGGGGGAGCGTGTGGCGCAACGTGGGCCAAGCTTTAAAATTATAAATAGGAACACAAAAATCTGATTTTGGACAAAATACTCTGCTGGTCTGCTGCTTCTCACGTTGGAGTTGAAGAGAGGAAAAAAAAAAAGAGAAAGCTTCTACCTTCTCTTTACGATCTACGGAGTTCTAGCGGTCGAATTTACTTGGGCCAAGAACGAAAGTTGTTCTTCTCGTCGAGGGCTACGCCTACGTACCAAAAAGAGCTGATTTCACCGAAGTTTCCGAGATGGAATTTTGGGAAATCAAGAGTTTTGGACTTGGGTGATATTCTTGAAGGTTCTACCGTTGATTTTACGCTTCAAGATGTAGGGTTTTCATCCTAACTAGGTTTATTTCCAACCTAGGATGAATATATGAAATGGGTGGGTCGTTTTGGGTATTTTTAACACTTGCCTATTGTAGTTGGTTTAATGGAAATGGGTAGACTCAATTCTAGTGTGAATTGGTAATTAGAAATTTCTAGTTTGTGATTTCTTGGATGTTTTGATAATTGGGTATGTGAAAATCACCTAATCTGATTTTTTTTGAGTTATGTGATAAATTTGGGCATTTTATGTGGTCACATGATTTGGTGCCTTGAAGGTGTTTGATAAAATGCCTATGTGAAATAAAATGTGTTAATTGCATGAGATTATGTGATAACATGCTTGGATGATGTGGTAAAGTGAAATTTTATGCTTATGATATGAATTACAATTGGAAATTGTGTTGTAGGAATTGTTGATATATATACATGCTAGTGATATATTGGCATTGATGGGTTATGGAAATTATATGCTTGGATATAATTGCCCATGGAATGTGTTGAAAAAGTTCACATGTCATTCATAGCATATTGGACATTATATTGTTGTTGCAATGGTACATCACATTGTATATGCACGGGGACATCGCATCATGAGGGTGTGGGTGTGCATGGTTGTCATCAACACCACACTTGGTGGATGACGGGTGCGCTTGGGAAAGTTGGGTCGAAGGCCTGGCTGAGTCGCATGGTTTGCACGATAAATTAGGTTGGGGTTAGCAAGAAGGGCTAGAAGATCCCTCGGGTGCAAGACCCGATAGTTGGTGTACGCACTCCCTTGGTTCGGTCCATAAAGTGTGTGGGTGTATGCGGAACTCTCGGTGGAAGTCCATAAATTTCATGTGGGTTGGGTTACCCTTGGTGTAAGTCCATGAATACCCACCCCAAGAAAGACCCTAGATTTATAAATGTCATTTGATGTGCCACATAAATGACGGATTCATACACATTGGCATAACATGTGTTGTGGGAGCTGGTGAGGGCTTGGTTTGAGTTGCATGAGTGAGTCTCATCTCATTTCATGGCATGACATAGTAAATTCTAACATGGAGCTGCATATTCTTGATTGGAATTGTTGTGGATGGTTGATTGTTGCATGTGAACATTTCATATGCATCTAGGTTGGGGAGTAGCCTCTTTAGGAGATACTCTATTGAGCGTGGCTCACCCTTCGTGGGGAAATTGTCACGGGTTATGCTTGGATCCTCACTTCCATCTCGTCCCTTGCTTCCCACGAATCAATCGTTCATCTATGCACAATTGGAGGAAGGTTTCTAGTTGACTTGGCATTCCCGTTGGAGTGAACCTTTTGGATTAGTCAACACTTTTTTCCCATTTCAATTTTATCAAAATACAAATCACAAACCAAACTTCAGCAACAAAAGATTTTTACACTTTTATCTTTTACACCAAAAATCACCTTCAACACGATTCACCTCCTTCCCTGAGGAGACGACCTTGGAATACAATTCCAAATAAAACACGACAGGCAAAAGTCTTCTTGCGCTTGGGAAGCATTTTTGTTCATATTTCATTCATTTCACACCACATCATTCCGTTTCCCATTTCTTGCATTTGAACCCGAGTGAGAGTGACACTCACCCACACATATAAGCTATATACACATCGAGGGTTCTTGTGTGACAATTGGGAATACAACGGAAACAATCAAGCAGTCTCATTGGGCACTAGTACCCTCACAAGCTCTCTTGTGTACCATTGAAGACTTTCCCAAAATCTTGGAGAAAATGATAAGCTTCTTGAAAGAGAGGGTAAAATATGTGGAGAGAAAACCCTAAGTTGAGAAAAAGGGACTAAATCTTAAGTTTAGAAGATCAAACCTTGAATCTTGGTAGGATTTGAGTGAAGATGTGATGATTTTATGAAGGTTTTTGAGGGAGAGATGAAGTGGATCTCGATTTTTCAAGAGGGAAGGAGTTGTAGAGGAAGCTTGGGGAAGAAGAAGAGTTTCGGCATGATGGAGAAGACAGCCTCCCTTTTATAAACTAAGATGCGCGTCTGGATAGAGTGATGCGTCTAGACGGCTTCAATGGGATTTTAAAGTCCCAACCATCGTTGTTGTTTGACGTTCCAGTTTCCTTTCCAGTGTTTGCACTTGCGTCCGAACAGAATTAGTACATTCGAACGCGTGCATTTTTTTAAAAAAAATTTTGAAATTCCTGACTTTTCGAATTCTTCCAATAAAAACACACGGAATTTTGAAAAAAAATTTCTTTAAACATCACGAAATTTTCAAAATTTGACCATTAAACATCCTCAACATCAAATCTTAGACTCTCCTAAATGCAATATCTTAACAAAGAATTAAATTAAGAATTAAAATACAACAAAAATAAAAATTAACCTAAACAAGATATTTAAAGTTCAAAAGAAAAATAAAAAAATAAGCATAAATCAGAAAATCAACACAAATCAATTATTTGGACATCACAGATTATCCCCACTCCCAACCTAAATTAAACATTGTCCTTAATGTAAAAGATAGATCAAGAAATGCCATAAAAAAATATTTAAATTAGGAAAAATGAATTCTTGATGCCGCGTAATCTGCATCAATTCTAGCATTCAAAAATAAATGTTATACACCAAAAATTAAAAATAAATTAAAAGAAATATACTATACAATACAAATGGTTTGCAATCAATTATTCAAATCCTAATGTGGATCCACCAACTCAATGGATTCCACCTTAGCGACAAATCCCTCTAAGAACAGTTTTAATCGTTAGCCATTAACTTTAAAAACATTGCCATTCTTAAGGTTTTGAATCTCAACAGCCCTATGGGGAAAAACCTCCTTAACTACAAATGGGCCTGACCACCTTGACCTCAACTTACCAGGGAAAAGGTGGAGCCGTGAATTATATAATAGAATATTTTCAGATGGTTCGAAGGTTTTCCTAACTATGTGCTTATCATGGAAGACTTTCATTCTAGCCTTTGCAATCTTTGCATTCTCATAAGTCTCATTTTTCAATTCTTCCAGTTCATTAAGCTGAAGCTTTCTAGATTCCTCAGCCTTGTTTATATTAAAGTTCATACACTTAATTGTACAATTATGCTCTATGTTCAAGCTCAACAGGCAAGTGGCATGGCTTCTCATAAACCAACCTATAAGGAAACATCCCAAGGATTGTTGTAAAAGTCGTTCAGTAAGCCCATAAGGCATTGGTCAGTCGTAAAGACCAATCTTTGCGATCCGGGTTCACCATTTTTAAAAAAAAAAAATTTATCTCCTTATTGGCAAGTTCAACTTGCCCACTTGTCTGTGGGTGGTAGGGTGTACTAACTTTATGGGTAATAGCATATTTTTCGAATCAAATTTTCAAAAATCTATTACAAAAGTGAAGCCTCTCATAACTAATAATGGCTTGAGGTATCCCAAACCGTGAAAGGATGTATTCTTTTGAAAACTTGGCCACCATGCAATGATCATTGTTACAACAAGGGATAGCCTCAACCCATTTTGAGATATAGTCTATGGTAACTAAGATATACAAATTACCAAACGATTGGAAGAATGGTCCCATGAAGTCGATGCCCCAATAATCAAAACTATCTATAACAAGTATAGTGTTCAAGGGCATTATATTCCTTTGCGAGATACCCCCAACCTTTGGCAACGATCATAAGATAAACAAAAGGCATGGATATCTTGAAACAGTGCTGGCCAATAAAATCCACACTGCAAAATCTTTGCAGTGATTTTCTTTGAAGAAAAGTGGCCTCCACATGCTTCAGTATGACAAAAATTAATCACACTATGAATTTCAAAATCAGGTATGCATCTCCTAATTATTTGATCTTTATAATATTTAAATAGATATGGATCATCCCAAAAGAAACTGCGTACCTCAATCAAAAACTTTTTCTTATCCAAAGGAGTGAAAGAAGAATGGAAAGTACACGTGTCTAAATAATTAACAATATTCGTATACCATGGTACCTCCGAAACCACTAGAAGCTACTCAACTGGAAAGTTCTCATTGATAGGTACTACATCCTCATGAAAGTCATATGTCACCTGTGAAAAGTGATCACCCACCACATTCTCGAATGCCTTTTTGTCCTTGATGATCAAGTCAAATTCCTGTGGCAGGAATATACACCTTAGTAATCGTGGCTTGCATTTTTCTTTGTCAACAAATATCTCAGGGCTGCATGATTAGTAAAAACAACAACTGAGGAGCCTACCAAGTATAATCAAAACTTATCCAAGGAAAAAACAACAACAAGTAACTCTTTTTCAGTGGTAGAATAATTCATTTGAACATCATTAAGAGTTTTATTTGCATAGTAAATGATATAGGGCTTCTTTTCTTTCCTTTGCCCTAGCGCTGCTCCAAGGCATAATCCCTAGCATCACACATCAACTCAAAGGGCAATGACTAGTTAGGTGGTTGCATGATAGGTGCAAAAATTAGCATGCTTTTAAGCTTCTTGAAAGGTTTTTGGCATGCATCATTGATCTGACATGATTTAAATCATACATCCAAGTATAAGTGGTCAAATTGTAGTATTTCTCAGCTTAAGTTTGAGGTCGAATCCACAGGGAGCTAATTGTTAGTACTCAAAACAGAAAATGGTAAAATTGTCGAGTGTGTAGTGTGAATTGGAATAGCTTGTGGTGTGACCTTAGAATTATCAAATAAACACTTAACTAAAAATTTGAATAACAATGATAAAATGTACTCTTCAGTTCGAGGATCCATCATGCATTATACTGCTCATTTATGAAAATGCCACCTTACAATAATTAACTCCCATTTTACTAGAAAGCTAACCGGTAGATTTGATGTATAACTGAACCATATCACAACAACTGGTTAGGTTAGCCGGAAGTTCTATGTACCATGCAACAATCAAATAACCCTAGTAAACCTGAAGGTGAACCATTCAAAAGGTTTACTCTAGCTATTCGATCAGCCGGTTGATGATTCAATGAAGACGAAGTTCTGTTTATACATTGAATCAAAAGCAATAGCTATGGCGAGATTTAACCCATCTATAATCAATCTACCAACTCTTACATAAAACCCAACTACGTGCATCACCGTATCATGCATGAAGTGCATGATAATTAAAGATAGAATGGTATATAACATTAAGCTTTGCTCGGTGTTCATAACCATGAGCATATTATAATAGTCACCATCAATCTATTAAGGGAGGTATAAACATTAACACATAAATAAGATATCGGCATTTTCATAACTTAAACAGTATCATACATGCATTTACCATTCACTGAAGAGTATAAATGACGAGCAACATGAGTGACACAATCCCATTACAGTCGAAATCAAAATAAAATAAAGTTATTTCTCTAGGAATTGTTGAAACACTGTCACTCTTTTTATCAACTAGGGCACAAAAGTGGGAGATGTTCAACCCTCCAAGTAAAAAGGATAAACAGAAATGTTGGAGTAGAGAAAATTCTGGCTGAAAAGTGATTAGGGCAGGGCTTCGCTCATTTTCTGAATGAAACTCTCCCTGAAATCTCCATTTCTCTCTTTCTTTTCTTTCTTTCGCTCTTCCCTTGAATTGGACTGAACTCCCTTGAATCTCCTTGAAAAATGGCTGAAACGGGCTATTTATAGGCACTGAAAGGAGGTGGTAAGGCGGGAGACACCCAAGCTGACTAATAAGAGGTTTTTGTTACTCAAATGGACCAATGGGAGAAGAGAGAGTAGTGAGGCGGTTTAAGCACCATCTGGATGCCATCACCACCGTTCAAACGGTGGCAACTCTCTGGATTTTTGCCTTGGCAACCACCCTTGTTTGAATGTTTGACTTATGAATTACAACTTGCTTACCTTGCTTCATTAAGCCTCTACACTTTGATCCTCCCAAACTTCCGTATTTATGCTTGAAAGCCTGCAAAATATACAAACTACACATTAACCCTAATACTTTATAAATTAGTCACTTTAACCTAATTTACACACAAAATTAACCCTAAACCCTAATTCATTTACGCACTATTTAAGGTTAATCACACCCCCAACCAAACATTACTAGTCCCTAGTAATAAAGCAAATAAAACAAAATCACTTCATAGATTTCATAATTGCATTTAGTTGATTCAACAAGCCGTTACACCCCTATGTGATCCTTAGTAGACGAGTTTTGTCTTGTGAAGGTTTTTAGTGAAGATACCTACAAACATCAAATGTTAGGATTACTGTAACGCCCCAAAACACACCCTGGACGGCATTACATTCTAAAACCATTGACACAATGAGAGCACTAAGATAATCCATCCATAAGAAAATTTTCCATTCATCATTCATAGAATTTACAATATCATCCCCAAAAGAATAAGCCAAGTCATGGCCACAATATCAAAAGAATAAGCCCAACAATGGCATTTACATTTCCCCAAAGAAAACATTGACTATTATAGCGCAGCGGAAATTACAAAAGAGATCTAGACTATACAGTGTTTAAAAAGAATATTCTAGTCTAGAACAAAAGTCAAAGACATCTCTAGATGTCCCACTCGGGATCAAAGTATCCCTCGAGTGAAGCCTCTCCATAGCCCGGCTCGTTAGCACCTAGCTCATCCTCTGGCACAAACTCTGAAAAATGTTCAACTGTAGGGGGTGAGCACAAAGCTCTGTAGAAAAATCCTCCCAAACCCAAACAAGGTTTAGAAAAGTATATAAAACGGTCGGTCTCATTTCACAACTAACATATATAACATTTGAGGTAAAACGAGGACATTTAAACAGATCTCAAGTTTAGATAGCAACAGTAATTGAAAGGGATAAATAAACACAATATACCATTGGTAATTCATTCTACCATAAACTGTTTTCAACAAGTTCTCGCGGAATCCCATACTTCCCGAAACTCTTGTCAAAACAATTTCTGGTACAATACCCGATGACCCACACTGTGTGCTCGATACAACCCACGTTACTAACCCGTGATCATTAGTGATAGGAAAATTTTATACCCACACGGCGTACAAAGGCGTCTACCCACTCCATGTGGTAGGAAAAGTTCATACCCGCGTGGCATACAAAGACGTCTACCCACTACATGATACCCGGTCCATAGTAATCCATGTTCGTATCGTACAACCACGCAAGCGATAAAATTCCCACAAATGTCTCACATTCTAACAATACCTTAAACCCCCAAATTCTCACGCAAATTCCACAAAATCCACAAATCCATCATGAGACAATTTCAAATAACAATGAAGAAAAATACAAGAGATCATGTACAATAGCATTTCAATACTCAACACAAAGCACTATAGTTTTCAAAACCAAATTTGAGTGAAGATAGAGAGAGAAATCCATGTTTCTCAAAAACTAAGTTTTCTTATGGCTCTCCACCCATAAATTTTCTCAAAACACAATCAAGTTTACAATAATACCAAGAGACAAGGAACCCATAGCAAATAGATATGATTAGAAGTCCAAATCATACATATATAATAACCCTAGCCTCAATGTAAATGAATGGAAGAAAACCCCTACCTTGGTGTTCTTGAAAAATCTAGGGTTTGATCATTGAATCACCATTTAACCTTGTGTTTTTCCCTTTTGATCTTGAGTTTCTCTCTTCCTTTCTTTCTCTCCTAGGGTTCTAAAGTGTTTAGTGTGAGAGTGGAAATCAAGAATGGGGCAAATGAGGCTAAAAATGGTGTTTTAAAACACCAAAATCTCGATTTTTACTGTTCGGCAGGCGTCAGATAAATCGTACCGGTACACGGTACCGGTACGGTATGGTACCGGTACGCGGTACCGGTACGGTTAAGCTACTGGAGTAGTCGTACCGGTACGCGGTCAGTTTTGCTACTGGCTGCTTCTACTTCCAGGGCAGTTTTGACCCATTTAGAGGTCGAATTGGAAAATTTTCATGAGATACACTTTTGTAGCCCTAGATGTCTACTACCTACTGTCCAAATTTCAGATCAATTGGACATAAGGATAAAAAGTTATGACCAAAATATTAGAAGGTGTCCCAACTCCTTTTTACCCAAATTCTCTCTAAGTGTGTTTTCACTCCGGAATACTTCCTAGCTTCCAATACACCCCATATTACCTCTCCCAAGGTTGTTCGACCTTCCGGATTCAATGGAAACCTTATTTTGACCTAAAAATATTTAGAAATTCATCTAATCACCCTTTCCAAGTTTAGACGTCTTTGAAACTCAAACTTCCCAATCAATATGCATCTTTAGCATTTCTCCTACTATTACAATTTATATAGTTCATTCTTACACCATTACACATATCCACATTTTTACAATAATTATTTACTATATATCTATATACATCTTATAAAAGAAAATGCGGGGTGTTACAATCCACCCCGCTTAAAGAAAGTTTCGTCCTCGAAACTTACCTCAAGTAGCGAACAAATATGGATACTTATCCCGTATTTCTTGCTCCGGTTCCCATGTAGCTTCTTCCACTCCATGGTGTTGCCACAAAACCTTCACTAGTCGGATGACTTTGTTACGGAGCACCTTCTCCTTGGTATCGAGAATCTTCAACGGTTGTTCTTCATAGGTTGCTCCATCTTGAATTTCAATATCTTCCAAGTCTACAACCGGCGTTGCATCCAATTGACACTTTCTCAACATCGACACGTGGAACACGTCATGTACCCCAGACAACTGAGCTGGTAATCGCAACTGATACGCCGCTTTGCCCACAACTTTGATCACTTCAAATGGCCCGGTATATCTTGGCGCTAACTTTCCCTTCTTGCCAAATCGAAACACGCCCTTCTTGGGTGACACCTTGAGAAATACATAGTCTCCCACCTTGAATTCTAAGGGTCTTCATCTGTGGTCCGCATAGCTCTTCTGTCTACTTTGCGCCGTCCGTAGCCTCTCTCGGATGAGTTGAATCTTCTCCGTAGTTTCTCGAACAATGTCCGGTCCTAACAAACTACTCTCGCCGGCTTCTAACCAACACGTCGGTGATCGGCATGGTCTTCCATACAATGCTTCATACGGTGCCATCCCAATACTTTCTTGATAGCTGTTGTTGTATGCAAATTCCACCAACGGCAAATGGTCGCTCCAACTTCCCTTGAAGTCCAACACACAAGCACGCAACATGTCTTCTAGAATCTGGATCACCCTCTCGGATTGGCCATCCGTTTGGGGATGAAAGGCGGTGCTGAAGTGTAAATATGTCCCCATAGCTCTTTGAAGACTTTGCCAAAATTGCGCTACGAAACGAGAATCACGATCCGACACAATGGATAGCGGAACTCCATGCAATCTCACTATCTCGCGAATATAGAGCTTGCTCAGGGTCTCTAACGTGTCGGTGGTCTTCATACTCAAGAAGTGAGCGGACTTGGTGAGTCTATCAACAATGACCCATGCGGCATTATGCCCTCGTGAAGTCCGTGGAAAGCCAGATACGAAGTCCATGGTGATGTGATCCCACTTCCACTCTGGAATAGGCAAAGACTGTAGTAATCCTCCTGGCTTTTGATGTTCGATCTTCACCTGTTGGCACACTCATCTTGCTATGACCCTTGCCACATCCTTCTTCATTCCCTTCCACCAATATTGGCGCTTCATGTCTCTATATATTTTTGTGCTACCGGGGTGGATAGCAAACTTAGAGCGATGACATTCACCAAGTATCTCCTCATTTAGGGACGAATCCTCGGGAACGCATAGCTTCTCCCCATGTCTCAATTCTCCATTTCTCAAAGACCAACCCTCCATAGTTTCCCCATTTCCAATTTAGCTCGAATCGACGCTAATTCAGGATCCAAGTATTGCAATTCCGCAACCCTACGTTGGAGAGTAGGTTGTGCCACGAGGTTGAACAAACATGGTCGGGATCCATCCTTGCCAACCCATAGATCAAAATCTCCAAGGGCATCCTTCAACTTCCATTTACTTACAAGAACATTGAGTTCACCCCAAGACTTCCGGCTAAGTGCATCAGCGACTACATTAGCTTTCCCCGGATGGTAGTTGAGCGTGAAATCGTAGTCTTCTAAATACTCAATCCACCTTCTTTGGCGGAGATTCAAATCCTTCTGCGTGAAGATATATTTGAGGCTTTTATGGTCTGAGAACACTTGAAATTTCTCCCCATATAAATAACATCTCCACAACTTAAGAGCAAAAACCACAGGGGCTAACTCCAAGTCGTGAGTGGGATAGTTCTGCTCGTGAATTTTGAGTTGCCTCGATCCATAAGCAACTACCTTCCCTCCTTGCATTAGAACACATCCCAAGCCTCGTAGCGAAGCATCTGTGTACACATCATATCCCTCCCCACTGCTCGGAATAATGAGGACTGGAGCCGTCGTCAACTTCTCCTTCAAGGTGCGAAAGGCTAGCTCACACGCTTGAGTCCACACAAATTTTTCTCCCTTCTTTGTAAGGCGAGTCATCGGCATCGCAAGCTTTGAGAACCCTTCTACGAACCTTCGATAGTAACCTGCTAAACCCAAGAAGCTACGTATCTCAGTCACATTCTTCGGTGGTTCCCATTTCATCACAGCCTCAATCTTTGCAGGATCAACAGCTACTCCTTTCTCGGACACAATATGGCCAAGGAACTTCACTTCCTTCATCCAAAACTCACACTTGCTCATCTTCGCATATAACTTATGTTCTCTCAATGTTTGTAGCACAATAGAGAGATGACGAACATGTTCCTCCTGAGTCTGTGAGTAAATCAATATGTCATCGATAAACACAATGACAAATTGATCGAGGTAAGGCCGGAAGACTGTGCGCATCAAATCCATGAAGGCTGCGGGGGCATTAGTCAATCCGAACGGCATCACCGTATATTCGAAATGACCATACCGGGTACGAAAAGCAGTCTTAGGAATATCCTCCTCCTTAATCCGCAGTTGATGGTACCCTGTGCGAAGATCAATCTTGGAGTAGTACCTCGAACCCCTCAACTGATCAAATAAATCGTCAATTCGGGGCAAAGGATATTTATTCTTCACGGTAACCCGATTCAACCTTCTGTAATCCGTGCACAACCGTAGTGTCTCATCCGTCTTCTTCACAAAGAGGATTGGGGCTCCCCAAGGTGAGGTGCTCAAACGTATAAACCCAATGGCCAATAGATGATCCAATTGTTTCCTTAGCTCCTTCAACTCCAAAGGTGCCATTCGATAAGGGGCAATGGATATAGGTTCAGTTCCTGGATAGAGATCAATCTTGAACTCAATTTCCCTTTGTGGAGGTAACCCAGGTAATTCGTCAGGGAAGACATCCGGAAAATCCGATACTATCAACACTACGTCCGCATGGGATTTATCCCGATCATCTCCCATTAAGCTGGCTAAGAAACTCAACTGGCTCCCCGCCTTCGCTTTCAAGAATTTACTACCCGTAGTAGGAAATGGATGGGAAGAATTACGATCGTTCATGAAAGTAAAGACTACCCCTCCCGGTAATTGGAATGAGATCCGCTTGCGAAAACAATCCATCACCGCATGGAAAGCGGACAACAAATTCATCCAAAATATAACGTCATACCCCTTCATGTCTAACACAACCAAATCTATAATCAACTCTTGCTCCCCAATGCGAAGCACACATTCTCTACATACCCTAGTTGTATCCAATCGTTCTCCCGTAGGCAAGTCAACATTCAATGCATGTTCTAACTTCTCGAAACCCAATCCCAAATTAGTAGCATACGCAGTACGTATAAAAGAATGAGTCGCACCGGGATCAAATAGAATTCGGGCCCAAGAATTATAGAGAAGAACAATACCTTCAACTACTGCCTTGGAGGCATCTTCCTCCGTTTGGGTCAAAGCAAAAACCCTTCCTTGATTTGCGCCGCCGGGGGTTTGAGCTTGTAACGGTCTCTGCTGTGTTGGCCTTTGTAGAGGTGGCTTGTTTGTGGGTAATTGTCCGGTTGCTTGATTGGTCCTTGGTGGAAACGATGGGCATTGACTTTTGTAGTGCCCAACCTCTCCACATGCAAAGCAGTGACGGGGGTCTGTGGCTGTCCTCCCTGGTACACCTCCTGCTCCTCGAGCTACCGGCGGTCTATGTCCCCCTACCTGGTCTGGGCGACGGTAAGGTGTCGGCCTCTATGCTCCACTGCCGCTAGCACCCGTCCTGATCGGACCTCCCCTCATAAGGCTCTGTCGCCGCTGAGTATCCTCCATGTCTCTCTCCACAAGTGCGGCTCTATCAACCAGATCCCCATACTCCCTAATCTTGAGAGCCACCAACTTCTCCCTGATAGTCGGCCTCAAGCCCTGCTCAAATCGTTTGGCCCTGTCGGCCTCAGTAACTATAAACTCCGTAGCGTAACGGGATAGCTCATCAAACCTCCTCTCATACTCGGCCACAGACATGCTGCCCTGTCGTAGAGCAAGAAAATCGGCCTTCATCCGGTCTCTGACTGATTCCGGAAAGTACTTGCCTTGGAAGATTTGGTCGAACTCCTCCCAAGCAAGTGCATTGGTGTTCCTCCTTCGTTTCACTGAGTCCCACCAATGGTCGGCCTCCCCCTCGAACAGGTAGATAGCTAAGCCCACCCGCAAGTCCTCGGCAACTCCCATGCCGTCACAAATCTTCTTCACTCGGCGGATCCATCTATCCGCATCCAAAGGGTTAGAGCTCCCTTGGAAAGTAGGTGGGCGTTGTCTCAGAAACTCTCGGAGAACTACCATTCTCCTATTCTCCTCTCCATTGCCCGGTACTTGGGCTAATGGATGAGCTCCACCGTATGGTTGTTGTTGTTCCCATTCTGGTGTTGTACTAGAGTGGTGAGCTCCCTTAGACATTGGTATATGCCATTCATTGCATCGGGAGGTGGTGGCGGTGGTGGGTTTGCTTGGCCTCCACGACCACGACCACGTCCTTGTCCCCGGGTACCATCCATCCTGCACATCAATCCATAATTTAGTTTCCTTGATGTGCAAGATATAAACTAAAGTGATATGTAGGATGTCTTGATTTAAGCACAAGACATATACAAAAACTAACTTAACAATTTCCTTCCCCCTAAACCTACATCTCTAGTGGAAATCCATAACCTACAGCTCCCATGTAAGACCTAGAGCCTAGGCTCTGATACCAACTTTGTAACGCCCCAAAACACACCCTGGACGACATTACATTCTAAAACCATTGACATAATGAGAGCACTAAGATAATCCATCCATAAGAAAATTTTCCATTCATCATTCATAGAATTTACAATATCATCCCCAAAAGAATAAGCCAAGCCATGGCCACAATATCAAAAGAATAAGCCCAACAATGGCATTTACATTTCCCCAAAGAAAACATTGACTATTATAGCGCAGCGGAAATTACAAAAGAGATCTACACTATACAGTGTTTAAAAAGAATATTCTAGTCTAGAACAAAAGTCAAAGACATCTCTAGATGTCCCACTCGGGATCCAAGTATCCCTCGAGTGAAGCCTCTCCATAGCCCGGCTCGTTAGCACCTAGCTCATCCTCTAGCACAAACTCTGAAAAATGTTCAACTGTAGGGGGTGAGCACAAAGCTCTGTAGAAAAATCCTCCCAAACCCAAACAAGGTTTAGAAAAGTATATAAAACGGTCGGTCTCATTTCACAACTAACATATATAACATTTGAGGTAAAACGAGGACATTTAAATAGATCTCAAGTTTAGATAGCAACAGTAATTGAAAGGGATAAATAAACACAACATACCATTGGTAATTCATTCTACCATAAACTGTTTTCAACAAGTTCTCGCGGAATCCCATACTTCCCGAAACTCTTGTCAAAACAATTTCTGGTACAATACCCGATGACCCACACTGTGTGCTCGATACAACCCACGTTACTAACCCGTGATCATTAGTGATAGGAAAAGTTTATACCCACACGGCGTACAAAGGCGTCTACCCACTCCATGTGGTAGGAAAAGTTCATACCCGCGTAGCATACAATGACGTCTACCCACTACATGATACCCGGTCCATAGTAATCCATGTTCGTATCGTACAACCACGCAAGCGATAAAATTCCCACAAATGTCTCACATTCTAACAATACCTTAAACCCCCAAATTCTCACGCAAATTCCACAAAATCCACAAATCCATCATGAGACAATTTCAAATAACAATGAAGAAAAATACAAGAGATCATGTACAATAGCATTTCAATACTCAACACAAAGCACTATAGTTTTCAAAACCAAATTTGAGTGAAGATAGAGAGAGAAATCCATGTTTCTCAAAAACTAAGTTTTCTTATGGCTCTCCACCCATAAATTTTCTCAAAACACAATCAAGTTTACAATAATACCAAGAGACAAGGAACCCATAGCAAATAGATATGATTAGAAGTCCAAATCCTACATATATAATAACCCTAGCCTCAATGTAAGTGAATGGAAGAAAACCCCTACCTTGGTGTTCTTGAAAAATCTAGGGTTTGATCATTGAATCACCATTTAACCTTGTGTTTTTCCCTTTTGATCTTGAGTTTCTCTCTTCCTTTCTTTCTCTCCTAGGGTTCTAAAGTGTTTAGTGTGAGAGTGAAAATGAAGAATGGGGCAAATGAGGCTAAAAAGGGTGTTTTAAAACACCAAAATCCCAATTTTTACTGTTCGGCGGGCGTCAGATAAATCGTACCGGTACACGGTACCGGTACGGTATGGTACCGCTACGCGGTACCGGTACGGTTAAGCTACTGGAGTAGTCGTACCGGTACGCGGTACCGGTACGCTGTACCGGTACGCTTTGGCTACTTCAACGTCCAGGGCAGTTTTGACCCATTTAGAAGTCGAATTGGAAAATTTTCATGAGATACACTTTTGTAGCCCTAGATGTCTACTACCTACTGTCCAAATTTCAGATCAATTGGACATAAGGATAAAAAGTTATGACCCAAATACTAGAAGGTATCACAACTCCTTTTTACCCAAATTCTCTCTAAGTGTGTTTTCACTCCGGAATACTTCCTAACTTCCAATACACCCCATATTACCTCTTCCAAGGTTGTTCGACCATACGGATTCAATGGAAACCTTATTTTGACCTAAAAATATTTAGAAATTCATCTAATCACCCTTTCCAAGTTTAGACGTCTTTGAAACTCAAACTTCCCAATCAATATGCATCTCTAGCATTTCTCCTACTATTACAATTTATATAGTTCATTCTTACACCATTACACATATCCACATTTTTACAATAATTATTTACTATATATCTATATACATCTTATAAAAGAAAATGTGGGGTGTTACAATTACATAATTTATATTTTCCGCAGATAAGATTAAATCACCATTCTATTCTATTACCAGGATACTTCCCCTCCCTGATCACTATAAGAGTAACACACTTTAGTTATAACACTATTCCATATATTTTCAGATAAACTCGTGTGTGTGTGTAGGGACTTCTTTATTTCAAAAACACTTAAGAAATATCACAATCCCTCACTGCTGTACAAGAATTAGTCTTGATGTCAATCCTTTCTTGGAAATCACTCAACAAAGAATACAATCAAGTTTTCGTGACTATCTGTAACACCCCGCATTTTCCTTTATATATGTATATATATATATAGTAAATAATTGTTGTAAAAATGGGGATATGCGTAGTAATGTGTGTTTGAATTTGGTAGATTTGAAAAGTAGAAATAAAAATGTTAGGCGGTGTAATAGGGTGTGTATTAGAAGCTAGGAAGATTTTCGGAATAAAAGCACATTTAAGAGAAAACTTGGGTAGAAAGGATTTTGGATACTTCCTAATATTTTGATCATAACTTTTTATTCTAATGTCCGTTGGCTCTGAAATTTTTACAGTAGATAGCATACTTCCAGGGCTACAAAAGTGTATATCACGAAAATTTTCTAAATCGGCTTCTAAATAAGTCAAAATTGATCTGGAAGTTGCGGGTATACTATCACCCGCGTCCGGACGGGAATAGACACGCGTCCGGACGCGTATGGCAGAAACTTGGACGCAAAAACACGCGTCCGGACAGCACAAAACACGCGTCCGGATGCGCCAAACCGAGGTCTGCACGTTCCAGACTTGTGTTTGGGTGTTTCCTTCCATTTTCATCCCATTTCATCTATACTAACCATAGAGAGAATCTTAGAGAGGAAGAAGGAAGGGGAGAAACAAGAGATCAAGGGAGATTTTCAAGTGGGAAAGATCAAATCTTCAAGTTTTTACACCAAAGCTAAGGAAGCAAGTAGGGGTTTTCTTCTCAAATTCTTTCATTGAGGCTTAGGGTATTATATATGTATGTTTTCCATATTCTTGGTAGTTATATGATAAATAGCTATGAGTTCTTGGTTCCTTGGTTATTGAAACATAGCTTTGAAGAAAATACATGTTTGGGTCCAAGAAAACTTGTTCTTGAATTTCCAAAATCTTAGTTTTGGTTAAATACATATTTGGGTTATGAAAAATACATGAATTCTTGATTTCTAAATGCCTATTGTTAATTAAATCATGTTTTCATCTAATCCCTATTCTTGTTCCAAGAAATCATGTTTTGTTTGGCAAAACACTAGAATTTTGATATCAAGATTTTGAAGGTTTTATTGATATGATTTCTTGCATATCTTAATTCCTTATTATTATAGTCTATTGAGAATGGAACAATTGTGATACTTGAATTGTAAAGGGAGATAAATGTTGGAATTGTGTGTTTGGTTGGTTGTTTGTGATGCACATGAGTGAGAGGTTCCTTGTAAGGATGCTCACCCCTTCCCAAGAGATTCCTTGTAAGGATGCTTGGGAAGCAATGTAGTGATTGAGTGAGAGGTTCCTTGTAAGGATGCTCACCCCTTCCCAAGAGGTTCCTTGTAAGGATGCTTGGGAAACAATGAAGTGATTGGTGGGAGGTTCCTTGTAAGGATGCTCACCCCTTCCTAAGAGGTTCCTTGTAAGGATGCTTGGGAAACATTGTAGTGATTGGTGGGAGGTTCCTTGTAAGGATGCTCACCCATTCTCAAGAGGTTCCCGGTAAGGATGCTTGAGAATCAAAGATGACCTAAAAGGGGGGGTGGAGGTTACCTTAAAGTATGCCACCTACCAAAAGATTTGTTGGGAATTGTTTATGGCCATTAATGATTATTTATATGTGGTGCTCGTTTATTCATTCAAATAAGGTTTTTACATACACTTGAGATCCTTTTTAAATGTCACTGCTTTCATTCAAATTATGTATCTATGATATATTAAAATGAGACCGACCGTTCTAAATGCTTTTCTAAACCTTGTATGGGTTTGAGAGAATTTTTCTACAGAGCTTCGTGCTCACCCTCTACTGCTAACATTTTCAGATTTCCCGCTTGAGGAGGACATAAGGGTCGAGGAGCGCGCTACTTGGGAGACTCCACTTGACGGGAGTGTGGATCTCGAGGTGGACGCATAGAGTGACCTCCTTTCCTTTTGTACTAGACTAGGACATTCTTTTGGAACATTGTGTTGTCTAGTTTCTTTTGTTTATTCCGCTGTGCTACTTTAATTAATTTTTGGAGATGTATTAGCCATAATTTGGGCTTATTCTTTTGGATCACTTTGTAAATATTTGTGGATGAAAAATGGAGTCTCGTTTCTTAAGGAATTATATTAGTGCTCTCATGATATGAATGTTTTAGAATGTAATACCATCCATGGTGTGTTTTGGAGTGTTACAAAGTTGGTATCAGAGCCTAGACTTTAGGTCTTAAATGGGAGCTGTAGGTTATGGATTTCCACTAGAGATGTAGGTTTAGGGTGAAGGAAATTGTTAGGTTAAATTTTGTATATGCCTTGTGCTTAAATCAAGACATCATACTTATCACTTTAGTTTATATGTTGCACATCAAGAAAACTAAGTTTATGCTTAAATCAAGACATCATACATATCACTTTAGTTTATATCTTGCACATCAAGAAAACTAAGTTGTGAATTGATGTGCAGGATGAACGGCGAACAAGGACGGGGACGCGGACGTGGGCGTGGCCGTGGAGGTCAAGCAAATCCACCACCACCACCACCTCCGGATGCCATGCAAGGCATTTACCAATGCTTGAGGGAGCTCACCACTTTGGTGCAAAGCAAAAATGGTAACAACAACCACAATGGTGGAGCTCATCCTCTCGCTCAAGTACCGGGCAATGGGAACGGAGACCGAAGGATGATAGCTCTTCGGGAATTCTTAAGACAACGACCACCCAACTTCCAAGGGAGCTCCAATCCTTTGGAGGCGGATAGATGGATCCGCCGAGTGAAGAAGATCTGTGACGGCATGGGAGTGGCCGAGGAGTTGAGAGTTGGTTTGGCGACCTACCTGTTTGAGGGGGAGGCCCGACTATTGGTGGGATGCCATAAAGAGGAGAAGGGACACCGACACACTCACTTGGGAAGAATTCGACCAACTTTTCCAAGATAAATACTTCCCTGAATCGGTCAGAGACCGAATGAAGGCGGATTTTCTTGCACTACGACAGGGTAGTATGACCGTGACTGAGTATGAGAGGCGGTTCGACGAGCTCTCCCTTTAAGCTACGGGATTTATATCTACTGAGGCCGACAGGGCCAAGCGCTTTGAGCAGGGTCTGAGGCCGGTCATTAGGGAAAAGTTGGTAGCTCTCAGGATCCGTGATTTTGGGGACCTGGTGGACAGAGCGGCACTGGTAGAGAGAGACATAGAGGATAGCCAGCGACGACAGGGCTTCTCGAGAGGAGGTCCGATCCGGACGGGTGCTAGCACTAGTGGGGCACAGAGACCGACACCATACCGTCACCCAGACCAGACCGGTGGACAACGACTTTTGACAGCCCGAGGAGAGGGAGACACTCAGACTAGAGCCGGTATTACCCCACGATCCTGCTTTGCATGTGGAGGTGTGGGACATCTTCAGATGCATTGCCCAGTTTTTCCACCTCAGGGGCCTATCCAGACCGCCAGACAGGTACCAGCAGCCCAACCACCACCACCGAGGCCTGCACCGCAGCGACCGATACAAGCTCAAGCCCCCGGCGGCGCCAACCAAGGGCGAGTATTTGCTTTGACTCAGCCGGAGGAGGACATTGCCAATGCCGTTGTGGAAGGTATCGTCCTTATTTATAATTCTTGGACCCGAATATTATTTGACCCCGGTGCAACACACTGATTTGTACGCACAACATATGCATTTGATTTGGGATTGAGTTTTGCGAAGCTAGAGAATGTTATGAATATTAGTTTGCCCACGGGAGGACGGTTAGATACTAGCCGAGTCTGCAAGGGTTACGTGCTTCGCATTGGGGAGCACGAATTGATTGTGGATTTGATTGCTTTAGAGATAAAGGGGTATGATGTGATTATCGGGATGAACTTGTTGTCCGCTTTCCGGGCGGTAATGGATTGTTTCCGCAAGCGGATTACATTTCAGTTACCGGGAGGAGTCGTTTTTAGTTTTGTGAATAACCGAGATTCTTTCCATCCATTTTCTACTACGGGTAGTAGATTCTTAAAAGCGAAAGCGGGAAGTCAATTGAGTTTCTTAGCTAGCTTGATGGGAAATGGCAGGGATAAACTCCATACGGATGTGGTGTTAATTGTATCGGAGTTTTCTGATGTTTTTCCCGAGGAATTACCCGGATTACCGCCACATAGGGAAATTGAGTTCAAGATCGATCTCTATCCGGGAACCGAACCCATATCCATTGCTCCCTACCGGATGGCACCTTTGGAGTTGAAGGAGCTAAGGAAGCAGTTGGATCATTTGTTGGCGATTGAGTTTATCCGTCTAAGCACTTCACCCTGGGGAGCCCCGGTCCTCTTTGTGAAGAAAACGGATGAGACTCTATGGTTGTGCACGGATTACCGGAGGTTAAATCGGGTTACCGTGAAGAATAAGTATCCGTTGCCGAGAATTGATGACTTATTTGATCAGTTGAAGGGTTCGAAGTATTACTCCAAGATTGATCTTTGCACGGGGTATCATCAGCTGCGGATTAAGGAGGAGGATATTCCTAAGACTGCTTTCCGTACCCGGTATGGTCATTTCGAGTATACGGTGATGCCGTTCGGATTGACTAATGCCCCCGCAGCCTTCATGGATTTGATGCACAGAGTCTTCCGGCCTTACCTCGATCAATTTGTCATTGTGTTTATTGATGACATATTGGTCTACTCACAGACTCAGGAGGAACATGCTCGTCATCTCTCTATTGTGCTACAAACATTGAGAGAACATAAGTTATATGCGAAGATGAGCAAGTGTGAGTTTTGGATGAAGGAAGTGAAGTTCCTTGGCCATGTTATGTCCGAACAAGGAGTAGCGGTTGTTTCCGCAAAGATTGAGGTCGTGATGAAATGGGAACCACCGAAGAACGTGACATAAGTACGGAGTTTATTGGGGTTAGCCGGCTATTATCGTAGTTTTGTGGAAGGGTTCTCCAAGCTTGCGATGCCGATGACTCGCCTTACAAAGAAGAGGGAGAAATTTTTGTGGACTCAAGCGTGTGAACTAGCTTTTCGCACCTTGAAGGAGAAGTTGACGACGGCACCTATCCTCATTATTCCGAGTAGTGGGGAAGGCTACGATGTCTACACCGATGCTTCACTACGAGGCTTGGGATGAGTTCTAATGCAAGGAGGGAAGGTAGTGGCTTATGGCTCGAGGCAACTCAAGGTGCATGAGCAGAATTATCCCACATACGACTTGGAGCTGGCTGCGGTGGTGTTTGCTCTTAAGTTGTGGAGATGTTATTTATACGGGGAGAAATTTCAAGTGTTCTCGGACCATAAAAGCCTCAAGTATATCTTCACACAGAAAGACTTGAATCTCCGGCAAAGAAGGTGGATTGAGTACTTGGAAGATTATGAATTCACGCTCAACTACCATCCGGGGAAGGCCAATGTAGTTGCCGACGCTCTTAGCAGGAAGTCTCGGGGTGAAATCAATTCTCTTGCGGTAAATAGGTGGAAAATGATTGATGCATTGGAGGAGTACGATCTATGGGTGGATGGACCGGAGTATCAACCATATCTATTCAACCTTGTAGCTCAACCGACACTTCGGCAACGGGTTGTGCAGTTGCAATGCCTAGATTCGGAACTCGATTTGATTAGAGCCCGATTGGAGAATGGAAAAGCGATGAAAGGATGGTCTTGGAAGAATGGAGAGTTGAGATATGGGGAGAAGCTATGTGTTCCCGATGGTTCGTCCCTAAAGGAGGAGATACTTGGAGAATGTCATCGCTCCAAGTTTGCTATCCATCCCGGTAGCACAAAGATGTATAGGGACATGAAGCGTCAATACTGGTGGAGGGGAATGAAGCGAGATGTGGCCAAGTATGTGGCAAAATGTGTGGTGTGCCAGCAGGTGAAGATTGAGCATCAAAGGCCAGAATGAGTCCTACAGTCTTTGTCTATTCCAGAGTGGAAGTGGGATCAAATCACCATGGACTTCGTGTCGGGTTTACCACGGACGTCGCGCGGGCATAATGCAGTGTGGGTCATTGTGGATAGACTCACCAAGTCCGCTCAATTTTTGGGTATGAAGAGCACAGATACATTCGAGACTTTGAGCCAGCTGTATATCCGTGAGATAGTGAGGCTACACGGCGTTCCGCTCTCGATTGTGTCAGATCGTGACTCCAGGTTTGTGGCGAGATTCTGGTAGAGTCTACAACAAGCGATGGGGACGGAGTTACACTTCAGTACGACTTTTCATCCCCAAACGGATGGCCAATCCGAGAGGGTGATCCAGATTGTGGAGGATATGTTACGCACTTGCGCGTTGGACTTCAAGGGGAGTTGGAGCGACCACTTACCGTTGGTGGAGTTTGCTTACAACAACAACTATCAGGGAAGTATTGGGATGGCACCGTATGAAGCATTGTATGGAAGACCATGCCGATCACCGACGTGCTGGTTAGAAGCCGGCGAGAGTAGTTTGTTGGGACCGGACATTGTTCGAGAAACTACGGAAAAGATTCAACTCATCCGAGAGAGGCTACGGACGGCACAAAGTAGACAAAAGAGCTATGTGGACCACAGATGAAGACCTTTAGAATTCAAGGTGGGAGACTACGTATTTCTCAAGGTGTCACCCAAGAAGGGCGTGTTTCGATTCAGCAAGAAGGGGAAGTTAGCACCAAGATATACCAGACCGTTTGAGGTAATCAAAGCGGTAGGCAAGGCGGCATATCAACTTCAACTACCAGCCCAGCTATCCGGAGTACATGATGTGTTCCACGTGTCCATGTTAAGAAGGTGTCACTCGGATGCAACTCCAGTCGTGAACTTGGAGGAAATTGAAATTCAAGATGGAGCAACCTACGAAGAGCAACCATTAGAAATTCTCGACGCCAAGGAAAAAGTGCTTCGCAACAAAGTTATCAGATTGGTGAAGGTTTTGTGGCAACACCATGGAGTGGAGGAATCTACATGGGAACCGGAGCAAGAAATGCGGGAGAAGTATCCATTTTTGTTCGTTACTTGAGGTAAGTTTTGAGGACGAAACTTTCTTTAAGGGGGGTGGATTGTAACACCCCGCATTTTCCTTTATATATGTATATAGATATATATTAAATAATTGTTGTAAAAATGGGGATATGTGTAGTGATGTGTGTTTGAATTTGGTAGATTTGAAAAGTAGAAATAAAAATGTTAGGCGGTGTAATAGGGTGTGTATTAGAAGCTAGAAAGATTTTCGGAATAAAAGCACATTTAAGAGAAAACTTGGGTAGAAAGGATTTTGGACACTTCCTAATATTTTGATCATAACTTTTTATTCTGATGTCCATTGGCTCTGAAATTTTTACAGTAGATAGCATACTTCCAGGGCTGCAAAAGTGTATTTCACGAAAATTTTCTAAATCGGCTTCTAAATTCGTCAAAATTGATCTGGAAGTTGCGGGTATACTATCACCCGCGTCCGGACGGGAATAGACACGCGTCCGGACGCGCCAAACCGAGGTCTGCACGTTCCAGACTTGTGTTTGGGTGTTTCCTTCCATTTTCATCCCATTTCATCTATACTAACCATAGAAAGAATCTTAGAGAGGAAGAAGGAAGAGGAGAAACAAGAGATCAAGGGGGATTTTCAAGTGGGAAAGATCAAATCTTCAAGTTTTTACACAAAAGCTAAGGAAGCAAGTAGGGGTTTTCTTCTCAAATTCTTTCATTGAGGCTTAGGGTATTATATATGTATGTTTTCCATATTCTTGGTAGTTATATGATAAATAGCTATGAGTTCTTGGTTCCTTGGTTATTGAAACATAGTTTTGAAGAAAATACATGTTTGGGTCCAAGAAAACTTGTTCTTGAATTTCCAAAATCTTAGTTTTGGTTAAATACATATTTGGGTTATGAAAAATACATGAATTCTTGATTTCTAAATTCCTATTGTTGATTAAATCATGTTTTCATCTAATCCCTATTCTTGTTCCAAGAAATCATGTTTTGTTTGGCAAAACCCTAGAATTTTGATATCAAGATTTTGAAGGTTTTATTGATATGATTTCTTGCATATCTTAATTCCTTATTATTATAGTCTATTGAGAATGGAACAATTGTGATACTTGAATTGTAAAGGGAGATAAATGTTGGAATTGTGTGTTTGGTTGGTTGTTTGTGATGCACATGAGTGAGAGGTTCCTTGTAAGGATGCTCACCCCTTCCCAAGAGGTTCCTTGTAAGGATGCTTGGGAAGCAATGTAGTGATTGAGTGAGAGGTTCCTTGTAAGGATGCTCACCCCTTCCCAAGAGGTTCCTTGTAAGGATACTTGGGAAACAATGAAGTGATTGGTGGGAGGTTCCTTGTAAGGATGCTCACCCCTTCCTAAGAGGTTCCTTGTAAGGATGCTTGGGAAACATTGTAGTGATTGGTGGGAGGTTCCTTGTAAGGATGCTCACCCATTCTCAAGAGGTTCCCGGTAAGGATGCTTGAGAATCAAAGATGACCTAAAAAGGGGGGTGGAGGTTACCTTAAAGTATGCCACCTACCGAAAGATTTGTTGAGAATTGTTTATGGCCATTAATGATTATTTGTATGTGGTGCTCGTTTATTCATTCAAATAAGGTTTTTACATACACTTGAGATCCTTTTTAAATGTCACTGCTTTCATTGAAATTATGTATCTATGATATGTTAAAATGAGACCGACCGTTCTAAATGCTTTTCTAAACCTTGTATGGGTTTGAGAGAATTTTTCTACAGAGCTTCGTGCTCACCCCCTACTGCTAACATTTTTAGATTTCCCGCTTGAGGAGGACATAAGGGTCGAGGAGCGCGCTACTTGGGAGACTCCACTTGACGGGAGTGTGGATCCCGAGGTGGACGCATAGAGCGACCTCCTTTCCTTTTGTACTAGACTAGGACATTCTTTTGGAACATTGTGTTGTCTAGTTTCTTTTGTTTATTCCGCTGTGCTACTTTAGTTAATTTTTTGGAGATGTATTAGCCATAATTTGGGCTTATTCTTTTGGATCACTTTGTAAATATTTGTGGATGACAAATGGAGTCTCGTTTCTTAAGGAATTATATTAGTGCTCTCATGATATGAATGTTTTAGAATGTAATACCATCCATGGTGTGTTTTGGGGTGTTACACTATCACTCTGTAATTACACGTGATAAGAATATTGTCACCAAAACAAAGTAATAGTACATGGAATATCTCAAAAGAAGGTTATTTGAACAAAAATTGAATTTGGCATAATCTCATGAAAGAATATTAACACTATATCAAACAACATTATCAAAATTCTCATTTTTTGATGAATAGGTGGGAATCATACACGTGCATGCTTTCTGGAATAAAAAAGGACTTTATTAGGGTTATAACATGGCTAAAGGGTATTAGATTTAAAGAAACGACGTCAAAGATATTCAAAAAGCTATCCTTTTCAATTAGTGTTGCACATATCTCTCCCATTTTTATTGAACTTTTACACATTGTATTCCTTATTTCTCATGTCAATCATCTTTTTGCAATTCCTTGGCTATTTTCTTTCTTTGCTTCCTTGCTTTTTCTTTTCCTTGTTCTCTTTTGTTTCTTTCACATATTCTTTTCTTCTTTTCTCTTTCTCTTTTCTTTCTTGAACCATAATCACCATTTTTTCTTTTCTCCCTTTTTGGTATAATGCTTTCTTTAGGAGAGGGTGCAAGAAATTTAGATAGCAGGGGTCGGTCAATATATTTTTTCTGTGGCTCAGTTAATTGATGGGTTTTAAGAAAAGAAATTTCTATTTAGGCTCACGACGTACTAGGGATATAGTTTTGTAAAAGAACATGCTAAGACTCAAAATAAAATCACAAATAGCCTAAGATCATTTTCTAGAATTCATGCACCAGCATAATTTCCATAAATATTTAAAAGAGAATGTTTGACATGTCATTTGACCAGTGCTAATCAAAACAAAGTTAATGAGATTATTTAAAGAAATATTACTGCTGAACTGAAAATTCTTACTTGAGTAAATGTGAAAAATCTCTCAAAGGAAGATTGGCTCAAAATCTGCACATGGGTTTACATCTCCACTATATATGTAAGCTTCAGAAAGGACTGTAGTATTTCAAAAGGTTTCCAAAATAAGAAATTTTTACGTGCTTAGAATAATGAATTTCTATGAAAATATAGAGATAACGTACAAACAATATATGAAAATCCCGCGTAATCTGGTTAGGGTTATACCTACAATGCATTAGAATGATAACATAATTATTATCGTGAATCATATGAAATAAGTATCCTAACACAACAAAATTTAAGAAAAATCCTAAACCAACCAAATTAATTGAAAACCAACTCAAAACAACTATTCAAAACATAAAACTGAAATAAAGAGCATAAATAAAAAGTTCGGTAATAGAAAGAGCATAGAAACTTCAGCAACTCCGGTCACTAAGCTGATGGGCCACCACTGCACTGTCCTCGAAGTAGCCTCAAGATCTCATTCTGATTCTCCTCATAGCTAGCCATCCTTTGATCCAACTGAGTGATGCGAGTCTCTAATCCCAACAGAATCTGACGGTCAGCCTGATGATCAAAAGGAATATAAGGTTGCTCTTCTGGTTGCTGGGGCTCCTCCAGTGGCTGAAAGCCTGCACCTTCTGGGAATGGTTCTGTTGGAGGCTCTAGTGGTACTTCCTATTGTTCTTCTGCCTGCCCTCCATGGCTCTTTTTCAGCGAAGTTTTGTCCAATGGCGCCAAATGATCCACGAGTGGCCATGTTGGATCTTTAATCACTCCTTTTCCCCTGCATAACTCAGATACTAAAACAAAAAATGGGAGTGATGGCTTCTTATTCTTAATAGTTACTATCATTTGATCCATTATTAGGATCGGCAATTCAATAATATATCCCATTCCAAAGGCATACATAAAATAAGCCCTCTTAGTGTAGATTTGTAACACCCCAAAACACACCCTGGACGGCATTACATTCTAAAACCATTCATATCATGAGAGCACTAATATAATCCCTTAAGAAACAAGACTTCATTTGTCATCCACGAATATTTACAACATTATCCAAAAGAATAAGCCCAAGTCATGGCTATTACATCTCAAAAATTAATTAAAGAAGCGCAGCGGAATAAACAAAAGAAGTTAGACTACACAATATTCCAAAATAATGTCCTAGTCTAGTACAAAAGGAAAGGAGGTCGCTCTATGCGTCCACCTCGGGATCCCCACTCCCGTCAAGTGGAATCTCCCAAATAGCGGGCTCCTCGACCCTTACGTCCTCCTCAAGCGGGTAATCTGAAAAATGTTAGCGGTAGGGGGTGAGCACGAAGCTCTGTAGAAAAATTCTCCCAAACCCATACAAGGTTTAGAAAAGCATTTAAAATGGTCGGTCTCATTTTTAACATAACATAGATACATAATTTGAAATAAAGCAGTGACATAAAAAAAAAGGATCTCAAGTTTATTTAAAAAAATATTACTTAAATGAATAAATGAACACCACATACAATTAATAATCATTAATGGCCATAAACAATTCCCAACAATTCTTTCGGTAGGTGGCCTACTTTGTGGTAACCTCCACCCCCTTTTAGGTCACCTTTGATTCTCAAGCATCCTTACCGGGAACCTCTTGAGAATGGATGAACATCCTTACATGAAACCTCTCACCAATCACTACATTGTTTCCCAAGCATCCTTACCGGGAACCTCTTGGGAAGGGGGTGAGTATCCTTACAAGGAACCTCTCACTATAGCGGACTTATTTCTCAAGCATCCTTACCGGGAACCTCTTGAGAAGAGGTGAGCATCCTTACATGGAACCTCTCACTCATGTGCATCACAAACAACCCAACCAAGCATACAATTCCAACATTTATCTCAATTTACAAGCATCTATCCAAAATCCCCAAAATATCTCATGTAACAATTCCACAACCAACTAAGAAAAATACATGAGATCACAATAACATCATTTTTCTACCCAACACAAAGCACTACGATTTCGAAATTCATAATAAAGAAAGCATTTAAGAAGGAAATACATCACTCTCCAAAAATTAGGGTTTTAAAACTAGAAAAGAGATTTCATGGGTATTAAACCCTAACTTTGTTCAAAACATGTAATCTTTACAAAAAGCCTAAGAGAGGATGATTCCATAGCATATATATACCATTGATAGCCAAAGCATACATATATAAATATCCTAGCCTCAATGTAAGTGAATGAGAGAAAACCCCTACCTTGAAATCAAGAATTTCAAACCAAAGCCCAAGCTTTAGAGACACTCTTTCTCCCTTTTCTTCTTCCCTTTATCTTCTCCTAGAGCTCTAAGAGATGTGGGTTGAGAGTGAAATGTATGAAATGAGAGAAAATGTAATGTAAATGGGGTTTTAAACACAGCTGCCCCGAATTTTACTGTTCATGGGCTGTTTTGACATCGTTTTGTTATCTGGGCATAACTCTCTCATCCGAGCTCCGATTGAGATGATTCAAGATTCTATGGAACAATAAGAAAGAGTTATACAACTTTCATGTTTTGAGTTTTGAGAGATATTGAATTCATCAAGGTCTAAATCGGGCTTGAAATTACAGCCAGTGCACTGTTCACGTGCACTGTTTAAGCTAATTGGGCTGTTTTGACATCACTTCGTTATCTGGGCATAACTCTCTCATCCGAGCACCAATTGAGATGATTCAAGAGGATATGGAATGCTACGAAGGAGCTCTACAACTTTCATGTTTTGAGTTTTGAGAGATATTGACTGCATCAAGGTCGAAATCGCGCTTGAAGTTGCAGCCAGTGCACTGTTCACGTGCACTGTTCACAGCCTGTTTCATCCCTTTTTCCATTTCCAATCCATTCCTAAGCCAACCAAATCCATCCCAAGCCTCTCCAACACATATTTCTACACCAAACCTATTTAATTCAAGTTCTAGGACCTAAAATTTCATATTTTCACTTATTAAAACTAAATTTCAACTATTATTTCCACTAACATTTTAAATCTCTACTTTTCCAATCTACCAAATTCAAACACACATCACTACACATATCCACATTTTTACAACAATTATTTACTATATATCTATATACATATATAAAAGAAAATGCGGGGTGTTACAAGATTTGTTTTTTCTGAGACTGAGGCATCAAGTTGTTCACAGTGATCAAATTCATGATTCTGTATTTGTCAGTCAATTCCCCTTGCTTAGTATACTTGTTTGGTCTACCCCAGACATACTCCGGATTCCCAGTCAACTCAATCCCAATAGTGGACATGTCAGGAAATGTGGTAAAGGGGTATTGGGGATGCTGATGCCTTGGCATAGGATTCAAAACTTTAGCAATGGTTACTGGTGTAACTCGAAACACTACTCCCCTAACATATGCACGCAATTGTCTTGGCCCAGTTTCTCATGCATTACTATAGAATTCTCGAACTAGACATTCATAGGCAAGACCTACTAATTTCACATAATGTAGCCAACCCCGTGTTTCTAAATTTTGCCTAACCCCTATGTTTCCAAAATATTCATATATCACAGGTCTTTCAGCAATAATAGTTTTTGAATAAAAATGAGTATCACACCAAACTTGTTGATCAGCGTTTTCAAGCATAGCATTATCAAATGGGTTTCGCTCCTGGGGTTGTTCCTCTTGCTGCGGGGCTGCTTTAGGCGGCGGAGAGGTTCCTCGCCTTGCTCGGCTTGATGAATCTCTTGTTCTTGCTCTTGGATCCAAGAATTCTTGACTTTCTTGCTCTATATGAGATTTCAAGGATTTTTGATCGGTAAAAACCTATAAAAGGTTATGGGTAAGTGTTTGATCAGAGTAGAATTGAAAAAAAAAAGATTATGGGTGAAGCGAATCTGAAGAGAAAAGATGAAAAAATCTGCTGATTTTCGAAATTATGCTGCGAGGGAACTATTGGACTAGCTTCTGCGCGAACAGTCTATTTTTATATTGGGCAGTACTGTCCGGACACTATTAGTGCTGATCCTCTGGAATTCTACGTAGGTTATTAGTTGCTGACCCTTGATCTCCTCCTGGTTTCCAGCTTAAGTGTTTTCACCCTGCAGTTACAGATAATCAGTTTAAATTCAAAAATTGGCATATTAATTATGTAATAAACTTAAATTCTTAACTTACTACACTAAATCAACCTATACTTATATACATTCATATTAATCCTAAAATTGTGCATCTTTGATCATTAGTAAATTTAATCGGAGTCTTCTAAATCAAGAACATCAGTGAACTGATTAATTTCCTGTTGCACATATTTTGAAAGCATGGGACTGGAATAGGATGACGTCTCAAGGTAATCCTTACTCTACCCATACTTAATCTAGTCAAGACAATCTAATGCTCGACCTGAAATTATTCCGGCACATTGATTAAATGCTCTCATATGTATTAATCGACCAGACTTTACACAACCACCAAGTCGATTTGCTCGTCGGCGTTTAGCAAATGAACTTTTCTTGTACAAAGGTTTTGCTTGACTACTGAAAACTTCTAACTTTCTTTCAACCTTTACTTTTGCTATGATCAAAGAATTTATATCTCTCAGAAAAATATGTAACATACCCAAACTAAACCCAAAAATTTTGAAAAAAATTAGAAAAGACTCACTATCCAGTTCTTTAACGTCTACCGGTCACAAAGATAAATATGAATTGTTCCCTCCCCCAACCTAAATTTAACATTGTCTTTAATGTATAACATTATAAAGTAAAATTATAGACAATTGCTAATAAGATCTGGAGGCGAGACAAATCTATAGTGCAAAGCCCTAATCTGTAAAACAAACAACAAACAGTTAGTACTACTATTTACAATAAAAAATTTAAAAACATTTTTCAGGGCACATATTCTGGTTCCATTAATTGAATGGAATCCACATTTTGAATAAAGCCATCATGATATGGCTTAAGCCTTTGACCATTCACTTTGAAAATATTTTCAGTTAATGGATTTTCAATTTCAATTGCCCCATGTTCAACATTTTTTTTAACAATGTAGGGGCCTGCCCATCTTGACCTCAACTTTCTAGGAAATAGGCGGAGCCTTGAATTATATAACATGACTTTTTGAGAGGGTTCAAAGTACTTCTGCACAATATTCTTATCATGAAAAATTTTCATTCTGGACTTGACAATCTTTGCATTTTCATATGCTTAATTTCTTAGTTTTTTCAATTCATTAATCTGAAGTTTGCGAGATTCACTTGTTTTGTCAATGTCGAAATTCATCATTTTGATTGCCAGTATGCTTGATGTTCCAATTCCATAGGCAAGTGACATGGTTTACCATAAACTAGCCAATAAGGAGACATTCCCATAATAGTTTTGTATGCAGTTCGGTAAGCTCAATGTGCATTAGTCAGTCTTAAAGAGCAATCTTTGCGATTTGGATTGACTTTTTTTTTTCAAAATATATTTTATCTCCCTATTGGCTAATTCAGCTTGTTCACTTATCTGAGGATGATAAAGGGCATATATTTTATGGAAAATCAAATACTTTTTCATTAGGTTTTCAAAAATTTTATTAAAAAAATGTGTTCCCCCATCACTGATTGGCTTAAGGAATTCCAAATCTGGATAAAATATTTCTTTGAAAAACCTGATCACTTACGATGATCATTGCTTTGACAAGGAATTGTCTCTATCCATTTGGAAACATAATCAACGTCAACCAAAATGTACAGATGTCCAAAAGATGGGAAAAATGATCCCATAAAATCGATGCCCCAATAATAAAAATTTTCAATAATCAAAATAGGGTTCAAAGGCATCATGTTTCTTTTTGAAATATTTTCCATTTTTTGACATCTGTCACAATTTAGACAAAAGACATGTACATCTTTAAAAAGGGTGGGCTAGTAAAATCCACACTACAAAATTTTAGTAGCGGTTTTATTTGAAGAAAAATGTCATCCACAAGTTTCAGAATAACAAAATGAAATTACCTGACCAATTTCATGGTTGGGTACACAACGCCTTATTACTTAAACACATAGGGATCTTCCCAAAAGAAATTGCGTACCTCTCTTAAAAATTTCTTTTTGTCGGTTTAAGTATAATGAAAAGGAATAGTACCTGTGGCTAAATAATTGGCTATATTTGCATACCATGGTACTTCTATTACTGCAAATAATTGCTCATCTGGAAAAGTTTTTTTGATTGGTATTGACTTTTCTTTTATATCATAATTCAGTCTTGAGAGATGATCAACTACCATATTTTCAATTCTTTTCTTTTCTTTGATGATAAGATCAAATTCTTGAAGCAACAGTATCCATCGTAGGAGCGTGGTTTAGCATCCTTCTTGGTCAACAAATATTTCAAGGCTGCATGATCAGTAAACACAATGATTGATGATCTAACTAAATATGATCAAAATTTATCTAAATTAAATACTACAGTAAGCAATTTTTTTTCTGTGGTAGAATAATTTATATGTGCATCATTCAGAGTTTTGATCGCATAGTAAATCACATAGGGTCTTTTATCTTTCATCTGACCTAAGACAACTCCTACTGCATAGTCACTATCATCACACATTAATTCAAAAGTTAAAGACCAATTAGGAGGCTACATAATTGGTGTAGAAATAAGCATGCTTTTGAGTTTATCAAATGCCGATTGACATGCATCATTCCAATCAAATGGTACATCCTGACATAGAAGATTACACATTGATCTGGATATCAAACTAAAGTATTTAATGAATCTTCTATAGAATCCTGCATGACGTAGAAAGGATTGAACATCTTTTACAGTCTTTGGTGGAGGGTGATTGGCTATTAAATCAAATCTTTGATCTGTCAACTTCAATTCCCTCTGCATAAACTACGTGTCCTCAAACAATGCCCCGTGTGACCATGAAATGACACTTTTTCCAATTCAATTTGTTTCCTAACACCAAGTAAGGTCTTTTTCAAGATTCTCTAAATATAATTAAAATGAATTACCATATACCGAAAAATCATCCATAAAAACTTCCAAAAACCGCTCCACCATATCACTAAAAATGCTTAACATACAATGTTGAAAAGTGGCTGGAGCATTACACAATCCAAATGACATTCTTTTATAAGCAAAAGTGTCAAAAGGACATGTAAAAGTGGTTTTCTCTTGGTCATCAATTGTTATTTCAATCTGGTTATAGCCGGAGTATCCATCCAAAAAATAAAAATATTCATGTCCGACTATTCTTTCTAAAACTTGGTCTAGGAAAGGTAGGGGAAAATGATCTTTTCTGGTGAGAGAATTCAACTTTCGATAGTTAATACACATACACTAACCAGTGACTATATGCATAGGGACAAATTCATTTTCTTGGTTTCTCACTATCGCAACTCCAAACTTTTTAGGTACTACTTGTGTGGGGCTAACTCATTTACTATCAGATATATGATATATAATATCAACGTCTAATAGTTAAGCAATTCAGCCCGAACTATTTCTTTCAAATGTGGATTTAACCTTTTTTGCGGTTGTCGAGATGGTTCAGAGTCTTTTTTCCAAGTATATACAATGAGTACAAAGAAGAGGACTTATACCCTTTATATCTGCTACTGTCCCACTGATTGCACTTTGATGATTTTTTATAACTCCTATCAGTTTCTTTTCTTGGACTTCCGACAATTTTGAAGATATTATTACTGGATGAGTTTCATCCTCTCCCAAGAAGGCATATTTCAAGTCAGCTGGAAGAGGTTTCAACTCTGGTTTGGGGGCAACAGTACTGGACTTAACAAACTTAGTTCTAGAAGGCAATACCTATTCAAATTTTGAAATCCATGTTTCAATAGTTGACATATCTATAGACTCAACATTTTGTACATATTCTAATGCATGCGACTCTTTCTTTGTACAAGCATTTTCAAATATATTTTGAGTTAATGACTCAATACAATTTACTTTATGCAATTCTTCTTCTTCTCTGGGTTGCTTAGCAATATCAAACACATTTAATTCAAAAGTCATATTTTCAAATAAAAGTTTCATAATTCTATTCCTACAATTAATCAATGCATTTGATGTTGCTAGTAATGGTCGCCCTAAAATGATAGGAATTTGTGTAGAGACATGCAAGATTGGCTGTGTATCCAAGACAATAAAATCCACTGGAAAAATAAAACTTATCAACTTGAACAAGTACATCCTCCACAACTCCCCTCAGAATTTTCACACAATGGTTTACCAACTACAATATGATATTTGTGGGTTTTAATTCACCCAATCCTAACTGCTCAGAGATAGAATATGGAAGCAAATTAACACTAGCTCCAAGTTCAAGCAGACCCTGCTCAATCCTGAAGTTCCCGACTATGCATGAGAGTGTAGGACTCCTAGGATCTTTGTACTTTAGAGGAGCCTTGTGCTGAATGATAGCACTAGCCTGTTCGGCCAAAAATGTTATTTTTTGTACATTGATCCTTCTCTTTATTGTGCAAAGGTCTTTCAAAAACTTTGCATAGGATGGGTCTTGCTTGATTAGATCCAACAGGGGGATGTTAATCTTTATTTGCTTAAACAACTCAAAAAATTCAACATGATTGTTCAATGGTTAAGGTTTCTTGACTCTTTGAGGAAAAGGTAAAGGAACAAGACTTATTTTTTCTCTTCCCTTTGGCAACTCTGTTTTTTTTTTCAATCAAAGGTTCATGCTCAATTGGTTCATTTAGAGGGATTGACTCTGCTATGGGCTCTAAGGTTTTTGACCTTAATGGTCTTGTCAATCACCTTACCAGTTCCCAGTGTGGTAATTGCTTGTACTTGACTAGGGGATGTTTCGGGAGACACGACATTAGCTTGGTTTTGAACTTGCGGCGGTTTAGGTTGAGATGAGAATTTTTCCTTCCCCGTTGTGCTCAACGACTGGGTCAATTTGGCTAGATAACTCTTAATATCCTCAATATTCTGTGAAGTTTGAGCCTTAAAATCATTGAATGCATGGGTACACTGAGTATTAAAACTCATTTAACTTTGAATGAACTAGTTCATGGTGTCCTCTAAACTCCTCTTATGTGGGGGTTGATAAGGCTGATATGGCTGTTGAGTCTGGGTTGTGGTGAAAGTGGATCTGGTGGCTGACTCACAAGCTGTGTTTTTTTGGGTAAAATTCGGGTGATTTCGCTACCCTGGATTATAGGTTTCAGAATAGGGATTGGGATAAGGCTTATTAAAATTTGAAATGTCACTGGTTTGCTCCATCAAGACGTCTTTGAATGCTGGAATGGTGGGACATTCCCCCGTGGGATGTCCTCACAATGTACAGATTCCATACAACTGATCATTGCGCGACACAACATAAACTTCCTTGACTTTTTTCATCTCAAGAGTTTCAAGCTTTCGAGACAAGGTAGCCATTCTGGCCCTTAGATCATCATCCTCTTTTAACATGTATTTCCCTCATTGAGGTGAAGATGGCTTAGTTTCAACAATATTTGGTGAGGCCGGGTTCCACATTTGGGAACTCTCATAAATGGTGTTAAAGAACTCCAATGCCTCATCAGGACTCTTACCCATAAATTCTCCCTAGGCCATTATTTCCACAAACTGATGCATTGCGGATGGGAGGGCATCATAAAAGAAACCAACTAAAGTCTAACTTTCAAATGCATGATGTGGACAAGCTTGGCGAAGATCCTTAAATCTTTCCCAACATTGATAAAAAGTCTCTCCTTCTTTCACAGAAAAATTCATGATTTGACGTCTCAATGCATTAGTGTGGTGCAAAGGAAAAAACTTTTTAAAAAATTCAATTTGCAAAACTTGCAAACTTGGAATGGATTGAGCTTTTGAAGAATTTAGCCACTGTTTAGCTTTATCCTTTAAAGAAAAAGGAAATAGTTTCAACCGGGCCATTTCAGAATTATCTTGAAATGCACCACATACTTCCTCAAATTCTTTCATACGCAAATAAGAGTTTTCAGACTCAAGACCATGAAACTGCGGTAAAAGTTGTATTGTCCCTTCTTTGATGTTAAAATTTGGAGTATTAGTGGGAAAATCAAAACATGAAGGAACACTAGTGCGTGTGGGATGGAAACATGAAGACTACCTCTTGTTTCCTTTGATTATTATTAGTCATGCTTAACTCAAAAGAGTCTGAAGATGCTTGTGACAATGAAAATGATGAAGACGAAAGGCTAGATTGATTTACAGATCCTACTGATGACTTAACAGACAAAAACAATCAAAATAAAACAATATATATATATATATATATATATATATATATATATATATATATATATATATATATATATATATATATATAATACAAACTAGACAACTTACCTATTTGTTTTGAAATCACCGTAACTCCCCGGCAATGACGCCAAAAAGCTTGATCTGACATGATTTAAATCATGCATCCAAGTATAAGGGTCAAATTATAGTATTTTTCTCGGTTTAAGTCCAAGGTCAAATCCACAGAGAACTAACTGTTGGTAATCAAAACAGAAAAACGGTAAAATTGTCATGTATGTAGTGTGTAATGGAATAGCTTATAGTGTGAGCATAGAATTATCAAATAAACACTTAACTAAAACTTTAAATAATAATGATAAAAGGTACTCTTCAGTTCAGGTATCCAACATGCATTATATTGCTCATTTATGAAATGCCACCTTACAGTAATTAACTCCCATTTTACTGGAAAGCTAACTAATAGGTTTGACGTCTAACTGAACCATATAACATCAACTGGTTAGGTTAGCCGAAAGGTCTATGTACCATGTAATAATCAAATAACCCTAGTAAACATGAAGGTGAACAATTCAAAAGGTTTACTCTGGCTATTCGATCGGCAGGTTGATGATTCAATTAAGATGTGATGAGTATAGATTATTGCATATCATTTATCTCTTTCCATCCCTTTATACTTGCCTTTGTGGTGAAAATGGGGGAAATTGCATCTAATCTAACATTTAATAGAGATTTGTGTGTTTGTAGGTAAAGAGGAGGCAAAAGGCATGTATTAAGCCTCTCATGAAGTGCTTAAAGGCAATAGAGAAGAAGGGAAGGCTTAAGGGATGGCTCGGGACATCAAGAAACCAAGGAAATGCTAAATCAGGAGAAAACCTATCGGTAGGTTTGTTATCGTTCTACCAGTAGGTTTTGTACATTGGATTTATTTTACAGTTGCCCCTACCAAAACCTACTGGTAGGTTTTGCATATTGGAAAAAACCTACCAGTAGGTTTTGTCATCGTTCTACCGGTAGGTTTTGCCCAGAAACGCCAGAAAGTTGCAATCTCAACTCCAACTGCTTTGTGGGCCCACCTCTGCTTCTCCCACACATGCCCTGACACATTCTACATACAATAATGCTTCCTCACACCTAAAATCTGACTTTGGAAGAAAGAGCATGGAAGAGGAAGAGAGAGAAATAGAGTGGCATGGGGGGTTACATGCATGGCATGTCCTTGCTTGTGCAAGTGTCCAATCCCTTCCCAATGAATGCAAGTCAGCTCTCACAGACTAAGGAGGGGCAAAGGACGAAAATGAAGACATTCCTACAATAAAATTCAGCTACACACATAGTTTTAGAGAGAGAAGCTCAAGGAAGAAGATGAAGTTTTAGAGAGAGAAAGTTAGGCTTTTGCATTTCCTTCTCCATTTCAATTGTAGCAAGTTTTCAATCACTTGTAATATTTGCTTCTTGCACTTTAATCTCCTTTATTTCAAGTGTATTCAATTTTAGCTACATATTCTTGTATTCACCATGTCTACATTTGGGGTTTTCCTTCCAAACTTTACTTTTGGGTATGAAATGAACTTGTCTTTGTAGTTTAACTTCTCTTTGCATTAATACAAGTTTTAATCTTCATTTCTTCACCATGTCTCTTTACATTATGCATGTTTTTTCTTTGACTATGGATAGCTAAGTTTTTAGTTGGCTAATCCAAGGGAGATTTCCTCTTGGGTATGCTAAACCAACTCTCCTCCATTCTTCCTCGTAGTGTAATGTGTTTGGTTTGACTAGGTTAAGTGTGGACATGGTTGTGATCTCTTGATACACCGTAGAATTGTCACGGGGTACGCTTGAGCCTACATCTCCATATTAGTCCATCACTTCCTACGAATCTATCAAGCACCGAGACACCATTGGTAGAATGTTTTGAGTTGATTTGACATTCCCATTGTAATGATCTCTTCAGATTAGCCAACCTTCTTTTCATTGCAATTTTATCAAATACTCCACTCACCAAAACACAAACTCATAAGATTTTATACTTTTTATTTCTTTACAAAAGTCACCTTCACCACAATTCGACCTTCCTTCCCTGAGGAGGCGATCTTGGAATACTCAATTCCAAGTAAAACACGACATTGCAAGTCTCTCTACGCTTGGGGAGACTTTTGCACATACACACACATTTTCATCCACACACACGTTTTCCCCATTTCTAGCATCGAACCCGAGGGAGAGTGACACTCACATACTCATATAAGCCAAATACACTTAGTCTGGATTGATGTTTGGAGATTAGGGTGAATCCCTTCAAGCATTTTTGGCGCCGTTGCCGGGGAAGGCTAGCGCCGAATTAGAAGGTGATTTCAAACAACGGAGGTAAGTCTCGTGATTCTCATCACGGGTCGAGGTACGTTGCTCCTTTGTACATACTTGTGTTTACTTTCAATTTTAATTGTAGATAGTGTTTTTGTATGTGGGGACGTGACGACCAAAATTTACTTGTGAGACTCGCCATAGACCCAAATATGAATCTTGACCAAGACCCACTCGAGGATGCCGGTGACAACTTCGGGGATGATGGTGCTAATATTCCGAGTGGTGGGGGAATGAAAAACCCTAGAATGCCAATTCTCTGAATGCATTTTCCCCTTCCAAGGAATAAGGGAAACAATATCCCGATTGATCCTCCGACGAGGTCAATGAGGGATTATCTTCAACCAACTCGAAGCACCACCCCTTCTTGCATACTTCTACCGGTCCAAGCTCATGCCTTCCTCGTTAAACCGGGAATGTTACAACTTCTTCCTCAATTCCATGGAATTGAAAGAGAAAATCCTTATTTGGACATTAAGGAATTTGAGGAAATTGTTGCAACATTTCTCACAAATCATGCCATAGAAGACATAGCTTGCATGCAATTATTCCCCTTCTCCCTTAAAGACAAAGCCAAAGCTTGGTTGAACTCGTTGAAACCTCGATCGACAAGTTCTTGGGCACAAATACTTTCCGAATTTTTAAACAAATTTTTTTCGGTGCCCAAGACCACTGTTTTTAAGAAACAAATTAATTTTTTTTCGGAGAAATCCATTGAGCAGTTTTATCAATGTTGGGATCGATATAAATAGTTGGTACAATCCATTCCACATCATGGATTCGAACCGTGGCAATTGGTTAGTTTCTTCTATGAAGGAATTACACCGGCCCACCGACAATTCATAGACATGATGTGTAACAGAGAGTTTCTAAACAAAGATCCGGATGAGGCCCTTGAATACTTCAATACATTGGCACAAAATGCTCAATCATGGGATATCACGGATCCAAATGATGTGCCAAGGTCCTCTCCAGAGAGTTAACCAAGTGGGGGAGAGATGTATAATTTGCGGGACCAAGAAGGCTTGCTTGCCAAAATCATAAAGTTATCCCGAAAAGTGGAGAGTCTAGAGGTGAATAGGAGGCATGAAATGTCTAATATAGCTAAGGCCGAGGAGTGTTGCTCTATATGTGAAAGTGTTGAGCATTCTATCTCGGAGTGCCAAAACATTTCGGTACTCAAAGAGGTTTATCATGAGCAAGTGAATGCTTTCAACCAAAGTAGGAAATCATTCTCTCCACAATCCAATACATATAATCCGGATTGGAGCAATCACCCGAACTTTAGTTGGAAGAATGACAAACCTACCCCCTCATGGGTCTAGCTCATTGTCGCCTCCCATTCCACCCAAGCAAAATAAATCCTACTATGGTCATGGTCCCTTGTCTAGCTCCCAATACCCACAGTCCAATCAATAAGGTTTTTCCAAAAATCCACCACCTCAACAAGGGTTTGGTCAACAAGGACCATCCAACCCACCCACCTACCAACCTCCTCACAAAAGAAACTTGGAGGATATCGTGCACCAATTCATTCAAAGACAAACAACAATCAACAACCAAACCGCTGTTGCTTTCAATGATATTCGGACTCAAATTACAAAATTGACTAATGCCATAGGGTCATCCCAACAAGAGAAAGGAAAATTTTTCGCTCAACCTCAAGAAAACTCTAGGGGTCAACATGTGATTGAGTCGTCCGAGCCGACCAAGGAGAGTTGTGAACAACTCAAGGCGGTCACCACCCTAAGGAGTGGCAAACAAATTGACAAAAACATTTTTCCAAAAGTCTCACCCAAAGCCAAATTGGCAAAAGAGAAAGAGACTACGGGAAACTCCGAGGGGGGGAGGGGGGTGAGACACATGAAAAGGAAAAAATTGTTGATTTGAATGTGCATGAGTGTCCTATTCTGGCCCCTTTTCCCCAACGTTTGAAGCCACCGACTAAAATTGCTAATTATTTGGATATCATTTAAATGTTTAAGCAGGTGAAGATAAACATTCCGCTCCTTGATGCCATCAAGAAAATACCTTCATGTGCAAAGATCTTGAAAGACTTGTGTACCATGAAGAGGAAGATGAATGTGCATAAGAAGGCATTTCTCACGAAGCAAGTGAGTTCCATTTTGAGAACCAACACACCACCCAAGTTCAAAGACCCCGGTTGCCCTACCATTACCATAGCCATAGGGAATTGTCGGGTGGAGCAAACACTTCTAGACTTGGAATACCACCAAGTAAAACACGATTCTCAAAAGTCTCCTTGCGCTTGGGGAGCACTTTTGTACACACACACACACGTTTTGTGCATTCATACATCACATTACCACCATTTCCTTTTCCTTTCTCCTTGCCCTTTCTTTTGACACTATCCCAAAGGAGAGTGACACTCCCTTTTATCCTTACACTACACATGCTAAGGGATAGTTTTTAGAGGTAGGGAAACAACAAGGTTTTTCATCAAGCATTTTTGGCGCCGTTGCCGGGGAAGGCAAGTGTCAAACCAAGAAGGAGATTTCCGGACGACGGAGGTAAGTCCCGTGATCTTCATCACGGGCTTAGGTACGTTGTCTCGTGTATATATTTTTGTTTGTGTATAAATTCATTTATAGATATTTTGTTGCATGTGGGGGAGAGACGATCAAAACCGGTTAGTTAGGCAACCCCTTGACCTAAACATGAATCCTGATCAAGACCCGCCCGAGGATGCGGGTGATAATTTTGAAAATGTGGATGCCAATCCGAACTTGCGAAGGGGTGGGGGAGGACCAGAACATAGGGTACCAAATCCACGAATGCATTTCCCCCCTCCTAGGAATGAAGGGAACAACATCCCCATTGATCCTCCGGCGAGGTCAATGCGGGAATTCCTCCAACCAACCCGCACCACCACACCTTCATGCATCCACCTTCCGGTCCAGGCTCATCTCTTCATAGTTAAACCGGGGATGTTACAATTGCTTCCCACCTTCCATGGAATTGAGAATGAGAGCCCCTATTCTCATATAAGAGACTTCGAGGAAATAGTTGCATCATTTCTCCCCAATCACAATATGGAAGAGATAGCAAGAATGAAATTGTTCCCTTTTTCCCTGAGTGATAAGTCAAAGACTTGGCTTCATGCTTTGAGACCCCGAACCGTGACATCTTGGGGTCAAATGATTTCTGTGTTCTTGAACAAGTTTTTTTCGGTGCATAAAACCACCACCCTAAAGCAGCAAATTCAAAATTTTTCTGAGTTGCCTAATGAACAATTCTATCACTGCTGGGAACGATACAAGGATTTGCTACAATCCATTCCACACCATGGCTTTGAACCATTGCAAATGGTGAGTTTCTTCTATGAGGGAATCTCACCAAGCCATCGACAGTTCATCGATATGATGTGCAATGGAGAGTTCTTGAGCAAAGACCCTGACGAGGCCTTATATTATTTTGATACATTGGCGGAAAATGCACAGTCATGGGATATCACGAATCCCATCGATGTACCAAGGTCTTCTCCCCAAGGGAGTAGCCATACTCAAAGGGGGGATTTATGACTTACGTGACCGAGAGGACCTACTTTCAAAAATTGCAAAATTATCTAGGAAGGTCGAGAGTCTTGAGAAAAATAGGAGGCATGAGGTGTCACAAGTGTCAAAGGCCGAGGAATTTTGCTCAATATGTGAAAATTTGGAGCATTCCACATCGGATTGCCCCAACATTCCGGCGCTTAAGGAAGCATACCATGAGCAAGTCCATGCATTTAACCAACATAGGCAATCATTTTCTCCTCACTCAAACACGTATAATCCGGGTTGGAGCAATCACCCAAATTTTAGTTGGAGAAATGAGAACCCCACACCTCATGGTTCAATTGCACATACACCTCCCGCTCCTCCTAAGCAAGGGCAATACCACAACCAATACCAAGGTCAAGGGCAAGTGTCTAGCTCCCAATACCCACGGTCCAATCCGCAAGGGTATTCATCCAATGCTCCCCCACCAAATTTCTCCCAACAAGGTCCATCCAATCCTCCCACCTACCAACCCCCTCATAAAAGGAACTTGGTGGATGTGCTCTACAACTTCATTCAAACCCAAACCACCTTCAATAACAACATGTCGGCCCAACTCACCAAAATCACCAGTGCCATAGGGTTATCACAACAAGAGAAGGGGAAATTCCCCGCTCAACCCCAAGAGAACCCTAAGGGGCAACATGTCATTGAGTCATCCGACCCCACCAAAGAGAGTTGCGAGCAACTCAAAGCTATCACCACCCTCCGTAGTGTCAAACAAATTGACAAAACCATTTTGCCAAGGGTCTCACCCAAAGCTTCATTGCCAATAGAAGAAGGTAAGGAGAGTGAGACCAAAGAGGGTAAGGAGAGTGAGACCAATAAGGGTGAGTTGAGTAAAGAGAAAGAGGGGGAGGGTGATGAGAAAGAAAAAGTGACCGATGATTCTTTCTTTGTTCCTCCTATGCCTGCCCCTTTCCCACATCGTTTGAAGCCACCTGTTAAGGTGGCAAATTATACTGATATTTTAGAAATGTTTAAGCAGGTGAAGATCAACATCCCGCTCCTCGATGCCATCAAGCAAATACCGTCTTGTGCCAAAATTTTGAAGGATCTATGCACGGTGAAGAGGAGATTGAATGTCCGGAAGAAAGCATTCTTAACCGAACAAGTCAGCTCAATTTTGAGGACCAATACTCCTCCCAAATTCAAAGATCCTGGTTGTCCAACAATTGCCATCACCATAGGGAATTGCCGGGTGGAACAAGCATTGCTTGACTTGGGAGCAAGCGTCAATCCCCTTCCCTACTCTGTGTATCAACAACTCAAGCTTGAGGAGTTAAAGCCCACCTCCATTACGCTTCAATTAGTGGATCGTAGCATCCGTACACCAAGGGGAGTAGTGGAAGATGTCTTGGTTCAAGTTGACAAATTTTATTTTCCCATCGATTTTATTATGCTAGATACACACCCTGTTGCTAACCTTAGTTCCCAGATTCCTGTTATACTTGGACGATCTTTCCTTGCTACGTCTAATGCTGTTATAAATTGCAGGAATGGTCTAATGAAGTTGGCATTTGGGAACATGACAATGGAGCTGAATGTGTACAACCTAGCGAAGCAACCAGGTGATGATGAGGAAATAAGCGAGGTCAATAGAATTGACACCTTGGTTGAGGAGCACATGGACTTGGAGAGGATGTTGAGGTTCAAGGATGAAGGAGTTGTGAATCTTGAGGAGTTGGAGGAACGAGAGGAGGTTGGAGAATTGAAAGGGATGGGAACTTGGATCCCTACATTTGAGGAGTTACCCAAACAAGGAAAGAGAATTTTCCCGTCAAATGAACAAAAGCCGAACCTGGAATTGAAACCATTACCCTCACATTTGAAGTACGCCTACCTTGGCGATGGAGAAACATTCCCGGTGTTCATTAGCTCTACGCTGAATAAGGAGCAAGAAAAAGAGCTTTTAGAGGTATTAAGAAAACACAAAGGAGCAATTGGGTGGACCATTGCGGATATCAAGGGCATAAGCCCTCTCATTTGCACCCACCGCATATACCTGGAGGAGGACTCTAAACCTTCCCGACAACCACAACGACGGCTAAACCCCATCATGAAGGAGGTGGTAAGGGATGAGGTTTTGAAGCTACTTGATGTGGGGATCATTTTTCCAATTGCCGACAGTAAGTGGGTCAGCCCCACACAAGTAGTGCCAAAGAAATCCGGAGTCACGGTGGTGGAAAATGATGAGAATGAGTTAATACCTACGAGAGTGATCACTGGATGGAGGGTATGCATTGATTATCGGAAGTTGAACTCATGCACTAGAAAAGATCATTTCCCGATGCCATTTCTTGATCAAGTTTTGGAAAGAGTAGTTGGGCACCTATTCTATTATTTTCTAGATGGGTACTCTGGCTATAATCAAATAGAGATCGCATTGGAGGATCAAGAGAAGACTACTTTCACCTGCCCCTATGGTACTTTTGCCTACCGCCCCATGCCGTTTGGTCTATGCAATGCTCCAGGGACCTTTCAGCGATGCATGATAGACATCTTCAGTGATATGGTGGAAAAGATCGTGGAGGTCTTCATGGATTACTTTTCAGTGTTTGGAGATTCGTTTGACGGATGCCTGACAAATTTGGAGAAAGTCCTAACTAGATGTGAGGAAAAGAATCTGGTGTTGAATTGGGAAAAGTGTCACTTTATGGTGACAGAAGGAATTGTGCTGGGCCACATAGTCTCGGCGAGGGGTATTGAAGTCGACAGATCCAAGGTGGAGGCCATCTCCAACCTCCCCACGCCGAGGGCCATTAAGGGAATCCGGTCGTTTTTAGGCCGTGCAGGTTTTTATCGCAAGTTTATAAAAAATTTTAGTGCATTGGCCCGACCCTTGACCAACCTACTGTCTAAGGAGGTTCCCTTTGAGTGGTCGGATGACTGTGAGGCATTTTTTAAAAAACTTAAGAGCATGCTAGTCACGCCTCCTATCATGCGACCACCCAGATGGGATCTACCTTTCGAGCTCATGTGTGACGCGAGTGATTACGCGGTCAGCGCAGTGCTTGGTCAAAGGGAGGAAAACAGGCCGTATGTGATACACTATGCTAGCAAAACACTCAATGATGCTCAGATGAACTACACTACCACCGAGAAAGAGTTGCTAGCAGTAGTGTTAGCTTTAGATAAATTTCGCTCATACATCATTGGTTCGCCTATTGTTGTCTTTACTGACCAATAGGGAGATCAAGATCATCCTAGAAAAAACTGTTAACCCAAGTAGGAAGGATTGGTCCAACAGATTGACGGATGCACTGTGGGCATACCGCACTGCCTTCAAAACTGTCTTGGGAATGTCTCCTTACCGGCTTGTCTATGGAAAGGTTTGCCACCTGCCCGTCGAAATGGAACACAAGGCCTACTGGGCCATCAAAACTCTAAATTTTAATTTGAGAATGGCCGGTGAACATAGGAAGTTAGAGCTGAATGAGTTGGAAGAGATTCGATGAGATGCGTACGAGAGCTCAAAAATTTCAAAGGAACGGGCTAAAATCTTTCATGATAATTCCATCATACGGAAATCATTTGAGCCCGGGCAAAAAGTGCTCTTATACAATTCTCGCCTCTCAATTTTTCAAGAAAAACTCCGATCTCGTTGGGATGGCCCCTATCTTATCAAGGTGGCCTACCCCAACGGAGCTGTTGAGGTGACGAACCCCGAAAATGGCCAGACATTCAAGGTCAATGGCCAAAGACTCAAGCCATTCTTTGAGGGTTCTGAAGAACAAGAAGTGGAGGAAGAGTTAATGGATCCCGTGTATCCGGATTTGGAGGAAGAGTAGATTATGTCTATGCTTTTTAGTGTACAGTTGCTTTCATTTACTTATGTTATTTTTATCTCATGTCACTTACCTTCTTTGGTTATATAGTATTGATCTTCTTAGTTTCAGATATTGGTGCTTTCGTTGAAGCTCAATCACGAGGTGTTCTCTTACCCTACTCATTTTTACTGTCTTTCATTGCATACTATATATATTTTTTTTATGCATTGAGGACAATGCATGATTCAAGTTGGGGGGGTGAGGTGCACCATGTGTATGATACACCAAGGTTGTTGGAAATTTTTTGAGTTTTGCTTGCATTAGTGGAAAATATGTGAAATTTTTTGAAAATTTTTGATGAAAAATATCTGATTGTTGACCTGTATTCCTTCATGAAGAGTGTGTGAGCTGGATGACATGTTGATCCTTGTTGTGAACTTTGTGCACATGAGCATCCTATGGAATTTGATCATATGCAAAAGTATCACATATGTATTTATTTTTGAACTCAACTGTATGTGATTCTTGATTGTTTAAACTCTGCAATTTACGGATTGAATTCATATTTTAAGCTTGACATAAATAGTGGAGATGAGTAAGGACCCATGAGAGCTTTAGTGCCAAATCCTTTTGGAGGGAACTTACAATTACTCAAAGAACAAATTTTCATTGTCAAATTTGTTCAATAGTCTCATTATGCTTGTTTTGGTTAGTTGCATTTGAGTAGTGGACTGATTTGTCTTGATCATATAATGCCCTCCTATGCGGACCTGTAAGTGATCTTAGGCCATCATTGAAAATTTTGAGCCTTTGCCCCTTTTTCTTGTAAAAATTTATCTCTAGTGCCATGATTGAGCCTTAATTGTAAAATCGTTTCTATGCCACACAATTGACCAAGCCAGTGCAAAAAGATAAATATCTACCTTACCTTGGTTGTTCCAAGTGCTAAGTATGAGTGTTCATAAAAGAGAAGGAAGTATGGTGTGGAAACTCAACAAAAGGGATGAATGAAGTTGAAACTCAAAGAGTTGAATGAAAAAAAAAAAGAATGAAAATCCAAGAAAAGGAGAAAAAAGTGTGAAAGAAGAAAAAGAAAAGGAAAATGTTAAAGAAAAGAGACAAAGAGTGTGGTGATGGTGTTAGCCTACAAACCCAATAAAAGGGAAATCTTCTTGAAATAAAGGTCATACACTCGGAACAACTCTCTTGGTTATCTTATATCCTTCATTTCATTTACCTAGACATCTCCCCAAGGCCCCATTACAACCTTTAAAGTCCTAAGTGATCTAGAGAAGCATGGGAGGTGCATAATTTCAAAGGAAATGATGAGTCATGTCTTACTACCTAATGCCCTAGCATTCTGTTCATGAGACTATGCCAAGGTCGCTCCTTTTCATATATGAACTTCATTTTTGGATTACATGTGAGCACACTTTGTTTTGAACACAAGATTCTATATCACATGTACACATTGAGTGTATTTCATTGTTTACGAGTGACCCTTGGTGAGTTTTGCATCGAAACTGAATTTGTCTGGCTATTCAAATATGAATTTCGTTGTGTAAGTGCTCAAATTGGTTGTTAAACTTCACACACACTGGAGTTGAAAATAAATTTGTAGGTGCATACTTTAGACTAGTATCTAAGACTATGGTGTGGCTCATGTATACTTAGTTCAATCATTTGAGAAATCTGTCAAATAGCTCCATGCTTGCAAGAATGAGGGAATATGGCTCAAGTTTTTGATATTTGAAAAGAATTAGGAATGTCTTTGTTATTCATTATATGACTAGCATTTTGGGTGTTCATTTTGATGGTTAAGAATCGAAATCCATTCCTTGTATGTTGAATGCTTTAAAAGTTTAAATCACTTTGCAATTTCAGTAATAATTTGGGAATGATGGTTCGGATTGTGGTTCATAAGTGGAGTACATTTTGGGGTAGAGTAGAGGTCATGAAAATAGTGTTAGAATGTATAGGGGAGGTCCTAAAATGAAAAAGAGTAGTGAAGGGCTGCTCAGTAGGAATTTTCAGGGAGTAGCCAAACCGTACCGGCATGCATACCGGTACGCTAAGGCTACTGGAGCTAACCGTACCGGTACGATTTTCCTGGGAAGCCAAGGTTTAGGGCTTTTAATCGATTTGTTTTAAAACATCTTTCATTTCCCTCCTAAAATACAGCCCCCTTTCACTCCCCTCTCTCACCCGAAATCAACCCTTAAGCTTCCAATCACACCAAGCTCCCTTTAATCTCTCAAATCCTCTCCCTTGTTCTTTGATTGAGTGGAAATCAACCTTGTGGAAACCCTAATTGCCGAAATTCCCCAAACCCTCTTCTCTCTCCAATTCTCAAAACTTTTTCAAATCTCTCAAATGGCTCGCTCTCTAGGGTGTTTCCAAGTGACCATGGACCCAATTGAGAGTCTCCTCTTCGCCCTTTGTACTTTTCTGATGATGGGGGCACTGTTGCTATGCATGGCCCACACCAAGACAACGGGACACAAATCCCCTCCACCGGAAGGCTCAAGTGGCCGTAAAAGAAGTGGAGAGGGGTCGAGTGGGGATAGGAATGAACAGAGAAAGAAAGCGAAAAATGAGGCTAGGAATCGACTGATCAAGGAGAAAGGGGTTACTTGTGAAAGGTACCTGGACTCCATCTCTCTCACCCCTAAGAACGAGGCCATAAAAATCATTGAAGCACATGGTATGAAGTTCTGGTTTGAGCCGGTTGAGGGGTACAACCTGTCGATGTGTAGGGAATTTTACCAGATGCTCTGGGTGTCTGAGGTGGATGGTGTGGAAATCCTAAAAACCAACGTCCGTGGCAAGGTGTTTGTGGTGACCCCGGATGCCATTGTCACACTCTTGGGAGGGTACGAGAGGCCACCAGAGTCTATGCTTGTCTATCCCCATAACATCACCAGGTCCAAGAAAATTTCTGAATTGGTTGAGTTGATGTATGAAGAACCTGGAGATTTCAAAGGGACAGTGCAAAGTGGGAGACTCAAGCCCACTTATGGATTGCTGAACAAGCTCCTCCACTGCAATCTTATGCCAAAGGGTGCTGAAAAGAAGCCAAACATAGAGAAGCTAACCCTCTTGGATGCGGTCGTTTCTGGGAAGGCCGTTGACTTTGCCCTTCTTATTTGGCAGGAAATGAAAAATTTTGCTGAATTGCAGAAGCCCGTGATTAAACTGCCATTCGGGGACTTGGTAACCCGGATGTGCATGCAATTCAAGGTTAAGGGCTATGCATTCGACAAGATTACCCCGCCTGAGTTTGGAGCCATTGGCAGGACCAGTAAAAAGAAAAGGGAAGCAATGAGTCGAGGAAAGCGAGCCAAGAACATGGCTGCTGGTTCTGAGGCCCCCGGGGCATCTTCATCTGCTGGGCCATCCGTTGTAGCACCTCCCCGTTCAATCCCTCAGCGCCTCGATGTACTAGAGACTACAGTGCATGGGATCGAGGCTACTGTGCTAGGAATGGAGGCTATGATGCAAGAGTTGTTTTTACATACCTTCCCTGGGAGACCCATCCCATAAGTGCCCACTAGACCAGCTCCGGCCACTGCTCCTTCTGCTTCTGCCCCCTCTACCCCTACAGAAGTCGAGGAGGAGGAGGAGGAGGATGAAGAAACTGAAGAATCGGGGGAGGGTGAGGAGTATAATGAAGGTGAAGAGTCCGAGGAGGATGATGGCTCTGGTGATGATTAGGATGATATGTAGTAGTTTATAGTTTGTATCTTTTCTTTTAGGGTTGAATTGGATGGAATGGAGTCGTAGGCTATTTTGTCTCTTTTGTTGTCCTACGTTATGTACTCCAACTTCAGAACACATTAATGAAATACCAAAATTTCGGATTCAATCTTGTCTATGTTATTTTGAAATTGCATTATGATTTATGCTTTTTAATTGATTGAATGAATGGTTAGCTAAATGGATTGGGTGTGCATTATACTTATTGTTTTGTGATTGAAAATAATCTTTTGCTAAGGGACTAGCAAAACCTAAGTTGGGGGGTGTGATTAGCACAAAACTTTGTATATTTTGATGTGTTAATCATCTCTTTTTAATTGTTTTTGGAGATTTAAATGATGGGAGTTAGGTTAATTGAACTCTTAACGATGATATTTGGTGTTTGCAGTTAAATGGTGCTAAATGAGACTTCTTAAGGCCTTCCCCAATCATGTGAGGCAAATGAAGATGAAAAGACAGCTTGTAGATAGCTTAGTGGAGGAGGAAATCAGAAAATCAAGAAATCAGCCAAACCGTACCGGTACGCGTACCGGTACGCTAAGGCTACTGGAGTAAACTATACCGGTACGCTCAAGCCACTATAGTTTGTTGTACCGGTACGCGTACCGGTACGCCTTGCCTGATCTGCCCAACTGCTTTGCAACCCATGCCTACTGCTTTGAGGGTCCCACCAACAGACATCCCCTGCTCCCCTGACACGCCCACAATACTATTCACCCCTTTTCACACCTATGATTGCAAGTTGGAGTCTTGGTGATAAATGAGGAGAGAGATGAGAAGAAGAGCTGGGTGTGCAGACAAACTTTGCAACCCTTCTATCCAGCCCAGTACTACTGCACCCCTATTGATGGAGGTTATTTTCTGGAGACTAGGGGACCTCCCCATGCACGTTTTGGGGAGCCAAGTCCAGCAAGACCAGGGGGATTCAGCATTGGAGGGATTAAGCAGAAATAGATAGATATAGAGAGAGAAAGTCTGGAGAAGATGATGAATAGTGTTCTAGAGAGATAAATTTCAGATTTTTGCATTTTCTTCACTGCATTGTCTTGTAATCTGCTGTAAGAACATTTCAAGCTTCATTTTAATACCATTAATATTGTTTTCCTTCAAGTTCATTGTTAGTTTAATGCTCTCTTAACTTCTCACCATTAATGCAACAAGGTTCATCATTTTCTTAGCTGTAAATGGGTCTTAAATGCATCCTTCTCTAATTTCTGTCTACTTGCATTTTAGCTATTCAAGAACTTCCTCTCTTGCAATGCACTTTTCTTACATAGTCAACTTCATTACAAGCATGAGTAGCTAAATCCTTTAGTTGGTAAAACCAAGGGGAACCTCTTATTGGGTATGCCATGTTAACTCATTCTCCTCCCTTTCCGGAGATCAATGGTTCGGTTTGACTGGGTTGTGGGTGGATAAATTGGTGAGTCTTTGATATTTCGTAGGTTTAGTCACGGTTTATGCTTAGATACTCACCCTTAGTATCCCCAACTTCCCATGAATCAATCGTTCATTCATGCTCTATCGTAGGAGGGATTCGAGTTGAGATGGCATTCCTATTGGAGTAACCTCTTGTCTTTACCAATATTTGTTTCTTATTTGATTTTCATCAACACACACCACCAAACAACTTTCAACAACCAAAAGATTTTACATTTTCTCTTACCCGAAATCACCTTCCCCTTGGTACTTCCTTCCCCGTGGAAACGACCTTGGAATACCACCAAGTAAAACACGATTCTCAAAAGTCTCCTTGCGCTTGGGGAGCACTTTTGTACACACACACACGTTTTGTGCATTCATACATCACATTACCACCATTTCCTTTTCCTTTCTCCTTGCCCTTTCTTTTGACACTATCCCAAAGGAGAGTGACACTCCCTTTTATCCTTACACTACACATGCTAAGGGATAGTTTTTAGAGGTAGGGAAACAACAAGGTTTTTCATCAAGCATGGAGGAGGCTATCCCGACCAAGATCAATGACCATCGGGTCGTGGTCAAGTTTCTTAAGGAGAATATTTTTTCGAGGTTTGGGATGCCTCGGGCAATGATAAGCGATGGTGGGTCGCATTTCTGTAATAGGCCATTTGCATCTTTGATGCATAAATATGGCGTCACACACAAGGTGTCCATCGCATATCACCCACAGCCCAATGGCCAAGCCGAGCTGGCCAATAGGGAGATCAAAAATATCCTAGAGAAAATGGTGAATCCCAATAGGAAAGATTGGTCATTTAGACTGACCGATGCCCTATGGGCTTACCGCACTGCTTACAAGACTGTCCTAGGTATGTCTCCCTATCAGCTCGTCTATGGCAAGGCTTGCCATTCGACAGTTGAAATGGAACACAAGGCGTATTGGGTCATAAAGACTTTAAACTTCAATTTGAGAATGGCCGGAGAGAATAGGAAGCTAGAAATTAATGAATTGGAAGAGATTCGTAGAGACGCGTGTGAGAGCTCTAAAATTTCAAAAGAGCGGGCTAAGATCTTTCATAACAAATCCATTGTGAGGAAGTTATTCGATCCCGGGCAAATAGTGCTCTTATACAACTCTCGGTTCTCGATCTTTGAAGGTAAACTCCGATCCCGTTGGGATGACCCCTATCTTATCAAGGTGGCCTACCCCAATGGTGCTGTGGAAGTCACGAACCCCGAAGATGGTAGGACATTCAAGGTCAATGGTCAAAGACTTAAGCCATTCTTTGAGGGTTTTGAAGGACAAGGACTGGAGGAGGATTTGATGGATCCGGTCTACCCGGACTTGTTGGAGGAGTAACTGTTCTTATGCTTTGTAGTGTATAGTCATTTTTACTTGCTTTATCTGTTTATGTTTACTTACTTTATCTTTGCAAATAGGTTGTTTTTTTTAGTTGCAGATATTGGTGTTTTTGTCAAAAGCTCAAGTGCGAGGTGTTCTCTAACCCTACTAATCTTTTTTACAGTCCTTCATTGCATATCATATCTTTTTTGTTGCATTGAGGACAATGCATGAATCAAGTTGGGGGGGGGTGAGGTGCACCATTTGTATGATACACCAATGTTTGTGGATTTTTTTGTTGATATTATAAAATTTTGTGGTGAAAAATTCACCTTTCATATGTCATACATATTTTTGTTCACAATAGTTGCAAATTATGTGAAAAATTTGAAAATTTTTGAGAAAATATATGAATGTTGATCTATATTTCCTCATTAAGAGTGCTATGGGTTGTTGACATGTTGATCTTTGTGTTGAATATATGAGCACATTATAGAAGTTCATCCTATGCTTGAGTATCACATATGTGTTTGTTTTTGAACTCACCAATATGTAAACCTTGAATGTGTAATTTTGACAATTTACGGATAGGATCCACATTTTAGAGCTTGACATGCATAGTGGAGATGAAATAAGTACCCATGTGAGCTTTAGTGTCAATCCTTGTTGGAGGGAACTTACTTTTATTCAAAGAACAATTCTTCAAAATTCAAATTTGTTTAATAATCTCAGCATGCTTGTTTTGGTTAGGTGCATTTGTGTAGTTGATTGACTTGTCTTGAAATACATAATGCTCTCCCATGATTATTGATGATCACAAAATATTGTATATTTGATGGCCTCATTACATGCATTTTAAACTCAACTTTGTAATTAATTACTTTTAGCCGAAATTATGAATAATGTTGAATTTTCGATGTTGCAGGTAATTATAGCGTAAATGATGGATTTTATAACCTTGCAAGTAAGGATGAATGAGTGGTGAAGATATGGACACATTTAATGAGGATTTGGAGGCTTAAAGGTGAAGAAACCAAGAAAAATGAAATTTGGAAGGTTTAGCCCACTGGTTTCCCAAAGTTTTGACACAGTACCTCGGTTTTTGTCATTTCTTACCATGATCTACTACTAATCTGAAAAAGTACAAAACATTAAAGTTGTAGATCTGGATGTCTTCTGTATTTTGTCAAAAGTTTAGCTCAATCGGACGGTTGGATCAAAAGTTATGACAATTCTACGAAAACTGGTCCGGAGCAGAAACCGTACCGGTACGCTGAGGCTACTGGAGTTCGCCGTACCGGTATGCATACCGGTACACTCTTCTGAAACAGCCCCAAAATGCCCAGAACTCCTGCAAGTCTTCTCCAACTTCTTGGGGGGCCCACCTACACTTCTCCCACGCCTACCCTGACATATTCTACCTACAACCATGCCTCCCTTACACAATTTGAAGACTTTGGAGGCTTGGCATTTAAGGAGGATGGGAGAGAAGGGGGCAGCCATGATGGTTGCAGGCTAAGCTTGTCTTAGCCTGTCAAGGGCCATCAACTCACCTCCCATTGATGGGAGGCCTGCACACACCTAGGGGGACCACCATGGACGAAATTGGAAGGCTCTCACTCTCCATATATGCAACATTACACATGTTCTTCAAGTGTGGCTATCTAAGCTTAGAAAGTCCAAGGAAGATGATGATGAATAGTAGATAGAAAACTTAGATTTTTGCATTTTCTTCCATCCTTTCACTTGTAATTTATTGTAAGACTCTTGTAACCTTCATTTAATGTCTTTAATGTCATTTATTTCTAATGCTTTGCAAGTTTAGTTATGCATTCTAGTTTCTACCATTGTTGTTTTGAGTTCTTCATTTTCAAGCTTTAAAATGGGTATTGAATATTTTTCTTCTTAGTTTAAGATTTCTTGCATTCATTTAAGTTTTATGCTCCATTTCAATTATGTCTCTTCACATTATGTATGTCTTTCTTGCTTAGCATGAGTAGCTAGATTTTAAGTTGGCTAATCCAAGGGAGACCTCCTCTTGGGTGTGCCATTTCAACTCATTTTCTTTCCTCCTCTCAGAGTACGATGATTCGATTTGACTGGGTTGAGAGTGGATGCGGTTGTGAGTCTTTGATATCCCGTAGGCCTGGTCACGGGTTATGCTTGGATCCTCACCTCCATTTCGTCTCTAGCTTCCCACGAATCAATCGTTCATCTAAGCTCTATTCGAGGAAGGCTTGAGTTGATTTGGGATTCCCATTGGAATGAACCCTTTGGATTAGCCAACACTTGTTTTTATTGTATTTTCATTCACCAAAACTCAAACAAAAGATTTTACACTTTTCCCTTTTTACAAAATCACCTTCACACACTTGAACTTTCCTTCCCCGAGGAGACGACCTTGGAATACTCATTCCAAGTAAAACACGACAAGCAAAAGTCTCTCTGCGCTTGGGGAGCATTTTTGTTCACACACGCATTTCATACATTTCATTCCATCCACCATTATGTTGCCCTTTCTTTTGACATCATCCCAAGGGAGAGTGACACTCCCCTTTATCCATACACTACACATTCTAAGGGATGGTTTTTAGAGGTTAGGAAACAAACAACATTTTTCATCAAACACTTATCTAGAAATGATCTTAGGTTATCTTTGATTTATTTTGATCCTTAACCTTTTTTCTTGGTAAAATTTTTATCCCTAGTGCCGTGATTGAGCCTTAATTGTAAATTCGTTTCCATACCACACATCTGACCAAGCCAGTGAAAAATGATAAAAATCTACCTCACCTTGTTGTTCCTAGAGCTGAAAATGAGTGATCATAAAAGATAAGGAAGTATGGTGTGGAAACTCAAACAAGAGGGATGAATGATGTTGAAACTCGAAGAGTTGAATGGAAAAAGAATGAAAGTCCAAGAAAAGGAGAAAAAGGGAGTGAAAAGAAGAAAAGAATGACAAAAGAAAAGGTGTGACGCCCCAAACTCCGGGGGTCTGTTGATCAACCCATCAACCCGCGGAATACCCGTGGATGTCGGTTAACCCGACACCGCGGCACCACATTCCCCTTTACCGGGATGTATATAAAAAAATAGTCCAATTAATTTCGGTTGGTTGACCCATCCGAGGTCCAATATACCACCATTGGTATCTTATTATTGTCCATTTATAACATTGGAAGGAAAGGAAAACATAGCCCAAAGACTTGGCAAAGAATAAAAAAATTTTGAGTTTTGAGGAGTGTACCGGTACGGTGAGCCCACTGGTCCTGGCCGTACCGATACGCGTACCGGTACGCCCCGCCTTGTGGACAGCTCCGTACCGGTACGCGTACCGGTACGCTCTGTCCACCTTTGCCCATTTCACCTGTTTTCCGACTCCAATCCATTCCAAATCTCACCAAATACATTAAAACATGATTGATACAAGTTCTATTACAATTATTGACATCAATTTACATGCCAAAACTAAGTTTTTATAAATATTTTTACAAAAACTTCAAGTAAAGCCACATTCCGGCTTTCTTCATCCTCAAGTGCCCGAGTGAGTGCCGTCTGTCGGCGTAAAACCCGCACCTGAAATGTTTTCCCGTATAGGGTGAGCCACGCTCAATAGAGTATCTCCTAAAGAGGCTACTCCCCAACCTATATGCATATGAAATGTTCACATGCCAACAAATCAACCATTCTCAACATTCAAATTTAGAATATGCATTTCCCGTTGGAATCTACCATGTCATGCCATGAAATGAGATGGGACTCACTCACGCACATCAATCCTGAGCCATTCCCGGCTCCTCACACATGCAAGTGCCAATGTGTATGAATCCGTCATTTATGTTACACATCACATGACATAACAATCTAGGGTCTTTATAGGGGTGGATGTTCATGGACTCACACCAAGGGTCACCCAACCCACACGGAATTAACGAACTTTCACCGAGGGTTCAGCGTACACCCACACACTTTATGGGCCGAGCCAAGGGAGTGTGTCTCCCAATCACCGGGTCTTGCACCCGAGGGATCTTCTAACCCTTCTTACTACCCCAACCCTATCAACCATGCAAACCGTGTGACTCGGCTTGGTTTTCAACCAAGCTCACTCGAGCCCACCCGTCATCCACCAAATGTGGTGTTGACGACACCCATGCACCCACACCCACATATGCGATGTTCCCGTGCATAATGCAATGTAATGCCTCATTGCAACATGATACAAAGTTCAATATGCGATGAATGACATATGAACTATATTAACATATTTCACATATTCCATGGCAAAATTATATCACAAGCATATAATTTTCATACCTCTTCACAAAGTCAATATATATAAGCATGTATATATATCAACAATTCACATAACTCAACTCCCAAGCATGTTATCAACACACTATATTTTCAAGGCATATATAAACACATAAACATGCCACAATTTCATATAACACAATAATCACATTGGGTCTATTTCAACTACCCAATTCTAGAAATCACCTTTATCAATTTCTAATCACCAATCCAAGCTAGGATTTATCTTTTCCCATTTCAATACCCATTTCACCCAATTTACAACAATAGACAAGAGATATATATATATATACCAACCTACCCATTTCAAAATAACATTCTAGGCTTGGAATAAACCCTAGTAGGAGGGAACCCTACCTCTTGTAGCGTAAAACGAAGTGTAGAGAACTTCGAGAACGCCTCCCTAGCCCCAAAAACCTTGATTTCTCCAAAGACTCCTTTTGGATCTTCGGTGAAATTCCTTGTTTTTGTTGTGGTTGCGTAGCCCTCGTCGATGTGATCGACTTTAGTTCTTGGCTCGACGGATTCCGACAGACGGAACTCCGGGAATCGACGAAAGAAGATTCGATTTTTCTCTTTCTCTCCCTCTTTCTCTCCAACGTTCAAGCCAGCAGAATTTGTGGAGATATTTCTCCAAAATTCAGATATTTAGGCCCTATTTATAATTTTAATACTCGGCCCACGTCGCGCCACATGTACCCCACTTGTCCGGGTCCGTTTTCGCCCCGAAACGATTTATTTCATCCCGGTTTAAGTTCAAATTAATTTTATTTGAACTTTAATTCAATTATAAGGAAATTTTATAAAATTTAATTGTGGGGACCTTTGTGAGGTCAGCCGCCACCCAGTCGCTTCGAAATACATGCAAAACTCGACTATTTCAAAATTCGATGAAATTTGACAAGGTGACTAGATTTCACGATATGAATCCAACGACGAAGTCCGTTGAGTCATACAAGCTCTAGAAAGTATGTATTTTAATTCCCGCATTATAGTGGCAAATGACCATTTTACCATTTTTCAGAAAAAGTTCGAATTTACTCGGGTTTTACAAAAGGAAAATGTTAAGGAAAAGAAACAAAGATGTGTGGTGATGGGGTTGGACTGAAAATCCCATGGAAAGGGAGATGTTTTTGAAATAAAAGTCTTTCACTCGGAACAACCTTCGTTGTTATCCTATATCCTTCGTTTCTTTTACCTCAATATCACCCCAAGGCCCCATTATAACCCTTGAAGTCCTAAATGATCTAGAGAAGCGTGAGAGATGCATACTTTTAAAGAAAAAAAGAATTTGGTTTGCTATATAGTGCCCTAGCATTCCTTTCATGAGATTATGCCAAGGTCGTTTTATTTTCACGCATGAACTTCATTTTTGGATTATATGTGAGCATACTTTGTTTTGTGCACAAGATTATATCTCACATATACACATGGAGAGCATGCCAGGATAACTAGAGTGTGATTCATTGTTGAGAGACATCCTTGGTGAGGTTGCATCGATGCTTAATTTGGATAGCCAAGTGAATGTGAATTCCATTGTGTAAATGCTTAAATTACATGTCCATTTGCACACACACACGAGTTTGAAAATGAATGTGTAGGTGCATACTCTAGACTGGCATTTAAAGCCATGGTGCTACTCATGTGTGCTTGGTTCGGGCATTAGAACGACGTGTTAGGTTGCTCTATGCTTAAAGGATAGGAGAATATTACTCAACTTTAGATATTTGATAAGATTTAGGAATGCCCTCTTGCTATTTAAATTTATGTTTTGCATTTTGGGTATTCATTTTGATAGTTAAATGTAGAAATCCATGCCTTGTGTGTTGAAAGCATCAAAATTTTAAATCATATTTCAATTTCGGTAATGACTTGGGGTATGATGGTTCAAATTGTCATTTATAAGTCTAGCATGTTTTAGATGGAGTAGAGGTCATAAATAGAGTCCTAGGATGTGTAGGAATTGAAGTGAAGTGGAGTGAAAGTGATTTGGATAGAAGAGGTTTATTTTGCAAATAAGTGAAAACCTACCGGTATGCCATACCGATAGGTTTTGGCCACTGGTCCTGCACCTACCGCAAACCTACCGATAGGTTTTGCTCACTGGAGTAAAACCTACCGGTAGGTTTCCATCGACCTATCCGTAAGTTTTGCCCAGAATGCCAAAAATTAGGGGTTTTAATCTGATTTTTCGGGAGAACTATTCATTGTCTCCCTAAATTACAAACCCTAAGGCATTTCTCTCTCACTCAAAGCACCCCTAAGCATCAAAATTCCTCACCTATTCCCTCAATCTTTTATTGCTCACTCCTAGGGCTATTGATTTAGTGGTTTTTAGTGAAGATTTGAAGATTTCCTCCTTTAAAACCCTAGTTTTGCCGAAATTTTCCAAGCCCAAATCTCCTTTACTTTTTCCAAAAATCCCAAAACCTTTGCAATGGCTCGCCATGGGAGGATCATCCGAGATGTGGTGGACCCGATTGAGGGTGTGTTCTTGGCATTTTTGTCATTTCTACTATGTGGGGCACTGTTGCTATGCATGGCCCGCACCAAGCACACCGGGCCTAGCTCTCCACAGCCCGAGGGTGCGAGTGCCCGCAAGAGGAGCGGGGAAGGTTCGATTGGGGACCAGGGAGAGCGAAGGGAGAAAGCTCACAACAATGCTCGTTTCCAAAGCATCGAGGAGAAAAATGTTACTTGCGAGAGGTACATCGATCGGATATCCCTTGGCCCAAATAACGATGTTGTGAAAATCATTGAGGCCCATGGGATTGGGTTTTGGTTTGAGCTCGTGAGTGGGTTCAATTTTTCTTTATGACAGGATTTTTACCAAAAAATCAAAGTGGTGGACGAGTTTGAGATTTTGAAAACGAATGTGAGGGGCAAGAATTTTGATGTGACCCCTACGGTGATTGGCACCCTCATAAAGTATGAGAGGCCACCTCCCTCCACCCCGGTGTACCCACATAACATTACTAGGGTCAAGACCATCCATGATTATGTGGCTTTGATGTACGAGGACCCGACTCAGTTTAGGGGAACGGTCCAAGTCGGGGGCCTCAAACATTCGTATGGGATGATGAACAAGCTTTTGCATTATAACCTGCTTCCAAGGGGCACCGAGAAGACTCCTAACATTGAAAAACTTGCCCTCTTGGATGCGGTGATGTTGGGGAAGGCTATGGATTTTGCACTCTTTATATGGGAGGTGATGAGGGAATTCGCCCAGACTAGAAAATCGAAGGCGAACCTCCCATTTGGTAACTTAGTCACCCGGATGTGCGACCACTTCAAGGTGAAGGGTTATGCCTTTGCCAAGATAACTCCCCCCGAGACTGGAGCGATCGAGAAGGCAATTAGTAGTAAGAGGACGACGATGAGCCGAGGTGAGAGGGCTAGGGTTCCGAGGCTAGAGTCATCAGCGGCGGGACCTTCCTCTACTGGGCCATCTATGTTTGGGCCATCCACTTTTGTGTCAGAACGCACAGTATCTCAATGCCTTGACGTTCTGGAGGAGACTGTGCATGGTTAGTGAATACAGTAACAGACGAACCAACAAGATAAGAACGGAATTTTTCCAGAGCAAAAACTACAGCAAACAATTCTTTTTCAGTTGTTGAATAATTCATTTAAGCATCATTCAAAGTTTTGCTTGCATAGTAAATCACATGGGGTTTCTTATCATTTCTTTGTCCCAACACAGCACCTACATAATAATCACTTGCATCACACATTAGTTCAAAGGGTAAAGTCCAGTCAGGGGGTTGCATTATTGGAGTAGAAATTAACATACCCTTAAGCTTTTCAAAAGCTTTTTGGCTTGCTTCATTCCACACAAAAATTACGTCCTGACTCAGAAGATGACACATGGGTTTGACTATGGTACTGAAATCTTTTATGAATCTTCTGTAAAAACCTGCATGTCCTAGGAATGATCGGACATCCTTTACAGTCTTAGAGGCGGGCAAATCTCCAATCAGATCTATTTTTGCCTTGTCAACTTTCATGCCCACAGACGACACAATGTGACCAAGGACAATGCCTTGCGTTACCATGAAATGGCATTTTTCCCAATTGAACACTAGATTGGCTTCCTTACATCTTATTAGCACTTTCTCTAGATTGGTCAGACACAAATCAAAGGAATCACCATATACAGAGAAGTCATCCATGAATACTTCCAAAAAAATTTCAACCATGTCACTGAACAAGCTTAGCATGCATCTTTAGAATGTTGTAGGAGCGTTACAAAGTCCAAATGGCATCCTTTTGAATGCAAAGGTGCCAAAGGGGCATGTGAAGGTTATTTTCTCTTGATCATTTAGTGCTATCTCAATTTGATTGTATCCAGAATACCCATCTAGGAAACAGTAGAATGCGTGCCCTACAATTCTTTCTAGGACTTGGTCAAGAAATGGAAGAGGAAAATGATCTTTTCTAGTGACCAAATTGAGTTTTTGATAGTCAATACACATTCGTCATCCTGTCACAACTCGAGTTAGTACTAGTTCATTTGCATCATTTTTTACCACTGTGACCCCAAACTTTTTGGGCACAACTTGGGTTGGACTAACCCACTTGCTATCAGAGATGGGGAAGATTATCCCTGCATCTAAGAGCTTGAGTACCTCTGCTCTCACAACTTCCTTCATGTGAGGGTTCAGTCATCGTTGCATTTGACGAGAGGGTTTTGAATCCTCTTCAAGGTATATAGCATGATTGTAGATTAACGGGCTTATACCTTTCAAGTCAGCGATGGTCCACCCAATGGTGCTTTTATGGCTTTGAAGAACTTCAATCAGTTTAGACTCTTGCAAGTCTGTGAGCTTAGATGAAATTACCACTGGGTATGACTCGTCCTCTCCTAAGAATGCATATTTGAGGTCAGATGGGAGAGGTTTCAATTCTGGCTTTGGTGGCCTGACACTTGATGAGAGTGGCTTTGTACCACTTGGTGAAATCTCTTCGACTTTGGGTACCCATGTCTCAACAGCATGAGTAGGGCAACTTTGTGGATTTGGGCCATCATCTGTTGTCTCGGATGAGATGGACTCTAGCAGAGAATATTCAGTAGGGTTCTCACAGAATGTGTCATTCAGATGTTCCTATATCAACGATTCAGTGGAGTTTATTTCCCCTTCTTCCTTATCTTCTTCTAGGTGCTTAGCAATATTGAAAATGTTCATCTCGAGAGTCATATTCCCAAAAGTTAATTTCATGACTCCATTCCTGCAATTGATTAGTGCATTAGAAGTTGCTAGGAAAGGTCGACCAAGAATGACGAGAATTTGGTTCTCCGAATGTATTGCTGGCTGAGTATCTAGAGCAATGAAGTCAACAGGGAAGACAAAGTTGTCCACTTGGACAAGTACATCTTCAACAATGCCTCTAGGGATTTTGACAGATTTGTCGGCCAATTGGAGTGTGACACAAGTGGGTTTGAGTTTACCCAGACTCAACTGTTGGTAGACAGAGTAGGGTAGCAAATTAACACTGGCTCCAAGGTCTAACAGTGCTTGTTCAATTCTGAAGTTTCCAATGACACACGACGCAGTTGGACACCCTGGGTCTTTGTATTTTGGAAGGGTTTTGTGTTGAAGAAGGGCACTGGCTTGTTATGTTAGGAAAGCTCTTTTGTGGACATTCTGGCTTCTCTTGACTATGCACAAGTCTTTTAGAAACTTGGCATAAGACGAAACTTGTTTGATTGCATCCAGAAGTGGGATGTTGATGTTTACTTGCTTAAAAAGCTCGTAAATTTCAGGCTGATTTTTCAACTTCTGTTTGGTTTTGAGTCTATGAGGAAAAAGAGCAGGAATGGAACACGAAGGCTCTCTTTCCTCAGAAGGTTCTGGCTCTGGTTCAATCATAGGCTCAGGTTCTTCTTCAAGTTCAGGCTCAATCGATGAGTTGACTGGGATTAACACAGGTTTTGGCTTTGGAATGAGCATGTCTTTGATGGTCTTGTCAATCACCTTGCCACTTCTCAGTGTAGTGACAACTTGGGCTTGGTCTTGTGGGTTTCCTGTGGTTGAAGGGTTCCCCACATGGAATTGGCCTTGTGGTTGCTTTGGTTGGACATGGAACTTGCCCTTCTTATGTGTGGCCATGGATTGGGTCAACTTTTGGATGTGGCTTTTAAGATCCTTGAAAGATTGAGTGGTTTGGGTTTTGAAATCAGTGAAAGCCTGTGTAGAATTATTGTTATAGTTCATTTGACTTTGCATGAACTGATTCAGCGTGTCCTTAAGGCTCCTCTTTTGTGGTGGTTGGTATGGTTGATACGTGGGAGGTCCCTGAGGTGGTGGGTATGAACCTTGTTGTTAGTTCATGGGCGTCAGTTGTGTGTTCCTCTAACTGAAGTTCGGGTGGTTCCGCCACCCTGGATCGTATGGTTCAGAGTATGGGTTAGAGTAAGGCTTGTTGAAGTTGGAAACTGCATTTATTTGTTCCAACAAGACTTCCTTGAACGTTGGGATGGTAGGACACTCCCCAGTAGGGTGTCCTGTTAGCGCACAGATTCCACACACTTGTTATGTGGAAGAGCTAACATCAACTTGATGGATTTTCTTCATCTCTAAAGCTTCAAGCTTTCGAGACAAAGTAGACATTTTTGCTCTTAGGTCATCATCATCTCTCAAGACATACTTATCTCCTTGGGAAGTAGATGGTCTGGTTCTATAGTGGTAGGCGAGGCTGAGTCCCACATCTAAGAACTGTCAGATATGGTGTCAAAAAAAATGAATGCCTCCTCCAGAATGTTTCCCATAAATTCTCCTTGAGCCATCATTTCGACAAACTGACGTAGTCTACAGGGTAAGGAGTCATAGAAAAATCCTACCAAAGTCCTATCTCAAAAGCGTGATGTGGGCAGGATTGGAGCAGATCTTTGAATCTCTTCCAACTTTGGTAAAAAGTTTCTCCTTCTTTAACCGCAAAATTCATGATTTACCTTTTAAGTGCGTTCATGCGGTGTAGAGGAAAAAAATTTCTAAAAAATTCATTCTGCAATGCCTGCCAGTTAGGTATTGAAAGAGCTTTTAAAGAATTTAGTCATTGTTTAGCTTTGTCCCTTAAAGAGAAAGGAAAAAGTTTCATCTTGGCTAGTTCAGAATTGTCTTGAAATGTTCCACACACTTCCTCAAAATCTTTTATATGCAGATATGGATTTTCTGCATCCAATCCATGAAACACGGGTAATAACTGCACTATCCCCGACTTTACAGTAAAGAGGGGCGCATTTTCAGGGAATACAAAATAAGAGGGGACACTATTTCTTGTGGGATTTAAGTAATCCTGCAAAGTTCGAATGTTAGGCACTTCCCCCTCTCTCATAGTGTAAACCCCCACATTCGTATCTTTATATAGTAATATAATTATGTTTTGAAATGCTAATATATGTGATCATGTATGCATGAACTATGTAGATGATAAGAGTAGAAATAAAAATGTTAGTGGAGATAATAGGGTATGTTGTAGAAAGTTGGAAGTATTTCGGAGTGAAATCGCATTTTAGAGATAGTTTGGGTAAGATGGATTTTTGACACTTCCCTAGTGTTTGGATTATAACTTTTTATTTTGATATCCATTTGATCTGAAATTTTTACAGTAGACTCTAAACGTCCAGGGCTACAAAAGAGTATTTCACGAAAATATTCCAAATCAACCTCTAAATAGGTCAAAACTGCACTGGAAGTTTCAGCAGAAACTAGGATGACGTTCGAACGTGAATCGACATTCGAACGTAAGTGAGTCCCAGTACTTTGGTGTCTGCAGAGCTCTGATGGAAATGATAAAGTACTGGGAGAAACCAACATTCGAACGCCAAAGTGACGTTCAAACGTGAATCAATAATTGTCACTATTGACGTTCGAACGCCAAATGACGTTCGAACGCCAAATGACGTTCGAACGTGAGTTACGAATCTGGGTTTCAGAATCGCGCACAGTAGACCATTTCTTCCCCTATAAATACTTAAGGACACCCCCATTAGCCCCATTTCAACATTTCTAACCCTAGAAAGTCTTAGAGAAGAAGAAAGGAAGAGAAAAACACAAGATCAAGGAGGATTTTCACATTGAAGTGGATCAAAATCTCAAGTTCTTCACACAAAACTAAGGAAGAAGGTAGGGGTTTCTTCTCACTCTTGTCCATTGAGGCTAGGATTTATATATATGTATATTTTGACTCTTAATCCTATAAAGATGCTATGAAATCATTATTTCTTGATGCTCTTGTAAATATTATCATGTTTTGAACAAAGCTATGGTTGGATAGCCATGGAATCTCTTTTTCTTGTCTCAAAACCCTAGTTTTCAAGAGAAATGGATTTTTTCCTCTTGATTATTCCTTTGTCTTGATTTCAAAACTCTAGTGCTTTGTATTGAACAATAAAATGATATTTTTGATGATCTCTTGCATATTTTCTTAAATTGCTCTATTGGAAATATACATGTGAAATTTGGGGATTTTTGATTTACTTGTGATTTGAGGAAATGTGTTTGCATTGTATCTCTTCTGGATGTTTGGATGACCATGGGTGGCCGTTGACCGAGTATCGTAGAGTGGGTTAGATGTGTTTCTTACTCCGTGTGGGTTTGAAGGTTCCCTATCACTCGTAGTGGGGTTGGTGTCTTGCGAAGACCAAACCACTATTTGCTCACTTGGTACCGAGGTTGAGGGTTAGTATACTACTCCTAGGTTGGATCGTCCCTGCCGATGTGTCGGTATACGCCCTTCCTAAAGTTGTATATCCTTGCGAGGATTGGGTGTGTGTGTGTGGGCCAGGATATTTTCGATGTGTTAATTCATGCGATATCATACTTCATACCTGAGATACATAATATGGTTACAGATACCAGTTATGTTTTGAGATATATTGTGGGTTATTGTGTATTGTTTTGGAAATGGTTTGTGGTTGGAAATTACTTATTGTTGGGAATTGGTTTTATTTCTTCATTTAAATTAGTGTTATTGCTTACACTTGAGATCAGATGAATTTTCACTGTTTTCCTTCAAAAGTTATATATGATATTTGTAAAATGAGACCGACTTTTTTATATGCTTTCGAAACCTTGTTCGAGTTTGAGAGGATTTTCCTACAGAGCTTAGTGCTCATCCCCTACAAACAACATTCTTTTCAGATTTTGGTTTAGAAGAGGAGCTCAGAGTTAACGAGCAGGTAGCTTGGGAAGCTCAACTTGATGGGCATGTGGACCCGGAGGGGGATGTCAAGCACTGTTCTCTTTATTTCCTAGACTAGGAGGTTTATTTTGAGATAATGTTCATGTTAATATTTTCATATTTTGCTGCAAGATAAAAGTTAATTTTTGGGATGTAATGGCCGTGGTTTGACATATTCTTTTGGATGATGTTGTAGATATTATACATGATGACTGAAATTTTCTTTACTTATGGAAATTATTAGTTGCTCTCATGATGTGAATGGTTTTAGATAGTAATGTCGTCTAAAGGGAATTTTGGGCGTTACACATAGGAACTTCTTCGTTTCTCTCATTATTTGTCATATTACTTTCACAAGAGTCTGCTACTGATCTAGGTGAATTTGGTTCAGGCTGATTCACAGACTCACAAGATTCTGCCGGCAAATTTTGATAGTGAGGAGTGCCCTCAGACATAAAATTAAGGAAAATAACACAAAACAAAGTTATTCACAGTAAACCAAAAAATACATACAAAAATAAAGGTCATTTTACCTTTTACCTTAAAACACCTTTAATGGCTCCCCGGCAACGGTGCCAAAAACTTGGCTTGATCTGAAATGTGTACACCCAAGTGCAGGCGGTCAAGCTGTAGTAATAATTCGGTTTGAGTCCGGAGTCGAATCCACAGGGAACTCTTGTTGGTGTTTTGAGATAAGCAGTGGTGGAGACCTATTGATTGTAACCCTTGAGATTTGAAGTTGTGAGAGGTGTGAGATTTCCTGGACAGAATATAAGATTCTTTCCAAGAGAATTTTCTTAACAAAATATGAGATAAGCTCTAATGTAAAAGAGTCACTCTTTAGTTCAAGGATCCGGACATGTAGTCAATTATCTGGTTTGTTATACTTGTGCTTGATAACTCAATTAACCCCCGTGTCAACAGCAGGTTAATTGGAAGATAAAGGTGGATTATGAGAATTAAGAACATGATTCCGATGTCTTTCTAGAAGTTTATAAGAATTGTCTGTGCCGAGACTTAACCCGTCTACAAACAAGCAAGTGTTTTTGTACAAGACATTCAATCATGACATTAATGTTCTATTTCCATTCTTTAATTAAAACACAATAATGGTGAAGATTGAAGGGTAGTCATGAAGATCTAGTCAGGGTACTTGCCTTGAACCAATGAGTCTTTTTATACAAGAGTTATCTATGTTATAGAAAGAACTCCTGGTTATACAAAGTACCTTAGCTTTGCTAGATGCAATCAATCATTCAATAAGCATGGAGAATATAAAGCATTAAGCATAATCGAAATTGCACAAATATAACGGCTGGATAATTTATACATGTCATTCTCCTCTTACTAAAGAGTGAATGAGAAACTACTCACTCTTCATGGCTTTGGTAAAGCTAGAAAAGTGAGTGATGCTCATTCCTCCAAGTAGAGGGATCACGAAGCAAAGCAAAATAAACAAGGAGCCGATCTTCAACAAAGAATGAGTGAATCACGTTCCACCCTTCACGACTTTGGCGAAGCTCTAGAAAAGTGGAAGAGTTTCACTCCTCTAAGGGAAGAAAGAAGCTCAAACAATGGAAGTGAATGATACACAAATTAAAAGTAGAAGAAAGATAGTCACTTTTGGAGGGTGATCCACAACCAAAGGTAAGCTATCTCCCTCTATGCATGTAAGTGAAAGCATAAGCATAAAACTACTTTTATAACAAGCTAAGAGATGTTGGACTAATGTCAAACCAATCTCCAGAATAACTACTACTTCATACAAGGAAATATAAGATGATTCTACAAAATGAGTGGGAGTCTAAGCCTCCATCAAGCTCTCTACGTGGTCTCCTAAAGCTCTCCAACAATGGGAGTATTTATAGGCAAGGAGGAGGAGACAATAGGGGGTGAAGGAATAGTGTATGCCGCCCAAGTCCAAGTGAAAAACCAACTACTCTGCAGTCAATCTGTGGAGAACGTTCGAACGTGAATTGACGTTTGAACGTTGTATCTGTTTTTGCTTTATGGGCGTTCGAACGTTTCTTCTGTCTTTGCTTTATGGGTGTTCGAATGCCAGATGGGGTTTGACCTTCTCAATCAAGTGGCCTGTGGTCTTCTGTGGAAACCTATTTCCACACTCCATGCACATCTTGGCGCTTTGCACTCATCATTCTGGTCCTCAATCAATTCAAGTGGACGTTCGAATGTGAGTTGACGTTTGAATGTGATACTCAAGTGCCTCAGAGCCTCAGAGTCTTCCTTCTTGGCTGCAACACGCCATGTCTCAGCAGTCAGGTCTGCTCACAGTTCAAGTGGACGTTCGAACGTGAGTTGGCGTTCGAACGTTCTTGCTTTGCTCCAGCTTCTCCAATTTTGTTCCCTAATGTGCTAGTGTTACATTCAAGTGTGATACTTGTTGTTCTTGAGTCCTTGTTCATTTTAGGACCTGAAATGACATCACTTAAACTCCATTAAAGTACAATTAGTCTAAAAAAGGCATAGTAAAATGCTAATTTTAAGTACTAATCGCCTACCGATACTTTTTGCTCACCGGAGTAAAACCTACTGGTAGGTTTCCATCAACCTACCGGTAGGTTTTGCTGAAACACGCCAGATTTTGCATCTCAAGCTCTGCAACTTTGGGAGTCCCATCATTGGGTCTCCCACTTGTTCCCTAACACTCCTTACACATACATCCCCTCCTCAACTCTAGCTTGGACTTTGGAGGCTTGGACATTAATGAGGAGAGAGAGAAGAGAGAAAGCCTGGGAGTGCAGGCTAGACCTGTGCTAGCCTGCCCATTCCATCCAATCAGCCTCCTATGGATGGGAGCCCTATCACACAGGCCCTAGAGCTCTCCATGGAAGAAAAATGGAGGGGGCATTGGGTATTATTTAGCTTGTATTGCAATATAGAGAGAGAAGCTAAAGGAAGAAGATGAAGTTTTAGAGAGAGAAATTTATGTTTTTGCATTTTCTTCCATCCATTTTACTTGTAGTTTCCCGTTAGACTTGTGTAAGCTTCATTTAAACACATTGCAAGTTTAGTTGAGTATCTTAGATTCTACCATTGTTGCATTTAAGTTTTCATTTTCAAGTTCTTTAAATGGGTATTAAATGCACTTTTCTATAGTTTATGTTTTCTTGCATTAATTTAAGTTCCAATCTCCATTTATTTATTGTCTCTTTACATTTTTCATGTCTTTCCTTTATTCATGAGTAGCTAAGCTTTAAGTTGGCTAATCCAAGGGAGAACTCCTCTTGGGTATGCTATTTCAACTCATTTTCATTCCTCCTCGTAGTGTACTTTGATTCGGTTTGACTAGGTTGAGTGTGGACGTGGTTGTGAGTCTTTGATACACCGTAGACTTGTCACGGCGTATGTTTGGATCCTCACCTCCATTTTAGTTCATCGCTTCCTACAAATCAATCGAACATCTAGACACCATTGGAGGAAGGTCTCGAGTTGATTTGGCATTCTCATTGGAATGACCTCTTCGGTTTAGACAACACTTTTTCCATTTCAATTTCATTAAGACACAATCACAAACCAAACATAAATATCAAAAGATTTTTACACTTTTCCTTTTTCACCAAAATCACATTCAATACGATTCACCTCATTCCCTGAGGAGACGACCTTGGAATACGATTTCCAAGTAAAACACGACATTCGAAAGTCTCCCTGCGCTTGGGGAGCACTTTTGTTCACACACACACACACATTTCATCCCACTATTTCGTTTACCCCATTTCTTGCATCATTCCGAGGGAGAGTGACACTCCCCTATCCGTATAAGCCATACACCTATTATGGGATGATGTTTAGAGATTAGAGCATACAACGAAATAAGTCAAGCAGGTGGCCTGTAACACCCCGCATTTTCTTTTATATATGTATATAGATATATAGTAAATAATTGATGTAAAAATGTGGATATGTGTAGTGATATGTGTTTGAATTTGGTAGATTAGAAAAGTAGAGATTTAAAATGTTAGTGGAAATAATAGATGAAATTTGGTTTTTAATAAGTGCAAATATGAAATTTTAGGTCCTAGAACTTGTATTAAATAGGTTTGGTGTAGAAATTTGTGTTGTAGAGGTTTGGGATGGATTTGGTTGGCTTAGGAATGGATTGGAAATGGAAAAATGGATGAAACAGGCTGTGAACAGTGCACGTGAACAGTGCACTGGCTGCAACTTCAACCGCGCTTTCTACCTTGATGCAGTCAATAGCTCTCAAAACTCAAAACATGAAAGTTGTAGAGCTCGTTCTTAGCATTCCATAGCCTCTTGAATCATCTCAATCTGAGCTCGGATGAGAGAGTTATTCCCAGATAAAGAAGTGATTTCAAAACAGCCCAATCAGCTTGAACAGTGCACTGGCTGCAACTTCAAGCCCGATTTAGACATTGATGCATTCAATATCTCTCAAAACTCAAAACATGAAAGTTTTAGAGCTCCTTCCTATCATTCCATATCATCTTGAATCATCTCAATCGGAGCTCGGATGAGAGAGTTATCCCCAGATAACGAAGCGATGTCGAAATAGTCCAATTAGCTTCGTTTTGCATTTAATGTCTCCATTTGCATCCTAAATCAAAATATAAGAATAATGAGTAAATTTAGGCCTCAAATAAGTATAAAAGGTTTTAAGAAGCACCATTTATCACCTTTTATTTGCAAACATCGCAAAACTTCATTAATAGCCGGTTCGGATGGGTAAAATAGAAACTTTAGTGTTTCGGGTGTACGTTGCCTTTGGTTTTGAGATAAATCATAAAAATAAATATTTTTAGGTTAAAATAACATTAAAAATGAATCCGGAACGTCAAAAAACCTTAGGGTAATCATGGATCAAATTGGAGATTCTTAGTGGCAAAACGTAATTTCGGAGAAGGCCAAAACAGTCCATGAACAGTAATTTCGGGGCTGATATGTTTTAAACTCATTTTCATCCCATTTTCCCTCATTTCTTTCACTCCACTCTCACCCCACACCTCTTGGAACCCTAGAGAGCATTAGAGAGGAAGAAAGGAAGGGAAGAACAAGAGATTTAAGGGTAGATTCAAAATCAAGGCTCAAGTTCTTCCTACAAACTAAGGATTCAAGGTAGGGGTTTTCTTTCATTCACTTACATTGAGGCTAGGATATTTATATACATATGCTTTGACTATCAATGGTATATATATGCTATGAAATCATCATCTCTTAGGCTTTTTGCAAGGATTACATGTTTTGAACAAAGTTTGGGTTTAATACCCATGAAATCTCCTTTCTAGTTTTAAAACCTTAATTTTTGGAGAGTGATGTATTTCCTTCCTAAATGCTTTCTTTATTATGGATTTAGAAACCTTAGTGCTTTGTGTTGGGTAGAAAAATGATGTTATTGTGATCTCATGTATTTTCTTAGTTGGTTGTGGAATTGTTACATAATATATTTTGGGGATTTTGGATTGATGCTTGTAAATTGAGATAAATGTTGGAATTGTATGCTTGGGTTGGGTTGTTTGTGATGCACATGAGTGAGAGGTTCCTTGTAAGGATGCTGACCCCTTCCCTAGAGGTTCCCGGTAAGGATGCTTGGGAAACAATGTAGTGATTGGTGAGAGGTTCCATGTAAGGATGCTCATCCATTCTCAAGAGGTTCCCGGTAAGGATGCTTGAGAATCAAAGATGACCTAAAGGGGGGTGGAGGTTACCACAAAGTATGCCACCTACCGAAAGAATTGTTGGGAATTGGTTATGGAAATTAATAGTTATTATTTGTATGTGGTGCCCGTTTATTCATTTAAGGAATGTTTTTAAATAAACTTGAGATCCTTTTTAAATGTCACTACTTTATTTCAAATTATGTATCTATATTATGTTAAAAATTGAGACCGACCGTTTTAAATGTTTTGCTAAACCTTGTATGGGTTTGGGAGAATTTTTCTACAGAGCTTCGTGCTCACCCCCTATCGCTAACATTTTTCAGATTACCCGCTTGAGGAGGAGGACGTAAGGGTCGAGGAGCCCGCTACTTGGGAGACTCCACTGGACGGGAGTGTGGATCCCGAGGTGGACACATAGAGCGACCTCCTTTCCTTTTGTACTAGACTAGGACATTCTTTTGGAACAGTGTGTAGTCTAGCTTCTTTTGTTTATTCCACTGCGTTCTTTAATTAATTTTTGAGATGTAATAGCCATGACTTGGGCTTATTCTTTTGGATAATGTTGTAAATATTCGTGGATGACAAATGAAGTCTTGTTTCTTAAGGGATTATATTAGTGCTCTCATGATATGAATGGTTTTAGAATGTAATGCCGTCCAGGGTGTGTTTTGGGGTGTTACAAAGTTTGTTATCAGAGCCTAGGCTTTAGGTCTTACATGGGAGCTGTAGGTTATGGAATCACCTCTAGAGCTTTAGGATTATGGTGAATCAAATCCTTGAGTGTAATTTTATACACGTTCTATGCCTTAGTTTAACATAATATTTAGGATGTCTTGTACATCCATGAACTAAGTTGTGAATTGATGTGCAGGATGAACGACGAACAAGGACGGGGACGCGGACGTGGCCGTGGCCGTAGAGGTCAAGCAAATCCACCACCACCACCACCTCCGGATGCCATGCAAGGCATTTACCAATGCTTGAGGGAGATCACCACTTTGGTACAAAACCAAAATGGTAACAACAACCACAATGGTGGAGCTCATCCTCTCGCTCAAGTACCGGGCAATGGGAACGGAGACCGAAGGATGATAGCTCTTCGGGAATTCTTAAGACAACGACCACCCAACTTCCAAGGGAGCTCCAATCCTTTGGAGGCGGATAGATGGATCCGCCGAGTGAAGAAGATCTGTGACGGTATGGGAGTTGCCGAGGAGTTGAGAGTTGGTTTGGCGACCTACCTGTTTGAGGGGGAGGCCGACTATTGGTGGGATGCCATAAAGAGGAAAAGGGACACCGACACACTTACTTGGGAAGAGTTCGATCAACTTTTCCAAGATAAGTACTTCCCTGAATTGGTCAGAGATCGAATGAGGGCGAATTTTCTTGCACTACGACAGGGTAGTATGACCGTGGCTGAGTCTGAGAGGCGGTTCGACGAGCTCTCCCGTTATGCTACGGGATTTATATCTATTGAGGCCGACAGGGCCAAGCGCTTCGAGTAGGGTCTGAGGCCGGTCATTAGGGAGAAGTTGGTGGCTCTCAGGATCCGTGATTTTGGGGACTTGGTGGACAGAGCTGCACTGGTAAAGAGAGACATAGAGGATAGCCAACGACGACAGGGCTTCTCGAGAGGAGGTCCGATCCGGACGGGTGCTAGCACTAGTGGGGCACAGAGACCGACACCATACCGTCGCCCAGACCAGACAGGTGGACAGCGACTTTTGACAGCCCGAGGAGAGGGAGACACTCAGACTAGAACCGGTATTACCCCACGATCCTGCTTTGCATGCGGAGGTCTGGGACATATTTGGATGCATTGCCCAGTTTTTCCACCTCAGGGGCCTATCAAGACCGCCAGACAGGTACCAGCAGCCCAACCACCACCACCGAGGCCTGCACCGCATCGACCGATACAAGCTCAAGCCCCCGGCGGCGCCAACCTAGGGTGAGTATTTGCTTTGACTCAGCCAGAGGAGGGCATTGCCAATGCCGTTGTGGAAGGTATCGTCCTTATTTACAATTCTTGGGCCCGAATATTATTTGACCCCGGTGCAACACACTCATTTGTACGCACGACATATGCACTTGATTTGGGATTGAGTTTCGCGAAGCTAGAGCATGTTATGAACATTAGCTTGCCCACGAGAGAACGGTTAGATACTAGCCGAGTCTGCAAGGGTTGCGTGCTTCGCATTGGGGAACACGAATTGATTGTGGATTTGATTGCTTTAGAGATAAAGGGGTATGATGTGATTTTCGGGATGAACTTGTTGTCCGCTTTCCAGGCGGTAATGGATTGTTTCCGCAAGCGGATTATATTTCAGTTGCCGGGAGGAGTCGTTTTCAGTTTTGTGAATAACCGAGATTCTTCCCATCCATTTCCTACTACAGGTAGTAGATTCTTAAAAGCGAAATCGGGAAGTCATTTGAGTTTCTTAGCTAGCTTGATGGGAGATGACAGGGATAAAATCCATACGGATGTGGTGTTAATTATAGCGGAGTTTCCAGATGTTTTTCCCGAGGAATTACCCGAATTACCGCCACATAGGGAAATTGAGTTCAAGATCGATCTCTATCCGGGAACCGAACCCATATCCATTGCTCCCTACCGGATGGCACCTTTGGAGTTGAAGGAGCTAAGGAAGCAGTTGGATCACTTGTTGGCGATTGGGTTTATCCGTCTAAGCACTTCCCCTTGGGGAGCCCCGGTCCTCTTTGTGAGGAAAATGGATGAGACTCTATGGTTGTGCACGGATTACCGGAGGTTGAATCGGGTTACCGTGAAGAATAAGTATCCGTTGCCGAGAATTGATGACTTATTTGATCAGTTGAAGGGTTCGAAGTATTACTCCAAGATTGATCTTCGCACGGGGTATCATCAGCTGCGGATTAAGGAGGAGGATATTCCTAAGACTGTTTTCCGTACCCGGTATGGTCATTTCGAGTATACGGTGATGCCGTTCGGATTGACTAATGCCCCCGCAGCCTTCATGGATTTGATGCACAGAGTCTTCCGGCCTTACCTCGATCAATTTTTCATTGTGTTTATTGATGACATATTGATTTACTCATAGACTCAGGAGGAACATGCTAGTCATCTCTCTATTGTGCTACAAACATTGAGAGAACATAAGTTATATGCGAATATGAGCAAGTGTGAGTTTTGGATGAAGGAAATGAAGTTCCTTGGCCATGTTGTGTTCGAGCAAGGAGTAGCGGTTGATCCCGTAAAGATTGAGGCCGTGATGAAATGGGAACCACCGAAGAACGTAACGGAAGTACGGAGTTTCTTGGGGTTAGCCGGCTATTATCTTAGGTTTGTGGAAGGGTTCTCCAAGCTTGCGATGCCGATGACTCGCCTTACAAAGAAGGGGGAGAAATTTTTGTGGACTCAACCATGTCAACTAGCTTTTCACACCTTGAAGGTGAAGTTGACGACGGCACCTATCCTCATTATTCCGAGCAGTGGGGAAGGCTATGATGTCTACACCGATGCTTCACTACGAGGCTTGGGATGCGTTCTAATGCAAGGAGGGAAGGTAGTGGCTTATGGCTCGAGGCAACTCAAGGTGCATGAGCAGAATTATCCCACACACGACTTGGAGCTGGCTGCAGTGGTGTTTGCTCTTAAGTTATGGAGATGTTATTTATACGGGGAGAAATTTCAAGTGTTCTCAGACCATAAAAGCCTCAAGTATATCTTCACACAGAAAGACTTGAATCTCCGGTAGAGAAGGTGGATTGAATACTTGGAAGATTATGAGTTCACGCTCAACTACCATCCGGGGAAGGCCAATGTAGTTGCCGACGCTCTTAGCATGAAGTCTCGGGGGGAAATCAATTTTCTTGCGGTAAATAGGTGGAAAATGATTGATGCATTGGAGGAGTACGATCTATGGGTGGATGGACCGGAGTATCAACCATATTTATTCAACCTTGTAGCTCAACCGACGCTTCGGCGACGGGTAGTGGAGTTGCAATGCCTGGATTCGGAACTCGATTGGATTAGAGCCCGATTGGAGAATGGAGAAGCGATTGAAGGATGGTCTTGGAAGAATGGAGAGTTGAGATATGGGGAGAAGCTATGTGTTCCCAATGATTCGTCTCTAAAGGAGGAGATACTGGGAGAGTGTCATCGCTCCAAGTTTGCTATCCACCCCGGTAGCACAAAGATGTATAGGGACATTGATGAGCGCATAATATTGCATATTTGAAGGGCTCATTGACTTGATCCGAAATGTGTACACCCAAGTGCAGGCGGTCAAGTTGTAGTAATAATCTGGTTTGAGTCCAGAGTCGAATCCTCAGGGAACTATGGTTGGTGTTCTTTGAAGTAAATAGTGAGAAAGACTTGTAACTGGAAATATTATGATTTTGAAGTTGTGGGAAGTTTTGGATAGAATGTAAAATTTTTTCCAATGGGTATTTTTCTAGACAAAATATAAGATGATTAAATGTAACAAACACTCTTTGGTTCGGGAATCAGAATATGTAGTTGATTATCCGGTGCATTATGTTTATGCTTTATAACTCAATTAACTCCCGTGTCAACGGCAAATTAATCGGAAGATAGGAATGAAGTGCAATAATGGTGGACATTGAAAGTTTGTCATGAAGAGTTAGTTAGGGTACTTGCCTTGAATCAATGGATCTTTCCATGTAGGAGTCATCCATTTATCATAGAAAGATCCGTTGATTATACAAAGTACCTTTACTTTGCTAGGTGCATTCAATCACCCAAAAATCAAGTGGAGTATAGAACATTTAAGCATAAAGGTGATACACAAACATAATGTCCGGATTAATCTTTTACATATCTATCATCCCTTCCCAAAGAGTGAATGAGGACTACTCACCCTTCATAGCTATGGTAAAGCTAGAATGATGAATGGTACTCATCCCCAAAAGGTGTTACAAAGTAAAATGCTCAAGCACTAGAAGTGAAATGCTTTAAAGTAAAATAGCTAAACAAGGAGCCGATCTTCGACAAAGAATGAGTGAATCACGTTCCACCCTTCACGGCTTTGGTAAAGCTCTAGAAAAGTGGAAGAGTTTCACTCCTCTAAGGGGAAGAAGGAAGCTCCAACAATGGAAGTAAAAGAAAACAATACTTAAATTAAAAGAAAGCAATAAATACTTGGTGTTTAATCCACAACCAAGAGATGATAATACATAAAAGAAAACAACAACTTCTTGGTGTTTAATCCACAACCAAGATATAATAAAAACATAAAAGAAAACAATAACTTCTTGGTGTTTAATTCACAACCAAGATCTAATAAAAAGAAAACAACAACTTCTTGGTGTTTAATTCACAACCAAGATCTAATAAAAAGAAAACAACAACTTCTTGGTGTTTAATTCACAACCAAGATCTAATAAAAAGAAAACAATAACTCAAGAAAGTAAATAAAGCAATAATACTTGAAAGATGATTCAAGAAAAAGATTCAAGACCTTTGGAGTGTTTTCCACTAGGAAGAAATGTTCTTTACAAGAAAAATGAAACAAGAGAAGGATGCCCATTACAAGCCCCCAAGGGGGGTATTTATAGGCATCCAAATTACAAATATCCTAAAAGATATTTATCCTAAAATATATTTAATTACAAATATCCTAAAAGATATTTATCCTAAAAGATATTTAATTACAAATATCCTAAAAGATATTTATCCTAAAAGATATTTAATTACAAATATCCTAAAAGATATTTATCCTAAAAGATATTTAATTACAAATATCCTAAAAGATATTTATCCTAAAAGATATTTAATTACAAATATCAAGAAGATCTTGATTTACACTTTGATCTCCCTTTGTTTTGAGCTTTAATAATTTACACCCTATGCTTTGATAAGTTGCTCTCCATGCTTTGATAATTGGCTCCCGTCGTTTTGACGCATAAAAACCTGAAAAGAACAACATTCAATGCATTATCCTTAATTCACACATTAACCCTAATTAGATTTATTTTGACTAGTTTAACTTTATTTAATTACACAATTGACCTTTTAATTTAATTACATTTTGCATTAATTAGGGTTAATCACACCCCCCAACCTAAACATTACTAGTCCCTAGTAATAAATAACAGCATAACAAAATCACTTTCGTAGATAACACGATTGCATTTAGCATATGCAATAAGCCGTTAAACCCCTAGGTGATTCCTAGTGGACGAGTTTTGTCTCGTGAAGGTTTTCAGTGAAGCTACCTACAAACTCCATTTGAAAAAAATGTGTATATGCATTAGCACCATGATAGCTGAGACGCCGAATTTTTTTTTTTTTTAGCAAAATAAAACACTTCTCTGTCATTGGTACGTAATATATGCAAAAATAAACACTTGTTATATTGGTATTTGAAATTCCCTATGTAGTAAGAATGATCATTCTAGCAACAAGAATTGTTATATAACAAACACTCCACTTTACTACCTTCCATGGATAGCTTCGATTTCACAAACCTCTCGTAGAATGCTCTCAGCAAAAATTCACTCCGATTATAGTGACTTGTCTCTCACGGGGCATGTGATCAGAAGGTGGCCAATCGAAAAATCACATGCACAATTAGGAAGGAAGTGAAGTTTACGGAAACAAACTAATCATGTTTGGCATAATCTCATGAAAGAATATTGATGCAATTTAAAGAAATACTATTTACCATACCCCAATTTTGATTAACAACACACACATGTAACAGACTTGAGATCAATTAGGGCTTTTCATAGGTTGTAGCGTGGCCAGAGGTCAGTGGCTAATGAAATGACGTCAGAGGTTTTCAAAAGCTATCTTTTCATTCTGTAATGTAGCACACTTCTTTCTAGCTTTTCGACATTTTGCCCAGAAATGATTTCTTTTTTTTTTTTTTCATTGATTCTCCTTATCATCGAAAAGTAATCTCCACAGTTTTCCCATTTCTTTGCATTTCTGTGTCATATTAATTAATAAGAGTGTGCAAGAAAATTAGATAGCAATGGTGTGTCCAGTATGTTTTCTTGTGGCTTGGTAAATATTTGGGTTTATCAAAGAAGAAATCATACATTGAGGGCTCAAACATGGCTGACTAGGGAAATAATTTTGCAGAAAAAATGGCTAAGGCTCAATATCAAATCAAAGATGGCCTAAAATCCTTTCTCAAGTATGTGAACATGTATGTGTCGTATGAACAGATTTCTTGGGGATATGTCAACAGATTACCTTAGTTGCGTCAATCAAAGCAAATTTAATGAGATTATTCAAAAATAGAGAATGAAAGACCTTACTTGAATAAATGTTAATTATCTCTCAAAAGTATGATAAGGCTCAAAACTTACCATGGTATTCTTTATCATCTCCACTGGTAATGTCAGGTTTTTCATGGAATGTCGGTTATATACCGATTCTATTTTTGAGTCTGGTCATTCTTTACCTTAAGAATAACAAATAGCAATATACATTTGACATTTAAGCATAGAGAAAATACCATTTTTCAAGGAAGTGGTTTTTTTTTTTTTTTTTTTTTTAGAAAACAAGAAAAATAAAATTCAAAATTATAAACATACTCATTTATCTATGAAAATTGAAAGAAGACTAGATGCACCAATTAAACTTGAAAAACTATGGCGTCTCAGGATAAGTCCCTACCCACACTACAGGTTGGCATTTTAGGACATTCCTTACTCCGCCCACATACTCATTTATCTATGAGAATTGAAAGAAGATAAAATGCACAAATTGAACTTGGAAATTTATGGCGTCTCAGGATCAAATCCCTACCTACACTGTTAGTTGGTAGTTCGGGACGTTCCTTACTCGGCCCATATTTTTATTTCAACAACCAGACTTTGTACAAAAATATTTTACAAAAGAGTTCAGACCCTTAACCTTCATTCCAAAACACATTTTTCCACAGCTTTGTTTTTATAGTCAAAATCTAATCCGAGTCATCGCTTGGATCTATGTCATTATCAGTGACCCTTCCAACTTCTTGTCGCACATAACTTGTAAATCCCGGACTGGCATAAGATGGTGTGTCAGGATAATCCTTACTCAGCCCATACACTATCCAGTTTAATCGATCGGTTGCACGACCCGAAATTGGTTCAGAACACTGATTATGTTTTTTCATATGAAATATCCTGCCACAATGGTAACAAGCACCCAGTCGTTTGGAACGACGATGTTTAGCAAAATTGCTTCTGCCACACAATGGTTGTTGTTGTTTCTCTCGGATCTCAATTTTTCTCACATCCCTTGCTTTTCTCATTATCACAGCATGCACATCAGATGGGAAAATGCGTAGAACTCCTAGACTAAACCAAAAAAGTTTAGGATCCATGCTTGCTAAGACTAAAGACATTCTATCTGGTTCTTTAACGTCTGCCAGTCACAAAGACAGTTGAAGCTGCATCCGATGTGATCATGAAATACAGGTACAAATGCTAAAAAAAACGCGATCCAAAAAAAAATAATTTTTTTTTTTTTTTTCAGATCTAAAACTAAAATTACAAATACGAAACTAGAGAAAATATACCAAAATACAAGCGGAAGGAAGAAGATTTAGGATGAAACAAACAAATTAACGAAGAAGGAATAAACCCAGAATACATAGGATTGAGGAGGATTATTTGGCAAATTATCAGATCTTACTGTAACAGCAATTACAACATAGTCATTGGAGGGCATAGCAAATTCACAAGGAATCTTATAAAGACAAATAGCCATGAGAATCACAAGCTGTAGATATCAAATTTCAAATATATATATAAATGAAATTACAAACAAGCAATACTTACAACACTAGCACTAGTGGGCTAGTGGAGATAAGGTTGTAAGGTACAGATCTGTTCATCTGCCGAAACCTACAAACAAAATACAACAATTACTCAACTCAAGGAATATCTGGGTTTCTCTGGAAACTCCTCATCCTAAGTGTGAGAACACAAAGAGCACCCAGGTACACATACAAACATATAAGACAAATTATTAAACAAAAGACTGGATCGTCGGCGTATATGGTCATGGATTTACAGGGGGTGAGTTGTTTTTACAGAGAACAGAAAGAACGACGACGAAGAAGAAGAGAAGAAAAAGAAAGAGAAGAAGATAAGGGAAAGAGAAAAGGGGGGAACCAACACCGGTGATGGTGGAAGAAAAAGAAAAAGGTGGAAGGCCTAATAAAGGCATTCCTCAGATTTTTGTTTTTTTTTTTTTTTTTTTTTTTTTTTTTTTTTAATATAAGAAAGTGTCGGCAGGAGCTGGCAGGCAGAAGAAAAGAAAAAAAAGAAGAAGAAAGGCAGTGGGAGGCCCCCCCCTTTTTTTTTCTAACTTTACTTTCGGCAGTGTCGGCAGGCGCAATAATAGCAGCAGGCGCAATAATGGTGCATAGTAATAAAAATGAGTAGGGTAAGAGAACACCTCGCACTTGAGCTTTGACTCATGCACCAATATCTGAAACTAGGAACAACAAAATTATACAACAAAAGAAAGTGATATGCAAAAGAGTTTGTACAGAACATAAAAAAAATAAAATAAAATAAAATAAAATAAAATTTACAGACTCGGACCTTCAGCTCTCATTCCCAACCTCAGTACACTTTTCCACAGAGGTCAATCCGATTCCCCCTCCGTATCTGTGTAAAATGGACAACTAGTAACTCTCCCAACTTCCTCTCTCACAAATCGGTTAAGCACAGTACCGGAATAGCATGGCGTATCAGGGTAATCCTTACTCAGCCCATGTTTTATCCAGTTTAATCGATCGGTTGCGCGACCGGAAATTGGTTCAGAACATTTGTTGTATCTTTTCTCATGAAAGTATCTGCCACACTGTTTACAGGCACCAAGTCGTGTAGCACGACGACGTTTAGAATAACTGCTTCGGCCACAGAGGGGTTTCGCTTGTTTTTCTTTGATTTCAGCCTTCCTTACTAATCTTGCTTTTCTCATGATCATGGTATGTACATCAGATGGAAAAGTACGTAGGACTCCTAGACTAAACCAAAAAAGATTTACATCCATGATTGATACTCTATGACCCATTATCTGGTTTTTTTACGTCTTCCAGTCACAAAGACGATCAAAACTGACCCACAGATATTATCATTAATACAAGGTACATAATATGAACAGATACAACAATAAAAACAAAAAAAATTTACAGAAAATTTTACGGGTTCAACCTGCGCAGATCAACTACTGTAAACTGCAGATCAACTATTGTAAACTGTAGATCTCACCCCCCAACCTAGACTGAACATTGTCCCCAATGTTTCGAGTTTTTCGGTTTGTAGAGCTTGAATACGCAGTTAACTGTGGAGATCTGTTCAATCGCCGATGACCTATACCAAAAAAAAAACAGAGATTAAGCATCTTTGGGGTGGTCTGGGTTTTCATTGGGACAAAAACCCTTGATCATCAGTGCGGCCCGAAGAAGAACAGCCATAAGTAAATAATACAAACAAATGTAGATCATGAAAAGGAGGATAGGGTCATCGAAAAATGCAGACATGGTACTGTTATGGGTTGGATCGTGGTACAGAAGACCAGATGCAGTGGAGAAGAAGAAGAAAAGAGAAGAAGCAGAAGAAGAAAAAGAAAAGAAAAGAGTAAAGGTGTGGTGAGGAAAAGAAAAAAAAGAAAAAAAAAAAAGCGATGGGAGCCTTATAAAGGCAGTCCATCGTGTCGGGTGTCTGACTGACCCGACCCTTTTTTGTGTCGGCAAGCGTAATCTCCGGAGTGATATCCGGAGATACTTTCTGGATCAATAAAAAAAATGGTCTCCACATTTTGGACAAAATTCTCCACAAAGGGTTTTAATCGCTGACCATTGACGGTAAAAATGTTACCGTTTGATGGGTTCTCCACTTCCACTGCCCCATGTTCAAATACCTTTTTAACAATGTATGGTCCAGTCCATCTTGATTTCAACTTACCAGGAAATAGGCGAAGTCTCGAATTGAAAAGTAGAACCTTTTGATCAGGTTCAAAAGATTTTCGCACTATGTTCTTGTCATGAAAAATTTTCATCCTGGTTTTTGCAATCTTAGCATTTTCATATGCTTCATTTCTCAATTCCTCCAATTCATTAATCTGAAGCTTCCGTGACAGTCCAGCCTTGTCTAAGTCAAAATTCATTGCTTTAATAGCCCAGTATGCCCTATGTTCCAATTCCACAGGCAAGTGACATGGCTTTCCATAGACTAATCGATAGGGAGACATGCCCAAAATTGTTTTAAAAGCAGTTCGGTATGCCCAGAGCGCATCAGTTAGTCTTAATGACCAATCTTTGCGATCTGGGTTCACCGTTTTTTCCAAAATTAATTTGATCTCCCGATTAGCTAACTCAGCTTGTCCACTGGTCTGTGGATGATAAGGGGTTGCAATTTTGTGAAAAATCAAGTATTTTTTCATTAAATTCCAGAAGGGACGATTGCAAAAATGAGAACCCCTATCACTTATAATGGATTTTGGAATTCCAAACCGAGATAAAATATTTTCTTTTAAAAACTTGATCACTGTTTGATGATCATTATTTCGGCATGGAATTGCTTCAACCCATTTGGATACATAGTCTACGGCTACTAAAATGTATAGATAGCCAAAGGAGGGGGGAAATGGTCCCATAAAATCGATACCCCAACAGTCAAAAATTTCGATCACCAAAATTGGGTTTAAGGGCATCATGTTTCTTTTTGAAATGTTTCCCAACCTTTGACATCTATCGCAAGTTACGCAAAAAACATGGACATCTTGGAAAAGTGTGGGCCAGTAAAATCCACACTGCAAGATTTTTGCAGCGGTTTTTCGAGATGAAAAATGACCACCGCATGCTTCTGAATGACAAAATGTTATTACCTGTCTACTTTCCTGAGCGGGGATGCAACGTCTTATGATCTGATCCTTACAGTACTTGAATACGTAGGGATCTTCCCAAAAGAAATTGCGGACCTCCCTCAGAAACTTCTTTTTGTCCATGGGAGTGAAAAATGGAGGAAGTGTTCCGGTAGCAAGGAAATTAGCAATATCAGCGTACCATGGGGTCTCATCAATCCTGAATAGTTGTTCATCAGGGAATTTTTCATTAATTGGCAGTCCATCCTCATGAAATTCATAAGTTAATCTCGACAGATGATCTGCCACCACATTTTCCACACCCTTTTTGTCCTTAATGACTAAGTCAAATTCTTGGAGCAAGAGGATCCATCTCAAGAGCCTTGGTTTGGCATCTTTTTTTGTAAGCAAAAATTTCAGTGCTGCATGGTCAGTAAATACAGTAACAGAAGAACCAACAAGATAAGATCGAAATTTTTCCAATGCAAATACTACAGCAAGTAATTCCTTTTCAGTTGTTGAGTAATTCATTTGGGCATCATTTAAAGTTTTACTTGCATAGTAAATCACATGTGGCTTCTTATCTTTTCTTTGTCCCAAAACAGCACCTACAGCATAGTCACTAGCATCACACATCAATTCAAAGGGTAGAGTCCAGTCAGGAGGTTGCATTATTGGGGCAGAAATTAACATGCCTTTGAGTTTGTCAAAGGATTTTTGGCACGCTTCATTCCAGTCGAAAATGACATCCTGACTCAAAAGATGACACATAGGTTTTGCTATGGTGCTGAAATCTTTTATGAACCTTCTGTAGAATCCTGCATGACCTAAGAATGATCGAACATCCTTTACAACCCTAGGAGCCGGAAGATTCCTTATCAAATCAATTTTTGCTTTATCAACTTTCATGCCTTCTGACGACACAATGTGACCCAAGACAATGCCTTGATTCACCATGAAATGACATTTCTCCCAGTTAAGCACCAGATTTGCCTCTTTGCATCTCATCAAAACTTTTTCTAGGTTAGCTAGACACAAATCAAATGAGTCACCATATACCGAGAAATCATCAATGAAGATTTCCAAAAATTTTTCGACCATGTCACTGAACAAGCTCAGCATACATCTTTGAAATGTTGCAGGAGCGTTACAAAGTCCGAATGGCATCCTTTTGAATGCAAAGGTGCCAAATGGACATGTGAATGTGGTCTTTTCTTGGTCATTCAGAGCTATCTCAATTTGATTGTATCCGGAATACCCATCCAGGAAACAGTAAAATTCATGGCCTGCTATTCTCTCGAGGACTTGGTCAAGGAAGGGAAGAGGAAAATGGTCTTTTCTAGTCACCAGATTGAGTTTTCGATAGTCAATGCACATTCGCCATCCTGTGACGACTCGTGTTGGCACGAGTTCATTTGCATCATTTTTGACTACTGTGATTCCAGATTTCTTTGGTACAACTTGGGTTGGACTAACCCATTTGCTATCGGAGATAGGAAAAATTATCCCTGTATCCAGGAGTTTGAGCACTTCCAGTCTCACAACCTCTTTCATGTGAGGATTCAATCGTCGCTGCATTTGACGAGAGGGTTTTGAGTCCTCTTCAAGGTATATGGCATGATTACAAATTAACGGGCTTATACCTTTCAAATCAGCGATGGTCCACCCAATGGTGCTTTTGTGACTTTTAAGAACTTCAATTAATTGAGCTTCTTGCAAGTCTGTGATTTTTGAAGAAATTACCACTGGGTAAGATTTATCCTCACCTAAAAATGCATACTTGAGATCAGATGGGAGCGGTTTCAGTTCAGGCTTTGGTGGCCTGTCACTTGAAGATAGTGGTTTTGTACCACTTGATGAAATTTCTTCAAATTTAGGAGCCCATGTCCCCACATTGAAGGTAGGGCACTCAATGGAGTTTTGTTCCAGAGAGTCAGATGAGTCAGAATTTGACAAAGTTGATTCACTAAGATCCTCACAGAATGAGTCATTCAGATGTGCTTGTATCAATGACTCAATGGAATTTATTTCTCCTACCTCCTCGTACTCTCTTGGGTGTTTTGCAATGTCAAAGACGTTCATTTCGAGAGTCATATCCCCAAAAGTCAATTTCATAATACCATTCCTGCAATTGATTAGTGCATTGGAGGTTGCTAGAAAAGGTCGACCAAGAATGACAGGAATTGGAGTTTCTGAATGAACTTCTGGATGAGTATCTAGAACAATGAAGTCTACAGGGAAGACAAAATTATCCACTTGGACAAGTACATCTTCAACAATACCCCTAGGAATTTTTACAGATCTATCTGCCAATTGGAGTGTGGTGCAAGTGGGTTTCAGTTCACCTAAACCCAACTGCTGGTAGACAGAGAAAGGAAGCAAGTTGACACTAGCTCCAAGGTCTAACAATGCTTGCTCAATTTTGAAATTTCCAATGACACATGACACAGTGGGACACCCTGGATCTTCGCACTTTGAAGGGATTTTGTGTTGAAGTAGGGCACTGGCTTGCTCTGTGAGGAAGGCTTTTTTTTGAACATTTTGGCTTCTTTTGACTGTGCACAAGTCTTTTAGAAACTTGGCATAAGCTGGAACCTGTTGGATTGCATCCAGAAGTGGGATGTTGATTTTTACTTGCTTGAAAAGCTCGTAAATTTCAGACTGATTGTTTGCTTTCTGTATGCTCTTGAGTCTATGAGGGAAAGGAGCAGGAATAGAACACGAGGGTTCTTCTTCCCTTGATGGCTCTGGTTCTTGTTCAATCATGGGATCACAGTCATTTTTTGTTGCAAGTTCTGGCTCACTTAATGGGTTGGCTGGAATTGAGTCTGGTTTTGGGTCTGGAATTAGCATGTTTCTGATGGACTTGTCAATCTTTTTGCCACTTCTCAATGTGGTGACAGTTTTGGCTTGGTCTTGTGGAGTTTCCATAGTTGATGGATTTCCCACCTGAAATTGGCCTTGTGGAGGCTTTGGTTGTGCAGGAAATTTTCCCTTCTCATGTGTGCTCATGGACTGGGTCAACTTTTGAATGTGGCCTTTGAGATCCTCAAAAGATTGTGTGGTCTGGGCCTTGAAATCAATAAAAGCCTGAGTAGAACTATTGTTATAGCTCATTTGGGTTTGCATGAATTGATTCAATGTATCTTCAAGGCTCCTTTTGTGTGGTGGTTGATATGGAGGATATTGTGGAGGTACTTGAGGTGGATGTGGTGGCCCTTGTTGATGAGGATATTGTGGAGGTCCTTGAGGTGGTTGTTGTGGACCTTGTTGCTGATTCATGGGGGTTGGTTGTGTGTTTCTCCAACTGAAATTTGGGTGGTTCCGCCACCCTGGATTGTATGTTTCAGAGTATGGGTTGGAGTAAGGCTTGTTGAAATTGGAAATGGCATTTGTTTGTTCCAACAAAACTTCTTTGAATGCCGGAATGGTCGGGCATTCCCCAGTAGGATGCCCTGTTAGCGCACAAATCCCACATACTTGTTCTATCACTACAAGAAAAATGGGCTTTTGTGACAAATTTTTTACGGCGGATGTGTTCGCCGTCACAAAAGACGTATTTGAGACAATTTTTTGTGGCGGCTGTGTTTGCTGTCACAAAAAGCGTGTTTGTGTTAATATTTGTGGCAGTTATTTTTTCTGCCATAAATAGTGTCATAAACTCAAAAAAAAAATTTGTATTTGAGACAGCTATTTTTCCTGCCTCAAGTAATATTTATAAATTCAAAATAATTTTTTATATTTATGGCAGCCATTTTTCCCGTCGTATATAATATTTCATAAATTATTAAAATGTTGTTTTAAATAAAAAAACAGTTTATAGTTTAAAAAAGAAAAAACTCTAAAAAAAAATTTGTATTGGCAACAACTATTTTTCATGTTACAAGTAATATTTTATAAAATTACGTAGTTTAATATCAAAAGACAATTTCTAGTTCAAAGAAAAAAAAAATTAAACTCTACAAAGTCAAGTTTTTATATCAAAATTAGGAGTGTCAAAATATGACACGACCCGTTAACACGACATAAAATTAGTGGGTTTGAGTCTTTCTTAAACCACATGTTTAGTAAACGAGTGAACTCGTCACAATACGATTATAAAAAAATTAGGTATTGGTGAAACTAATTATAAAAAATGTATACGATATGACTCCTTTATATGTCATTTACATAATTTGACAAGCCGTTCAGAGAAATATTGCGTGGCCCTCTGTTGATGTATATTCTAACTTGTTTTAGTTCTTTATTGTATATATGTATATAAATATTATTTCAGTATAGTAACAATAATTTTATATTTTTTTCAGATGTTACTGTGAGAGTAGATAGTTCGGAAAAAATGTTCAACTTTTTGCATTAATTTCTTGTACTCATAGATCGTTATGTTTTATAAAAGTGCATACTTTACATTTTGTTTAACTCGTGGGATTGTTTTTTTGGATATGAAAATATTTCTATGTTTTTGAAAATGTTGATTATATTTACTTTTGTGTTTATCTATATATTAAATTGGGTAGTTGTATGGATATCAATGGGTCTTTGGTCTAATGATATTCCTTACATTGTGAAAGCTTTGTCTTCTTGAGGTCAAGGGTTCAAGCCCCCTTCCTCCCTCCTTCCCCCACCAAAAAAAAAAAAAGTTGTATGGAGTGTATATATGCACAGGGTATTAACGGTCTATAATAATTAAATTTTTTTTTTGTGGCGGCATCGTTGCCGTCACAAATATATCTTCTATTTTTTACGGTAGCCAAATATGGTATTTGAGGCAGCACTTTTGCCGCCGTGATAAAAACAAAAGTGTCAGATTTTTTGTGACAACTTATTTACGGCAGGATCTTGCTGCCGTAAATACTATTTGAGACAGACTGTTGCTGCCGTAAAAACCTTTTGAGACCACACTTATTATGGCGAGGCAATGCCGCCACAATGCCGTCACAAAAAGTATTTGTGACAGCAAATAGACTTTTTATGACAGTACTTTACCGCCTTAAAAACCATTTTTTCTTGTAGTGTATGGGAGGGACAACATCAACTTGATGGATCTTTTTCATCTCTAAAGCTTCAAGCTTTCGAGACAAAGTGGACATTTTTGCTCTAAGATCATCATCTTCTCTCAAGACATACTTACCCCCTTGGAAAGTAGGTGGTTTGGCTTCTACAGTGGTAGGAGAGGCTGAGTCCCACATTTGAGAACTGTCAGATATGGTATCAAAAAAATTGAATGCCTCCTCCGGACTTTTTCCCATGAACTCTCCTTGAGCCATCATTTCGACAAACTGTCGTAACCTAGTGGGCAAGGAATCATAGAAAAAACCTGCCAAAGTCCAATTTTCAAAAGCATGGTGTGGACAAGATTGGAGAAGATCTTTGAATCTCTCCCAGCTTTGATAAAAAAGTTTCCCCTTCTTTGACCGAAAAATTCATGATTTGTCTTTTGAGTGTATTAGTGCGGTGCAGAGGAAAGAATTTTCTGAAAAATTCATTCTGTAGAGCCTGCCAATTAGGGATTGAAAGAGATTTTAAAGAATGTAACCATTGTTTGGCTTTATCCCTCAAAGAGAAAGAAAACAATTTCATTTTTGTCAATTCAGAATTGTCTTGAAATGTTCCACACACTTCTTCGAAGTCTTTGATATGCAGATACGGATTTTCTGCATCCAATCCATGAAACACGGGCAATAACTGCACTGTCCCCGGCTTTACAGTAAAGAGGGGAGCATTTTCAGGAAAAATAAAACAAGAGGGGACACTATTCCTTGTGGGATGTAAGTAATCTCGCAATGTTCGAATGTTGGGTACTTCCCCCTCTCTCACATGATCTTCACCCTGCCTATCAATATTTGCCATATTGAAGTTACAAGAATCGGCTTCTGATTTGGGTGAAGGTGGTTCAAGTTGATTTACAGACTCAGAAGATTCAGCAGGCAAATTTTGAAAGAGGCGATTGGTGTCAGTCATAAAACAAAATTATTCACAATAAGGCAAAAATATAAACAAAAAGAGAGGTTTTTTTTTTTTTTTTTTTTTTCACCTTTTTCTAAAAAGAGCACCTTTTATGATTCCCCGGCAACGGCGCCAAAAACTTGACTTGATCCGAAATGTGTACACCCAAGTGCAGGCGGTCAAGTTGTAGTAATAATCTGGTTTGAGTCCAGAGTCGAATCCTCAGGGAACTATGGTTGGTGTTCTTTGAAGTAAATAGTGAGAAAGACTTGTAACTGGAAATATTATGATTTTGAAGTTGTGGGAAGTTTTGGATAGAATGTAAAATTCTTTCCAATGGGTATTTTTCTAGACAAAATATAAGATGATTAAATGTAACAAACACTCTTTGGTTCGGGAATCAGAATATGTAGTTGATTATCCGGTGCATTATGTTTATGCTTTATAACTCAATTAACTCCCGTGTCAACGGCAAATTAATCGGAAGATAGGAATGAAGTGCAATAATGGTGGACATTGAAAGTTTGTCATGAAGAGTTAGTTAGGGTACTTGCCTTGAATCAATGGATCTTTCCATGTAGGAGTCATCCATTTATCATAGAAAGATCCGTTGATTATACAAAGTACCTTTACTTTGCTAGGTGCATTCAATCACCCAAAAATCAAGTGGAGTATAGAACATTTAAGCATAAAGGTGATACACAAACATAATGTCCGGATTAATCTTTTACATATCTATCATCCCTTCCCAAAGAGTGAATGAGGACTACTCACCCTTCATAGCTATGGTAAAGCTAGAATGATGAATGGTACTCATCCCCAAAAGGTGTTACAAAGTAAAATGCTCAAGCACTAGAAGTGAAATGCTTTAAAGTAAAATAGCTAAACAAGGAGCCGATCTTCGACAAAGAATGAGTGAATCACGTTCCACCCTTCACGGCTTTGGTAAAGCTCTAGAAAAGTGGAAGAGTTTCACTCCTCTAAGGGGAAGAAGGAAGCTCCAACAATGGAAGTAAAAGAAAACAATACTTAAATTAAAAGAAAGCAATAAATACTTGGTGTTTAATCCACAACCAAGAGATGATAATACATAAAAGAAAACAACAACTTCTTGGTGTTTAATCCACAACCAAGATATAATAAAAACATAAAAGAAAACAATAACTTCTTGGTGTTTAATTCACAACCAAGATCTAATAAAAAGAAAACAACAACTTCTTGGTGTTTAATTCACAACCAAGATCTAATAAAAAGAAAACAACAACTTCTTGGTGTTTAATTCACAACCAAGATCTAATAAAAAGAAAACAATAACTCAAGAAAGTAAATAAAGCAATAATACTTGAAAGATGATTCAAGAAAAAGATTCAAGACCTTTGGAGTGTTTTCCACTAGGAAGAAATGTTCTTTACAAGAAAAATGAAACAAGAGAAGGATGCCCATTACAAGCCCCCAAGGGGGGTATTTATAGGCATCCAAATTACAAATATCCTAAAAGATATTTATCCTAAAATATATTTAATTACAAATATCCTAAAAGATATTTATCCTAAAAGATATTTAATTACAAATATCCTAAAAGATATTTATCCTAAAAGATATTTAATTACAAATATCCTAAAAGATATTTAATTACAAATATCCTAAAAGATATTTATCCTAAAAGATATTTAATTACAAATATCAAGAAGATCTTGATTTACACTTTGATCTCCCTTTGTTTTGAGCTTTAATAATTTACACCCTATGCTTTGATAAGTTGTTCTCCATGCTTTGATAATTGGCTCCCGTCGTTTTGACGCATAAAAACCTGAAAAGAACAACATTCAATGCATTATCCTTAATTCACACATTAACCCTAATTAGATTTATTTTGACTAGTTTAACTTTATTTAATTACACAATTGACCTTTTAATTTAATTACATTTTGCATTAATTAGGGTTAATCACTCATTACATGCATTATAACTCAACTTTTGTATTTAAATACTTAGTGTTAGCCAAAATTGTCAATAATGTTGATATTTTGATGTTGCATGTTTTTATACCTTAAATCATGTATTTTATAACCTTGCAACTATGATGGATGTGTGGTGAAGGCATAGACACAATACATGAAGAATTGGAGGCTTAAAAGTGAAGAAATCAATAAGGCATTGGTGCTTGGGAACAAGGGCATCAGCAGCCACATCATTTGGAAGCACTGCCTTGGTTTTCCTCCATTTTGGCCATGATCTAATCAGAATCAGGAAAAGTTAAAAACATGAAAGTTGTAGATCTGGATGTCTTCTATATTGTGTCCAAATTTCAGCCAAATCCAACGGTTGGATCAAAAGTTATTCCGATTCTACCAAAACTGGTCCAGCGAAGCCAGATACCGCATTACTACCGGTAGCTGATTGCTTCTGGAGTTGCTGCTACCGCCGAGCTATCGGTAGCTGATTGCCCAGAAGTGCCCAGAACGAATTCTTTCTTGCTCCACTTGCTTGGGGGTCCCACCTACACTTCTCCCACGCCTAGCCTGACATTTTATCCCTACAACCATGCCTCCCTTACACAAATGGAAGACTTTGGAGGCTTGACATTGAATGAAGAGGAGAGAGAAGTGGGCTGCCATATGGGGTTGCAGGCTAGCCTGTCAAGAATCATCAACTCAGCCCCCTCTTGATGAGAGGTCTGCACACAGCTAAGGGGGAGCCTCATGCACGAAATTGGAAGTCTCCCACACACCATTATATTCAGCATTACACATTGGATGGGTTGTTGGCTACCTAAGCTTAGAGTAGTTTTAGTGAGGAAGAAGATGAATAGTAAAGTTGTGATTTTTACATGTTCTTCCATCCATTTCTCTTGTAACCTCTTGTAAGGATATTGTAAGCTTCCTTTACTGTCTTTAATGCCATTTATTAGAAGTACATTTCAAGTTTAGCCTTGCACTTTACATTTCACCATTGTTATGCTTTCAAGTTCTTCATTTTCATGCTTTAAATTGGGTATTGTATTTCCTTCTTCTTACTTTAAGATTTCTTGCATCTAGTTAAGTTTTAATCTTCTTTTCCTTTACTTGTCTATTTACATTATGCTTGGCTTTCTTTTATGAATGAGTAGTTAGATTTAAGTTGGGTAATCCAAGGGAGACATTCTCTTGGGGATTCCATTTCAACTCTTCTCCTTCCTCCTCTCGGTGTACGGTGGTTCGGTTTGACGGGGTTGAGAGTGGACGAGTTAGTGAGCCTTTGATATTCCATAGGCCTAGTCACGGTTTATGCTTAGATACTCACTAATCTTATCCCTAGCTTCCCCCGAATCAATCGTTCACCTATGCACCATTGGAAGAAGATTTCGAGTTGAGTTGGAATTCTCATTAGAATGACCTCTTTGGATTAGCCAACACTTGTTTTATTTAATTTTCATTTTCAATCACAACCACAAAACTCAAACAAAGATTTTACATTTTTCTCTTTTGTTCACCAAAATCACTTTCACACAACTCCCTTTCCTTCCCTGAGGAGACGACCTTGGAATATTTTCCAAGTAAAACACACGACCACAAAAGACTCCTTTCGATTGGGGAGCATTTTTGTGCACACCGCATCTCATTCCATCTATTTTGTTCATCACATTTCTATTCACATCCATTTTGTTGTTGTTTCCTATCTTCTTGCATCATCCGGAGGGAGAGTGACACTCCCCCATCACTATAAGCCACATACACACATTGAGGGTGAGGGTGATGTTTAGGGGTTAGGAAACAACAACGCATTTCCAAACAATCAGACATGAAGCGTCAATACTGGTGGAGGGGAATGGAGCGAGATGTGGCCAAGTATGTGGCAAAATGTGCGGTGTGCCAGCAGGTGAAGATTGAGCATCAAAGGCCAGGAGGAGCCCTACAGTCTTTGACTATTCCAGAGTGGAAGTGGGATCACATCACCATGGACTTCGTGTCGGGTTTACCACGGACGTCGCACGGGCATAATGCAGTGTGGGTTGTTGTGGATAGACTCACCAAGTCTGCTCACTTTTTGGGTATGAAAACCACGGATACATTCGAGACTTTGAGCCAGCTGTATATCCGTGAGATAGTGAGGTTACACGGCGTTCCGCTCTCGATTGTGTCGGATCGTGACTCTAGGTTTGTGGTGAGATTCTGGCAGAGTCTACAACAAGCGATGGGGACGGAGTTACACTTCAGTACGACTTTTCATCCCCAAACAGATGGCCAATCTGAGAGGGTGATACAGATTGTGGAGGATATGTTACGCGCTTGCGCGTTGAACTTCAAGGGGAGTTGGAGCGACCACTTACTGTTGGTGGAGTTTGCTTACAACAACAGCTATCAGGAAAGTATTGGGATGGCATCGTACGAAGCATTGTATGGAAGACCATGCCGATCACCGACGTGTTGGTTAGAAGCCGGCGAGAGTAGTTTGTTTGGACCGGACATTGTTCGAGAAACTACAGAGAAGATTCAACTCATCCGATGGAGGCTACAGACGACGCAAAGTAGACAGAAGAGCTATGTGGACCACATACGAAGACCCTTAGAATTCAAGGTGGGAGACTACGTATTTCTCAAGGTGTCACCCAAGAAGGGCGTGTTTCGATTCGGCAAGAAGGGGAAGTTAGCGCCAAGATATACCGGACCGTTTGAGGTAATCAAAGCGGTAGGCAAGGCGACATATCAACTTCGACTACCAGCCCAGCTATCCGGAGTACATGATGTGTTCCATGTGTCCATGTTGAGAAGGTGTCACTCGGATGCAACTCCAGTCGTGAACTTGGAGGAGATTGAAATTCAAGACGGAGCAACCTACGAAGAACAACCGGTAGGAATTCTAGACGCCCAGGAAAAAGTGCTTCGCAACAAAGTTATCAGATTGGTGAAGGTTTTGTGGCAACACCATGGAGTGGAGGAAGCTACATGAGAACCGAAGCAAGAAATGCGGGAGAAGTATCCATATTTGTTCGCTACTTGAGGTAAGTTTCGAGGACGAAACTTTCTTGAAGGGGGGTGGATTGTAACACCCCGCATTTTATTTTATATATGTATATAGATATATAGTAAATAATTGATGTAAAAATGTGGATATGTGTAGTGATGTGTGTTTGAATTTGGTAGATTGGAAAAGTAAAGATTTAAAATGTTAGTGAAAATAATAGTTGAAATTTGGTTTTTAATAAGTGAAAATATGAAATTTTAGGTCCTAGAACTTGTATTAAATAGGTTTGGTGTAGAAATATGTGTTGGAGAGGTTTGTGATGGATTTGGTTGGCTTAGGAATGGATTGGAAATGGAAAAAGGGATGAAACATGCTGTGAACAGTGCACGTGAACAGTGCACTGGCTGCAACTTCAAGCGCGATTTCGACCTTGATGCAGTCAATATATCTCAAAACTCAAAACATGAAAGTTGTAGAGCCCTTTCTTATCATTCCATATCCTCTTGAATCATCTCAATCGGAGCTCGGATGAGAGATTTATGCCCAGATAAAGAAATGATTTCAAAACAGCCCAATTAGCTTGAACAGTGCACGTGAACAGTGCACTGGCTGCAACTTCAAGCCCGATTTAGACCTTGATGCAGTCAATATCTCTTAAAACTCAAAACATGAAAGTTTTAGATCTATTTCTTTTCATTCCATATCATCTTGAATCATCTCAATCGGAGCTCGAATGAGAGAGTTATCCCCAGATAACGAAGCGATATCGAAATAGTCCAATTAGCTTCGTTTTGCATTTAATGTCTCCATTTGCATCCTAAATCAAAATATAAGAATAATGAGTACATTTAGGCTTCAAATAAGTATAAAAGGTTTTAAGAAGCACCCTTTATCACCTTTTATTTGCAAACATCGCAAAACTTCATTAATAGCCGGTTCGGATGGTTAAAATAGAAACTTTAGTGTTTCGGGTGTACGTTGCCTTTGGTTTTGAGATAAATCATAAAAATAAATGTTTTTAGGTTAAAATAACATTAAAAATGAATCCGGAACGTCAAAAAACCTTAGGGTAGTCATATGGATCAAATTGGAGATTTTTAGTGGTAAAACCGTAATTTCGGAGAAGACCAAAACAGTCCATGAACAGTAATTTCGGGGCTGATATGTTTTAAACTCATTTTCATCCCATTTTCCCTCATTTCTTTCACTCCACTCTCACCCCACACCTCTTGGAACCCTAGAGAGCATTAGAGAGGAAGAAAGGAAGGGCAGAACAAGAGATTTAAGGGTAGATTCAAGATCAAGGCTCAAGTTCTTCCTACAAACTAAGGATTCAAGGTAGGAGTTTTCTCTCATTCACTTACATTGAGGCTAGGATATTTATATACGTATGCTTTGACTATCAATGGTATATATATGCTATGAAATCATCATCTCTTAGGCTTTTTGCAAGGATTACATGTTTTGAACAAAGTTAGGGTTTAATACCCATGAAATATCCTTTCTAGTTTTAAAACCCTAATTTTTGGAGAGTGATGTATTTTCTTCCTAAATGCTTTCTTTATTATGGATTTAGAAACCTTAGTGCTTTGTGTTGGGTAGAAAAATGATGTTATTGTGATCTCATGTATTTTCTTAGTTGGTTGTGGAATTGTTACATGATATATTTTGGGGATTTTGGATAGATGCTTGTAAATTGAGATAAATGTTGGAATTGTATGCTTGGGTTGGGTTGTTTGTGATGCACATGAGTGAGAGGTTCCTTGTAAGGATGCTGACCCCTTCCCTAGAGGTTCCCGGTAAGGATGCTTGGGAAACAATGTAGTGATTGGTGAGAGGTTTCATGTAAGGATGCTCATCCATTCTCAAGAGGTTCCCGGTAAGGATGCTTGAGAATCAAAGATGACCTAAAGGGGGGTGGAGGTTACGACAAAGTATGCCACCTACCGAAATAATTGTTGGGAATTGGTTATGGAAATTAATAGTTATTATTTGTATGTGGTGCCCGTTTATTCATTTAAGGAATGTTTTTAAATAAACTTGAGATCCTTTTTAAATGTCACTGCTTTATTTCAAATTATGTATCTATATTATGTTAAAAATTGAGACCGACCGTTTTAAATGTTTTGCTAAACCTTGTATGGTTTTGGGAGAATTTTTCTACAGAGCTTCGTGCTCACCCCCTATCGCTAACATTTTTCAGATTACCCGCTTGAGGAGGAGGACGTAAGGGTCGAGGAGCCCGCTACTTGGGAGACTCCACTGGACGGGAGTGTGGATTCTGAGGTGGACGCATAGAGCGACCTCCTTTCCTTTTGTACTAGACTAGGACATTCTTTTGGAACAGTGTGTAGTATAGCTTCTTTTGTTTATTCCGCTGCGTTCTTTAATTAATTTTTGAGATGTAATAACCATGACTTGGGCTTATTCTTTTGGATAATGTTGTAAATATTCGTGGATGACAAATGAAGTCTTGTTTCTTAAGGGATTATATTAGTGCTCTCATGATATGAATGGTTTTAGAATGTAATGCCGTCCAGGGTGTGTTTTGGGGTGTTACATGGCCACTTCTCTTCAAAGAAAACTTCGGCTAATATTTTGCAATCTAGTTTTTATTGGCCCTCTTTAATCAAATATTGTGTTTCATTTTGTAAAGAGTGTGATAGGTGCCAAAGGTTGGGTAGTGTGACCCGTAGGAATATGATGCCCCTTTCCCCCGTGCTAGTCATTGAGATATTCGATTGTTGGGGCATTGACTTCATGGGTCCATTCCCTATGTCCTTTGGTTACCTCTATATCCTACTGGCTGTGGATTATGTGTCCAAGTGGGTAGAGGCCATCCCAACCAAGACCAATGACCATTGAGTTATTGTCAAGTTTTTAAAGGAAAACATATTTTCAAGGTGGGTCTCATTTTTGCAATAGGCCATTTGCATCTCTGATGCATAAATATAGCGTAACACACAAGGTGTCAATCGCTTATCACCCACAGACTAATGGCCAAGCCGAGTTGGCAAATCGAGAGATTAAAAAAATACTAGAGAAAAGGGTGAGTCTGAATCGAAAGGATTAGTCACTTCGGTTGACCGATGCCTTGTGGGCTTACCGCACCGCATACAAGACCATTCTAGGTATGTCTCCTTATAGGCTAGTCTATGACAAGGCTTGTCATTTGCAGGTAGAGATGGAGCACAAGGCTTATTGGGCCATCAAAACCTTGAACTTTTATTTGAGAATGGCCGGAGAGAATAGGAAGTTGGAGATGAATGAATTAGAGGAAATCCGGAGAGATGCATATGAGAGATCAAAATTTTCCAAAGAGAGGGCAAAGATCTTTCATGATAAATCCATTGTGAGAAAAATATTTGAGCCAGGACAAAAAGTGCTCTTGTATAATTCTCGACTCTCCATTTTCCAAGAAAAACTCCGATCTCGTTGGGATGACCCCTATCTTGTCAAGGTGGCCTACCCCAATGGAGCCGTGGAAATTACAAACCCCAAAGATGGAAAAACATTCAAGGTCAATGGCCAAAGACTTAAGCCATTCTTCGAGGGTTTTGAGGTTCAAATGGTGGAGGAAGAGTTCGGGGATCCGGTTTACCTGGACCTTTTTAAGGAATAGCTGTCCAAGTAGATTTTAGTGTACAATCGCTTTCTTTTATCATTTACATTCCAAGTTAATTTGTTTACTTACTTTCATCTTTGCGTAGTTTTCTTTCTTCAAATGTGCAGATTACGGTGTTTTAGTCAAAGCTCAGTGCGAGGTGTTCTCTAACCCTACTTATCCTTTTAAGTCCATCATTGCATTCTATATATTTTTGTTGTATTGGGGACAATCCATGAATCAAGTTGGGGGGTGGGGTGCACCATTTGTAGGATACACCAAATTTTTGTGGAAATTTTTTGTTGATAATATCATTTTGTGGTGAAATTCACCATTCACATGCTCTACAGAGTTTTGTTTAGAATAGTTGAGAAATATGTGAAAAATATCTAAATGTTGACCTATATTCCCCTATTCAGAGTGTCATGGGTTTATTGAAATTTTGATCTTTGTTTTGAACTTTGAATACATGAGCATATTATAGAAGTTTATCCTATGCCAGAGTATCACAAACATGTTTGCTTTTGAACTCAACTATAAGTGCACCTAGAATGCGTAATTTCAAAATTTTATGGATTGAATTCACATTTTAGAGCTTGACATGAATAGTGGAGATTATTAAGTACCCGTGAGAACTTTAGTGCCAATCATTGTTGGAAGGAACTTACATTTACTCAAGGAACAATTTTTTAAATTCCAAATTTGTTCAATAATCTCATTATGCTTGTTTTGGTTAGAGTGCATTTGGGTAGTTGATTGACTTTATCTTGAAATGCAACATGCCTCTCCATGTTTATCTAGAAATGATCTTAGGCCATCTTTGAATTTCTTTGAGCCTTAGCCCTTTCCTTGGAAAAATTATCCCTAGTGTCGTGATTGAGCCTTGTTTAAAATTCGTTTCCATTCCACAATTGACCAAGCCAGTGCAAAACGAAAAAAATTTACCACGCCTTGGTTGTTTCAAGAACTGACTGTGATTGATCATAAAGGGAAGGACATGTGGAGAGGAAACCCAAAGAGGCATAAATGATGCTGAATTGAAAATGTTGAATGGAAAAGACAAAAAAAAATCCAAGAAAAGGAGAAAAAAAGGGGTGGAAGAAGAAAAAGAAAGAGAAAAAGAAAAGGAAAAGGAAGGAAAAAGAAACAAAGAGCGAAGTGAAGGTGATAAGGTGAAAATTCCACAAAAAGGGAAATTGTTGACAATAAAGGTCATGCCTCGAAATAACCCTCTTTTTTGTCATCTTTCCTTCGTTTCATTTGCTCCAATATCACCCCAAGGCCTCATTACAACTCTTGAAAGTCCTAAATGATCTAAATAAAGCATGGGGAAGGCACACTTTTAAAGAAAAAGAAAAGTTGATTTTGCTATCTAGTGCCCTAACATTCCTTTCATGAGATTATGACAAGGTTGTTTCATTTTTATGCATGTGCTTAATTTTTGGATTATATGTGAGCATACTTCGGTTTGTGCATGCCAGGATAATCATAGTGTGATTCATTGCTCAGAGAAACCCTTGGCAAGTTTTGCATCAAAGCTGAATTTGGATAGCCAAGTGAATGTGAATTCCATTAGGTAAATGCTTAAATTACATGTCCACTTCACACACACACGAGTTTGAAAATGAATGTGTAGTGCATACTCTAGAATAACATTTAAAGCCATGGTGATGCTCATGTGTACTTTGTTTGGGTATTTGAACAGTGTTGTCATGTAGCCCTATGCTTGTGAGATTGGGGAATATTGTTCAAACTTTAGCTATTATGAAGAATTAGGAATTCCTTTATCATTTAAATCTGTGCTTTACATTTTGGGTATTCATTTTGGTAGTTAGATTTAGAAATCCATGTCTTGTGTTTTTGAAAGCATCAAAATTTTAAATCATATTGTAATTTCGTAAATGACTTTGGGCATGATCACTCAATTGTGGTTCACAATCGTAGGTTAGGTTTTTGGTGGAGTAGAGGTTGTAAGTAGGTTGTTAGAATGTGTAGAGGTTGAATAAAATTGGAGTGGAAAGGAAAATGGGAGCACAAGGAATTTTTGGAAAAAAGATAAAACCTACCGGTAGGAATTTTCCAGTTCTATCGGTAGGTTTTGCCCAGAAAACTTGGAAACAAGGGTTTTAAGTCTATTTTTTTTGGAAAACCCTTCACCTTCTCCACTTCTCTCAATCTTAAAAGCCTTCACCTCTCCCCCAAAACATCTATTGCCTTCAAAGATCTCTCACCCATCCATCAAATCTTCCAATTAACAGTCTTAGGGTTGAATTCTTGCTTGATTTCCACTGCAATTTGTTGGATTTGTCACAAAAACCCTAGTTTTCCCATATTTTCCCCCAAATCCATTTAACTTAGATTTTCATCAAAAGCTTGGAATCCATTGCAATGGCGCGTATATGTAAGCTCTCTTATGTTCCTCTTGACCTCTTAGAGTAACTTTAGACGTGGTTTTTGCCGTTCGTGGCCCTTGGGCCATTTCTCATATTCATGGCCCATACGAAACGAACGGGGCCAAGTTCTCCACAACCCACTAGCACGATTTCCTGCAAGAGGACAGAGGCGGGCCCTAGTGGAGAGAGTGGGGAGAGGATAAAAAAGAAAAGAATGATGCTCACGCAAAGAACATTAACGGGAAGAATGTGACGTGCGAGCGTCATGTGGACATGCCCACCCTCGGGCCGAATGATGAGGTTGTGAGAGTGATAGAGGGGCATGGGATTTGGATATGGTTAGAGCCAGTTGCGGGGTACAACCTCCCGATGTTTAGGGAGTTTTACAATAGGTTGAATATAGTGGACGAGGACCTTTGTATACTCAAGACCAATGTGAGAGGGAAGGTCTTTGAGGTTACCCTTGGCTTGATAGCGGATTTGATGAAGTACCGGAGGCCTCCCCCCAATACCCCAATTTATCCACACAATGTCCAAGGGAGAAAATCACTCTCGGAGTATATACATTTGAAATATGAGGACCCGACCCAATTCAAAGGGAAAATTCAAGTCGAGGCCCTCAAGCACTCATACGGGGTCATGAACAAGGTTTTGCACTGTAATTTGATTCCTCGGGGTGCGGAGAAGACCCCAAATGAAGAGAAGCTTGCCCTCCTCCACACATTTATGACGGGGAAGCAGATGGATGTGGCCTTGATGATATGGGACTTCATGAAGGAGTTCGCCAATGCTAGCAAGCCGAAGGCGAATCTCCCATTCGCTAATTTGGTCACGAGGTTGTGCTATTACTCTAAGGTTAAGGCCTATGTCTCCGATGTGTTGCTACCCCCGGAGTTTGGAGTTATTGGGAAGTCCAGTAGCAGTAAAAGGACAACGATGAGTGGGGGTGAGAGAGCCAGAGCACACAGACCTGAGCCATCCACTGCCAGGCCATCCACCACTACCCTACCCCGCATAGTTGTTCAGCGCTTAGATGTCTTGGAGGAGACTATGCATCGACTCTCATTGATGGTTACGAGGATTTTTGAGCACACCTTCTTGGGAGAGCCGATCCCCGGTGGACCTCCACCTCCTTCTGTTGGACCCTTTACCTCTGCCCCCACGGCTTCTACTGTTGTTGAGGTAGAGGGTTCTGACGATGATGACTCTGATGACGAGGAGGGGACTAGAGATGAGGATGATGAGTAGGGTGATTTATTTTGTCCTTTTTGCTTTTAGTTGTTGCACAGATAGAATTATAATTATCGGCCCAGTAGATGAATATCTAGGATTTTAGGCCGTTTTGCTTTTGACTTCTACTCATTGTACCTAATTTTTTTTGGAGAAATGAATGAAAGAACCACAGTTGCTTTGTTTCATCTTGTCCAAGTTCATTTATTTAATTGCATTGTGATTTTTGCATTTTGATTGTTTGGTGAATTACCTTGCATGAGTGGATTTTTTTAGTTTTATGCTTTATGGTTTGGAAATAAAATTTGCAAGGGACTAGCAAAACTCTAGTTGGGGGGTGTGATGAGTATAGATTATTGCATATCATGTATCTCTTTTGCATCCCTTTATACATGATTTTGTGGTGAAAATGGGGGAAATTGCGTTTAATCTAACATTTAATGGAGATTTGTGTGTTTTTAGGTAAAGAGTAGGCAAACGGCATGTATTAAGCCTCTCATGAAGTGCTTAAAGGCAATGGAGAAGAAGGGAAGGCTTAAAGGATGGCTCGGGACATCAAGAGACCAAGAAAATGCTAAATCAGGAGATAACCTACTGGTAGGTTTGTTATCGTTCTACCGGTAGGTTTTGTACACTGGATTTGTTCTACTGCTGCCCCTGCCAAAACCTACCTGTAGGTTTTTTCATCGTTCTACCGGTAGGTTTTGCCCAGAAACGCCAGAAAGCTGCAATCTCAACTCCAACTGCTTCGTGGGCCCACCTCTGCTTCTCCCACACATGCCCTGACACATTCTACATACAAGCATGCTTCCTTACACCTAAAATCTGAATTTGGAAGAAAGATCATGGAAGAGGAAGAGAGAGAAAGAGAGTGGCATGGGGGGTTACAGGCATGGCCTGTCCTTGCTTGTGTAAGTGTCCAATCCCTTCCCAATGATTGCAAGTCAGCTCTCATAGACTAAGGAGGGAGCAAGGACGAAAATGAAGACATTCCTACACAATAATTCAGCTACACACATAGTTTTAGAGAGAGAAGCTCAAGGAAGAAGATGAAGTTTTAGAGAGAGAAAGTTTGGTTTTTGCATTTTCTTCTCCATTTGAGTTGTAGGAAGCTTTAAATCACTTGTAATCTTTACTTCTTGCACTTTAATATCCTTTATTTCAAGTGTATTCAAGTTTAGCTACATATTCTTGTATTCACCATGTCTACATTTGGGTTTTTCCTTCCAAGCTTTACTTTTGGGTATGAAATGAACTTGTCTTTGTAGTTTAACTTCTCTTTGCATTAATACAAGTTTTAATCTTCATTTCACCATCATGTCTCTTTACATTATGCATGTTTTTGCTTTGACTATGGATAGCTAAGTTTTTAGTTGGCTAATCCAAGGGAGATTTCCTCTTGGGTATGCTAAATCAACTCTCCTCCATTCTTCCTCGTAGTGTAAAGTGTTAGGTTTGACTAGGTTGAGTGCGGACGTGGTTGTGAGCTCTTGATATACCGTAGACTTGTCACGGGGTATGCTTGAGCCTACATCTCCACATTAGTCCATCACTTTCTACAAATCAATCAAGTACTGAGACACCATTGGTAGAATGTTTTGAGTTGATTTGGCATTCCCATTGGAATTATCTTTTCGGATTAGCCAACCTTGTTTTCATTGCAATTTTATCAAATACTCCACTCACCAAAACACAAACTCACAAGATTTTACACTTTTCATTTCTTTACAAGAATCACCTTCACCACAATTCAACCTTCCTTCCCTGAGGAGACAATCATTGCAATTTTATCAAATACTTCACTCACCAAAACACAGACTCACAAGATTTTACACTTTTCATTTCTTTACAAAAATCACCGTCACCACAATTCAACTTTCCTTCCTTGAGGAGACGACCTTGGAATACTCAATTCCATGTAAAACACGACATTGCAAGTCTCTCTACGCTTGGGGAGCAATTTTGCACACATACACATTTTCATCCACACACACGTTTTCCCCATTTCTAGCATCAAACCCGAGGGAGAGTGACACTCACCTACTCATATAAGCCATATACACTTAGTCCGGATTGATGTTCGGAGATTAGGGTGAATCGCTTCAAGCAAGAAGGAGTTCTGATTTATGCATTGAATCAAAAGCATTAGCTATGGTGAGGTTTAACCCGTCTATAACCAATCTCCTGACTGTTACATAAAACCCAACTACGTGCATCACCATATCATTCATGAAGTATGTAATAATTATAGACAAAATGGTATATAGCATTAAGCTATGCTTAGTGTTCATAACCACGAGCATATTATAATAGTAAATATCCATCAATTAAGGGAGGTATAAACATTAACGCATAAATAAGACATCGTCATTTTCATTACTTAAACAGTATTATACATGCATTCACCCTTCACCGAAGAGTATAAATGGACTATTCACGCCTCATTGCTATAGAATAGCAACATGAGTGACTCCTTGATGGTTTTCCCTGACTTCCAACCCTCGAACCCGGATTATGTGTATATGACTTATAGAAATTGGTGATGTCGTTCTCCCTCGAGTTCGATGCGAGAAATGGGGAAAATCATGTGTGGATGAACAAAAACGTGTGTGTGTAAAAGTGCTCCCCAAGCGTAGAGAGACTTGTAATGTTGTGTTTTACTTGGAATGGGTATTCCAAGGTCGTCTCCTCAGGAAAAGCGAGGTCAAATATTTTTGAAAGATGATTTGTGCAAAGTGAAAATTGGAAAATCTTTGTGATTTTAAGTTTGGAGGTTTGTGATTTGTAAAATATGCAAGAAAGCAAGGTTGGCTAATTGCTTGAGCTCTTCCTTCAACCCTAATTTCCTACCATGATTCCGGTAATTTGTGTATGGCTTATACGGACAGGGGAGTGTCACTCTCCCTTGGAATGATGTAAGAAATGGGGTAAACGGAATAGTGGAATATGAAATGTGTGTGTGTGTGTGTGTGAGAGAGAGCAAAAGTGATCCCTAAGCGCAGGGAGACTTTCAAATGTCGTGTTTTACTTGGAAATCGTATTCCAAGGTCGTCTCCTCAGGGAAGGAGGTGAATCATTTTGAAGGTGATTATGGTAAAAAAATAAAGGAAAAGTGTAAAAATCTTTGAGTTTGTGTTTTGGTGAGTGAATTTTGTGATAGAAAATGAAAAGGAACAAGTGTTGGCTAATCCAAAGAGGTTATTCCAATGGGAATGCCAAATCAACTCAAAACCTTCCTCCAATGGTGTCTAGATGTTCGATTGATTCATAGGAAGCGCGGGACTAAAATGAAAGTGAGGATTCAAGCATACACCGTGATAAGTCTACGGTGTATCAAGAACTCACAACCATGTCCTCACTCAGCCTAGTCAAACCAAATCAACGTACACTACGAGGAGGAATGAAAAAGAGTTGATTTAGCATACCCAAGGGGAACGCTCCCTTGGATTAGCCAACTTGAAGCTTAGCTACTCATATTTAATGTAAGAACATAAATGAAATGAAAAGATATTGCAAAGAAATGAAGATTGGAACTTAAATTAATGCAAGAAAACATAAACTACAAAAAAATGCATTTAATACCCATTTGAAGAACTTGAGATGAAAACTTAAATGCAACAATGGTAGAATCTAAGATACTCAACTAAACTTGCAGTGCACTTGAAGTAAATGACATTAAAGACAATAAATGAAGCTTACAAGAGTCTTAAGGAAGATTACAAATGAAATGGATGGAAGAAATGTAAAAATCCAAGTTTTCTCTCTCTAAACTATGTCTTCTTCCTAGGAGCTTCTCACTCTACAATGCAATAAAATCTCTATATATGTGATGAATGATGCATTGTCATCCATAGTGCCCTCCTTAGGTGTGTGACAGGCTTCCAATCAAAAGGGGGTTGACTTGATAGCTTGGGCAGGCTAGGACAAGCCTAGCCTGCAACTCCCCTCACTTGTCTTTTCTCTTTCCTCCTCTTCAATGCTTGAGCCTCCAAAGTACAAAACGAGGTGATGGGAGGCTTGTATGTGTGTAAGAGATATCAAGGGACAAGTGGGAGAAGTGTTGGTGGGGCCCCCAAATGACAGAGCTTGAGTTGCAGGTTGTCTGGGCAATCTAGGCAAAACCTTCTGGAAGTTCGATGTAAACCTTCCGGAAGGTTTGTGCAGGATCAATTCAAAAAGCGTTCCAGTGAGCAAAACCTTCCGGAAGGTCGATGCAAACCTTCCGGAAGGTTCATTCCAGTAGACAAAACCTTCCAGAAGGTTTTGGCAGTGAATAGGCAGACCAAGTGCAAACCTTCCGGAAGGTTTATGATCTACCTTCCGGAAGGTTTTCTTCTAATTTGCCTTTTTCTTGGTTTCTTCACCTTCCAATCCTTCCTTTAAGCTATCCTCTCATCTTCATTGATTTCAAAAACTTCAATGGGGGTTTGACTCAAGCCATTTACATATTTTCACCTAAATTTACACAAAACTCCATTAAAGAGAATATTAAACGCATTTCTCCCCAAATTCACAACAAAAGCAAGTATAAAAAGGGCATAACACATACAATATATGCAATGTTTTGTGTTAATCACACCCCCCCCCCCCAACTTGAGCTTTGCTAGTCCCTAGCAAACATTATTTCAAACCACAAGCTATAAACTAAAACAGCATCCATCCACAAAAGTAAATATCCAAACACTCAAAATACAAAAATCACGTTGCAATTAAAAGTAGACTAGGGCAATGATAAAATGTAACAACTGTGGTATTTTCATTGATCATTCTCAAAATTTCATTACAATGGGTTCAAGTTTCAAACAAAACGGCCCAAAAGCTAAAGATACTTCTACTGCCGACAAAAGTAACCCTAGATATGTACAACCAAAAATCAAAACAAAATACAAAATTCCTCCTAATGATCATCCTCATCAAAAGTGTCCTCCCCCTCAGTCTCAAACTCCTCATCCTCGTTGTCGTCATCGTCGTCTCCCACCTCCACAGTCGTAGAAGGTATAGGAGCAGCGGTCAAAGGTCAAGCAGGAGGTGGCGGAGGTCCACCGGGGATGGGCTCACCCGGGAACGTATGCTGGAAAAGTCGCATCACTATGATCGACAACCCATACATAGTAGACTCCAGTGCGCCCATACGCTGCGACATGGCACGGGCTAGGGCAGGTGCAGGCGGAGCTGAAGTAGATGGACCTACAACAGGTGGCTCTGGCCTAGAGGCTCTAGGTCTCTCTCCCCCAGTCCTGGAAGCCTTCTTGCTGCTGCTCGACTTCCCGATGGCTCCAGTCTCCAGGGGGAAGCAGAGTGTCATGTGCATACGATTTCACCTTGGCATGATCGTACAAACGGGTGAGAAGATTGTCGAAGGGGAGATTCACCTTCGGCTTTGCGGCCTGGGCGAATTCCCTCATCTCCTAAAAAATCAATAATGCCACATCCATTGCCACCCCCATCATGAATGCATGGAGAAGGGCCAAATTCTCGATGTTCGGGTTCTTCTCCAAACCCCGGGGCATCAGATTGTAATGAAGTACCTTATTCATTACCCCGTACGAGTGCTTGAGGTCCCCGACCAACGTTGTTCCTTTGAACGTGGTCGGGTCCTCATAGGTGAGAGTCACATAATCTGTGAGAGTCCTGCCCCCTTCCACATTGTGTGGGTAGACCGGGGTAGTCGGGGGAGGCCTCTCATTTCCCATTACTATAGCAATTGTGTCGGGGGTCACCTCGAAGGTCTTCCCCCACACGTTGGTCCTCAACCTACTCCCCTCATCTCCAAACACTGACAACTTTTGTAAAATTCATGGCACAGACCCAAATTATAGCCTTTAACCTCTTGAAACCAAACATCCAACCCGCGTACCTCAATCACCCTCACAACTTCATCATTGGGCCCGAGGCAGACTTTATCCACGTACCTCTCGCACGTGACATTCTTGTCCTCAATCCGTCGTTTGCGTGCGTCGTGTTTTTCCTTAGTCCTCCTCTCCATCCTATCTTGGTTGCTAGGACCTTCTCTGGTCCTCTTCCGGGAACTAGAGCCTGTAGGTGGTGGGGACTCGGGGCTCGTCCTCTTGGTGTGGGCCATGAGGCCTAACAGTGCCCCTACACCAAGAAGTGCCCAAATTAACCAAAATAGCATCTACATAGGCTCAACAACATCCACGGACATCCCATTCACACGAGCTATAGCAAGGGAGTTTAGGGAATTGAGGAAGATGCTTGGTCAAAAACCGTTGTTGTTCCCAACCCCCTAATATCATCCCTCAATGTGTATATGATGTAGGTGCGAAGGGAGTGTCACTCTCCCTCAGAATGATGTGGGAAATGGGGCAACGGAATGGTGGGAATGAAATGGAGAATGAATGGAAATGAAATGTGCGAAATGAACAAAAGTGCTCCCCAAGCGTAAGGAGACTTTTGAGTATCGTGTTTTACTTGGAAAATTATTCCAAGGTCGTCTCCTCAGGGAAGGAAAGTTCAAGTGTGTGAATGTGATTTTATCAAAAAGGAAAAGTGTAAAATCTTTTTAGTTTGAGTTTTGTGATTGTGTTTTTGATGAAAATGAAATAAAATAAGTGTTGCCTAATCTGAAGGGTTCATTCCAATGGGAAAATCCCAAATCAACTCGAAGCCTTCCTCGAATAGAGCTTAGATGAACGTTTGATTCGTGGGAGGGACGAAATGGAGGTGAGGATCCAAGCATAACCCGTGACTAGGCCTACGGGATATCAAAGACTCACAACCGCATCCACTCTCAACCTAGTCAAACCGAACCATCGTACTCTGAGAGGAGGAAAGAAAATGAGTTGAAATGGCACACCCAAGAGGAGGTCTCTTTTGGATTAGCCAACTTAAAATCTAGCTACTCATGAAAGCAAGAAAGAAATGCATAATGTAAAGAGACATAATTGAAATGAAGCATGAAACTTAAATTAATGTAAGAAATCTTAAACTAAGAAGAAAAATATTCAAAACCCATTTTAAAACTTGAAATGGAGAAAACTTAACATAACAATGGTGAAATGTAAAATGTAGAACTAAACTTGAAATGAACTTGAAATAAATGACATTAAAGACATTAAATGAAGATTACAAGAGTCTTACAATAAACAACAAGTGAAAGGATGGAAGAAAATGCAAAAACATAAGCATTCTATCTACTATTCATCTTCTTCTTCCTTGGACTACTCCTAAGCTTAGGTAACCACCCTTCAAAACTTGTGTGAATGCTGAATATATGGAGAAGAACTCTGCATTTTCGTCCATGGAGGGTTCCCCTAGGTGTGTGCAGGACTCCCATCAATGGGAGGTGAGTTGATGGCCTTGGACAGGCTAGCCTGCAACCCACCATGGCAGTCCCCTTCTCTCCCATCCCCATTAATGTCAATGTCTCCAAAGTCCAAGCATGGGTGATGGGAGGCATGTAAATGTGTAAGGGAAGTCAGGGGACAAGTGGGAGAAGTGTAGGTGGGACCCCCAAGCTAGCGGGAGAAGACTTGTAGGCATTTTGGGCATTTTGGGCTGTTTCAGAAGAGCGTACCGGTACGTCAAACTCCAGTAGGTAAATCGTACCGGTACGGCATACCGATACTCTTCTGCTCCGGACCAGTTTTCATAGAATTGACATAACTTTTGATCCAACCGTCAGATTGAGCTGAAATTTTGACACCATATAGAAGACATCCAGATCTACAACTTTCATGTTTTTAACTTTTTCAGATTCGAAGTGGATCATGGTAAAAAAGGAGGAAAACCAAGGTACTGCAACCAAATGGTGTGGGTGCTGGTGCCTTTGTTACCAAACACCAATACCTCCTTGATTTCTTTCACTTTTAAGCCTCCAAATCCTCAAGTAATGTGTCCATGCCTTCACCACACATCCACACTTAGTTGCAAGGTTCTAAAATCCATCATTTAAGTTATAATTACCTGCAACCACAAGATTTCAACATTATTCACAACTTTAGCTAACTCTAAGTAATTAATTACAAAGTTGAGTTAAAATGCATGTAATGATGCCGTCAAATATACAATATTTTGTGCTCATCAGAAGATCAAGAATGTCTTGAAAAATTTGGGGGTAATATGAAAACCTAGGGTTTGTAGAGACACCCAAAATTTTCGGCTAAAAGAACTTAAAACTCAGCCCTAATTAAGGGAAAAGTGAGAAATTTGAGGTTGGGTGAAGTGTTTTGAAGATTAGAAGAGAGTAGAAGGAGAGGAGATGGCTTGGAATCTTAAGCTTGAAGGGAAATGTGAAGGGTTTCTAAAAGAAATCGACCTTAAAACCCTCGTTTTTAGGTTTCTGGGCAAGACCTTCTGGAAGGTCAATCAAAACCATCCGGAAGGTTTTGCTTACTGCTAGGGCACCACTGTCCAGTAAGGAGAACCTTTCGAAAGGTCGATGACAACCTTTCGGAAGGTTTTGCTCACTAGACAGAACCTTCCTGAAGGTTTTGCCTTTGCTGCAAAACCATTCATTTGCTCCAAAACTCACATCCACTCTAACTTCCTCCATTCCAAAACATTTAAACACCCTAACTATGACATCTAACCTATCAAAAACTTGAACTACACATATGAACCACAATTGATTGATCATGCCCAAAGTCTTTTCTGAAATTGCAACATGATTTATGATTTTGATGTTTTCAAACTACAAAACATGGATTTCTAATTTTAACTACCAAAATGAATACCCAAAATATAAAAAACATAGATTCAATTAACAAGGGCATTACTAAAATTTATCAAATATCAAAATTTAACCAATATTCCCCTATCCTTTAAGCATAGGGCTATGAAACACATTGTTCAAATTCCCGAACCAAGCACACATGAGCAACACCATGGCTTTAAATGCTAGTCAAGAGTATGCACCTACACATTGATTTTCAAACTCGTGTGTGTGCACAATGGACATGTAATTTAAGTAGTTACACAATGGAATTCACATTCACTATGGCTATCCAAAATAAGCTTCGATGCAACCTCACCAAGGGTGTCTCTCAACAACGAATCACACTATAGTTATCCTAACATGCTCTCCATGTGTATATGTGAGATAGAATTTTGTGCACAAAATGAAGTATGCTCACATATAATCCAAAAATGAAGTTCACGCATGAAAATGAAACAACCTTGGCATAATCTCATGAAAGGAATTTTAGGGCATTAAATACCAAAATCAACCTTTCTTTTTCTTTAAAGTATGCTATCCCCCATGCTTTCTCTAGATCATTTAGGACTTTCAAGGGTTATAATGGGGCCTTGGGGTGATATTGAGGCAAATGAAATGAATGATATAGGATAACAAAGAGGGTTGTTCCGAGTGAGTGACTTTTATTTCAAAAACATCTCCTTTTTCATGGGATTTTCAGTCCAACACCATCACCACACTATTTGTTTCTTTTCTTTCTTTTCCTTAACGTTTTCCTTCTCTATTTGATCAATCTTTCTTCTTTTCACCCCTTTTTTCTCCTTTTCTTGGATTTTCATTCTTTTCCATTCAACTCTTTGAGTTTCAACCTCATTCATCCCTTTTGTTTGAGTTTCCACACCATACATCCTTGTCTTTTATGATCACTCATATTCAGCTCTAGGAACAACCAAGGTGAGGTAGATTTTTTTATCATTTTGCACTAGCTTGGTCAAATGTGTGGTATGGAAATGAATTTACAATTAAGTCTCAATCACGGCACTAGGGATAAACTTTCACAAGAAAAAAAAAAAGGGCAAAGGCTCAAAGTAAATCAAAGATGGCCTAAGATCTAGATGGGCATGGGAGAACATTATACATATCAAGACAAAGTCAATCCACTACCCAAATGCAACTAGCCAAAGCAAACATAATGAGATTATTGAACAAATTTAGAATTTGAAAAATTGTTCCTTGAGTAAATGTAAGTTCCCTCTAACAAGGATTCGCACTAAAGCTCTCATGGGTTCTTACTCATCTCCACTATTCATGTCAAGCACTAAAATGTGAACTTAATCCGTAAATTAACGAAATTACATATTCAAGGTGTACCTAAGGTTGAGTTTAAAAGCAAACTCATATGTGATACTCAAGCATATGATGAACTTCTATAATGTGCTCATGTATTCAAGGTTCAACGCAGAGATCAACATATCAACAACCCATGATACTCTAAATAAGGGAATACATATCAACATTCAGATATTTTCACAAAATTTTTTTGAATTTTTCACATAATTTTGCAACTATTGTGAACAAATCTGTATAATATGTAAAAGGTGAATTTTCACCACAAAATTGGTATTATCAACAGAAATTTTCCACAAACATTGGTGTATCATACAAATGGTGCACCTCACCCCCCAACTTGATCCATGCATTGTCCTCAATGCAACAAAAAAGATATGATATGCAATGAAGGACTGTAAAAAGATGAGTAGGGTTAGAGAACACCTCGCACTTAAGCTTTTGACAAAAACACCAATATCTGCAACTAAGAAAAAGAACACTATACGAAAAGATAAAGTAAGTAACATGAACAGTTAAAGTAAATAAAAATGACTGTACACTAAAAAGCATAAGAACAGTTACTCCTCCAACAAGTCCGGGTAAACCGGATCCATCAAATCTTCCTCCACTCCTTGTCCTTCAAAACCCTCAAAAAATGGCTTAAGTCTTTGGCTATTGACCTTGAATGTCTTGCCATCTTCGGGGTTTGTGACTTCCACAGCTTCATTGGGGTAGGTCACCTTGACAAGATAGGGGCCATCCCAACGGGATCAGAGTTTCCCTTGAAAGATTGAGAGACGAGAGCTGTATAAGAGCACTTTTTGGCCGGGCTCAAATGACTTCCTTACAATGGATTTGTCAAGAAAGATCTTAGCCCTCTATTTTGAAATTTTAGAGCTCTCATATGCATCTCTTCGAATCTCTTCCAATTCATTCATTGCAAGCTTCCTATTTTCTCTTGCCATTCTCATGTTGAAGTTCAAGGTCTTTATGGCCCAATAGGCCTTATGTTCCATTTCAACCAGAAAATGACAAGCCTTTCCATAGACGAGCTGATAGGGAGACATGCCTAGAACTGTCTTAGAAGTTGTGTGGTAAGCCCAAAGGGCATCGGTCAATCTAAATGACCAATCCTTCCTATTGGGATTCACTGTTTTCTCTAGGATATTTTTGATCTCCCTATTGGCCAAATCGGCTTGGACATTGGTTTGTGGGTGATATGCGGTGGACACCTTGTGTGTGATGTTATACTTATGCATCAAAGATGCAAATGACCTATTACAGAAATGCGAACCACCGTCGCTTATCATTGCACGAGGCATCCCGAACCTCGAAAATATGTTCTCCTTGAGAAGCTTGACCACGACCCGGTGGTCATTGGTCTTGGTCGGGATAGCCTCCACCCATTTTGGACACGTAGTCCACTTCCAGCAGAATGTATAGGTAGCCAAATGACATGGGGAAGGGACCTATGAAGTCGATGCCCTAAAAATCAAATATCTCGATAACAAGTACAGGGGAGAGGGGCATCATGTTCCTTTGGGTCACACTACCCAAACGTTGGCACCTATCACATTCTTTACAGAAAGAGATAAAATCTTTTATCAAAGAGGACCAATAAAAACCTGACTGTAGAATCTTTGCCGAAGTCTTCTTTGAAGAGAAATGGCCACTGCATGCCTCCGAATGGCAAAATGCAAGGACTTTCCGTTGTTCATTTTTTGGTACGTATCTCTGCATGACTTGGTCAGGGCAGTACTTGAACAGGTACGGGTTGTCGAAGTAAAAGTATTTCACATCCGCCATGAATCTCCTTCTATCCTCTGGGCTCCAATGCGGTGGTATTTGTCCTGTAGCAAGATAATTGCATATATCAGCATACCAGGGAAAAAAATAATGAATCGAAAGTAAATGCTCATCAGGAAAAGAGTCAGGGATAGGAATGTGCTCATCGGCCTCTTGCCCCACAAGTCGGAATAAATGGTCCGTCACCACGTTCTCAACTCCCTTTTTATCTTTGATCGTCAAGTTGAATTCTTATAGGATGAGTATCCACCAAATGAGTCTCGGTTTGGCATCCTACTTAGACAACAAATACTTCAAAGCAGAGTGATCGGTATAGACTACTATAGGTGAACCAATGATGTAAGACCAAAATTTATCCAATGCAAATACTACAGCTAGCAACTCTTTTTTATGGTGGTATAGTTCATTTGAGGTTCATTGAGTGTTTTGCTAGCATAGTATATTACATTAGGTCTCTTATCCTCTCTTTGACCGAGCACTGCACCGACCGCGTAATCACTCGCGTCGCACATAAGCTCAAATGGTGAGTCCCACTTGGGTGGTCGCATGATCGGAGGTAAAATGAGCATGTTCTTTAATTTTTTAAAGGATGCCTCACAATCATCCGACCAAAAAAATGGGATGTCTTTTGAGAGCAAGTTGGTCAAAGGTCAGGCCAATGCACTAAAGTCTTTAATAAAACGACGATAAAAGCCGGCATGGCCAAGGAATGACCTAATATCTTTGATGACCTTTGGCGTAGGGAAGTTGGAAATGGCATCCACCTTTGATTTGTCCACTTCAATCCCCTTTACCGAGACAATGTGCCTGAGCATAATTCCTTGTGTCACCATGAAGTGGCACTTCTCCCAGTTGAGCACCAAGTTTTTCTCCTCACATCTTTCAAGAAATTTCTCTAAGTTCTCCAAACACTGAGAAGTCATCCATAAACACTTCCATGATCTTCTCCACCATATCACTAAAAATCCCCATTATGCAACGTTGAAAAGTTCCTGGGGCATTACACAACCTAAAAGGTATGCGTCGGTATGCAAAAGTACCATAGGGGCAAGTGAAGGTGGTTTTCTCTTGATCCTCCAAAGCGATCTCAATTTGGTTGTACCTGGAGTAGCCATCCAAGAAGCAGTAAAATAGATGCCCAGCTACTCTTTCCAACACTTGGTCGAGGAATGGCAAAGGAAAGTGATCCTTTCTTGTGCATAGGTTGAGCTTTCGGTAATCAATACACACTCTCCATCTTGTGATCACCCTTGTTGGAATAAGCTCGTTCTCCTCATTCGCCACCACGGTGACTCCCGATTTCTTTGGAACTACTTGAGTCGGACTCACCCATTTACTATCGGTAATCGGGAAGATGATACCCACATCAAGTAGCTTTAGTACCTCGTCTCTCACCACATCCTTCATGATTGGATTAAACCTTATTTGTGGTTGTCGAGCCGGCTTGGATTCTTCTTCAAGGTAGATGCGGTGTGTACAAATGAGGGGGCTTATCCCCTTGATGTCGGCAATTGTCCACCCAATTGCTCCCTTATGCCTCCTCAACACTTTCAAGAGATCTTCTTCTTGCTTCACCTCCAAAGTTGAGCTAATCACCACCGAAATTTTTTTGTCATCCCCTAGGTATGCATACTTGAGGTGGGATGGTAATGGCTTTAACTCCAAGATGGGTTTTTGCTCATTCGATGGAAATATCCTCTTGTCTTGATGTGAAAGCTTCTCAAATGTAAGGGTCCATTTTTCTACCCCTTTCAAGCTCTCCAACTCCTCTTGCTTATCAACCTCCTCTACAACAACCTTCTCCTCCCCCCCCAACTTTAAGGTGCTCATTAGCTCCAAGTGATCCTCCACCAATGTGTCGATCCGGTTGATCTCATGTGCCTCTTCATCATCCCCCGGTTGTTTAGACAAGTTGAAAACATTGAGGTCCATAGTCATGTTCCCAAATGCAAGCTTCATAAGACCGTTCCTACAATTAATCACAGCATTAGATGTGGCAAGAAAAGGCTTACCAAGTATAACATGGATTTGGGAGCTAAGATTTGCAGCCAGGTGAGTGTGAAGCACAATAAAATCAACAGGGAAGTAAAATTTATCAACTTGAACTAAAACATCCTCAACTACTCCCCTCGGTGTTCTGACGCTACGATCCGCCAGCTAAAGAGTGATTGGAGTTGGCTTCAACTCTTCAAGTTGGAGTTGATGATACACCGAGTACGGTAGGAAGTTCACACTTGCCCCTAAGTCAAGGAGAGCTTGCTCCACCAGGCAGTTCCCTATTGTATTGGCAATGGTAGGGCATCCGGGGTCCTTGAACTTTGGTGGGGTGTTAGTCCTCAATATTGAGCTCACTTGCTCGGTGAGGAATGCCTTCTTGTGCACATTTAGCCTCCTCTTCACGGTACATAAATCCTTCAAAATCTTGGCACATGAAGGGATTTTCTTTATGCCATCGAGGAGTGGGATGTTGATCTTAACCTACTTGAACATCTCAATTATATCAGAATAGTTAGCCACCTTGACGGGTGGCTTCAAACGATTTGGAAAAGGGGGAGGAATGGGTGATGCATTCATACTTTCATCAACCAATTTTTTCTTCTTACTCACCTCAACCCCCTCGGAATCATCCTTAGTCTCTTTCTCTAATGGCAATGTGGCATTGGGTGAGACTTTTGGCACAATGGTTTTATCAATTTCTTTGCCACTTCGAAGGGTGGTGACCGCCTTGAGTTGCTCACAACTCTCGTTAGTGGGTTCGGACGACTTAATAACATGTTGACCTCTAGGGTTTTCTTGGGGTTAAATGGGGCATTTCCCCTTCTCTTGTTGTGATGTCCCCATGGAATTTGTCAACTTTGTGAGTTGAGTCCGAATGTCATTAAAGGCTACGACATTTTGATTGTTGATGGTAGTCTGGCTTTGGATGAAGGAATGAATCACATCCTCTAAACTCCTCTTGTGGGGAGGTTGATATGTGGATGGGTTGGATGGTCCTTGTTGACCAAAATTTTGTGGAGATGGACCTTGGGAGAAATTCTGTGGAGGTAGGTTTTGTGAATACCTTGTGGATTAGACCGGGAGTACTGAGGGCTAGACACTTTCCCTTGACCTTGGTATTGACTCTGCTTGGGAGGCATAGGAGGTGTATAGGCATTAGACCCATGAGGAGTGGGATTCTCATTTCTTCAACTAAAGTTTGGGTGATTGCTGCAACCCGCATTATATGTATTAGAGTGTGGGGAGAATGATTGCCTTGTTTGGTTAAATGCATTGACTTGCTCGTGGTACACTTCCTTAAGTGCCGGAATGTTAGGGCAATCCGATATGGAATGCTCCACACTCTCACAAATTGAGCAACCTTCCTCGGTCCTTGAAATACTAGACACCTCGTATCTCCTATTAACTTCTAAACTTTCCACCTTCCGTGATAACTTGGTAATTTTTGAGAGCAAATCTTCCCGATCTCTCAAATCATACATCCCTCCCCCATGTGCTTCATTACTACCCAGAGAAGACCTCGGTACATCGGTGCGATCCGTTATATCCCAAGATTGTGCATTTTGTGCCAATGTACTAAAGTAGTCTAGGGTCTCATCGGGTCCTTGTTTAAGAACTCGCCATTACACATCATGTCAATGAATTGTCTATGGCCCGGTGTGATCCCTTCGTAGAAGAAACTCACCAATTTCCATGATTAAACATCATGATGTGGAATGGATTGGAGCAATTCCTTGTAGAGATCCTAACAGTTGTAAAATTGCTCATTGGGCTTTTCTGAGAAGTTTTGGATTTTCTTTTTAAGAGCGGTGGTTCTAGGCACTAGAAAAAAATTGTTCAAAAAACTCAGAAAGTATTTGTGCCCAAGAGGTTATGGATCGAGGCAGCAAGGAATTCAACCATGTTTTGACTTTGTCCTTAAGGGAAAAAGGGTACAATTTCAAGCGAGCTATGTGATTAGCACAAAACTTTGCATATTTTAGGTGCTAATCCTCCTATTTTCAATTGCTTTTGGGGGTTAAATGATTGGAGTTGTATTATTAGAGTTCTTAACGAAGATTTTTGGTGTTTGCAGAAAAAGGCGCTAAATGAGGTTTCTTAAAGCCTTCCCAAATTAGTTGAGGTGAATGAGGATGAAAGAGTGGCTAAAGAATGGCTCAGGAGTGAAGAAATCAGAAAAATCAGGCAAAGCAGCAGAAGCGTACCGGTACGCAGTACCGGTACGGTCCTGCCTCTGGAGTTCGGGGTACCGGTACTGAGTACCGGTACGGTCTGCTATCCCTGCCCCAATCTCTGCAACTTAGGTCCGCCATTTTTTAGGGACCCACCAATCACTCTCCCACTTGACTCTGACTCCTCCATCACATTGTACAACCCTCCAACATCCTCCATTTGAATTTTGAAGCTTGAATGATAAATGAGGAGAGAGAAGAAGAATGGAGTTGGGTGTGCAGGCTAGCTCTGCACCACCCTGTCCAGCCCATCACTCTTGACAACCTATGGATGGAGATCACATCACTCAACTGGTAGAGCACACTATGGACGTTTTTGGGGGAAAGAGGACTCCATATATTTTTTTTCATTATTCAGCATTGGATATACTACAAAAGAGGATATAGAGAGAGAGAGTCTGGGTAGAAGATGATGAATAGTGTTCTAGAGAGATAAATTGAGATTTTTACATTTTCTTCAATACATTGTCTTGTAATCTCCTAGAAGAATCTTTAGAGCTTCATTTAATGTCATTAATGCTAGTTCTTACAAGTTCATTGCAAGTTCAATTCTCTTTTAAAGCTTTCACCATCAATGCATCAAAGTTTTTCTTTTTCTAACTTTTAAAATAGGTATTCATTGGTTTCACTTATAGCTTATGTTTGCGTGCATTTAGTTACTCAAGAACTTCATTCCTTTGCAATGCATTCTCATTACATTGTTAATTTCATCCCAAGCATGTGTGGCTAAAATCCTTTAGTTGGCAAAACCAAGGGGAACCTCCACTTGGGTATGCCATTTCAACTCATTCTCCTCCCTTCTTTCAGAGTTCAATGGTTCAGTTTGACTGGGTTGAGGGTGGATAAATTGGTGAGTCTTTGATATTTCGTAGGCCTAGTCACGGTTTATGCTTAGATACTCACCCATCTTATCCCTAGCTTCCCACGAATCAATCGTTCATTTATGCTCTATTGGAGGAGGGATTCGAGTTGAGATGGTATTCCTATTGGAGTGACCTCTTGGGTTAGCCAACATTTGTTTCTCATTTCATTTCCACCAAAACACACTTCACCAAACAACTTTCAACAACAAAAGATTTTACACTTTCTTTCACCCAAAATCATTTTCCCCTTGGTTTACATCCTTCCCCATGGAAACGACCTTGGAGTACCTCCAAGTAAAACACAACCCACAAAAGTCTCCTTGCGCTTGGGGAGCATTTTTGTTCATACACATAACACATTTCCACCATCCCATTTTCCCATCTCCTTGCCCTTTCTTTTGACACTACTCAAAGGGAGCGTGACACTCCCCTCCATCCATATACAATACATTTTGAGGGATTATATTTAGGGGTTAGGGATAACAAGGAAAAACACCAAGCATTTTTGGCGCCGTTGCCGGGGAAGGCAAGTGTCAAACCAAGAAGGTGATTTCCGGACGACGGAGGTAAGTCCTGCGATCTTCATCACGGGCTGAGGTACGTTGTCCCGTGTATATATTCTTGTTTGTGTATAATTTCATTTGTAGATATTTTGTTGCATATGGGGAAGGGACGACCAAAATCGGTTAGTTAGGCAACCCCTTGGCCCCAACATGAATCTTGACCAAGACCCACCGTGGATGCGGGTGATAATTTTGAAAACGTGGATGCCAACCTGAACATGCAAAGGGGTGGGGGAGGACAAGAACCTAGAATTCCCAATCCACGAATGCATTTCCCCTCTCCTAGAAATGAAGGGAACAATATCCAAATTGATCCTCCGGCGAGGTCAATGCGGGAATTCCTTCAACCAACCCATACCACCACACCTTCATGCATCCTCCTTCCGGTCCAAGCTCATCTCTTCATAGTTAAACCAGGGATGTTACAATTACTTCCTACTTTTCACGGAATTGAGAATGAGAACCCCTATTCTCATATAAGGGATTTTGAGGAAATAGTTGCAACATTTCTCCCCAATCACAATATGGAAGAGATAGCAAGAATGAAATTGTTCCCCTTTTCCCTGAGTGATAAGGCAAAAATGTGGCTTCATGCCTTGAGATCCTGGACCGTGACATCTTGGGGCCAAATGATTTTCGTGTTTTTGAACAAGTTTTTTCCGGTGCATAAAACCACCGCCCTAAAGAAACAAATTCAAAACTTTTCTGAGCTGCCCAATGAACAATTCTATCACTGCTGGGAACGATATAAGGATTTGCTACAGTTCATTCCACACCATGGCTTTGAACCATGGCAAATGGTCAGTTTCTTCTATAAAGGAATCACACCAGGCCATCGACAGTTCATTGATATGATGTGCAATGGGGAGTTTTTGAGCAAAGACCCCGATGAGGCCTTAGATTATTTTGATGCATTGGCAGAAAATGCACAGTCATGGGATATTACAAATCCCACCGATGTACGAAGGTCTTCTCCTCAAGGGAGTAGCCAAACTCATAGGGGAGGGATTTATGACTTGAGTGACCGGGAGGACTTACTTTCAAAAATTACCAAATTATCTAGGAAGGTTGAAAGTCTTGAGGTCAATAGGAGGCATGAGGTGTCACAAGTGTCAAAGGCCGAGGAGTTTTGCTCAATATGTGAGAATGTGGAGCATTACATATCGGAGTGCCCCAACATTCCGACGCTTAAGGAAGCATATCACGAGCAAGTCCATGCATTTAACCAAACAAGGCAATCATTTTCCCCTCACTCAAACACGTATAATTCGGGTTGGAGCAATCACCCTAATTTTAGTTGGAGAAATGAGAATCCCACTCCTCATGGTTCAAATGCACATACACCTCCCGTGCCTCCTAAACAAGGTCAATACCAAAATCAATACCAAGGCCAAGGGCAAACGTCTAGCTCCCAATAGCCCCGGACTAATCCGCAAGGGTATTCGACAAACCCGTTGATGAGCACAAAATATTGTATATTTGATGGCCTCATTACATGCATTTTAACTCAGCTTTTTAATTAATTACTTAGAGTTAGCCAAATTTATGAATAATGTTGAATTTTCGATGTTGCAGGTAATTATAGCGTAAATCATGGATTTTGTAACCTTGCAACTAAGTGTGGAGGAGTGGTGAAGACATGGAAACATTACATGAGGATTTGGAGGCTTAAAAGTGAAATAAATCAAGGAGGTATTGGTGCTTGGTAACAAAGGCACCAACACCCACACCATTTGGTTGCAGTACCTCGGTTTTCCTCATTTTTTACCATGATCCACTTCGAATATGAAAAAGTGAAAAACATAAAAGTTGTAGATCTGGATGTCTTATGTATTGTGTCAAAATGTCAGCTCAATCAGTCGGTTGGGGCAAACGTTATGACGATTCTACAAAAAATGGTCCGGAGCAGAAGCGTACCGGTATGCCGTACCGGTACGATTTTCCTACTGGAGTTCGCCGTACTGGTACGTGATTGGTTGGAAATGCGGTGTTGTTTCCTAACCGCTTAACATCACCCTCACCCTCAATGTGTGTATGTGGCTTATAGTGATGGGGGAGTGTCACTCTCCCTCCGGATGATGCAAGAAGATAGGAAACAACAACAAAATGGATGTGAATGTGGAATGAACAAAATGGATGGAATGAAATGCGGGTGTGAACAAAAGCGCTCCCCAATCGCAAGGAGTCTTTCGTTGTCGGTGTTTTACTTGGAAGAGTATTCCAAGGTCGTCTCCTCAGGGAAGGAAAGGGAGTTTTGTGAAAGTGATTTTGCAAAAGTGAAAAGAAAATGTAAAATCTTTTGTTTGAGTTTTGTGTTTGGTTTGTAAATGAAAATGCAAATAAAGCAAGTGTTGGCTAATCCAAAGGGTTCATTCCAATGGGAATACCAAATCAACTCAAAGCCTTCCTCCGATTGAGCATGAATGAACGATTGATTCGGGGGAAGTCAGGGACGAGATTGGTGAGTATCTAAGCATAAACCGTGACTAGGCCTACGGAATATCAAAGGCTCACCAACTCATCCACTCTCAACCCCGTCAAACCGAACCATTTGACTCTAAAGGGAGGAATGAAGAAGAGTTGAAAATGGTATTCCCAAGAGGAATTTTCCCTTGGATTAACCAACTTAAATCCTAGCTACTCATATTAACAATGCAAGACAAGCATAATGTAAATAGACATGTAGAAGAAATGAAGATTAAAACTTAACTCAATGCAAGAAAACTTAAACTAAGAAGAAAAATATTCAAAACCCATTTCAAAGCTTGAAAATGAAGAACACTTATATAACAATGGTGAAATCTAAAACATGCAAGTAAACTTGGAATAAACTTGAAACAACAAAGATTAAAGTGCAAGGAATGAAGATTACAAGAAGTTTAAAGCTTACAACAATTGAAATGAAAAGGAAAATGCAAAAACATAAACTTACATTACACTATTCATTATCTTCTACATGGAACTAAAACTAAGCTTAGGTAGCCAACCCTTTACAAAATGAATGGAATGCTGAATATAATGAAGTGTAGAGACATGCCAAAACGTCCAAGAGGCTCCCCCCCTAGCTGTGTGTACGAGCTCCCATCAAGAGAGGGCTAAATGGATGGCTTTGACAGGCTAGGAGATCATAGCCTGGGCAGCCCACTTCCCCCCATTCCTCCTTTAATGCATTGGCCTTTAAAGTCTTCCACTTGAGTGTAGGAGGCCTGTAAATGTGTAAGGAAATGTTGGGATAGGCGTGGGAGAAGTGTAGGTGGGACCCCCAAGCCTCAAAGTTGAGTTACAGGCGGTTTTCGCGACCAGAAGGTCCGGAGTACCGGTACTGTTTTTCTGCACTGGACCACCTTCGGTAGAATCGGCATAACTCTTGATCTAACCGTTGGATTGAGCTGAAATTTTGACACCAAACAGAAGACACCCATATCTACAACTTTCATGTTTTGAACCTTTCCAAATTATTAGTAGATCATGGTAAACATGGAGGAATTCCGAGGCAGTGCTTCCAATTGTTGCTGCAGCTGGTGCCCTTGTTCCCAAGCACCAATGCCTTCTTGATTTCTTCACTTTTAAGCCTCCAATTCTTCATGTATTGTGTCCATGCCTTCACCACACATCCATCAAGGTTGCAATGTCCTAAAATCAATCATTTAAGCTATAAAAGGTTGCAACATCAAAATATCAACATTATAGACAATTTTGGCTAACACTAAGTATTTAAATGCAAAAGTTGAGTTATAATGCATGTAATGAGCCCTTCAAATATGCAATATTATGCGCTCATCACACCCCCAAACTTAAGCTTTGTTAGTCCCTAGCAAACAAAATGTAAAAGCAAGCAAACAAAAATAAACCTATACTAATTCCGCAATTGCATTTAACACATGCAACAAGCCTTTAAACCCCTAGGTGATCCCTAGTGGACGAGTTTTGTCTCGTGAAGGTTTCCAGTGAAGATACCTACAAACTTCTTGCTAATATCCAATATTTAAAATATATTCCCTTATCTTAATTAGCAATGGGATACTAAAAACAACTTGGTTCAAACACCCGAACAAATCACACATGAGACATATCATAGCCATAAATGCTATTCTAGAGTATCCACATACACATTTCCTTTCAAAACTCGTGTGTGTGTGAAATGAACATGTAATTTAAACATTTACACAATGAAGTTCACATTTACTTTGGCCATCCACATTAAGCTTCGATGCAAAAACTCACCAAGGGTGTTCTCTCAAAATGAATAACACTATGATTATCCGGGCATGCTCTCCATGTGTATATGTGAGATGGAATCTTGTGCACAAAACAAAGTATGCTCACATATAATCCAAAAATGAAGTATGCATAAAAATGAAACAACCTTGGCATAATCTCATGAAAGGAATGCTAGGACATTAGATAGCAAAATCAACTTCTCTTGTTCTTTTAAACGTGTGCATCCCCCATGCTTCTCTAGCTCTTTTAGGACTTTCATGGGTTGTAATGAGGCCTTGGGGTGATGTTGTGGTAAGGGAAACGAAGGATATAGGATAACAAAGAGGGTTGTTCCGGGTGAATGACCTTAATCTTAGAAAAACACTTCCCTTTTATGGGATTTTGATTTTCACACCATCACCACACCCTTTGTTTCTTTTTTTTTTTTCTTTTCCTTTACTTTTTTCCCTTTTCTTTTTCTCATTCTTTTTCTCCTTTTTCACTCCCTTTCTCTCCTTTTCTTGGATTTTCATTCTTTTTCCATTGAACTCTTTTGAGTTTCAACATCCTTCATCCCTTTTGTTTGATTTTTCACACCATCATTCCTTTTCTTTTATCATCACCCAACTTAGCACTAGGAACAACCAAGGTAAGGTAGATATTTATCATTTTCATTGGCTTGGTTACATGTGTGGCATAGAAACGAATTCAATTAAGGCTCAATCACGGCACTAGGGATAATATTTTCACAAGAAAAAGGCAAAGGCTCAAAGCATTTCAAAGATGGCCTAAGATCATCTCTAGATAAGCATAGGAGGAGCATTTTGCGTTTCAAGACAAAGTCAATCAACTACCCAAAAGCACCTAACCAAAACAAACATAATGAGATTATTGAACAAATTTAGAATTTGAAAAATTGTTCCTTGAGTAAATGTAAGTTCCCTCCAAACAAGGATTGACATTAAAGCTCACATGGGTTCTTACTCATCTCCACTATTCATGTCAAGCACTCAAATGTGAACTCAATCCGTAAATTGTCCAAATTACACATTCAAGGTGCACAATGGTTGAGTTTGAAAGAAAACACATATGTGATACTCAAGCATAGGATAAACTTCTATAATGTGCTCATGTATTCAAAGTTCAAAATGAAGATCAAGCAATTCACAAATCCCATAACAATTAGGATAAAGGAATATAGTTCAATATTGACTATTTTTCACAAAAATTGTCCAAAATTTTTCAAAATTTTCACATTTCCAACTTATTCTATACACAAAGTGGTGGAACATGTGAATGGTGCACCTCACCCCCCAACTTAAACTATGCATTATCCTCAATGCACAAGGAATCATGCAATGAAAACAATGAAGGTAAAAATGGGAAATGAGATACCCCTTTTTTTTTTTTATATATATATAAACATAAAAGAGAAAATGAAACACACAAAGCTCATTTACACCCCCCAACTTAGACTAGAACATGGGGGAGAAATGCTGGTGATGCCCTCAAAGTAGGTGGAGCAGCATTGCAGAGATTGGGTCTGTCAGGCAAACAGTACCGGTACTGGGTACCAGTACCATTTGGTACCGGTACCGAGTACCGGTACTGCGATTCCAGTAGACTTTTAGTACCGGTACTGGGTACCGGTACTGCGATTCCAGTAGACTTTTAGTACCGGTATTGGGTACCGGTACTGTTCTGCTTTGTCTGTTTCCTGATTCTTAAACAAGCTTTATGTTAAAAACTTCACTACAATGATACTCACCATTATACTACAACGACATGAAAAATAAAAATATGACAATAAAAGAGATCTAACTACTATGTACATGGAAACAAAACAACAAGGGTTCATGTCAATCTGGCTTCAATTCGGATATGACCTTCCGCCCATGGATTTTTTTGATTTTAAAATTTTTTTGTTGCATCAATGCCCTTCTTAAACCATCTATCCAAACATATAAAGGATGTTGATTAAAAATTCTCAACCAAATAGAGGTGTAGGCAAGTTTATGCAATCCCACAAATGGAGTATACAATTTTTCTTTCAAAGTTTCTTCACTTAACTCCATTGCAATGCCCTCCCCAAGTTGAGAAATGTGAATCTCAACACCACTCTTAGATGGAGAAAAGACCTTGGGCTCATTAGCCTCATGTGAGATAATCACTTCATCAAACTTTTCACAATCAAGAGTGGTGGGAGATTCAACCTCAATATGTATTTCAATGGGGTGATCATCCTCAATACATTGACTATGCTCAAGGTGTAATTCTTCATCCATAGCAATTATAGCATTAGTCAATGTATTAAGTTGATCACTAATTACAGAAAGTTGTTGGGTCATTTGGGCATTGCATTCCATTTGGGATTGAATAAACTCGTACAACGTATTTTCCAATTCTTGTTCGGTTGAGTCCCTATATGTTGGATAGTGGCAAAAATCATTAGGTGGTGTGAAATTGGATGAAAAATCATGAGGTTCATTCTCCCAACCATAACTCGAGTAACTCGGTGTAGCATAATGGTTGGGGTAAAATTTTTTGCATGCAAAGTCTTGAACCGGATAATTTATTGGGCATTCACTACTGAGGTGTCCATTCTCACCACAAATCTCGCAAACATATTCAAAATAAGGGGCATTTATTGGGCACTCACTAGTGATGTGTCCATACTCACCACAAATCTTGCATACGTTTTCAAAATAAGAGGCCATTCTTGGGCACTCATTAGAAATATGCCCATACTCATCACAAATCTTACACATATTTTGAAAATTTTGGGCATTTGATACATTATCATAAAAATTATAAGACATTATATAAAACAAAATATTTACAAGTTAGACGACATACCTTGGCCCGTGATGAAAATCACAAGACTTACCTTATGCCGTCCCAAAATCACCTCTCGAACTCGACGCTTTACATTCCCCGGCAACGGCGCCAAAAATGATTGGTTGGAAATGAGGTGTTGTTTCCTAACCGCTTAACATCACCCTCACCCTCAATGTGTGTATGTGGCTTATAGTGATGGGGGAGTGTCACTCTCCCTCCGGATGATGCAAGAAGATAGGAAACAACAACAAAATGGATGTGAATGTGGAATGAACAAAATGGATGGAATGAAATGCGGGTGTGAACAAAAGCGCTCCCCAATCGCAAGGAGTCTTTCGTTGTCGGTGTTTTACTTGGAAGAGTATTCCAAGGTCGTCTCCTCAGGGAAGGAAAGGGAGTTTTGTGAAAGTGATTTTGCAAAAGTGAAAAGAAAATGTAAAATCTTTTGTTTGAGTTTTGTGTTTGGTTTGTAAATGAAAATGCAAATAAAGCAAGTGTTGGCTAATCCAAAGGGTTCATTCCAATGGGAATACCAAATCAACTCAAAGCCTTCCCCCGATTGAGCATGAATGAACGATTGATTCGGGGGAAGCCAGGGACGAGATTGGTGAGTATCTAAGCATAAACCGTGACTAGGCCTACGGAATATCAAAGGCTCACCAACTCATCCACTCTCATGTTGGGGATTTAACCGTTATTAAAACCCACAGAAACACACACACAATCCAAGAGCAAATCAAGAACAGAAAACAATAACAAGCAAGGAAGAACAAGACACACGATATTTACGTGGTTCGGCAATTTGCCTACATCCACGACGCTGCAGGGATTTCACTATTAGGAGAGACAAAAAATACAAAGAAGGAGGCTATGTAATATCTCACACCACTCTCATAACCCTAATCACCAAGACAAAGGGTTTTTATACATTCTGTGCACTAAGCCACGAAACAGACACGCGTCCGGACGCATGACTATACCGCGTCCGGACGCGACTTCCAATGAGTTCAGTTTTGCTCCTTCAACGTTCTGCCACTTGCGTCCGGACGCGCGCTCTTCTGCCGTCCGGACGCGCCTTCCAGTACGCCTCAGAAACTTGACTCCACAAATGGCCCAACAATTCTCCCACTTGGAGACTAGTTTGATCACCATCAATCGCAATCCTCCCGAACAATAGTCCCTCATCCCTGCAGCTCATCCTCCTGTCCTCAAACTGAGAGACCCACGGAAGCTGAACAAGACTTCAGCTTCTCGACAGTAACTACCTTTGTGAACATGTCTGCCGGATTATCCCTTGTGTGAATCTTCTCCAAAGTAAACTGTCCATCTTCCAACAAAGAGCGAATGAAGTGATACTTTATGTCAATATGCTTGGTCCTCGAATGAAAGGCTGCGTTCTTTGCCAGATGTATCGCACTCTGACTATCACTGAACAATTTTGAATTGTCTTGATCCTTACCCAACTCTTTCATGAAGCTCCTCAACCATACCATTTCCTTGCACGCCTCCGTGGCTGCAACATACTCCGCCTCTGTTGTTGAAATAGTTACTATTCTCTGTAGCCTTGAGACCCAACTGACCGCTGCACTACCCAATGTAAAAACATACCCTGTAGTGCTCTTTCTGCTGTCAATGTCCCCTGCTAAATCTGAATCCACAAATCCTTGCAAACAAATATCAGAACCCCCAAAATTCAAAGCCAAGTCTGAAGTACCTCTCAAGTAGCGCAGAATCCACTTGACTGCTTCCCAATGCTCCTTGCCCGGATTTGCCATGAACCTGCTGACAACTCCCACTGCTTGAGCAATGTCTGGCCTTGTGTTAACCATGGCATACATCAAGCTCCCTACCGCCGAGGCATATGGGACCTTTGCCATGAAGTTCTGGTCTTCATCTGTTACTGCTCCCTTTTCCTTCGAAAGCTTGAAGTGACTTGCCAAAGGTGTGCTGACTGGCTTAGCATTCTCCATGTTGAACCTTTTCAGCACCTTTCCAATATACTCTTCCTGTGACAACTTCAACTTCATGTTTGCCCTGTCTCTACTGATTCGCATCCCAAGGATTTTCTTCGCAGAGCCCAAATCCTTCATTGCAAATTCCTTTGACAGTTGTTCCTTGAGATTAACAATCTCTTCCATGCTTGAACCTGCAACAAGCATATCATCTACATATAACAAAAGTATGAGATATGACGTACCAAGCTTCTTGAAGTAACAACAATGGTCCCCATGACATCTGCTAAACCCCGTAGCTGCCATAAAAGTATCAAACTTTTTATACCACTGCCTTGGAGCCTGTTTCAACCCGTACAGACTCTTCCCTAGCTTGCATACCTGATTCTCCTTTCCTTTCACAGCATAGCCCTCTGGCTGATACATATAAATATCCTCCTCCAAATCCCCATGAAGGAAAGCAGTTTTAACATCCAACTGCTCCAAATGCAAATTCTCAACAGCCACAATATTAAGAACACATCTGATAGTAGAAATCTTAACAACAGGAGAAAAGATTTCAGTGTAGTCAATACCTTGTTTCTGCTCGAAACCTTTTACTACTAACCTTGCCTTATACCGTTTGCTCCCATCAGATTCTTCCTTAATTCTGTAAACCCACTTGTTGTGCAAAGCTCTCTTCCCTTTGGGCAATTCAACTAATTTCCAGGTCTCATTAGATGAGAGAGAATCCATCTCATCATCCATCGCATGCTCCCACTCCTTGTTGGACTCAGCCTGCAATGCTTCCTCAAAGCATTCTGGTTCACCACTATCAGTCAACAACAAATAATACAAGGATGGAGAATAACGCGCTGGGGTTTTTACCGTCCGTGTACTCCTTCTAAGAATAGGAGTCTGTGGATCTACCGGTGGAGTAGATTGTGTATTAGTATCCTGAGGCTCTAAGACATTCCTGTTAGGATTCCCTTCAAACTCTACACAGTCTGATTTTGTCTCAGCCTCCTTGGGTTGACTTAGTCTGTCTTTATACAAAACTGACTCATTAAATACCACATCAATACTCCTGCGTGTTTTTCGATTCTCAAAATCATACAACCTATACCCATAGCTATTAGTATCATAGCCTATGAACACGCACTTACGAGACTTAGCATCGAGTTTATCCCTATTATCCCATTCTACATGCATATAGGCAATGCAACCAAAAACTCGTAAATGAGATAAATTTACCTCTTTGCCTGTCCAAGCCTCCTCTGGCAATCCACAATTCAGCGGAACTGAAGGTCCCCTGTTGATCAAATACACAGCTGTATTTACTGCATCAGCCCAGAATTGCTTAGGTAACCCGGCATGCAACCTCATGCTCCTAGCACGCTCTAGGATTGTCCTGTTCATGCGCTCAGCAACTCCATTCTGCCTTGGCTTCTTTGGGACCGTTTTCAACCTTCGAATCCCACTTGCAGCACAGTAAGCCTCAAACTCACTGCTACAATACTCCCCACCGTTATCTGATTTTAGACACTTCAGTTTCAACCCTGTTTCATTCTCAACCAATGCTTTCCAATTCTTGAAAACATCAAACACATCAGATTTCTGCTTAAGAAAATAAATCCATAATTTCCTAGTAGCATCATCAATGAGAGTAACAAAATAATTTGAGCCACCAACAGAAGGTACCTTTGATGGTCCCCACACGTCGGTGTGAACAAGCTCCAACCTCTCCGTCTTTAGAGTCCTTGCCACCTTTGTAAAGCTGACCTTCTTCTGTTTCCCGAGGACACAGTCCTCACAGAAGTCCAAATCCAGCGACTTACAACCCAGCAATTTCCCCTTTGACATCATTACTTTCATCCCCTTTTCGCTCATGTGACCCAACCTACGATGCCACGTAGTGCAATCAATCCCTGATGCCGTCACCGCGATGCTACTGTAGGTACCCGAAGATACATATAAGGTTCCTTCCTTTTTACCACGGGCTAGAACCAAAGCCCCCTTGCTCATCTTCCAAGCATCTGATGTAAACGATGTGACCACTCCACCCTCTGACAACTGACCCACTGAAATAAGATTCCGTGTTAGACTAGGCACGTGTCTAACATCCTTCAATTTCAGAACTGTCCCGTCTGTCTGAGTAATCTGCACATCTCCTTTCCCAACTATATTGCAGGCTTCATCATCACCAAGATACACTTTACCGAAGTTACCCTGCACATAGTTTCGTAGCACATCCATGCGTGGAGTAGCATGGAATGAAGCTCCAGAGTCTATAATCCAAGACTCACTGCGAGAATCCAGCGAGCAAATCAAGGCATCATTATCAGACTCTTCCGAGATATTAGCAGTATCTTTACCTCTTTGATTGTTCCCATTCTGCTCTTTTCTCGGTGCCTTGCAATCCCGCTTCCAGTGCCCCTTCTGACCACAATTCCAGCAGCCCTCATCTCCGCCACGAGATTTACTTCGACCTCTGTTTCTCGAAGACGATTTTTTCTTGTCCTTTTTATTACCTCCCTTTTTCGTAGACCTGCCCATTTCCTCCGTATTGAGTGCTGAACCTGAAACAACATCCTCACCCGATGCTTTTCTCCGAGCCTCTTCTCCTAATATCAATGACACGACATCCTCCAGTTTTATCTTTACAGATCCGGAAGAATTGCTCACTGCCACGACAAGTCCATTCCAACTTTCTGGCAAACTTGATAAAAGTACAAGAGCTCTAATTTCATCATCAAAGACAATACTCACAGATTCTAACTGATTCGTGACCGTATTGAATTCATTGATATGTTCAGCAACAATAGAGTTTTCAGACATCTTTAAATTAAATAACTTCTTCATGAGATATACCTTATTCACCGTTGAAGGCTTTTCATACATCTTTTCTAGGGCTTTGAATAAACCTGATGTAGTCTTTTCTTTGGCGATGTTCGACGCAACTGACGGCGCGAGACACAGTCGCACAGTCCCTAGGGCTTTGCGATCCAGAACATCCCACTTTGCTTGCTCCATATCCGCTGGCTTTTCGCCATCGATAGGCAGATAAAGATCCTTCTGATACAGAATATCCTCCATCTGCATCTTCCAGAACGCGTAGTTCGAACCATTGAATTTCTCGATCTTGACTTTGTCTTCGGTCATTGTGCAAACCCTTGACCTCCTAACCCGGAGCTCTGATACCAGTTGTTGGGGATTTAACCGTTATTAAAACCCACAGAAACACACACACAATCCAAGAGCAAATCAAGAACAGAAAATAATAACAAGCAAGGAAGAACAAGACACACGATATTTACGTGGTTCGGCAATTTGCCTACATCCACGACGCTGCAGGGATTTCACTATTAGGAGAGACAAAAAATACAAAGAAGGAGGCTATGTAATATCTCACACCACTCTCATAACCCTAATCACCAAGACAAAGGGTTTTTATACATTCTGTGCACTAAGCCACGAAACAGACACGCGTCCGGACGCATGACTATACCGCGTCCGGACGCGACTTCCAGTGAGTTCAGTTTTGCTCCTTCAACGTTCTGCCACTTGCGTCCGGACGCGCGCTCTTCTGCCGTCCGGACGCGCCTTCCAGTACGCCTCAGAAACTTGACTCCACAAATGGCCCAACATCTCAACCCCGTCAAACCGAACCATTTGACTCTAAAGGGAGGAATGAAGAAGAGTTGAAAATGGTATTCCCAAGAGGAATTTTCCCTTGGATTAACCAACTTAAATCCTAGCTACTCATATTAACAATGCAAGACAAGCATAATGTAAATAGACATGTAGAAGAAATGAAGATTAAAACTTAACTCAATGCAAGAAAACTTAAACTAAGAAGAAAAATATTCAAAACCCATTTCAAAGCTTGAAAATGAAGAACACTTATATAACAATGGTGAAATCTAAAACATGCAAGTAAACTTGGAATAAACTTGAAACAACAAAGATTAAAGTGCAAGGAATGAAGATTACAAGAAGTTTAAAGCTTACAACAATTGAAATGGAAAGGAAAATGCAAAAACATAAACTTACATTACACTATTCATTATCTTCTACATGGAACTAAAACTAAGCTTAGGTAGCCAACCCTTTACAAAATGAATGGAATGCTGAATATAATGGAGTGTAGAGACATGCCAAAATGTCCAAGAGGCTCCCCCCTAGCTGTGTGTACGAGCTCCCATCAAGAGAGGGCTGAATGGATGGCTTTGACAGGCTAGGAGATCATAGCCTGGGCAGCCAACTTCCCCCCATTCCTCCTTTAATGCATTGGCCTTTAAAGTCTTCCACTTGAGTGTAGGAGGCCTGTAAATGTGTAAGGAATTGTTGGGATAGGCGTGGGAGAAGTGTAGGTGGGACCCCCAAGCCTCAAAGTTGAGTTACAGGCTGTTTTCGCTACCAGAAGGTCCGGAGTACCGGTACTAGGTACCGGTACTGTTTTTCTGCACTGGACCACCTTCGGTAGAATCGGCATAACTCTTGATCTAACCGTTGGATTGACCTGAAATTTTGACACCAAACAGAAGACACCCATATCTACAACTTTCATGTTTTGAACCTTTCCAAATTCTTAGTAGATCATGGTAAACATGGAGGAATTCCGAGGCAGTGCTTCCAATTGTTGCTGCAGCTGGTGCCCTTGTTCCCAAGCACCAATGCCTTCTTGATTTCTTCACTTTTAAGCCTCCAATTCTTAATGTATTGTGTCCATGCCTTCACCACACATCCATCAAGGTTGCAATGTCCTAAAATCAATCATTTAAGCTATAAAAGGTTGCAACATCAAAATATCAACATTATAGACAATTTTGGCTAACACTAAGTATTTAAATGCAAAAGTTGAGTTATAATGCATGTAATGAGCCCTTCAAATATGCAATATTATGCGCTCATCAGTACGCTCTTCTGAAACAGCCCAAACTGCCCAGAACACCTGAAAATCATCTCGACTTGCTTGGGGGTCCCACCTACACTTCTCCCACTTGTCCCCTGACTTACCTTACACATTGACATGCCATCCTTACACAAATTCTTGACTTTGGAGACATTGGCATTAATGGGGATGGGAGAGAAGGGGGTTGCCAGGGGAGTTGCTGGGTAGGCTGCTCCTAGCCTGTCCAAGCCATCATCTAACCTCCCATTGATGGGAGGCCTGCACACAGGCTAGGGGGACCACCATGGACGAAATTGCAAGGCTCTCACTCCATATATTCAGCATTCCACAAGCTTTAAAAGGTGTGGCTACCTAAGCTTAGAAAGTCCAAGGAAGAAGATGATGAATAGTAGATAGAAAGCTTATGTTTTTGAATTTTCTTCCATCCTTTCACTTTTAATTTATTGTAAGACTCATGTAATCTTCATTTAATGTCTTTAATGTCATTTACTTCAAGTACATTTCAAGTTTAATGCTACATTTTAGATTTCAACATTGTTGCTTCCAAGTTTTCTTCATTTCTTGCTTTAAAATGGGTATTGAATATTTTTCTTCATAGCTTAAGATTTCTTGCTTTAAGTTAAGTTCAATGTTTCCTTTCTTCATTATGCCCCTTTACATTACCTCATTGTCTTTCCTTCAAGTATGAGTAGCTAGATTTTAAGTTGGCTAATCCAAGGAAGACCTCCTCTTGGATGTGCCATTTCAACTCATTTTCTTTCCTCCTCTCAGAGTACGATGGTTCAGTTTGACTGGGTTGAGAGTGGATGCGGTTGTGAGTCTTTGATATCCCGTAGACCTGGTCACGGGTTATGCTTGGATCCTCACCTCCATTTCGTCCCTAGCTTCCCACGAATCAATCGTTCATCTAAGCTCTATTCGAGGAAGACTTCGAGTTGATTTGGGATTCGCATTGGAATGAGCCCTTCGGATTAGCCAACACTTGTTTTATTTCATTTTCATCAAAAACACAATCACAAAACTCAAACTCAAAAGATTTTACATTTTCCTTTTTTTCATAAAATCACCTTCACACACTTGAACTTTCCTTCCCTGAGGAGACGACGTTGGAATACTTTTCCAAGTAAAACACGACACTCAAAAGATTCCTTGCGCTTGGGGAGCACTTTTGTTCACACACGCATTTCATTTCATTTCATTCATCCACCATTCCGTTGCCCTTTCTTTTGACATTATCCCAAGGGAGAGTGACACTCCCCTTCATACACACATCATACATATACATTGAGGGAGAATGTTAAGAGGTTAGGAACAACAACGGTTTTGATCAAGCATTTTTGGCGCCGTTGCCGGGGAAGGTTAAGCATCGAGTTCAAGGTGATTTTGGACGGCATAGGTAAGTCTTGTGATTTTCATCACGGGCCAAGGTATGTCGTCTTATTTGTAAATAGTTTGATTTAGTTTGTATTTTGTGTTATGTTTTCTAATTTTTATGAAAATATGTTAAATACCCCTTATTTTGAAAATGTGTGTGAGACTTGTGATGAGTATGGGTACATCACTAGTGAGTGCCCAATAAATTATCCGGTTCAAGACTTTGCATGCGAAGGTTCAAATTCAGTTTTGGCCTATTTGAATTTTTACCCCAACCATTATGTTACACCAAGTTATCCGAGTTATGGTTGGGAGAATGAACCTTATAATTTTTCATCCGATCTCACACCACCAAATGAATTTTGCCACTATCCAACATATGATGACTCAACCGAACAAGAATGGAAAAATACATTTTGCGAGTTTATGCAATGCCAAATGGAAGTCAATGCCCAAGTAGCCCACCAACTTTTTGAAATTAGAGATCAACTTAATACATTGACTAATGCTATAATTGATATGCATGAAGAACAAAATTTTGAGCATAGTCAATGTATTGAGGATGATCATCACAATGTAATGCATATTGATGTTGAATCTCCCACCACTTTAGATTGTGAAAAATTTAATGAAGATATTATCTCACATAAGGCTAATGAGCCCAAGGTCATTTTGCCATCTGAGAGTGGTGTTAAGGTTCACAATTTTCAACTTGGGAAGGGCATTGAAATGGAGTTGAGTGGAGAAACTTTTAAAGATAAATTGCATACTCCATTGTTGGTATTGCATAAACTTGCCTACACCTCCGTTCGGTTGAGAATTTTGAATCAACATCCTTTCTATGTTTGGATAGATTGGGTAGGAAGGGCATTTATAAAACAAAAAAATTTTAAAATGAAAAAAATCAATGGGTGTAAGCTCATATCCGAATTGAAGCCGGATTGACATGAGCCCTCTTTGTTTTACTTTCATGTACATAGTAGTTAGATTTATTTTATTGTTAAACTTTTATTTTCATGATGTTGTAGTGTAGATTTTAGCATGAAGTTTGTTTACCTCTCTCTAATTTGGACTCAAATCATTTTGAGCATCATCGTAACAAATCTTATTCAGTATCATGTTCTAGTCTAAGTTGGGAGGTGTAAACAAGCTTTTTGTATTTTATTTTTTCGTTAATGTACATATATATATATGAAAAAAAAAAAGGAGTATCTCATTTCCCATGTTACTTTCATTTTTCTCATTGCATGATTCCTTGTGCATTGAGGACAATGCATGGTTCAAGTTGGGGGGTGAGGTGCACCATTTACATTTTTCACCACTTTTTGTATAGAATAATGGAAAATGTGAAAATTTTGAAAAATTTTTGTTCCATTATTGAACTATATTCCCCTATCTTAATGGTTATGGGATTTATGATTACTTGATCTTCATTTTGAACTTTGAATACATGAGCACAATATATAAGTTTATCCTATTGCTAAGAGCATCACATACTTGTTTGCTTTTGAACTCAACCATAAGTGCACCATGAACTTGTAATTTTTTCAATTTACGGATTGAGTTCACATTTAGTACTTGACATAAATAGTGGAGATGAGTAAGAACTCATGTTAGCTTTAATGCCAATCCTTGTTTGGAGGGAACTTACATTTACTCAAGGAACAATTTTTCAAATTCCAAATTTATTCAATAATCTCATTATGCTTGTTTTGGTTAGGTGCATTTGGGAAGTTGATTGACTTTGTCTTGAAATGCATAATGCTCCCCCATGCTTATTTAGAAATGATCTTAGGCCATCTTTGTTTTGCTTTGAGCCTTAGCCTTTTTCTTGTAAAATTTTTATCCCTAGTGCCATGTTTGAGCCTTATTTGAAATTCGTTTCCATGCCACACAAGTGACCAAGCCAGTGCAAAAAGATAAAAATCTACCTCATCTTGGTTGTTTCTAGTGCTAAGTATGAGTGATCATAAAAGAGGAGGAAGTATGGCGGAAACTCAACAAAAAGGGATGAATGTTGTTGAAACTCAAGGAGTTGAGTGGAAAAAATAATGAAAATTGTAACGCCCCAAAACACACCCTGGACGACATTACATTCTAAAACCATTTACACAATGAGAGCACTAAGATAATCCATCAATAAGAAAATTTCCCATTCATCATCCATAGAATTTACAATATCATCCCAAAAGAATAAGCCAAGCTATGACATTTACATCCCAAAAATTTAACTACTATAATGCAACGGAAATCAAAAGTAAACTAGACTTCACCATGTCTCCAAAATGAATTTCCTAGTCTAGCATTAACACAAGAATAAAGCTCTAGGCATTTACATCAGGATTCCACCTACCCGTCTATTGGAGCTTCCCAATGCTCCGGCGCATCAACTCCAAGCTCCTCCTCTAGAGTAAAATCTGAAAATGTTGGTTGTAGGGGGTGAGCACTAAGCTCTGTAGCAACATTCCTCCCAAACTCGAACAAGGTTTATAAAAGCATATAAAATGGCCGGTCTCATTTCACAAATATCATATATCAATTTTGAAAGAAAACAAGGACATTTCAATAGATCTCAAGTTTAGGTAACACCAGTCATTTAATGAATAAATGGAACCAATTACACAATTAATAATACATTCCACCATAAACCGTTTCTCACAAGTTCTTGCGGAATCCCATACTTCCCCAAAACTCTTGTAGAAACCGTATCTGGTAGAATGAACAAATACTAACCATTTCATTCGTATCAACATTATAAACATGTATCTCCACCATGATGTAAGGCAAACCCCATGAATCAACACATTGAGTAATATCTAGCCCACACACACACACACAAATCTTCTCAAAGATATCCAACCTTTAGGAAGGGCGTATGCCATACCACTGGCAGTGACGTATTCAACCCAGACATTAGTATACTAACCCTCTTACACGGCACCCATGAGCAATAGCGGTTTAGTCTTACCAAAGCACTAACCCCACTACGAGTGGTAGGAAAAATGTCAACCCACTCTACGATATCTCGTCAAAGGCCACCCATGGTCATCCCCCACTCATAAGAGATACAATACCAACCCAATTTCACATGTAACATTCCAATAGAACAATTTAAGCAAAAGTACATGAGATCATCAAAAATATCATTTTATTGTTCGACACAAACCACTAAAGTTTTGAAATCAAAACATATGAGTAATCAAACTTTGGAATCATTACAAATGAATATTAAGCTTGGAGTATAACGAATAAAGGCGCACCAAGCTTGAAAATCATGGACAAAGGAGAAATTAAGATTTAATAGAACACTCATGTATGGAAGTAAATAACAAACGACTATCAAGGTGTGAAATCAAGAACAAATGATCATAAAGCTTAGAAATCAAGACCAAAAGAAAACTCAAATCTTGGAACCAAGGATAAAGAATATCAAGCTTAGAATTCAAAACAAAAGAACAATCCTGTATTGAAATCAATAACAAATGAGAAGTCAAGAGAAAAACACATTTCCTTTGAAGACTAGGGTTTGGTGGCAAGCAAGGATATTTAAGGGTTACCCAACAATCACAATATTTTCCACATGGCATCAATTGCAAGAATAGCAAGAATTAAGGATTTGATAGCATACATATAACATTTAGAGTGAAGAGATACATATAAATTAACCTAGCCTCAATGTAAAAGAATGGGAGAAAACCCCTACCTCAACCAAGTATCTCTAGCAACCCAAGCTTTAAAGACTCCATTTTCCCCTTTTTCTTGCTCCCTTTCTACTTTCTCTTTTGGTTCTAAGAGGTTTGAGTGAGGGTGAAGTGAAATTATAGAAGAGGGAATGGATGGAGAAGTGAAATCTTGAAAACTAGGGCTTTGATCTTGTAAATCTCTCCCAATTTTTGTGTTTTTCTCTCCCTCTTTTGCTCTCTAAGGGTGCCTAGGGTTTGGATGGGTGAAATGAGGCTAAAAAGGTTGACATTAAGTATTTATAGTGGAGCTAGGACCGACTGTTCGCGAGTTGAAAATTTCGGATTTTTACAGCGACTACCGGTAGCTGATTTTGACTACCGGTAGCTCGGGTACATTGGCACTCGACTACCTGTTGACTACCGGTAGCTAGGGTACACTGGACACTCGACTACCTGTTGACTACCGGTAGCTCGGGCACACTGGACCATTGACTACCGGTTGACTACCGGTAGTCACTGCCCAGATTTTCTGCTTCAACTTCAAGTGCAGTTTTGGCCCATTTAGAGGTCGAATTGGAAAATTTTCATGACACACACTTTTTTAGCCCTAGATGTCTACTATCTACTGTCAAAATTTCAGATCAATTGGATATAAGGATAAAAATTTATGACTTAAATACTAGAAGGTGTCCCAACTCCTTTTTACCCAAATTTTCTCTAAGTGTGTTTTCACTCCGGAATACTTCCTAACTTCCAATACACCTCATATTACCTCTCCCAAGGTTGTTCGACCTTCCGGATTCAATGAAGAACTTATTTTGACCTTACAATATTTAAAAACTTCCATAATCCCTCTTCTCAAGTTTACACACATTCGAAACTTAACTTCCCAATCAATTTGTATCTCTAGTTTTTGCTTTTATTCCTACCGTCACTACACATATCCACATTTTCACAACAATTATTTACTATATATCTATATACGTATATAAAATAAAAATGCGGGGTGTTACAAAAATCCAAGAAAAAGAGAAAAGGGGTGAAAAGAAGAAAGAACGATCAAAGAAAAAAGGAAAATGTTAAGGAAAAGAAAGTAATGAAACAAAGAGTGAAGTGATGGTGTTAGCCTAGAAATCCCATAAAAGGGAGATCTTTTTGAAATAAAGGTCATTCATTCGGAACAACTCTCTTTGTTATCATTTATCCTTCATTTCTTTTGCTTCAATATCACCCCAAGGCCCCATTATAACCAGTGAAAGTCCTAAATGATCTAGAGAAGCATGGGAGATGCATACTTTTAAAGAAAAAGAGAAGTTGGTTTGTTATCTAATGCCCTAGCAATCCTTTCATGAGATTATGCCAATGTTGTTTCATTTTTATGCATGAACTTCATTTTTGGATTATATGTGAGCATACTTTGTTTTGTGCACAAGATTCTACCTCACATATACACATAGAGAGCATGCCAAGATAACCATAGTGTGATTCATTGTGAGAGACACCCTTGGTGAGTTTTGCATCGAAGCTTAATTTGGATAGCCAAAGTGAATGTGAACTCCGTTGTGTAAATGTTTAAATTACATGTCAATTTCACACACACACGAGTTTGAAAATGAATGTGCATCTGGATACTCTAGAATAGCATTTAAGGCTATGATGTGTTTTATGTGTGATTAGTTCGGGTGTGTTGAGCAAACTATTATTGACATCCCAGTGCTAGTTAAGATAAGGGAATATGCTTTAAATATTGGATACCAGGAAAAGAAGTTTGTAGGTACCTTCACTGGAAACCTTCACGAGACAAAACTTGTTCACTAGGGATCACCTAGGAATTTAAAGGCTTGTTGCATGTGCTAAATGCAATAGCGGAAGTAGTATAGGTTTATTCTTTGTTTCTTAATTTTTACATTTTGTTTGCTAGGGACTAGCAAAGCTTAAGTTGGGGGGTGTGATGAGCACAAAATATTGTATATTTGATGGCCTCATTACACGCATTTTAACTCAACTTTGTAATTAATTACTTAGAGTTAGCCAAATTTATGAATAATGTTGAATTTTCGATGTTGTAGGTAATTATAACGTAAATCTTGGATTTTGTAACCTTGCAACTAAGTGTGGAGGAGTGGTGAAGACATGGACACATTACATGAGGATTTGGAGGCTTAAAAGTGAAAGAAATCAAGGAGGTATTGCAACTTGGTAACAAAGGAACCAACACCCACACCATTTGGTTGCAGTACCTCGGTTTTCCTCCTTTTTGACCATGATCCACTTCGAATATGAAACAGTGAAAAACATGAAAGTTGTAGATCTAGATGTCTTCTATATTGTATCAAAATTTCAGCTCAATCAGACGATTGGATCAAAAGTTATGATGATGCTACGAAAACTGGTCCGGAGCAGAAGCGTACCGGTATGCCGTACTGGTACGATTTTCCTACTGGAAATCGCCGTACCGGTACGCTCTTCTGAAACAGCCCAAACTGCCCAGAACACCTGAAAATCATCTCCACTTGCTTGGGGGTCCCATCTACACTTCTCCCACTTGTCCCCTGACTTCCCTTACACATTGACATGTCATCCTTACACAAATTCTTGACTTTGGAGACATTGGCATTAATGGGGATGGGAGAGAAGGGGGCTGCCAGGGGAGTTGCTGGGTAGGATGCTCCTAGCCTGTCCAAGCCATCATCTAACCTCCCATTGATGGGAGGCCTGCACACAGGCTAGGGGGACCACCATGGACGAAATTGCAAGGCTCTCACTCCATATATTCAGCATTCCACAAGCTTTAAAAGGTGTGGCTACCTAAGCTTAGAAAGTCCAAGGAAGAAGATGATGAATAGTAGATAGAAAGCTTATGTTTTTGCATTTTCTTCCATCCTTTCACTTTTAATTTATTGTAAGACTCTTGTAATCTTCATTTAATGTCTTTAATGTCATTTACTTCAAGTACATTTCAAGTTTAATGCTACATTTTAGATTTCACCATTGTTGCTTCCAAGTTTTCTTCATTTCTTGCTTTAACATGGTATTGAATATTTTTCTTCATAGCTTAAGATTTCTTTCTTTAAGTTAAGTTCAATGTTTCCTTTCTTCATTATGCCCCTTTACATTACCTCATTGTCTTTCCTTCAAGTATGAGTAGCTAGATTTTAAGTTGGCTAATCCAAGGGAGACCTCCTATTGGGTGTGCCATTTCAACTCATTTTCTTTCCTCCTCTCAGAGTACGATGATTCGGTTTGACTGGGTTGAGAGTGGATGCGGTTGTGAGTCTTTGATATCCCGTAGGCCTGGTCACGGGTTATGCTTGGATCCTTACCTCCATTTCGTCCCTAGCTTCCCACGAATCAATCGTTCATCTAAGCTCTATTCGAGGAAGGCTTCGAGTTGATTTGGAATGAGCCCTTCGGATTAGCCAACACTTCTTTTATTTCATTTTCATCAAAAACACAATCACAAAACTCAAACTCAAAAGATCTTACATTTCCCTTTTTTTCAAAAAATCACCTTCACACACTTGAACTTTCCTTCCCTGAGGAGACGACCTTGGAATACTTTTCCAAGTAAAACACGACACTCAAAAGATTCCTTGCGCTTGGGGAGCACTTTTGTCCACACACGCATTTCATTTCATTTCATTCATCCACCATTCCGTTGCCCTTTCTTTTGACATCATCCCAAGGGAGAGTGACACTCCCCTTCATACACACATCATACATATACATTAAGGGAGAATGTTAAGAGGTTAGGAACAACAACAGTTTTGATCAAGCACCCGCCACCACAAAATTTTTCTCCAAGTCCACTTTCACAAAGTTTTTCTCAGGGACCATCCAATCCATCAACATACCAACCTCCTCACAAAAGGAATTTGGAGGATATGGTCCATTCCTTCATTCAAAGCCAAACTGCCATCAATAACCAAAATGTCACAGCCATCAATGATATAAGAGCCCAAATCACAAAGTTGACAAACTTCATAGGGGCATCTCAAACTCATTGTTTAAGAGTGACTCTTGGTGAGTTTTGCATTGAAGCTGAATTTGGCTAGCTATTCGAATATGAATTCTATTGCGTAAATGCTCAAAATTACTTGTTAAATTCACACACATACGAGTTGAAAATAAATTTGTAGGGGCATACTTTAGACTAGTATCTATGACTATGGTCTTGCTCATGTGTGTTTAGTTCAATCATCTAAGAAATGTGTTAGATAGCCTCATGCTTGCAGAATAGGGGAATATTGCTCAAGTTTTTGATATTAGAAATGAATTAGGAATGCCTGGATTATTAATCATATGATTTGCATTTTGGGTGTTCATTTTGATAGTTAAGAGTAGAAATCCATTCCTTGTACGTTGAATGCATGAAAAGTTTAAATCACTTTGCAATTTCAGTAATAATTTGGGCATGATGGTTCGGATTGTGGTTTATAAGTGGAGTACATTTTTTGGTGATTGAAGTTTGTGAATGAAAATGCAATGGAAAACAAGTGTTGGCTAATCCAAAGGGTTCATTCCAATGGGAATCCCAAAAATCAACTCGAAGCCTTCCTCGAATAGAGCTTAGATGAACGATTGATTCGTGGGAAGCTAGGGACGAGATGGAGGTGAGGATCTAAGCATAACCCGTGACCAGGCCTACGGGATATCAAAGACTCACAACCGCATCCACTCTCAACCCAGTCAAACCGAACCATCGTACTCTGAGAGGAGGAAAGAGAATGAGTTGAAATGGCACACCCAAGAGGAAATCTCCATTGGATTAACCAACTTAAAATCTAGCTACTCATAAATAAAAGGAAGGCATGCATAATGTAAAGGGACATAATGAAGAAAGGAAACATTGAACTGAACTTAAAGCAAGAAATCTTAAACTAAGAAGCAAAATATTCAATACCCATTTCAAAGCTTCAAATGAAGAAAACTTAAATACAACAATGGTAGAATCTAGAATGCATAACTAAATTTGTAAAGCATTAGAAATAAATGACATTAAAGACAATAATTGAAGCTTACAAGATCCTTACAAAAGATTACAAGTGAAATGGGTGAAGACAATGCAAAAATCTAAGTTTTCTATCTAATATTCATCATCTTCTTCCTTGGACTACTCCTAAGCTTAGGTAGCCACCCCCAAAATCTTGTGTGTATGCTGAATATATGGAGTGTAGAGACTTCAAATTTCGTCCATGAGGCTCCTCTAGCCTGTGTGTGCAGGCTTCCCATCAATGGGAAGAGATTTGATGGCTTGGACAGGCTAGGAGTAACCTACCCAGCAACTCCCCAGGCAGCCCCCTTCTCTCCCATCCTCATTAATCACCTAGGCTCCAAACTTGCAATCAAGGGTGTGAAAGGGGTGAATAGTGTTGTGGGCGTGTCAGGGGAGCATGGGAGGTCTGTTGGTGGGACCCTCAAAGTAGCAGACATGAGTTGTAGAGCATTTGGGCAGATCAGGCAAAGCGTACCGGTACGTCGAACTCCAGTGGCTTCAGCGTACTGGTACGCATACCGGTACAGTTTGGCTGACTTCCTGATTTTCTGATTTCCTCCTATCCTGAGCTATCCCCAAGCTACCTTTTCATCCTCATTTGTCTCAAATGGTTTGGGAAGGCCTTAAGAAGCCTCATTTAGCACCTTTTAATTGCAAACACCAAATATCATCGTTAATAACTCAATTAACCCAACTCCCATCATTTAATCTCCAAAAACAATTAAAATAAGATGATTAACACATAAAAATATACAAAGTTTTGTGCTAATCACATGACTCCAGTGGATTCAAGGGAGGAGTGTGACTTGTGAGCGACACCTTGATCACCTCTCACTGACCCCAAGGCATGAGGTTGTGAAGATCATTGAGAGACTTGGCATGAGATTTTGGTTTAAGCCCGTTGATGGGCATAATTTGTCAATGTGTAGAGAATTCTACCAAATGCTTAGGTGGCTGTGGTGGACGGTGTGGAAGTTTTGAGAGCAAATGTGCAGGGTAAAAGGTTCGAGGTGACCCCCGATGTCATTGCCACTCTTCTTGGAGAATACGAAAGACCACTGTAACACCCCAAATACCACCCTGGACGGCATTACATTCTAAAACATTCTTGTCATAAGAGCACTAAATATATATCCATCAAATAAGAAACATTCTTAATTTTTAACAAAATTTGGGCAGCGTCTCCTTCGTACGGGAAGGTCTCCCAAAACTCACAACCTGTACATTTATAATACCTTGACCACACCGGGTCTATCTAACCATCAAATCCAAAATATTTCATTCACCATATATACTATCCACAACAATCATCCCAAAAGAATAAGCCAAACTAAGGCCATTACAACCCAAAAGAATTACATGAATATATTGCAGCGGAATTTCACAAGAAACTAGACTTTACAATGTTTGTACATATTGGTTCCTAGTCTAGTACAAAAATAAAAGGGGCATCTCTAAATGTCCCACTCGGGATCCAGGTACCCCTCTAATGAGGCTTCCCCAAGGCCCGGCTCATTAGCGCCAAGCTCCTCCTTTATAGCATACTCTGAAAAATGTTAATTGTAGGGGATGAGCACGAAGCTCTGTAGCAAAATCTTCCCAAACTCAAACAAGGTTTAGGAAAGCATATAAAACGGTTGGTCTCATTTTCACAAATAGCATATATAACATTTTGAAGGAAAAGCAGGACATTTTAAATAGATCTCAAGTTTAATTAGCAATAGTAATCGAAATGGATAAATAAACACCATATACTATTGGTAATTCATTCTACCATGAACCGTTTTCAACAAGTTCTCGCAGAATCCCATACTTCCCGAAACTCTTGTCAAAACAATTTATGGTACAATGCACGATGACCCACACTGTGTGCCCGATACAACCCACGTTACTAAACCGTGATCATTAGCGATATGAAAAGTTTATACCCACACGGCGTACAAAGGCGTCTACCCACTCCATGTGGTAGGAAAATTTCATACCCGCGTGGCATATAAAGACGTATACCCACTACAAGATACCCGGTCCATAGTAATCCATGTTCGTATCGTACAACCACGCAAGCGATAAAATTCCCACAAATATCTCCCATTCTAATCATACCATAAACCCCCACCGGGATAGACTACCTCTAACACTCTACGGCAATGCTCGAAAGCCATTCAAGTCCATCACAACAATCATACAAGAGATATTATTACAAACATTTTCTCAATTTACCAGAAATCCCAAAATCCCCAAATTTCACAATTTGTACTATAGCAAAATTGAAGAAAAAGAGCAAGAGATCACCATAAACATCATTTTGTTATACAATATCAAGCACTAAGGTTGTGATGGTGAGAACAAAGAAAATGTAAAGAAGAAAATTTCATTTTTCTTAAAACTAGGGTTTGAGAATGGAAAATGGACCTTTAATGGTTGCCCAACTACCACAATGTTTAAAACATGGCAATAAATGCAAGAGGATCAAGAATCAAGTAAATAATAGCAAGTATATATGATTTTGAACCAAAAGAATACATATAATTTAATCCTAGCCTCAATGTAAGAGAATAGGAAGAAATCCCCTACCTTAATGTTCTTGGAAAAATTAGGGCTTTGATCTTGAATCAACCTTTCAATCTCTTGTTTTCTCTTGATCTTGTGTTTCTCTCTTTCTCTCTTCCTCTCTTATGTTTTCTAGGGTTTGGAGTGGTGTAATGAAGGCTAAGGAGGTGACAAAAATGTATTTATAGTGGAGGAAAAATCGGCTTGTTCGCGACTTAAAATTTCAGATTTTTACAGTGACTACCGGTAGCTGATTTTGACTACCGGTAGCTCGGGTACACTGGACACTCGACTACCTGTTGACTACCGGTAGCTCGGGCACACTGGACCATTGACTACCGGTAGTTACTACCGGTAGTTGATCCCAGATTTGCCTACTTCCTTTATTTTTCATTTCTAATCCATTCCAATCTCTTCCAAAACCATCCCAAACCTCTCCAACATATATTTCTACCTCAAACCTATTTAGTACAAGTTCTAGGACATAAAATTTCATATTTTCACATACTAAAACTAAATTTCAAATATTATTTCCTCGAGTTATTTTATATCAACATTTTTACACTATTATTTAGTATATATCTATATACATATATAAACGAAAATGCGGGGTGTTACAATCCACCCCCCTTAAATAAAGTTTCGTCCTCGAAACTTACCTCAAGTAGTGAACAAAAAGGGATACTTCTCCCGCATTTCTTGCTCCGGTTCCCATGTAGCTTCCTCCACTCCATGATGTTGCCACAAAACCTTCACTAGTCGGATGACTTTGTTACGGAGCACCTTCTCCTTGGCATCGAGAATCTTCAACGGTTGTTCTTCATAGGTTGCTCCATCTTGAATTTCGATATCTTCCAAGTCTACAACCGGCGTTGCATCCGATTGACACTTTCTCAATATCGACACGTGGAACACGTCATGTACCCCATACAACTGAGCTGGTAATCGCAATTGATACGCCGCTTTGCCCACAACTTTGATCACTTCAAATGGCCCGGTATATCTTGGCGCTAACTTCCCTTTCTTGCCGAAACAAAACACGCCCTTCTTGGGTGACACCTTGAGAAATACGTAGTCTCCCACCTTGAACTCTAAAGGTCTTCGTATATGGTCTGCATAGCTCTTCTGTCTACTTTGCGCTGTGCGTAGTCTCTCCCGGATTAGTTGGATCTTCTCCGTAGTCTCTCGAACAATGTCCGGCCCGAACAAGCTACTTTCTCCGGCTTCCAACCAACAAGTAGGAGATCTACACGGTCTTCCATACAATGCTTCATAAGGCGCCATTCCGATGCTTGCTTGATAGCTGTTGTTGTATGCAAATTCCACCAACGGCAAATGGTCGCTCCAACCTCCCTTGAAATCCAACACACAAGCACGCAACATGTCTTCTAGAATCTGGTTCACCCTCTCGGATTGGCCATCCGTTTGGGGATGAAAGGCGGTGCTGAAGTGCAACTCTGTCCCCATAGCTCTTTGAAGACTTTGCCAAAATTGCGCTACGAAACGAGAATCACGATCCGATACAATGGATAGCGGAACTCCATGCAACCTCACTATCTCGCGAATATAGAGCTTGCTCAGGGTCTCTAACGTGTCAGTGGTCTTCATACTCAAGAAGTGAGCGGACTTGGTGAGTCTATCAACAATGACCCATACGGCATTATGCCCTCGTGAAGTCCATGGAAAGCCAAATACGAAGTCCATGGTGATGTGATCCCACTTCCACTCTGGGATAGACAAAGACTGTAGTAATCCTCCTGGCTTTTGATGTTCAATCTTCACCTGCTGGCACACCGCACATCGTGCTATGAACCTGGCCACATCCTTCTTCATTCCCTTCCACCAATATTGGCGCTTCATGTCCCTATACATTTTTGTGCTACCGGGGTGGATAGCAAACTTAGAGCGATGACACTCTCCAAGTATCTCCTCCTTTAGAGACGAATCGTCGGGAACGCATAGCTTCTCCCCATATCTCAATTCTCCATTTCTCAAAGACCAACCCTCCATAGTTTCTCCATTCTCCAATTTAGCTCGCATCGACGTTAATTCAGGATCCAAGCCTTGCAATTCCACAACCCTACGTTGGAGAGTAGGTTGAGCCACAAGGTTGAACAAACATGGTCGGGATCCATCTCCTCCAACCCATAGATCAAAATCTCCAAGGGCATCTTTCAACTTCCATTCACCTATGGAAACGTTGAGTTCCCCCCAAGACTTCCTGCTAAGTGCGTCGGCAACTACATTCGCCTTCCCCGGATGGTAGTTGAGTGTGAAATCGTAGTCTTCGAGGTACTCAATCCACCTTCTTTGCCAGAGATTCAAGTCTTTCTGTGTGAAGATATACTTGAGGCTCTTATGATCAGAGAACACTTGAAATTTCTCCCCGTACAAATAACACTTCCACAACTTAAGAGCAAAGACCACCGCGGCAAGCTCTAAGTCGTGGGTGGTATAATTCTGCTCATGCACCTTGAGTTGCCTCGAGCCATAAGCTACTACCTTCCCTCCTTGCATTAAAACGCATCCCAAGCCTCGTAGCGAAGCATCCGTGTACACATCATATCCCTCCCCACTGCTCGGAATAATGAGGACAGGAGCCGTCGTCAACTTCTCCTTCAAGGTGCGAAAGGCTAGCTCACACGCTTGAGTCCACACAAATTTTTCTCCCTTCTTTGTAAGGCGAGTCATCGGCATCGCAAGCTTTGAGAACCCTTCTACGAACCTCCGATAGTAACCTGCTAAACCCAAGAAGCTACGTATCTCGGTCACATTCTTCGGTGGTTCCCATTTCATCACAGCCTCAATCTTTGCGGGATCAACAACTACTCCTTTCTCGGACACAACATGGCCAAGGAACTTCACTTCCTTCATCCAAAACTCACACTTGCTCATCTTCGCATATAACTTATGTTCTCTCAATGTTTGTAGCACAATAGAGAGATGACGAGCATGTTCCTCCTGAGTCTGTGAGTAAATCAATATGTCATCAATAAACACAATGACAAATTGATCGAGGTAAGGCCGAAAGACTCTATGCATCAAATCCATGAAGGCTGCGGGGGCATTAGTCAATCCGAACGGCATCACCGTATACTCGAAATGACCATACCGGGTACGGAAAGCAGTCTTAGGAATATCCTCCTCCTTAATCCGCAGCTGATGATACCCCATGCGAAGATCAATCTTGGAGTAATACTTCGAACCCCTCAACTGATCAAATAAGTCATCAATTCTCGGCAACGGATACTTATTCTTCACGGTAACCCGATTCAACCTTCGGTAATCCGTGCACAACCGTAGTGTCTCATCTGTCTTCTTCACAAAGAGGACCGGGGCTCCCCAAGGTGAGGTGCTCAAACGTATAAACCCAATGGCCAATAGATAATCCAATTGCTTCCTTAGCTCCTTCAACTCCAAAGGTGCCATTCGATAAGGGGCAATGGATATGGGTTCAGTTCCTGGATAGAGATCAATCTTGAACTCAATCTCCCTTTGTGGAGGTAACCCAGGTAATTCGTCAGGGAAGACATCTGGAAAATCCGATACTATCAACACTACGTCCGCATGGGATTTATCCCGATCATCTCCCATTAAGCTGGCTAAGAAACTCAACTGGCTTCCCGCCTTCGCTTTCAAGAATTTACTACCCGTAGTAGGAAATGGATGGGAAGAATTACGATCATTCATGAAAGTAAAGACTACCCCTCCCGGTAATTGGAATGAGATCCCCTTGCGAAAACAATCCATCACCGCACGGAAAGCGGACAACAAATTCATCCCAAAAATAACGTCATACCCCTTCATGTCTAACACAACCAAATCTACAATCAACTCTTGCTCCCCAATGCGAAGCACACATTCTCTACATACCCTAGTTGTATCCAATCGTTCTCCCGTAGGCAAGTCAACATTCAATGCATGTTCTAGCTTCTCGAAACCCAATCCCAAATTAGTAGCATACGCAGTATGTATAAAAGAATGAGTCGCACCGGGATCAAATAGAATTCGGGCCCAAGAATTGTAGAGAAGAACAATACCTTCAACTACTGCGTTGGAGGCATCTTCCTCCGTTTGGGTCAAAGAAAAAACCCTTCCTTGATTTGCGCCGCTGGGGGCTTGAGCTTGTAACGGTCTCTGCTGTGTTGGCCTTTGTAGAGGTGGCTTGTTTTTGGGTAATTGTCCGGTTGCTTGATTGGTCCTTGGTGGAAACGATGGGCATTGACTTTTGTTGTGCCCAACCTCTCCACATGCAAAACAGTGACGGGGGTCTGTGGCTGTCCTCCCCGGTACACCTCCTGCTCCTCGAGCTACCGGCGGTCTATGTCCCCCTGCCTGGTCTGGGCGACGGTATGGTGTCGGCCTCTGTGCTCCACTGCCGCTAGCACCCGTCCTGATCGGACCTCCCCTCATAAGGCTCTGTCGCCGCTGAGTATCCTCCATGTCTCTCTCCACAAGTGCGGCTCTATCAACCAGATCCCCATACTCCCTGATAGTCGAGAGCCACCAACTTCTCCCTGATAGTCGGCCTCAAGCCCTGCTCAAATCGCTTGGCCCTGTCGGCCTCAGTGGATATGAAACTCGGTGGCATAGCGGGATAGCTCGTCAAACCTCCTCTCGTATTCAGCCACCGTCATGCTACCCTGCCGTAGAGCCAGAAAGTCTGTCTTCATCCGGTCTCTAACTGATTCCGGAAAATACTTGTCTTGGAAGACTTGGTCGAATTCCTCCCAAGTAAGTGCCTCGGTGTTCCTCCTTCTTTTCACGGAGTCCCACCAATGGTCGGCCTCCCCCTCGAGCAAATAGGTAGCCAAGCCAACCCTCAAGTCTTCGGCAACCCCCATGCAGTCACAAATCTTCTTTACCCGACGGATCCATTTATCCGCATCCAAAGGATTGGAGCTCCCTTGGAAAGTAGGCGGGTGTTGCCTCAGAAATTCCCGAAGGGTTACCATCCTCCGGTTATCATCCCCATTGCCCGGTACTTAGGCTAAGGGATGAGCTCCCCCGTTGTGGTTGTGGTTGTTGTTGTTTCCATTTTGGTTTTGCACCAGAGTGGTGAGCTCCCTCAAGCATTGATATATGTCTTGCCTTGCATGGCATCGGGAGGTGGTGGTGGTGGTGGATTTGCTTGACCTCCACGACCACGCCCACGTCCTCGCCCTCGTAACCCGTCCATCCTGCACATCAATTCACAATTCAGTTTCATTGATGTACAAGGCATCCTAAGTATAGATTTAGTCTAAAGCATAAAGTTTATATCAATCTAGACCACAATTTCCTTCACCCTAATCCTATATCTCTAATGGTGATCCATAACCTACAGCTCCCATGTAAGACCTAAAGCCTAGGCTCTGATACCAACTTTGTAACACCCCAAATACCACCCTGGACGGCATTACATTCTAAAACATTCCTGTCATGAGAGCACTAAATATATATCCATCAAATAAGAAACATTCTTAATTTTTAACAAAATTTGGGCAGAGTCTCCTTCATACGGGAAGCTCTCCCAAAACTCACAACCTGTACATTTATAATACCTTGACCACACCGGGTCTATCTAACCATTAAATCCAAAATATTTCATTCACCATATATACTATCCACAACAATCATCCCAAAAGAATAAGTCAAACTAAGGCCATTACAACCCAAAAGAATTACATGAATATATTGCAGCGGAATTTCACAAGAAACTAGACTTTACAATGTTTGTACATATTGGTTCCAAGTCTAGTACAAAAATAAAAGGGGCATCTCTAAATGTCCCACTCGGGATCCAGGTACCCCTCTAATGAGGCTTCCCCAAGGCCCGGCTCATTAGCGCCAAGCTCCTCCTCTATAGCATAATCTGAAAAATGTTAATTGTTAGGGGATGAGCACGAAGCTCTGTAGCAAAATCTTCCCAAACTCAAACAAGGTTTAGGAAAGCATATAAAACGGTTGGTCTCATTTTCACAAATAGCATATATAACATTTTGAAGGAAAAACAGGACATTTTAAATATATCTCAAGTTTAATTAGCAATAGTAATCGAAATGGATAAATAAACACCATATACTATTGGTAATTCATTCTACCATGAACCGTTTTCAACAAGTTCTCGCAGAATCTCATACTTCCCGAAACTCTTGTCAAAACAATTTATGGTACAATGCACGATGACCCACACTGTGTGCCCGATACAACCCACGTTACTAAACCGTGATCATTAGCGATATGAAAAGTTTGTACCCACACGGCGTACAAAGGAGTCTACCCACTCCATGTGGTAGGAAAATTTCATACCCGCGTGGCATATAAAGACGTATACCCACTACATGATAACCGGTCCATAGTAATCCATGTTCGTATCGTACAACCACGCAAGCGATAAAATTCCCACAAATATCTCCCATTCTAACCATACCATAAACCCCCACCGGGATAGACTACCTCTAACACTCTACGGCAATGCTCGAAAGCCATTCAAGTCCATCACAACAATCATACAAGAGATATCATTACAAACATTTTCTCAATTTACCAGAAATTCCAAAATCCCCAAATTTCACAATTTGTACTATAGCAAAATTGAAGAAAAAGAGCAAGAGATCACCATAAACATCATTTTGTTATACAATATCAAGCACTAAGGTTGTGATGGTGAGAACAAAGAACATGTAAAGAAGAAAAATTCATTTTTCTTAAAACTAGGGTTTGAGAATGGAAAATGGACCTTTAATGGTTACCCAACTACCACAATGTTTAAAACATGGCAATAAATGCAAGAGGATCAAGAATCAAGTAAATAATAGCAAGTATATATGATTTTGAACCAAAAGAATACATATAATTTAATCCTAGCCTCAATGTAAGAGAATAGGAAGAAATCCCCTACCTTAATGTTCTTGGAAAAATTAGGGCTTTGATCTTGAATCAACCCTTCAATCTCTTGTTTTCTCTTGATCTTGTGTTTCTCTCTTTCTCTCTTCCTCTCTTATGTTTTCTAGGGTTTGGAGTGGTGTAATGAAGGCTAAGGAGGTGACAAAAATGTATTTATAGTGGAGGAAAAATCGGCTTGTTCGCGACTTAAAATTTTAGATTTTTACAGTGACTACCGGTAGCTGATTTTGACTACCGGTAGCTCGGGTACACTGGACACTCGACTACCTGTTGACTACCGGTAGCTCGGGCACACTGGACCATTGACTACCGGTAGTTGATCCCAGATTTGCCTACTTCCTTTATTTTTCATTTCTAATCCATTCCAATCTCTTCCAAAACCATCTCAAACCTCTCCAACATATATGTCTACCTCAAACCTATTTAGTACAAGTTCTAGGACATAAAATTTCATATTTTCACATACTAAAACTAAATTTCAAATATTATTTCCTCGAGTTATTTTATATCAACATTTTTACACTATTATTTAGTATATATCTATATACATATATAAACGAAAATGCGGGGTGTTACAACCACCACCTTTCCCGCCTGTCTATCCTCACAATGTCACTAGAGCCAAGACTAGAGATTAGTTCGTGGCTCTAATGTATGAGGATCCCACTCAATTCAAGGGACTTTTTCAAAGTGGAGGGTTAAAGCACGTGTACGGGCTTTTGAATAAACTCCTCCATTACAATCTACTCCCAAGGGCTTCGGAAAAGAAGTCGAATATGGAGAAGTTAGCCCTGTTAGATGTCATCGTGTCAAGTAAAACGATCGAATTTGCACTCTTCATGTGGGAAGTAATGAAAGATTTTGCTGAAACAACGAAGCCGATGACTAATTTTCCATACGGGAATTTGGTAACCTGGATGTGCAAGCACTTCAAAGTAAAGGGCTACGTGTTTGACAAGATCACTCCTCCCGAGACCAGGGCTATTGGCAAGGCCAGTAGTAAGAAGAGAAAAGCAATGAGTAAGGGAAAGGGAGCTAAGATGCTGGGTTCTGATGTTGAGGCTCCCGGACCATCCTCATCCACTAGGCCATCCACAGCTGCACCAGCACGCTCAATCCCCCAGCGTCTGGATGCACTCAAAGCATTAATGCAGGGGATGACGACCATGCTGAGAGAGATGTTCATGCATACCTTCCCAGGGAGGCCCATCCCAAAAAGACCCACTCCACAAGCTACTGTCCCTTCTGGACCTGCCCCCTCTGCCTCCACAGCAGTTGAGGCTGATGATGGGGATGATGGAGAAGATGATGACGATGAAGATACTGAGGAATCTGGGGAAGATGAAGGGTCTGAGGAAGATGAGGCTGATGATGGGGGTGATGGAGAGGGTGATGAGTAAGAGGTTGTTGTAGTTGTTGCCTTTCCTTTGGTGTTGGATTGTATATAGTTAGGATGGGGTTGTAGGCCGTTTTGGTTTCTTTTTGATGTCCTACTCCATGTACTCCAACTTTATAACACATTAATGGAAAACCACAGTTCCTGACTCAATATTGTCTATGTTATTTTGTTAATTGCATTATGATTTTTGTTTTTTTGATTGATTGAGTGAATTGTTTGTTTAAATGGATTATTGTATGTTATGCTCATTACCTTGTTTGGAAAATAAATTTTTGCTAAGGGACTAGCAAAACCCAAGCTGGGGGGTGTGATTAGCACAAAACTTTGCATATTTTAGGTGCTAATCATCCTATTTTCAATTGCTTTTGGGGGTTAAATGATTGGAGTTGTATTATTAGAGTTCATAACGAAGATTTTTGGTGTTTGCAAAAAAAAAGGCGATAAATGAGGCTTCTTAAAGAATGAGGATGAAAGAATGGCTAAAGAATGGCTCAGGAGTGAAGAAATCAGAAAAATCAGGCAAAGCAGCAGAAGCGTACCGGTACGCAATACCGGTACGATTTGGCCACTGGAACATAGCGTACCGGTACGCAGTATCGGTACGGTCCTGCCTCTGGAGTTCGGGGTACCGGTACGGTCTGCTATCCCTGCCCCAATCTCTGCAACTCAGGTCCGCCGTTTTTTAGGGACCCACCAATCACTCTCCCACTTGTCTTTGACTCCTCCATCACATTGTACAACCCTCCAACACCCTCCATTTGACTTTTGAAGATTGAATGATAAATGAGGAGAGAGAAGAAGAATGGAGCTGGGTGTGCAGGCTAGCTCTGCACCACCCTGTCCAGCCCATCCCTCTTGACAACCTATGGATGGAGATCACATCACTCAACTGGTAGAGCACACTATGGACGTTTTTGGGGGAAAGAGGACTCCATATTTTTTTTTTCATTATTCAGCATTGGATATACTACAGAAGAGGATATAGAGAGAGAGAGTCTGGGTAGAAGATGATGAATAGTATTTTAGAGAGATAAATTGAGATTTTTACATTTTTTTCAATACATTGTCTTGTAATCTCCTGGAAGAATCTTTAGAGCTTCATTTAATGTCATTAATGCTAGTTCCTACAAGTTCATTGCAAGTTTAACTTCTCTTTTAAAGCTTTCACCATCAATGCATCAAAGTTCTTCTTTTTCTTACTTTTAAAATAGGTATTCATTGCTTTCACTTATAGCTTATGTTTGCGTGCATTTAGTTACTCAAGAACTTCATTCCTTTGCAATGCATTCTCATTACATTGTTAATTTCATCCCAAGCATGAGTGGCTAAAATGCTTTAGTTGGCAAAACCAAGGGGAACCTCCACTTGGGTATGCCATTTCAACTTATTCTCCTCCCTTATTTCAGAGTTCAATGGTTCGGTTTGATTGGGTTGAGGGTGGATAAATTGGTGAGTCTTTGATATTTCGTAGGCCTAGTCACGGTTTATGCTTAGATACTCACCCATCTTATCCCTAGCTTCCCACGAATCAATCATTCATTTATGCTCTATTGGAGGAGGGATTCGAGTTGAGATGGTATTCCTATTGGAGTGACCTCTTGGGTTAGCCAACATTTGTTTCTCATTTCTTTTTCACCAAAACACACTTTACCAAACAACTTTCAACAACAAAAGATTTTACACTTTCTTTCACCCAAAATCACATTCCCCTTGGTTTACATCCTTCCCCGTGGAAACGACCTTGGAGTACCTCCAAGTAAAACACGACCCATAAAAGTCTCCTTGCGCTTGGGGAGCATTATTGTTCATACACATAACACATTTCCACCATCCCATTTTCCCATCTCCTTGCCCTTTCTTTTGACACTACTCAAAGGGAGCGTGACACTCCCCTCCATCCATATACAATACATTTTGAGGGATGATATTTAGGGGTTAGGGATAACAAGGAAAAACACCAAGCACTATGTATTCCATAGCGTGATTAGTAAGGAAGGTTGCAACTATATCCTTGAATTCCTTAATGTGCAAATAAAAAATTTCCTTTTCAATTACGTGGAATGTATGAAGTAGTTGCAACATTCTCGGCTTAACTAGGAAGGCATGAGCTTGGACTGGTAAGAGAATGAATGAGGGAGTGGTGCTATGTGTGGGTTGGAGAAAATCCCGCATTGACCTCGTCGGAGGATCAATGGGGATATTGATCCTTTCATTCCTAGGAGGGAAATGCATTCTAGGGTTTTGCATTCCCCCACCCCTTTGGACATTAGCCTCCTCATTCTCAGAGTTATCACAGACATCCTTAGGTGGGTCTTGGTCAATATTCATGTTGGGGCCTAAGGGTTGTTTAACTAATCGATTTTGGTCGTCCCGTCCCCACAACAAAAAAATATCTATAAATGAAAAAAAGTACACAAAAGTATATACAAGGAGCGACATACCTCAGCCCGTGATGAGAACTCATGGGACTTACCTCTGTCGTCCGAAAATCACCTTCTCAATTCAACGCTTTGTCTTCCCCGACAACAGCACCAAAAATGCTTGAGTTCTTCTGTCAACCCTAATCTCCTACCATGATTCCGGTAATTTGTGTATGGCTTATACGGATAGGGGAGTGTCACTCTCCCTCGAAATGATGCAACAAATGGGGTAAACGGAATAGTGGAATATGAAATGTGTGTGTGTGTGTGTGAGCAAAAGTGCTCCCCAAGCGCAGGGAGGCTTTTCGAATGTCGTGTTTTACTTGGAAATCGTATTCCAAGGTCGTCTCCTCAAGGAAGGAGGTGAATCGTTTTGAAAGTGATTTTGGTAAAAAAAAAAAAAAGGAAAAGTGTAAAAATCTTTGAGTTTGTTTTTGGTGAGTGAAGTTTGTGATAGAAAATGAAATGGAACAAGTGTTGGCTAATCTGAAGAGATCATTCCAATGGGAATGTCAAATCAACTCAAGACCTTCCTCCAATGTTGTCTAGATGTTCGATCGATTCATAGGAAGCGCGAGACTAAAATGCAGGTGAGGATTCAAGCATACACCGTGACAAGTCTTTGGTGTATCAAGAACTCACAACCATGTCCTCACTCAGCCTAGTCAAACCAAATCAACGTACACTACGAGGAGGAACGAAAAAGAGTTGATTTAGCATACCCAAGGCCAACTCTCCCTTGGATTAGCCAACTTGAAGCTTACCTACTCATATTTAATGCAAGAACATAAATGAAATGAAGAGACATTGCAAAGAAATGAAGATTGAAACTTAAATTAATGCAAGAAAACATAAACTACAGAAAAGTGCATTTAATACCCATTTGAAGAACTTGAGATGAAAACTTAAATGCAACAATGGTAAAATCTAAGATACTCAACTAAACTTGCAGTGTACTTGGAGTAAATGACATTAAAGACAATAAATGAAGCTTACAAGAGTCTTGAGGAAGATTACAAATAAAATGGATGGAAGAAATGTAAAAATCCAAGCTTTCTCTCTCTAAACTATGTCTTCCTCCTAGGAGCTTCTCACTCTACAATGCAATACAATCTCTATATCTGTGATGAATGATTCATTTTCATCCATGGAGCCCTCCTTAGGTGTGTGACAGGCTTCCAATCAAAAGGGGGCTGACTTGATGGCTTGGGCAGGCTAGGACAAGCCTAGCATGCAACTCCCCTCACTTGTCTCTTCTCTCTCCTCCTCTTCAATGCTTGAGCCTCCAAAGTACAGAATGAGGTGATGGGAGGCTTTTATGTGTGTAAGAGATGTCAGGGGACAAGTGGGAGAAGTGTAGGTGGGGCCCCCAAATGGCAGAGCTTGAGTTGTAGCTGTCTGGGCAATCTGGGCAAAACCTTCCGGAAGGTCGATGCAAACCTTCCGGAAGGTTCGTGCAGGATCAGTTGAAAAAGCATTCTAGTGAGAAAAACCTTCCGGAAGGTCGATGCAAACCTTCCGGAAGATTCATTCTAGTAGACAAAACCTTCCAGAAGGTTTTGGCAGTGAATAGGCAAACCAAGTGCAAACTTCCGGAAGGTTTATGATCGACCTTTCGGAAGGTTTTCATCCAATTTGTTTTTTTCTTGGTTTCTTCACCTTCCAATCCTTCCTTTAAGCTATCCCCTCATCTTCATTAATTTCAAACACTTCAATGGGGGCTTAACTCAAGCCATTTACATCTTTTCACCTACATTTACACAAAATTCCATTAAAGAGAAGATTAAACGCATTTCTCCCCAAATTCACAACAAAAGCAAGGATGAAAAGGGCATAACACATACAATATATGCAATATTTTGTGCTAATCACTAATCCATAGAGGTCATTCCAATGGGAATGCCAAATCTACTCAATTCATTCAACCAATGATGTCTCAGTGTTTGATTGATTAGTAAGAGGTGAGGAACTAATGTGGTTGTATTGGACAAAAGCATACCCCATGACAAGTCTACAATGTATCAAGAGCCCACAACCATGTCCGCACTCAACCTAGTTAAACCAAACACTTTACACTACGAGGAAGAATGAAAGAGAGTCGATTTTAGCCAACTAAAAGTTTAGCTACTCATAATGAAGGCAAGAACAAACATGATGTAAAGAAACACGGAAGTGAAATCAACTAGGAAACTTGTATTAATGTAAGAAAAGGTGTAAACTACATGAGCAAAGCCATTCATACTCAAAATGCAAACCTTGAAGATAAAATACCCAAATGTAGAAATAAAAATACAAGAACACTTAGCTAAGCTTGATTACAACTTGAATAAAAGAGATTAGAGTGTAAGAGGGAAAAATTATAAGTAAAATAGAGCTTACTACAATGAAAATGGTGAAGGCAATGTAAAAACCCAGCTTCTCTCTCTAAAACTTCATCTTTAACTTTGGAGCTTCTCTCTCTAAAATTTCATCTTCAACCTTGGAACTTCTCTCTCTAAAAGCATATGAAATCAGAATAATGGTGTAAGAACTCCCAATTTTCGTCCATCCTCTGCCCCTAAGCATGTGTGACTAAATTGGAATGATTGAAGAGAGGTTGTCCACTTCAACAAGCAATTTCAGTCCAAGCATGGTCCTCCCATGCTTTTTCAACCACCCCTATTCTCTCTCTTGCTTATCCCCTCTCTCTTACTTCAAATCTGACTTTAGGGGTTAGGAGAGCATCATGGGGTGTCAAACATGTCAGGATATGGTTTAGAGGACAAGAGGTGGGCCCCCAGAGAAGGTAGAGTCGTGTGAAGAAGTGTCTGACAGATCTAGGCATGTTCTACCGGTAGAACGTAGAAAACCTAATGGTAGGTATTTTCCAGTAAGCTTTTCTACCGGTACGTTTTTGCATGGCAAAGGTAGAAGATTTCCAGTAGCCTTTTCTATCAGTAGGTTTTGAGTCTTCTACCGGTAGATTTTGTCCTGCCTTGGGATTTCCTTGGTTCCTTTAGGTCCCGAGTCATCCGTTAAGCGGTCCCTTCTTCCCCATTGACTTTGGGCACTAGATGGGTTACTTTATACATGGCCTTACCCGCTCGTTACCTACAATCACACAAATCTTCATTCATTGTAAATTTGAAACCATTTCCTTAAAATTTTCCCACAAAACAAGTAAAATGGGTGCAATAGAGATGCATGATGTGCAATATTCTATACTCATCAGTGACACAATTCCATTGCAACCGAAATCAAAATACAACAAAGTCCTTCCCTGAGGAATAGCTGAAATACTGACACTCTTATTTACTAGTTAAGGCACAAAAGTGGGAGAGGTTCAACCCTCCGAGTAGAAAGGATAAACAAAAATGTAGGAGTAGAGAAAATTATGGATGAGAAGTGATTAGGGCAGGGCTTTGCTTGTTTTCTGACTGAAACTCTCCCTGAAATCTCCCTTTCTTTGTTTCTTTCTCTCTTCCCTTGAATTGGACTGAGCTCTCTTGAATCTCCCTAAAAAATGGCTGAAACGGGCTATTTATAGGCACTAGAAAGAGGTGGTAAGGCGACAGACTCCCAAGCTAACCAATAGGAGGCTTTTGTTGCTCAAATGGACCAATGGGAGAAGAGAGAGAAGTGAGGAGATTTAAGCACCATCCGGATGCCACCACCACTGTCCGGACAGTGGTCTCTCTCTAGATTTTTGCCTTGGCAGCAATCCTTGTTTGACTCTTTGACTTCTGAATTACACTTGCCTCCCTTGCTTCATTCAGCCTCTGCACTATGATCCTCCCAAACTTCTGTATTTATGCTTGAAACCCTACAAAATATACAAACTACACATTAACCCTAATACTTTATAAATTAATCACTTTAACCTAATTTACACATAAAATTAACCCTAAACCCTAATTCATTTATGCATTATTTAAGGTTAATCAATCATCCGACACAAAGGGAAAGTCTTGACTTGGAGATGGCATGCGGGCTTAGAAATAGCACTAAAGTTCATTATGAATCTCCTATAAAATCCAGCATGCCCTAAGAATGATCTAACATCCTTAACCATTTTTGGAGCAGGTAAATTTCCAGTTAAAATAATCTTAGACTTGTCTACTTTTATTCATTCAAATGAGATGATGTGACCTAACACAATACCTTGATGCCCTACCAATACCTTGATGCCCATCTGGCCTGATTACGGAGTCCCCGCTTGTGAAGTGGTAGGGACCTGTGCCCACCCTAGAACTGGAATTGACTTGGCTGACCCATGGTGGGATAGAGAGGAAAGAAGAATGTCTTTGGATGCCCTACCAATGATTGGGACTGAGATGCCCCATAACTTTGGGATCTCTGCCTCTGAGGAAAATCCCGCTTCATGTGGTCCGGCTAGTGACATATGAAACAAGTCCTCTGGCCTGCCTGGTAGGAAGCCCTGAATTTTCTCCCACCTTGGGAAGATTGACCTTGGCCTTGATAGCCGTAACCTTGTCCTTGATATCCTTATGGGGTAGAAGTCTTTTGCTTCTTCCCTGAACTAGAAGAAGAGGATTGGCCATCATTCTTCTTGTCCTTAGCACCCACCTCTTGGATGCCCCTTGCATGTTCCGCTTCCCTCTCAATGGTCATTTCCGTCTCGACCATTGAGTTCAAATCTTGTAGGCGGTGGCCCATAATCTTTCCCCGGATGGACAACTTTAACCCATCCTCGAACCTACTCAATCTGGCCAAGTCTATGGCCATATAGTCATTGACAAAATGGGCTAACTCGATGAACTTAGCCACGTATTCCATCACTGTCATATTCCCTTTAAATCCAAGAATTCTCGGGCTTTCGCTTGCCAAATAGCCGACGGGAAATACTTGCCCATGAAGAGCTCCTGTAACTCTCCCCATGTCATTGTCTCTAGGTTCTTCAAGGCCTTTGTCCAATCCCACCATAGATGGGCCTCTCCCTCAAGCTGTAATGCAGTTAACCTTATCTTAGTGGCATCAAATGTGATCTCCATAGCCTCAAAGATCTTATCAACTTGTTGGAACCAATGGTTGGCCACCATTGAGTCCACCCTTCCTATGAAGGTTGGTGGCTTGTGTGTCTTAAACCGTTGGAGGTTGTTTGAGCCCCCTTGGCCCACTTTGGCACTAGCTTGTGCAAATTTAGCCGCCATTGTGTCTATAGCCTCCATGAAGGCTTGTTGGTCAAATGCCGGTGGTGGTTGGTTGTTGCTCAGTCCACCCCTTCGACCTTTTCAGTGTCCTCTTCCTCTACTTGCCATCTACACACATGTAAGATAGCAATAAAGCACTAAATTAACATCCCAAAGTTAGGGATCAAAGTCAAAACATTGAGATTTCTCTCATTGTATCACTAGTAGGATGTGTGCCATCCACTAGTAGACACCTTAACCATGAACATTCCCGTTCCTTCTTTTCTGACCCCCAAGGTTATGTTCTCTAACCCTACTGTTTCATTTTCATACACATTTAATCTTGCATATAATTCACATAGCACATAATATGTACCATTTAGAGTACATAACATGTAATCCATAATAGATGCAATAGCCTAGACCGATGCCCCGCAAGCCCTAGGTAAATCGAGAACCTAGGCTCTAATACCAAGCTGTGACGCTTCAAAACCCGGGGATCCTTTCTCAACTTGTTGATCATCCATCAACCCGCAAAAATACCCATGAATGCCGCATAATCCAACACCACGTCATCACATCCCCTTCACCGGAATTGCAACCAATACAATATTTGGGAAAAGTCTCCCTTGTACCAGAACACTTCCGAACACACAATCTGTACATACATCCATCACATGACCCTTCCAAGGTAAATCCCTACCAATTAGGACTTGATGTTTAACCAATAATATTATTCCAACAAGAGGGCTCAAGAACTGAAGGCTTGCCAGAGTTATATCCAAAATTTTTTAAAATTTTAGAAGAGGTATCGGTACCTCATACACGTGGTACTAGTACCTGAGCCTTTTGTCTACTAGGTCTTCTCATTCTTCAAGTACTAGTACTTAACCACTTAGGCACCGATACTTGAGCCTATTGTTTTCTAGGTACTGGTACCTACATGTCATATTACCGGTACCTGAGCCCACTGTCCAACGAGGTACCGGTACCTGAAGCCTTGGTCCTTGTACCTGAAGCCTTGGTCCCGATACCTGAAGCCTTGGTACCGATACATGAGCCCACTGGAATCCAAGTAGTAATACTCGTATGTCAAGCTACTGGTACCTGGGCCTTAGAATTGCGTGGTTACCGGTACTTAATGACTTAAGTACCGGTACCTGACCCCGGATTTCCCCCAATTCTTTTCAATTTCCAACTTTAACTATCCACTCTCTTCCTAAGTTCACCCCAACACTTTCCCAACATATATGCATGTTCATTTACACAAATTGTAGTCCACAAGAGTTCATTACACAATCCTACATACAATATTACAAGTCCAAAACAATTTACATCATTGTTTTAAAAAAAGTAAGCTAAAAGCCACATTTTGGCTTCTTCTCAACAAGGACTCAAGTGAGAGCCGTCCACTGGAGCTTGTCCCACACCTGAAATGTTGTCCCATAAAGGGTGACCCATGCTCAATAAGGCATCACTGAAAGATGCTACTCCCCAATTCAGATGCAAATGAAATGCTCACATGCAATTCCACAATCAATCAATCATCCATTCAAGAATATTCAATTCATAGTAGATTCTACAATGCAATGTCATGTCATGAGATGTCACTCACACATGTAATTCAACCCGAGGCTTCCACTGGCTCCCATGTCACATGCAATGCCATGCGTAAACATCCGAGCATTCTAAGCCCCGCCATTGATGTTACACATCCAATGACCATTTATAAAGCTCAGGTCTTCCTTGGGGTGAGTATTTATGGACTTCCACTAATGGGCACCCAACCGATACAACATCTATGGACTTCCACCAACGGCTCTGCATACGCTGACACACTTTATGGAGTCAATACTAACAGAGTGCGTATCCAAATTCACTAGGTCTTGCACCCGAGGGACAATCTAGCCCTTCTTGCTAACCCTGACCCTATTTTCAATGCAACCCGTGCGACTCAGTTGAACCTAGGTCCAACCTTCCCGAGCTCACGTATAAACCCACCAAAGATGGTGTCTGATAAAAACCATGCACACGTCCACACTCAAGTCACATGCCCACGAATGTGATGATTCTCGTGCTTATGCTAATGTAATGTACAATTGTAATTTGCATGTCATGTTCAATATGTCATGATCACATTATGAACAATAATCAATCTCAACCAACATTCTCAATTCTCAATTATATCAATAAGCATATAATTATACTTCACAACATCATCAAAGCATGTTATATTTGTTTCATTCAAATAACATACTAAACTCATCCCAGACATTTTATCAAACAACACATGACACCAAAATTATGTAAACACATAACATGCCCAATTCATCACATTTCTCATGAAATCACATACAAGCAATTTCAACAAACCCAATTCATGCTAGAATTGATTTTATACATCCTTATACCATTTCCCATACTTTAGTTACACTATGGCTATATATAAATGAGAGATTTCATCTCTAATCATGCTACTCATTTCATACGCAAACCCTAGGTTGAAAATAAGTCTAGTTAGGAAAAGAACCCTACTTCTTGAAGCATAATACCGCGTAGTCGAAGCTTCAAAATACCCAAATCAAGCTTCTAAGCTTTGACCCCAACAATCTCATTCTTGAGATTTTGGTGAAATTCGCGATTTTTGGTACGTAGTCGTAGCTCTTGTCGTGTAGAATAACTTTTGTTCTTTGCCCGAAGCAATAAAATGAACAAATCGTCCTAGATCGCAAGAAGAAGGTCGGAAATGGGGGATAGCTTATCTTTCTTCTTTCTCTCTCTATTCTGAAAATCAGCTGAAAATGACCAAGAAATCTGATTTTCTTCCCCTTTTATACTTTCCAACCCACAATGCGCTGCATGCACCTTCTTTTCATGATCTAGTTTTATCCCGAATCAATTAAATCTCGTTCCTTGTTAGGTTCAATATATTTTATTTGAACTAACTTTAAATTATTTTTCATGTTTTGTAATTAAATCCTGATCGCATTTATTTTAATCGCACGACGCTTGGTCACATTGTGAAACACAAAAAATCTGACTATCTTGGAATTAAACAAAATTTGACTAGGTTACTAGATTTCGTGAAATGAATCCAATGGTGAGGTCCATTTCATCATCCGAATTCTAGAAAAGTTTAGGTTTTCAACTCGTACCGTAACGACTAATTACCATTTTGCCATTTTTCATAAAATTTGAAATTTTCCCGGGTTTTACAAACACTTCAGCCCGTAAAACCTCTTACAGCTGAGGGTTTAACTATCGGTGCATTTGGCAAGAGGGTTTTGAATCCTCTTCCAAATAAATAGCATGATTACATACAACAAGGCTTATGCGCTTCAAATCAGTGATGGTCCATCCTTTAGCACTACGATGACGCTTAAGGACATTTAACAGCTTGGATTCTTCGTCCAATGTAAGTATAGATGAGATGACCACCGGGTATGATTCACCTTCTCCAAGAAATGCATAATTTAAAGCAGAAGGGAGAGATTTCACCTCATATTTTGGTGGTTTCCAGAAGAAAGGAATGGCTTCACTCCACTAGTAGAAAGCTCCTCAAACTTGGGCCGCCTAACTGACTAAACATATACTAACTCTAGCTCCCTAGCTAAATTCAAACAATCTTCCTCTACAATGAACTCAAACTCTGAGGATATCGAATCAATTAAGCATGTCTCTAATGAATCCCCAAAGAATGTCGTATTCACATGCTCTTGTGCCATAATCTCAGTAGAATGCACCTTTCTCACTTTCTTCTCTTCACTCGGTTGTTTGGCTATATCAAAGATATTGAGGTCAAGATTTATATTCCCGAATGAAAATTTCATGACCCCATTCCTGCAATTAATGAGAGCATTCAAAGTAGTAAGGAAGGGTTGACCAAGAATAACAGGAATTTGGCTTCCCGAATGTGCAACAGGTTGGGTGTCTAAAATGATGAAGTCCATAGGGAAGTAGAACTTATCGACCTGGACAAGGACATCCTCAGGTATTCCCTTAGGAATTTTAACATATCTGTTTGCCAACTACAATGTCATATATGTAGGCTTGAGTTTGCCTAAACCCAATTATTGGTAGATAGAGTGGGGGAGTAGATTAACACGTGCTCCAAAATCAAGCAAAGACTGCTCAATCTTGAAGTTCCCTATGACACAAGAAATTGTAGGACACCCTGGTGATGAGCATAGATTATTGCATATCATGTATCTCTTTGCACCCATTTATACTTGCTTTTGTGGTCAAAATGGGGGAAAATGCATTTAAACTCACATTTAATGGAAATTCGTGTGATTGTAGGTAAAAAGCAGGTATGGGCGTGTATTAAGCCTCCCATAAAGTGCTTAAAGTCGATGAAGAAGAAGGGGAGGCTTAATGGATGACTCGGGACATCAAGAGACCAAGAAAATGCCAAAACATGAGAAAACCTACCGATAGAAGTTCATCAAAACCTATCGGTAGGTTTAGTGCACTAGATTTCTTCTACCGCAGCCTTTGCCAAAACCTACCAGTAGATTTTGCCTACTGGAAAAAACCTACCGGTAGGTTTCATGATTGTTCTACTGGTAGGTTTTACCCATAAATGCCAGAAGCCTGCAATCTCAACTCCACCTACTTCGGGGGCCCACTTCTTATCACCCCACACATGCCTTGACATCTATGACACACTATGATGCTCTCTTACACCTAAAGCCTGATTTTGAAAGAGAAAGCATGAAGGAGGAAGAGAGAGAAGAGAAGTGGTTGGGGGAGGCATGGAAGAGGAATGTTGGGCCTGTGGTTGCTTGTAGCAGTACCCATACGCCTTCCAATCATAGCAAGTCAGCTCTCACAATCCAAGAGAGGGTTATGGACGAAATTTGACCAAGCTTTAGAGGAGAATTCAGTTTCTAGACAAGTTTAGAGATAGAAGCTCAAGGAAGAAGATGAAGTTTTAGAGAGAGAAAGTTAGGTTTTCACAAGTCCTCCACCATTTTCATTCTAGCAAGCTTTAAAATACTTGTAATATTTCTTACTTTCACTTTAAACTCTTCCATTCAAGTTGTAATCTAGTTTAATCAAGTTTTTTAGCATTTCAATTTCTACATATGGGTATTTTCCTCTTTAATCTTGTAAGTTGGGTATGAATAATATTGTTCTTGTAGTCTAAAATTTTCCTTGCATCAATAAAAGTATTATGCTTTATTTCACTACCATGTCTCATTACATTATGTTTGTTCTTGCTTTGATCATGAGGAGCTAGAATTTTAGTTAGCTAATCCAAGGGGAATTTCCTCTTGGTTATGTGAAATCAACTCCCCTCCATTCTTCCTCGTAGTGTAAAGTGTTTGGTTTGACTAGGTTGAATGCAGACGTGGTTGCGAGCTCTTGATACACCGTAGACTTGTCACAGGGTATGCTTGAGTCCAACACCTCCACATTAGTCCCTCACTTCCTACGAATCAATCAAACACCTAGGCACCATTGGTTGAATGAATTGAATTGATTTGGCATTTCCATTGGAAAGACTCCTATGGATTAGCCAACCTTGCTTTATTGCATTTTTATCAAAACACCACTCACCAAAACACAACTCAAAAGATTTTCTCACTTTCATTTCTTTACAAATCACCATTCACAAGAATTTTACCTACCTTAACTAAGGAGACAACCTTGGAATACCCATTACAAGTAAAACACGACATTGCAAGTCCCTCTTTCCTTGGGGAGCACTTTTGCACACACACATTGTTTACCCCATTTCTAGCAATGAACCCGAGGGAGAGTGAAACTCACCTATTCGTATAAGCCATATACACACAATTGGGATCATGTTTGGAGATTAGGGTGAACTGGAACCAAGCATTTTTGGCGCTGTTGTCGGGGAAGGCTAAGCGTCGAATTAGAAGGTGATTTCAAACAATGGAGGTAAGTCCCGTGATTCTCATCACGGGCCGAGGTACGTTGCTTCTTTGTATATATTTGTGTATAATTTTCCTTTCATTTGTAGATAGTATTTTTCTATGTGGGGAAGGGACGATCAAAGTAGACTAGTGAGATGTGCCCTAGGACCAATCCTTGTTGGAGGGAACTTACATTTACTCAAAGGAATAATTTTTTTTTAAATTCAAAATCTGTTCAATAATCTCATTATGCTTACTTTGGTTAGAGTGCATGAGGATAGTAGATTGACTTTGTCTTGGAATGCCAATATGCCTCTCCATGCTTATCTAGAAATGATCTTAAGCCATCTTTGAAATGCTTTGAGCCTTACCCCTTTTCTTGAAAAAAAAATTATCCCTAGTGCCGTGATTGAGCCTTATTTGAAAATTCATTTCCATGCCACACAATTGACCAAGCCAGTGCAAAACGATAAAAATTTACCACACCTTGGTTGTTCTAAGAATTGACTGTGATTGATCATAAAGGGAAGGAAATGTGGAGAGAAATCCCAAAAAGGGATAAATGGTGCCAAATTCAAATCTTGAATGAAAAAGAGAAAGAAAGGCCGAGAAAAAGGAGAAAATGGGGTTGAAAAAGAAAAGAAAAGAAAAGGAAAGAAGAAGAAAAAAAAGTGAAGTGAAGGGGTAAATCTGAAAAAAATTCCGTAAAAAGGAGATTTTGATAATATAGGTCAATGCCTTTGGAAAAACCGTTTTTGTCTCCTTCGACCCTTCATTTCACTCAGCCCAAATATCACCCCAATGCCTCATTACAACCTTTGAAAGCCCTAAATGATCTAGAGAAAGCATGGTGAAAACATATTTTTAATGAATAAGGAGAGTTGATTTTGCTATCTAATGCCCTAACATTCCATTCATGAGATTATGCCAAGGTCGTTTCATTGTTATGCATGCACATCATTTTTGGACTATATGTGAGCATTTTGACTTGCGCACAAGATTCTATCTCACATATACACATGGAGAGCATGACAGGATAATCATAGAGTTATTCATTTTTTAGGGAAACCCTTGGTGAGTTTTCATCGAAGCTGAATTTGGATAGCTAAGTGAATGTGAATTTCGTTGAGTAAATGCTTAAATTACATGTCCATTTCACACACACACGAGTTTGAAAACAAATGTGTAGGTTTATACTCTAGAATAGCATTTAAAGCTGATTCGCCACTTTTTGTGATCTGAATTATATTAATTATACACCCAAGTATAAGTGGTCAAATTGTAGTTTTCTCGGTTTAAGTGCAAGTATCGATCCCACAAAGAGTTTTAGTAATTTAGATTTTAAAATAAAGAAAAATAGTAAAGTTTGTTGTTTGGAGTAGTATGATGTTTGATAGCTTGTGATGTGAGCTTAGATTGATAACTAGTTTAATTTAAATACAATGCGAAAATAAAGTGCGGAGATAATAAAATGCGTAAGTAAAGCGTATAAGTGATAACAATCTAAAAAATACCCTTCAGTTTAGGGATCCATATGCTTTATATTGGTTGATTACTGGAAATGCTACCTTACAACAATTAACTTCCATTTTACTGGAAATTCAATTGGCATGTATGATGTATATAAACCATAACACAGCCGCTTCTTAGGCTAACTGGTGGTAATAAATTATAACGCAGCAACTTCTTAGGAAAGCTGGTTATATCCATGTCAATTGATTAACTCAAGCAAACCAGAAGGACAAGCCATTCATGAAGAACAATTGAGTTATTCAATTGATCTCTTGATAGCAAGTACATACATATTTAAACCATAACATAGCCACTTCTTAGGTTAACTGGTGGTAATAAAGCATAACACAACAACTTCTTAGGAAAGCTGGTTAGAGATGTACCAATTAACTAATTCAAGTGAACCAGAAGGACAAGCCATTCATGAGGAATACTTGAATTACCCAATAGGTCATCTGTGATATATATATATGCCAGTTAAACATCCTCAGCGTTCCATCGGATGACAAGCCATACCAGTAGGAACACCGTGGTTGTTAGACTGTCAGTATAGTTAGATATATAGTAAGTAAAGAAACCCTAATAACCCAGAAGGACAAGCCATTCATGAGGATCATTTAGGTTTTGTACCACACATCAGTAGAAAATCCTCAGCGTTCCAATGGAGGACAAGCCATACCAGTAGGAACACCGTGAATCTTTAACTGGCTGGTCTTATGATATACTGATGACATAATTCCAAGCACAGCACCAGAATTACGTACATCACTATATCACGCATTAAGCATATACTACATATATAAATAAACATATAAATAAAAAAGTAGCATTTCCATAATCTAACCAATATTATACATATGTTTACCCTAGTTTGAAGGGTATAAACGATTACTCACGCTCCTGTAACGCCCCAAATACCACCCTGGACGGCATTACATTCTAAAACATTCACATCATGAGAGCACTAAATATCATCCATAAATAAATTAAACTTCATTCATCATCCATAAAATATTTACATCATTATCCAAAAGAATATGCCCAACCATGGCATTTACATCTCAAAACTTAATTAAAGTAGCACAGCGGAATAGCAAAAGAAACTAGACCTTACAGTGTCCAAAAGAATAACCTAGTCTAGTACAAAAGAAGCTACATCTCTACATATCCACCTCGGGATCTAGGTTCCCCTCGAGTGGAGCCTCCCAATGCCCTGACTCGTCGATGCCGAGATCCTCCTCTAGCACCAAATCTGAAAAATGTAATTTGTAGGGGATGAGCACGAAACTCTGTAGCAAAATCTTCCCACACTCAAACAAGGTTTAGAAAAACATATAAAACGGTTGGTCTCATTTTCACAAATAGCATATATACCATTTTGAAGGAAAAACAGGATATTTTAAATAGATCTCAAGTTTAAATGTTCGCAAGAATTTAAATGAACCGTAAAGCTCAGTCACAATTATCACCATAACCATTTCCGACAGGTCCTTGTGGAGTCCCATACCTCCACAAACACTTGTTGGAAACCATTCCGTAACAATAATAATAATCTCATGTTCTTATGTATATTGATTCATCCCCGTACCATGTATGTTGATTGCTTCTCATGAATCTACCCAACGATTATACCTAGTCCACCTATTTACATCATAATCACAAGCACTATAGGAAAGGGCGTCTACCATCCCAATGGCAGTGACGAGTCCCTTCCTAGGAAAAGTATACTATCCCTTGTTCGAACTCTAGTGAACGATAGTGGTTTCATTACCAAATGACAACCCACTACAAGTGCTAGGAAACCATCTCACCCCCACTGGGGTAGACTAACCTCTAACACTCTACGGCATCTCTCGAAGGCAATCCAAGTCCCTCACAACAACCATACAATTGAGGAAACCAACATATTCTCAATTCATCAACATTTCAAGGAGTTACCAAATTCCACAATTTCTAATATAATGTTTCATAATATGATGGAAGAAAATGAGCAAGAGATCATCATAAGTAACATTTTGGTGTACAATATCAAACACTAAAGTTTTGAAAGCAATACCAAGGGAAAATAGAGGGAAAAGTTCATTTCTCTTAAAAACCAAGGTTTGAAGATGAAAAGGAGAAATTTAATAGTTACCCAACCATCACAATGTTCAAAACATGGCATTTATTTCAAGAGGAACAAGAATCATGTATTTAATAGCAAGTACATATGATTTTAAACCAAAAGAATACATATAATGTAACCCTAGCCTCAATGTAAGAACATAGGAAGAAATCCCCTACCTCAACCAAGTATCTCTAGCAACCCAAGCTTTAAGGACTCCATTTTCCCCTTCTTCTTGCTCCCTTGCTACTTTCTCTTTTGGTTCTAAGAGGTTTGAGTGAGAGTGAAGTGAAATTATAGAAGAGGGAATGGATGGAGAAGTGAAATCTTGAAAACTAGGGCTTTGATCTTGTAAATCTCTCCCAATTTTTGTGTTTTTCTCTCCCTCTTTTGCTCTCTAAGGGTGCCTAGGGTTTGGATGGGTGAAATGAGGCTCAAATAGTCGGCCTTAAGTATTTATAGTGGAAGAAATGGAGGAAGACCCGCAGTCGGATCGGGCTGGATTTTATCGGGCGTACCGATACGCGTACCGGTACGGTTGAGCTTCTGGAGTCCAGCGTACCGGTACGATTTAGCCTCTGGAGTTCAGCGTACCGGTACGATTTGACTTCCAGATTTTTGTTTCAACTTCCAATGCAGTTTTGACCCATTTAGAGGTCGAATTGGAAAATTTTCATGAGACATACTTTTGTAGCCCTAGATGTCTACTATCTACTGTAAAAATTTCAGATCAACTGGATATAAGGATAAAAAGTTATGACCAAAATACTAGAAGGTGTCCCAACTCCTTTTTACCCAAATTTTCTCTAAGTGTTTTTTCACTCCGGAATACTTCCTAGCTTCCAATACACCCCATATTACCTCTCCCAAGGTTGTTCGACCTTCCGGATTCAATGGACACATTATTTTGACCTAAAATATTTAGAAATTCCTTTAATCACCCTTTCCAAGTTTAAACGTCTTTGAAACTCAAACCTCCCAATCCATATGCATCTCTAGCATTTCTCCTATTATTACAACCCATATAGCTCATTCTTACATCATTACACATGCCCACATTTTTACATTAATTATTTGCTATATATATCTATATACATATCTATAAAAGAAAAATACGGGGTGTTACAATCCACCCCCCTTAAAGAAAGTTTCGTCCTCGAAACTTACCTCAAGTAGCGAAGATGTACGGGTACTTCTCTCGCATTTCAAGCTCCGGTTCCCAAGTAGCTTCTTCCACTCCATGGTGTTGCCACAAAACCTTCACTAGTCGAATGACTTTGTTACGGAGTACCTTCTCTTTGGCATCGAGAATCTTCAACGGTTGTTCTTCATAGGTTGCTCCCTCTTGAATTTCAATATCTTCCAAGTTTACGACCGGCGTTGCATCCGATTGACACTTTCTCAACATCGACACGTGGAACACGTCGTGTACCCCAGACAACTGAGCTGGTAATCGCAACTGATACGCCGCTTTGCCCACCACTTTGGTCACTTCAAATGGCCCGGTATATCTTGGCGCTAACTTTCCCTTCTTGCCGAATCTAAATACTCCTTTCTTGGGCGACACTTTGAGAAATACGTAGTCTCCCACCTTGAATTCTAAGGGTCTTCGTCTGTGGTCCCCATAGCTCTTCTGTCTACTTTGCGCCGTCCGTAGCCTCTCTCGGATGAGTTGAATCTTCTCCGTAGTTTCTCGAACAATGTCCGGTCCCAACAAACTACTCTCGCCGGCTTCTAACCAACACGTCGGTGATCGACATGGTCTTCCATACAATGCTTCATACGGTGCCATCCCAATACTTTCCTGATAGCTGTTATTGTAAGCAAACTCCACCAACGGTAAGTGGTCGCTCCAACTCCCCTTGAAGTCCAACGTGCAAGCGCGTAACATATCCTCCATAATCTGTATCACCCTCTCGGATTGGCCATCCGTTTGGGGATGAAAAGCGGTGCTGAAGTGCAACTCTGTTCCCATAGCTCTTTGAAGACTTTGCCAAAATTGTGCTACGAAACGAGAATCACGATCCGACACAATGGATAGCGGAACTCCATGCAACCTCACTATCTCGCGAATATAGAGCTTGCTCAGGGTCTCTAACGTGTCAGTGGTCTTCATACTCAAGAAGTGAGCGGACTTGGTGAGTCTATCAACAATGACCCATACGGCATTATGCCCTCGTGAAGTCCGTGGAAAGCCAGATACGAAGTCCATGGTGATGTGATCCCACTTCCACTCTGGGATAGGCAAAGACTGTAGTAATCCTCCTGGCTTTTGATGTTCAATCTTCACCTGCTGGCACACCGCACATCGTGCTATGAACCTTGCCACATTCTTCTTCATTCCCTTCCACCAATATTGGCGCTTCAAGTCCCTATACATTTTTGTGCTACCGGGGTGGATAGCAAACTTAGAGCGATGACACTCTCCAAGTGTCTCCTCCTTTAGAGACGAATCGTCGGGAACGCATAGCTTCTCCCCATATCTCAATTCTCCATTTCTCAAAGACCAACCCTCCATAGTTTCTCCATTCTCCAATTTAGCTCGCATCGACGTTAATTCAGGATCCAAGCCTTGCAATTCCACCACCCTACGTTGGAGAGTAGGTTGAGCCACAAGGTTGAACAAACATGGTCGGGATCCATCTTCTCCAACCCATAGATCAAAATCTCCAAGGGCATCTTTCAACTTCCATTCACCTATGGAAACGTTGAGTTCACCCCAAGACTTCCTGCTAAGTGCGTCGGCAACTACATTCGCCTTCCCCGGATGGTAGTTGAGTGTGAAATCGTCGTCTTCTAGGTACTCAATCCACCTTCTTTGCCGGAGATTCAAGTCTTTCTGTGTGAAGATATACTTGAGACTCTTATGATCAGAGAATACTTGGAATTTCTCTCCGTACAAGTAACACCTCCACAACTTAAGAGCAAAGACCACCGCGGCAAGCTCTAAGTCGTGGGTGGGATAATTCTGCTCATACACCTTGAGTTGCCTCGAGCCATAAGCTACTACCTTCCCTCCTTGCATTAAAACGCATCCCAAGCCTCGTAGCGAAGCATCCGTGTACACATCATATTCCTCCCCACTGCCCGGAATAATGAGGACAGGAGCCGTCGTCAACTTCTCCTTCAAGGTGCGAAAGGCTAGCTCACACGCTTGAGTCCACACAAATTTTTCTCCCTTCTTTGTAAGGCGAGTCATCGGCATCGCAAGCTTTGAGAACCCTTCTACGAACCTCCGATAGTAACCTGCTAAACCCAAGAAGCTACGTATCTCGGTCACATTCTTCGGTGGTTCCCATTTCATCACAGCCTCAATCTTTGCGGGATCAACGGCTACTCCTTTCTCGGACACAACATGGCCAAGGAACTTCACTTCCTTCATCCAAAACTCACACTTGCTCATCTTCGCATATAACTTATGTTCTCTCAATGTTTGTAGCACAATAGAGAGATGACGAGCATGTTCCTCTTGAGTCTGTGAGTAAATCAATATGTCATCAATAAACACAATGACAAATTGATCGAGGTAAGGCCGAAAGACTCTATGCATCAAATCCATGAAGGCTGCGGGGGCATTAGTCAATCCGAACGGCATCACCGTATACTCGAAATGACCATACCGGGTACGGAAAGCAGTCTTAGGAATATCCTCCTCCTTAATCCGCAGCTGATGATACCCCGTGCGAAGATCAATCTTGGAGTAATACTTCGAACCCCTCAACTGATCAAATAAGTCATCAATTCTCGGCAACGGATACTTATTCTTCACGGTAATCCTATTCAACCTCCGATAATCCGTGCACAACCGTAGAGTCTCATCCGTTTTCTTCACAAAGAGGACTGGGGCTCCCCAGGGTGAAGTGCTGATACGGATAAACCCAATCGCCAACAAATGATCCAATTGCTTCCTTAGCTCCTTCAACTCCAAAGGTGCCATTCGATAAGGGGCAATGGATATGGGTTCAGTTCCTGGATAGAGATCAATCTTGAACTCAATCTCCTTTGTGGAGGTAACCCAGGTAATTCGTCAGGGAAGACATCCGGAAAATCCGATACTATCAACACTACGTCCGCGTGGGATTTATCCCGATCATCTCTCATTAAGCTGGCTAAGAAACTCAACTGGCTTCCCGCCTTCGCTTTCAAGAATTTACTACCCGTAGTAGGAAATGGATAGGAAGAATTACGATCATTCATGAAAGTAAAGACTACCCCTCCCGGTAATTGGAATGAGATCCGCTTGCGAAAACAATCCATCACCGCACGGAAAGCGGACAACAAATTCATCCCAAATATAACGTCATACCCCTTCATGTCTAACACAACCAAATCTACAATCAACTCTTGCTCCCCAATGCGAAGCACACATTCTTTACATACCCTAGTTGTATCCAATCGTTCTCCCGTAGGCAAGTCAACATTCAATGCATGTTCTAGCTTCTCGAAACTCAATCCCAAATTCATAGCATATGCAGTACGTATAAAAGAATGAGTAGCACCGGGATCGAATAAGATTCGGGCCCAAGAATTGTAAAGAAGAACGATACCTTCCACAACGGCATTGGAGGCATCTTCCTCCGCTTGGGTCAAAGCAAATACCCTCCCCTGAGTGGCGCCGCCTGGGGCTAGAGCTCCCAACGGCCTCTGCTACTGTAGTGGCTTGTTTGCAGCCACTTGTCTTGTCGCTTGGTTATCCCTCGGTGGAAGCGATGGGCAATTGTGTCTGAAGTGCCCCACTCCTCCACATGCGAAACACTGACGAGGGTCTGTGGCTGTCCTCCCCGGTACACCTCCCGCTCCTCTAGCTACCTGAGGTCTCTGTCCCCCTGCCTGATCTGGGCGCCGGTAAGGTGCCGCTCGCTGCACTCCACTGGTGCTAGGGCCCGTCCTGATCGGACCTCCTCTCATAAGGCTCTGTCGCAGCTGAGTATCCTCCATGTCCCTCTCCACAAGTGCGGCCCTATCAACCAGATCCCCATACTCCCTGATCTTGAGAGCCACTAACTTCTCCCGGATGACCGGCCTCAGTCCCTGCTCAAAGCGCTTGGCCCTGTCGGCCTCAGTAGATATAAACCCCGTAACATAACGGGATAGCTCGTCAAACCTCCTCTCGTACTCTGCCACCGTCATGCTGCTCTGTCGGAGAGCAAGAAAATCGGCCTTCATTCTATCTCTGACTGATTCGGGGAAGTACTTGTCTTGGAAGATTTGGTCGAACTCCTCCCAAATGAGTGCCTCGGTGTTCCGCCTTCTCTTTACGGATTCCCACCAATGGTCGGCCTCCCCTTCGAACAGGTAGATAGCTAAGCCCACCCGCAAGTCCTCGGCAATTCCCATGCCGTCACAAATCTTCTTCACACGGCGGATCCATCTATCCGCATCCAAGGGGTTAGAGCTCCCTTGGAAAGTAGGCGGGTGTTGCCTCAGAAACTCTCGGAGAACTACCATTCTCCTATTCTCCTCTCCGTTGCCCGGTACTTGAGCGAGAGGATGAGCTCCACCATTGTGGTTGTTGTTATTTCCATTCTGGTTTTGCACCAGAGTGGTGAGCTCCCTCAAACATTGATATATACCTTGCATGGCATCGGGAGGTGGTGGTGGTGGTGGATTTGCTTGACCTCCACGGCCACGGCCACGTCCTCATCCTCGTAACCCGTCTATCCTGCACATCAATTCACAATTTAGTTTCATTGATGTACAAGGCATCCTAAGTATAAATTTAGTCTAAAGGCATAAAGTTTATATCAATCTAGACCACAATTTCCTTCACCCTAATCCTATATCTCTAATGGTGATCCATAACCTACAGCTCCCATGTAAGACCTAAAGCCTAGGCTCTGATACCAACTCTGTAACGCCCCAAATACCACTCTGGACGGCATTACATTCTAAAACATTCACATCATGAGAGCACTAAATATCATCCATAAATAAATTAAACTTCATTCATCATCCATAAAATATTTACATCATTATCCAAAAGAATATGCCCAACCATGGCATTTACATCTCAAAACTTAATTAAAGTAGCACAGCGGAATAGCAAAAGAAACTAGACCTTACAGTGTCCAAAAGAATAACCTAGTCTAGTACAAAATAAGCTACATCTCTACATATCCACCTCGGGATCTAGGTTCCCCTCGAGTGGAGCCTCCCAATGCCCTGACTCGTCGATGCCGAGATCCTCCTCTAGCACCAAATCTGAAAAATGTAATTTGTAGGGGATGAGCACGAAGCTCTGTAGCAAAATCTTCCCACACTCAAACAAGGTTTAGAAAAACATATAAAACGGTTGGTCTCATTTTCACAAATAGCATATATACCATTTTGAAGGAAAAACAGGATATTTTAAATAGATCTCAAGTTTAAATGTTCGCAAGAATTTAAATGAACCGTAAAGCTCAGTCACAATTATCACCATAACCATTTCCGACAGGTCCTTGTGGAGTCCCATACCTCCACAAACACTTGTTGGAAACCATTCCGTAACAATAATAATAATCTCATGTTCTTATGTATATTGATTCATCCCCGTACCATGTATGTTGATTGCTTCTCATGAATCTACCCAACGATTATACCTAGTCCACCTATTTACATCATAATCACAAGCACTATAGGAAAGGGTGTCTACCATCCCAATGGCAGTGACGAGTCCCTTCCTAGGAAAAATATACTATCCCTTGTTCGAACTCTAGTGAACGATAGTGGTTTCATTACCAAATGACAACCCACTACAAGTGCTAGGAAACCATCTCACCCCCACTGGGGTAGACTAACCTCTAACACTCTACGGCATCTCTCGAAGGCAATCCAAGTCCCTCACAACAACCATACAATTGAGGAAACCAACATATTCTCAATTCATCAACATTTCAAGGAGTTACCAAATTCCACAATTTCTAATATAATGTTTCATAATATGATGGAAGAAAATGAGCAAGAGATCATCATAAGTAACATTTTGGTGTACAATATCAAACACTAAAGTTTTGAAAGCAATACCAAGAGAAAATAGAGGGAAAAGTCCATTTCTCTTAAAAACCAAGGTTTGAAGATGAAAAGGAGAAATTTAATAGTTACCCAACCATCACAATGTTCAAAACATGGCATTTATTTCAAGAGGAACAAGAATCATGTATTTAATAGCAAGTACATATGATTTTAAACCAAAAGAATACATATAATGTAGCCCTAGCCTCAATGTAAGAACATAGGAAGAAATCCCCTACCTCAACCAAGTATCTCTAGCAACCCAAGCTTTAAAGACTCCATTTTCCCCTTTTTCTTGCTCCCTTGCTACTTTCTCTTTTGGTTCTAAGAGGTTTGAGTGAGAGTGAAGTGAAATTATAGAAGAGGGAATGGATGGAGAAGTGAAATCTTGAAAACTAGGGCTTTGATCTTGTAAATCTCTCCCAATTTTTGTGTTTTTCTCTCCCTCTTTTGCTCTCTAAGGGTGCCTAGGGTTTGGATGGGTGAAATGAGGCTCAAATAGTCGGCCTTAAGTATTTATAGTGGAAGAAATGGAGGAAGACCCGCAGTCGGATCGGGCTGGATTTTATCGGGCGTACCGGTACGCGTACCGGTACGGTTGAGCTTCTGGAGTCCAACGTACCGGTACGATTTAGCCTCTGGAGTTCAGCGTACCGGTACGCGTACCGGTACGATTTGACTTCCAAATTTTTGTTTCAACTTCCAATGCAGTTTTGACCCATTTAGAGGTCGAATTGGAAAATTTTCATGAGACATACTTTTGTAGCCCTAGATGTCTACTATCTACTGTAAAAATTTCAACTCAATTGGATATAAGGATAAAAATTTATGACTAAAATACTAGAAGGTGTCCCAACTCCTTTTTACCCAAATTTTCTCTAAGTGTTTTTTCACTCCGGAATACTTCCTAGCTTCCAATACACCCCATATTACCTCTCCCAAGGTTGTTCGACCTTCCGGATTCAATGGACACATTATTTTGACCTAAAATATTTAGAAATTCCTTTAATCACCCTTTCCAAGTTTAAACGTCTTTGAAACTCAAACCTCCCAATCCATATGCATCTCTAGCATTTCTCCTATTATTACAACCCATATAGCTCATTCTTACATCATTACACATGCCCACATTTTTACATTAATTATTTAATATATATATCCATATACATATCTATAAAAGAAAAATACGGGGTGTTACAGCTCCATTGCTACAGACAAACAAGGAGTGTGACTATTCATCATTACAACTAAAATTAAACGGTAAATTGTACAACTTCTTTCACAAGGAACAATTGAAACACAACCACCTTTATTATAATTTAAGACACAAAAGTTGCGGTAGTTCAACTATCCGAATAGAAAGATACAATAGAAATGTAGAAATACGGAGTAATAATAAAAGTATATCACGGACCGGCTAAGACTTTCTCTTTCTTTCTCTTTTTCTTTCTCTCTTTGGCTTTGGTGTGGCCGGCCAAGTGCAAGGTGAGTTGTCTTGGAAAAGTGTTTGGAAGGCTTGAAAGGAATGCCTTGAAGAATGAAAAAGGCACCCCTATTTATAGAGGGGTGGAAACTTTCGGCCAATGGGGGGGGTCCCAACCCCTAGCCCAACCTTCCGGAAGGTTGGTGACTTGCAGTGGTGCTAGGTGTCGTCTTCTTGGACTGCCACTTGTCCGCTTCTGATTGGGCCATGTTTCTTTATTGCCCTTTGGTCCTTCGTGACTTCAAGTTTTGCAAATTGGTCCTGTATTCTTCAGTATTTCTGCATTTGACCTTGAACTTTCAACATAAAGTATTTAAAACTTTAATTTAAACACAAACTATAATTCATAATATTTACTTCTTTTATCTTACAAAACTGATTACTTAATCATCCTAATTTATACACTAATTAAGGTTAATCACACCCCCCCAACTTAAACTTTACTAGTCCCTAGTAAACACAAATTATAGAAATTATTTTACAAAATAACAATAACATAACAGAGGTAAAATCATTTTCGTAGATTTTTTCACGATTGCATTTAGCATATGCAATAAGCCGTTAAACCCTTAGGTGATCCCTAGTGGACGAGTTTTGTCTCGTGAAGGTTTTTAGTAAAGCTGCCTACAAACTTTAGTAGTTAGGAGTTTATAACTTATATTTTTCATAATCAAAATTAAATCAGTATTCCTGTGCATTGCTAAAATACTTCATTTTTCCGATCACTACAAGAGTAACACACGTTAGTTGTAACATTATCTATATATTTTTATAAAAACTTGTGTGTGTGTTTGATGATTTCTTTTGTTTCAAAAATCACTCCATAAATATTACCATCTTTCATGGTAGTCTTGATGTCAATCCTTTCCTGAAATATACTCAGAAAATAATACATATTCGTTATAGTGACTATTCTCTCACTAGTTACATGTGATTGGAATATTGTTAACGAAGCAATTAATATCACATGTAACATTTCTGAAGAACGGGTATTTGAATAGAATTGCAATTTGACATAATCTCATGATCAGATATTAACATTATATCAGACATATTATTAACATTTTCCCTCTATGGATATATAGGGTTAATACAGAGATATGATTTCTGGAATCAAAAAGGACTTTCTTTGGCTCGGATGTGTTTTTCGGGTATCATGAAAATATATTAAACCTACCTTGGCTACATAATTTTCTTGCACCCTCTTTTAAATTAGTATGATACAGAAAAGAAAGAAAAAAAGGTGGAAAAGAGAAAAGAAAAGGGTATTGGCTATTCAAAGAAAAGAAAAAACAAAAAGAAAATAGCCAAGAAAGTGAAAAATGGAAAGAATGAACATGCAAAATCTGAAAAGCATGGAAGAGGTGTGCCACAATATAAAAAGTAGTTTTTTGAAATCGCATTGACGTCGTTTGTTAAACCTTAACCCAATGACCACGTTATAACCCAAAGAAAGTCCTTTTTGATTCCAGAAATCATATCTCTGTATTAACCCTATATATCCGTAGAGGGAAAATGTTAATAATATGTCTGATATAATGTTAATATCCGATCATGAGATTATGTCAAATTACAATTCTATTCAAATACCCGTTCTTCAGAAATGTTACATGTGATATTAATTGCTTCGTTAACAATATTCCAATCACATGTAACTAGTGAGAGAATAGTCACTATAACGAATATGTATTATTTGCTGAGTATATTTCAGGAAAGGATTGACATCAAGACTACCATGAAAGATGGTAATATTTCTCGAGTGATTTTTGAAACAAAAGAAATCATCAAACACACACACAAGTTTTTATAAAAATATATAGATAATGTTACAACTAACGTGTGTTACTCTTGTAGTGATCGGAAAAGGAAGTATTTTAGCAATGCACAGGAATACTGATTTAATTTTGATTATGAAAAATATAAGTTATAAACTCCTAACTACTAAAATTTGTAGGCAGCTTTACTGAAAACCTTCACGAGACAAAACTCGTCCACTAGGGATCACCTAGGGGTTTAACGGCTTATTGCATATGCTAAATGCAATCGTGAAAAAATCTACGAAAATGATTTTACCTCTGTTATGTTATTGTTATATTTTCATGTGGCTCGGATGTGTTTTTCGGGTATCATGAAAATAATTTATACTTTTCTTAGGCTCAATCATGGTTGACTAAGGATATAATTTTGTAAAAGAAATAGTCAAGGCTCAAAGATAATGAAAATTTGTCTAAGATCATTTTCCAGAAATTATTTATCTGTATTAATCCCACACAAGAGAATTTCGAGGATAACGCTAATAATATAATCTAAAAAATGCTAATCAAGACAAAATTAATGAGATTATTGAAAGAAAGTTTACCGTAGAATCGAAGATGTTTATTTGAGTAGATGTAGAATATTTCTCCAAGGAGGATTGGCTCAAATTCTTCAATTGGTCCTACATCTCCACTAAATATGTAAAGAGTGTAATATTTCACAAGGTTTCTGAAATAAAGAAATATATTCGTGTTGTAATAGAATAAGTTTAAGCGAAAAAATTAAGATAATATACAACTAAAATATGAAAATTTCACGTGATTAGATTAAGGTTATTTTCACAAAACATAGGAATATTAACCTAATTCAATTGTAAAATATAAAATAATCCTCCTAACGGAATTAATATGAGGTCCATATTAATTATCAAAAATTAGTTAAACATAAACAAGTTTAAAAAAAACAGCATAATTAAAATATAAAGTAACTTATAATTTAAGTGCATAACATAAAAGTGCATAATGTCAAAGATGAGTGAAAGAAAATAAATTGTTTTGTAGAATCTCCAGTTTGTTTAGGAAGCAGAAGATCCTGCTTCGAAACATTCTCTAAAGAACTGTACTTGATTCTGCTCATATTCCTCCAGGCGTCTGTTTATCTGAGTAATATTGGTCTCTATTTCCAGTAAGATTTGTCTATCAGTTCTGTCGTCCATTGGTATGTATGGTTGATTTTCTTGTAGTGTCAGTGGTATGAATTCTTCAGGTACTTGAAACGGTTCTTCTTCTGGTTCAGGTGATGTGTGACGCCCCAAAATCTGGGGGTCCGTTGATCATCCATCAACCCGCGGAAACACCCGTGGATGTCACTCAAGCCAACACTACGGCGATAGCATCCCTTAGCTGGGATCATAACTCATAAATATAAACTGGATTCAATTATTCGTTGGGTTCAACCCAGACCCAATATATATCAGGATTTACACTCCATTATGGTCCATTTATATCATTGGAGGGAAGGAAAACATAGATTGAAAATAGGGCAAAGCAGTTTAAAAATCTGAAATTTTCTGAAAGTGTACCGGTACTATATCGTACCGGTACTGCGTACCGGTACGGTTAACTCACTGGAAAGTGCGTACTGGTACACAGTACCGGTACCCTACCGTACCGGTACAGTTAACCTACTGGAAATGGCGTATCGGTACACCGTACCGGTACCATACCGTACCGGTACACAGTACCGGTACTGTCTGCCCAGTATTGTCCTTTTCAACCGTTTCTCGTTTTCAATCCATTCCGAACCTCCCAAAACTCATCTAACCCATGTTTAATGCGATTTTCTATATAAGACATAACTTATACAAGTTCCGTTACAATTAATTTCATAATTTACACATCAAAACGGAATTTTGATAAAAGCTTTACAAAACTCAAAATAACTCTTTTACAAAAACTCAAACTAAGGCCACAAGTCGGCCCCCTTCATGCTTGATGCTCTCCAAGTGAGCCATCCACCGGTGCAAACCCCACACCTGAAATGTTTCCCGTATAGCGTGAGCCAACGCCCAGTAGAGTAGGTCCTACAAAGGCTATCCCCCCCCCCCCTAGATGCTCATGCTCATGCAACATTCATTTGCAACATATAAACAATCATTCTTTATAAGTATATGCATTCTAAGTTGGAATGCAATAATACCATGCCATGAAATGAGATGTCACCCACTCATGCATTTCAACCCGAGTCCTCACCGAATCCCACTACACGATGCAATGCCAAAGTGTTTCATTTCATCATTTATATTCACATCAAATGACATTTTCAAAACTAGGGTCTTTCTTGGGATTGGACATTTCTTGGACTCACACCAAGGGTCTTCCATACCCGTACACTTTATGGACTCTTACACCAATGGAGTGCACTTCCCAAATCACCGGGCCTTGCACCCGAGAGATCGTCATGCCTCTTCTTGCTAATCCCAATCCAATTTATCATGCAACCAATCGGCTTAGTTTGGTCATCGACCAAACTTTTCCCAAGCCATACCGTCAATCACCAAGTGTGGTGTTGACATCAACCATGCACACACTCATGTAATGAGATGCTTCCGTGCACAAACAATGCTATGTCCCATTGCATACAACATGATGTTCAATATGTCAAGAACAACACAAGCACAAATTCAACATGCACATCCAATTACAAATCATATCATAAGCATATGATTCCACAAGTTAAAACTTAAGCATGTTATTTCATTTCAATGAAAACAACCATATAAATCAAGCAAGGCATTTTATCAAACACCTTCAAGGCATAACTTATAAATCACAAAGCATGCCTCAAATTTTCCCAAGTTACAAGAACAATCACATGTAACTTCCATATACCAAAATCAAGCTAGTATTTGATTTAGTTCGTTTCTAGACTTGTTTCCTCATTTCCACATCTATATATATATAACATGGGTCCACATATACATATATCAATCCCTTAGACTATCAACATCTAAGGACAAGAATAATCCAAGGTAGGAAGAATCCTACCTCTTGAAGCGTAAATCACCCGAAGGAAGCTTCAAGAACACTTTCCAAGCTCAAGACTAGATTTCCCCCAAATCTCCTCTTTTGGATCTTCGGTGAAATCCCTCGTTCTTGGTGTGGTTGCGTAGCCTTCTTCGAGAGGATCGACTTTAACTCTTGGCTCGACAGATTCCGAACGACGGAACTCCGGAAATCGACGGAAGAAGATTGGATTTTCTCTATTTTCTCTCCCTCTTTCTCCCACACGTTGAACCAACAGAATATTGAAGAAATTCTGCTTAAAATGCAGATATTTGCTCCTATTTATAGTTCTAATACTCGGCCCACGTCGCGCCACGTGTCCCTCGCTTAATCGGGTCCGATTTCGTCCCAAAACGATTTATTTGATCCCGATTTAAGTTCAAATTAATTTTATTTGAACTTTAATTCAATTTTAAGGAAATTTTATAAAATATATTTATGGGGACGTTCGTGAGGTCATTCGCCACGCAGTCGCCTCAAACGACGTGCAAAAATCCGACTATCTCGTAATTCGACGAAATTTGAGTTTGTCCCATATAACATAGCCCGAACTGTCCCACAGTCTCGAGCATCTGCCACTCTCGGGAAGCCACACTAGCCAAGACTCCCCGTGACTTCCGGCTGAGTGCGTCAGCTACCACATTTGCCTTACCGGGATGGTAATGCAAAGTGAAGTCATAGTCCTCTAGAAACTCCATCCACCTGCGTTGCCTCATATTGAGGTCCCGCTGTGTAAAGATGTACTTCATACTTTTGTGGTCTGAAAACACCTCGAACTGTTCACCGTATAAATAGTGGCGCCAAGCCTTCAAGGCGAAGACAATGGCTGCCAACTCCATGTCATGCGTGGGGTAACTCTGCTCGTGGTTGTTTAACTGCCGAGAACCATAAGCCACCACTCTCTCGGACTGCATCAAGACGCATCCAAGTCCATCCTTAGAGGCATCACAGTACACTGTGTACCTCTGTCCCCTTTCTGGGACTATCAGAATAGGAGCGGAAGTAAGCCTCTTCTTCAACTCCTGGAATGCCTTCTCACATGAATCATTCCACTCAAACTTAACCTCTTTCCGGGTCAACCTCGTCATGGGTGAAGCTAGTCGGGAGAAGTCCTCAATGAACCTCATGTAATACCCCGCCAATCCCAAGAAACTACGTATCTCGAAAACTGACTTCGGCCTCTCCCAATTCATGACTGCCTCAACCTTCTCCGGGTTTACGGATACACCCGAAGCCGAAACCACATGTCCCAAAAATTTCACCTCAGTAAGCCAAAATTCACACTTTGCTGAACTTGACATACAACTGATGGTCTCTCAAGGTCTGGAGAACAATCCTCAAGTGACCCTCATGCTCCTCCTCAGACTTGGAGTAGATTAAGATGTCGTCAACAAAAATCACGACGAACTGATCAAGGTAGGGTTGGAACACCCTATGCATGAGATCCATGAATGCCGCTGGGGCGTTCGTCAATCCGAATGGCATCACTGTGAACTCGAAATGCCCATATCGCGTCCGAAACGCCGTCTTAGGGATATCTGCCTCCCTAACTCTCAACTGATGGTAACCGGTGCGGAGATCTATCTTGGAGTAGACCCGCGCCCCTCTCAGCTGATCAAACAAGTCATCAATCCTCGGCAAAGGGTACCTATTCTTGATAGTAACCCTATTCAACTGCCGGTAGTCTATGCATAGTCGAAGGGTTTTGTCCTTCTTCTTTGCAAATAACACCGGAGCGCCCCAAGGTGAGGTACTCGGTCTAATGAACCCCCTGTCCAACAATTCCTGCAATTGGACCTTGAGTTCTTGCAACTCAGCGGGCGCCATCCTATGTGGAGTCATAGAAATGGGCGATGTACCAGGATGCAACTCTATACTGAAGTCTACATCCCTATGTGGAGGTAATCCCGGTAGTTCATCCAGAAAAACATCCTCATAATCACTCACAACCCAAGGTAGACCCAACTCATGCCTCACCTCGTCCTCCAGGGTAAGGCTTGCTAGCCAACCCATCAACTGTCCGTGCCATCTAGAGTCGTACACGGCTTGAGGAAAAGCATCGTGCTTATCCCCCTGAAACATGAAACAAACCCCATCCGGTGTGTAAGCAGTGACCCGCTTCCGGTCACAATCAATGACGACTCGGTGTGCCGCCAACCAATCCATTCCCAGGATTACATCGAACTCCGACATGTCCATGACCCGAAGGTCCACAGTGAGTAGAGTCCCTGAGATCTCTAGCTCACAACCCCGACATATCTGATCAACTCTCTCCCTAGCTCCCAGGGGAGAACTCACATGCAATGGTTCTTCTAAGGTCTCAACCTCTAAACCCAAATCTTTCACACAAGATGCATAAATGAATGAATGTAATGCACCAGAGTCAAATAATACTCTTGCCCATAAACGAGAGAGTAGAAATGTACCCTGTATCACCGATTGATCTGCCGGCTCGGTCTGTGGCATAATGGCGTAGACACGCCCCTGGGTCCCTAAAGTCCCGGCCTGTGAACCCTGGCCTCGCCCTCTACCCATGCCCTGGCCCATCTGGCCTGCTTGCGGAGTTCCCGCTCGAAAAGTAGTAGGCGCTGGTGCAGCACCCTGAGACTGGTACTGGCTCCTTTGACCCATGGTGGGGTAAGGAGGAATAAACTGTGTCTGCGGCTGTCCCACAGAAGACTGGGATTGGGATGTCCCATAGCTCTGGGATCCCTGCCGTTGAGGATACTCCTTCCTTATGTGACCCGGCTGGTGACAAAAATAGCAAGTCTTCTGGCCCGGCTGGAAGGCGGTCCTGAAGTTTCCCCCGTCTTGGGAAAATCGACCCTGGCCTTGGCCTTGATAGTCGCGGCTCTGCCCTTGAGCTCCTTGCGGAACATAAGTCCTTTGCTTCTTTCCCTCACCAGAAGAAGAGGATTGACCCTCCTTCTTTTTGTCCTTAACACCCGCTTCCCGGATGTTGCGCGCATCCTCCACCTCTTTCTCGATTGCCATTGCAGTCTTGACCATCGAATCAAGGTTTTGCAGGAGAAGTCCCACAATCTTGCCTCGAATGGACAACTTCAGTCCATCCTCGAACTTACGTACGTTGGCCATGTCGGAGGCCACATAATCATCAGCAAAACGGGCCAACTCCGTGAATTTGGCCACGTATTCTAGCACACTCATAATTCCCTGCTTCAATTCTAGGAACTCCTTGGCCTTAGCATGTCGAGCAGCTGCCGGAAAATACTTTCCCATAAAGAGCTCTCGAAACTCTGCCCAAGTCATGGCCTCCAAATTTCTGGAGTCCTTCACCCAATCCCACCATAGCTGGGACTCTCCCTCCAGCTGAAAAGTCGCCAGAGTTATCTTGGTGGCATCGGAAGTGATTTCCATAGCCCTCAAGATCTTCTCCACTTGCCGAATCCAATGGTCAGCTACCATTGGATCTGCCCCTCCCAGAAAAATCGGAGGATGATGGGCTTTGAACCTCTGGAGGTTACTCGAGCCTCCGTGTCCCATATTTGCACCAGTCTGCAATAGTAACGGCTGTAGCACTAGCCTGTGCAATAGTAGCCGCCGCCTCACCAATAGCCTCTACAAAGGCTTGGTGATCAAAGGCCGGAGGTGGTTGGTTGTTCCACCTGCCGCCTCGGCGTCCTCGCCCTCTATATGCCATCTACATAAGTCAAATAGCAATATAGTTTTACAAGGCATCCCTAAAGTAGGAATCAATACTAAAACAGCAAGAGCTTTCTCATTGTCTCACTAGGGAAACATATGCCTCTCATTAGTAGACATTTATACCATGAACCCTCCCGTTCATCTGTTTTCCCCACTCCCAAGGTTATGTTTTTTAACCTGGTGCGTTCATTTACATATACATTCTACAATGCATATAATCCACATAGCATATAGCAAGTAGCATTTAAACACATAAGATGGAATGTACAATGCATGTAATGGTCTAGACCCATGCTCATCAAGCCCTAGGTAATTCGTATACCTATGCTCTGATACCAAGCTGTGACGCCCCAAAATCCGGGGGTCCGTTGATCATCCATCAACCCGCGGAAACACCCGTGGATGTCACTCAAGCCAACACTACGGCGATAGCATCCCTTAGCTGGGATCATAACTCATAAATATAAACTGGATTCAATTATTCGTTGGGTTCAACCCAGACCCAATATATATCAGGATTTATACTCCATTATGGTCCATTTATATCATTGGAGGGAAGCAAAACATAGATTGAAAATAGGGCAAAACAGTTTAAAAATCTGAAATTTTCTGAAAGTGTACCGGTACAGTGTACTGGTACTATATCGTACCGGTACTGCGTACCGGTACGGTTAACTCACTGGAAAGTGCGTACCGGTACACAGTACCGGTACCCTACCGTACCGGTACACAATACCGGTACAGTTAACCTACTGGAAATGGTGTACCGGTACCATACCGTACTGGTACACAGTACCGGTACTGTCTGTCCAGTATTGTCCTTTTCAACCGTTTCTCGTTTTCAATCCATTCCGAACCTCCCAAAACTCATCTAACCCATGTTTAATGCGATTTTCTATATAAGACATAACTTATACAAGTTCCGTTACAATTAATTTCATAATTTACACATCAAAACTGAATTTTGATAAAAGCTTTACAAAACTCAAAATAACTCTTTTACAAAAACTCAAACTAAGGCCACAAGTCGGCCCCCTTCATGCTTGATGCTCTCCAAGTGAGCCATCCACCGGTGCAAACCCCACACCTGCAATGCTTCCCGTATAGGGTGAGCCAACGCCCAGTAGAGTAGGTCCTCCAAAGGCTACTCCCCCCCCCCCCTAGATGCTCATGCTCATGCAACATTCATTTGCAACATATAAACAATCATTCTTTATAAGTATATGCATTCTAAGTTGGAATGCAACAATACCATGCCATGAAATGAGATGTCACTCACTCATGCATTTCAACCCGAGTCCTCACCGATTCCCACTACACGATGCAATGCCAAAGTGTTTCATTTCATCATTTATATTCACATCAAATGACATTTTCAAACCTAGGGTCTTTCTTGGGATTGGACATTTCTTGGACTCACACCAAGGGTCTTCCATACCCGTACACTTTATGGACTCTTACACCAATGGAGTGCACTTCCCAAATCACCGGGCCTTGCACCCGAGAGGTCGTCATGCCTCTTCTTGCTAATCCCAATCCAATTTATCATGCAACCAATCGGCTTAGTTTGGTCATCGACCAAACTTTTCCCAAGCCATACCGTCAATCACCAAGTGTGGTGTTGACATCAACCATGCACACACCCATGTAATGAGATGCTTCCGTGCACAAACAATGCTATGTCCCATTGCATACAACATGATGTTCAATATGTCAAGAACAACACAAGCACAAATTCAACATGCACATCCAATTACAAATCATATCATAAGCGTATGATTCCACAAGTTAAAACTTAAGCATGTTATTTCATTTCAATGAAAACAAACATATAAATCAAGCAAGGCATTTTATCAAACACCTTCAAGGCATAACTTATAAATCACAAAGCATGCCTCAAATTTTCCCAAGTTACAAGAACAATCACATGTAACTTCCATATACCAAAATCAAGCTAGTGTTTGATTTAGTTCGTTTCTAGACTTGTTTCCTCATTTCCACATCTATATATATATAACATGGGTCCACATATACATATATCAATCCCTTAGACTATCAACATCTAAGGACAAGAATAATCCAAGGTAGGAAGAATCCTACCTCTTGAAGCGTAAATCACCCGAAGGAAGCTTCAAGAACACTTTCTAAGCCCAAGACTAGATTTCCCCCAAATCTCCTCTTTTGGATCTTCGGTGAAATACCTCGTTCTTGGTGTGGTTGCGTAGCCTTCGTCGAGATGATCGACTTTAACTCTTGGCTCGACAGATTCCGAGCGACGGAACTCCGGAAATCGACGGAAGAAGATTGGATTTTCTCTCTTTTCTCTCCCTCTTTCTCCCACACGTTGAACCAGCAGAATATTGAAGAAATTCTGCTTAAAATGCAGATATTTGCTCCTATTTATAGTTCTAATACTCGGCCCACGTCGCGCCACGTGTCCCTCGCTTAATCGGGTCCGATTTCGTCCCGAAACGATTTATTTGATCCCGATTTAAGTTCAAATTAATTTTATTTGAACTTTAATTCAATTTTAAGGAAATTTTATAAAATATATTTATGGGGACGTTCGTGAGGTCATTCGCCACGCAGTCGCCTCGAACGACGTGCAAAAATCCGACTATCTCGGAATTCGACGAAATTTGACAGGGTGACTAGATTTCGCGATACGAATCCAACGGCAAACTCTGTTTCCTCATCCGAGGTCTAGAGTATGAGTATTTCAAATAAGCATTAGGATGACAAATGACCATTTTGCCCTTATTCACAAAAATTCAAATTTACTCGGGTTTCACATGATGCTTCAGGTTGGTTTTCCATTCGTGCTCCATGACTTTTCTTTAATGAAGTTTTATCCAATGCTTCAAGTGGTTCCACTGTTTTCCATGTCGGATTAGTGATCACACCTTTGTCCCTGCATAGCTCAGAAACTAACATAGCATATGTGAGTGAGAGTTTCTTTCTATTGACTGTAAGTAACATTTGGTCCATGATTAAGTTTGGCAGGTCGATGGTGTGTCCCATCCCCAATGCATATAGAAAATAAGCCTGCTCAGTATAGAGTAGATTCTTTTGAGCACGAGGTAGCAAACTGTATGTTGTTATTAAACTGAGAATTCTGTATTTGTCTGTCAGGTCCCCTTGTTTTATGTAATTATTCGGGCATCTCCAAACAAATTTTGGATTTCCTGTCAATTCTATCCCTACTTCATGCAAATCAGGTAGTTCAGTGTAGGGATATTGTGGGTGGGGTGGTCTTTGCATGGGATGAAAAAATTCGGCTATAGTAGCCGGGTTAAGTTGAAAAACAACACCTCGGACGAACACACGTAATTATCTTTTTCCAATTATGTCAGCATTACTATAAAATTCTCGCACTAGGCAGTCATAGGCTGGAACAGATATTCTGACATAATGTAACCATCCTCTTGTATTTGGAATTTGTTTTATTCCTATATTTGTGAAATCTTCATAAATAACCGGTCGTTCAACAATGATGGTTTTGGAGATAAAGTTAGCATCATACCAGACCTTTTGTTCAAGATTTTCAAACATCACCTCATCGTAGATGTTTCCTGGATGAGGTTGTTGTGGAGGTGCCTACGGTGATGGAGATTGATCACTTCATGCTCGACTGGAAGACCTTCTTGTGCGTTGTCTTGCATCCATATTTTTGACTGGTTCCTGATTTGTAACTGCAGATTGTTTCTCTGAATTTCTGCAATTCTACTCCTGCAAGTTATAAAATTAAATACCATTCTATATATTCTACAAAACTTTGCTAACCACTCTTTTTTTGTTTCAAAGAATTGGTTCTACTTTTTATTTGTTATTTGTTATTTACAAATTTCTCTATTTATTCTATAGTTATTTACATTTGTTTACAACTATGTACAGTTATTTCGAAAATTCTACATCTTGTTGATCATTTTTAGTCAGTATCAGAACTATCTGGATCAACAACACCAGTGACATGGTTAACTTCAGTTCTCACGTATCTTGTTAACATTGGGGGTAGAATAGGATGGCGCCTCAGGATAATCCTTACTCTGCCCATACCTAATCCATCATAAACGATCTGACGCTCGACCTGAAATTGGTTCCGCACACTTATTATATTGTCTCAAATGTTATGTACGACCACATCTTACACAAGCACAGAGACGATTTGCTCGTCGGTGTTTAGCATATGTACTTTTTCCACACAGGGGTCTTGCTTGACTTTCGAATATTTCTAAATTTCTAATACATCCAGCTTTTTGCATGATCAACATATGTATATCTTTTGGAAAGTGACGTAATAGGATCAAACTTAACTAAAATAATTTTTCGTCCATTTTTCAACTTTTAAGAAAGAAAAGAAAAAATGACTTAAAAATTATTGAAAGTTGACTCACTATCTGGTTCTTTAACGTCTGCCAGTCACAAAGACGAACAAAATTTTTATGTTGAAAACAAAAGGTAATTTCACACCCATACCTCCCCAATTTAAATTAAATTCTAATTGTAATGTTAAAACACCAATAAATAGCATTGAGAAAAACCAGCAATTTGTTGTCGTTCAGCGATTAGGATATCTGGCTTTCACTCAGGAGATTTAATCTGTCAAACAAATTATAAATAATTAGTTATATTATTTAAATAACAATTAACACACATAGACTGGATCAAAAAGTTGCACAGAAGTTACATCTTGAGTAAATCCATTATAATAAGGTTTAAGCCTTTGCCCGTTTACTTTGAAAACATTTCCAGTTAATGGATTTTCAATTTCAATTGCTCCATAGTGAAAAACTTGCTTAACTATATAGGGTCCTGTCCATCTAGATCTTAATTTTCCAGGGAATAAACGAAGTTTAGCATTGTACAGTAGAACTTTTTGAGATGGTTCAAAAGATTTTCTCATTATATTTTTATCATGAAAAACTTTTGTTCTTGATTTAGCAATCTTTGCATTTTCATAGGCTTCATTTCTTAATTCTTCTAATTCATTTATTTGTAATTTACGTGATATTCCAGCTTCATCTATATCAAGATTCATCATTTTGATTGCCCAATATGCTTTATGCTCTAATTCTACAGGCAAATGACATGGTTTACCATAAACTAACCGATAAGGAGACATTCCTAGAATAGTCTTATACGCAGTACGGTAAGGCCACAGTGCATCCGTTAATCTTAAAGACCAATCTTTACGATCAGGATTTACTGTTTTTTCTAAAATGTATGTTATCTCCCTATTAGCTAATTCAGCTTGTCCACTTGTCTGCAGATGATATGGAGTGGATATTTTATGAGAAATCAAGTATTTTTTCATCAGGTTTTCAAAAAATTTATTACAAAAATGTAATCCACCATCACTGATGATTGTTCGAGGAATCCCAAATCTGGATAAAATATTTTCTTTTAAAAACTTGATCACTGTTTTGTGATCATTATTTCTACATGGAATTGCCTCTACCCATTTAGAAACATAGTCAACTGCAACCAAAATATACAGATATCCAAAAGATGGGGGAAAGGGTCCAATAAAATCGATGCACCAACAATCAAAAATTTCAATAATTAAAATAGAGTTTAAAGGCATCATATTTATTTTTGAAATATTCCCCATTCTTTGACATCTGTCACAGTTTAAACAAAAGATATAAACATCTTTAAAAAGAGTTGGCCAGTAAAATCCACACTGCAAAATTTTAGCAGCGGTTTTCTTTGAAGCAAAATGACCTCCGCAAGCTTCAGAGTGACAAAACTGAATAACCTGACTGATTTCATGATTAGGTACGCAACGTCTTATTATTTGATCTTTACAGTATTTAAACACATAAGGATCTTCCCAGAAAAAATTACGTACCTCACTTAGGAACTTATTTTTATCAGTCCAGGTATAATTAGAAGGAATAGTACTAGTAGATAAATAATTGGCTATATCAGCATACCATGGTACTTCGGTTATTGCAAATAGTTGTTCATCTGGAAGGGTTTCTCTAATTGGAGTTGGTTCTTCCTTTATATCATAATCTAACCTTGACAAGTGATCTGCTACCACATTTTCTACTCCCTTTTTATATTTAATTATAAGATCAAATTCTTGAAATAGCAAAATCCAACGCAGGAGACGTGGCTTCGCATCTTTTTTAGTAAGTAAATATTTTAAAGCTGCATGATCTGTAAATACAACAATTGACGATCCAACCAAATATGATCGAAATTTATCTAATGCGAACACAACAACAAGTAATTCTTTTTATGTGGTTGAATAGTTCATTTGTGCATCATTTAGAGTTTTGCTTGCATAGTAAATAACATATGGTTTTATATCTTTTCTTTGACCTAATACAGCTCCTACTGCATAATCACTTGCATCACACATTAACTCGAAAGGTAAGGACCAGTCAGGAGGTTGCATGATAGGTGCATAAATAAGCATATTTTTTAATTTGTCAAATGCTAATTGACATTCATTATTCCATTCAAATATTATATCTTGGCATAGAAGATTACAGATTGGTCTTGATATTGAACTAAAGTTTTTGATAAATCTTCGATAAAATCCAGCGTGACCTAAAAAAGATCGAACATCTTTTACAGTTTTAGGTGAAGGAAGATTAGTTATTAAGTCAATTTTGGATTTATCGACTTCCATTCCTTTTTCAGAAACTGTGACCTAAAACAATACCTTGTGTAACTATGAAATGACATTTTTCCCAATTTAAGACAATGTTTGTTTCTTCACATCTAATTAGTACTCTTTCCAGATTTTCTAAACATAAATGAAATGAATCACCATATACTGAAAAATCATCCATAAAAACTTCTAGGTGTCTTTCTACCATATCACTGAATATACTTAACATGCAACGTTGAAAAGTAGATGGGGCATTACATAACCCAAAAGGCATCCTTTTATAAGTAAAAGTTCCAAACGGACATGTGAATATTCATCTAAAAAACAATAATATGAATGACCAGCTATTCTTTCAAGTACTTGATCTAGGAATGGTAACGGAAAGTGATCCTTTATGGTGAGAGAATTTAGCTTTCGATAGTCAATACATACACGCCAACCTGTGACTGTACGCATTGGGACTAATTCGTTTTCTTGATTTTTTTTTACAGTAACACCAGACTTCTTTGGAACTACTTGTGTAGGACTGACCCATTTACTATCAGATATAGGATAAATAATATTAGCATCAAGTAGTTTAAGTACTTCTTTGCGAACTACCTCTTTCAAATGGAGATTTAATCTTCTTTGCATTTGACGAGATGGTTTAGCATTTTCTTCTAAGTAAATACAATAAGTACATAGAAGTGGACTTATACCTTTTATATCTGCTATTGTCCATCTAATAACAGTTTGGTGATTTTTCAAGACTTTTATCAGTTCTTCTTCCTGAGTTTCAGATAATTTTGATGATATTATAACTGGATTGATTTCATTTTCTCCTAGAAAAAACATATTTTAGATTGGTTGGAAGAGGTTTTAATTCCGGCTTAAAAACTTTGACATTAGATTCTACAAGTTTTGGTAACAATTCTTCATATTGAAGATTATTTGTGGATATTTTTTCAGATTCGACTTCAGGTTCAGTATCAGGTATTGATTCCAATGCAAATAATTTCTTTTCCAGAAAGTTTTTTTCAAAAAAACTTTGAGTTAAAGTCTCCACATAATTTACTTCTTGTATTTCTTCTTCTTCTTCTCTAGGCCGTTTTGCACTTTTAAAAACATTTAATTCCAAAGTCATATTTCCGAATGATAGTGTCATGACTCCATTCCTACAATTTATCAATGCATTTGATGTAGCTAGGAATGGTCAACCTAAAATCAGAGGTATGTATTCAGATGCATATGACTGACAACATGTCTCTGTGTCTATAACAATAAAATCTGCTGGAAAATAGAATTGATCAACTTGAACAATAACATCTTCCACAATTCCTCGTGGAGTTTTTACTGATCGGTCTGCTAATTATAATTTAATACTAGAATGTTTTAGTTCACTTAATCCTAATTGTGTATATACTGAATATGGAATTAAATTACAACTGGATCCAAGATCTAGTAGGGCTCGTTTTATTTGAAAATTTCCAATGAAACATGTGACTGTAGGATTACCCGGATCTTTGTACTTAAGAAGCGTATCATGCTGTATTATAGTATTAACTTGTTCAGTTAAAAATGTTTTCTTTGGTACATTAGTTCTTCTTTTTATGGTGCAAAGATCTTTTAAAAATTTAGCATAAACAGGAACTCGTTTTATTGCATCCAATAAAGGAATATTAATTTTTACCTGTTTAAATAATTCAAGAATATCAGACTGGTCTTTTTCAGATGAGAGTTTCTTGACCCTTTGAGGAAAAGGTAAAGAAATAGGACATGGAGGATCTTTTTCACTTTGTACTTCTTCTTGCTTTTTAACTAAAGGTTCAAGTTCAAGTGGTTCGTTTATAGGAATTGACTTACGGATTTTTTTCGGAATCTTGGGTTTAATAGTTTTATCAATTACCTTACCACTTCTCAATGTTGTAATTGCTTGTACTTGACTTGGCGAGGCTTCAGATGTCACAGAATTAGCTTGACCCTGACTTTGTGGAGGTTTAGGTTGAGATGGAAACTTTTCTTTCTCTGACGTACTTAAAGATTGGGTCAACTTAGCTAGATGACTCTTAATGTCTTCAATACTCTGCGAAGTTTGTGCTTTAAAATCATTGAATGCTTGATTTGTTTGAGTATTAAAATTCATTTGACTCTGAATAAATTGATTCATAGTGTCTTCCAGAGTTCTTTTCTGAGGAGGTAAATACGGTTGATATTGTTGTTGATTTTGTAGCTGCGGTGGATCTTGTGTTTGATTTGTAGGTTTGTGTATTTCTCCAACTAAAATTTGGATGATTTCTCCATCCTGGATTGTAGGTTTCAGAATATGGATTTGAATATGGTTTAGTATAAGTTGGAACAACATTAGATTGTTCAATTAAGACTTCTTTAAATGCAGGTATAGTTGGACATTCCCCAGCAGGATGTCCTGACAACGCACAAATATCACATACTTGATCAGTAGAAGAAACAACAGATACTTGTTTAACTTTTTTCATTTCCAAGGCTCTAATTTTCGAGATAGATTAGCCATTTTAGCTCTTAGATCATCATCGTCTTTCAAAATATATTTTCCTCTTTCAGATGTAGATGGCTTATTTGAAGAAGTCGAGTCCCACATTTGAGAACTCTCTGAAATAGTATCAAAAAATTGAAATGCTTCTTCAGGGTTTTTATTCATAAATTCTCCTTGAGCCATCATTTCGAAAAATTGTCGCATTGCGGATGGAAGAGCATCATAAAAGAAACCAACTAAAGTCCAATTTTCAAATGCATGATGTGGACAAGCTTGGAGAAGATCCTTAAATCTTTCCCAACATTGATAAAAAATTTCACCTTCTTTTACAGAAAAATTCATTATTTTACGTCTTAATGCATTAGTACGATGCACAGGAAAATTATTTTTAAAGAACTTAGTTTGTAAAGCTTGCCAATTCGTGATAGAATTTTCTCTTAAGGAGTTAAGCCATAGTTTAGCTTTATCTTTTAACGAGAAAGGAAAAAATTTTAATCTGACCATTTTAGAACTATCTTGCAAAGTTCCACAGACTTCTTCAAATTCTTTCATATGAACATAAGGATTTTCATCTTCTAAACCATGGAACTGTGGTAGTAACTGTATTGTGCCTGGTTTAATATTAATATTTGGAGCATCTGTTGGAAAAGCAAAACATGATGGGACATTAGTTCTTGTAGGATGTAGATATGTTCTTAATGGTCTGACATTTTGAACTACTTCTTGTTCTCTAGCTTCTTCCTTCCTAGGTACATTTTGAGCCATACTTAAGTCAAATGATTTTTTTGTAGATTGTGAGGATGAAGATGATGAAGACAAAGGAGTTGACTGATTTACCGAACCTACTGATGAATGAACAGACATAGACTATTAAAAACAAACAAACAAACTATAAACATATAATACAAAGAACCAAATAAATTATATATTTTTTTTCTTTTTATATTTTTTTTTTCAAATTACCGTAACTCCCCGGCAACGGCGCCAAGAACTTGATTCGCCACTTTTTGTGATCTGAATTATATTAATTATACACCCAAGTAGAAGTTGTCAAATTGTAGTTTTCTCGGTTTAAGTCCAAATATCGATCCCACGAAGAGTTTTAGTAATTTAGATTTTAAAATAAAGAAAAACAGTAAAGTTTGTTGTTTGGAGTAGTATGATGTTTGATAGCTTGTGATGTGAGCTTAGATTGATAACTAGTTTAATTTAAATACAATGCGAAAATAAAGTGCGGAGATAATAAAATGCGTAAGTAAAGCGTATAAGTGATAACAATATAAAAAATACCCTTCAGTTTAGGGATCCATATGCTTTATATTGGTTGATTACTGAAAATGCTACCTTACAACAATTAACTTCCATTTTACTGGAAAGTCAATTGGCATGTCTGATGTATATAAACCATAACACAGCCGCTTCTTAGGCTAACTTGTGGTAATAAATTATAACGCAGCAACTTCTTAGGAAAGCTGGTTATATCCATGTCAATTGATTAACCCAAGCAAACCAGAAGGACAAACCATTCATGAGGAACACTTGAGTTATTCAATTGATCTCTTGATAGCAAGTACATACATATTTAAACCATAACACAGCCACTTCTTAGGTTAACTGGTGGTAATAAAGCATAACACAACAACTTCTTAGGAAAGCTGGTTATAGATGTACCAATTAACTAATTCAAGTGAACCAGAAGGACAAGTCATTCATGAGGAATACTTGAATTACCCAATAGGTCATCTGTGATATATATATATATGCCAGTTAAACATCCTCAGCGTTCCATAGGAGGATAAGCCATATCAATAGGAACACCGTGGTTGTTAGACTGTCAGTATAGTTAGATATATATATATATATATATGCCAGTTAAACATCCTCAGTATTCCATCGAAGGACAAGCCATACCAGTAGGAACACCGTGGTTGTTAGACTGTCAATAGAGTTAGATATAGAGTAAGTAAAGAAACCCTAATAACCCAGAAGGACAAGCCATTCATGAGGATCATTTAGGTTTTGTACCACACATCAGTAGAAAATCCTCAGCGTTCCAATGGAGGACAAGCCATACCAGTAGGAACACCGTGAATCTTTAACTGGCTGGTCTTATGATATACTGATGACATAATTCCAGGCACAGCACCAGAATTACGTACATCACTATATCACGCATTAAGCATATACTACATATATAAATAAACATATAAATAAAACAGTAGCATTTCCATAATCTAACCAATATTATACATATGTTTACCCTAGTTTGAAGGGTATAAACGACTACTCACGCTCCATTGCTACAGACAAACAAGGAGTGTGACTATTCGTCATTACAACTAAAATTAAACGGTAAATTGTACAACTTCTTTCACAAGGAACAATTGAAACACAACCACCTTTATTATCATTTAAGACACAAAAGTGGCGGTAGTTCAACTATCCGAATAGAAAGATACAATAGAAATATAGAAATACAGAGTAACAATAAAAGTGTATCACAGACCGGCTAAGACTTTCTCTTTCTTTCTCTTTTTCTTTCTCTCTTTGGCTTTGGTGTGGCCGGCCAAGTGCAAGGTGAGTTGTCTTGGAAAAGTGTTTGGAAGGCTTGAAAGGAATGCCTTGAAGAATGAACAAGGCACCCCTATTTATAGAGGGGTGGAAACTTTCGACCAAGGGGGGTGGTCCCAACCCCTAGCCCAACCTTCCGGAAGGTTGGTGACTTGCAGTGGTGCTAGGTGTCGTCTTCTTGGACTGCCACTTGTCCGCTTCTGATTGGGCCATGTTTCTTTATTTCCCTTTGGTCCTTCGTGACTTCAAGTTTTGCAAATTAGTCCTGTATTCTTCATTATTTCTGCATTTGACCCTGAACTTTCAACATAAAGTATTTAAAACTTTAATTTAAGCACAAACTATAATTCATAATATTTACTTGTTTTATCTTACAAAACTGATTACTTAATCATCCTAATTTATACACTAATTAAGGTTAATCAAAAGCCATGGTGATGCTCATGTGTACTTAGTTCGGGTATTTGAATAATGTGTCAGGCAACCCTATGCTTGTAGGATGGGGGAATATCGCTCAAATTTTTGATATTGGGAAGAAATAGGAATGCCTTTACTATTTCAATGTATGCTTTACATATTGGGTATTCATTTTGGTAGTTAAAATTTCGAAATCCATGTCTTGTGTTTTGAAAGCATAAAAAATTTAAATCATATTGCAATTTCGTAAATGAAGTTGGGCAGGGTCACTCATTTGTGTTTCACAAGTGTAGTTCAGGTTTTTGGTGGAGTGGAGGTTGTAAATAGGTTGCTAGAATGTGTAGGGTTTGAATAAATTTGGAGTGGAGATGAAATAGGAGCACAGGGATTTTTTTTGAAGAAGACTAAAACCTACTGGTAGAAGTTTGTCTAAACCTACCGGTAGGAATTTTCCAGTGCAAAAAACCTACCGATAGGTTTTGCCCAAAAAACCAGGAAACGAGGGTTTTTAATCTGATTTTTCGTGAAACCTCTTCACTTTCTCCACTTCTCTCCATCTTAGAAGCTTTCACCTCTCCCTCAAAACATCTCTTACCCTCAAAGAACCCTTACCCATCCATCAAACTTCCAAATTAACATCCCTAGAGTTGATTTTCACTGTGCAAGTTGTTTGGATTTCTCCAAAAAACCCTCATTTTCCCTCAAATCCACTACACCTAGGTTTTCACCTAAGGCTTGGATTTCATCTTCATGGCTCGTTTAGGTAAGTATTCCCATGTCTCTTTCGATCTTCTTGAGCAATCATGGATGTAGGTGTTGCCTTTTGTGGCCCTTGGGCCAAGTCCTCCACCAACTGCGGGCACGGTGTCCCGCAAGAGGACGGTGGAGGGCCCCAGTGGAGGGAGTGGGGAGAGAAGGAAGAAGTAGAAAAATGATGCTCACATGAAGAGCATTGAGGAAAAGAGTGTAACGTGCGAGCGTCACGTGGACAAGCCCACCCTCAGGTCAAACCACGAGGTTATGCGGGTAATCTAGGGGCATGGGATCAACATATGGTTTGAGCCGGTGGGGGGTATTGATTAGCACAAAATATTGCACATCATGTATGCTTTTATATCCCTTTTTTACTTTCTTTTGTGGTGGAAATGGGAAGAAATGCAATTAATCAAAAAATTGATGAAGTTGTTGTGTGATTGTAGGTAAAGAGTTGCATATTGCTTGAGTTAAGCCCCCATCGTAGTGCTCAAAGTCAATGAAGATGGGGGGTGGCTTAACGGGAGGCTTGGAAGGTGAAGAAATCAAGGAAAAGGCAAGTCAAGAGAAAACCTTCCAGAAGGTTTGGTTATCAACCTTCCGGAAGGTTTTGCAAACTGGAGTTGGTTCTATCGGAAACCTTCCGGAAGGTTTTGCACACTGGAAAAAACCTTCCGGAAGGTTTTGCTGAAAAATGTCAGACACCTGCAACTCAAGCTCTGACACTTGGGGGTCCCACCTAGGATTATCCCACACATCCCCTGACACTTTTTACATATATACATGTCTACCTACACCCTAAAGTCAGCTTTGGCAGATGGAGGATAGGAAAGGAGGAGAGAGAAGGAAAGAGGCATGGTGGGTGTAGGCTAAGCTTGTCCTAGCCTGTCCAAGCCATCAACTCACCTCCCATTGATGGGAGACCTGGACACACAAGCTATAGGAGCCTCATGGACGAAAATGCAGAGGATTTACACCATTAGAGATTATTATTCAGCATTTTAGAGAGAGAAGCTCAAGGAAGAAGACATAGTTTAGAAAGAGAAAGTTTGGATTTTTGCATTTTCTTACCCATTTCACATGTAGTAAGTTGTAAGACTCTTGTAACCTTCATTTATTGCAGCTTAATGTCATTTATTTCAAGTGTATTTCAAGTTTAGTTGTGTATCTTTGAATCTACGATGGTTACATTAAGCTTTTCTTCTCAAGCTTTCCAAATGGGTATTAAATGCACTTATCTTTGTAGTTAACTTTTCTTTGCATTAATACAAGTTTTAAACCCCATTTCATTACCATGTCTCTTTCTACATTGTATGTCTTTGCATTTAATATGAGTAGCTAAGTTTTACATTGGCTAATCCAAGGGAGATTTCCTCTTGGGTATGCTAAATCAACTTTCCTCCATTCTTCCTCATAGTGTAAAGCGTTTGGTTTGACTAGGTTGAGTGCGGACGTGGTTGTGAGCTCTTGATACACCGTAGACTTGTCACGGGGTATGCTTGAGCCTAGACCTCCACTTTAGTCCCTCACTTCCTACGAATCAATCGGACACCTAGGCACCATTGGAAGAATGTTTTGAGTTGATTTGGCATTCCCATTGGAATGACCTATTCGTATTAGCCAACCTTGTATCCATTACATTTTAATCAAAAACTTCACTCACCAAAACACAAATTCACAAGATTTTACACTTTTCCATTTTTACAAGATCACCTTCACACGATTCAACCTTCCTTCCCTGAGGAGACGACATTGGAATACTCAATTTCAAGTAAAACACGACACTCGAAAGTCTCTCTTCGCTTGCAGAGCACTTTTGCACACACACACACACATTTTCATCCACACACACGTTTTTCCCATATCTAGCATCAAACCCAAGGGATAGTGACACTCACCTACAGACATGAGCCATATACACATAACCGGGTGATGTTCGGAGATTAGGGTGAACGCCATCTAGCATTTTTGGTGCCGTTGCCGGGGAAGGCAAAACGTTGAATTAGAAGGTGATTTCGGACAACGGAGGTAAGTCCCGTGATTCTCATCACGGGCCGAGGTACGTTGCTCCTTGTATATACTTTTGTTTACTTGTCATTTCAATTGTAGATATTGTTTTTACATGTGGGGACGGGACGAACAAAATAGATTGGTTAGATGACCCCTAGAACCTAATATGAATCTTGACCAAGACCCACCCGAGGATGCCGGTGATAACTTTGAGAATGAGGAGGCTAATGTTCCAAGGGGTGGGGAAATGCAAAACCCTAGAATGCCAAACCCTTGAATGCATTTTCCTCTTCTTAGGAATGAGGGAAACAATATCTCAATTGATCCTCCGGCGAGGTCAATGCGGGATTATCTCCAACCCACTCGTAGCACCACTCCCTCATGCATTCTTTTACCGGTCCAAGCTCATGCCTTCCTAGTTAAACTGGGAATGTTACAACTACTTCCTCAATTTCATGGAATTGAAAGAGAAAATCTTTATTTGCACATTAAGGAATTTGAGAAAATAGTTGCAACATTCCTCACTAATCATGTCATGGAAGACATAGCTCGCATGAAATTATTCCCCTTTTCCCTTAAAGACAAAGCCAAAACGTGGTTGAATTCCTTGAAGCCTCGATCAATAAGCTCTTGGATACAAATGCTTTCCGAGTTTTTGAACAAATTTTTTTTGGTGCCCAAGACCACCGCTCTTAAAAAGCAAATCCAATTTTTTTTGGAAAAGCCCAATAAGGAATTTTATCAATGTTGGGATCGCTACAAGGAATTGCTACAATCCATTCCACATTATGGTTTTGAACCATGACAATTGGTGAGTTTCTTCTATGAAGGGATTACACCGGGCCATCGACAGTTCATAGACATGATGTGCAATGAGGGAGTTTTTAAATAAGGATCCCGATGAGGCCCTAGAGTACTTCAATACATTGGCACAAAATGCATAATCTTGGGATATCACGGATCCCGCTGATGTACCGAGGTCCTCTCCGGGTAGTAATCAATCAAGTGGGGAAGGGAGGTACGATTTAAGGGATCGGGAAGACTTGCTTTCCAAAATTACCAAATTGCCTCAAAAAGTGGAGAGTCTTGAGGTCAATAAGAGACATGAGGTGTCCAACATTTCCAAGACCGAGGAGTTTTTCTCTATTTGTGAGAGTGTTGAGCATTCCATCTCGGAGTGCCCCAAGATTCTGACACTTAAAGAGGTGTACCATGAGGAATTCAATGCCTTCAATCAAATTAGGCAATCATTCTCCCCACACTCTAATACATATAATCCAGGTTGGAGTAATCACCAGAACTTCAGTTGGAAGAATGAGAATCCCACTCCTCACAGGTCTAGTTCATATTCACCTCCCATGCCTCCCAAGCAAAATCAATACCATGGTCAAGGCCCTTCGTCTAACTCCCAATACCCCCAGTCCAATCCACAAGGGTTTTCACAAAACCCACCTCCACAAAGGTTTGGCCAACAAGGACCATCCAACCTACCCACCTACCAACCGCATCATAAAAGAAATTTGGAGGATGTCGTGCACCAATTCATTCAAAGTCAAACCACCATCAACAATCAAACCGCCGCCACTTTTAATGACATTCAGACTCAAATCACAAAATTGACCAATGCTATAGGGTTGTCACAACAAGAGAAAGAGAAATTTTCTACTTAACCTCAAGAGAACCCTAGGGGTCAACACGTGATAGAGTCATCCGAACCCACCAAAGAGAGTTATGAGCAACTCAAAGTGGTCACCACCCTTAGGAGTGGCAAACAAATTGACAAGACCATTTTGCCGAAAGTCTCACCAAAGACCACATTGGAAAAAGATAAAGAGATTGAGGACAATTATGAGGGGGGTGAGTTGAGTGAAAAAGAAAAAATTGTAGATGTTAATGTGCATGCATGTCCCATTCCGGCCCCTTTTCCTCAACATTTGAAGCCACCCGTGAAGGTGGCTAACTATTATGACATTATTGAAATGTTCAAGCAGGTGAAAATCAACATCCCACTCCTCGATACCATAAAGCAAATCCCTTCATGTGCCAAAATTTTGAAAGATTTGTGTACCATGAAGAGGAAGTTGAATGTAAACAAGAAGATATTCATCACCGAGCAAGTGAGCTCAATCTTAAGGACAAATACCCCGCCAAAGTTCAAAGATCCCAGCTGCCCAACCATTACTATCACAATAGGAAATTGTCGGGTGGAGCAAACACTTCTTGACTTGGGGGCAGGTGTTAATCTCCTACCCTATTCGATGTACCAACAACTCCAACTTGAAGAGTTGAAGCCAACTCCAATCACTCTTTAATTGGCGAATTGAAGCATTAGAACACCGAGGGGAGTAGTTGAGGATGTCTTAGTTCAAGTTGATAATTTATATATCCCTGTTGATTTTATTGTACTTGATACTCATCCGGTTGTTAACCCTAGCTCACAATTTTTTGTCATACTAGGTAGACCATTCCTTGCTACGTCTAATGTCATGATTAATTGTAGGAATGGACTAATGAAGCTTGCTTTTGGGAATATGACAATGGACCTCAACGTGTTTAACTTGTGCAAGCAACCGGGTGATGACGAAGAAATACATGAAAGCAACCGGATTGACACTTTTTTGGAGGATCACTTGGAGCTATTGAGCACTTTGAAGTTGGGGGAAGAGGAGATTGTTGATGAAGAGGAGCCGGAAAGTTTACAAGGGGTAGAAAAATTGTGACGCCCCAATTTTCGGGGGTCCTATATTAACCGTTTATTATCCTTCAACCAGCGGAATTACCCGTGGATGTCACTCAACCCAACACCACGGCGATAGCATCCCCTTAGCTGGGATCATAACTCACAAATGTAAACTGGGTTCAATTATTCATTGGGTTCAACCAAGATCCAACATACCAGGATTTATACTCCATTATAGTCCATTTACATCATTGGAGGGAAGGAAAACATAGACCGAAAAATAGGTCAAAGCAGTTTAAAAATCTGAAAATTCTTGAGAGTGTACCGATACAATATCGTACCGGTACTGCGTACCGGTATGGTTTGCCTACTGGAAAGTGCGTACCGGTACACAGTACCGGTACCCTACCGTACTAGTACACAGTACCAGTACTTTCTGCCCAGTTTTGCCTTTTTCAACCATTTTTCATTTTCAATCCATTCCAAACCTCCCAAAATCATCCAACACATGTTTGATGAGATTTCCCATATAAAACATAATTTGTACAAGTTCCATTACAATTAATTTCATACATTTACACATCAAAATGGAATTTTCACAAAAGCTTTACAAAATAAACCATAAAAGCCACAAGTTGGCTTTCTTCAACCTTGGGGCTCGAATTGGGAGCCGTCCGCCGGTGTACATCCCGCACCTGAAATGTTTTTCCCACGAAGGGTGAGCCAACGCCCAGTAGAGTAGATCCTACAAAGGCTACACCCCCCCTAGATGCTCATGCTCATGCAACATTCATTTCTTATAAGGATATGCATTCTAAGTTGGAATGCAACAATACCATGCCATGAAATGAGATGACACTCACTCATGCACTTCAACCAGAGTCCTCACCGACTCCCACTACACGATGTAATGCCAAAGTGTTTCATTCCATCATTTATGTTCACATCAAATGACATTTTCAAAACTAGGGTCTTTCTTGGGATTGGATATTCATGGACTTACACCAAGGGTCATCCATACCCGCACACTTTATGGACTCTTACACCAATGGAGTGCATCTCCCAAATCACCGGGCCTTGCACCCGAGAGGTCGTCATGCCTCTTCTTGCTAACCCCAACCCAATTTATCATGCAACCAAGCGGCTTAGCTCGGTCTTCGACCCAAATTTTCCCAAGTCATACCGTCAATCACCAAGTGTGGTGTTGACATCAACCATGCACACACCCATGTGATGAGATGCTTCCGTGCATATGCAATGTCATGTCCCATTGCATACAACATAATGCTCAATATGCCAAGAACAACACATGAACAATTTCAACATGCACATTCAATTACAAATCATATCATAAGCATATCATAAGCATATGATTCCACAAGTTAAACTTAAGCATGTTATTTCAGTTCAATCAAAACAACAATTTCCAAATACTCAAGGCATTTCACCAAATACCTTCAAGGCATAATTTATATAACACATAGCATTCCTTTAATTTCACTAAGTTACATAGTAAATCACATGTAACTTCCATATACTCAAAATCAAGCTAGCAATTAGCTTAAACCATTTCTATGCTCACTTTTCCATTTCTATAAACATAAACATACATATAAAAGTCTATCCATATGCATAAACATATCAAACCCTTAAACTATCAACATCTAAGGAAAGATTAATCCAAGGTAGGAAGAACCCTACCTCTTGAAGGTTGAAATGAAAACTAGGCTTCAAGAACACACCAAGAACACCCCAAAAAACTCAAGACTTTGATTTCTCCAAAACTTTGCCTTTTGATCTTCGGTGAAACTCTTCGTTCTTGGTACCCACGCGTAGCCCTAGTCACGTAGAGCAACTTTAATTCTTCGCTCGAGCGATTCCGAGTGACGGAACTCCGAGAAATCAGGGGAAAAGCTTGAAGAAAATTAGTTTTCTCTCTTTTCTCTTCTCTCTCTCTCTCTTGGCCGGCCAAACAAGAACAAGTGGGCTAAAAATCTCATTTTCTAAGATATTTACCCTTATTTATAATTTTAAATACTTGGCCCACGTCATTCCACGTGTCCTTCGCTTAATCGGATCCGATTTCATCCCGAAACAACTTATTTGATCTCGGTTTAAGTTCAAATTAATTTTATTTGAACTTTAATTCAATTTTAAGGAAATTTTATAAAATTTATTTATGGGGACGTTCGCGAGGTCATTCGCTACGCAGTCGCCTCAAACGACGTGCAAAATCTGACTCTCTCGGAATTCGACGAAATTTGACAGGGTGACTAGATTTCGCGATACGAATACAACGGCGAACTTCGTTTCCTCATCCGAGGTCTAGAGCATGAGTATTTCAAATAAGTATTAGGATGGCAAATGACCATTTTGCTCTTATTCACAAAAAGTTCAAATTTGCCCGGGTTTTACATTCTTCCCCCCTTAAAAAGAATTTCGTCCCCGAAATTCACACACACATACATGCAATACCATGCATATGCTACAATCATTGAATAGTAAATGACTATAAAAACGTACCTCTATCCTCAAATAAGAAAGGATAATTGGCACGTACGGTGTCCTCGCGCTCCCATGTCGCCTCTTCCACTCCCCGGTGCTGCCACAACACCTTCACTAGCCTCACGGTCTTGCCTCGCAAAACCTGATCTCGGCTATCCATGATACGCACCGGTCCCTCCTCGAAGGTCCCATCCGCATCAACAACAAGCTCGCCCCAATCTACCACATGAGTCGGATCTGGGGTGTATTTCTGGAGCATAGAGACATGGAATACCGCATGAACACCTGATAGGTTTAGCGGTAACGCCAACCGGTAAGCGACCGTACTAACCCTCTCAAGTATCTCAAAGGGCCCGATATACCTCGGTGACAGCTTTCCTCGCTTACCGAACCTGACCACTCCTCTTGTAGGCATCACCTTCAAGAAGACATGATCTCCCACCTCAAACTCTAGAGGTCGCCGCCGTCTATCGGCGTAGCTCTTCTGCCGACTCTGAGCCGTGAGAAGACGCTTCCGTATCAAGCCCACCTTCTCTGAGGTGTCTCTAACCAAGTCCGGACCCGTAGCAGGTCTCTCTCCAACCACTGTCCAACAAACCGGAGATCGACATGGCCTCCCATATAGTGTCTCGTAGGGTGCATCTGTATGGTCGCTTGATAACTATTGTTATAGGCGAACTCCACCAAGGGTAAATGATCTTCCCAACTACCCTTGAGATCTAGGACACATGCCCGTAGCATGTCCTCTAATGTCTGAATGGTCCTCTCAGACTAACCGTCCGTCTGGGGATGAAAAGCAGTGCTCATCATCAGTTGTGTCCCCATGGCTCGTTGGAAACTCTCCCAAAAATGAGTCGTAAACCTGGGATCCCGATCTGATACTATAAATACGGGTACCTCATGCAACCGGACAATCTCCCGTATATATAACCTGCAGAATTCCTCCAGTGTGAAGGTCATCCGCACAGCCAAAAAGTGTGCCGACTTCGTAAGCCGGTCCACTATCACCCATACCGCATCATGTCCCCGCGATGTCCGTGGCAAGTGAGTCACAAAATCCATCGTGACATGTTCCCACTTCCACTCAGCTACCTCCAATGGCTGGAGTAACCCTGCTGGTCTCTGGTGTTCAGCCTTCACTTGCTGACACGTGAGACATCTACTAACAAAATCGCCAACCAGTCGCTTCATCCCATTCCAATAATACTGGCGACGAAGATCATAATACATCTTCGTGCCTCCTAAATGAACCGCAAAACGGGAGCAATGAAACTCCCTAAGGATCTCCTCTCTCAGATCCGTCAACTGAGGAACCACAACCCTTCCCCGATACCGAAGACTACCATCCGAGTGAACGGCCCAGCCCTCGTCACCTGTACCTGCCTGTACCCGGTCCCGGATGGACAATAGCTCCGTGTCCTGACTCTGGGACTCAACAACCCTGCTCAGTAGGGAAGGCGTAGTCACCAAACTCCCCAAAGTACCCTGAGTCTGACCCATATAACATAGTCCGAACTGTCCCACAGTCTCGAGCATCTGCCACTCTCGGGAAGCCACACTAGCTAAGACTCCCCGTGACTTCCGGCTAAGTGCGTCAGCTACCACATTTGCCTTACCGGGATGGTAATGCAAGGTGAAGTCATAGTCCTCCAGAAACTCCATCTACCTGCGTTGCCTCATATTGAGGTCCCGCTGTGTAAAGATGTACTTCAGACTTTTGTGGTCTGAAAACACCTCGAACTGCTCACCGTATAAATAGTGGCGCCAAGCCTTCAAGGCAAAGACAATGGCTGCCAACTCCATGTCATGTGTGGGGTAACTCTGCTCGTGGTTCTTTAACTGCCGAGAACCATAAGCTACCACTCTCCCGGACTGCATCAAGACGCATCCAAGTCCGTCCTTAGAGGCATCACAATACACTATGTACCTCTGTCCCCTTTCTCACATGAATCATTCCACTCAAACTTAACCTCTTTCCGGGTCAACCTCGTCATAGGTGCAGCTAGTCGGGAGAAGTTCTCAATGAACCTCATGTAATACCCCGCCAATCCCAAGAAACTACGTATCTCGAAGACTGACTTCGGCCTCTCCCAATTCATGACTGCCTCAACCTTCTCCGGGTCTACGGATACACCCGAAGCCGACACCATATGTCCCAAAAATTTCACCTCAGTAAGCCAAAATTCACACTTGCTGAACTTGGCATACAACTGATGGTCTCTCAAGGTCTGGAGAACGACCCTCAAGTGACCCTCATGCTCCTCCTCAGACTTGGAGTAGATCAAGATATCGTCAACAAAAACCACGACGAACTGATCAAGGTAGGGTTGGAACACCCTATGCATGAGATCCATGAATGCCGCTGGGGCATTCGTCAATCCGAATGGCATCACTGTGAACTCGAAATGCCCATACCGCGTCCGAAACGCCGTCTTAGGGATATCTGCCTCCCTAACTCTCAACTGATGGTAACCGGTGCGAAGATCTATCTTGGAGTAGACCCGCGCCCCTCTCAGCTGATCAACAAATCATCAATCCTCGGTAAAGGGTACCTATTCTTGATAGTAACCCTATTCAACTGTCAGTAGTCTATGCATAGTCGAAGGGTTTTGTCCTTCTTCTTTGCAAATAACACCGGAGCGCCCCAAAGTGAGGTATTCGGTCTAATGAACCCCCTGTCCAACAATTCCTGCAATTGGACCTTGAGTTCTTACAACTCAGCAGGCGCCATCCTATGTGGAGTCATAGAAATGGGCGATGTACCAGGATGCAACTCTATACTGAAGTCTACATCCCTATGTGGAGGTAATCCCGGTAGTTTATCCGGAAAATTATCCTCATAATCACTCACAACCCGAGGTAGACCCAACTCATGTCTCACCTCGTCCTCCAGGGTAAGGCTTGCTAGCCAACCCATCAACTGTCCGTGCCATCTAGAGTCGTACACGGCTTGAGGAAAAACATTGTGCTTATCCCCCTGAAACATGAAAAAAACCCCATCCGGTGTGTAAGCAGTGATCCGCTTCCGGTCACAATCAATGACGACTCGGTGTGCCGCCAACCAATCCATTCCCAGGATTACATCGAATTCCGACATGTCCATGACCCGAAGGTCCACAGTGAGTAGAATCCCTGAGATCTCTAGCTCACAACCCCGACATATCTAATCAACTCTCACCCTAGCTCCCAGGGGAGAACTCACATGCAATGGTTCCTCTAAGGTCTCAACCTCTAAGCCCAGATCTTTCACACAAGATGCAGAAATGAATGAATGTGATGCACCAGAGTCAAATAATACTCTTGCCCATAAACGAGAGAGTAGAAATGTACCTTGTATCGCCGACTGATCTGCCGGCTCGGTCTGTGGCATAATGGCGTAGACACGCCCCTGGGTCCCTGAAGCCCCGGCCTATGAGCCCTGGCCTCGCCCTCTACCCATGCCCTGGCCCATTTGGCCTGCTTGCGGAGTTCCCGCTCGAAAAGTAGTAGGCGCTAGTGCAGCACCCTGAGACTGGTATTGGCTCCTTTGACCCATGGTGGGGGTAAGGAGGAACAAACTGTGTCTGCGGCTGTCCCACAGAAGACTGGGATAGGGATGTCCCATAACTATGGGATCTCTGCCGTTGAGGACACTCCTTCCTCATGTGACCTGGCTGGTGACAAAAATAGCAAGTCTTCTGACCCGTCTGGAAGGTGGTCCTGAAGTTTCCCCCGTCTTGGGAGAATCGACCCTGGCCTTGGCCTTGATAGTCGCGGCTCTGCCCTTGAGATCCTTGTGGAACAGAAGTCCTTTGTCTCTTTCCCGCACCAGAAGAAGAGGATTGACCCTCCTACTTTTTGTCCTTAACACCCGCTTCACGGATGTTGCGCGCGTCCTCCACCTCTCTCTCGATAGCCATTGCAGTCTTGACCATCAAATCAAGGTCTTGCAGGAGAAGTCTCACAATCTTGCCTCGAATGGACAACTTTAGTCCATCCTCAAACTTACGTACTTTGGCCATGTCTGCGGCCACATAATCGTCCGCAAAACGGGCCAACTCCGTGAATTTGGCCACGTATTCTAGCACACTCATAGTCCCCTGCTTCAATTCTAGGAACTCCTTGGCCTTAGCGTGTCGAGCAGCCACCGGGAAATATTTTCCCATAAAGAGCTCTCGGGACTCTTCCCAAGTCATGGCCTCCAAATTTCTGGAGTCCTTCATCCAATCCCACCATAGCTGGGACTCTCCTTCCAGCTGAAAAGTCGCCAGAGTTATCTTGGTGGTATCAGAAATGATTTCCATAGCCCTCAAGATCTTCTCCACTTGCCGAATCCAACGGTCGGCTACCATTGGATCCGCCCCTCCCAGAAAAACCGGAGGATTATGGGCTTTGAACCTCTGGAGGTTACTCGAGCCTCTGTGTCCCATATTGCACCAGTCTGTGCAATAGTTGCGGCTGTAGCACTAGCCTGTGCAATAGCCGCCGCCGCCTCACCAATAGCCTCTGCAAAGGCTTGGTGATCAAAGGCCGGAGGTGGTTGGTTGTTCCACCTGCCGCCTCGGCGTCCTCGCCCTCTATATGCCATCTACATAAGTCAAATAGCAATATAGTTTTACAAGGCATCCCAAAATAGGAATCAATACTCAAACATCAAGAGTTTTCTCATTGTCTCACTAAGGGGGCATATGCCTCTCATTAGTAGACATTTATACCATGAACCCTCCCGTTCATCTGCTTTCCCACTCCCAAGGTTATGCTTTCTAACCTAGTGCGTTCATTTACATATACATTCTACAATGCATATAATCCACATAGCACATAGCACATAACATGTAGCATTTAAACACATAAGATGAAATGCACAATTCATGTAATGGTCTAGACCCATGCCCATCAAGCCCTAGGTAAATCGTATACCTATGCTTTGATACCAATCTGTGATGCCCCAATTTCCGGGGGTCCTATATTAACCGTTGATCATCCTTCAACCAGCGGAATTACCCGTGGATGTCACTCAACCCAACACCACGGCGATAGCATCCCCTTAGCTGGGATCATAACTCACAAAAGTAAACTGGATTCAATTATTCATTGGGTTCAACCAAGATCCAACATACCAGGATTTATACTCCATTATAGTCCATTTACATCATTGGAGGGAAGGAAAACATAGACCGAAAAATAGGGCAAAGCAGTTTAAAAATCTGAAAATTCTTGAGAGTGTACCGATACAATATCGTACCGGTACGGTTTGCCTACTGGAAAGTGCGTACCGGTACACAGTACCGGTACCCTACCGTACCGGTACACAGTATCGGTACCTTGCCCAGTTTTGCCTTTTTCAACCATTTTTCATTTTCAATCCATTCCAAACCTCCCAAAATCATCCAACACATGTTTGATGAGATTTCTCATATAAAACATAATTTGTACAAGTTCCATTACAATTAATTCCATACATTTACACATCAAAATGGAATTTTCACAAAAGCTTTACAAAATAAACCATAAAAGCCACAAGTTGGCTTTCTTCAACCTTGGGGCTCGAATTGGGAGCCGTCCGCCGATGTACATCCCGCACCTGAAATGTTTTTCCCACGAAGGGTGAGTCAACGCCCAGTAGAGTAGATCCTACAAAGGCTACACCCCCCCTAGATGCTCATGCTCATGCAACATTCATTTCTTATAAGGATATACATTCTAAGTTGGAATGCAACAATACCATGCCATGAAATGAGATGACACTCACTCATGCACTTCAACCCGAGTCCTCACCGACTCCCACTACACGATGTAATGCCAAAGTGTTTCATTCCATCATTTATGTTCACATCAAATGACATTTTCAAAACTAGGGTCTTTCTTGGGATTGGATATTCATGGACTTACACCAAGGGTCATCCATACCCGCACACTTTATGGACTCTTACACCAATGGAGTGCATCTCCCAAATCACAGGGCCTTGCACCCGAGAGGTCGTCATGCCTCTTCTTGCTAACCCCAACCCAATTTATCATGCAACCAAGCGGCTTAGCTCGGTCTTCGACCCAAATTTTCCCAAGCCATACCGTCAATCACCAAGTGTGGTGTTGACATCAACCATGCACACACCCATGTGATGAGATGCTTCCGTGCATATGCAATGTCATGTCCCATTGCATACAACATAATGCTCAATATACCAAGAACAATACATGAACAATTTCAACATGCACATTCAATTACAAATCATATCATAAGCATATCATAAGCATATGATTCCACAAGTTAAACTTAAGCATGTTATTTCAGTTCAATCAAAACAACAATTTCCAAATACTCAAGGCATTTCACCAAACACCTTCAAGGCATAATTTATATAACACATAGCATTCCTTTAATTTCACTAAGTTACATAGTAAATCACATGTAACTTCCATATACTCAAAATCAAGCTAGCAATTAGCTTAAACCATTTCTATGCTCACTTTTCCATTTCTATAAACATAAACATACATATAAAAGTCTATCCATATGCATAAACATATCAAACCCTTAAACTATCAACATCTAAGGAAAGATTAATCCAAGGTAGGAAGAACCCTACCTCTTGAAGCTTGAAATGAAGACTAGGCTTCAAGAACACACCAAGAACACCCCAAAAAACTCAAGACTTTGATTTCTCCAAAACTTTGCCTTTTGATATTCGGTGAAAATCTCCGTTCTTGGTACCCACGCGTAGCCCTAGTCACGTAGAACAACTTTAATTCTTCGCTCGAGCGATTCCGAGTGACGGAACTCCGAGAAATCAGGGGAAAAGCTTGAATAAAATTAGTTTTCTCTCTTTTCTCTTCTCTCTCTCTCTCAGCCGGCCAAACAAGAACAAGTGGACTAAAAATCTCATTTTCTAAGATATTTACCCTTATTTATAATTTTAAATACTTGGCCCACGTCGCGCCACGTGTCCTTCGCTTAATCGGATCCGATTTCGTCCCGAAACGACTTATTTGATCTCGGTTTAAGTTCAAATTAATTTTATTTGAAATTTAATTCAATTTTAAGGAAATTTTATAAAATTTATTTATGGGGCGTTCGTGAGGTCATTCGCCACACAGTCGCCTTGAACGACGTGCAAAATCCGACTCTCTCGGAATTCGATGAAATTTGACAGGGTGACTAGATTTCGCGATACGAATCCAACGGCGAACTCTGTTTCTTCATCCGAGGTCTAGAGCATGAGTATTTCAAATAAGCATTAGGATGGCAAATGACCATTTTACCCTTATTCACAAAAAGTTCAAATTTGCCCGGGTTTTACAAAAATGGACCCCTACATTTGAGAAGCTTCCACAACAAGAGAAGAAAATTTTTCCATCGACTGTACAAACTCCGAACTTGGAGTTAAAGCCTTTGCCATCAAGCCTCAAATATTCGTTCTTGGGGGAGCAAAATACTTTCCCGGTGATAATAAGTTCTTCATTGTAGCCGAAGCAAGAAGATGATCTATTGAAAGTGTTGAGGAGGCACAAGGGAACAATTGGTTGGATGATTGCCAATATCAAAGGGATAAGCCCCCTCATTTGCACACACCGCATCTACCTAGAAGTAGACTCCAAGCCGTCCCGACAACCACAGAGAAGACTAAATCCTATCATGAAGGATGTGGTGAGGGATGAGGTACTCAAACTACTTGATGTGAGCATCATCTTTCCAATTGTTGATAGTAAATGGGTGACTCCCACTCAAGTAGTGCCCAAGAAATCGGGGGTCACCGTGGTTGCAAATGAGGAGAACGAGTTGATTCCGACAAGAGTAGTCAATGGATGGAGAGTTTGTATCGACTATCGAAAACTCAACTCTTGCACAAGAAATGATCACTTCCCTTTCCCATTCCTTGACCAAGTATTGGAAAGAGTAGCTGGACACTTGTTTTATTATTTTTTAGATGGCTACTCTGGCTACAATCAAATTGAGATCACTTTGGAAGACCAAGAGAAGACTACATTCACGTGTCCCTTTGGCACCTTTGCATATCACCGAATGCCATTCGGGTTGTGCAATGCCCCGGGGACGTTTCAATGATGTGTGATGGGAATTTTCAGCGACATGGTGAAGAAAATTGTGGAAGTCTTCATGGATGACTTTTCCATATTTGGGGACTCATTTGAAGGTTGTTTGGAGAACTTGGAGAGAGTACTTGAGAGATGTGAGGAGAAGAATTTCATTCTTAATTGGGAGAAGTGTCACTTCATGGTGACACAAGGGATAGTGCTCGGGGCACATCGTTTCGGCAAAGGGGATTGAAGTCGACAAATCCAAGGTTGATGCAATTTCCAGCCTCCCCACACCGAAAGTCGTCAAAGACATCAGGTCGTTTCTTGGCCATGCCGATTTTTACCGTCGTTTTATAAAAGATTTTAGTGCATTGCCACGACCCTTGACCAATTTGCTTTCCAAAGATGTCCCATTTGTGTGTTCGGATAATTGTGAGGCATCATTTAAAAAACTCAAAAGCATGCTCACTACCCCTCCAATTATGCGACCACCCAAGTGAGATTTACCATTTGAGCTCATGTGTGACGCAAGTGATTATGCGGTCGGCGCTGTGCTTGGTTAACCGGAAGACAAGAGACCATATGTAATATACTACGCTAGTAAGACTCTAAATGAGGCACAAATGAATTACACTACCACCGAAAAAGAGTTGCTAGCCGTAGTATTTGCATTGGATAAATTTCGGTCTTACATCATTGGTTCACCTATTGTAGTCTACACTGATCACTCTAGTTTGAAGTATCTTTTGTCTAAGTAGGACGCAAAACCGAGACTCATTAGGTGGATCCTCCTCCTACAAGAATTCAACTTGACAATCAAAGACAAAAAGGGAGTTGAGAATGTGGTGGCGGACCATTTGTCCCGACTTGTAGTTCAAGATGCCGAAGAACATATTCCTATCCCAAACTCTTTTCCTGACGAGCATTTATTTTCCATTCATTTTGTTTGTCCTTGGTATGCTGACATTTGCAATTATCTTGCTATAGGATAAATTCCATCGCACTAGAGCCCGGAGGATAGACGGAGATTTATGGCGGATGTGAAATACTTTTACTTCGAAACCCGTACTTGTTCAAATACTGCCATGACCAACTCATGAGGAGATGCGTACCTGAGAATGAACAATGGGACGTCCTTGCATTCTATCATTCTAAAGTGTGCGGTGGACACTTCTCTTCCAAAAAGACTTCAGCTAAGGTTTTGCAATCCGGTTTTTATTGGCCTTCTTTGATTAAGGATTTTGTTTCTTTTTTTAAGGAATGCGAAAGGTGCCAAAGATTGGGTAGTGTGACCCGTAGGAATATGATGCCTTTCTCCCCCGGTGTTAGTAATTGAGATATTCGATTGTTGGGGCATTGACTTCATGGGTCCATTCCCTATGTCTTTTGGCTACCTTTATATTTTGCTGGCAGTGGACTATGTGTCCAAATGGGTAGAGGTCATTCCAATCAAGACCAATGACCACCGGGTCGTGGTCAAGTTCTTAAAAGAGAACATCTTTTCAAGGTTCGGGATGCCTCGTGCAATGATAAGCAGCGGTGGTTCTCATTTTTGTAATAGGCCATTTGCATCTTTAATGCATAAGTATGGCATCACACACAAGGTGTCCACCATTTATCACCCACAAACCAATGGCCAAACCGAGTTGGCCAATAAGGAGATCAAGAACATCCTAGAGAAAATGGTGAACCTTAATAGGAATGATTTGTCACTTAGGTTGACCGATGCCCTATGGGCTAATCGCACTGCTTACAAGATCGTTCTAGGTATGTCACCCAATAGGCTTGTCTATGGCAAGGCTTGCCATTTGCCAGTTGAAATGGAGCACAAGGCCTATTAGGCCATCAAGACCTTAAACTTCAACTTGAGATAGCCGAAAAAAATAGGAAATTGGAGTTGAATGAGTTGGAGGAGATCCGTAGAGATGCATATGAGAGCTCAAGAATTTCAAAAGAAAGGGCTAAGATTTTTCACGACAAATCCATTTTAAGGAAAATATTTGAGCTCGGACAAAAAGTGCTCTTGTATAATTCTCTACTTTCCATCTTCCAAGGAAAACTCCGATCCCCTTGGGATGACCCCTATCTTGTCAAGGTGGCTACCCCAATGGAGCCGTGAAAATCACAAATCCCGAGGATGGTAAAACATTCAAGGTCAATGGGCAAAGATTTAAGCCATTCTTCGAGGGTTTTGAGGGTCAAAGGGTGGAGGAAGAGTTGGTGGATCCGGTTTACCCAGACCTTTTGGAGGAATGATTGTTAATATAGATTTTATTTTATAGTTGCTTTCTCTTAACATTTACTTTTCAAGTTAGTTTGTTTACTTAATGTCATCCTTGTGTAGTTTTCGTTCTTTTAATGTGCAGATTACGATGTTTTTGTCAAAAGCTCCATACGAGGTGTTCTCTAACCCTACTTATCTTTTTAAAAGTTCATCATTGCATATCATATCTTTTTTGTTGCATTGAGGACAATGCATGAATCAAGTTGGGGAGTGAGGTGCACCATTTGTATGATACACCAATTTTTAGCAAATTTTTGTGAAAATTTTTTGTTGATGATACCAATTTTTGTGGTGAAATTCACCTTTCACATGTTCTACAGATTTTTGTTTAAGAATAATTGAGGAATAGGTGAAAAATGTGAAATTTTTTGTGAAAAATATCTGAATGTTGAACCATATTCCCTTATTCAAAGTATTGTAGGCTTTTTGATATGTTGATCGTTGCTTTGAACTTTGGATACATGAGAGCATCATAGAAGTTTATCCTATTGCTAAGAGTATCACATATGTGTTTGCTTTTGAACTCACCCATAAGTGCACCTTGAATGTGTAATTTCGACAATTTACGGTTTGAGTTCACTGGCTTGATCCGAAATGTGTACACCCAAGTGCAGGCGGTCAAGTTGTAGTAATAATCTGGTTTGAGTCCAGAGTCGAATCATCAGGGAACTATGGTTGGTGTTCTTTGAAGTAAATAGTGAGAAAGACTTGTAATTGGAAATATTATGATTTTGAAGTTGTGGGAAGTTTTGGATAGAATGTAAGATTCTTTCCAATGGGTATTTTGCTAGACAAAATATAAGATGATTAAATGTAACAAACACTCTTTGGTTCGGGAATCAGAATATGTAGTTGATTGTCCGGTGCATTATGTTTGTGCTTTATAACTCAATTAACTCCCGTGTCAACGGCAAATTAATCGGAAGATAGGAATGAAGTGCAATAATGGTGGACATTGAAAGTTTGTCATGAAGAGTTAGTTAGGGTACTTGCCTTGAATCAATGGATCTTTCCATGTAGGAGTCATCCATTTATCATAGAAAGATCCGTTGATTATACAAAGTACCTTTACTTTGCTAGGTGCATTCAATCACCCAAAAATCAAGTGGAGTATAGAACATTTAAGCATAAAGGTGATACACAAACATAATGTCCGGATTAATTTTTTACATATCTATCATCCCTTCCCAAAGAGTGAATGAGGACTACTCACCCTTCATAGCTATGGTAAAGCTAGAATGATGAATGGTACTCATCCCCAAAAGGTGTTACAAAGTAAAATGCTCAAGCACTAGAAGTGAAATGCTTTAAAGTAAAATAGCTAAACAAGGAGCCGATCTTCGACAAAGAATGAGTGAATCACGTTCCACCCTTCACGGCTTTGGTAAAACTCTAGAAAAGTGGAAGAGTTTCACTCCTCCAAGGGGAAGAAGGAAGCTCCAACAATGGAAGTAAAAGAAAACAATACTTAAATTAAAAGAAAGCAATAAATACTTGGTGTTTAATCCACAACCAAGAGATGATAATACATAAAAGAAAACAACAACTTCTTGGTGTTTAATCCACAACCAAGATATAATAAAAACATAAAAGAAAACAATAACTTCTTGGTGTTTAATTCACAACCAAGATCTAATAAAAAGAAAACAACAACTTCTTGGTGTTTAATTCACAACCAAGATCTAATAAAAAGAAAACAATAACTCAAGAAAATAAATAAAGCAATAATACTTGAAAGATGATTCAAGAAAAAGATTCAAGATCTTTGGAGTGTTTTCCACTAGGAAGAAATGTTCTTTACAAGAAAATGAAACAAGAGAAGGATGCCCATTACAAGCCCCCAAGTGGGGTATTTATAGGCATCCAAATTACAAATATCCTAAAATATATTTAAATATCTTAAAAGATATTTAAATACAAATATCCTAAAATATATTTAATTACAAATATCCTAAAAGATATTTATCCTAAAATATATTTAAATATCTTAAAAGATATTTAAATACAAATATCCTAAAAGATATTTATTTACAAATATCAAGAAGATCTTGATTTACACTTTGATCTCCCTTTGTTTTGAGCTTTAATAATTTACACCCTATGCTTTGATAAGTTGCTCTCCATGCTTTGATAATTGGCTCCCGTCGTTTTGACGCATAAAAACCTGAAAAGAACAACATTCAATGCATTATCCTTAATTCACACATTAACCCTAATTAGATTTATTTTGACTAGTTTAACTTTATTTAATTACACAATTGACCTTTTAATTTAATTACATTTTGCATTAATTAGGGTTAATCACACCCCCCAACCTAAACATTACTAGTCCCTAGTAATAAATAACAGCATAACAAAATCACTTTCGTAGATAACACGATTGCATTTAGCATATGCAATAAGCCATTAAACCCCTAGGTGATTCCTAGTGGACGAGTTTTGTCTCGTGAAGGTTTTCAGTGAAGCTACCTACAAACTCCATTTGAAAAAAATGTGTATATGCATTAGCACCATGATAGCTGAGACGCCGAATTTTTTTTTTTTTTAGCAAAATAAAACACTTCTCTGTCATTGGTACATAATATATGCAAAAATAAACACTTGTTATATTGGTATTTGAAATTCCCTATGTAGTAAGAATGATCATTCTAGCAACAAGAATTGTTATATAACAAACACTCCACTTTACTACCTTCCATGGATAGCTTCGATTTCACAAACCTCTCGTAGAATGCTCTCAGCAAAAATTCACTCCGATTATAGTGACTTGTCTCTCACGGGGCATGTGATCAGAAGGTGGCCAATCGAAAAATCACATGCACAATTAGGAAGGGAGTGAAGTTTAAGGAAACAAACTAATCATGTTTGGCATAATCTCATGAAAGAATATTGATGCAATTTAAAGAAATACTATTTACCATACCTCAATTTTGATTAACAACACACACATGTAAAAACAAACTTGAGATCAATTAGGGCTTTTCATAGGTTGTAGCATGGCCAAAGGTCAGTGGCTAACGAAATGACGTCAGAGGTTTTCAAAAGCTATCTTCTGTTTATGTAGTGTAGCACACCTAATTCTAACGTTTTTTTTTTTTTTTTTTTTGTCATCGTAAAGTAGTCTCCACAGTTTTCCCCATTTCTTTGCATTTCCATTTCTTTGCATTTCTGTGTCATATTGATTTATAAGAGTGTGCAAGAAAATTAGATAGCAATGGTGTGTCCAGTATGTTTTCTTGTGGCTTGGTAAACATTTGGGTTTATCAAAGAAGAAATCATACATTGAGGGCTCAAACATGGCTGACTAGGGAAATAATTTTGTAGAACAAATGGCTAAGGCTCAATATCAAATCAAAGATGGCCTAAGATCCTTTCTCAAGTATGTGTCGTATGAACAGATTTCTTGGGGGATATGTCAACAGATTACCTTAGTTGCATCAATCAAAGCAAATTTAATGAGATTATTCAAAAATAGAGAGTGAAAGACCTTACTTGAATAAATGTTAATTATCTCTCAAAAGTCTGATAAGGCTCAAAACTTACCATGGTATTCTTTATCATCTCCACTGGTAATGTCAGGTTTTTTCATGGAATGTCGGTTATATACTAATTCTATTTTCGAGTCTGGTCATTCTGTACCTTAAGAATAACAAATAGCAATATACATTTGACATTTAAGCATAGAGAAAATACCATTTTTCAAGGAAGTGAGTTTTTTTTTTTTTAAAGAAGAAGAAATAAAATTCAAAATTATAAACATACTCATTTATCTATGAAAATTGAAAGAAGACTAGATGCACCAATTAAACTTGAAAAACTATGGCGTCTCAGGATAAAATCCCTACCCACACTACAGGTTGGCATTTTAGGACATTCCTTACTCAGCCCACATACTCATTTATCTATGAAAATTGAAAGAAGATAAAATGCACAAATTGAACTTGGAAATTTATGGCGTCTCAGGATCAAATCCCTACCTACACTGTTAGTTGGTAGTTCGGGACGTTCCTTACTCGGCCCACATTTTTATTTCAACAACAAGACTTTGTACAAAACTATTTTACAAAAGAGTTCAGACCCTTAACCTTCATTCCAAAACACATTTTTCCACAGCTTTGTCTTTATAGTCAAAATCTAATCCGAGTCATCGCTTGGATCTATGTCATTATCAGTGACCCTTCCAACTTCTTGTCGCACATAACTTGTAAGTCCCGGACTGGCATAAGATGGCGTGTCAGGATAATCCTTACTCAGCCCATACACTATCCAGTTTAATCGATCGGTTGCACGACCCGAAATTGGTTCAGAACACTGATTATGTTTTTTCATATGAAATATCCTGCCACAATGGTAACAAACACCCAGTCGTTTGGAACGACGATGTTTAGCAAAATTGCTTCTGCCACACAATGGTTGTTGTTGTTTCTCTCGGATCTCAATTTTTCTCACATCCCTTGCTTTTCTCATTATCACAGCATGCACATTAGATGGGAAAATGCGTAGAACTCCTAGAATAAACCAAAAAAGTTTAGGATCCATGCTTGCTAAGACTAAAGACATTCTATCTGGTTTTTTAACGTCTGCCAGTCACAAAGACAGTTGAAGCTGCATCCGATGTGATCATGAAATACAGGTACAAATACTAAAAAAAACGCGATCCAGAAAAAATAAACAAATTTTTTTTTTTTTTTTTCAAATCTAAAACTAAAATTACAAATACGAAACTAGAGAAAGTATACCAAAATACAAGCGGAAGGAAGAAGATTTAGGATGAAACAAACAAATTAACGAAGAAGGAATAAACCCAGAATACATAGGATTGAGGAGAATTATTTGGCAAATTATCAGATCTTACTCTAACAGCAATTACAGCATAGTCATTGGAGGGCATAGCAAATTCACAAGGAATTTTATAAAGACGAATAACCATGAGAATCACAAGCTGTAGATATCAAATTTCAAATATATATATAAATGAAATTACAAACAAGCAATACTTACAACACTAGCACTAGTGGGCTAGTGGAGATAAGGTTGCAGTAGTGAAAGTGTATGACGCTTGGAAATGAGGTTGTAAGGTACAGATCTGTTCATCTGCCGAAACCTACAAACAAAATACAACAATTACTCAACTCAAGGAATATCTGGGTTTCTCTGGAAACTCCTCATCCTAAGTGTGAGAACACAAAGAGCACCCAGGTACAAATACAAACATATAAGACAAATTATTAAACAAAAGACTGGATCGTCGGCGTATATGGTCATGAATTTACAGGGGGTGAGTTGTTTTTACAGAGAACAGAAAGAACGACGACGAAGAAGAAGAGAAGAAAAAGAAAGAGAAGAAGAGAAGAGAAAGAGAAAAGGGGGGAACCAACACCGGTGATGGTGGAAGAAAAAGAAAAAGATGGAAGGCCTAATAAAGGCATTCCTCAGACTTTTTTTTTTTTTTTTAAAAAGTGTCGACAGGAGTTGGCATAAGAAAAGAAAAAGAAGAAGAAAAAGAATGGGAGGCCCCCCCTTTTTACTTTCGGTAGTGTCGGCAGGCGCAAATCATGGCAGCAGGCGCAATAATGGTGCAAGCTTGAAAAATTTTTTTTTTTTTTTTTAATGGTGCGCAGTGTCGGCAGAGTGGATATCCACGCAGAATATTCCCACAAATAATGCAACCTCACCCCCTAACTTGGTTCATGCATTGTTCTCAATGTAACAAAAAGATATGATAATTAATGACGCACAATAAAAAAAATGAGTAGGGTAAGAGAACACCTTGCCCTTGAGTTTTGACCTGGCACCGATATCTGAAAATAGGAACAACAAAACTATACAACAAAAGAAAGTGACATGCATTAAAAATAACATTAAATAAAAACAACTGTACACTATTGTAGAAGGATTTTAGCAAAAACATTCAAACGTGTTGTAACGTTCGAACGTCGAATCAAAAAAAAATTTTTTTTTTTTCTACACTACATTATGCATACTAAAAGGAATCCATGTTTTCATTTTAGTCAAAAGATTTTGTACAGAACATAAAAAAAATAAAATAAAATAAAATAAAATTTACAGACTCGGACCTTCAGCTCTCATTCCCAACCTCAGTACACTTTTCCACAGAGGTCAATCCGATTCCCCCTCCGTATCTGTGTAAAATGGACAACCAGTAACTCTCCCAACTTCCTCTCTCACAAATCGGTTAAGCACAGTACCGGAATAGCATGGCGTATCAGGGTAATCCTTACTCAGCCCATTCACTATCCAGTTTAATCGATCGGTTGCGCGACCGGAAATTGGTTCAGAACATTTGTTGTATCTTTTCTCATGAAAGTATCTGCCACACTGCTTACAGGCACCAAGTCGTGTAGCACGACGACGTTTAGAATAACTGCTTCGGCCACAGAGGGGTTTCGCTTGTTTTTCTTTGATTTCAGCCTTCCTTACTAATCTTGCTTTTCTCATGATCATGGTATGTACATCAGATGGAAAAGTACGTAGGACTCCTAGACTAAACCAAAAAAAATTTACATCCATGATTACTACTTTATAACCCACTATCTGGTTCTTTTAAGTCTTCCAGTCACAAAGACGATCAAAACTGACCCACAGATATTATCATTAATACAAGGTACATAATCTGAACAGATACAACAATAAAAACAAAAAAAAATTTACAAAAAATTTTACGGGTTCAACCTGCGCAGATCAACTACTGTAAACTGCAGATCAACTACTGTAAACTGTAGATCTCACCCCCCAACCTAGACTGAACATTGTCCCCAATGTTTCGAGTTTTTCGGTTTGTAGAGCTTGAATACGCAGTTAACTGTGGAGATCTGTTCAATCGCCGATGACCTATACCAAAAAAAACAGAGATTAAGCATCTTTGGGGTGGTCTGGGTTTTCATTGGGACAAAAACCCTTGATCATCAGTGCGGCCCGAAGAAGAACAGCCATAAGTAAATAATACAAACAAATGTAGATCATGAGAAGGAGGATAGGGTCATCGAAAAATGCAGACATGGTACTGTTATGGGTTGGATCGTGGTACAGAAGACCAGATGCAGTGGAGAAGAAGAAGAAAAAGAAGAAGAAAAAGAAAAGAAAAGAGTAAAGGCGGTGGGGAAAAGAAAAAGGAAAAAAAAAAAAAAACGATGGGGGCCTTATAAAGGCAGTCCATTGTGTCGGGTGTCTGATTGACCCGACCCTTTTTTGTGTCGGCAAGCGTAATCTCCGGAGTGATTTCCGGAGATACTTTCTGGATCCATAAAAAAAATGGTCTCCACATTTTGGACAAAATTCTCCACAAAGGGTTTTAATCGCTGACCATTGACGGTAAAAATGTTACCGTTTGATGGGTTCTCCACTTCCGCTGCCCCATGTTCAAATACCTTTTTAACAATGTATGGTCCAGTCCATCTTGATTTCAACTTACCAGGAAATAGGCGAAGTCTCGAATTGAAAAGTAGAACCTTTTGATCAGGTTCAAAAGATTTTCGCACTATGTTCTTGTCATGAAAAATTTTCATCCTGGTTTTTGCAATCTTAGCATTTTCATATGCTTCATTTCTCAATTCCTCCAATTCATTAATCTGAAGCTTCCGTGACAGTCCAGCCTTGTCTAAGTCAAAATTCATTGCTTTAATAGCCCAGTATGCCCTATGTTCCAATTCCACAGGCAAGTGACATGGCTTTCCATAGACTAATCGATAGGGAGACATGCCCAAAATTGTTTTAAAAGCAGTTCGGTATGCCCAGAGCGCATCAGTTAGTCTTAATGACCAATCTTTGCGATCTGGGTTCACCGTTTTTCCCAAAATTAATTTGATCTCCCGATTAGCTAACTCAGCTTGTCCACTGGTCTGTGGATGATAAGGGGTTGCAATTTTGTGAAAAATCAAGTATTTTTTCATTAAATTCCAGAAGGGACGATTGCAAAAATGAGAACCCCCATCACTTATAATGGATTTTGGAATTCCAAACCGAGATAAAATATTTTCTTTTAAAAACTTGATCACTGTTTGATGATCATTATTTCGGCATGGAATTGCTTCAACCCATTTGGATACATAGTCTACGGCTACTAAAATGTATAGATAGCCAAAGGAGGGGGGAAATGGTCCCATAAAATCGATACCCCAACAGTCAAAAATTTCGATCACCAAAATTGGGTTTAAGGGCATCATGTTTCTTTTTGAAATGTTTCCCAACCTTTGACATCTATCGCAAGTTACGCAAAAAGCATGGACATCTTGGAAAAGTGTGGGCCAGTAAAATCCACACTGCAAGATTTTTGCAGTGGTTTTTCGAGATGAAAAATGACCACCGCATGCTTCTGAATGACAAAATGTTATTACCTGTCTACTTTCCTGAGCGGGGATGCAACGTCTTATGATCTGATCCTTACAGTACTTGAATACGTAGGGATCTTCCCAAAAGAAATTGCGGACCTCCCTCAGAAACTTCTTTTTGTCCATGGGAGTGAAAAATGAAGGAAGTGTTCCGGTAGCAAGGAAATTAGCAATATCAGCGTACCATGGGGTCTCATCAATCCTGAATAGTTGTTCATCAGGGAATTTTTCATTAATTGGCAGTCCATCCTCATGAAATTCATAAGTTAATCTCGACAGATGATCTGCCACCACATTTTCCACACCCTTTTTGTCCTTAATGACTAAGTCAAATTCTTGGAGCAAAAGGATCCATCTCAAGAGTCTTGGTTTGGCATCTTTTTTTGTAAGCAAAAATTTCAGTGCTGCATGGTCAGTAAATACAGTAACAGAAGAACCAACAAGATAAGATCGAAATTTTTCCAATGCAAATACTACAGCAAGTAATTCCTTTTCAGTTGTTGAGTAATTCATTTGGGCATCATTTAAAGTTTTACTTGCATAGTAAATCACATGTGGCTTCTTATCTTTTCTTTGTCCCAAAACAGCACCTACAGCATAGTCACTAGCATCACACATCAATTCAAAGGGTAGAGTCTAGTCAGGAGGTTGCATTATTGGGGCAGAAATTAACATGCCTTTGAGTTTGTCAAAGGATTTTTGGCACGCTTCATTCCAGTCGAAAATGACGTCCTGACTCAAAAGATGACACATAGGTTTTGCTATGGTGCTGAAGTCTTTTATGAACCTTCTGTAGAATCCTGCATGACCTAAGAATGATCGAACATCCTTGACAACCCTAGGAGCAGGAAGATTCCTTATCAAATCAATTTTTGCTTTATCAACTTTCATGCCTTCAGACGACACAATGTGACCCAAGACAATGCCTTGATTCACCATGAAATGACATTTCTCCCAGTTAAGCACCAGATTTGCCTCTTTGCATCTCATCAAAACTTTTTCTAGGTTAGCTAGACACAAATCAAATGAGTCACCATATACCGAGAAATCATCCATGAAGATTTCCAAAAAATTTTCGACCATGTCACTGAACAAGCTCAGCATACATCTTTGAAATGTTGCAGGAGCGTTACAAAGTCCGAATGGCATCCTTTTGTATGCAAAGGTGCCAAATGGACATGTGAATGTGGTCTTTTCTTGGTCATTCAGAGCTATCTCAATTTGATTGTATCTGGAATACCCATCCAGGAAACAGTAAAATTCATGGCCTTCTATTCTCTCGAGGACTTGGTCAAGGAAGGGAAGAGGAAAATGGTCTTTTCTAGTCACCAGATTGAGTTTTCGATAGTCAATGCACATTCGCCATCCTGTGACGACTCGTGTTGGCACGAGTTCATTTGCATCATTTTTGATTACTGTGACTCCAGATTTCTTTGGTACAACTTGGGTTGGACTAACCCATTTGCTATCGGAGATAGGAAAAATTATCCCTGCATCCAGGAGTTTGAGCACTTCCAGTCTCACAACCTCTTTCATGTGAGGATTCAATCGTCGCTGCATTTGACGAGAGGTTTTGAGTCCTCTTCAAGGTATATGGCATGATTACAAATTAACGGGCTCATACCTTTCAAATCAGCGATGGTCCACCCAATGGTGCTTTTGTGACTTTTAAGAACTTCAATTAATTGAGCTTCTTGCAAGTCTGTGATTTTTGAAGAAATTACCACTGGGTAAGATTTATCCTCACCTACAAATGCATACTTGAGATCAGATGGGAGCAGTTTCAGTTCAGGCTTTGGTGGCCTGTCACTTGAAGATAGTGGTTTTGTACCACTTGATGAAATTTCTTCAAATTTAGGAGCCCATGTCCCCACATTGAAGGTAGGAAACTCAATGGAGTTTTGTTCCAGAGAGTCAGATGAGTCAGATTTTGACAAAGTTGATTCACTAAGATCCTCACAGAATGAGTCATTCAGATGTGTTTGTATCAATGACTCAATGGAATTTATTTCTCCTACCTCCTCGTACTCTCTTGGGTGTTTTGCAATGTCAAAGACGTTCATTTCGAGAGTCATATCCCCAAAAGTCAATTTCATAATACCATTCCTGCAATTGATTAGTGCATTGGAGGTTGCTAGAAAAGGTCGACCAAGAATGACAGGAATTGGAGTTTCTGAATGAACTTCTGGATGAGTATCTAGAACAATGAAGTCTACAGGGAAGACAAAATTATCCACTTGGACAAGTACATCTTCAACAATACCCCTAGGAATTTTTACAGATCTATCTGCCAATTGGAGTGTGGTGCAAGTGGGTTTCAGTTCACCTAAACCCAACTGCTGGTAGACAGAGAAAGGAAGCAAGTTGACACTAGCTCCAAGGTCTAACAATGCTTGCTCAATTTTGAAATTTCCAATGACACATGACACAGTGGGACACCCTGGATCTTCGCACTTTGAAGGGATTTTGTGTTGAAGTAGGGCACTGGCTTGCTCTGTGAGGAAGGCTCTTTTTTGAACATTTTGGCTTCTTTTGACTGTGCACAAGTCTTTTAGAAACTTGGCATAAGCTGGAACCTGTTGGATTGCATCCAGAAGTGGGATGTTGATTTTTACTTGCTTGAAAAGCTCGTAAATTTCAGACTGATTGTTTGCTTTCTGTATGCTCTTGAGTCTATGAGGGAAAGGAGTAGGAATAGAACACGAGGGTTCTTCTTCCCTTGATGGCTCTGGTTCTTGTTCAATCATGGGATCACAGTCATTTTTTTTTCAAGTTCTGGCTCACTTAATGGGTTGGCTGGAATTGAGACTGGTTTTGGGTCTGGAATCAGCATGTTTCTGATGGACTTGTCAATCTTTTTGCCACTTCTCAATGTGGTGACAGTTTTGGCTTGGTCTTGTGGAGTTTCCATAGTTGATGGATTTCCCACTTGAAATTGGCCTTGTGGAGGCTTTGGTTGGGCAGGAAATTTTCCCTTCTCATGTGTGCTCATGGACTGGGTCAGCTTTTGAATGTGGCCTTTGAGATCCTCAAAAGATTGTGTGGTCTGGGCCTTGAAATCAATAAAAGCCTGAGTAGAACTATTGTTATAGCTCATTTGAGTTTGCATGAATTGATTCAATGTATCTTCAAGGTTCCTTTTGTGTGGTGGTTGATATGGAGGATATTGTGGAGGTACTTGAGGTGGATGTGGTGGACTTTGTTGATGAGGATATTGTGGAGGTCCTTGAGGTGGTTGTTGTGGACTTTGTTGCTAATTCATGGGGGTTGGTTGTGTGTTTCTCCAACTGAAATTTGGGTGGTTCCGCCACCCTGGATTGTATGTTTCAGAGTATGGGTTGGAGTAAGGCTTGTTGAAATTGGAAATGGCATTTGTTTGTTCCAACAAAACTTCTTTGAATGCCGGAATGGTCGGGCATTCCCCAGTAGGATGCCCTGTTAGCGCACAAATCCCACACACTTGTTCTGTGGGAGGGACAACATCAACTTGATGGACCTTTTTCATCTCTAAAGCTTCAAGCTTTCGAGACAAAGTGGACATTTTTGCTCTAAGATCATCATCTTCTCTCAAGACATACTTACCCCCTTGGAAAGTAGGTGGTTTGGCTTCTACAGTGGTAGGAGATGCTGAGTCCCACATTTGAGAACTGTCAGATATGGTATCAAAAAAATTGAATGCCTCCTCCGGACTTTTTCCCATGAACTCTCCTTGAGCCATCATTTCGACAAACTGTCGTAACCTAGTTGGCAAGGAATCATAGAAAAAACCTGCCAAAGTCCAATTTTCAAAAGCATGGTGTGGACAAGATTGGAGAAGATCTTTGAATCTCTCCCAGCTTTGATAAAAAGTTTCCCCTTCTTTGACCGAAAAATTCATGATTTGTCTTTTGAGTGTATTAGTGCGGTGCAGAGGAAAGAATTTTCTGAAAAATTCATTCTGTAGAGCCTGCCAATTAGGGATTGAAAGAGATTTTAAAGAATGTAACCATTGTTTGGCTTTATCCCTCAAAGAGAAAGAAAACAATTTCATTTTTGTCAATTCAGAATTGTCTTGAAATGTTCCACACACTTCTTCGAAGTCTTTGATATGCAGATACGGATTTTCTGCATCCAATCCATGAAACACGGGCAATAACTGCACTGTCCCCGGCTTTACAGTAAAGAGGGGAGCATTTTCAGGAAAAATAAAACAAGAGGGGACACTATTCCTTGTGGGATGTAAGTAATCTCGCAATGTTCGAATGTTGGGTACTTCCCCCTCTCTCACATGACCTTCACCCTGCCTGTCAATATTTGCCATATTGAAGTTACAAGAATCGGCTTCTGATTTGGGTGAAGGTGGTTCAAGTTGATTTACAGACCCAGAAGATTCAGCAGGCAAATTTTGAAAGAGGCGATTGGTGTCAGTCATAAAACAAAATTATTCACAATAAGGCAAAAATATAAACAAAAAGAGAGGTTTTTTTTTTTTTTTTTCACTTTTTTCTAAAAAAAACACCTTTTATGATTCCCCGGCAACGGCGCCAAAAACTTGGCTTGATCCGAAATGTGTACACCCAAGTGCAGGCGGTCAAGTTGTAGTAATAATCTGGTTTGAGTCCAGAGTCGAATCCTCAGGGAACTATGGTTGGTGTTCTTTGAAGTAACTAGTGAGAAAGACTTGTAATTGGAAATATTATGATTTTGAAGTTGTGGGAAGTTTTGGATAGAATGTAAGATTCTTTCCAATGGGTATTTTGCTAGACAAAATATAAGATGATTAAATGTAACAAACACTCTTTGGTTCGGGAATCAGAATATGTAGTTGATTGTCCGGTGCATTATGTTTGTGCTTTATAACTCAATTAACTCCCGTGTCAACGGCAAATTAATCGGAAGATAGGAATGAAGTGCAATAATGGTGGACATTGAAAGTTTGTCATGAAGAGTTAGTTAGGGTACTTGCCTTGAATCAATGGATCTTTCCATGTAGGAGTCATCCATTTATCATAGAAAGATCCGTTGATTATACAAAGTACCTTTACTTTGCTAGGTGCATTCAATCACCCAAAAATCAAGTGGAGTATAGAACATTTAAGCATAAAGGTGATACACAAACATAATGTCCGGATTAATCTTTTACATATCTATCATCCCTTCCCAAAGAGTGAATGAGGACTACTCACCCTTCATAGCTATGGTAAAGCTAGAATGATGAATGGTACTCATCCCCAAAAGGTGTTACAAAGTAAAATGCTCAAGCACTAGAAGTGAAATGCTTTAAAGTAAAATAGCTAAACAAGGAGCCGATCTTCGACAAAGAATGAGTGAATCACGTTCCACCCTTCACGGCTTTGGTAAAGCTCTAGAAAAGTGGAAGAGTTTCACTCCTCTAAGGGGAAGAAGGAAGCTCCAACAATGGAAGTAAAAGAAAACAATACTTAAATTAAAAGAAAGCAAAAAATACTTGGTGTTTAATCCACAACCAAGAGATGATAATACATAAAAGAAAACAACAACTTCTTGGTGTTTAATCCACAACCAAGATATAATAAAAACATAAAAGAAAACAATAACTTCTTGGTGTTTAATTCACAACCAAGATCTAATAAAAAGAAAACAACAACTTCTTGGTGTTTAATTCACAACCAAGATCTAATAAAAAGAAAACAATAACTCAAGAAAATAAATAAAGCAATAATACTTGAAAGATGATTCAAGAAAAAGATTCAAGACCTTTGGAGTGTTTTCCACTAGGAAGAAATGTTTTTTACAAGAAAATGAAACAAGAGAAGGATGCCCATTACAAGCCCCCAAGGGGGGTATTTATAGGCATCCAAATTACAAATATCCTAAAATATATTTAAATATCTTAAAAGATATTTAAATACAAATATCCTAAAATATATTTAATTACAAATATCCTAAAAGATATTTATCCTAAAATATATTTAAATATCTTAAAAGATATTTAAATACAAATATCCTAAAAGATATTTATTTACAAATATCAAGAAGATCTTGATTTACACTTTGATCTCCCTTTGTTTTGAGCTTTAATAATTTACACCCTATGCTTTGATAAGTTGCTCTCCATGCTTTGATAATTGGCTCCCGTCGTTTTGACGCATAAAAACCTGAAAAGAACAACATTCAATGCATTATCCTTAATTCACACATTAACCCTAATTAGATTTATTTTGACTAGTTTAACTTTATTTAATTACACAATTGACCTTTTAATTTAATTACATTTTGCATTAATTAGGGTTAATCATTCACATTTTAGAGCTTGACACGAATAGTGGAGATGAATAAGTACCCATGAGAGCTTTAGTGCCAATCCTTGTTGGAGGGAACTTACATTTCATCAAGGAACAATTCTTCAAATTTCAAATTTGTTCAATAATCTCATTATGCTTGTTTTGGTTAGAGTGCATTTGGTTAGTTGATTGACTTGTCTTGAAATGCATAATGCTCCCCCATGCTTATCTAGAGATGATTTTAGGCCATTTTTGATTTCTTTGAGCCTTAGACTTTTTTCTTGTGAAATTCTATCCCTAGTGTCATGTTTGAGCCTTGTTGAAAATTCGTTTCCATGACACACATTTAACCAAGCCGGTGCAAAATGATAAAAATTTACCACACCTTGGTTGTTCTGAGAGCTGACCATGCTTGTCCATAAAAAAGAAGGAATGGTGATGTGGAAACCCAACAAAGGGGTGATTAATGTGGAATTCATATGTTGAATGAAAAAGAATGGAGAATCCAAGAAAAGGGAGAGAAAAAGGGTGAAAGAAGAAAGAATGATCAAAGAAAAAAGGAAAATGTTAAGGAAAAGAAGAAAAAGAAATAAAGAGTGAAGTGATGGTGTTAGACTGGAAATCCCATAAAAAGGGAGATCTTTTTGAAATAGATGTCATTCACCCGGAACAACCCTCTTTGTTATTCTCTTTCCTTCGTTTCATTTGCTTCAATATCACCCCAAGGCCCCATTATAACCTTTGAAGCCCTAAATGATCTAGAGACAACATGGGGAAAACATACTCTTAAAGAAAAGAGAGGTTGATTTAACTATCTAGTGCCCTAGCATTCCTTTCATGAGATTATGTCAAAGTTGTTTCATTTTTATACATGAACTTCATTCTTGGACTATATGTGAGTATACTTCTTTTTGTACACATGATTCTATCTCACATATACTCATGAAGAGCATGCCAGGATAAGCATAGTGTGATTCATTGTTGAGAGACACCCTTGGTGAGAGTTGCATCGAAGCTGAATTTGGATAGCCGAGTGAATGTGAATTCCATTGGGTAAATGCTTAAATTACATGTTCACACCACACACACACGAGTTTGAAAATGAATGTGTAGGTGCATACTCTAGAATATCATTTAAAGCCATGGTGATGTGATGTGTACTTAGTTCGGACATTTGAACAATGTGTTATGTAGCCCTATACTTAAGGGATGGGGGAATATCGCTCAAGTTTTCGATATTGGGAAGATTTAGGAATGCCTTTACCATTTGAATCTATGCTTTACATTTTGGGTATTCATTTTGGTAGTTAAACTTAGAAATCCATGTCTTGTATTTTGAAAGCATCAAAATTTTAAATCATATTGCAATTTCGGAAATGACTTTGGGCATGATCACTCAATTGTGGTTCAGGTTATTGGTAGAGTAGATGTCATAGATAGGTTGTTAGAATGTTTAGGAGTTGGAATAAGTTGGAATAGAAGTGAGATTTGGAGCACAAGATTTGTTTTGCAAAAAGGCAAAACCTTCCGGAAGGTCGAAGCAAAACCTTCCAGAAGGGTTTGCACAGAAAGCTAAAAATGAGGGTTTTAAGTGCATTTTTTCGGTCTAACTGTTCATTTTCCCTCTTCCATCCGACTTCCCAAGCATCTCTCTCTCCCTCAAAGCATCTCTAATCTCCTATAAACTCCATAGAACTCTCAACCACCACCCAAATCTTCCATATTTCACGACTAGGGTTGTTTATTACTGAATTTTTGCCAAAATTTGTGGATTGCTCACTAAACCCTAGTTTTTCCCCCAATTTCCATTTCTCTCATTTTCTCCCCAAAGTTTTGATTCCATCACAATGGCACACGTAGGGAAGATTTCTCTTGATGCTCTTGATCCTTTTGATGGGCTCTTGATGTGTTTTTTAGCATTCTTTGCGTTTGGGGCACTTTTGATCCTCATGGCCCGAACCAAACGCACGGGTCTGGATTCCCCACAACACACTGGCACTAGTTCTTGCAAGAGGAGTGTGGAGTGCCCTAGTAGCGGAGATAGGGGAGAGAGGAGGAAAAAAGCAAGAGATGATGCTCGCAATCAAATGATTGAGGAGAAAAATGTCACTTGTGAGCGTTTTGTGGATAGGCCCACTCTTGGGCCAAATAACGAAGTGGTGAGGATCATAGAAGGTCATGGGCTGGGGATTTGGTTTGAGCCGGTTAGCGGGTATAACCTTGTATTCCGTAGGGAGTTCTATAGGAAGTTGAAAGTGGTGGACGAGGATGGTCGTATTCTTAGGACGAATGTGAGGGGGAAGACGTTTGACGTGACCCCATATTTGATTGCCACATTAATGAAATACCAGAGGCCTCCCCCTAATACCCTGGTCTACCCACACAATGTCCAAGGGAGAAAAACATTCTCTGAGTATATACAACTTACCTATGAGAACCCGACCCAATTCAAGGGGACAACTCTAGTCGGGGGCCTCAAGCACTCATACGGGGTCATGAATAAGATCCTGCACTACAATCTTAGCCCTCAGGGTTCAAAGAAGAACCCTAATGTGGAGAAACTTGCCCTTCTACATGCATTCATGACCAGGAAGAGAATGGACGTGGCTCTATTAATCTGGGAGTTCATGAAGGAGTTCGCTCAGGCTGCAAAGCCGAAGGCGAATCTCCCTTTTGCCAATCTTGTCACAAAGATGTGCGATCATTGCAAGGTCAAGAGTTATGTCTTCGATGTGCTGCTACCCCTTAAGGTTGGTGCTATTGAGAAAACAAGTAGCAGTAAGAGGGCAGCAAGGACTTGGGGTGAGAGTGCTAGAGCCTCGAGGCTCGAGCCATCCTCTGCTGGGCCTTCTACTTCTGAGCCTTCCACCTCTGCCCCGGTCCATACTATGTCACAGCGCTTGGATGCCTTGGAGACTACGATGTATGGGCTTTCACTGATGGTGACTCGGATCTTTGAGCACACATTTATGGGCGAGCTGATCCCCGATGGACCTCCACCTTCTCCGGCCGGACCCTCTACCTCTGCACCTATGGCTTCTATTATCGTCGACGTGGAGGGTTCCGACGATCACAACGAGGAGGAGAGTGATGAGGATGAGGTGGATGATGGCGACGAGTAGTTGTGTCATCATGTTGTTTGTTTGTTTCTTTTTGTTTTGGTTGTAGATGTTACACAGTTAGGATTAGAATTCGGCCTAGTACAAGTGTATCTTGGATTTTGGGCCGTTTTGTTTTTGAATTCTAAATCCTTGTACTGAAATTTTGAATTTAATTAATGAAAATTACTACAGTTGTTCATTTTATCTTGCCCAAGTCTATTTCTTTAATTACATTGTGATTTTTTTATTTTCATTGTCCGGCAATGTATGTACGTAAATGGATTGTTGTAGTTTTACACTATGCAGTTTGAAAATAAAGTTTGCAAGGGACTAGCAAAACTCAAGTTGGGGGGTGTGATTAGCACAAAATATTGCACATCTTGTATGATTTTATACCCCTTTTATACTTGCTTTAGTGGTGGAAATGGGAAGAAATACAATTAATCAAACAATTGATGAAGTTGTGTGATTGTAGGTAAAGAGTTGGATATGGCTTGAGTTAAGCCCCCATCGTAGTCCTCAAAGTCAATGATGGGGGGGCATAACGGGAGGATTGGAAGGTGAAGAAATCAAGGAAAAAGCAAGTTAGGAGAAAATCTTCCAGAAGGCTTGGTCATCAACCTTTCGGAAGGTTTTGCACACTGGAAAAAACCTTCCGGAAGGTTTTGCTTTGACCTTCTGAAAGGTTTTGCTGAAAAATGTCAGACACATGTAACTCAAGCTCTGCCACTTGGGGGTCCCACCTAGGATTCTCCCACACATCCCCTGACACTTTTTACATATATACATGCCTACCTACACCCTAAAATCAGCTTTGGAAGATGGAGGATGAGAAAGGAGGAGAGAGGAGGAAAAAGGCATGGTAGGTGCAGGCTAAGCTTGTCCTAGCCTGTCCAAGCCATCAACTCACCTCCCATTGATGGGAGACCTGCACACATAGGCTATAGGAGCCTCATGGACGAAAATGCAGAGGAGTTACACCATTAGAGATTATTATTCACCATTTTAGAGAGAGAAGCTCAAGGAAGAAGACATAGTTTAGAGAGAGAAAATTTGGATTTTTGCATTTTCTTACCCATTTCACTTGTAGTAAGCTGTAAGACACTTGTAACCTTCATTTATTGCACCTTAATGTCAATTATTTCAAGTGTATTTCATGTTTAGTTGTGTATCTTTGAATCTACGATGGTTACATTAAGTTTTTCTTCTCAAGCTTTCCAAATGGGTATTAAATACACTTATCTTTGTAGTTAACTTTTCTTTGCATTAATACAAGTTTTAATCCCCATTTCATTACCATGTCTCTTTCTACATTGTATGTCTTTGCATTTAATATGAGTAGCTAAGTTTTACATTGGCTAATCCAAGGGAGATTTCCTATTGGGTATGCTAAATCAACTATCCTCCATTCTTCCTCGTAGTGTAAAGTGTTTGGTTTGACTAGGTTGAGTGCGGACGTGGTTGTGAGATCTTGATACACCGTAGACTTTTCACGTGGTATGCTTGAACCTACACCTCCACTTTAGTCCCTCACTTCCTACGAATCAATCGGACACCTAGGCACCATTGGAAGAATGTTTTGAGTTAATTTGACATTCCCATTGGAATTACCTCTTCGTATTAGCCAACCTTGTTTCCATTACATTTTAATCAAAAACTTCACTCACAAAAACACAAATTCACAAGATTTTACACTTTTCCATTTTTACAAGATCACCTTCACACGATTCAACCTTCCTTCCCTGAAGAAACGACCATGGAATACTCAATTTCAAGTAAAACACGACACTCAAAAGTCTCTCTTCGCTTCTAGAGCACTTTTGCACACACACACACACATTTTCATCCACACACACCTTTTTCCCATTTCTAGCATCAAACTCGAGGGAGGGTGACACTCACCTACACACATAAGCCGTATACACATGACCGGGTGATGTTCGGAGATTAGGGTGAACGTCATCAAACAGGTATAGCCTTCCGATGTGCATGGAGTTTTACCAAAGGTTGAAGGTTGTGGACGAGAACATATTTTTGCTTAGGACGAACATGAGTGGGATGGTTTTGGATATTACTCTGGGATTGATTGCGGATTTGGTGAAGTATGAGAGAACTCTCCCTAATACCCTAGTCTATCCCTACAACACCCAGGGGAGGAAATCACTCACGGAGTACGTACATTTGATGTATGAGGACCCGACACAATTCAAGGGAAAAATTCATGTCGGGGCCCTCAACCATTCATACAGGGTGATGAACAAAGTCTTGCATTACAACCTGATATGTCGGGGTGCGTAGAAGACCCCAAGGGAAGAGAAGCTTGCCCTCCTTCACGCTTTCATGATGGGGAAGAGAATGGACGTGGCCTTGATGATATGGAAATTCATGAAGGAGTTCGTCCATGCTAGCAAGCCGAAGGCGAATCTCCCATTCGCCAACTTGGTTACATGGATGTGCTACCACTCCAAGGTCAAAGTTCTTGATCAAAACCGTTGTTATCCCTAACCTCTTAAAATCATCCCTCAATGTGTATGTATGATGTGTGTATGAAGGAAGTGTCACTCTCCCTTTGGATGATGTCAAAAGAAAGGGCAACAAAATGGTGGATGGAATGAAATGTATGAAATGGAATGTGCGAAATGAACAAAAGTGCTCCCCAAGCGCAAGGAGTCTTTTGCGTGTCGTGTTTTACTTGGAGGTACTCCAAGGTCGTCTCCTCAGGGAAGGAAGGGAATTGTGTGAAGGTGATTTTGTAAAAATAAAAAGTGTAAAATCTTGTAGTTGGTTTTGGTGAGTTTTGTTCTTAATGAAAATGCAAGAAAACAAGTGTTGGCTAATATGAAGGATTCACTCCAATGGGAATCCCAAATCAACTCGAAGCCTTCCTCGAATAGAGCTTAGATGAACGATTGATTCGTGGGAAGGTAGAGATGAAATGAAGGTGAGGATCCAAGCATAACCCGTGACCAGGCCTACGGGATATCAAAGACTCACAACTGAATACACTCTCAACCCAGTTAAACCGAACCATCGTACTCTGAGAAGATGAATGAAAATGAGTTGAAGTGGCACACCCAAGAGGAGTTCTCCCTTGGATTAACCAACTTAAAATCTAGCTACTCATACTTGAAGGAAAGACAATGAGGTAATGTAAAGGGGCATAATGAAGAAAGGAAACATTGAACTTAACTTAAAGCAAAAAATCTTAAGCTGTGAAGAAAAATATTCAATACCCATTTTAAAGCAAGAAATGAAGAAAACTTGGAAGTAACAATGGTGAAATCTAAAATGTAGCATTAAACTTGAAATGTACTTGAAGTAAATGACATTAAAGACATTAAATGAAGATTACAAGAGTCTTACAATAAACTACAAGTGAAAGGATGGAAGAAAATGCAAAAATCTAAGCTTTCTAACTACTATTCATCTTCTTCATCCTTGGAGCTTTCTATGCTTAGGTAGCCACCCCCAAAATCTTGTGTGAATGCTAAATATATGGTGAAGAAGCCTTGAAATTTCGTCCATGGTGGTCCCCCTAGCCTGTGTGCAGGCCTCCCATCAATGGGAGGTTAGATGATGGCTTGGACAGGCTAGGAGTAGCCTACCCAGCAACTCCCCTGGCAGCCCCCTTCTCTCCCATCCCCATTAATGTCATTCCTTCAAAGTCTTCCACAAGGGTGTATGAATCATGTAAATGTGTAAGGGATGTCAGGGGACAAGTGGGAGAATCAATGGTGGGACCCCCAAGCAAGTGGAGCATGGTTTGCAGGTGTTTTGGGCTGTTTAGCAGGCAGTATCGGTACTGTTTCTGCTGCGGACCATTTTTCGTAGAATCATCATAACTTTTGATTCAACAGTCGGATTAAGCTTAAATTTGGACACAATACAGAATACATCCATATCTACAACTTTCATGTTTTGTACTTTTTCAGATTCGAAGCGTATAATGGTCAACAATGAGGAAAACTTAGATATTACTACAAAATGGTGTGGGTGCTGATGCCTATGTTACCAAACACCAATACCTCCTTGATTTCTTTCACTTTTAAGCCTCCAAATCCTCATGTAATGTGTCCATATCTTCACCACACATCCACACATATTTGCAAGGTTCTAAAATCCATCATTTATGCTATAATTACCTGCAACATCGAAAATTCAACATTATTGACAACTTTGGCTAACTCTAAGTACTTAAATGCAAAAGTTGAGTTAAAATGCATGTAATGAGGCCTTCAAATATGCAAATATTATGTGCTCATCACAAAGCCTACCCCTCGGATGTGTTGCTACCTCCGGAGTTCAGAGCCATCAAGAAGTCTAGTAGCAGCAAGAGAACGACAATGAGCAGAGGGGAGAGGGTAGGGCACCGAGAGCTGAGCCATCCATGGCTGCACCGTCCACTACCAGACCATCCACCAATGCCCTGCCTTGTATTGTCACTCAGCGCTTGGATATTATAGAGGGGAGGCTGTACGACCTCGGTGCGACCATGCAGTGGCTCTCCTTGATGATGATGAGGATGTATGAGCACACTTTCCCAGGAGAGTCGATCCCCGATGTGCCTCCGCCTCCTACTGTCGGGCCATCTACCTCTGCCCCCATGGCTTATACTTTTGTTGAGGTGGATGGTTCCGATGCTGAGGACTCTAGTGATGAGGAGGGCAGCGATTATGAGAACGAGGATGAGGGGACAGGAGATGAGGATGAGGAGTAGGGAGATCTTTTTGGTTTTATTGCTTTTAGTAGTTGCACAGTTAGTGTTTAGGGTGTCAGCCTAGTAGAAGAGTCTCTAGGATTATAGGCCATCTTGTTTTTTATTTCACATCTTTGTACTGAACTTTTTAGAGAAATTAATGAAAGAACCACATTTTACTTGTTCCATTTTGCCCAAGTTCATTTACTTAGTTGCATTATGATTTGAGTATTTTGATTGTTTGGTGAATTGTCTTACATGAATATATAGTTTATTTTTTATGCATTATAGTTTGGAAATAAAGTTTGCTAGGGACTAGTAAAACTCAAGTTGGGGGGTGTGATGAGCATAGATTATTGCATATCATGTATCTCTTTGCACCCATTTATACTTGCTTTTGTGGCGAAAATGGGGAAAAATGCATTTAAACTCAATTTTAATGGAAATTCGTGTGATTGTAGGTAAAAAGTAGGTAAGGGCATGTATTAAGCCTCCCATCAAGTGCTTAAAGTCGATGGAGAAGAAGGGGAGGCTTAACGGATGGCTCGGGACATCAAGAGACCAAGAAAATTCCAAAACAAGAGAAAACCTACCGGTAGGTTTAGTGCATTGGATTTCTTCTACCGCAACCTCTGCCAAAACCTACCAGTAGATTTTGCCTACTGGAAAAAACCTACCGATAGGTTTCATGATCGTTCTACCGTTAGGTTTTTCCCAGAAATGCCAGAAGCCTACAATCTCAACTCCACCTACTTCGGGGGCCCACCTCTTGTCACCCCACACATGCCCTGACATCTATGACACACTGATGTTCTCTTACACCTAAAGCCTGATTTTGGAAGAGAAAGCATGGAGGAGGAAGAGAGAGAAGAGGAGTGGTTGGGGGAGACGTGGAAAAGGAATGTTGGGCCTGTGGTTGCTTATAGTAGTACCCATACCCCTTCCAATCATAGCAGGTCAGCTCTCACAGTCCAAGATAGGGTTATGGACAAATTTTAACCAAACTTTAGAGGAGATTTTCAGTTGCTACACAAGTTTAGAGATAGAAGCTTAAGGAAGAAGATGAAGTTTTAGAGAGAAAAAGTTAGGTTTTAACAAGTCCTCCACCATTTTCATTCTAGCAAGCTTTAAAATACTTGTAATCTTTCTTACTTTCACTTTAAACTCTTCCATTCAAGTTTTAATCTAGTTTAACCAAGTGTTTTAGCATTTCAATTTCAACATATGGGTATTTTCCTCTTTAAGCTTGTATGTTGGGTATGAATGATATTGTTCTTGTAGTCTAAATTTTTCCTTGCATCAATACAAGTCTTATGCTTTATTTCACTACCACGTCTCATTACATTATGCGTCTTCTTTCTTTGATCACGAGTAGCTAGACTTTTAGTTGGCTAATCCAAGGGGAATTTCCTCTTGGGTATGTGAAATCAACTCCCTTCCATTCGTCCTCGTAGTGTAAAGTGTTTGGTATGACTAGGTTGAGTGCGGACATGGTTGTGAGCTCTTGATACACCATAGACTTGTCAAAGGGTATGCTTGAGTCCAACACCCCCACATTAGTCCCTCACTTCCTACGAATCAATCAAACACCTAGGCACCATCGGTTGAATGAATTGAGTTGATTTGACATTCCCATTGGAAAGACTCATATGGATTAGCCAACCTTACTTTCTTGCATTTCTATCAAAACACCACTCACCAAAACATAACTCAAAATATTTTCTCATTTTCATTTCTTTACAAATCACCCTTCACAACAATTTGACCTACCTTCCCTGAGGAGACGACCTTGGAATACCCTTTCCAAATAAAACACGACATTGCAAGTCTCTCTTCGCTTGGGGAGCACTTTTGTACACACACACGCGCGCATTTTTTGTTCATCCACATACGGTTTACCCCATTTCTAGCATCGAACCCGAGGGAGAGTGACACTCACCTATTCATATAGGCCATATGCACACAACCGGGATCATGTTTGGAGATTAGGGTGAACTGGAACCAAGCACCTGGGTCCTTATGCTTAGGAGGAGTCTTGTGTTCTGCGATGACACTCACATGTTTTTTTCAAAAAGGCCCTTTTTTGAACATTTTGATTTCGTTTCATAGTGCACAAGTCCTTTAAGAACTTGGCATATGAAGGGACCTGTTTGATGGCATCTTGAAGCATAATATTAATCTTTAATTGCTTGAAAATTTCGTAAATATCAGCATGATTGCTCAGCTTCTAGGGTCTGTAGTATGTACTTATCTATGAATTTTCCACTCCGAAGCATGGTGATAGCTTGAACTTGTTCATTTGAAGAGTCCATGGGAGTAGAATTACCTACATGTAATTGACCTTGTGGAGGCTTTGGCTAGGCAAGAAACTTGATCTTCTCTTGTGTAGCCATCAACTGAGTCATCTTTTGTAGGTGAATTTTCATATCCTCTAGAGACTGCAAGGTCTTAGATTTGAATTCATTGAAGGTGTGATTGTTATGTGTATTGTATTGCATTTGAACTTGCATGAACTGATACAGGGTGTCCTCAAGACTATGTTGGTGAGGTGGCTAGTAGGGTGGATAATGATTTTGTAGTGGTGGTGGTGGAGCTTGTGGTGGGGCTTGCTGCTGTTGGTTGTCCCTCCAACCAAAATTCGGGTGTTGTCGCCACCCTGAATTGTACGTTTTAGAATAAGGATTATTATATGGCTTTTGATACCCGGAGACTCCATTGGATTGCTCCAACAAAACTTCCTAAAAAGTGGGTATCGTAGGACATTCCTTAGTAGAATGCCCTACTAAAGCACATATCCCACATATATTGTAAACCCCCGCATGTAATAAAACTTGTACCAACTATGTTTGATATACAAATATATGTTATATAAGTTTGGGTTGGTTTTGGAAGGGTTTGGAATGGATTGAAAATGAAAAACAAATGAAAAAGGCAAATCCGGACAAACCGTACCGGTACCCCAATGTCCCGAAAGCAAACCGTACCGGTACTGTCAGTAAAAATCAGAAATTTTAAAACAGTAAAATTCGGGATTGGGCTGAGTTTAAAACACCTTTTCATCCAATTTTCTTCTATTCTTTCACTCCACTCTCACCTCAAACCTCTTAGAACCCTAAGGGAAGATAAAAGGAAAAAGAAAATACAGGAAGGAAGTCTCTAGAGCTTGGGTCTTTGCTTGGAATTCTTGATTTAAGGTAGGGGTTTCTTCCTATTCTCTTACATTGATGCTAGGGCTTATATATATGTATTCTTTTGACTCTAAATCTTATATGTATGCTATGAAATCCTTGATTCTTGATATTCTTGTAAATATTTCCATGTTTTGGACAATGCTATGGTGGAATAGCTATTAAATCTCCTTTCTTGACTTAAAACCCTAGTTTTCAAGAGAAATAGATTTTTTCTCTTGATTATTCCTTTGTCCTTGATTTCAAAACTTTAGTACCTTTTATTGAATAACAAAATGGTATTGTCGATGATCTCTTGTATATTTTCTTAAATGGTTCTATGGTAATACTTCATATGAAATTTGGGGATTTTTGGATTTGTTTGTGACTTGAGGAAATTGGTTGGGTATTGTATCTCTTGTGGATGTTCGGATCACCATGGGTGGCCGTTGACCGGGTATCGTAGAGTGGGTAGATGCGTTTCTTACTCCGTGCGGGTTTGAATTTTTCCTACCACTCGTAGTGGGGTTGGTGCCTTGTGAGGACCAAACCACTATTCGCTCACGGGTACCGAGGCTGAGGGTTAGTATCCTATTCCTGGGTTGGATTCGTCACTGCCAATGTGTTGGTATACGCCCTTCCTAAAGTTGTATATCCTTGAAAGGATTGGGTGTGTGCGTGTGGGCCAGGATATTCTCGATGTGTTTATTCATGCGATATCATACATCATACCTGAGATACAAAGCGTGGGTAATGGTATATTGTGATATAAAAAATACAAGTTGTGGTTTGAAATACTTTGTGAGCTATGATTTATGGTGCCAATGGTTGGCTATGGTTCATAGTGATTTGTTGGAATTGTTCGTTTTTGTGGAACTTGGTTTTACTTCTTCATTTACTTCATTGATATTGCTTAAACTTGAGATCGGGTAAACTGTCACTGTTTTCTTTCAAAAGTTATATATGATATTTGTGAAATGAGACCGACTTGTTTTATATGTTTCTTAAACCTTGTTCGAGTTTGGGAGGATGTTGCTATAGAGCTTAGTGCACACCCCCTACAAATAATATATTTTCAGATTATGGTTTAGAGGAAGAGCTCGGAGTTGACGAGCAGGTGCTTTGGGAAGCTCAAGTGGATGGGCATGTAGATCCGGAGGGACCTGTCTAGGACTGTTCTTTTTACGTTCTAGACAAGGAGATTCCTTTTGAGAATATTGTTCATACTAATATTTTTGTTATTCCGCTGCAAATTAATAGTTGATTTTTGGGATGTAATTGCCACTGTTTGGCATATTTTTTTTGATGTAATGGCCATGGTTTGACATATTCTTTTGGGAAGATGATGTAGATATTATGGATGATGAATGAAATTTTCTGTAGTTATGGATCTTATTAGTTGCTCTCATGATGTGAATGGTTTTAAATTATAATGTCGTCCAAGGGGGATTTTGGGGCGTTACAGGTTTGGTATCAGAGCTAGGTTATTAGGTCTTAGATGGGAGCTGTAGGTTATGGATTACCACTAGAGAGGTAGGATTAGGTTGAAGGAAATTATTGATTTAAATTTTTATACAAGCATCATGCTTTAGATTAAGGTGATAGTTAGGATGTCTTGTACATCAAGGAACTAAACTGTGAATTGATGTGCAAGATGGACGGTAGACGTGGACGTGGACGAGGACGTGGTGGCCAAGCACAACCACCACCACCACCACCTCCAAATGCCATGAATGTCATTTATCAATGTTTAAGGGAGCTAACCACTCTGGTAAAACACCAGAATGGAAACAACAACCACAATGGTGCGGTTCATCCCTTAGCTCAGGTGCCGGGCAACGGGGACGAAAATCAAAGGATGGTAGTTCTTCGAGAATTCTTACGCCAACACCCACCTACCTTCCAAGGAAACTCTAACCCCATGGATGCGAATAAATGGATTCGCCGGGTGAAGAAGATGTGTGATGGCATGGGAGTTGTCGAGGATCTTCGGGTCGGATTAGCTATATATCTATTAGAGGGGGAGGCAAATCATTGGTGGGACTCAGTGAAGAGAAGGAGGAACACATATGCTCTTACTTGGGAGGAGTTTGATCAAATCTTCCAAGACAAGTATTTCCCTGAATCGGTCCGAGACAAGATGAGTGCAGATTTTCTCGCTCTACGACAGGGTAGCATGACGGTGACGGAGTATGAGGGAAAGTTTGATGAGCTATCCCATTATGCCACGGAATTCATATCTACCGAGGCCAGGAGGGCCAAACGCTTTGAGCAGGGCTTGAGGCCTGCCATCAGGGAGAATCTTGTGGCTCTCAAGATCCGGGACTATGGGGATCTTGTTGACAGAGCTGCACTGGTGGAGAGAGACACGGAGGACAACCAGAGGCGACAGAACTTCATGAGGGGAGGTCCGATCTGGACGGGTGCAAGTGGCAGTGGAGTGCAGAGGGCGGCACCATACCGTCGCCCAGACCAAGCGGTTGGACAGAGACTTCAGATAGTTCGAGGAGTTGAAGGCGTTCCAGAGAGAGCAGGCACTGATCCACGTCAATGCTTCACATGTGGAGGTTTCGGGCACTTCAAAAATAATTGCCCATTGTTTTCAACAAAGACCAATCAAGCAGCAGGACAAATAAATGCAAACAAGCCACTCCTACAGAAGCCGCTACAGCAGAGAACGTTAGGAGCTCCAGCCCCAGCCGGTGCAAATCAGGGAAGAGTGTTTGCTTTGACCCAACCGGAGGAAGACGTTTCCAATGCAGTTATGGAAGGTATCGTTCTTCTTTATAATTCTTGGGCCCAAATTTTATTTGATCCCGGTGTGACTCATTCATTCATACGCACTACATATGCTCTTGATTTGGGATTGGAATTTGAGAAGTTAGAACATGCTTTGAGTATTGTCATGCCTACGGGAGAACGGTTGGATACAAAAAGGGTGTGTAGAGGTTGCGTGCTTCGATTTGGGGAGCAAGAATTGATTGTAGATTTGGTTGCGTTAGACATGAAGGGGTATGATATAATATTTGGGATGGACTTGTTGTCCACTTTCCGTGCGGTAATGGATTGTTTTCGAAAGCGGATTTCATTTCAATTACCGGGAGAGGTAGTTTTTAGTTTCATGAATGATCGAAATTATTTCCATCCATTCCCTACTACGGGTAGTAGATTCTTAAAAGCTAAGGCGGGGAGCCATTTGAGTTTCTTAGCTAGCTTGATGGGAGATGATCGGGATAGATCCCAACCGGACGTGGTATTGATAGTGTCGGATTTTCCAGATGTCTTTCCAGATGAACTACCCGGGTTACCCCCACAGAGAGAGATCGAGTTTGCAATCGATCTATATCCGGGAACCGAACCCATATCCATTGCTCCTTATAGGATGGCACCCTTGGAGTTAAAGGAGCTAAGGAAGCAGTTGGACCATCTGTTGACTATTGGGTTTATCCGTTTAAGCACTTCACCTTGGGGAGCCCAGGTCCTCTTTGTGAAGAAGCATGATGAGACACTTCGGCTATGCACAGATTACCGAAGGTTGAATCGGGTGACAGTGAAGAATAAATATCCGTTGCCACGAATCGATGATTTATTCAATCAACTGAGGGGTTCTAAGTATTACTCCAAGATTGATCTTCGCACAGGATATCATCAACTACGAATCAAGGAAGGGGATATTCCTAAGACAACTTTCCGTACCAGGTATGGTCATTTCGAATATACGGTAATGCCGTTCGGACTGACTAATGCTCCTGCAGCCTTTATGGATTTGATGCACAGGGTATTCCGGTCGTATCTAGATCAGTTTGTTATCGTGTTTATTGATGACATATTGATTTATTCACGGACACAAGGGGAACATGAACGCCATCTCTCGATTGTGCTACAAACATTGAGAGAGCATAAGTTGTATGCTAAGATGAGCAAATATGAGTTTTGGATGAAGGAAGTGAAATTCCTTGGCCATGTTATATCGGAACGAGGCGTAGCTGTTAACCCCGCAAAGATTGAAGCCGTGATGAAATGGGAACCAACAAGGAATGTGACCGGAGTACGTAGTTTCCTGGGAATAGCAGGCTACTACCTGAGGTTTGTGGAAGGGTTCTCAAAGCTCGCGATGCCAATGACACGCCTTACGAAGAAGGGAGAAAAATTCTTGTGGACGCAAGTGTGTGAACTAGCCTTTCGCACCTTGAAGGAGAAGTTGACAACAGCTCCTGTCCTCATTATTCCGAGCAGTGGGGAGGGATACGATGTGTATACCGATGCTTCGTTACGAGGCTTGGGATGTGTGTTAATGCAAGGAGGTAAGGTAGTTGCTTATGGCTCGAGGCAACTCAAGGTTCATGAGCAGAACTATCCCACTCACGACTTAGAGCTCGCCGCTGTGGTCTTTGCTCTTAAGTTGTGGAGGTGTTACCTGTATGGAGAAAAGTTTCAAGTGTTTTCTGATCATAAGAGTCTCAAGTATATATTCACACAGAAAGATTTGAATCTCCGACAAAGAAGGTGGATCGAATATTTGGAAGACTACGATTTCACACTCAACTACCATCCGGGGAAGGCTAATGTAGTAGCAGATGCACTGAGCAGGATGTCTTGGGAAGAAATCAATGTTCTTGTTGTTAATAGGTGGAAGATGATTGATGCTTTGGAGGACTTTGATCTATTGGTGGATAGGCAGGGGGATCGACCATGCATATTCAATCTTGTAGCTCAACCAATTCTCCGACAACGGATTGTAGAGTTGCAACGATTAGACACGGAGTTGGAAACTATCTGGGATAGATTGAAGAGGAACGAGGTTGTTGAGAACTGGTCCCTACACGATGACGAGTTAAATTTTCGTGGAAGACTATGTGTACCAAACAATGACCAAGTAAGGGAAAAAGTGTTGGGTGAGTGTCATCGTTCAAAATTCTCCATACATCCGGGTAGTACTAAGATGTATAGAGACATGAAGCGTCAATATTGGTGGAAAGGGATGAAGCAAGACGTGGCTAAGTACATTGCAAGGTGCGCGGTGTGTCAGCAAGTGAAGATTGAGCATCAGAAACCCGGAGGATTACTACAGTCCTTACCTATTCCAGAGTGGAAGTGGGATCACATCACCATGGATTTCGTGTTTGGATTTCCACAGACTTCACGCGGGCATAATGCCGTATTGGTCATTGTAGATAGACTCACCAAGTCCGCTCATTTCTTGAGTATGAAGACCACTGACACTTTAGAGACCTTGAGCAAGCTTTATATTCGTGAGATTGTTAGATTGCATGGAGTTCCACTCTCTATTGTGTCGGATCGTGATTCTCGTTTTGTGGCGCAATTTTAGCAAAGTCTACAATGAGCTATGGGGACAAAGTTGCGCTTTAGCACCGCCTTTCATCCCCAAACGGATGGCCAATCCAAGAGGGTGATACAAATTTTGGAAGACATGCTACGAGCTTGTGTGTTGGACTTCAAGGGAAGTTGGAGTGAACATTTGCCGCTGATGGAGTTCGCATATAACAACAGCTATCAAGCAAGTATTGGAATGGCTCCTTATGAGGCATTGTATGGAAGACCATGTAGGTCCCCGACTTGTTGGTTGGAAGCTGGAGAAAGTAGTTTGTTTGGGCCAGAGGTTGTACGAGAGACTACGGAGAAAATTCAACTCATATGGGAAAGACTACGCACGGCTCAAAGTAGACAGAAAAGCTATGCGGATAGAAGAAGAAGACCCTTGCAATTCCAAGAGGGGGACTATGTGTTCCTCAAGGTGTCACCCAAAAGGGGGTGTTTAGATTTGGCAAGAAAGGGAAATTAGCTCCAAGGTACATCGGACCATTTGAGGTGATCAAAGCAGTGGGCAAAGTGGCGTATCAACTTCGGTTACCAGCTCAGTTGTCAGGGGTACACGACGTGTTCCATGTTTCAATGTTGAGAAAGTGTCAATCGGATACAACGCATGTCGTAGATTTAGAGGATATTGAAGTTCAAGATGGAGCAACTTATGAAGAACAACTGGTGAAGATTCTCGATACCAAGGAGAAGGTGCTTCGTAATAAAGTCATCCAACTGGTGAAAGTCTTGTGGCAACATCATGGGGTGGAGGAAGCTACTTGGGAATCGGAGTTGGAGATGCGAGAGAAGTACCCTCATTGGTTCGCTACCTGAAGTAAGTTTCGAAGACGAAACTTTCTTCAAGGGGGGTGGATTGTAAACCCCCGCATGTAATAGAACTTGTACCAACTATGTTTGATATACAAATGTATGTTATATAAGTTTGGGTTGGTTTTGGAAGGGTTTGGAATGGATTGGAAATGAAAAACATGTGAAAAAGGCAAATCCGGACAAACCGTACCGGTACAGCGTACTGGTACCCCAATGTCCCGAGAGCAAACCGTACCGGTATAGCGTACCGGTACTGTCGGTAAAAATCAAAAATTTTAAAACAGTAAAATTCGGGATTGGGCTGAGTTTAAAACACCTTTTCATCCTATTTTTTTCTGTTCTTTCACTCCACTCTCACCCCAAACTTCTTAGAACCCTAAGGAAAGATAAAAGGAAAAAGAAAAGGGAGGAAGGAACTCTGTAGAGCTTGGGTCTTTGCTTTGAACTCTTGATTTAAGGTAGGGGTTTCTTCCTATTCTCTTACATTGATGCTAGGGCTTATATATATGTATTCTTTTGACTCTAAATCCTATATGTATGCTATGAAATCCTTGATTCTTGATATTCTTGTAAATATTACCATGTTTTGGACAATGCTATGGTGGAATAGCTATTAAATCTCATTTCTTGACTTAAAACCCTAGTTTTCAAGAGAAATAGATTTTTTCTCTTGATTCTTCCTTTGTCCTTGATTTCAAAACTTTAGTACCTTGTATTGAATAACAAAATGGTATTGTGGATGATCTCTTGTATATTTTCTTAAATGGTTCTATGGTAATACTTCATATGAAATTTGGAAATTTTTGGATTTGTTTGTGACTTGAGGAAATTGATTGGGTATTGTATCTCTTGTGGATGTTCGGATGACTATGGGTGGCCGTTGACTGGGTATCGTAGAGTGGGTAGATGCGTTTCTTACTCCGTGCGGGTTTGAATTTTTCCTACCACTCATAGTGGGGTTGGTGCCTTGTGAGGACCAAACCACGATTCGCTCACGGGTACCGAGGCTGAGGGTTAGTAAACTATTCCTGGTTTGGATTCCTCACTGCCAATGTGTTGGCATACGCCCTTCTTAAAGTTGTATATCCTTGAGAGGATTGGGTGTGTGCGTGTGGGCCAGGATATTCTCGATGTGTTTATTCATGCGATATCATACATCATACCTGAGATACAAAGCGTTGGTAATGGTATATTGTGATATAAAAAATACAAGTTGTGGTTTGAAATACTTTGTGAGCTATGATTTATGGTGCCAATGGTTGGCTATGGTTCATAGTGATTTGTTGGAATTGTTCGTTTTTGTGGAACTTGGTTTTACTTCTTCATTTACTTCATTGATATTGCTTAAACTTGAGATCGGGTAAACTGTCACTGTTTTCTTTCAAAAGTTATATATGATATTTGTGAAATGAGACCGACTTGTTTTATATGTTTTTTAAACCTTGTTCGAGTTTGGGAGGATGTTGCTACAGAGCTTAGTGCTCACCCCCTACAAATAATATATTTTCAGATTATGGTTTAGAGGAAGAGCTCGGAGTTGACGAGCAGGTGCTTTGGGAAGCTCAAGTGGATGGGCATGTAGATCCAGAGGGAACTGTCTAGGACTGTTCTTTTTACGTTCTAGACTAGGAGATTCCTTTTGAGAATATTGTTCATACTAATATTTTTGTTATTCAACTGCAAATTAATAGTTGATTTTTGGGATGTAATTGCCACAATTTGGCATATTCTTTTGGACGTAATGACCATGGTTTGACTTATTCTTTTGGGATGATGATGTAGATATTATGGATGATGAAGAAAATTTTCTGTAATTATGGATCTTATTAGTTGCTCTCATGATGTGAATGGTTTTAAATTGTAATGCCGTCCAAGGGGAATTTTGGGGGGCGTTACATATATGCTCTGTGGGTGGAAGAACAACAACTTCATTGACTTTCTTCATCTCTAAAGCCTCAAGATTTCGAGACAAAGAAGCCATCTTAATCCCTAAATCGTCATCCTCTCTTAAAGTGTATTTTCCCCTATGGAAAGTGGTAGACTAACTCTGGGTTGGAGTAGGTGAAGCTAAGTACCACATCTGGGAACTCTCAGAAAGTGTGTCAAAAAAACATGAACGCCTCATTGGGATTCTTGTCCATGAATTCTCCCTGGGGCATCATTTCAACAAACTGACACATATAGGTAGGGAGTGAGTCATAGACAATACCAATAAAGGGTCCAACTCTTGAACCCGTGATGAGGACAAGCATGGAGAAGGCCTTTGAACTGTTCCAAACACTGATAGAAGATTTCTACCTCCTTCACCGAGAAATTATTTATATGAAATTTCAAAGCATTTGTGCAGTGAACGAGGAAGAATTTCTTAAAAAACTCTTTCTGAAGGGCGGACCAATCCAAAATAGAATGAGGTTTGAGGATGTTAAGCCATTGCTTGGTTTTATCCTTCGAGGAAAAGGGAAAAATCTTCAGCTTGGCTAACTCAGTGTTATCTTGAAGGGTTCCGTAAATTTCCTCAAATTCCTTCATGTGAAGGTAAGGATTTTCATAATCAAGCTCATGGAATTGAGGTAAGAGTTGCATGGTACTGAGCTTAATCGTCAACCTATTGGCATTAGCAAGAAAAACAAAGCACAACGGGACACTATTCCTTGTGGGATGCAGATAGTCCCTCAGAGTTTTGACCTGTTGGTCGACCTCTTGGCCTTTATTATTGTTTAAAGTCGCAGAAACACAATTATTTTGAGGGTTTGCAGGGTTCTCTATACTACACATTCTAATTAGATCAAATGTGGGGCTAAAATAGAATTATCAGAACGGTCTGACACAGATGAACCAATAGAACCAACAGACTCTTGAAGTGAAGATTTGTTCACAGAGTCTGAAGTTTCTCCACCAGACATGCAAAAATTGATCTTACTACTGAATGCAAACAACTACCAAATTTTTTTAATAAAATTAAACATAAAAACTAATCTAACTAATAGAGAATAAATAAAAATTAAATTAAAACAATTCACAAAGAGATGGAACGAAAGTACCCCGGATACTAGAATTCTCCAAGTTGTTCGTAGTGAAGGCGTATTCTTTTTTCCAGCTTCCTGAATTCGTCAAAGAAGTCCCTGGCAACGGTGCCAAAAATTTGCTTGATCCCAAAAGGTACACCCAAGTGAAGGTGGTCAAGAAGTAGTAATACTCGATAAGACCGAGGTCGATCCATAGGAAACTTGAATTTAGACTCAGGAAGGTAAAAAGAAAGCATTGAATCAAAAGTATTGGTTGTTGAGAATTGGTATCTAATTGAAAAGGAAATTAATAAATAAAAAGAATACTTCCTAGCATCGGGATTAGGGAATAATCTTATGTATGAATGTTATATTTATGCAATCATTCATTACCTTAGTTGACATCCAACGTTTGTGTAATCAACTGGAGAATTTTACTTTGAAGAATAAAATTCGATTGAATTGAAAGTAATCAATAAAGAACTAGGTTTGTAGACTCGCAGGGAATTATAAAATTACTCATGACAAGGAATCAACCTATTGAATAATTTCATAAGAATACAGAGCACAATTCTTTGCTAAAATATTCAATCATAATCATACAACCATACCTTAGCGAGGAAGTACAAGAAGATAACTCACAAACCATGAGTAAGATCTTAGAGAAGAAGGATAGAAAAATAACTCTAAGGGTTGAATCACTGGTCTCCTCTGTGGCTCAACACCTATATCTCTCTCCCTCTGTCTATATTAATGAAAAATGTCTAAATACATTAAAGAAATCCCTATAGGTTAGACTTTGAATGGCACCTCTATAATAATGTGCGTCCAGACGAAAGAGTTGCGTCCGGACACAAGCCTTGAATCTTGATCTTTGACTTGGTCAACATAGCTGAGTTCGGATGATCACACGTGTGCTAACGAAGGCACACCGTATCGTCAAAGGGGCGTCCATTGATGAGCACAAAATATTGTATATTTCAAGGCCTCATTACATGCATTTTAACTCAACTTTTGCATCTAAGTACTTAGAGTTAGCTGATTTTATGAATAATGTTGAATTCTCGAGGTTGCATGTTTTTATAGCTTAAATCATGTATTTTAGGACCTTGCAACTATGATGGATGTGTGGTGAGGGCATGTACACATTACATGAAGATTTGGAGGCTTAAAAGTGAAGAAATCAAGGAGGTATTGGTGTTTGGGAACAAAAGCGCCAGCAGCCACACCACTGGGTTGAAGAGCCTCGGTTTTCCTCCATTTTGACCATTATCCACTTCGAATCTGAAAAATTTCAAAACATGAAAGTTGTAGATCTGGATGTCTTCTATATTGTGTCAAAATTTCAGCTCAATCCGACGGTTGGATCAAAAGTTATGCCAATTCTACGAAGATTGGTCCGGAGCAGAAAAACCATACCGGTACGCCGTACCGGTACTGTACCGTACCAGTACTCAGTACCGGTACGCCGAAGCTACTGGTGTACGAACAGCCCAAAAACGCCTGCAACTCATATCCACTTGCTTGGGGTCCCACCTACACTTCTCCCACTTGCCCCCCAACATTTCCTTACACATTTCCATGCCTCCCTTACACAATTAAAAGACTTTGGAGGCCATTGCATTAATGAGGATGGGAGAGAAGGGGTAGCCTGGGGGAGGCTTGTCCTAGCCTGCAACACCCATCCATTCAGTCCCCTATTGATGGAGGCCTTTCACACAGCTAGGGGGGACCACCATGCACGAAATTTGAAGGCTCACACTCCATATACTCAGCATTATTCAGCATTGCAAAGGTGGTGGCTACCTAAGCTTAGGAGTAGTTCCAGGAAGAAGAAGATGAATAGTGCTCGAAGTTGATATTTTTTAATTTTCTTCATTACATTGTCTTGTAATCTTTTGTAAGGATATTCTAAACTTTGTTTAAAGTCTTTAATGTCATTTACTTTAAGTTCATTGCAAGTTTAGTCTTACATTTTACATTTCACCATTGTTATGTTAAGTTTTCTTCATTTCTTGCTTTAAAATGGGTATTGAATATTGTTCTTCTTAGTTTACGATTTCTTGCATTAGTTTAAGTTCTAATCTTCATTTATCCATTATGTCTCTTTACATTATGTATTTTCTTCTTGCTTTCATGAGTAGCTAGATTTTAAGTTGGTTAATCCAAGGGAGAACTCCTCTTGGGTGTGCCACTTCAACTCTTTTCCATTCCTCCTCTCAGAGTACGATGGCTCGGTTTGACTGGGTTAGGGTGAGGACATGGTTGTGAGTTCTTGATACACCGTAGGCATTGTCACGGGGTATGCTTGAATCCTCACCTCCATTTTAGTCCCGAGCTTCTCACGAATCAATCGTACTTCTAGGCTCTATTGGAGGAAGGCTTGAGTTGATTTGGTATTCCCATTGGAATGACCTCTTCGGATTAACCAACATTTGTTTTTCTTGCATTTCCATTCACAAACTCCACTCACCAAAACAAGCTAAAAGATTTTACACTTTCCCTTTTGTTCACCAAAATCACTTTCACACACTCGAACTTTCCTTCCCTGAGGAGATGACCTTGGAATACTTTTCCAAGTAAAACACCGACACACAAAAGACTCTTTGCGATTGGGGAGCACTTTTGTTCACACACCCGCATTTCATTCACATTTTGTTCATTCCATTTTCCACCAATTCGTTGTTGCCCTATCTCCCATATCATTCCGAGGGAGAGTGACACTCCCTTCACACATAAGCCATATACACATGTCAAAGGGTGATGTTTAGGGGTTAGGAAACAACGTTTTTCATCAATCATCCATATGCACAACCTCGTCCAAACACCTTGAAATCTCTAGAATTTGGTTTTGAAGTACTCGTGTCCAGATGAAGTTGTTGCATCTGAACGATCAAACACCGTATCAATTTTTTAACTTAACCACTTCTTTATCTGCAAAACTTCCTTGCTTGGGTCCGGACAGAGTAGTTGCATCTGAACGCACCTAAGCATGCAGCTAAGGTCCACTTCAGTCAACTATTTGACTTTCTAAAATATCACTTTAATCCCTTTGATTTCCATGCAATCTTTAATTCATCCAATCAATTTATCAAGCATCAGAAATCAACTCAATTTTCCTATTTTACCTGATAAATCAATCAAACACAAAAATACCATCAAAGCATAAAATCAATAAGATAAACAATATTTAGCTCAAAATAAATGCAATTCGTCATAACTATCAAGTAAAGAATTCGTAAATTACATGATGAATCAGCGGGCTAGGTGTTCCAAGCATTAATTACAAATGTGACATTTCCTTGGATAAAATTTTGACTTTGTCCTTAAGGAAGGGGTACACTCTCCTAGGCAAAGGTGAAACCTGAAGTGAACGGTTGCGGTTGGGTCACTACAGAATGTCACAACCGCAGAAGGGTCATGGTCACTTTTTAGCCCAAACGCACGCATACCATAGGGCCTTTTCCCCCCTCAAAACCCTTTCTGAGGTGCACACTAGGTTGCTTGCTTAGGGAACTTCACAGTTTCGGTCCTCTAGTAGGTAGTACACATGTCTCAATATTCCCTATGTTTATCCAGACCATCAACCTCTTATTTCTCAAGGGTCTCTCTAGATCCAAGTTAAGCATAACCCAATAAGTAGTGAGCCCTACACGGGAGGCTTGCTCTACCAAACAAAACCTTCAAAACGTTACCCGAGGCCGAGGTTGACAATCATGGTCATCCATCTGTGCTGCTCAATTCTCCCTCGAGGAGAGTCATACTTCCTTATCTCAAGGTAGAAACTTCTCCTCTCGATCTCTTGGGCTAGTCGACCAAGAGTGTACCTGATGCAAATCATAGCACAACTTCAAAGGATCTAGTTCAAGTTCCATTTGGGCCGGTTACAAGTGCACGAGCAAGGAAGTTTAAAGATGTACTTAATGGACTAATTGAAGAGGCATGGACTCAAGCAAATTCGTGGAGGCCCATTGAGCATGATCCACTTGGGCAACAAAGAGTCGTCAACATGATTCAAGTTCGAACTTGAATCATGTTGATGACTCTTTGTTGCCCAAGTGGATCATGCTCAATGGGCCTCCACGAATTTGCTTGAGTCCATGCCTCTTCAATCAGTCCGTTGAGTACATCTGACTTCAAATGTGTTACATGATCGTCCATGTTTTTGCTATAAATGAGTATATCATCAAAGTAGACAACAACAAATCTGCCTATAAATGCATGCAAAACATGATTCATAAGTCTCATAAAGGTGCTCGGAGCGTTAGTCAATTCAAAAGGCATAACTAACCATTCATACAAACCATATTTTGTTTTAAAGGCTGTTTTCCATTCATCTCCTTCCTTTATTCTAATCTGATGATAACCACTCTTTAAGTCAATCTTAGAAAATACACAACAACCATGTAGCTCATCTAACATATCGTCTAAGCGAGGAATAGGATGACGATACTTTACCGTTATGTTGTTGATGGCCCGGCAATCAACACACATTCTCCACATCCCATCCTTCTTAGGTACAAGTAAAACCGGAATGGCGCATGGGCTCATGCTCTCCCTCACGTGCCCTTTCGCCAACAACTCACTTACTTGTCATTGAAGCTCCTTTGTCTCCTCGGGATTGCTCCTATAGGCTGGTCTGTTTGGAATTGTCGCATCGGGAAAAAAATCAATTTGATGTTCAATCCCTCGGATTGGAGGTAACTCATGTGGTGTTTCCTCGGGAAAGACATCCTCATACTCCTGCAAAAGAGAAACAACAGAACTAGGCAAAGCAAGGTCAAGTTCGTTAGTGTTTAAAAGTGCCTCTTTGTACAAAAGTACAATCATCGGCTGATTTGAAAACATGGCTCGCTTAATTTCACTCACTTTTGCATAGAAATTCTTTTGTTTTCTCTCTGATTTTCTCTCAATGGCCGCATTTTGATTTTCTTTTTCTCTCTCATTTTTCTCGGCCTCTCTCTGATTTTCACTCTTTTTCTTTTTCTTTTGTTCACTCTCTTTCTTTTGATCACTCTCTTTTTGCAATCTCACTTGATCCTCATATACTTGATGCGGTGTCAATGGTACAAGAGTGATTGATCGTTGATTAAGCACAAAGGAGTATTTGTTTGTAAAGCCATCATGCTTCACATACCTATCAAACTGCCATGGGCGCCCAAGCAATAAGTGTCCCGCTTGCATTGGTACTACATCACACAACACTTCATCTTCGTACTTACCAATTCGAAATGCAACTAACACCTGCTTGCTCACCCTTATCTCACCAGTATCATTTAACCATTGCAACTTGTACGGTTTAGGTGCTTCAACACGGGTAGTCCCAACTTCTCCACCATAATTGTGCTTGCAACATTAGTACTACTACCACCATCAATAATCACACTACACACCTTGTCTTTGATGTAGCACCTAGTGTGAAAGATGTTCTCCCGCTGCACTTCATCAACCTCTTTTGCATGCACACTCAATGCTCTCCTCGCCACCAATGTCAATGCATCAGGGGCTAAATACTCCTCCTCGGAAACGTCCTCCAATTGTGGCATGTCATCGGTGTCGGAATTGTCATTGTCAGTCACAATTTCACCATTGTCTTGCAACACCATGACCTGCTTGTTTGGACATTGACTTGCTATGTGTCCCCTGCCTTGACATTTAAAACATTTAATGTCACGATTCCTAGAGGTAGAAGTGTTGATTTTACCTTGAGGAACGTGGCTGGTGTTCGCGGACTTGGGCTCGGATTTGGGCATTTGTGACTTGTCCAGTTGCTTGGCATAACTCGGTTTCCAAGAGGTAGAACTAGAGTTATGGGTTGCACGTGACCCACCCCCCTCTTGATTTGTTGCTCCACTTTGATGGCCATGTGCACCATATCTTCAAACTCCACATAATGTTGCATCTCTACCTTATCTTGGATTTCCCAGTTTAATCCAAGTAAAAACCTAGCCATTGTAGCCTCTCGATCTTCCTCTACATTAGCTCGGATCATAGCAATATCCATCTCCTTGTAATAATCCTCCACGCTCCGACCTCCCTGTCTAAGACCTTGTAGCTTTTTGTACAACTCTCAGTAGTAGTAGCTTGGAACGAACCGCTTTCTCATCACCGTTTTCATCTCCTCCCATTTCTCTATTAGTCGTTCTCAATTCCGCCTCCTGTTTATAACAAGCTGATCCCACCAAGTAATAGCATAGTCAGAAAACTCAATCACCGCTAATTTTAACTTCTTTGCCTCAGAATAGTTGTGGCAGTCAAATACGAACTCCATCTTTTTCTCCCACTCAAGGTTTGCTTCAGGATCGGATCTACCTTGAAATGATGGAATCTTCATCTTAATACCACCCAAGTTGTTATCTTCTCGATTCCTAGCTTCTCTAAACCGCCCTCCATGTCTCCAATTATTAACAACAAAATTTCTATCATCTTCTTCATCAAAACCAGCCCCATAAGGCTCTTCATCTTCAACCCTTACTTCCCTCGGTTGAACTCTTTCCCTTCTACGCACATTAGGGACGTTTTGTGGCTGCCTCTCAAGTGTATTCTCCATCTGATCTAACCGTTCGTGAACTTGCTCCAGTTCCAGCTTCATCACACGCCTCATCTCACTCATCATGGCCTCCATAAATAATTTCGGATCGGCCAATTTTGTAGCATCTTCGGTCATGTTCTTAGCACTGTTGTGAGACATGATTGCTGCAAAAACATGGTTAGAAAAAAAAATAAAAAAAAATGAATAAAAGGACCTCACAATTCTCTCCTTTACGTGTTTACACTCGAGAATGTGAATCACTCTACACTCGTGTTTCACTCAAAAAAATACGTGGCTTTTAACCCTCTAATGTTCTCACCACTCTTGCCTTTTTTTTCCACTCGATAATTCTCTTCTAGTTCTTTTGAAACTAAACAAACAATTCTCAAAATTTCCAACAACAATTCACCAAGAACTCATCAAGGAATTTCGGGTTTTAAGAGCAAGAATTCAAGGAACACGGCTGATTAGATTGTTTGGAAGCAAAAAATAGCAAGATTTCCACAAAATAGATGAAAACAAACAATTTCGTAATAACTAGAACCAAACAATTTCGGGCTTCACTTTTTTTTTGACTCCTTTCTTTTCTTTTTTTTGATGATCAGCAACTATCTTTTGATAGTAACAGAATAAAATTTTGTAATAAACTAGAACAAAATACGAGCGGAATGGGGGATGAAGAAAATTCGGCTAAACTAGAATTTGTGAACCGAATTTGGGAGTAGAGAAGAAAGGTTTTTTTTTTTTTAAAAAGATAGGCGAACTTGAACTAGATCCTTTGCTCTAATACCAAATGATGTGAATCCCCACCAAAAATAACTAGATTCAACACGAAAAAGGAACCCAAGATCGTTCTATGATCAGATTTGAATGATAGACCTCGACCCGTTGTTTACGAAAAACAAGAACCTTGGTATATATGACCTCAACCCATTGTTTGATGCGAAACAAGAACCTTGGTATAAGGAAGACGCCACAAACGATGGTGGAATTCCGTTTGATAAGTCGCTGGTGAACACCACGAAAAATCCCGATAAGTTTGTATAGTTCTTCAAAGAACCGTAGAGAAAACACTCTCCAAATTTGCTGAATAATTAATCTACCTTTTCATTGATTTAGACGCCTATTTATAGGCTAGCCATTACAAAGAAAAATTCCTAAAAATCCTAATTTGCTAAGGAAACAAATCATCCATTTAGATTCCCCTCCTCTTGAAAAGGATTTGCCCTCAAATCATCACCTACATCAAAAGGACTCAAATCAGTAACATTAAAAGTAGCACTTACATTGTACTCACCAGGTAAATCTAGCTTGTAGGCGTTGTCATTGATGCGCTCTAGGACTTGGAAAGGACCATCTCCCCTTGGAAGCAATTTGGAAAGCCTTTGTGCCGGAAATCTCTCTTTTCTCATATGCAGCCAAACCCAATCTCCGGGTTCAAAAATCAGCTTGTGATGCCCCTTGTTGGCTTGCTTTGCATATTACTTCGTTCTTTGCTCAATGTTGAGTCTTGCTTTCTCATGAATCTGCTTGATAAAGTTAGCTTTCTTTTTGCCATCTAAATTAACATGCTCAGTCAAAGGTAAAGGAGATAAATCCAATGGAGTTAAATGATTAAATCCATACACAATTTCAAATGGTGAAAATTTAGTAGCAGAATGAATAGATCGATTATAAGCAAACTCAACAAGTGGTAAACATTATTCCCATGTTTTGATGTTCTTTTTAATGATTGCCCTCAATAAAGTAGACAAAGTCCTATTTACTACTTCAGTTTGACAATCAGTTTGTGGATGACAAGTAGTAGAAAACAATAGCTTAGTACCTAGCTTACACCACAAAGTCTTCCAAAAATAGCTCAAGAACTTAGCATCTCTATCCAAAACAATTGTTCTAGGCATGCCATGTAATCTCACAATCTCTCTAAAGAACAAGTCAGCAACATGCGAAGCATCTTCCGTTTTGTGACATGGAATAAAGTGTGCCATCTTAGAAAATCTATCCACAACCACAAAAATTGAATCTCTCCCACGCTTAGTCCTAGGCAATCCTAACACAAAGTCCATTGAAATATCAACCCATGGCTCACTAGGAATTGGTAAAGGAGTATACAAACCATTGGACTGCACTCTAGATTTAGCTTGCCTACATGTGACACATCTACCACAAATTCTCTCAACATCTCTTTTCATGTGAGGCCAATAGAAGTGTTCCTGCAAAATAGCTAAAGTCTTTGCAACTCCAAAATGTCCCATTAATCGCCCACCATGAGATTCTTGCACTAACAACTCCCTCAAGGAACAATTAGGCACGCATAACTTATTCTCTCGAAACAGGAATCCATCAAGCCTAAAGAACTTACCACAACTGGTTTTCTTGCAAGCCCGGTATTCCTCACAAAATTTGTGATCATCAGCATATAAATTTTTAATGTGCTCAAAACCAAGCAATTTTGCATCAAGTGTGGAGAGTAATGCATACCTGCGAGAAAGTGCATCGGCGACCACATTCTCCTTACCTTGCTTATACCGGATGACGTATGGAAACGTCTCAATGAACTCCACCCATCACGCATGCCTTCTGTTTAGCTTGTGTTGGCCTTTCAAGTGTTTCAAGGACTCATGAACGGTGTGAATCACGAATTCCTTAGGCCATAGGTAGTGTTGCCACGTCTCTAAAGCTCGAACCAATGCATACAACTCCTTATCAAAAGTTGGGTAGTTTAATGCTACCCCGCTTAGTTTCTCGTTGAAGTAAGCAATTGGTCGTCCTTCTTGCATAAGCACTGCTCCTATGCCAATACCTGAAGCATCACATTCAATCTCTATGGTTCTTTGAAGAACTATATGAACTTATCGGGATTTCCCGTGGCGTTCACCAGCGACTTATCAAATGGAATTCCACCACCGTTTGTGGCGTCTTCCTTATACCAAGGTTCTTGTTTCGCATCAAACAATGGGTTGAGGTCATATATACCAAGGTTCTTGTTAGTCGTAAACAACGGGTCGAGATCTATCATTCAAATCTGATCATAGAACGATCTTGGGTTCGTTTTTCGTGTTGAATCTAGTTATTTTTTGTGGGGATTCACATCAGTACCATTAGTTAACTTAAATATTGTGGCCATCCAATGAGTTTCTAGTATTCTTTAAAGGTCTTATTCTAAAAGCATCCCTCACGGTCTTCTAGGGATGTGTTCTCCACTATACGCATGATCCTAACTATAGGTATTTACCACCACAGCTAGGGAGCCAGACCAAGTCATGCCTAGATTGCCCCCAGGCAACCACAGTGCCACTGTCGTCTCTTTAGACAAGGAACCATTTATACTTCCATGGTGAGGGAATGTACTGTGTCTTGCTAGATTCTTCATAATGTTTGCAGTGATGCTCTCCTTCCTTTGGATAGATTCGATGGAGGGTGCAAGCTTGTAATCCTAGTTATAGGGACTTCGGAAAGGTATATGCTTGCTACATACACTGCATTTTGGATACAATAGCCAATGGGGTGGACTTTATTCTTCCGAAGCACCATATGTCTTCGTGGCGCTATTCTTGTCCTGAGAGTAGGGTTGTTGTAGCTCGAGGAAGGGTCTAACCCTACCTTCTTGAGCTGCCTCCTGTTTCTTATTTTTCACATGTTCGTTGGTAGTGAAACCACATGTCTAGATTTTATGGTTACTACAATTTTATATTAGGGGTCTCACTTAATTCATGATGTGTAATAGGTGCTTAAAGGTTACCTCTTATTAGTTGGTGTTTGTACTGACATTGCAAAATCATCTCATATTTGTTTTCCATAAATAGTGATATATTTAATCTAATCTATTAGAAAGATATTATAAATGGAAAATTATGTGAGGTCATTATATATCTAACTTCTTAACTAAAATATGGTCAAGAGACTATTGAAGATTGAAGACCAAAGCAAGATATTGAAGAAGCTCAAGCTACAAATCGATATTTTTAAGACTTCTTTGATCTTATCAAGCTTATGTGAGGTAAGTTGATCTAGATACCTAGTTACACTAGTTTCATTCAACTTATGAGTGTAAAATTAGATTTAAAGTGTGAGTATTTGAATCCGTACATTTTTTTTAGTTAAACCTCAATGGTACGAGAGCATTTTATTGATAACAAGAAAACTTACACCTAGCCAGGAGGAACGTATGTACCTTAACCTTCAATGCAATCTAGATACATAAAGTATTAAAAAATGACAGAAAATAAAATGCATGTAATTACATTTTATCTTCCTAAAATAAACTTAAGAAAAGAATCCATTTTAGAAATCCAGCAGCATATTCCAAAAGCCTTTTCTCCATAAGCTTGCAATGAAAGTCACCATTAATTATCCCCCCAAAATGATCCAATTTAGCAGTTGAAAGAGACACTAGAAGATTCCATTCACATAAATGCACTTCGGCTAAAGATAGCTGCCACATAAAGAAAATTTCCATAACATCCAAATAGATCCTGATCTTCAATAAACCTCCTCAATTGATAAACGGGACCCTCAAGCAAGCGTCCATTCAGCCGCTATCCTCCAACTAATTGGAAAGTCCTTTTCTTTCATCAAATCTTCATTTGGAGTTAATCTTGTATGACTAATCTCCTACCTTGATCTGGCATATCCTGAAAGTGAGGATAGATTTGAAATTCCCCTCTTATCACTCCATAATTAGCTAAGCAATCTGAAAATAATGGAATCAGATTCCATAACGACCTTGTAGACCTCTGATTAGCACTTAAAATTAGCATTTTACTATGTCATTTTAAGACTAATTGTAATTTGATGGAGTTTAAGTGATGTCATTTCAGGCCCTAAACTGAACAATGACTCAAGAACAACAAGTATCACACTTGAATGTAACACCAGCACATTAGGGCACAAAATTGGAGAAGCTTGGAGCACAGCCAGAACGTTCGAACGCCAACTCACGTTCGAACGTCCACATTGAACTGTAGCATACCTGACTGCTGAGAGAAGGCGTGTTGCAGCTTGGAAAGAAGACTCTGAAGCTCTGAGGCACTTGAGTGTCACGTTCGAATGCCAACTCACGTTCGAACGAGCACTTGAGTTGATTGAAGACCAGACTACTGCATAAAGTGTGGAAATGAACTTCACAGAAGACCACAGGCCACTTGAGTGAGAAGGTCAGAACACATCTGGCGTTCGAACTCCCATAATGCAAAGACAGAAGAAACGTTTGAATGGCAGACAATGTTCGAACGCCCATAATGCAAAGACAGAAGAAACGTTCGAACGTCAGACAATGTTCGAACGACCATAAAGCAAAAACAGAGACAACGTTCGAACGCCAACTCACGTTCGAACGTTCTCCACAGATTGGTTGTAGAGTAGTTGGTTTTTCACTTGGACTTGGGCGGCATACACTATTCCTTCACCCCCTCTTGTCTCCTCCTCTTGCCTATAAATACTCCCATTGTTGGAGAACATAAGAGAGCAAGTAGAGAGGTTGATGGAGGCTTAGAATCCCACTCATATTGTAGATTTAGCTTACATTTCCTTGTATGAAGTATTTATTTTAGAGATTAGTTTGGCTTTAGTCCAACATCTCTTAGCTTGTTATAAAAGTAGTTATATGCTTATGTTTTCACTTACATGTATAGAAGGGAGTTAGTTCATCTTTTGGTTGAGGAAGCAACCCTCCATTCCTTGGTGAGGAAGCCGCCCTCCAAATGTGACTAGTTTTCTTCTACTTTTATTGTTTATGTACTTTACTTCCATTTCTTGAGCTTCTTTCTTTCTTAGAGGAGTGAAACTCTTCCACTTTTCTAGAGCTTTACCAAAGCCGTGAAGGGTGGGATGTGATTCACTCATTCTTTGTTAAAGATTGGCTCCTTGTTTATTGTTATTTCATATTGTAAGTCCTCTACTTGGAGGGATGAGCATCACTCACTTTTCTAGCTTTACCAAAGCCATGAAGAGTGAGTAGTTTCTCAGTCACTCTTTAGTAAGAGGAGAAGGGCATGTATAAATTATCCGGAAATTATATTTGTGCATTGTTTTTATGCTTAACATTTATTTCTCCTTACTTATTGGATGATTGATTGCATCTAGCAAAGCTAAGGTACTTTGTATAACTGTGGGCTCTTTCTATGACACGGATGACTCTTGCATAGAAAGACTCATCGGTTCAAGGCAAGTACCCCGACTAGATCTTCATGACTACCCTTCAATCCTCCCCATTATTGTGTTTCATGGCTTAATCCGAAATGTGTACACCCAAGTTCAGGCGGTCAAGCTGTAGTAATAATCCGATTTGAGTCCTGAGTCGAATTCACAGGGAGCTGTTGTTAGTGTTTCAAAGTAAATAGTGGTGGAGACCAGTTGGTTGTATTGTGACACCCCAAAAATCCGGGGGTCCCGTTGATAACCCATCAACCCGCGGAAACATCCGTGGATATCGCTTAGCCCGACACCACATCAAGAATATTATTAAGCCGGGATTATAACCCATAATGAAACTTCGGTTTAACATTCATTTGATTCAATTAAAGTCCCATACACCGTGGTTTGTACCCCATTAGGGTCCACTTTGATCATCTAAGGGAAGGAAATTCAAAGCCCAAAGATTTGGCAAAACATTTGAAAATTTCAGATTTTTGGAATGACTACCGGTAGCTGTTTATCGGCTACCGGTAGCCGAAACATTCTGGAGTTACGACTACCTGTTGTCTACCGGTAGCCGAAACCTTCTGGAGTTACGACTACCTGTTGTCTACCGGTAGCTGATACACACTGGACAGTTGACTACCTGTTGGCTACCGGTAGCTGATACACACTGGACAGTCGACTACCGGTAGTTACCCATTGACTACCGGTAGTTGCTGCCCAGATTTGCTTTCTTGCTCCATTTTTCATTTCCAATTCATCCTAACTCAATTCCACCTCATCCAAGACATGTACAACTATATTTTTACATTTTGCACAAGATCCATACACGACCATTACAATCTATCCCATACAAATATAATTCAAAAAGGGAATGAAATAAGTTTGTTTATACAAAATTTACATGTCATAAACCATTGTAAAACAAAAGGTTTACAAAATCTTGAGATAAGGCCGCACTTAGGCCCCCTTCACCCTTGATGCTCTCCATGGGAGCCAATCGCCGGTGTAAACCCGACACCTGAAATTGTTTCCCGTATAGGGTGAGCACAACGCCCAGTAGAGATAAACCTATAGAGGTTACTCTTCCCCTAGATGCACATGCTCATGTAATCATCACATAAACATATAATTAATCATTTCTCATACTTATGCATTCTATGATGGAATGCAACAATGCTATGCCATGGAATGAAGTGACACTCACCCATGCATTTCAACCCGAGTCTTCACCGACTCACACAACACAATGCAACGCCAAAGTGTAATGCAACCCGTCTATTGACGGAAAAATCCTTCCAATGATCGTTATGAAATCCGATCATTATTGGAATCTACCCATTGAATGGGTGTTTTTATAACCAAATCCTTGTGTTTTCTTTGGGCAACGGATTTTCGGAATCACACCGCCGGTTCCGTACACCATGTCACTTTTCTGGAATCTCACCGCCGGCCAAGTGACTCAACCAAGTGGTTTAGGGTTTTGCACCCAAGGAAGTCGCCATGCCCCTTCTTGCTATACCCAACACAAGTTTTCCTTATGCAACATGCGACTCAAAAAGGATCGTCGATCCAATTTCTCCCGAGCCCACATATCAAGCACCAAACAAGGTGTCGATTAAATCTATGCATCTCCCACACACCAACACTCATGCAATTGTCCCATGAATGTGATGCCATGATCATGCCCAATATGTAATGTATACTACATGAGCAATAATCAACACATATCTTCACATTCCATGGAATTTAAATCATAAGCATGTAAATTCCATAAACCATCATAAACAACATATCAATGAGCATATGTCAACACATCCATAACACATTCAAACATGTGATTCCAATGGCCCCAAACAAATCATCTAAACAACCCACCAAGGCATATTATCAAACACCTCATAGGCACTAACATATTGTTTCATTTCAAGCAAAACAACAACTTCCAACACACAAAACATGCCTTCAATATCACCAAGTTATATAATGCATCACATATAACTTACACATATCGAAATTTAGCTAGCAACAAGCCTAAGCTAATTTCATGCTCACCTTTCCATTCTCATAACCATAAACACATATATACATCATTACACATGCATGTATATATATGTATATATCCTTAACCTAGCTACACCTAAGGTAGAATAATCCAAGATAGGAATAACCCCTACCTCAATAGAGATGTAGGCAATCTCTATACACCAAATCACTCAAAAACCAAGACTTTCCCCAAACTTCACCCTTGGATATTCGGTGAAACGCCTTATTTTTGGTACATAGTCGAAGCCCTCACCGCGTAGAGCAACTTTAATTCTTGGTTCTTGTTGATCCGAGCGACGGAGCTCCGGGAATCCAAGAGAGAAGACTTGAAGAATTGATTTTCTCTCTTTCTCTCTTCTCACGCCTGAACCAGCCGGCCAAATGGGTATAGAATATCTGATTTTTCAGATATTTTGCCCCTTTTATACTTTTTAAGACTTGGCCCGAGTCGAGCCACATGTCCCCCACTTAATCGGGTCCGATTTTATCCCGAAATGATTTATTTGATCTCGGTTAACTTCAATTTAATTTTATTTGAACTTTACTTAATTTTAAGGAAATTTAATATTTCTCGTTTTTGGGGACCTTTACAAGGTCAATCGCCACGCAGTCGTCTCGAACTACGTGTAAAATCCGACTATCTCGGAATTCAACGAAATTTCTGGTGGTCACTAGATTTCGCGTTGCGAATCCAACGACGCACTCCGTTTCCTCATCCGAGGTCTAGAACATATGTATTTCAAATACGTGCAGTAATGGCAAATTACCATTTTGCCCTTTTTCAGAAAAATTTCAAATTTTCCCGGGTTTCACATTATCCCCCCCTTAAAAGAATTTCGTCCCTGAAATTCACATACACATATACATTTAATAGCATGCATATGCAACAAGTAATGTACTCTCAATACCAAGCCGTAAGTATGAAAATGTACCTCTATCCTCAAACAGGAAAGGGTAATTGGCACGTATGGTGTCCTCACGCTCTCATGTTGCCTCCTCTACTCCCCGGTGCTGCCAAAGCACCTTCACTAGCCTCACGGTCTTGCCTCGCAAAACCTGTTCCCGGCTATCCATGATACGCACCGGTCCCTCCTCGAAGGTCCCATCTGTATCAACAACAAGCTCGCCCCAATCCACCACATGAGTCGGATCAGGTGTGTATTTCCGGAGCATAGAGACATGGAATACTGCGTGAACACCTGCTAAATCAGGCGGTAACTCATCCATTTATCATAGAAAGATCCGTTGATTATACAAAGTACCTTTACTTTGCTAGGTGCATTCAATCACCCAAAAATCAAGTGGAGTATAGAACATTTAAGCATAAAGGTGATACACAAACATAATGTCCGGATTAATCTTTTACATATCTATCATCCCTTCCCAAAGAGTGAATGAGGACTACTCACCCTTCATAGCTATGGTAAAGCTAGAATGATGAATGGTACTCATCCCCAAAAGGTGTTACAAAGTAAAATGCTCAAGCACTAGAAGTGAAATGCTTTAAAGTAAAATAGCTAAACAAGGAGCCGATCTTCGACAAAGAATGAGTGAATCACGTTCCACCCTTCACGGCTTTGGTAAAGCTCTAGAAAAGTGGAAGAGTTTCACTCCTCTAAGGGGAAGAAGGAAGCTCCAACAATGGAAGTAAAAGAAAACAATACTTAAATTAAAAGAAAGCAATAAATACTTGGTGTTTAATCCACAACCAAGAGATGATAATACATAAAAGAAAACAACAACTTCTTGGTGTTTAATCCACAACCAAGATATAATAAAAACATAAAAGAAAACAATAACTTCTTGGTGTTTAATTCACAACCAAGATCTAATAAAAAGAAAACAACAACTTCTTGGTGTTTAATTCACAACCAAGATCTAATAAAAAGAAAACAACAACTTCTTGGTGTTTAATTCACAACCAAGATCTAATAAAAAGAAAACAATAACTCAAGAAAGTAAATAAAGCAATAATACTTGAAAGATGATTCAAGAAAAAGATTCAAGACCTTTGGAGTGTTTTCCACTAGGAAGAAATGTTCTTTACAAGAAAAATGAAACAAGAGAAGGATGCCCATTACAAGCCCCCAAGGGGGGTATTTATAGGCATCCAAATTACAAATATCCTAAAAGATATTTATCCTAAAATATATTTAATTACAAATATCCTAAAAGATATTTATCCTAAAAGATATTTAATTACAAATATCAAGAAGATCTTGATTTACACTTTGATCTCCCTTTGTTTTGAGCTTTAATAATTTACACCCTATGCTTTGATAAGTTGCTCTCCATGCTTTGATAATTGGCTCCCGTCGTTTTGACGCATAAAAACCTGAAAAGAACAACATTCAATGCATTATCCTTAATTCACACATTAACCCTAATTAGATTTATTTTGACTAGTTTAACTTTATTTAATTACACAATTGACCTTTTAATTTAATTACATTTTGCATTAATTAGGGTTAATCACACCCCCCAACCTAAATATTACTAGTCCCTAGTAATAAATAACAGCATAACAAAATCACTTTCGTAGATAACACGATTGCATTTAGCATATGCAATAAGCCGTTAAACCCCTAGGTGATTCCTAGTGGACGAGTTTTGTCTCGTGAAGGTTTTCAGTGAAGCTACCTACAAACTCCATTTGAAAAAAATGTGTATATGCATTAGCACCATGATAGCTGAGACGCCGAATTTTTTTTTTTTTTAGCAAAATAAAACACTTCTCTGTCATTGGTACGTAATATATGCAAAAATAAACACTTGTTATATTGGTATTTGAAATTCCCTATGTAGTAAGAATGATCATTCTAGCAACAAGAATTGTTATATAACAAACACTCCACTTTACTACCTTCCATGGATAGCTTCGATTTCACAAACCTCTCGTAGAATGCTCTCAGCAAAAATTCACTCCGATTATAGTGACTTGTCTCTCACGGGGCATGTGATCAGAAGGTGGCCAATCGAAAAATCACATGCACAATTAGGAAGGAAGTGAAGTTTACGGAAACAAACTAATCATGTTTGGCATAATCTCATGAAAGAATATTGATGCAATTTAAAGAAATACTATTTACCATACCCCAATTTTGATTAACAACACACACATGTAACAGACTTGAGATCAATTAGGGCTTTTCATAGGTTGTAGCGTGGCCAGAGGTCAGTGGCTAATGAAATGACGTCAGAGGTTTTCAAAAGCTATCTTTTCATTCTGTAATGTAGCACACTTCTTTCTAGCTTTTCGACATTTTGCCCAGAAATGATTTCTTTTTTTTTTTTTTTTTTTTCATTGATTCTCCTTATCATCGAAAAGTAATCTCCACAGTTTTTCCATTTCTTTGCATTTCTGTGTCATATTAATTAATAAGAGTGTGCAAGAAAATTAGATAGCAATGGTGTGTCCAGTATGTTTTCTTGTGGCTTGGTAAATATTTGGGTTTATCAAAGAAGAAATCATACATTGAGGGCTCAAACATGGCTGACTAGGGAAATAATTTTGCAGAAAAAATGGCTAAGGCTCAATATCAAATCAAAGATGGCCTAAAATCCTTTCTCAAGTATGTGAACATGTATGTGTCGTATGAACAGATTTCTTGGGGATATGTCAACAGATTACCTTAGTTGCGTCAATCAAAGCAAATTTAATGAGATTATTCAAAAATAGAGAATGAAAGACCTTACTTGAATAAATGTTAATTATCTCTCAAAAGTATGATAAGGCTCAAAACTTACCATGGTATTCTTTATCATCTCCACTGGTAATGTCAGGTTTTTCATGGAATGTCGGTTATATACCGATTCTATTTTTGAGTCTGGTCATTCTTTACCTTAAGAATAACAAATAGCAATATACATTTGACATTTAAGCATAGAGAAAATACCATTTTTCAAGGAAGTGGTTTTTTTTTTTTTTTTTTTTTAGAAAACAAGAAAAATAAAATTCAAAATTATAAACATACTCATTTATCTATGAAAATTGAAAGAAGACTAGATGCACCAATTAAACTTGAAAAACTATGGCGTCTCAGGATAAGTCCCTACCCACACTACAGGTTGGCATTTTAGGACATTCCTTACTCCGCCCACATACTCATTTATCTATGAGAATTGAAAGAAGATAAAATGCACAAATTGAACTTGGAAATTTATGGCGTCTCAGGATCAAATCCCTACCTACACTGTTAGTTGGTAGTTCGGGACGTTCCTTACTCGGCCCATATTTTTATTTCAACAACCAGACTTTGTACAAAAATATTTTACAAAAGAGTTCAGACCCTTAACCTTCATTCCAAAACACATTTTTCCACAGCTTTGTTTTTATAGTCAAAATCTAATCCGAGTCATCGCTTGGATCTATGTCATTATCAGTGACCCTTCCAACTTCTTGTCGCACATAACTTGTAAATCCCGGACTGGCATAAGATGGTGTGTCAGGATAATCCTTACTCAGCCCATACACTATCCAGTTTAATCGATCGGTTGCACGACCCGAAATTGGTTCAGAACACTGATTATGTTTTTTCATATGAAATATCCTGCCACAATGGTAACAAGCACCCAGTCGTTTGGAACGACGATGTTTAGCAAAATTGCTTCTGCCACACAATGGTTGTTGTTGTTTCTCTCGGATCTCAATTTTTCTCACATCCCTTGCTTTTCTCATTATCACAGCATGCACATCAGATGGGAAAATGCGTAGAACTCCTAGACTAAACCAAAAAAGTTTAGGATCCATGCTTGCTAAGACTAAAGACATTCTATCTGGTTCTTTAACGTCTGCCAGTCACAAAGACAGTTGAAGCTGCATCCGATGTGATCATGAAATATAGGTACAAATGCTAAAAAAAACGCGATCCAAAAAAAAATAATTTTTTTTTTTTTTTTTTTTTTTTTCAGATCTAAAACTAAAATTACAAATACGAAACTAGAGAAAATATACCAAAATACAAGCGGAAGGAAGAAGATTTAGGATGAAACAAACAAATTAACGAAGAAGGAATAAACCCAGAATACATAGGATTGAGGAGGATTATTTGGCAAATTATCAGATCTTACTGTAACAGCAATTACAACATAGTCATTGGAGGGCATAGCAAATTCACAAGGAATCTTATAAAGACAAATAGCCATGAGAATCACAAGCTGTAGATATCAAATTTCAAATATATATATAAATGAAATTACAAACAAGCAATACTTACAACACTAGCACTAGTGGGCTAGTGGAGATAAGGTTGTAAGGTACAGATCTGTTCATCTGCCGAAACCTACAAACAAAATACAACAATTACTCAACTCAAGGAATATCTGGGTTTCTCTGGAAACTCCTCATCCTAAGTGTGAGAACACAAAGAGCACCCAGGTACACATACAAACATATAAAACAAATTATTAAACAAAAGACTGGATCGTCGGCGTATATGGTCATGGATTTACAGGGGGTGAGTTGTTTTTACAGAGAACAGAAAGAACGACGACGAAGAAGAAGAGAAGAAAAAGAAAGAGAAGAAGATAAGGGAAAGAGAAAAGGGGGGAACCAACACCGGTGATGGTGGAAGAAAAAGAAAAAGGTGGAAGGCCTAATAAAGGCATTCCTCAGATTTTTGTTTTTTTTTTTTTTTTTTTTTTTTTTTTTTTTTTTTAATATAAGAAAGTGTCGGCAGGAGCTGGCAGGCAGAAGAAAAGAAAAAAAAGAAGAAGAAAGGCAGTGGGAGGCCCCCCCCCTTTTTTTTTCTAACTTTACTTTCGGCAGTGTCGGCAGGCGCAATAATAGCAGCAGGCGCAATAATGGTGCATAGTAATAAAAATGAGTAGGGTAAGAGAACACCTCGCACTTGAGCTTTGACTCATGCACCAATATCTGAAACTAGGAACAACAAAATTATACAACAAAAGAAAGTGATATGCAAAAGAGTTTGTACAGAACATAAAAAAAATAAAATAAAATAAAATAAAATAAAATTTACAGACTCGGACCTTCAGCTCTCATTCCCAACCTCAGTACACTTTTCCACAGAGGTCAATCCGATTCCCCCTCCGTATCTGTGTAAAATGGACAACTAGTAACTCTCCCAACTTCCTCTCTCACAAATCGGTTAAGCACAGTACCGGAATAGCATGGCGTATCAGGGTAATCCTTACTCAGCCCATGTTTTATCCAGTTTAATCGATCGGTTGCGCGACCGGAAATTGGTTCAGAACATTTGTTGTATCTTTTCTCATGAAAGTATCTGCCACACTGTTTACAGGCACCAAGTCGTGTAGCACGACGACGTTTAGAATAACTGCTTCGGCCACAGAGGGGTTTCGCTTGTTTTTCTTTGATTTCAGCCTTCCTTACTAATCTTGCTTTTCTCATGATCATGGTATGTACATCAGATGGAAAAGTACGTAGGACTCCTAGACTAAACCAAAAAAGATTTACATCCATGATTGATACTCTATGACCCATTATCTGGTTTTTTTACGTCTTCCAGTCACAAAGACGATCAAAACTGACCCACAGATATTATCATTAATACAAGGTACATAATATGAACAGATACAACAATAAAAACAAAAAAAATTTACAGAAAATTTTACGGGTTCAACCTGCGCAGATCAACTACTGTAAACTGCAGATCAACTATTGTAAACTGTAGATCTCACCCCCCAACCTAGACTGAACATTGTCCCCAATGTTTCGAGTTTTTCGGTTTGTAGAGCTTGAATACGCAGTTAACTGTGGAGATCTGTTCAATCGCCGATGACCTATACAAAAAAAAAAACAGAGATTAAGCATCTTTGGGGTGGTCTGGGTTTTCATTGGGACAAAAACCCTTGATCATCAGTGCGGCCCGAAGAAGAACAGCCATAAGTAAATAATACAAACAAATGTAGATCATGAGAAGGAGGATAGGGTCATCGAAAAATGCAGACATGGTACTGTTATGGGTTGGATCGTGGTACAGAAGACCAGATGCAGTGGAGAAGAAGAAGAAAAGAGAAGAAGCAGAAGAAGAAAAAGAAAAGAAAAGAGTAAAGGTGTGGTGAGGAAAAGAAAAAAAAGAAAAAAAAAAAGCGATGGGAGCCTTATAAAGGCAGTCCATCGTGTCGGGTGTCTGACTGACCCGACCCTTTTTTGTGTCGGCAAGCGTAATCTCCGGAGTGATATCCGGAGATACTTTCTGGATCAATAAAAAAAATGGTCTCCACATTTTGGACAAAATTCTCCACAAAGGGTTTTAATCGCTGACCATTGACGGTAAAAATGTTACCGTTTGATGGGTTCTCCACTTCCACTGCCCCATGTTCAAATACCTTTTTAACAATGTATGGTCCAGTCCATCTTGATTTCAACTTACCAGGAAATAGGCGAAGTCTCGAATTGAAAAGTAGAACCTTTTGATCAGGTTCAAAAGATTTTCGCACTATGTTCTTGTCATGAAAAATTTTCATCCTGGTTTTTGCAATCTTAGCATTTTCATATGCTTCATTTCTCAATTCCTCCAATTCATTAATCTGAAGCTTCCGTGACAGTCCAGCCTTGTCTAAGTCAAAATTCATTGCTTTAATAGCCCAGTATGCCCTATGTTCCAATTCCACAGGCAAGTGACATGGCTTTCCATAGACTAATCGATAGGGAGACATGCCCAAAATTGTTTTAAAAGCAGTTCGGTATGCCCAGAGCGCATCAGTTAGTCTTAATGACCAATCTTTGCGATCTGGGTTCACCGTTTTTTCCAAAATTAATTTGATCTCCCGATTAGCTAACTCAGCTTGTCCACTGGTCTGTGGATGATAAGGGGTTGCAATTTTGTGAAAAATCAAGTATTTTTTCATTAAATTCCAGAAGGGACGATTGCAAAAATGAGAACCCCTATCACTTATAATGGATTTTGGAATTCCAAACCGAGATAAAATATTTTCTTTTAAAAACTTGATCACTTTTTGATGATCATTATTTCGGCATGGAATTGCTTCAACCCATTTGGATACATAGTCTACGGCTACTAAAATGTATAGATAGCCAAAGGAGGGGGGAAATGGTCCCATAAAATCGATACCCCAACAGTCAAAAATTTCGATCACCAAAATTGGGTTTAAGGGCATCATGTTTCTTTTTGAAATGTTTCCCAACCTTTGACATCTATCGCAAGTTACGCAAAAAACATGGACATCTTGGAAAAGTGTGGGCCAGTAAAATCCACACTGCAAGATTTTTGCAGCGGTTTTTCGAGATGAAAAATGACCACCGCATGCTTCTGAATGACAAAATGTTATTACCTGTCTACTTTCCTGAGCGGGGATGCAACGTCTTATGATCTGATCCTTACAGTACTTGAATACGTAGGGATCTTCCCAAAAGAAATTGCGGACCTCCCTCAGAAACTTCTTTTTGTCCATGGGAGTGAAAAATGGAGGAAGTGTTCCGGTAGCAAGGAAATTAGCAATATCAGCGTACCATGGGGTCTCATCAATCCTGAATAGTTGTTCATCAGGGAATTTTTCATTAATTGGCAGTCCATCCTCATGAAATTCATAAGTTAATCTCGACAGATGATCTGCCACCACATTTTCCACACCCTTTTTGTCCTTAATGACTAAGTCAAATTCTTGGAGCAAGAGGATCCATCTCAAGAGCCTTGGTTTGGCATCTTTTTTTGTAAGCAAAAATTTCAGTGCTGCATGGTCAGTAAATACAGTAACAGAAGAACCAACAAGATAAGATCGAAATTTTTCCAATGCAAATACTACAGCAAGTAATTCCTTTTCAGTTGTTGAGTAATTCATTTGGGCATCATTTAAAGTTTTACTTGCATAGTAAATCACATGTGGCTTCTTATCTTTTCTTTGTCCCAAAACAGCACCTACAGCATAGTCACTAGCATCACACATCAATTCAAAGGGTAGAGTCCAGTCAGGAGGTTGCATTATTGGGGCAGAAATTAACATGCCTTTGAGTTTGTCAAAGGATTTTTGGCACGCTTCATTCCAGTCGAAAATGACATCCTGACTCAAAAGATGACACATAGGTTTTGCTATGGTGCTGAAATCTTTTATGAACCTTCTGTAGAATCTTGCATGACCTAAGAATGATCGAACATCCTTTACAACCCTAGGAGCCGGAAGATTCCTTATCAAATCAATTTTTGCTTTATCAACTTTCATGCCTTCTGACGACACAATGTGACCCAAGACAATGCCTTGATTCACCATGAAATGACATTTCTCCCAGTTAAGCACCAGATTTGCCTCTTTGCATCTCATCAAAACTTTTTCTAGGTTAGCTAGACACAAATCAAATGAGTCACCATATACCGAGAAATCATCAATGAAGATTTCCAAAAATTTTTCGACCATGTCACTGAACAAGCTCAGCATACATCTTTGAAATGTTGCAGGAGCGTTACAAAGTCCGAATGGCATCCTTTTGAATGCAAAGGTGCCAAATGGACATGTGAATGTGGTCTTTTCTTGGTCATTCAGAGCTATCTCAATTTGATTGTATCCGGAATACCCATCCAGGAAACAGTAAAATTCATGGCCTGCTATTCTCTCGAGGACTTGGTCAAGGAAGGGAAGAGGAAAATGGTCTTTTCTAGTCACCAGATTGAGTTTTCGATAGTCAATGCACATTCGCCATCCTGTGACGACTCGTGTTGGCACGAGTTCATTTGCATCATTTTTGACTACTGTGATTCCAGATTTCTTTGGTACAACTTGGGTTGGACTAACCCATTTGCTATCGGAGATAGGAAAAATTATCCCTGCATCCAGGAGTTTGAGCACTTCCAGTCTCACAACCTCTTTCATGTGAGGATTCAATCGTCGCTGCATTTGACGAGAGGGTTTTGAGTCCTCTTCAAGGTATATGGCATGATTACAAATTAACGGGCTTATACCTTTCAAATCAGCGATGGTCCACCCAATGGTGCTTTTGTGACTTTTAAGAACTTCAATTAATTGAGCTTCTTGCAAGTCTGTGATTTTTGAAGAAATTACCACTGGGTAAGATTTATCCTCACCTAAAAATGCATACTTGAGATCAGATGGGAGCGGTTTCAGTTCAGGCTTTGGTGGCCTGTCACTTGAAGATAGTGGTTTTGTACCACTTGATGAAATTTCTTCAAATTTAGGAGCCCATGTCCCCACATTGAAGGTAGGGCACTCAATGGAGTTTTGTTCCAGAGAGTCAGATGAGTCAGAATTTGACAAAGTTGATTCACTAAGATCCTCACAGAATGAGTCATTCAGATGTGCTTGTATCAATGACTCAATGGAATTTATTTCTCCTACCTCCTCGTACTCTCTTGGGTGTTTTGCAATGTCAAAGACGTTCATTTCGAGAGTCATATCCCCAAAAGTCAATTTCATAATACCATTCCTGCAATTGATTAGTGCATTGGAGGTTGCTAGAAAAGGTCGACCAAGAATGACAGGAATTGGAGTTTCTGAATGAACTTCTGGATGAGTATCTAGAACAATGAAGTTTACAGGGAAGACAAAATTATTCACTTGGACAAGTACATCTTCAACAATACCCCTAGGAATTTTTACAGATCTATCTGCCAATTGGAGTGTGGTGCAAGTGGGTTTCAGTTCACCTAAACCCAACTGCTGGTAGACAGAGAAAGGAAGCAAGTTGACACTAGCTCCAAGGTCTAACAATGCTTGCTCAATTTTGAAATTTCCAATGACACATGACACAGTGGGACACCCTGGATCTTCGCACTTTGAAGGGATTTTGTGTTGAAGTAGGGCACTGGCTTGCTCTGTGAGGAAGGCTTTTTTTTGAACATTTTGGCTTCTTTTGACTGTGCACAAGTCTTTTAGAAACTTGGCATAAGCTGGAACCTGTTGGATTGCATCCAGAAGTGGGATGTTGATTTTTACTTGCTTGAAAAGCTCGTAAATTTCAGACTGATTGTTTGCTTTCTGTATGCTCTTGAGTCTATGAGGGAAAGGAGCAGGAATAGAACACGAGGGTTCTTCTTCCCTTGATGGCTCTGGTTCTTGTTCAATCATGGGATCACAGTCATTTTTTGTTGCAAGTTCTGGCTCACTTAATGGGTTGGCTGGAATTGAGTCTGGTTTTGGGTCTGGAATTAGCATGTTTCTGATGGACTTGTCAATCTTTTTGCCACTTCTCAATGTGGTGACAGTTTTGGCTTGGTCTTGTGGAGTTTCCATAGTTGATGGATTTCCCACCTGAAATTGGCCTTGTGGAGGCTTTGGTTGTGCAGGAAATTTTCCCTTCTCATGTGTGCTCATGGACTGGGTCAACTTTTGAATGTGGCCTTTGAGATCCTCAAAAGATTGTGTGGTCTGGGCCTTGAAATCAATAAAAGCCTGAGTAGAACTATTGTTATAGCTCATTTGGGTTTGCATGAATTGATTCAATGTATCTTCAAGGCTCCTTTTGTGTGGTGGTTGATATGGAGGATATTGTGGAGGTACTTGAGGTGGATGTGGTGGCCCTTGTTGATGAGGATATTGTGGAGGTCCTTGAGGTGGTTGTTGTGGACCTTGTTGCTGATTCATGGGGGTTGGTTGTGTGTTTCTCCAACTGAAATTTGGGTGGTTCCGCCACCCTGGATTGTATGTTTCAGAGTATGGGTTGGAGTAAGGCTTGTTGAAATTGGAAATGGCATTTGTTTGTTCCAACAAAACTTCTTTGAATGCCGGAATGGTCGGGCATTCCCCAGTAGGATGCCCTGTTAGCGCACAAATCCCACATACTTGTTCTATGGGAGGGACAACATCAACTTGATGGATCTTTTTCATCTCTAAAGCTTCAAGCTTTCGAGACAAAGTGGACATTTTTGCTCTAAGATCATCATCTTCTCTCAAGACATACTTACCCCCTTGGAAAGTAGGTGGTTTGGCTTCTACAGTGGTAGGAGAGGCTGAGTCCCACATTTGAGAACTGTCAGATATGGTATCAAAAAAATTGAATGCCTCCTCCGGACTTTTTCCCATGAACTCTCCTTGAGCCATCATTTCGACAAACTGTCGTAACCTAGTGGGCAAGGAATCATAGAAAAAACCTGCCAAAGTCCAATTTTCAAAAGCATGGTGTGGACAAGATTGGAGAAGATCTTTGAATCTCTCCCAGCTTTGATAAAAAGTTTCCCCTTCTTTGACCGAAAAATTCATGATTTGTCTTTTGAGTGTATTAGTGCGGTGCAGAGGAAAGAATTTTCTGAAAAATTCATTCTGTAGAGCCTGCCAATTAGGGATTGAAAGAGATTTTAAAGAATGTAACCATTGTTTGGCTTTATCCCTCAAAGAGAAAGAAAACAATTTCATTTTTGTCAATTCAGAATTGTCTTGAAATGTTCCACACACTTCTTCGAAGTCTTTGATATGCAGATACGGATTTTCTGCATCCAATCCATGAAACACGGGCAATAACTGCACTGTCCCCGGCTTTACAGTAAAGAGGGGAGCATTTTCAGGAAAAATAAAACAAGAGGGGACACTATTCCTTGTGGGATGTAAGTAATCTCGCAATGTTCGAATGTTGAGTACTTCCCCCTCTCTCACATGATCTTCACCCTGCCTATCAATATTTGCCATATTGAAGTTACAAGAATCGGCTTCTGATTTGGGTGAAGGTGGTTCAAGTTGATTTACAGACCCAGAAGATTCAGCAGGCAAATTTTGAAAGAGGCGATTGGTGTCAGTCATAAAACAAAATTATTCACAATAAGGCAAAAATATAAACAAAAAGAGAGGTTTTTTTTTTTTTTTTTTTTTTCACCTTTTTCTAAAAAGAGCACCTTTTATGATTCCCCGGCAACGGCGCCAAAAACTTGACTTGATCCGAAATGTGTACACCCAAGTGCAGGCGGTCAAGTTGTAGTAATAATCTGGTTTGAGTCCAGAGTCGAATCCTCAGGGAACTATGGTTGGTGTTCTTTGAAGTAAATAGTGAGAAAGACTTGTAACTGGAAATATTATGATTTTGAAGTTGTGGGAAGTTTTGGATAGAATGTAAAATTCTTTCCAATGGGTATTTTTCTAGACAAAATATAAGATGATTAAATGTAACAAACACTCTTTGGTTCGGGAATCAGAATATGTAGTTGATTATCCGGTGCATTATGTTTATGCTTTATAACTCAATTAACTCCCGTGTCAACGGCAAATTAATCGGAAGATAGGAATGAAGTGCAATAATGGTGGACATTGAAAGTTTGTCATGAAGAGTTAGTTAGGGTACTTGCCTTGAATCAATGGATCTTTCCATGTAGGAGTCATCCATTTATCATAGAAAGATCCGTTGATTATACAAAGTACCTTTACTTTGCTAGGTGCATTCAATCACCCAAAAATCAAGTGGAGTATAGAACATTTAAGCATAAAGGTGATACACAAACATAATGTCCGGATTAATCTTTTACATATCTATCATCCCTTCCCAAAGAGTGAATGAGGACTACTCACCCTTCATAGCTATGGTAAAGCTAGAATGATGAATGGTACTCATCCCCAAAAGGTGTTACAAAGTAAAATGCTCAAGCACTAGAAGTGAAATGCTTTAAAGTAAAATAGCTAAACAAGGAGCCGATCTTCGACAAAGAATGAGTGAATCACGTTCCACCCTTCACGGCTTTGGTAAAGCTCTAGAAAAGTGGAAGAGTTTCACTCCTCTAAGGGGAAGAAGGAAGCTCCAACAATGGAAGTAAAAGAAAACAATACTTAAATTAAAAGAAAGCAATAAATACTTGGTGTTTAATCCACAACCAAGAGATGATAATACATAAAAGAAAACAACAACTTCTTGGTGTTTAATCCACAACCAAGATATAATAAAAACATAAAAGAAAACAATAACTTCTTGGTGTTTAATTCACAACCAAGATCTAATAAAAAGAAAACAACAACTTCTTGGTGTTTAATTCACAACCAAGATCTAATAAAAAGAAAACAACAACTTCTTGGTGTTTAATTCACAACCAAGATCTAATAAAAAGAAAACAATAACTCAAGAAAGTAAATAAAGCAATAATACTTGAAAGATGATTCAAGAAAAAGATTCAAGACCTTTGGAGTGTTTTCCACTAGGAAGAAATGTTCTTTACAAGAAAAATGAAACAAGAGAAGGATGCCCATTACAAGCCCCCAAGGGGGGTATTTATAGGCATCCAAATTACAAATATCCTAAAAGATATTTATCCTAAAATATATTTAATTACAAATATCCTAAAAGATATTTATCCTAAAAGATATTTAATTACAAATATCAAGAAGATCTTGATTTACACTTTGATCTCCCTTTGTTTTGAGCTTTAATAATTTACACCCTATGCTTTGATAAGTTGCTCTCCATGCTTTGATAATTGGCTCCCGTCGTTTTGACGCATAAAAACCTGAAAAGAACAACATTCAATGCATTATCCTTAATTCACACATTAACCCTAATTAGATTTATTTTGACTAGTTTAACTTTATTTAATTACACAATTGACCTTTTAATTTAATTACATTTTGCATTAATTAGGGTTAATCAGTAACGCCAATCGGTAAGCAACTGCACCAACCCTCTCGAGTACCTCAAAGGGCCCGATATATCTCGGAGACAGTTTTCCCCGCTTGCCGAACCTGACCACTCCTCTCGTAGGCATAACCTTCAAGAATACGTGATCTCCCACCTCAAACTCTAGAGGTCGCCGCTGTCTGTCGGCATAGCTCTTCTGCCTGCTCTGCGCCGTGAGAAGACGCTTCCGTATCAAATCCACCTTCTCTGAGGTGTCTCTAATCAACTCTGGACCCGTAGAGGGTCTCTCTCCAACCTCCGTCCAACAAATCGGAGATCTACAAGGCCTCCCATATAATGCCTCATAGGGTGCCATCTGTATGCTCGCCTGATAACTATTGTTATAGGCAAACTCTACCAAGGGTAAGTGATCTTCCCAGCTTCCCTTGAGGTCTAGGACGCATGCACGCAGCATGTCCTCTAGTGTCTGGATGGTCCTCTCAGACTGACCGTCCGTCTGGGGATGAAAAGCAGTGCTCATCATCAACTGAGTCCCCATGGTTCGCTGGAAACTCTCCCAAAAATGAGATGTGAATCTGGGATCCCAATCCGATACTATGGATACGGGCACCCCATGCAATCGGACAATCTCTCGTATATATAACCTACAGAATTCCTCCAATGTGAAGGTCATCCGCACAGCCAAGAAGTGTGCCGACTTCGTAAGCCGGTCCACTATCACCCACACCGCATCATGTCCCCGCGATGTCCGTGGCAAGTGAGTCACAAAATCCATCGTGACATGCTCCCACTTCCACTCAGCTACCTCCAAAGGCTGGAGTAATCCCGTTGGTCTCTGGTGTTCAGCCTTCACTTGCTGACATGTGAGACATCTACCAACAATTTCACCAACTTGTCTCTTCATCCCACTCCAATAATACTGGCGACGAAGATCATGATACATCTTCGTGCCCCCTGGATGAACCGCAAAACGGGAACAATGAAATTCCCTAAGAATCTCCTCCCTTAGATCTGGAGATTGGGGAACCACAATCCTTCCCCTATACCGAAGACTACCATCCAAATGAATGGCCCAGCCCTCGTCACCTGTACCCGACTGCACCCGGTCCTTAATGGACACTATCTCTGGGTCTTGCCCCTGAGACTCAATCACTCTGCTCAGTAGGGACGGCGTAGCCACCAAACTTCCCAAGGTACCCTGAGCCTGCCCCATGTAATGTAGCCCAAACTGTCCCACAGTTTCGAGCATTTCCCACTCCCGGGAAGCCATACTAGCCAAGACTCCCCTTGACTTCCGGCTAAGTGCGTTAGCCACCACATTTGCCTTACCAGGATGGTAATGCAACGTGAAGTCGTAATCTTCCAGAAACTCCATCCATCTGCGTTGCCTCATGTTGAGGTCCCGCTGTGTAAAGATGTACTTCAGACTCTTGTGGTCTGAAAACACCTCAAACTGCTCACCATACAGGTAGTGGCGCCAAGCCTTCAAGGCAAAGACAATAGCCGCCAACTCCATATCATGCGTAGGGTAATTCTGCTCGTGGTTCTTTAACTGTCGAGAACCATAAGTGATTAACCCTAATTAAGTATAAATTAAAGTTATTAATAAAGTCAAATTAGTGTAATAAAATAACTAAAAAGTAGTAAATATTATGAATTATAATTTGTATGTAAATTAAAAGTTTTTACATTTTACGTCCAAAGTTTCATGTTTAATGCAGGAATACTACAAGATAGGAAGTACTAAGTGTCAAAGCTTGAAAGAACAAAGGACCAAAGCGTATTTTCATCACAAGGATAAGCCATAACATGCAACTTGCATCTCCAGCAAAGCACCACCGTCCAGACGGTGGGACTGCCGTCCGGACGGTCACCATTGTCAGAATACAAGTTGCCCACTTGCCCATGTCTCTTCCCACGCCTATAAATACCCTGCCCCCTTCAGCAGAAAAAGCAGGCCGGAACCAAGAGCTTCCAAGGAGAAGTTCAGAGAAGAAAAAGAGAGAAAAGAAAAAGAAAAAGCACGCTCCGGTCCGTGTTATACTTCAGTCCTAAGTCCTGTACTTTTATAGTTTTTGTGTAGCTTTCAATTCGAATAGTTGAACTGCCGCCACTTTTTCATCTTAACTGATTATAAGAGTGGCTGTGTTTCAATCGTTCCCTGCGAAAGACATTTAAATTCCGCACTTTCCTTTCTGTTGTAATGACAACTGCTAGCTCTCCTTGCTTGTCTATAGCAATGGAGCGTGAGTAGTTCCGTATATCCTCCGGTTCGAGGGGAACACATGTATAATATTGATCTGTTTTTGGAATTGCTGATGTTTTATGTATACGTTTATTATATATACAAGACGGGCCAGCTAGAATGACCCCGGCGTTCCTACCGGTATGGTTAATCCTCCACTGGAATGCTGAGGAAGTTCCACTGACGCCTGGTAGTATTATGTATATACAAGACGGGCCAGCTAGAATGACCCCGGCGTTTCCACCGAAATGCTGAGGAAGTTCCACTGACGCCTGGTATTACTATATATATAATAATATTGCCTGCTGGAATAACCCCGGTGATCCTCTCAGTATGGCTAGTCCTACACTGGAACGCTGAGGAAGTTCTACTGTCTATATATATATATATATATATATATATATATATATATATATATATATAAATATTACAAGATAACCTATTGAATAATTCAAGTATGCCGCTCAAGTAACTTCACTTTCTGGGTGATATATCTAAATACAGTGTAGCCTAAGAAGCAGCTGTATTATGATTAACTACCACCGGTTGACCTGACAAGTCGCCGGAAGATAGTCTGTACCACCTGCGGATTTTACTTGAATTAATCAATTGGAACATCTAAGCCCAGTGTAGCCTAAGAAGCAACTGTGCTATATATTACCACCGGTGTAGCCTAAGAAGCAGCTGTGTTATGGTTTATTATATATATATACGTATTTGCAATCATGAGATCAAGTGAATAACTCAAGTATTCCTCATGAATGGCTTGTCCTTCTGGTTTGCTTGGGTTAATCATTTGACATAAATATACCCAGTGTAGCCTAAGAAGCAGCTGTGTTATAATATATATATACATCAGACCTGCCGGTTAGCTTGCCAGTAAAATGGAAGTTAACTGATGTGAGGTAGCAATTCCGTAACAAGACCGATGTAAAGCATGTGGGATCCTTGAACTGAAGGATATCTTTTATATTTCTGTCATTAATCTGTTTTACTTACGCATTTTATTTCTGCACCTTTATTCCACCTGTTGTTTTAGAATCAAGTTTTTAACACCGTCATTAGACTAAGCTCACACCACAAGCAATCAAACATCAAACTACTCCAAACAACCTTTTTATTGCTTTATTTTTATTTTATTTATTTTATTTTATTTTAATTACTAAAACTCTCTGTGGGATCGATACTTGGACTCAAAAACCAAGAAAACTACAATTCGACCACTTATACTTGGGTGTAATATAATAATATAATTCTGACACACTAAAAAGTGCGAATCAAGTTTTTGGCGCCGTTGCCGGGGAGTTACGGTAATTAAAAAAAAAATAATAATAATAATAAATAAAAATATAATATAAATAAAAAAATAAAAAAAAAATAAAATAGTTGTTTATAATTTGTTTTTATTTGTTTATGTCTGTACGGTCGTCAGTAGGTTCAATAAACCAGCCAGCTCAACCCCTATCCTTTATGCACTTCTTATATATAGTAGTCAAAAATTTTATTTCTTTTATGTTTTTATGTCTTTTGTACAGTTTCTGTGTCTATTTTTATTATTAGAATTTTATATTATAAATATGAGACTAAGGTTTAATTTAAATTAGAGAGATAGACATATGAGTTTACTTTATGAGTTTAAAATAATAGTAAGTTAAAAATTTTGTTCGTCTTTGTGACTGGCAGACGTTAAAGAACCAGATAGGGAGTCAATTTTAAATAAATTTTTGAGTCATTTTTATATTTTGTAATGAAAAAAAAAAAAAAAAAAAAAAGTAAAAAAAAAAAAAATAATAAAATAAAATTTTCCTTTTGCTTTCTTTCACTCACCGTTTTATTTCATGCACTTTCAATTTCTGCACTTAAAACTTAAAGTTATGTTTTATGTTTTTTATGTTTGTGTGATTTGAACTTAGTTAAATTTTGCTTATATGTTTATATATGTTTGGACTAATATGTTTTAATTTTCAGTATGTTTTAAAATGAGAGCATACATTGCTAAAGTAGGAAGTATACTTCATATAATTCACAGTTAGATTAGGATTATATTCTAATGCCTTGCGAAAATACTCTCAATCTGATCTCATGAGACTTTTATATTTTAGCTGTACGTTATCTCAATATTTTTATTCGAACTTAACCTTAGCAGCACAAACAGATGTCTTTATTTTTGAAAACCATGCAAAATACTACACTCTTTCTATATATAGTGGAGATGTAAAAACCAAATGCAGAATTAGAGCCATTCTTCCTTGGAGAGAAATGCTACATCTACTCAACTACGAATCTTCGATTCAGCGGTAACTTTTCTTTGAATAATCTCATTATATTTTTGCTTTGATTAACACGTCTTGAAATATATTATATACATTGCCCTTAATTATTTATCTAGAAAGAATATAAATATAGGATTTCTGGAAAATGATCTTAGGCCATGTTTGATTAATTTTGAGCCTTAACCATTTCTTTTACAAAATTATATCATTAGTCAACCATGTTTGAGCCTAAAATAGTATAAATTCTTTTCATGAAACCTGAAAAAGACCCGAGCCAGATAAAAAGATATTAAACCTACCTGAGCTACATAATTTTCTTGCACCCTCTTTTAAATCAACAGGATACCAAAAAAGTGAGATGGAGCATAAAATGCACTCAAAAAAAAAAAGCATGAGTTGAGAACGGGATGGAGCGTAAAACGCACCCGTTCAACAAAAAGCGAGATGGAGCATAAAATGCACTCGCCAAGAAAGTGAAAAATGAAAAAAGAGAGAGCCAAGAAAGTGAAAAAAAAAAAATGGAAAGAATACATAAAGTTTTAAGAGGAATGCCAAAAGGTAGCTTTTGAACCCCATAAACGTCGTTTCTTAAACTCTAAACCCAATGGCCACAATACAACCTAATAAAAGTCCTTTTTGATTCCAGAAATCATATATTTGCATCCATTCTAGCAATCTAAAAAGGAAAATGTTAATAATATATTTAATACAGTGTTAATATTCTTTCATGAGATTATGTCAATTTCCAGTTTATTTAACATAACCGCTCCTTTCTATTACATGTGAAATAATTTGTTTTGTTATCAATATTCCAATCACATGTAAAATTATAAGAACAGTCACTATAACATGTGTGCTATTCTTACTGAGTGTATTCCAGGAAAGGATTGACATCAAGACTACCATGAAAGAGGGTAATATTTTTCAAGTGATTTCTGAAAATAAAAACATCACTACACACACACACAAGTTTTCATAAAAATATATAGATAATACTACACCCAACATATGATTCTCTCAAGGTGATCAGAAAAAGGAAGCATTCTAGCAAGACAGAAGAAATATCATCTTAATCATACATGTGAAAAATATGAAATATGCATTTCTAATTACTAAAGTTTGTAGGTAGCTTCACTAGAAACCTTCACGAGACACAACTCGTCCACTAGGGATCACCTAGGGGTTTAAAGGCTTATTGCATATGCTAAATGCAATCGTACAAAAATCTACGAAAATGATTTTACCCCACTTGTATTATATTTTCTTTTTATTTTACTAGGGACTAGTAAAGTTTAAGTTAGGGGGTGTGATTAACCCTAATTAAGTATAAATTAAAGTTATTAATAAAGTCAAATTAGTGTAATAAAATAACTAAAAAGTAGTAAATATTATGAATTATAATTTGTATGTAAATTAAAAGTTTTTACATTTTACGTCCAAAGTTTCATGTTTAATGCAGGAATACTACAAGATAGGAAGTACTAAGTGTCAAAGCTTGAAAGAACAAAGGACCAAAGCGTATTTTCATCACAAGGATAAGCCATAACATGCAACTTGCATCTCCAGCAAAGCACCACCGTCCAGACGGTGGGACTGCCGTCCGGACGGTCACCATTGTCAGAATACAAGTTGCCCACTTGCCCATGTCTCTTCCCACGCCTATAAATACCCTGCCCCCTTCAGCAGAAAAAGCAGGCCGGAACCAAGAGCTTCCAAGGAGAAGTTCAGAGAAGAAAAAGAGAGAAAAGAAAAAGAAAAAGCACGCTCCGGTCCGTGTTATACTTCAGTCCTAAGTCCTGTACTTTTATAGTTTTTGTGTAGCTTTCAATTCGAATAGTTGAACTGCCGCCACTTTTTCATCTTAACTGATTATAAGAGTGGCTGTGTTTCAATCGTTCCCTGCGAAAGACATTTAAATTCCGCACTTTCCTTTCTGTTGTAATGACAACTGCTAGCTCTCCTTGCTTGTCTATAGCAATGGAGCGTGAGTAGTTCCGTATATCCTCCGGTTCGAGGGGAACACATGTATAATATTGATCTGTTTTTGGAATTGCTGATGTTTTATGTATACGTTTATTATATATACAAGACGGGCCAGCTAGAATGACCCCGGCGTTCCTACCGGTATGGTTAATCCTCCACTGGAATGCTGAGGAAGTTCCACTGACGCCTGGTAGTATTATGTATATACAAGACGGGCCAGCTAGAATGACCCCGGCGTTTCCACCGAAATGCTGAGGAAGTTCCACTGACGCCTGGTATTACTATATATATAATAATATTGCCTGCTGGAATAACCCCGGTGATCCTCTCAGTATGGCTAGTCCTACACTGGAACGCTGAGGAAGTTCTACTGTCTATATATATATATATATATATATATATATATATATATATATATAAATATTACAAGATAACCTATTGAATAATTCAAGTATGCCGCTCAAGTAACTTCACTTTCTGGGTGATATATCTAAATACAGTGTAGCCTAAGAAGCAGCTGTATTATGATTAACTACCACCGGTTGACCTGACAAGTCGCCGGAAGATAGTCTGTACCACCTGCGGATTTTACTTGAATTAATCAATTGGAACATCTAAGCCCAGTGTAGCCTAAGAAGCAACTGTGCTATATATTACCACCGGTGTAGCCTAAGAAGCAGCTGTGTTATGGTTTATTATATATATATACGTATTTGCAATCATGAGATCAAGTGAATAACTCAAGTATTCCTCATGAATGGCTTGTCCTTCTGGTTTGCTTGGGTTAATCATTTGACATAAATATACCCAGTGTAGCCTAAGAAGCAGCTGTGTTATAATATATATATACATCAGACCTGCCGGTTAGCTTGCCAGTAAAATGGAAGTTAACTGATGTGAGGTAGCAATTCCGTAACAAGACCGATGTAAAGCATGTGGGATCCTTGAACTGAAGGATATCTTTTATATTTCTGTCATTAATCTGTTTTACTTACGCATTTTATTTCTGCACCTTTATTCCACCTGTTGTTTTAGAATCAAGTTTTTAACACCGTCATTAGACTAAGCTCACACCACAAGCAATCAAACATCAAACTACTCCAAACAACCTTTTTATTGCTTTATTTTTATTTTATTTATTTTATTTTATTTTAATTACTAAAACTCTCTGTGGGATCGATACTTGGACTCAAAAACCAAGAAAACTACAATTCGACCACTTATACTTGGGTGTAATATAATAATATAATTCTGACACACTAAAAAGTGCGAATCAATAAGCCACGACCCTCCCGGACTGCATCAACACACATCCGAGCCCGTCCTTAGAGGCATCACAATAGACTGTGTACCTCTGTCCCCTTTCTGGGACTATCAATATAGGAGCTGAAGTAAGCCTCCTCTTCAACTCCTGGAATGCCTTCTCGCAAGAATCATTCCACTCAAACTTAACCTCCTTCCGAGTCAACTTCGTCATAGGTGCAGCTAACCTAGAGAAGTCCTCGATAAACCGCCGATAATACCCAGCCAATCCCAAGAAATTGCGTATCTCAAAAACTGACTTCGGCCTCTCCCAATTCATCACCGCCTCGACCTTCTCCGGGTCTACGGATACACCGGAAGCCGACACTACATGTCCCAAAAACTTCACCTCAGTCAGCCAAAACTCACACTTGCTGAACTTGGCATACAACTGATGGTCTCTCAAGATCTGAAGAACGATCCTCAAGTGACCCTCATGCTCCTCCTCAGACTTGGAATAGATCAAGATGTCGTCAACAAAGACTACGACAAATTGATCAAGGTAGGGTTGGAACACCCTATGCATGAGATCCATGAATGCCGCCGGGGCATTCGTCAATCCGAAAGGCATGACAGTAAACTCGTAATGCCCATACCGCGTTCTGAACGCCGTCTTAGGGATATCTGCCTCCCTAACCCTCAACTGATGGTAGCCGGTACGTAGATCTATTTTGGAGTAGACCCGCGCCCCTCTCAGTTGATCAAACAAGTCATCAATCCTCGGCAAAGGGTACCTGTTCTTGATAGTAACCCTATTTAACTGCCGGTAATCTATGCAGAGTCGAAGGGTGTTGTCCTTCTTCTTTGCAAATAACACCGGAGCGCCCCATGGTGAGGTACTCGGTCTAATGAACCCCCTGTCCAACAATTCCTGCAATTGGACCTTGAGTTCTTGCAACTCAGCAGGCGCCATCCTATGTGGAGTCATAGAAATGGGCGAAGTGCCAGGATGTAACTCAATGGTAAAGTCTACATCCCTATGTGGAGGTAATCCCGGTAATTCATCCGGAAAAACATCCTCGTATTCACAAACCACTCGAGGTAGACCCAACTCCTGCCTCTCCTCGTTCTCTAGGGTAAGGCTTGCTAGCCAACCCATCAACTGCCCGTGCCATCGGGAGTCATACACCCCTTGGGGTAAAGCACCATGCTTGTCCCCCTGGAACTTGAAACAAACACCCTCAGGCGTATAAGCAGTGACCCTCTTCCGATCACAGTCAATAACAACACGATGTGCCGTCAACCAATCCATTCCTAGGATGACATCGAACTCCGACATGTCCATGACCCTAAGGTCAACGGTGAGTAGAATCCCAGAGATCTCTAACTCACAGTCCCGACATATCTGACCAACCCTCACCCTAGTACCTAGGGGAGAACTCACATGCAATGGTTCTTCCAAGGTCTCAACCTCTAAGCCCAAGTCTTCCACACAAGATGCAGCAATAAATGAATGTGATGCACCAGAATCAAATAATACCCTAGCCCATAAACGAGGGAGTAGAAATGTACCCTGTATCACCGATTGGTCTGCTGGCTCGGTCTGAGGTATCATGGCGTAGACACGCCCCTGGGTTCCCGAAGTACCTGCTTGTGAACCCTGTCCTCGGCCTCGACCCAAACTCTGGCCCATCTGGCCTGATTGCGTGGCACTCGCACGTGATGTAGTAGGGGTCTGTGCAGCACCCTGGAACTGGTACTGGCTTCCCTGGCCCGTAGTGGGGTAGGGAGGAACATAAGGTGTCTGTGTGTGCCCCACTGAAGACTGGGACTGGGATGCCCCATAACTCTGGGATCCCTGCCTCTGAGGACAATCCCGCTTCATGTGCCCCGGTTGGTGGCAATGATAGCAAGTCCGTTGGCTTGCCTGGTAGGAAGGCCTCTGATTTCTCCCACCTTGGGAGGATTGACCCTGGCCTTGGCCTTGATAGCCGCGGCTCTGCCCTTGCTGTCCCTGCGGAGTAGAAGTCCTCTGCCTCTTCCCCGTACTAGAAGAAGAGGATGGTCCCTCCTTCTTCTTGTCCTTAGTACCACCCTCGCGAATATTCCTCGCGTCATCCACCTCACGTTCAATTGCCATAGCCGTCGTGATCATTAAATCCAGATCTTGTAGGAGAAGACCTATAATTTTCCCCCGAATGGAAAGCTTCAAGCCTTCCTCAAACCTTCTTACCTTAGCCACAGCTGTGGCTACGTAATCATCGGCGAAACGTGCTAGTTCCGTGAACTTCGCCACGTATTCCATCACCGTCATGGTTCCTTGTTTCAATTCCAGAAACTCCCGGGCCTTTGCATGTCGCATGGCCGGTGGAAAATACTTGCCCATGAAGAGCTCCTTGAACTCTTCCCATGTCATAGTCTCAAGGTTTTTCGTGCCCGAGACCCAATCCCACCACACTTGGGATTCTCCTTCTAGCTGAAATGCAGCTAGTGTTATCTTACTGGCATCGGAAGTTATTCCCATTGCCTTCAAGATCTTCGTAACCTGCCGGAACCAATGGTCAGCCACCATAGGATCCGCCCCTCCCTTAAAAACTGGAGGTTTATGCGCTTTGAACTGTTGGAGGTTACTCATACCTCCCCGGTGTGCAACCGTAGCTGCCATCATGCCCATAGTCTCATTAAAGGCCTGTTGATCGAAGGCCGGTGGGGGTTGATTTGTTCTCCCACCGCCTCGGCGTCCCCTTCCTCGACTAGCCATCTACATTTGTCAGTTAGCAAACAAGTCTCACAAGGTATCCCAAAATCGGGATCAAGATTCAAAACTTTGAGAATTCTTCTCATTGTCTCACTAGCAATGCTTATGCCACCCACTAGTAGACATTTATACCATGAACCTCTCCGTCCATTTCTTTTTCCGAACACAGGGTTTTGTTTTCTAACCTGATGTGTTCCTTTACATGTACATCCTACCATGTATACAATTCACATGTCATGTAGCACATAACATATAGCAAACAACAATTAACATGTAACTTTTAAACACACAAGATGAAATGTACAATGCATGCAATGGTCTAGACCCAATGCCCAACAAGCCCTAAGTAAATCGCATACCTAGGCTCTGATACCAAGCTGTGACACCCCAAAAATCCGGGGGTCCCGTTGATAACCCATCAACCCGCGGAAACATCCGTGGATATCGCTTAGCCCGACACCACATCAAGAATATTATTAAGCCGGGATTATAACCCATAATGAAACTTCGGTTTAACATTCATTTGATTCAATTAAAGTCCCATACACCGTGGTTTGTACCCCATTAGGGTCCACTTTGATCATCTAAGGGAAGGAAATTCAAAGCCCAAAGATTTGGCAAAACATTTGAAAATTTCAGATTTTTGGAATGACTACCGGTAGCTGTTTATCGGCTACCGGTAGCCGAAACATTCTGGAGTTACGACTACCTGTTGTCTACCGGTAGCCGAAACCTTCTGGAGTTACGACTACCTGTTGTCTACCGGTAGCTGATACACACTGGACAGTTGACTACCTGTTGGCTACCGGTAGCTGATACACACTGGACAGTCGACTACCGGTAGTTACCCATTGACTACCGGTAGTTGCTGCCCAGATTTGCTTTCTTGCTCCATTTTTCATTTCCAATTCATCCTAACTCAATTCCACCTCATCCAAGACATGTACAACTATATTTTTACATTTTGCACAAGATCCATACACGACCATTACAATCTATCCCATACAAATATAATTCAAAAAGGGAATGAAATAAGTTTGTTTATACAAAATTTACATGTCATAAACCATTGTAAAACAAAAGGTTTACAAAATCTTGAGATAAGGCCGCACTTAGGCCCCCTTCACCCTTGATGCTCTCCATGGGAGCCAATCGCCGGTGTAAACCCGACACCTGAAATTGTTTCCCGTATAGGGTGAGCACAACGCCCAGTAGAGATAAACCTATAGAGGTTACTCTTCCCCTAGATGCACATGCTCATGTAATCATCACATAAACATATAATTAATCATTTCTCATACTTATGCATTCTATGATGGAATGCAACAATGCTATGCCATGGAATGAAGTGACACTCACCCATGCATTTCAACCCGAGTCTTCACCGACTCACACAACACAATGCAACGCCAAAGTGTAATGCAACCCGTCTATTGACGGAAAAATCCTTCCAATGATCGTTATGAAATCCGATCATTATTGGAATCTACCCATTGAATGGGTGTTTTTATAACCAAATCCTTGTGTTTTCTTTGGGCAACGGATTTTCGGAATCACACCGCCGGTTCCGTACACCATGTCACTTTTCTGGAATCTCACCGCCGGCCAAGTGACTCAACCAAGTGGTTTAGGGTTTTGCACCCAAGGAAGTCGCCATGCCCCTTCTTGCTATACCCAACACAAGTTTTCCTTATGCAACATGCGACTCAAAAAGGATCGTCGATCCAATTTCTCCCGAGCCCACATATCAAGCACCAAACAAGGTGTCGATTAAATCTATGCATCTCCCACACACCAACACTCATGCAATTGTCCCATGAATGTGATGCCATGATCATGCCCAATATGTAATGTATACTACATGAGCAATAATCAACACATATCTTCACATTCCATGGAATTTAAATCATAAGCATGTAAATTCCATAAACCATCATAAACAACATATCAATGAGCATATGTCAACACATCCATAACACATTCAAACATGTGATTCCAATGGCCCCAAACAAATCATCTAAACAACCCACCAAGGCATATTATCAAACACCTCATAGGCACTAACATATTGTTTCATTTCAAGCAAAACAACAACTTCCAACACACAAAACATGCCTTCAATATCACCAAGTTATATAATGTATCACATATAACTTACACATATCGAAATTTAGCTAGCAACAAGCCTAAGCTAATTTCATGCTCACCTTTCCATTCTCATAACCATAAACACATATATACATCATTACACATGCATGTATATATATGTATATATCCTTAACCTAGCTACACCTAAGGTAGAATAATCCAAGATAGGAATAACCCCTACCTCAATAGAGATGTAGGCAATCTCTATACACCAAAATCACTCAAAAACCAAGACTTTCCCCAAACTTCACCCTTGGATATTCGGTGAAACGCCTTATTTTTGGTACATAGTCGAAGCCCTCACCGCGTAGAGCAACTTTAATTCTTGGTTCTTGTTGATCCGAGCGACGGAGCTCCGGGAATCCAAGAGAGAAGACTTGAAGAATTGATTTTCTCTCTTTCTCTCTTCTCACGCCTGAACCAGCCGGCCAAATGGGTATAGAATATCTGATTTTTCAGATATTTTGCCCCTTTTATACTTTTTAAGACTTGGCCCGAGTCGAGCCACATGTCCCCCACTTAATCGGGTCCGATTTTATCCCGAAATGATTTATTTGATCTCGGTTAACTTCAATTTAATTTTATTTGAACTTTACTTAATTTTAAGGAAATTTAATATTTCTCGTTTTTGGGGACCTTTACAAGGTCAATCGCCACGCAGTCGTCTCGAACTACGTGCAAAATCCGACTATCTCGGAATTCAACGAAATTTCTGGTGGTCACTAGATTTCGCGTTGCGAATCCAACGACGCACTCCGTTTCCTCATCCGAGGTCTACAACATATGTATTTCAAATACGTGCAGTAATGGCAAATTACCATTTTGCCCTTTTTCAGAAAAATTTCAAATTTTCCCGGGTTTCACATGTATCCTTTGAGATTTGAAATTGTGGTGTTCAAGATTCTTTCTGGACAGAATATAAGATTCTTTCCAGGAGAGTTTTCTAAACAAAATGTGAGATAAGCTTTAATATAAAAGAGTCACTCTTTAGTTCAAGGCTTTGGACATGTAGTTAATTATCCGGTTTATTATAATTGTGCTTGATAACTCAATTAACCCCCGTGTCAACGGCAGGTTAATCGAAAGATAAAGGTGGATTGTGAGAATTAAGAACATGATTCCGATGTCTTCCTAGAAGTTTATAAGAATTGCTTGTGCCGAGACTTAACCCGTCTACAAACAAGCAAGTGTTTCTACAAGACCTCCAATCATGGAAACCAGATAATTGAACTAAAGAGTGACTCTTTTTCATTAGAGCTTATCTTATATTTTGTTAAGAAATTTCTCTTGGAAAGAATCTTATATTCTGTCCAGGAAATCTCACACCTCACAACAAATCTCAAGGGTTACAATCAATAGGTCTCCACCACTGCTTACCCCAAAACACCAAGAAGAGTTCCCTGTGGATTCGACTCGGGACTCACACCGGATTATTACTACAGCTTGACCGCTTGGACTTGGGTGTACAGATTTCGGATCAAGTCAACCTCCAACCCAAAATCATATAGCATCTTTAACACATCTAACAAAGCCAAAAATTTAGCTTCCATGTTTGAGCAGACACTATAAAAATTGGACCCAGCTAACACAACCTATCCCCATTGATTCCTCAAAACCATCCCTCCTCCCGAAATTCCCGGATTCCCCTTGCAAGCTCCATCCACATTCAAATTTAACTCCCCATCTTTAGGCAGAACCCATCTCACCCATTTCTCCATCAACACAGGCTTAATATTAACATTAAGACATTGAAGATTTAATTGCTCTTGAAAACTCCCCTTAACTTTTGGCTTAATGATCCTTGCATAATGTCCTAACCATTCCTTCACCTTCTATAGCAGCATAATAGGAGTCATTCTCAACCCCTCATAAATCCTTCTGCAACATTCTTTCGAAAGCTCCCAATAAACAATAGCTGAAATACTTCTAGCCAAACCATTAACCACCGAGTTCCTCTTAAAAGCCAAACATAGTCGCATAAAATGAACAATAGGAGACTCCCCCTCAATAAGAACAAAACCCAAAATAGCAGAAATACCTCCCCATATCCGTTTTGCAAAGGGACAATCTATAAGAATATGTCTCAAAGATTCATAATTTAGTAAACTGAAAGAACATCTACTAGCTAGCAGAATTCCTATGCTTTGAATTCCCTCATCTGTAGGCATAATTCTCTTGTAAATTTTCCAAAGAATGAGCTGGGAACTAGGAGGGAGACATTGTTTCCATATCATAGCAGCAACCTCATCCTTCTGCCTTCGTATTCGTACTCTTTCCCAGGCCATTTTAACAAAAACTCTCCAGTAGAAGTACACTGCCATATTAGTCTATCCTCATGTTGAGACAATACAACTCCTAAATTGAAAACCTCCTCATAAATATGCTCCTCGACATCTACTTCTAACTTCTCCATATACCATTGAGAATCAACCAAAACTTCCGTAACTTAGGAAAATATGTACGAGCTACCTTAGTTTTCATAATCAAATGACATGTTCCAGTTCAGTTTTCACACCAAAAATCTGTTTGATCACCCATGCCCACAAGCATCTTAGAACCTTCCACCACATGTATAAACCAAGGAGCCAATCTATTATATATTGGAGATCTTGAACCACTTTCTCTGCTCAACAAATGAGAATTTTTAAGGAATTTCGATGAAAAAATCTTAGCCTATAATGAATCACCCTTAAGAATATTCCACACTTGTTTTAAACAAAAGGATTTTGAAACATCCTCAAAGCTACAAATTCCCAATCCCCCTTCATCACAAGGAAGCATTAATTTATGAATAGAAGACCAATGCCTTTTCCTTCTTTCTTCTTTGTCTGCCCAAAAAATGCCACAATTATTGATTGAAGCTTATGAATCAACCCTTTTGGAACCTTCATATTAGCAAGAAGATGAATTGGAATAGCAGATAAAATTGACTTAATCAACACAACTCTACCCATATTCGACAACATCTGAGAATAACACCCTTCTAATCTCCTTCAAAATTTAATAATGACCTCCTTAAAATAAATTAGTCTGGTGTGTCCATTGATTAATGGACAACCCAGATACTGAATGGGAGCTGCCCCGATAGGAATTTGAGTAATATATGAAAGCATACGTCGCTTAGCAATAGAATCCTTCGCAGAAACATACATTCCATTCTTCTGCCTATTCACCTTTTGCCTAGAAGAACTTTCATACTCTCCAATAAACTTCATTAAATTAACCAAAGATCTCTTATCCCCCCTCAAAAACAATAGCGCATCATCTGTAAATAGAAGATGACTTACTGGAATCATACCCCTGCCTGCATGAAAATAACTTACTAATTTGTGATGGAAAATAGCTTTTAAACCTCTACTAAGAACCTCCTCCACAATTATAAACAAACTAGGATAGATAGGATCTCCTTCTCTGAGTCCTCTAGAGGTAGGGAAAAAAACCATACCATTGACTATTTATAGCCACAGAAATATGTTGATTACTTAAACAGTTCATAATATGAGAAAAACCAAACTTCAGCAAAGTACATCTTAGAAAATCCCATTCTAATCTGTCATATGCTTTCATCATATCCACCTAACACTTTTCTGTCCAACTTCCCCATCAATTGAGTAATAGCAATACAATCTCCAATACTCCTTCCCTCTACGAACCCATGTTGTTCAACTGAAATGAGCTTAGGTAGGATTCTCCCAAGCCTCTTCGACAAAACTTTAGAAAAGACTTTGTACATGAAATTGCAAAGACTAATAGTTCTGAATTCTACAAAAGAAGATGGATTAGCTACTTTTGGAATCGAAACCATTAAAGTGGTCTGAATTCGTACATGACTCGTGGATTTTTGATGTAATTCTTTTTTGAAACTTTAGGGTTTTAGAATTCAAAAATGGTTTTGAAATGAGCCATTGGATGCATGCTTTCTAGATACACACCTTGGTACTTAGAGAGTTGATTTATAGCCTTGTTTTTTCAAGAAAACCAGTGGATAACGCTCTCCATATATTCTCATAACTTAGGAAATTGAGTGGGGCATGGAATTTCAATTCCAGAGACTAGTGTTCACTACAATGCTCAAGCACTACCCATAGGTTAGCTAGTGTAAAATTAGATTTAAAGTGTGAATATTTGAATCCGTACATGACTCGTGGATTTTTGATGTAATTGTTTTTTGAAACTTCAGGGTTTTAGATTTCAAAAACAGTTTTGAAATGAGTCATTGGATGCAGGCTTTCTAGATACGACCCTTGGTACTTAGAGAGTTGATTTAGAGCCTTGGTTTTTCAAGAAAACTAGTGGATAACGCTCTCCATATATTCTCAGAACTTAAGAAATTGAGCGGGGCATGGAATTTCAATTCAAGAGACTAGCGTTCACTACAATGCTCGAGCACTACCCATGGGTTAGCTACCTGATTACTTTCCTATAGTTATCTCTCTTTGACACCTCTGCATAGGGCTCAACCGCTACTTCATGAATACAGTAACTTGCACACCAATCTAACTTTTGTTTCTTATTCCTATAAATAGAGGATGACCCCGGCCTATGACCTAACAGATGTCTGAGTGAGTTATTGAGAGACTTTAGGGTTCATAAGAGGCTACCAACTCATTAGAAAACACATCCTTGAGAAAATCAAAACTCAATTCCTTCAATTTCAACTCTAAAGAAACTACGTATCTCGAAGACTGACTTCGGCCTCTCCCAAGAAACTACGTATCTCGAAGACTGACTTCGGCCTCTCCCAACTCATAACTGCCTCAATCTTCTCCGGGTCAACCGACACCCCCGAAGCCGATACCACGTGTCCCAAACATTTCACCTCAGTAAACCAAAATTTACACTTGCTGAACTTCGCGTACAACTGATGGTCTCTCAAGGTCTGGAGAACAACCCTCAAGTGACCCTCATGCTCCTCCTCAAACTTGGAGTAGACTAAAATGTCGTCAACAAACACTACGACAAACTGATCTAAGTAGGGTTAGAACACCCTATGCATGAGATCCATGAATGCCACCGGAGCATTCGTCAATCCGAATGGCATCACTCTGAACTCAAAATGCCCATATCGCATCCTAAACGCCGTCTTAGGGATATCCGCCTCCCTAACCCTCAACTGATGGTAACCGGTGCGGAGATCTATCTTGGAGTAGACCCGCGCCCCTCTCAGTTGATCAAATAAATCGTCAATCCTCGACAAAGGGTTTCTATTCTTGATAGTAACCCTATTCAACTGCCGGTAGTTGATTAGCACACAACTTTGCATATCTTTAAGATGCTAATCAACTCATTTCACTTACTTTAGAGCTTTAAATTATGTACGTTATGCCACTTGAAGTCTTAACATCAAGTTGTTGTTCTTGTAGTTGAATGAAGCTAAATATGGCCTTTAAAGACCCTCCCATACCACTTGGGATGAAAGGAGTGGGAATGATAGTTCGAGGATAGATCGGGAGCAAGAAATCAAGAAATTCAGAAAAGGATGCAGAACAGTACCGGTACTCGGTACCGGTACCAAATGGTACCGGTACCCAGTACCGGTACCCAAAACCTACTGGAATCGCAGTACCGGTACTCGGTACCGGTACCAAATGGTACCGGTACCCAGTACCGGTACTGATTCCCTGAAGTGCCCAAACTCTGCAGATCTGCTCAGCTGTCTTGTGGACCCCTCCATGCTTCTCTCTGATACGCCCACCTTTCTATTCATCAGGACTCACACTCCCTTCTAGACTTGTGGATTTAAAGCATTGAATGAAGAGAGAGAGGATGGGATGAGCTGGGTAGGCAGACATGCTCTGCCACTTCCTGTCTGTCCCTGGCTGCTGCACTCCTCTGAGACAAAAACAGATGGGAGACTCCCTCTTCTCCAGAATGGGGAGTGAAGGGAAAAAGGGGCTTTTCTCCATAGCAAAGGAAATTACACCAAGAAGGCAAGTTGGGGTGCAGGGAGTTGCTGCATCTTCCTGGTCCAAGCCTACAGACTAGGCTCTGCTGCTGAAGCTTCAGGGGATGCCCAGGCACGTTTTGGAGAAAGAAATGTTCTCCAAGGATGGGGATGACCAGGAAGCCAGATGATTCATTCAGCATATTTTTTGTAATAGGTTTTTAGAGAGAGAAAGTCTGGGCGGAGAAGGAGATGAACAGTAGTTTCTAGAGAGAGAAAGTTGTGATTTTTGCATATTCTTCTACTGCATTGTCTTGTAATCTTGAGTAAGACTCTTAGTAGTTCATTGAATGCCATGAATGTTGTTTTTCCTTCATGTTTTGTTAGTTTAATGTTCATTTAATGCTTCACCATTAATGCTCCAAGTATTTCATCTTTCATAACTATGCAATGGGTTTAAATACATGTTCTTTTAGCTCATAAATTCTGATATTTAGCCACCTTAGAAGTTCATAGATTTGAATGCTCTTCCATTACATAGTTATTTCCATTCCAAGTATGAGTAGCTAAATCCTCTAGTTGGCAAGACCAAGAGGGATCTCCCTTGGGGATACCATTTCAACTATTTCTCCTCTTTCCCTTTAGAGTCAAATGGTTCGTTTTGACCGGATAGAAGATGGATGTGTCGATGAGTCTTTGATAAACCGTAGGCTTAGTCACGATTCATGCTTAGATACTCATCGATGCCATCCTCGGCTTTCCGTGATTCAAGCGTTCATTCATGCTCAATAGGAGGAGTGATTTGAGTTGAGGTGGTATACCCATTGGAGTGATCTTTTGGAATTGCCAACATTTATATTATCATTACATTTTCATTAGCATAAAATTCACCAATCAACTTTCAAGACTAAAGATTTTACATTTTCGTGTTTTACCAAATCATTTCAACCTTGATTCACTACCTTCCCTGTGGATACGACCTTGGAATACTCTTCCAAGTAACTCACGACACACGAAAGTCTCCTTGCGATTGGGGAGCATTTTTGTGCACACATATCCTATACTTACATCTTCCCATTTCCCTTTCCTCATTGCCCTTCCTTTTGACACTATCCCTAGGGGAAGAAATTCTTCTCCCCCGTCCATACATTGCATACATTGAGGGATAGTAATTAGGGGTTAGGAAAGATATCGTTTTTGTGACAATCATTTTGGCGCCGTTGCCGGGGAAGGCAAGTTTCAAATCAAGGAAGTGATTTCCGAACAACGAAGGTAAGTCCCGTAATCTTCATCACGGGCTGAGGTACGTTGTTTCGTGTACATATTCTTGTTTGTGGATAATTTCATTTGTATAGATATTTTGTTGCATGTGGGGAAGGGACGACTATCACCGATTAGTTAGACAACCCTTAGGACCCAACATGAACATCGACCAAGACCCACCCGAGAATGTGGGTGACAATGTTGAAAATATAGGTGCAAACCTAAATGACCAAAGGGGTGGGGGAATACCCGAACATGGGGAGCATGACCCAAGATTACACTATCCCCCTCCCGATCAATTTGACAATGTGGGTGTCAACCCGAATAGGCAAGGAGGTGGGGGAGTGCAACCACCTAGAATGCCCAACCAACAAGCGCATTTTCCCCCACCAAGGAATGAAGGGAACATCCCACTTGATTTTGAGGCAAGAACTATGCAAGAGTACCTTCAACCTACCCGTAGCACCACACCATCATGCATCAGTCTCCCTGTCCAACATCACCTTTTTGTGTTAAAACCGTGGATGTTGCAACTAATCCCCAAGTTCAGGGGGGTTGAAAATGAAAACCCGTATAACCACATAAGGTCTTACGAGGAAATGGTTGCAACGTTTCTCCCAAATCACAATTTGGAAGAGATAGCCAGGATGAAATTGTTCCCTTTCTCTATGGATGGGAAGGCAAGAGTGTGGCTTGATTCCATGGGACCCCGGACTATGCTGTCATGGGATAACATTGTCTCCTTTTTCTTAAAAAAAATTTTCCCGGTTCATCGAACCACCTTTTTGAAAAAGGAAATCCAAAACTTTTCTGAAAAACCCAATGAGCAGTTTTATCAATGTTGGGACCGTTATAAGGATCTACTTCACTCCATACCACATCATGGTTTTAACTCATGGCAATTGGTGACTTTCTTCTACGAAGGAATCACCCCAAACCATAGACAATTCATAGATATGATGTGCAATGGGGATTTCTTGAACAAAGACCCCGATGAGGCCCTTGACTATTTTGGTACCCTCGCTGAAAAGGCACAAACTTGGGGTGTTCAGGATCCGGATGACATACCTAGGACAATGCCGGGTAGTAGTCAACCACCACGGGGGGGGGGGTGTATGACTTAAAAGACCGTGAGGATCTACTTTCCCAAATTTCCAAATTGTCTAGGAAAGTGGATAGCCTTGAGGTGGAGAGGAGACGAAATGTCTCTCATGTGTCAAGAGCCGAGGAGGTTTGTTCTGTTTGTGGTGGTGTCGAGCATTCCACATCGGAGTGTCCGAGCATCCCGGCACTTAAGGAGGCATACCATGACCAAGTTAATGCCTTCAACCAACCAAGGCAATCATTTCCTCCAAATCCCAACACTTACAATTCGGGGTATCGTGATCACCCTAATTTCAGTTGGAGGAATGAGAACCCCATTCCTTATGGCTCAAACACATATACACCTCCTGCACCTCCCAAGCAAGGTCCGTACCAATCCCAACATCAAGGTCAGGGGCAAACTTCAAGCTCCCAATACCCACGGTCCAATCCACAAGGATACCAATCCAACCCTCCCCCACAGAATTTTTCCGGACAAGGCCCATCTAGTTCTTCCAGCTACCAACCACCTCATAAACGGAGTCTAGAAGATGTGGTTCATGCCTTCATCCAAAGCCAAACCACTTTCAATAAGGATATTTCGGCCCAACTCACCAAGATCACCAATGCCATTGGGTTGTCTCAACAAGAGAAGGGAAAATTTCCCTCTCAACCCCAACAAAATCCCAAAGGTCAAAATGTGGTTGAGTTGGCCGAGACTTCCCAGGAGGGTTTTGAGCAACTCAAGGCTGTCACCACACTTAGGAGTGGTAAACAATTTGAAAAGATGGTGGTGCCAAAGTTGACACCAAAGGCCGCATTGCCAAAAGAAAAAGATATTGAGAGTGAGGCCAAAGAAAGTGAGGCCGACAAGGGCGAGTCGAGTGAAAAGAGTGAGAGAGATGGGGTTGATAAAGAACATGTGATTGATGATGGTTTATGCTTTCCTTCTATGCCTGCCCCTTTTCCCCATCGGTTGAAGCCACCTCTCAAGGTGGCTAATTATTCTGACATTTTGGATTTGTTTAAGCAGGTAAAGATCAACATCCCACTCCTGGATGCCATCAAGCAAATCCCTTCATGTGCTAAGATATTGAAAGATCTATGCACGGTGAAAAGGAAGTTGAATGTCCGGAAGAAGGCATTTCTCACCGAACAAGTGAGCTCTATATTGAGGACCAACACTCCTCCAAAATTCAAGGATCCCGGTTGTCCAACAATAGCCATCACCATTGGAAATTGCCGGGTTGAGCAAGCATTGCTTGACTTGGGAGCGAGCGTCAATCTTCTTCCTTACTCCGTGTACCAACAACTCAAGCTTGAAGAGTTGAAGCCCACCTCAGTTACACTTCAACTGGCGGACCGGAGCATACGCACACCAAGGGGAGTAGTGGAAGATGTGCTTGTCCAAGTTGACAATTTTTACTTTCCAGTCGATTTTATTGTATTAGATACACACCCGGTTGCTAACCTTAATTCCCAAATCCCCGTTATTCTTGGAAGACCTTTTCTTGCTACCGCTAATGCTGTGATTAATTGCAGGAATGGTCTAATGAAGTTGGCTTTTGGGAACATGACCATGGAGTTGAATGTGTTCAATTTAGCAAAACAACCCGGGGATGATGTGGAGGTGAACGAGATCAATAGAATCGACACGTTGATTGAGGAGCAAGTGGAATTAGAAGGGATGTTGGACTGCATGGAGGAGGACCTTGTTGAACTTGTAAAGTTAGATGAGGAAGTGAGCATGGAAGAGTTGAAAGGGGTGGATAAGTGGATCCCAACATTTGAAAGACTCCCACACCAAGAGAAGAAGATATTTCCATCCGATGTACAAAAGCCTACCTTGGAATTGAGGCCACTACCTTCCCACTTAAAGTATGCATATCTTGGGGAAGATGAATCATTCCCGGTGGTGATTAGTTCGACATTGGATGCAAAGCAAGAAGGAGATCTCTTAGAGGTGCTGCGGAGACATAAGGGAGCAATTGGGTGGACAATTGCGGATATCAAGGGGATAAATCCTACCATTTGCACACACCGGATCTACCTTGAAGAAGATGCAAAACCATCTCGCCAGCCACAAAGGAGATTAAATCCGATCATGAAGGATGTGGTACGGGATGAGGTTTTGAAACTACTTGACGTGGGCATCATCTTTCCAATTGCCGACAGTAAGTGGGTTAGTCCCACGCAAGTAGTCCCCAAGAAGTCGGGTGTGACCGTGGTGGAAAACGAGGAGAATGAGCTCATTCCAACAAGAGTAATCACTGGGTGGAGAGTGTGTATTGATTACCGGAAGCTCAACTTGTGCACAAAGAAAGACCACTTTCCAATTCCATTCCTCGATCAAGTGCTAGAACGGGTAGCGGGGCATCTTTTCTATTGCTTCTTAGATGGATACTCTGGCTACAATCAGATAAAGATTGCCCTTGAAGACCAGGAGAAAACCACCTTCACTTGCCCCTACGGTACCTTTGCGTATCGTCGCATGCCTTTCGGGCTATGTAATGCCCCTGGAACATTCCAACGTTGCATGATGGGGATTTTTAGTGATATGGTGGAGAAGATTGTCGAGGTGTTTATGGATGACTTCTCAGTCTTCGGGGACTCCTTTAAGGGGTGTTTGGAAAATTTGGAGAAGGTGTTGGAGAGATGTGAGGAGAAGAATCTTGTGCTAAATTGGGAGAAGTGTCACTTTATGGTGACGGAAGGGATCGTGTTGGGTCACATAGTGTCGGCAAGGGGCATTGAAGTGGACAGATCCAAGGTGGAGGCCATCTCCAACCTTCCCACGCCGACAACCATCAAGGGAATCCGGTCATTTTTGGGCCATGCAGGTTTCTATCGCCGGTTCATTCAAAATTTTAGTGCATTGGCCCGACCCCTGACCAATTTACTGTCTAAGGATGTTCCCTTTGAGTGGTCGCATGAGTGTGAGGCATCTTTTAAGAAACTAAAAAGCATGCTTGTCACGCCTCCTATCATGCAACCACCCAATTGGGATCTACCCTTCGAGCTTATGTGCGACGCGAGTGACTACGCGGTCGGCGCAGTGCTTGGTCAGAGGAAGGACAATCGACCGCATGTTATACACTACGCTAGCAAGACACTTAATGAGGCACAAATGAATTACACTACCACTGAAAAAGAATTGCTAGCTGTAGTGTTTGCTCTTGATAAATTCCGTTCATATATCATTGGTTCACCTATTGTTATCTTCACTGACCATTCTGCCTTAAAGTACTTGTTATCTAAGCAGGATGCGAAGCCAAGACTCATTAGGTGGATCCTCCTCCTACAAGAATTTGACTTGACCATTAAAGACAAGAAGGGAGTTGAGAATGTTGTGGCGGATCACTTATCCCGGCTGGTGGCACAAGAGACAAATGAGCACATCCCTATCCCAGACTCGTTCCCTGATGAGCAATTACTGTCTATTCATTCTCATTGTCCTTGGTATGCTGACATTTGCAATTATCTTGCAACAGGACAAATCCCACCACACTGGAGCTCTGAGGATAAAAGGAGATTTATGGCCGACGTGAAATACTTCTACTTCGATAATCCGTATCTGTTCAAGTATTGTCCGGACCAAATCATGAGGCGATGTGTGCCTGAAAATGAGCAGCGGAACGTCCTTGCCTTCTGTCACTCCCAAGCCTGTGGTGGCCATTTCTCCGCCAAGAAAACTTCTTCAAAGATTCTCCAATCAGGTTTCTACTGGCCTTCTTTAATTAAGGATTGTATTTCATTTTGCAAAGAATGTGATAGATGCCAACGGTTGGGGAGTGTGACCCAAAGGAATATGATGCCTCTCTCCCCTATACTTGTGATAGAAATATTCGATTGTTGGGGCATCGATTTCATGGGTCCCTTCCCTATGTCGTTTGGCTATCTATACATTCTGCTGGCAGTGGACTACGTGTCCAAATGGGTGGAGGCTATCCCGACAAAGACTAATGACCACCGGGTTGTGGTCAAGTTCTTGAAAGAGAACATTTTTTCGAGGTTCGGGATGCCTCGTGCTTTGATTAGTGACGGTGGATCACATTTCTGTAACAGGCCAGTTGCATCTTTAGTGTTGAAATATGGTGTTACACATAAAGTATCCACCGCTTATCACCCACAAACAAATGGCCAAGCCGAGCTAGCCAATAGGGAGATCAAGACCATCCTTGAGAAAACAGTTAACCCCAATAGGAAGGATTGGTCTGAGAGATTGATTGATGCCCTGTGGGCATATCGTACTGCCTACAAGACAGTTTTGGGCCTGTCCCCCTATCGGCTTGTCTATGGAAAGGCTTGCCATCTGCCGGTAGAAATGGAACACAAGGCCTATTGGGCCATCAAGACCCTAAATTTCAATATGAGAATGGCCGGGAACCATAGGATGCTAGAAATGAATGAATTGGAAGAGATTCGGCGGGATGCATACGAGAGTTCCAAAATTTCAAAGGAACGGGCGAAAATCTTTCATGATAACTCCATAGTGAGGAAATCATTCGAGCCCGGGCAAAAAGTACTCTTGTATAATTCCCGCCTCTCCATTTTTCCTGGAAAGCTGAGATCCCGTTGGGATGGCCCCTATCTTGTCAAGGTGGCCTACCCCAATGGAGCTGTTGAGATCACCAACCTCAAAGATGGCCAAACATTCAAGGTCAATGGCCAAAGACTTAAGCCATTCTTTGAGGGCTTTGAAAACCAAGTGGTGGAGGAAGAGTTAACCGACCCGGTGTATCCGGACTTGGTTGAGGAATAACAATTGGTCCTTTGTTTGCATGTACAGTTTTCTTTTATTTTAATATTGTCCTGTTTTTATTTCATGTCACTTACTTGTTGTTGGTGTATAGCTTTGTTTTCCTCTTGAATCCAGATCTTGGTGCTTTTGTCAAAAGCGCAATTGCGAGGTGTTCTCTTACCCTATTTATCTTTTATTGTCTTCCATTGCCTACTATATCTTTTTGTTGCATTGAGGACAAAGCATGATTCTAGTTGGGGGGTGAGGTGCACCATTTGTATGTTACACCAAGGTTGCTGGGAAGTATTCTGCTTTTGTCGCATTAGTGCAAATTATGTGAGAAATTTTGAAAAATTTTGATGAAAAATACCTTTAAGTTGATCTGTATTCCCTTATGAAGCGAGTATGAACCGGATGACATGTTGATCGTTGTTGTGAACTTTGTGCACATGAGCTTACTATAGAAATGGATCCTATGCATAAGTATCACATATGTATTGATTTTCGAACTTATCTGTATGTGATTTCTGAATTTGTAATTTCAGTAATTTACGGGTTGGATTCATGTTTTAAGCTTGACATAAGTAGTGGAGATGAGTAAAGACCCATGAAAGCTTTAGTGCCAAACCTTTTTGGAGGGAACTTACGTTTACTCAAAGAACAATTTTTGATATCAAGTTTGTTCAATAGTCTCATTATGCTTGTTTTGGTTAGTTGCATTTGGTTAGTAGACTGATTTGTCTTGATCATGTAATGCTCTTCCCATGTGGACCTGGAAGTGATCTTAGGCCATTGTTGAATATTTTGAGCCTTTGCCCTTTTTCTTGAGGAAATGTTATCCCTAGTGCCATGATTGAGCCTTAATTGAATTCATTTCTATGCCACACATTGAACCAAGCCAAAGAAAATAAGAAATACCTACCTTACCTTGGTTGTTCCTAAACAAAAATGAGTGATTGCAAAAGAAGGAAGTGTGGTGTGGAAATTCAAGCAAGGGATAATGGATGTTGAAACTCAAAGAGTTCAATGGAAAAAAATGAAAAAGCCAAGAAAAGGAGAAAAGGGGTGAGAATAAAGAAAGAATGATCAAAAGAAAAAGGGAAATGTAAAGGAAAAGAAAGAAAAGAAACAAAGGGTGTGGTGATGGTGTGAAAATCAAAATCCCATAAAAGGGAAGTATTTTTCTAAGATTAAAGTCTCTCACTCGGAACAACCTTCTTTGTTATCCTGAATCCTTCATTTCTTTTACCTATATATCACCCCAAGGCCCCATTATAACCTTTAAAAGTCCTAGGTGATCTAGAGAAGCATGGGAGGCGCATAAATTCAAAGAAAACGACAAGTTGTGTCTTACTACTTAATGCACTAACATCCTATTCATGAGACTATGCCAAGGTCGCTTTATTTCTACATATGAACTTCATTTTTGGATTACATGTGAGCACTTTGTTTTGAATACAAGATTCTATATCACATGTACACATGGAGTGCATACCTGTATAACGTGAGTGCAGTTATTGCTTAAGAGTGTCCCTTGGTGAGTTTTGGCATTGAAACTGAGTTTGTCTAGCCTGTCGAATGTGAATTCTACTTTGTAAATTCCTAAATTACTTGTTTATTTCATTTGCACACAAGTTGGAAATTAATATGGTAAGTGCATACTTTAGCCTAGCATCTAAGACTATACTTTTGCTCATGTACATCTAGTTCGTTCAATTGAGAAATTTGTTAAAAAGCTTCATGCTTACAAGAATGAGGGAATATTTCTCAAGTTATTGATATTGACATATTTTTGGAATGCATTGATTCTGAACCTTATGATGTTTATTTTGGGAACTCATTTTGATAGTTGAGAACAGAATTCGAATTTTTGTATGATGAATGCTCATAGGTTTAAATCACTTTGCAATTTCAATCATAAAGTGAGCATGATGTCTCAAGTTGTGGGTTATAATTGGAATACATCTTGTCAAATGGAGTTGGAGTTAGAAGTAATGTGAGGAAGTGTCTAGGAAGGGCCTGAGTTGATCTTGAGTGAAGGAATGTTCAGCAGGAGTAGTTTGGTGGACAAAGCAGAACAGTACCGGTACTCGGTACCGGTACCCAGTACCGGTACCAAAAACCTACTGGAAACGCAGTACCGGTACCCAGTACCGGTACCAAATGGTACCGGTACCGAGTACCGGTACCGTTTGCCTGACAGAAAAATTTTTATTAGGGCTTTTAATTTCAAATTCTAGTTTTAACCTTTCATTTCACCCATTTACTCCTTCCCTTCCTACTTCCCCCCTACCCGACGGCACTCCAAGGGTCATGAGCCTTTTCTCTCTCCTTCTTCACTCTACCCATTTACTCCTCCCCTTCCTTTTTCCCCCTTACCCGACGGAACTCCAAGGGTTCATAATCCTTTTTGCTTCCCCTCTCACTCTATAAATTTCCCTTTAAGCTAGATTATTTTTTTTCACAGGCCTCCTCCATTCTACCCTACCCTTATAGCCGAATCTCAAATCTCTCCTATTATCTCCATTCATTACACAATGCCTCGCACCAAGATGGTCGGGTCAGGACCAGAGCCCAGTTCTCCCCCTGCCATGGGTTCTGCCAGCCGCAAACGAAGTGGAGAGGGATCGAGTGTGGACCTTGAGAAGCAGAGAAAGAAGGCCAAGAGGGATGCTCGCCGCCAATTGATTGACGGTAAGAATGTGACTTGTGAACGTTCTTTGGATAGGCCTTCCCTTTCCCCCACTCATCCTGCTGTGAGAATCGTTGAGGGGCATGGGATGCAATTTTGGTTTAGGGAGGTTGTGGGATATAATTTGGCCTTGGTGAGGGAGTTTTACCGGTCATTGAATTTCATTGAGAATGATGATGAGGGAGTGCTGAGGGCAAATGTTAGGGGTAAGATTATTGTGGTGACTCCTACTGTCATAGCCACATGCCTTGGGGATTACCAGAGACCCCCAGCCACACCACCTGTTTATCCTCGCAGAATGGGTAAGCAGAAGACTAAAGAGGAGCTTGTCGAGCTGATGTATGAGGATCCTGCTACGTTCAGGGGAACCTTTCAGAGTGGGGGGTTGAAGCATGTATATGGGATTCTTAACAAACTCCTTCACTATAATCTTTACCCAAAGTTTGCTGAGAAGAAACCGAATGTGGAGAAGTTGAACCTTCTAGATACATTTGTGTCGGGCATACCAGTGGATTTTGCCCTTATCATTTGGGATGTGATGAAGGACTTTGCCACCACTGAGAAGCCGATGGCCAATCTACCATACGGAAGCTTGGTCACCCGACTTTGTGACCATGCTAAGGTCAAGGGCTATGGACTAGAGAAATTGACCCCTCCGGAGTTTGGAGCTATCGGCAGGGCCAGCAGTCAGAAAAGGAAGGCCATGAGCCGTGGGGATCGGGCTCAGTCTGACTCTGAAGAGGATGTTGCACCTGCTGTGCCAACTATGCCATTCAAGCCTGTTGTGAAACGCTCAACCCATCAGAGACTTAGTGCTCTGGAAAAGACAACGCAGGAAATCAAGACCTCAGTGCAGGAAATGGCAACAATGTTAAAGGAGATGTATGTGCACACATTTCCTGGGAAAGCCGTCCCAGAAGTTCCGCCTGCTCCTTCAACCTCCAGAATGGATGTGGAGGAGGAAGATTCTGAGGCTGAAGAGGATGAAGAAGATGAGGGGGGGGATGAGTCTGAGGGGGATGATGAGAGTGATGGAGAGTAGTTGTTATTTGGAATTTTTTGTGTTTTGTTTCTTTTTGTTTAAGGATTAGGTGAAGTTGGGGAGGGGAGATTAGGTTTGTCTTTTGATTGTTCATCTCAATGTCCTACTCCGTTTTGTACTCCAACTGTTATCACAATTTATGAAACCACAGTTTTTCCTTTTGCTCATGGTTTATGTTGATAATTGCATTTTGATTTTTACTTTTCTTTTGATGAGATGGTTGTTTAAATTGATTGATTGTGTGACTTTTGGTTGTTTTGGTTGTGCTGGGAAATGAACAGTTTGCTAAGGGACTAGCAAAACTTAAGTTGGGGGGTGTGATTAGCACACAACTTTGCATATCTTTAAGATGCTAATCAACTCATTTCACTTACTTTAGAGCTTTAAATTATGTACGTTATGCCACTTGAAGTCTTAACATCAAGTTGTTGTTCTTGTAGTTGAATGAAGCTAAATATGGCCTTTAAAGACCCTCCCATACCACTTGGGATGAAAGGAGTGGGAATGATAGTTCGAGGATAGATCGGGAGCAAGAAATCAAGAAATTCAGAAAAGGATGCAGAACAGTACCGGTACTCGGTACCGGTACCAAATGGTACCGGTACCCAGTACCGGTACCCAAAACCTACTGGAATCGCAGTACCGGTACTCGGTACCGGTACCAAATGGTACCGGTACCCAGTACCGGTACTGATTCCCTGAAGTGCCCAAACTCTGCAGATCTGCTCAGCTGTCTTGTGGACCCCTCCATGCTTCTCTCTGATACGCCCACCTTTCTATTCATCAGGACTCACACTCCCTTCTAGACTTGTGGATTTAAAGCATTGAATGAAGAGAGAGAGGATGGGATGAGCTGGGTAGGCAAACATGCTCTGCCACTTCCTGTCTGTCCCTGGCTGCTGCACTCCTCTGAGACAAAAACAGATGGGAGACTCCCTCTTCTCCAGAATGGGGAGTGAAGGGAAAAAGGGGCTTTTCTCCATAGCAAAGGAAATTACACCAAGAAGGCAAGTTGGGGTGCAGGGAGTTGCTGCATCTTCCTGGTCCAAGCCTACAGACTAGGCTCTGCTGCTGAAGCTTCAGGGGATGCCCAGGCACGTTTTGGAGAAAGAAATGTTCTCCAAGAATGGGGATGACCAGGAAGCCAGATGATTCATTCAGCATATTTTTTGTAATAGGTTTTTAGAGAGAGAAAGTCTGGGCGGAGAAGGAGATGAACAGTAGTTTCTAGAGAGAGAAAGTTGTGATTTTTGCATATTCTTCTACTGCATTGTCTTGTAATCTTGAGTAAGACTCTTAGTAGTTCATTGAATGCCATGAATGTTGTTTTTCCTTCATGTTTTGTTAGTTCAATGTTCATTTAATGCTTCACCATTAATGCTCCAAGTATTTCATCTTTCATAACTATGCAATGGGTTTAAATACATGTTCTTTTAGCTCATAAATTCTGATATTTAGCCACCTTAGAAGTTCATAGATTTGAATGCTCTTCCATTACATAGTTATTTCCATTCCAAGTATGAGTAGCTAAATCCTCTAGTTGGCAAGACCAAGAGGGATCTCCCTTGGGGATACCATTTCAACTATTTCTCCTCTTTCCCTTTAGAGTCAAATGGTTCGTTTTGACCGGATAGAAGATGGATGTGTCGATGAGTCTTTGATAAACCGTAGGCTTAGTCACGATTCATGCTTAGATACTCATCGATGCCATCCTCGGCTTTCCGTGATTCAAGCGTTCATTCATGCTCAATAGGAGGAGTGATTTGAGTTGAGGTGGTATACCCATTGGAGTGATCTTTTGGAATTGCCAACATTTATATTATCATTACATTTTCATTAGCATAAAATTCACCAATCAACTTTCAAGACTAAAGATTTTACATTTTCGTGTTTTACCAAATCATTTCAACCTTGATTCACTATCTTCCCTGTGGATACGACCTTGGAATACTCTTCCAAGTAACTCACGACACACGAAAGTCTCCTTGCGATTGGGGAGCATTTTTGTGCACACATATCCTATACTTACATCTTCCCATTTCCCTTTCCTCATTGCCCTTCCTTTTGACACTATCCCTAGGGGAAGAAATTCTTCTCCCCCGTCCATACATTGCATACATTGAGGGATAGTAATTAGGGGTTAGGAAAGATATCGTTTTTGTGACAATCATTTTGCATGAGATCCATGAATGCCACCGGAGCATTCGTCAATCCGAATGGCATCACTGTGAACTCAAAATGCCCATATCGCATCCTAAACGCCGTCTTAGGGATATCCGCCTCCCTAACCCTCAACTGATGGTAACCGGTGCGGAGATCTATCTTGGAGTAGACCCGCGCCCCTCTCAGTTGATCAAATAAATCGTCAATCCTCGACAAAGGGTTTCTATTCTTGATAGTAACCCTATTCAACTGCCGGTAGTCTATGCATAGCCGAAGGGTCTTGTCCTTCTTCTTGGCAAACAACACCGGAGTGCCCCAAGGTGAAGTGCTCGGTCTAATAAAGCCCTTGTCCAATAATTCTTGTAATTGGACCTTTAGTTCTTGCAACTCAGCAGGTGTCATCCTATACGGAATCATAGAAATGGGCGATGTGTCGGGGTGCAACTCAATAGTGAAGTATACATCCCTATGTAGAGGTAATCCCGATAGTTCATCCGGAAAAACTTCCTCATACTCACACACCACCCGAGGTAGACCAAACTCCTGTCTCGCCTTGTCCTCCAGGGTAAGGCTTGCTAGCCAACCCATCAACTGTCCGTGTCATCTAGAGTCGTACACGGCTAGAGGTAAAGCACCATGTTTTTCCCCTTGGAATTTGAAACAAACACCCTTTGGTGTGTAGGCAGTGACCCTCTTACGATCACAATCAATGACGACTCGGTGTGCTGCCAACCAGTCCATCCCAAGGATGACATCAAACTCCGACATGTCCATGACCCTAAGGTCCACGGTGAGTAGAATCCCCGAGATCTCTAACTCACAACCCCGACATATCTGATCAATACTCACCCTAGCTCCTAGGGGAGAATTCACATGCAATGGCTCTTCCAAGGTTTCGACCTCTAAGCCCAAGTCTCTAACACATGATGCAGCAATAAAAGAATGAGATGCATCAGAGTCAAATAATACCCTAGCCCATAAACGAGAGAGTAGAAATGTACCCTGAATAACCGACTGATCTACTGGCTCAGTTTGAGGTGTAATGGCGTAGACATGCCCCTGGGTCCCTGAAGTCCCGGCTTGTGAGCCCTGTCCTCGACCTCGACCCATGCTCTAGCCCATCTGGCCTGATTGCGGAATCCCCGCACGTGAAGTAGTAGGGCTCTGTGCAGCACCCTGAGACTAGTACTGGCCTCCCTGGCCCATGGTGGGGTAGGTAGGAATAAGGTGAGTCTGTGTATGCCCCACCGAAGACAGGGACTAGGATGCTCCATAGCTTTGAGATCCCTGCCGCTAAGGACAATGTCGCTTCATATGCCCCGATTGGTGGCAATGATAGCAAGTCCTTTGGCCTGCCTGGTAGGAAGGCCTCTGATTTCTCCTGCCTTGGGAAGATTGACCTTGGCCTTGGCCTTGATAGCCGCGGCCCTGTGGAGTCGAAGTCCTTTGCCTCTTCCCCGAACTTGAAGAAAAAGATTGGCCCTTCTTCTTCTTGTCTTTAACACCCGCTTCCTGGATGTTCCGTGCGTCATCCATCTCTCTCTCAATGACCATAGATGTCTCGACCATCGAATCTAAGTCTTGCAGACGAAGACCCACAATTTTACCCTGGATGGACAATTTCAGGCCATCCTCAAACTTCCTCACCTTGGCCATGTCTGTGGCCACATAATCATCAGCGAAACGGGCTAATTCCGTGAACTTAGCCACGTATTCAAATACTGTCATCGTTTCTTGCCTCAAGTCCAGGAACTCTCTAGCCTTAGCTTGCCGGATAAATGCCGAAAAATATTTGCCCATGAAGAGCTCTCGGAACTCTTCTCATGTCATTGCCTCCAAGTTCCTCGAGGCCTTTAACCCAATCCCACCATAATTGGGATTCTCCATCTAGCTGAAATGTAGCTAGCTTTATCTTAGTGGCATCGGAGGTGATCTCCATAGCCCCTAAGATTTTGTCCACTTGTCAGAACTAATAGTCAGCTACCATCGGATCCGCCCCTCCCACAAAAGTCGGAGGCTTGTGTGCCTTAAACCTCTGGAGGTTACTAGAGCCTCCTTGGCCCACATTTGCACTAGCTTGTGCAATAGTAGCAACCGCTGCACTGGCCTGTGCAATGGTAGCAGCCTCAGCAACAATAGCCTTCACGAAGGCTTGTTGGTCAAAGGCCGGTGGTGGTTGGTTATTGTTCCACCCACCACCTCGGCGTCCTCTTCCTCTATATGCCATCTACAGGTGTCAAATAGCAATAAAAATTTTACTTTGTATCCCAAGGTAGGGATCAACATTGAAACATTGAGAATTTTCTCCTTGATTCACTAGCAGAGCATATGTTACCCACTAGTAGGCATGTACACATGAACTATCCCGTTCATTCCTTTTTCCGAACCCAATGTTATGTTTTCTAACCCTAGTGTGTCCATTTCCATATACATCTTACCATGCATATAATCCACATAACACATAGCACATAACATGTAGCATTTAAAGCACATAACATGAAATGCACAATGGATGCAATGGTCTAGACCCAATGCACATCAAGCCCTAGGTAAATCGTATACCTAGGCTCTGATACCAAGCTGTGACACCCCAAAATTAAGGTGTCCGTAATTAACCCATGATTAACTCGAATTAAACTAAGATATCAATACGCCCTGCTACCAAGCTGTTACGCCCCTAATACTGGGGGTCCTTTATTAACCGTTGATCATCCATCAACCCACGGAATTACCCGTGGATGTCGCTTAACCCGACACCACGTCAATAACATCCCCCTTAACCGGGATTATAGCCCACAAGTGTAACCCGTGTTCCATTGTTCATTGGATCCAACCACGGTCCAATATACCATGATTTATACTCCCTTATGGTCCATTTACATCTTTGGAGGGAATGAAAACATAGGCTGAAAACATGGCAAAAACAGTTTTAAAATTTGAAATTTTTTGAAAGAGTACCGGTACGGTTTGCCCACTGGAAAAAGTGTGCCGGTACTGCGTACCAATACGGTTTGCTCACTAGACAGCAGCGTACCGGTACTGTCTGCCCATTTTTGCCTATTTCAACTATTTTGGATTTCAAATCCATTCCAAACCCTTCCACATCCATCCAATACATGTTTAACATCATGTCCCACACAAAACTTGGTACTCACAAGTTCTATTACATTCACTTACATAAATTTACATGCTGATGAGCACAAAATATTGTATATTTGAAGGCCTCATTACATTCATTTTAACTCAACTTTTGTATATAAGTACTTAGTGTTAGCCAATTTTATGAATAATATTGAATTTTCAATGTTGCAAGTTTTTATAGCTTAAATGATTGATTTTAGGACCTTGCAAATATGATGGATGTATGGTGAGGGCATGGACACATTACATGAAGATTTGGAGGCTTAAAAGTGAAGAAATCAAGGAGGTATTGGTGTTTGGGAACAAAAGCACCAGCAACCACACTATCTGGAAATAGAGCCTCGGTATTCATCCCTTTTTACCATGATCCACTTCGAATCTGAAAAATATCAAAACATGAAAGTTGTATATCTGGATGTCTTCTATATTGTGTCAAAAGTTCAGCTCAATCGGACAGTTGGATCAAAAGTTATGTCAATTCTACAAAGACTGGTCCAGAGCAGAAAAAGCGTACCAGTACGTGTACCGGTACGCCGAACTCCAGTAGCTTTACCGTACCGGTACGAGTACCGGTATGTCGTGTCTGACAGCCCAGAATTGCCTGCAATCATGCTCCACTTGCTTGGGGGTCCCACCTACACTTCTCCCACACCTAGCCCGACATTTTATCCCTACAACCATGCCTCCTACACCCTACTTGAGGACTTTGAAGGCTTGGGCATTAATGGGGAGGAGAGAGAGAAGGGGTAGCCTGGGGGAGGCTTGTCCTAGCCTGCAACACCCATCCATTCAGCCCCCTAATGATGGAGGCCTTACACACAGGCTAGGGGAGCCTCATGGACGAAATTTGAAGTCTCTCACTCCATATATTCAGCATTCACAAGCCTTGAAGGGTGTGGCTACCTAAGCTTAGAATAGTTAGGAAGAAGATGAATAGTAGAAATGTTTATGTTTTTGCATTTTCTTCCATCTTTTCACTTGTAGTTTAATGTAAGGATCTTGTAATCTTCATTTAATGTCTTTAATGTCATTTACTTCAAGTACATTTCAAGTTTAATCACATGTTCTAGATTCCACCATTGTTGCTTCCAAGTTTTCTTCATTTCTTGCTTTAAAATGGGTATTGTATATTTTTCTTCATAGCTTAAGTTTTCTTGCTTTAACTTAAGTTCCATGTTTTATTTCTTCATTATGTCTCTTTACATTATGCATTCCTTTCTTGCTTTCATGAGTAGCTAGATTTTTAGTTGGCTAATTCAAGGGAGACCTTCCCTTGGGTTTTCCAATTCAACTCATTTTCTTTCCTCTCTCGGTGTACGATGGTTCGGTTTGACTGGGTTGAGGGTGGAGAAGTTGGTGAGTCTTTGATATTCCGTAGGCCTAGTCACGATTTATGCTTAGATAGTGACCCATCTTATCCCTAGCTTCCCACGAATCAATCGTTCATCTATAAACCCTCGGAGGAAGGTTTTGAGTTGATTGGGCATTTCCATTGGAGTGAACCTTTTGGATTAGCCAACACTTGTTTTTATTGTATTTTCATTCACAAACTTCAAACACCAAAACTCAAACAAAAGATTTTACACTTTTCCTTTTTGACAAAATCACCTTCACCAAACTTGAATTTTCCTTCCCTAAGGAGACGACCTTGGAATACTTTTTCAAGTAAAACACGACAAGCAAAGGACTCCTTGCGCTTGGGGAGCACTTTTGTTCATTTCGCACATTCCATTTCATACATTTCATTTCATTCCATCAACCATTTCGTTGCCCTTTCTTTTGACATCATCCCAAGGGAGAGTGACACTCCCTTAGCACCTAAATCATATACACATTAAGGGATGGTGTTTAGAGGTTAGGAAACAACAACGTTTTACACCAAGCACATGCCAAAACTAAGTTTTCATAAATATTTTTACAAAAACTCCAAGTAAAGCCACATTCCGGCTTTCTTCACCCTTGAGGCTCCAAATGAGGGCCATCCACCGGCGTGTATCCCACACCTGAAATATTTTCCCGTATAGGGTGAGCTACGCTCAATAGAGTATCCCCTACAGAGGCTACTCCCCACCTTAGATGCATGTGAAATGTTCGCAATGCAACAATCAACAATCCATAACATTCCAAGCAAGAATATGCATTCAATGTTGAAATTTATTATGTCATGCCATGAAATGAGATGAGACTCACTCATGCATATCAACCCGAGCCCTTCCCGACTCCTCAACACATGCAAGTACCCATACGAATGACTCTGTCATCTATGTTACACATCAAATGACATTTACAAATCTAGGGTCTTTCTTGGGGTGGATATTCATGGACTTACACCAACGGCACCCAACCGACACGGAATTCATGGACTTCCACCAACGGTTCCGCGTACACCGACACACTTTATGGGCTCTTATACCAACGGAGTGCGTATCCAATCACCAGGTCTCTCACCCAAGGGATAGTCTAGCCCTTCTTGCTACCCCAACCCCATTTTCATGCAACCACGCGACTTAGTCGGATCATCGATACAACTTTCCCAAGTCCACCTGTCATCCACCAAGTGAGGTGATGACGACAACCATGCACACACACCCTCATGATGCGATGTCTCCGTGTAAATGCAATGTATTGAACCATTGCATATCAATGTCATGTCCCACATGTAATGAATGTCATATGGACAATTTAAACCACATATCAACATGTACCATGACAATTTATATCATATGCGTATAAACACCAAACCTTGTCACATTGTCAATACATCAATAAGCATATATCAACAACAATTTACCAACATGTTATCACATAACCCATGTCATTCATAAGGCACAATATAAACATATAGCATGTCCACCAAATGCCAAATTCCAATCACTCAAGACATTTTATCAACACCTTCAAGGCAATAATCATGTTAAACACATAACATGCCCAAAATTTCTCCAAGTCACAAGAAATCATTCAAGTAACTTCCACATACCAAAATCAAGCTAGAAATTAGCCTAAATCATTTGTATGTCAAATTTCCTCATTTTCATGACCATAGACATGTCTTGGGTCAATTTCTATATCTAACCCTTTGTCTATCAACACCCAAGGGTGGAATAAAACCAAAGTAGAAAGAACCCTACCTCTTGACGCGTAAAACGAAAGGTAGAACCGTCAAGAACACCAACTACTACCCCAACTCTTGATTTTCTCAAAATCTTCATTTTGGATATTCGGTGAAATCTCTCGTTCTTGGTGTGGTTGTGTAGCCCTCGTCGAGAGGATCGACTTTAACTCTTGGCTCGACGAATTCCGACCGGCGGAACTCCAGGAATCGAAGGAGGAAGCCTTGAAATCTAGGTTTTTCTCTCTTTTCTCTCTTCAACGTGAGAACTCAGCTGAAGCAAGTGGGGAAAAATCAGATATTTCCTCCTATTTATAGCCTTTAATTTTGCGGTCCACATCGCGCCGCACGTTTTCTTATTTTCGGGTCCGTTTTCACCCCGAAACGATTTATTTCATCCCGGTTTAAGTTCAAATTAATTTTATTTAAACTTTAATTTAAATATAAGGAAATTTTATAAAATTTATTTTGCGGGGACCTTTGTGAGATTAGTTGCCACCTAGTCGCCTCGAAATACGTGCAAAATCTGACTATCTCGGAATTCGATGAAAATTTACAAGGCAACTAGATTTCGCGATATGAATCCAATGGCGAAGTCCGTTGCATCATCCGAGCTCTAGAATAATACGTATTTTAAATCCATATTATAGTTGTAAATTACCATTTTGCCCTTTTTCGGAAAAAGTTCAAATCTACCCGGGTTTTACATAAATTACATAGTTTTTGATACTGAGCTATCCAAATTTTAGTCAAAAGCTATCCATATTACACATTTTTTTGTTAAGAGCTACCCAAATTTTGTTGAAGAGCTATCAAAATTATTTTTTGTCCATATTTAAGTATTACGTGACAAGTTTATGATAAAAAATCGTTGGCAATTTGGACGTTGTCTCCTTGAAAGACCATATAGAAATATATTCAATACTTCAGGGACCAAAACGATGCAATTGAAACATTAGGGACTAAAATGAGACAAACCCCATACTTTGGGGACCTCTAGTGTAATTAACCCTTTCCCTAAAATTCAGATACTGATCAACCTGCTCTTCCAGGGGTACCTCTAGTGGCTAACCTTGTACCCTATCGTGCTTAACTATTACAACCTCAGCTGTGGAGCCTATACTCTTCAACAAGGAGGTAGCATTCAAAGCTTTTGTGACGCCCCAAAACCCGGGGGTCCTTTATTAACCGTTGACCATCCGTCAACCCGCGGAAATACTCGTGATAGTCGTATAACCCGACACCACGTCATTCACATGCTTTTAACCGGATTTACCATCCACAAGGTCAATTATACCTCAATTTATGTCCATTTATGTCATAGGAACCAAAGAAAACAAAGCCCAAAAGCATGGCTAAGCATTTTGAAAAGTTCAAATTTTTGGAAAACCTTCCGGAAGGTCGACATACACCTACCGGAAGGTCGCTGAAAGAACAGTTAAATGAAAAGAATCAAATGCAAGAACTTCCGGAAGGTCGACATCAGTAGCAAAAACCTTCCGGAAGGTTCATTCCAGTAGCCAAAACCTTCCGGAAGGTTCATTCCAGAAAATAAAACCTTCCGGAAGATTTTGGCAGTCAAAAAGAAACCCAAGGCAAAACCTTCCGGAAGGTCCATTCCAGTAGACAAGTCCTTCCGGTAGGTTTTACTCCAGTAGCTAAAATCTTCCGGAAGGTTCATTCCAGTGGGCAAAACCTTCCGGAAGGTATTAGCTGTGAACAAGGCACCCAGGGTTTTTAGCAAAACCTTCCGGAAGGCCGACATACACCTTCCGGTAGGTTTTCAGACTGTGAGCAAAAAAATGGATTTCTTTCCCCTCCAAACCATCCTTAAAGCTACCCCATACACTCCAAACTCATCCAACACATGTTTAATGAGATTTTCCATATAATACACAACTCATACAAGCTCTATCACAATTCATTCCATAATATATATACATCAAAATGGAATTTTGTTAAAGGTTTTACAAAACTTAAACTAAGGCCACAAGCCGACCCCCTTCATGCTTGATGCTCTCCAAGTGAGCCATCCGCCGGTGCAAAACCCACACCTGAAATGTTTTTCCCATAAAGGGTGAGTCACGCTCAATAGGGTATCTCCTAAAGAGGCTACTCCTCAACCTAAATGCATATGAAATGTTCACATGCTATCAATCAACAATCCACAACAAGAATATATTCCATGTTGAAACATGTAATGCCATGCTATGAAATGAGGTGAGACTCACTCATGCACATCAACCGAGCCCTTCCCGGCTCCTCTACACATGCAAGTGCCAATGTGTACCAATCCGTCATTTATGTTTCACATCAAATGACATTTCATTCTAGGGTCTTTGTAGGGGTGGATGTTCATGGACTCACACCAAGGGTCACCCAACCCACACGGAATTGACGGACTTCCACCGAAGGTTCCGCGTACACCCACACACTTCATGGACCGAGCCAAGGGAGTGCGTATCCCATCACCGGGTCTCTCACCCGAGGGATAGTCTAGCCCTTCTTGCTACCCCAACCCTATTAACCATGCAAACCGTGCGACTCGACTAGGTCACCGACCCATATTACCCGAGCCCACTCGCCATCCACCACACGTGGTGAGGACAACAATCATGCACACTCACCCACTAAATGCGATGTTCCCGTGCATATGCAATGTGATGCTCCATTGCAACAATAATTTAATGTTCGATATGGTATGAGTGACATATGAACATTCTCATCACACTTCACATATTTCATGGCGAAATCATATCATAAGCATATAATTCCCATAATACAAATTTCAAGCATGTTATCAACATACTAGAATTTCAAGGCATATATATATATATATATATATATATATATATATATATATATATATATATATATATATATATATATATATATATATACACATAACATGCCCACCTTTTCACATAACACATGAATTCACATTGGTTCATTTCACATATCCAATCATAGAAATCACATTTAGTAACTTCTAAATACCTATCCAAGCTAGGATTTTCCTTTACCCATTTCAATACCCAATTCACCCAATTTCACGACAATAGGCAAGAGATACATAGGCTATCATCCTACCCATTCCATAAAAACATTATAGGCTTGGAATAAACCTTAGTAGGAAGAAACCCTACCTCTTGAAGCGTGAGGTACGACTGAGGGAAGTTCCAAGACCCGATTCAAGCAAAAACCCTCACTTCTCGAAAATCCCGTACCTTGATCTTCGGTAAAACTTGCGCTTTTTGGTATAGCCGCGTAGCCCTCGATGAGTAGAGCGACTTTAATTCTTGGCTTGCGTGGATTCGAGGTCCGTAGCACCGTAGATCGTAGAGAGAAGGTGAGTTTTCTCTCTTTTCTCCCTCTTTCTCTCTATCGGCTGAACAATCGGCTGAACAATGGGGAAAATCTAATTTTCCCCCTATTTATATTTTAGAATACTTGGCCCACAATTCGCCACACGTCCTATTTAATTTCGGGTCCGTTTTAATCCCGAAACGATTAAATTTCGCTCCGGTTCAAGTTCGAATTATTTTTATTTTAACTTGTCTCTAATATTTCCCCAAACTTGAAAATTTTATAAAAATTTCGTGTACAGGGTCACCCGGGGCCCGTTCGTCTCGTAAAACGCGAAAAATCCGACTATCTCGGAATTCAACGAAATTTGACGTGGTAACTAGATTTCGCGAGACGAATCCAACGGTGAGGTCCATTTCGTCATCCGAGTTCTAGAAAAATTCAGGTTTACAACCTGTACAGTAGTGGCAATTTACCGTTTTACCCTTTTTCACAAAGGTTTAAATTTTCTCGGGTTTTACAGCTTTAGCCTTAGGTACATTCTCCAAATCACTCTCTCGAACCACTTCTTAGGCAATACAATTCATAGAAGCCAGATGGGGAAACCACAAGGAGTACCTCTTCTCATTCATCACAGGATTCAACTATGATGCCCCAAAATCTGGGGGTCCTTTCGTAATCCGTTGATCACCTATCAACCCGCGGAAGTACCCGTGAGTACCGTGTAACCCGATACCACGTCGTTACACCCTATTCACCGGAGTCAAAACCAAAACAAAGTTTGGACAGAGTCCCCTTTGCACTGGAGCACTACCCAACATATAACTTGTACACATATTAACCACATGACCGTTCCAAGGTCCAAACCCCAATAGATAGGTCTCGTTATTCTCCATTAACAATGATGATGTTATTTCACGTGAATGAGCAGCGAGATAGGGTTCAATTGTATGGGATGGATCAGAGCTACAAGGCTCATGAATTGGTGGATGAATGTTCTGGTTAACCGAGGTGTAGTGTGTGTAATATGGTGGAAATATAGTGGTTCACCGGCTGATGAGCTCGGCTAGTCCACTCTCTAATGGAGACTCTTGCTCCTTTTTCTTTATTGATGATTTCGGAATGCTTACAAAGAGTTTTTCATGTAACTCCCGTCCCCCCTCTGGTTGGGGAAATGTACAGTACTTATAATGCTATTCCTAACCCTAAAGGATCTCTACTGAGATCCTTGCCCTTTATTCATGGGATTCCCCTTAATTTAGGGAGGGGATCCTGGTCAATCAAGAGTTTTACGCCTAGGAGGTTGCTTGGTTTCTGTTTTGGAGGTACCAGCTGTCGTTTAGCCACCTCCCCTATTGATTCGGCTATTATTTCGGGTGGGAGAGCCAGAGCTCTGGTCTTCTGAGATCTGGAGTTCCGAACTGACCTCCCGATCTGACCTCATGGGCTGATCTCACACTTAGAATTGATTTTGGGTACCATTAAACAACATCCCAAGAGGATTGTTCAAGAAGTGAAAGCCTTTCAGCGTTATATTTTTAAATTTCAAATTATGGGAAGAGGTACTTGTACCTCGTGAAAGCGGTACCAGTACCTGAGCCTTCTGTTTACCAGTACTAGTACCTATAGATCTTGTTAGCAGTACGTGGGCCCATTATTTGCTAGGTACCGGTACCAAATAGCCTAGGTACCAGTACCTTAGCCCATTGTCCTTCAGGGTACTGGTACCTGAGGCCTATGTATCTGTATCTGAGCCCACTGGAATTCAGGTATTGGTATTTGCACGCCAAGCTACTAGTATCTAGGTCATTCGACAGCGTGGTACTGGTACTTAATCGCTTAGGTAGCAGTACTTGAGCCTAGATTTTCTCCAAATCTTTCCAATCTTCAACTCATCTTTTCCAAACTCATACCATATTCATCCATTCATTCATTTACATCAAAAGGTTGTCCAAAAGAGTTCATTACATATCCACTTTATACAAATTTAAAATTTCAAAACAAATTACATATTTAATTACAAAATGCAATTTAAGAGCCATTTTCCTGCTCCGTCATCAATAAGGGCCCAGGAAGCTATACTAGCCAAGACTCCCCGTGACTTCCAGCTGAGTGTATCAGCCACCATGTTTGCCTTACCAGGGTGGTAATGTAAAGTGAATTCATAGTCCTCTAGGTACTCCATCCACCTACACTACCTCATATTGAGGTTTCGTTGCGTGAAGATGTACTTCAGAATTTTGTGGTCTAAAAACACCTCAAACTGCTCTTCATACAGATAGTGGCGTCATGCCTTCAATGTAAAGACAACGAACGCCAACTCCATGTCGTGTGTGGGGTAGTTCTACTCGTGATTCTTCAACCACTATGAACCATAAGTTACCACTCTCCCGGACTGCATTAAAACACATCCAAGTCTGTACTTTCAAGTATCACAGTAGATTGTGTACCTCTGGCCTCTCTCCAGAACTATGAAAATAGGAGTTGAATTCAGCCTCCTCTTTAACTCCTAGAATGCCCTCTCACATTAGTCATTCCACTAAAACTTGACCTCTTTCCTGGTCAATCTGGTCATAGATGCAGTTAGTCGTGAGAAGTCCTTAATAAACCTCCGGTAATATCCCAAAAATCCCAAGAAACTGCGTGTTTAGAAGACTGACTTAGGCCTCTTCCAACTCATAACTGCCTCAACTTTCTCCAGATCCACTGATACACCCGAAGTAGACCCACGTGTCCCAAAAATTTCACCTCTGTTAGCCAAAATTCACACTTGCTGAACTTGGCATACAATTGATGGTCCCTCAAGGTTTAGAGAACAATCATCAAGTGACCCTCATGCTCTCCTCAAACTTGGAGTAGATCAGCATGTCATCAACAAAGACTATAACAAACTAATCTAGGTAGGGTTGGAATACCCTGTGCATGAGATCCATGAATGCCGCCAGGGTATTCATGAAACCGAAGGGCATAATAGTAAATTCAAAATGTCCATATCGTGTTTTGAACATCGTCTTAGAGATGTCGGCTTCCCTAATCCTCAACTGATGGTATTCCGTGCGCAAGTCTATCTTGGTGTTGACCCATGCTCCTCTCAGTTGATCAAAGAGATCATCGATCCTTGGCAATGGGTACCTGTTCTGGATGGTGACCCAATTCAACTACTGGTAGTCTATACAAAGTCTAAGGGTCTTGTCATTCTTCTTGGAAAATAATACCGGATTACCCCAAGGTGAGGTACTCAGTCTAATAAAGCCCTTGAAAAAAATTCTTGCAATTGGACCTTGAGTTCTTGTAACTGTGCAGGTGTCATCCTATGCGGTGTCATAGAAATAGGGGATGCACCGGGTTGTAACTAGATGGTGACGTCTACATCCCGATGTGGAGGTAATACCGGTAACTCATCTGGAAAAATATCTGCATACTTGCAAACTACCTGAGGTAGACCTAACTCCTATCTCGCCTAGTCCTATAGTGTAAAGCTCATAAGGAAACCCATCAACTACCCTTGCCAACGAGAGTCATACACGGCTTGGGATAAATCATCGTGCTTTTCTCCCTGGAATTTGAAGCAGACAACCTCTGGTGTTATACAGTGACCCTCTTCTGATCACAATAAATGACAACTTGGTGTGCCGCCAACCAATCCATCCCGAGGATGACATCAAACTTCGCATGTCCCTGACCCTAAGGTCTATAGTGAGTAGAATCCCCGAGATCTCTAGCTCACATCCTCGACATACCTAATCAATGCAAACCCTAGCTCCTAGGGGAGAACTCACATGCAATAGCTCTTCTAAGGTCTCAACCTCTAAGCCCAAATCCTTTACACACGATGCATCTATGAATTAATGAGATGCATCTGAATCAAATAATACCCTTGCCCATAAGCTAGAGAGTAGAAATGTACCATAAATCATCGACTGATCCATCAGCTCAGTCTGAGGTGTGATGGCATAGACTCGCCCTTGTGTCCTGAAGTCCCTAATTGCGAAGTCCTTGCTCGTGAAGTAGTAGGGGCCTGCGCAGCACCTTAGAACTGGCTTCTCTGGCCCATGGTGGGTCGGGATGAGTGAAGAAAGTCTGTGGATGTCCCACCGATGACTAGGACTAAGATGTCCTGAAACTTTGGGATCCCTACCTATAAGGATAATCCCATTTCAAATGGCCCGACTGGTGGCATATGTAGCATGTTCTTTGTCCAGCCTAATAGGAAACCCTGAAGTTTCTCCCACCTTAGGAGGATTGACCTTGACCTTGGCCTTGATAGCCTCGGCCCTGCCCTTGATACCCATGTGGATTAGATGTCCGTTGCTTCTTCCGCGAGCTAGAAGAAAAGGATTGACCCTCCTTCTTCTTATCTTTAGCACTAGCCTCCTTGATGCTCTTAGAGTCTTCCACTTCCCTCTCAATGGCCATAGCCATCTCGATCATCGATTCTAAATCTTGCCAGCAGTGGCACACAATATTTCTTCACATGGACAACTTCAAGCCGTCCTTAAACCTCCTCACTTTGGCCAAATCTATAGCCACGTAGTCATTGGCAAAATGGGCTAGCTCGGTGAACTTTGCCATTTATTTCATCCTCGTCATTGTCCCTTGCTTCAAATCCAAGAATTCCTGGGCTTTCACATGCCGAATAGCCGATGGGAAATACTTGCTCATGAAGAGCTCAGAGAACTGTTCCCGCATCGTCGCCTCAACATTCTTTGAGGCCTTTACCCAATTCCACCATATATGGGCCTCTCCCTTAAGTTGGAAGGTTGTCAGCCTTATCTTAGTGGTGTTGGATGTGATCTTCATAGCCTCCAAGATTTTGTCTACCTATTGGAACCAATGGTCAGCCACCATCAGATCTGCCCCTCCCATAAAGGTTGGTGGCTTGTGTGCCTTGAACCTTTGGAGGTTATTCGAGCCTCCTTGGCCCACATTGGTGCTAGCTTGTGCAAAGGTAGCCTCCATTGTGCCTATAACCTCCATGAAGGCTTGTTGATCAAAGGTCGGTGGTGGTTGGTTGTTGTTCTGTCCACCCCCTCAACCATTTCGATGTCCTCTTCCTCTATTTGTCATCTACACACACATAACCTAGCAATAGAGCACTAACTTAGTATCCCAAAGTAGGGATCAAAGTCAAAACATTAGAAATTCTCCTCTTGTCTCACTAGTAGGAGATGTGTCACCTACTAGTAGACACCCAAACCATAAATTTTCCCATTCTTTCTTTTTTTGACCCCAAGGTTATGTTTTCTAACCCTAGTGTCTTATTCCATACACATTTAATCATACATACGATTTCATATCAAACAACATGTAACATTTAATGCACATAACATGTAATGCATAGTGAATGCAATGGATTAATGGAATCTACCCTCAAGTCTAAGGTAATCGGGAACCTATGCTCTGATACCAACTTGTGACACCCCAAAATTCGAGGGTCTTTTCTCAACCCACGAAAGTACTCGTGAGTACTGCTTGACTTATTCCATCGTTCCTAATTTCCGACCATGATTCCAATAATATGATGTGGCTTATACGGTTAGGTGAGTTTCACTCTCCCTCGAATATCATGCAAGAAATGGGAAAACGAGGGTGTGAATGAAATGTGTGTGTGTGTACAAAAGTGCTCCCCAAGCGCAGAGAAAATTTTGAATGTCATGTTTTACTTGGAATGAATATTTCAAGGTCGTCTCCTCAGGGAAGGAAGGTGAATTGTGTTGAAGGTGATTTTGCAAAAAATGAACAAGTGTAAAATCTTGTGAGTTTGTATTTTGGTGATTGGAGTTTTTGCTAAAAATGTAATGAAAACAAGGTTGACTAATCTGGAAGGGTCATTCCAATGGGAATGTCAAATCAACTCAAGACATTCTACCAATGGTGCCTAGACGTTCGATTGATTCGTAGGAAGCGAGGGACTAAAACGGAGGTGAGAATTCAAACATACCCCGTGACAAATCTACGGTGTATCAAGAACTCACACCCACATCCACACTCAACCTAGTCAAACCAAACCATCTTACACTACGAGGAGGAATGAATGAGAGTTGATTTCACATACCCAAGAGGAAATTCCCCTTAAATTAGCCAACTAAAAGTCTAGCTACTCATATTTAAACGCAAGAACAAAAATAATGTAAGAAGACATGGTAGTGAAATGGAACATAGAACTTTATTAATGCAAGAAAATAGTTAAACTACAAGAGAGAATGCATTCATAGTCAAAATATAAAGGTTGGAAAATAATACCCAAATGTAAAACTTGAAATTCTAGAAAATGTAACTAAAATTGAAATACACTTGAATGAAAGAGTTTAAAGTGCAAGAAGTAAAGATTAAAAGTGATTTAAAGCTTACTACAACTGAAATGGAGAAGAAAATGCAAAAATCTAAATTTCTCTCTCTAGAACTTCATCTTCTTCATTGGGAACTTATCTCTCTAAACTACTCCTAAGCTTAGTGCTTGATTTATTTCCTTGTTGTTCCTAACCTCTTAACATTCTCCCTCAATGTGCATGTATGATGTGTGTATGAAGGGGAGTGTCACTCTCCCTTGGCATGATGTCAAAAGAAAGGGCAAGGGAATGGTGAAAAATGAAATGTGCGAGTGGGCAAAAATGCTTCCCAAGCGCAAGAAGACTTTTGCGTGTCATGTTTTACTTGGAGGTACTCCAAGGTCGTTTCCTCAGGGAAGGATGTGAATCGTTTTGAAAGTGATTTTGGTGAAAAGAATGTGTAAAATCTTTTGTTGTTGAAGTTTGGATTGTGAGTTGTATTGTGATGAAAATGAAATGGGGAACAAGTGTTGGCTAATCCAAAGAGTTCATTCCAATAGGGATACAAAATCAACTCAAACCTTCCTCCAATAGAGCCTAGATGTACGATTGATTCGTGGGAAGCTCAGGACTAAAATGGAGGTGAGGATTCAACCATACCCCGTGACAATGCCTACAGTGTGTCAAGAACTCACAACCGTGTCCTCACCCCAACCCAGTCAAACCGAGCCATCGTACTCTGAGAGGAGGAATGAAAATGAGTTGAAGTGGCACACCCAAGAGGAGTTCTCCCTTGGATTAACCAACTTAAAGACTTAGCTACTCATGCTCAAATTAAAGACAATAATGAAATGGAAAGACATTCTAAAACAATGGAGATTGTAGCTAAATTAATGCAGGAACACAAAGACTAGATGAAAAATACATTCAATACCCACTTAAAGCTAAGACATTTAGGAACATGGAAGCATTAATGGTGAAAGCTTTAATGGAAGACTAAACTTGCAAACAACTTGACATATATGGCATTAAAGACTTTGAATAGAGCTTAGAAGATTCTTACATCAAAATGGAAGATAATGCATGGAAGAAAATGTAAAAATCTAAACTTCTCTCTCTAACACTATTCATCTTCTTCCTAGAGCTTCTCTCACTATATTTATTTTTGTGTATTACAATGTGTGTCCAGTATATTGGTGTATCTCCCCCCAAAAACGTCCCTGGAGAGTCCCCTAGCTCAGTGATGTGATCTCCCTCCATAGGGCTACCAATAGGGTGGGCTGGACAGGGTGGTGCAGACCTTGTCTGCACACCCAGCATCACTCTCTTCTCTCTCCTCATTGATCACCAAGGCCCCAAAAGTCCAATGATAGATGTGCAAGGGGTGTCCCTGGTATTGGAAGAGTCAGAGCAAGTGGGAGATTGTCTTTGGTGGGACCCTCAAGGCGGCAGAGAATGGCCAGCAGAATCTGGGCTATTTCAGCAGAGTGTACCGGTATGGCGTACGGGTACGTCGAACTCCAGTAGCCTCAGCGTACCGGTATGGCGTACCAGTACGGTTTCTCTGATTTTCTAATTTCTTGACTTCCTCGTCTCCCGAGCTATCTTCAAGCCATCCTTTCATCATCATTCACTTCAAACCATTTGGGAAGGCTTTAAGAAGCACCATTTATCACATTTTATCTGCAAACACCACAAATCTTCATTAATAGCTCAAATAGCATAATTCCACTCATTTAATCCCCAAAAGCAAGTGAAAAAAGAATGTATTAGCACATGAAATAGACAATGTTTTGTGCTAATCACTTAGGTAGCCTCTCCTCCTCCCAAAGCTTGTTTGAATGCTGAATATATGGTGTAGAGACCTCTGCATTTTCATCCATAGGGCTCCTCTAGCATGTGTGTGCAGGCCTCCCATCAATGGAAGATGAGATGATGGCTTGGACAGGCTAGGACAAGCATAGCATGCACCCACCATGCCTCCCTCCTTCTCTCTCCTCCTTTCCCATCCTCCATCTTCCAAGGCTGACTTTGGGGTATAGGAGGCATGTATGTATGTAGAATATGTCAGGGGATAAGTGGGAGAATCGTAGGTGGGACCCCCAAGTGGCAGAGCTTGAGTTACAAGGTGTTCTAGCGGTTTTGGGCCAAACCTTCTGGAAGGTCGAAGTAAACTTTCCAGTAGGCAAAACCTTCCGGAAGGTCTTCCGGAAGGTGCCAGCTCAGGACCAGTTTTTGTAAAATTGTGATAATGTTTGATCCAACCATCTGATTGAGCTGAAATGTTGACACAATACAGAGGACATCCATATCTACAACTTTCATGTTTTTCACTTTTTCATATTCAAAGTGGATCATGGTCAAAAATGGGGAAAATAGAGGTACTGATACCAATTACAGTGGGCTAAACCTTCCGGAAGGTCGATGCAAACCTTCCGGAAGGTTTTCTTCCAAATTCATTTTTCTTTATTTCTTCACATTCCAAGCCACCTGATCCTCATGTAATGTGTATATCTCTTCACCACTCATCCACACTTAGTTGCAAGGTTCCGAAAACCGTCATTTACCCTATGATTACCTGCAACATCAAAATTTCCACATTATTCATAACGTTGACTAACTCTAAGTAATTAAATACAAAGTTAAGTTAAAATGCATGTAATGAGGCAGTTAAATATGAAATATTACATACTCATCACATCACCCCTAAACTTAAGCTTTGCTAGTCCCTAGCAAACTAAATGTAAAAATTAAGAAAACAAAAATAAACTTATACTAATTCCGCTATTGCATTTAGCATATGCAACAAGCCTTTAAACCCCTAAGTGATCCCTAGTGGACGAGTTTTTTCTAGTGAATGTTACCAGTGAAGGTACCTACAAACTTCTTTTCCTCATACCCAACATTTGAAACATATGCCCGTATCCTAACTAGCATTGGGATGTCAACAATAGCTTTGTCCAACGTAGCCGAACTAATCACATATGAATCACATCATAGCCTTAAATGTTATTCTAGAGTATCCACCTACACATTTCCTTTAAAAACTCATGTGTGTGTGTGTGAAATGAATATGTAATTTAAGCATTTACTCAACAGAATCCACATTCACTTAGCCATCCAAATTCAGCTTTGATGCAAAACTTACCAAGGGTTTCTCTCAAAAATGAATCACACTATGATTATCCTGGCATGCTCTCCATGTGTATATGTGAGATAGAATCTTATGCAGAAACCGAAGTATGCTCGAATATAATCCAAAAATGAAGCACATGCATAAAAAATGAAACAACCTTGGCATAATCTCATGAAAGGAATGTTAGGGCACTAGATAGCAAAATCAACTTTTCTTTTTCTTTAAAGGTGTGTCTTCCCCATTCTTTTTCTAGATCATTTAGGAATTTCAAAGGTTATAATGGGGACTTGGGGTGATATTGAGGCAAGTGAAACAAAGGAAATAGGACAACAAATAGGGTTATTCCGAGGCACGACATTTATTGTCAACAATTTCCCCTTTTTGTGAAATTTTCAGCTTATCACCTTCATCTCACTCTTTGTTTCTTTTCCCTCCTTTTCCTTAACATTTTCCTTTTCTTTTTCTCTTTCTTTTTCTTCTTCCACCCCTTTTTCTCCTTCCACCCCTTTTTCTCCTTTTCTTGGATTTTTCATTCTTTTTCATTCAACATTTTTGAAATCCGCATCATTCATCCCTTTTGCTGGGTTTCCACATTACCATTCCTTCTCTTTCATGTTCAATCATAGTCAGCTCTCGGAATAACTGATTGGTGAAAAACCGTTGTTGTTTCCAACCCCTAAACATCACCCTTTGACATGTGTATATGGCTTATGTGTGAAAGGGAGTGTCACTCTCCCTCGGGGTGATGCAAGAGATTAGGCAACAACGAATTGGTGGAAAATGGAATGAACAAAATGTGAATGAAATGTGGGTGTGTGAACAAAAGTGCTCCCCAATCGCAAAGAGACTTTTGTGTGTCGATGTTTTACTTGGAAAAGTATTCCAAGGTCGTCTCCTCAGGCAAGGAAAGTTCAAGTTGTGTGAATGTGATTTTGCAAAAGGTAAAGAAAGTGAAAAATCTTTTGTTTGAGTTTTGTGGTTGTGTTTGTGAATGGAAATGCAAGAAAAACAAGTGTTGGTTAATCCGAAGAGGTCCTTCCAATGGGAATACCAAATCAACTCAAGCCTTCCCCCAATGGTGCATAGATGAACGATTGATTCGTGGGAAGCTCGGGACTAAAGGGAGGTGAGGATCCAAGCATAACCCGTGACAATGCCTACGGGATATCAAAGACTCACAATCACGTCCTCACCCCAACCCAGTCAAACCGAACCATCGTACACCGAGAGGAGGAAATAAAATGAGTTGAAATGGCACACCCAAGAGGAGGTCTCCCTTGGATTAGCCAACTAAAAATCTAGCTACTCATGCATAAAGGAAAGACATACAATATGTAAAGAGACATGGTATTGAAATGGAGATTAAAACTTAACTCAATGCCAGAAATCGTAAACTATGAAGAAAAATATTTAATACCCATTTCAAAGCATGAAAATGAAGAAAACTTAAACAACAATTGTGAAATGTAGAACATTTAACTAAACTTGAAATATACTTGACATAGATGAGATTAAAGTGCAAGAGTTAAGGATTACAAGAAATTAAAGCTTACAACAATTGAAATGGAGAAGAGAATGGAAAAATCTAAGCTTTTCTATCTACTATTCATCATCTTCTTCCTTGGATTTTCTAAACTTAGGTAGCCACCACAATACAATGTGTAAAATGATGAGTATATGGAGAGTGAGCCTTCAAATTTCGTGCATGGTGGTCCCCCCTAGCTGTGTGAAAGGCCTCCATCAATAGGGGGATGAATGGATGGGTGTTGCAGGCTAGGACAAGCCTCCCCCAGTCTACCCCTTCTCTCCCATCCTCATTAATGCAATGGCCTCCAAAGTCTTTTAATTGTGTAAGGGAGGCATGGAAATGTGTAAGAAAATGTTGGGGGGCAAGTGGGAGAAGTGTAGGTGGGACCCCCAAGCAAGTGGAGATGAGTTGCAGGCGTTTTTGGGCTGTTCGGCACGGCGTACCGGTACTGAATACCGGTACGGTTTTTTTTGCTCCGGACCAGTCTTCGTAGAATTGGCATAAATTTTGATCTAACCGTCCGATTGAGCTGAAATTTTGATACAATACAGAAGACATCCAGATCTACAACTTTCATGTTTTAAAATTTTTCAGATTCGAAGTGGATCAGGGTCAAAATGGAGTAAAACCGAGGCTCTGTTTCCAGATGGTGTGGCTGCTGGTGCTTTTGTTCCCAAACACCAATACCTCCTTGATTTCTTCACTTTTAAGCCTCCAAATCTTCATGTAATGTGTCCATGCCCTCACCACACATCCATCATAGTTGCAAGGTCCTAAAATCAATCATTTAAGCTATAAAAACTTGCAACATTGAAAATTCAACATTATTCATAAAATTGGCTAACTCTAAGTACTTAGATGCAAAAGTTGAGTTTAAATGCATGTAATGAGGCCTTGAAATATACAATATTTTGTGCTCATCAATAACCAAGGTGTGGTAAATTTTTATCATTTTGCACTGGCTTGGTCAATTGTGTGGCATGGAAACGAATTTTCAACAAGGCTCAAACATGGCACTAGGGATAGATTTTCACAAGAAAAAGGCTAAGGCTCAAAGCATTTCAAAGATGACCTAAGATCATTTCTAAATAAGCATGGGGGAGCATTTTGCATTTCAAGATAAAGTCAATCAACTACCCAAATGCACTCTAACCAAAGCAAGTATAACGAGATTATTGAACAGATTTTAAATTTGAATTTTGAACCAAAGCAAGCATAATGGGTACTTTACTTCATCTCCACTATGTATGTCAAGCTCTAAAATGTGGATCCAATCAATAATTTGCCGAAATTACACATTCAATGTGCACTATGGTTGAGTTCGAAAGAAAACACATATGTGATACTCTGGCATAGGATAAACTTCTATGATGTGCTCATGTATTTAAAGTTCAAAATGAAGATCAAACTATCACTAAACCCATACACTTTCAATAGGGGAACATGGTTCAATATTAGATATTTTCCACAAAAAATGTCCAAAATTTTCAAAATTTTCACATTTCCAACTATTCTGTACAAAAAGTGGTGGAACATGTAAATGGTGCACCTCACCCCCCAACTTGAACCATGCATTGTCTTCAATGCACAAGGAATCATGCAATGAGAAAAATGAAAGTAACATGGGAAATAAGTTACCCCCTTTTTTTCTTTTTCTTTTTCTTTTCTTTTTTTTTTCAGTAGACACATTAAAGGGAAGACAAAAAAACTTGTTTACACCCCAAACTTTAACTCGCACATGATACTGAATGAGATTTGCTACGATGATGCTCAAAATGCATTGAGTCCAAATTAGGAAGAGGTAAACAACTTCATTCTAAAATCTATACTACAACATTATGAAAAGGAAAATATAACAATAAAAAAAGTCTAACTACTATGTACATGAAAACAAAATAAAGAGGGCTCATGTCAATCCGGCTTCAATTCGGATATGAGCTTGCGCCCATTGATTTTTTTGATTTTAAAATTTTTTTGTTGTATAAATGCCCTTCCTAACCAATTTTTCCAACAATACAAAGGATAATGATTCAAAAATCTCAACCAAACAGAGGTGTAGGCAAGTTTATGCAATTCCAACAATGGAGTATACAATTTTTCTTTAAAAGTTTCTACAATTAACTCCATCCCAAGTTGAAAATTGTGAATTGATCGAATTCTAACAGTCGGATCTTGAGATATGAAAGGAAGAAGAAGAATAGGCTTTAAGAAGATGGCTTTTCTCTCTTTCTCTTTTTTTTTCTCTCTCTCTCTATCTCTATCTATCTCTCTCTCTCTCTTTCTCTCCCCAATGAAATGCAAGGCAAATGAGAGAAAAATCTAATTTTTCACCCTTTAAATACTCTTCCATACTTGGCTCACAATGCACCACATATCACCTTTTGGTTGGATGGAAATCCTAGAGAGCCAATCACAATGCAACACACCACCAGTTCACCCCAATCTACCACATGTGTAGGATCTAGAGTGTACTTCTGGAGTATAGAAATATGGAACACGCCGTGAACACTAGACAAATTTGGCAGTAACACCAACTAATAAGCGACTACCCCAATCCTCTCAAGTACCTCGAAAAACCCAATATACTTCATCGACAACTTGCCTCTCTTTCCAAACCAGATCATTCCTTTCTTAGGCATAACCTTCAAGAAGACAAGATCACCCACCTCAAACTCTAGAGGTCTCTACCGCTGATTCACATAACTCTTTTGTCAGCTTTGAACTATGAGAAGACGCTTCCGCATACTGGCAACCCTCTCATAGGTATCCCTAATCAAGTCCAGACCTATGGAAGGTCGCTCTCCCACCTCCATCTAATAAATCGAAGGACGAAACGGTCTCTCATGCAAGACCTCGTAGGGTGCCATATGTATACTTGCATAACTATTGTTATAGGTAAATTCCATTAAGGGCAAGTGATCCTCCCAACTGCCCTTAAAATCAAGGATGCATGACTGAAGCATATCCTCTAAAATTTGTATCGTCCACTCCGACTGGCCATCCGTATGTGGATGAAAAGTTACATTCAACATCAATTGTGTGCCTATGGCTCCCTAAAATATCTCCCAAAACTGAGCTGTAAACCGGGGATCCTAATCCAATACTATAGAAATGGGTACTCCATGCAACTGAACAATCTCCTGAATATATAGCCTACAGAATTCCTCTAGTGTCAAGGTCATCTATACAACCAAGAAATGGGCTAACTTGGTAAGTGATGATGAGTGGGTTTTATACCTACGAATTGAGTACTTTCGGCTTGAGGAATTTGTAAGTTTTCAATTCTTTTATATTCTTTTTTATTTTTTTTGTGTGTTTTGATATTATTTGATAAGAATCATCATTTGGAAGGAAACAAGATCATTTGGAAGGAAACAAGGTCAATTTGGAGCCTAAAAGTTGGATTTTTGAAGGCAAAACAACAAGGGAGCTGAAGGCTTAAAAGAAACCAGCACTATTTCAGCGCCCCTGCGCTCACTTACTGCCCATTCAGCGCTGTTCTAGCGCAACTGCGCTTGTGTTGGAAGTTGGATGCGAATTAGGACTTGTTTTGACCCGAAATTGGACTCTAATGCCTCATATATGCTAGGGTTTGAGGGGGATAGATATAGACTGACTTTGGGGGCTGAAAAGAAAAGAAAAAGACCAAGGATTGATAGAAAATTGAAGGCAAGAATCGAAGGAACCGACACGAAGAAAATCGGGCTTGAAGGCTAGAGAGGAATTGAAGATTGCAACTAAGTTTTCATTCTTTTCTCTTACTTTTACTTCTTGATTTTTTGAGATATTGTTTAATTTGAGAAGAATTTTTTTCAATTACATTATGAACTAAATTTTTATTAAGATTGCAACGGAACCTAATGTCTAGTTAAATTGATCTACTCTCGATTCTAGTTTTGTTGATCGTATATGAGTTGTTTATCATATTTTGTGCTTAATCTATAATTGTTTGGCCATCAATTAATTTGATAACCTAGATGAAATTGGGAGATGAATTCTAGGTTTAGATCGGAATATGATGACATGCGTCTAGTTGATTCTTCTTCGGATTGAATAGTTGGGTTTGTGTATAGGATAGGAATATACCTATATGCCGTGCGTAACTTGTATGAGAGTTTGAACTTAATGAATCTGTAACACTCCAAAACACACCCTAGACGGCATTACATTCTAAAACATTCATATCATGAGAGCACTAATATAATTCCTTATAAATGAGACTCCATTTGTCATCCACAATATTTACAAATTGATCCAAAAGAATAAGCCCCAATTATGGCTATTACATCTCAAAAATTGTAGCACAGCGGAATAAGCAAAAGAAACTAGGTGACACAATGTTCCAAAAGAATGTCCTAGTCTAGTACAAAAGGAAAGGAGGTCACTCTATGCGTCCACCTCGGGATCCACACTCCCGTCAAGTGGAGTCTCCCAAGTAGCGGGCTCCTCGACCCTTACGTCCTCCTCAAGCGGGTAATCTGAAAAATGTTAGCGGTAGGGGGTGAGCACGAAGCTCTATAGAAAAATTCTCTAAAACCCATACAAGGTTTAGAAAAGCATTTAAAACGGTCGATCTCATTTTTAACGTAACATAGATACATAATTTCAATAAAGCAGCGACATTTAAAAAGGATCTCAAGTTTATGTAAAAACATTACTTAAATGAATAAACGAGCACCACATGCAAATAATCACCATTAATTGCCATAAACAATCCTCAACAATTCTTTCGGTAGGTGGCATACTTTGTGGTAACCTCCACCCCCCTTTAGGTCTCCTTTGATTCTCAAGCATCCTTACCAGGAACCTCTTGAAAATGGATGAGCATCCTTACATGGAACCTCTCACCCATCACTACATTGTTTTCCAAGCATCCTTACCGGGAACCTCTTGGGTAGGGGTGAGCATCCTTACAAGGAACCTCTCACCAATCACTATATTGTTTCCCAAGCATCCTTAACGGAACCTCTTGGGAAGGGGTGAGCATCCTTACAAGGAACCTCTCACTCATGTGCATCACAAACAACCCAACCAAGCATACAATTCTAACATTTATCTCAATTTACAATCATCTATCCAAAATCTCCCAAAATATAACATGTAACAATTCCACAACCAACTAAGAAAAATACATGAGATCACAATAACATCATTTTTCTACCCAACACAAACCACTACGGTTTCGAAATTCATAATAAAGAAAGCATTTAAGAAGGAAATACATCACTCTCCTAAAAACTAGGGTTTTAAAACTAGAAAAGAGATTTCATGGGTATTAAACCCTAACTTTGTTCAAAACATGTAATCTTTGCAAAAAGCATAAGAGATAATGATTTCATAGCATATATATACCATTGATAGCCAAAACACACATATATATATATATACCCTAGCCTCAATGTAAGTGAATGAGAGAAAAACCCCTACCTTGGTGTTCTTGAAATCTAGGGTTTGATCTTGAATCACTCTTAAATCCTTTGTTTTTCCCTTTTGATCTTGTGTTTTCTCCTTCTTTATTCTTTTCTAAGACTCTCTCTAGGATTCCAAGAGGTGTGGGTAAGGGTGTAGTGAAAGTGTAGAAGAAGAGAGTAGAAGAATGGTGTTCTTGAGGAATTTCGGTTTTGATCTCTATAAAGGGTAACTCTCTCAAGATCTTTGTGTTTTTCTCTCATTTTCTCTTCTCTTAGGGCTCTAAGATGTTTGGGGTGGAATAATGGGTCAAATGAGGCTTAAACGGGTGTTTTAAAACACCAAAATCCTGACTTTTACTGTGCCAAACTTCGGGCGTACCGGTACGGTTTAGCTACTGGTTCGGGCGTACCGGTACTGTGTTCCGGTACACTTTGGCTACTTCGACTTCCAGGGAAGTTTTGACCCATTTAGAGGTTGAATTGGAAAATTTTCATGAGATACACTTTTTTAGCCCTAGATGTCTACTATCTACTATCCAAATTTCAGATCAATTGGATATAAGGATAAAAAATTATGACCTAAATACTAGAAGGTGTCCCAACTCCTTTTTACCCAAATTCTCTCTGAGTGTGTTTTCACTCCGAAATACTTCCTAACTTCCAATACACCCCATATTATATCTCCCAATGTTTTTCGACCTTCCGAATTCAATGGACAACTTATTTTGACCTAAACATATTTAGAAACTTCTATAATCCCTCTTCTCAAGTTTACACACCTTCGAAACTCAAACTTCCCAATCCATTTGTCTCCCTAGTATTTATTCCTACTATTACTACACATATCCACATTTTTTTTTTGTTACAACAATTATTTACTATATATCTATATACATATATAAAAGAAAAATGCGGGATGTTACAGAATCTATTCCAACTTATTTTGCATAGGAATATAGCAATTTAATTGGGAGAGATATGTTTCTCTTATTATCGGAAGAGGTTTGATGAATAATTTTGAAGTCTCAGTTAACAATTTAATTTGATCAATTAACTGGAAAGAGAGTGGAAAGATTTATACGAAGCATTAGGGGAAGTTGTAATCTTAACTTCTTCTATTCGTTAAATTCAATCTTTGATTATTAAATTTAGGTTTAGTCTTAAATTAGTAAATTCATAGTTTAATTCCTATTGTTTAAATAAAATCGAATTGATATAAAGTTAGTACTTGAAAGTTATTAGTAATAATTCTCCGTGGGAACGATACTCTACTTATCACTTTATTACTTGTTGATCGTGTATACTTGCAGGTAAATTGTCAATACCAAATTTGGACAACAAGTTTTTGGCGCCGTTGCCGGGAAATTATTCTAATAATTATTTCAATATTAATTTCAATTAGTTTGATCTTAGTTTAAACTTATTTAATTTTCTGTTTTAATTATTTTCACAAGCACTCTTGAATTTTGTATGCAAACACGATCTACAGGTCTAGAGCTACTGTCGTACGAAGACGAAATCGAAAGAAGGCTCCGAAACTTGTGAAAACAGTGTCAAGAAGAAAACAACCAAGAAGCTATGGCTGAAGAGGAACATAAATCGTTAAGGGATTATGCTATGCCGCTTGTGACGGAAATACAATCGAGCATTCGAAGGCCCGCAATTCAAGCAAACAATTTCGAGATCAAGCCGGGTACCATTCAAATGATTCAGAATTTAGTGCAGTTTGGGGGTTTGCCTAATGATAACCCAAACAATCATTTGGTCAATTTTCTGGAGATATGCGACACATTCAGATACAATAGGGTTTCTGAAGATGCGATTAGACTCCGACTTTTCCCTTTCTCACTTCGTGATAAGGCGAAGAGTTGGTTGCATTCTTTACCGTCGGGTTCTATTACTACGTGGTCAGATTTAGCTCAAAAATTCTTAGCTAAATTCTTTCCACCAGCTAAAACTGCAAGGATGAGGAACGACATCACTTCATTCGCACAGCTTGATTCTGAGACTCTCTATGAAGCTTGGGAGCGATTCAAAGACTTACTCCGAAAATGCCCTCACCATGGTATTCCTAATTGGTTGCAAGTTCAAACGTTTTACAATGGGTTGTTTAGTGCTACCCGAACTAGTATCGATGCAGCTGCGGGAGGGGCATTGATGGGGAAGAATTTCGATGAAGCCTATGAATTATTGGAGACGATGGCTGTCAATAATTATCAGTGGCCCTCTACAAGGATCAATCAACCAAAGGTAGCGAGGATTTATGAAGTTGATGCGGTTACTGCATTGGCTGCACAGGTTGCTACATTGACAAAGAAGATTGATGCTTTAGGAGTGCAACCTATTCAGAGTGTGGCAATTGTTTATGAATTATGTACCGGGAACCATTCGAGCAATCAATGTGCAATTAGTCCAGAGTCGGTACAATACATTGGTAACCACAACAGGCAGCAATATAGCAATAATTCCAACAATTATAACCCTGGTTGGGGGACTCATCCGAACTTTTCTTGGAATAATAATCAAGCCCAACCTTCTATTCCAAGACAAGCATACCCACCAGGCTTTCAGAATCAAGCTCCACCACAGCAGGAAAAGAAGTCAAATTTGGAGGAGCTGCTTTCCAGGTATATAGCACAAAGTGAGACAAGGATGAATAGTATGGAAGTATCAGTCCGAAACCTGGAAAACCAAATGGGTCAGCTCGCTAATGCCATTAACAACCGACCGCAAGGCACTCTACCTAGTGATACGGAGATTAATCCTAAGAGGGAAGGTAAGGAGCACTGCAATGCTATTGCATTACGAAGTGGAAAAGAGTTACCTGAGGTTGTTGGTGGAACTCCAAAACAGTCACGTGGAGATATTAGCGAGGGTGAAATAAAAGCCAGCAAGAATGTGGAACATGAGAAGAAGGAAAGTGATCCAGTTGTAATTTCTAAAGGAGGTAATCTGATACCTATTGTGCCTCCCGTGCCGTTTCCACAACGTTTGCAGAAACAGAAGTGGGATAAGCAGTTCTCTAAATTCATGGAAGTGTTTAAGAAACTCCAAATAAATATCCCTTTCGCAGAAGCAGTTGAAAACATGTCTAACTATGTGAAATTTTTGAAGAAAATTCTGTCAAAGAAAAGAAAACTAGGCGATTTCGAGACAGTGGCACTTACGGAGGAGTGTAGTGCTATTCTTCAAAAGAAGCTACCACCAAAGCTCAAAGATCTAGGTAGCTTTACAATTCCATGCACAATAGGCAGCCAGTTTTTTGAGAAAGCATTGTGTGACTTGGGAGCAAGTATTAACTTGATGCTACTCTCAATCTGCAAGAAATTGGGTTTGAAAGAAGCAAAGCCTACTAATGTCACATTGCAGCTTGCGGATAGATCACTCACTTACCCAAGGGGCATAGTTGAGGACGTTCTAGTTAAAGTGGATAAGTTCATTTTCCCAGCTAATTTCATAGTCTTAGATTATGAGGAAGATAGGGAAATACCTATTATTCTTGGGCGACCATTTTTAGCAACGGGAAGAACACTTATCGATGTACAAAAAGGTGAGCTAAATATGCGAGTCCAAGATCAAGAGGTTACATTCCATGTATATTCAGCTATGAAATTTCCAGAGGAAGCGGAAGAATGTTTTCAGGTTAATGTGGTTGAAAAGGCAGTGAATGAGGTATTCGTTCAAAGTTGTATTTCAGAGCCCCTTAAGAACGCCCAGCTACATAAAGAGGAGGTGTTCCCACATGGAGCGATTGAAGTCGAGGAAGCCAATTCTAAGAGATCTTTCAAGATGAACGGGCAGAGACTTAAACACTATTGGGGTGACGATATTGATCGCCAGAAGACCGCAATTATCCTTGCCGACCCGGGATGAAACAGGGAGTAGTAAGGCTGATGACTATAAAATAAGCGTTATTTGGGAGGCAACCCAAATTTTAGTTTTTAAAGTTTTATTTCATTTTATGTCAATTTAGTTTTTAGATTATTAGTGCATTTTAATTAGTGTATCAATTTCTTGTAGGTACCGCGGATTGAAGAAGGTAAGAGGAGCTAAAGAAAATAAAGTAGCTAGAAAGAAGGAGCCAGCACTGTCCCAGCGCCCCAGGCGCTTGCCCACTGCCCAACCAGCGCTGTTTCAGCGCTGGAACAGGCGTGCCCCAGCCTATCCGAACAGCTTCCCAATTGCTCCAAATTCAAAATTTCAGCCTTCTAAGTACTTCAAACAGCTCATATCACATATTTTCAGCATTATAAATACCACAAACAACTCCCAACTCAGATTGTAAGCATCACAAAGCACCCTTCAGCTCTACATACATGAACAACAAGCCATCCAAATCCACTCCTATTCCTCCAAAAAATTTAAACCTCTAAAAATCTATTCACCCATAATTCCGGTCAATCATCTTGAATCTCCAAATCTCCTTTGTATAACAATCTTACCCCTCAAGTGCCATCAATGAGTCTCAAATAGCACCAAGGACTTCTCCATTCTCCATGGGTAAAGATTAAGCTTTGCAACGTGAGTTTCCTAGTCTACCTATGTTTCCCGAATACACTCCCGACTCAGCGGACGACGAGGACGTTGACGATGATGCCAACTAGCGACGTCTCAGGGAAGTCCTCTTTCTTAATTTTTTCTACTTTATACATTGAGGACAATGTTTATTTTAAGTTTGGGGGTGTTTTCTTGTTTGCATTTCCATTATTAAGTTTGCATTTAGATTGCATGTTTTAATACAACTTGAGCAATGGGTTGATTGAATTTGATCATGGCCAATGATGAATGTGATTAATTGTTAATTCAAGGGAAATTGATGAACATGTTGAGTTTGAAGTCCGACATACTAGTTGGTTTTACACTATTTATGATCTTTTCATGCATGAGCACATACATATCTGTTTGATAAGTTATCATTTAGAGAATTTATTTGGCTAAGTGCTTGTGGGAGATATTAGTGAAACTCTAGAAAATTTATTTAAGCATCATTCAAAGTGAATTGAGGTATTCATATAAGTTTGGGGGAAATATTGGTTATGATGGGTTAGTATAAAAAAAAATAAGAAAAATGAGTTTTTGAAAAATTATTTTGATTTGATCCTTCATGAGTTAGAAAGAAAAAAAAATAGGAAGACAAGAAACAAGAAAGGGGCATGTGGTGAGTAGAGATGGAGCGTAAAACACACTCACTCATAAACACATGTTGAGAACGAGATGGAGCGTAAAACACACTCGTTCAAGAGAAGGCGAGATGAAGCGTAAACGCACTCGCTCAATAGGAGGTGAGATGGAGCATAAAACGCACTCACCAAATGAACGAAAAAGAAGAAAACAGATAGAGAGAGAGAAGAAAAAAAAAATTATTTGTACCTTCTAATTATATGTTTTGCCTTTATTAGCAGAGGTTGATGTGAAACGTAAGTTCATAGAGTTGATATTGAGTATCTCTTATGGAGCACTTGACTACGTAAATTTATCTGGGTGATGGCTAGTTTAAACAGTTAGAATATACACATGTATTCAAAGGGTCATGAGCGGAGGTAAAATTAAGGAGTATGTTGAGCTGTTGGACTTTGCACTGTTTTGAAGTTTCCCGTGAATTAGTATTTGTAGTAACTTTTGGGGCCATTATTCAAATTCATATTGATCCATTGTTTGAGTAGTTGGTTGATTAATTTTTATAGTTTTTATTCTTAGTATTTTGCTTGAGGGCAAGCAAACATTTAAGTTTGGGGGTATTTGATGAGTGGGTTTTATACATACAAATTGAGTACTTTCGGCTTGAGGAATTTACAAGTTTTCAATTCTTTTATATTCTTTTATATTTTTCTTTTGTGTTTTGATGTTATTTGATAGGAATCATCATTTGGAAGCAAACAAGATAATTTGGAAGGAAACAAGGTCAATTTGGAGCCTAAAAGTTAGATTTTTGAAGGCAAAACAACAAGGGAGCTGAATGCTTAAAAGAAACCAGCGTTGTTTCAGCGCCCCTGTTCTCACTTACTGCCCATTCAGCGCTATCCCAGCGCAGCTGCGCTTGTGTTGGAAGTTGGACGCGAATTAGGACTTGTTTTGACCCGAAATTGGACTCTAATGCCTTATATATGCTAGGGTTTGAGGGGGGTAGATATAGACTGACTTTGGGGGCTGAAAAGAAAAGAAAAAGACCAAGGATTGATAGAAAATTGAAGGCAAGAATCGAAGGAACCGACACGAAGAAAATCGGGCTTGAAGGCTAGAGAGGAATTGAAGATTGCAACTAAGTTTTCATTCTTTTCTCTTACTTTTACTTCTTGATTTTCTAAGATGTTGTTTAATTTGAGAAGGATATTTTTCAATTACATTATGAACTAAATTTTTATTAAGATTGCAACGGAACCTAATGTCTAGTTAAATTAATCTACTCTCGATTCTAGTTTTGTTGATCATATATGAGTTGTTTATCATATTTTGTGCTTAATCTATAATTGTTTGGCCATCAATTAATTTGATAACCTAGATGAAATTGGGAGATGAATTCTAGGTTTAGATCGGAATATGATGACATGCGTCTAGTTGATTCTTCTTCGGATTGAATAGCTGGGTTTGTGTATAGGATAGGAATTTACTTATATGCCGTATGTAACTTGTATGAGAGTTTGAACTTAATGAATCTATTCCAAATTATTTTGCATAGAAATATAGCAATTTAATTGGGAGAGATATGTTTCTCTTACTATCGGAAGAGGTTTGATGAATAATTTTGAAGTCTCAGTTAACAATTTAATTTGATCAATTAACTGGAAAGTGAGTGGAAAGATTTATACGAAGCATTAGGGGAAGTTTTAATCTTAACTTCTTCTATCCGTTAAATTCAATCTTTGATTATTAAATTTAGGTTTAGTCTTAAATTAGTAAATTCATAGTTTAATTCCTATTGTTTAAATAAAATCGAATTGATATAAAGTTAGTACTTGAAAGTTATTAGCAATAATTCTTCGTGGGAACGATACTCTACTTATCACTTTATTACTTGTTGATCGTGTATACTTGCACGTAAATTGTCAATACCAAATTTGGACAACAAGTGGATCCAGTACAACCCGAATCGCTTCATGTACCCATGTAGATCGTGGCATGTGGGTAAAAAAATCCATCGTGATATGCTCCATTTCCACTCCGCTACCTCTAAAGGCTGGAGCACCCCTACAAGTCACTAGTGCTTAACCTTGACTTGTTGACACGTCAAGCATCGAATCATAAAATCTCTGATGTGCTTTTTTATCCCACTCCAATAGTATTGGTAGCGAAAATCATGATACACCTTTATGCCGTCGGGATGCACCGCAAAACGAGAGCAATGAAACTTCTGAAGTATCTCCTCCCTTAAATCAATGGAATGAGGAAAAATAACTCTGCCTTTATACCGTAGACTACCATCAGAATGGATAGCCCTACCCTCATCACCCAATCTAGACTGGATCTTGTCCTTGATGGACACTATCTTGGAATCCTATCTCTGAGCCTCAATCACTCGGCTAAACAGAGATGGGGTGGTAATCAAACTACCCATAATACCCTAAGCCTGATCCTAATAATGCAGTCCAAACTGTCCCATAGTTTCAAGCATTTGCCACTCTCGGGAAGCTATGCTAGCTAGAACCCCCTGTGACTTCCGGCTAAGAGCATCAACCACCACGTTTGTCTCATTGGGATAGTAGTGCAAACTGAAGTAGTAATCCTCCAAATACTCCATCCATTAGCGATGTCTCATATTGAGATCCCAATAAGTGAAAATGTACTTCAAACTTTTGTGGTCCAAATACACCTCAAATTGTTCTCCATATAGATAGTGGCACCATGTCTTCAATGCAAAGACAATAGCTGCTAACTCCATGTTATGCGTTGGATAGTTCTTCTCATGGTTCTTAAGCTAAAGGGAACCATAAGCAACTATCCTACCAGAATGCATCAAGAAGCATCCAAGTCCCTCCTTTGAGGCATCACAGTAAACGGTTTACCTTTATCCCCTCTCCGGAACAATCAAGATAGGAGCTAAATTCAACCTCCTCTTCAACTCTTGGAATGCCCTCTCGCAAGAGTCATCCCATTGAAATCTAACATCTTTTCTATTTATTTATGTCATCGGTGCCGGTAAGCGGGAGATGTCCTCGATCAATCTCCAATAATACACAGCCAATCCCAAGAAACTATGTATCTCGAAGACTACCTTCAGCCTCTCCTGATTCATTACTTCCTCAACCTTTCTCGGGTTAACGAATACACCCGTAGTAGACACAACGTCGCCCACAAATTTGACTTCCTTTAGCCGAAACTCACACTCGCTGAATTTGACATATAATTGGTGATCTCTCAAGGCTGATAAAAAAATCCTCAAGTGATGTTCTTGCTCTTCCTCTTTCTTGGAGTACACAAGAATGTCGTCTAGGAAAACCATGAAAAATTGATCAAGATAGGATTTGAATACCCTATGCATGAGATCCATGAATGCGACTGGAGCATTTGTCTACTCTAATGGCATAACTATGAACTCAAAGTGGTCGTATCGAGTCCAAAATGCCCTCTTAGGAATGTCGACTTCCCGTACCTTCAACTGATGGTATGTTGTGCACAATTCTATCTTAGAGTAGACCCGAGCCCCCCCAATTGGTCAAAAAGGTCATCTATCCATTACAACAGGTATGTTCTTGAAGGTGACCCGATTCAACTGTTGATAGTCTATACAAAGTCTAGGGGCCCCATCCTTCTTCTTGGAAACTAGTACCAGAACATCCCAAGGTAAGGTACTCGGTCAAATAAAACCCTTATCTAACAACTCTTGCAATTGGACTTTGAGTTCTTGCAACTCTATTGGTGTCATCCTATACGGTGCCACAGAGATAAGGGATACACCGGGTTGCAACTCAATTGAGAAGTCAACATCACGATATGGAGGCAATCTTGGTAACTCGTTTGGAAAGACATCTGCATACTAACAAACTACCCGAGGTAGACCCAACTCCTGTCTCGCTTTGTCCTCACGGTTAAGGCTCGCAAGCCAACCCATCAACTACTCGTGCCAACAAGAGTTATATACGGCCTGGGGTAAAGCATTGTGCTTTTCTCCCTGAAACTTGAAACAAATCTCCTCTGAAATGTAAGCAGCAACTCGTTTTCCGATCATAATCAATAACCACCCGATGTGTCGTTAACCAATCTATCCCGAGGATGATGTCAAACTCCAACATGTCCATGACCCTAAGGTCCACCATGAGTTGAATCCCTGAGATCTCAAACTCACAACCCTGGCATATCTTATCAATGCAGACCCTAGCTTCTAAGAGAGAATTCACATACAACGACACCTCTAACGTTTCAACCTCTAAGTCCAAATCTTTCGCATATGCAGAGATGAATGAATGAGATGCACCCGAATCAAAAAATACTCATCCCATAAATGAGAGAGTAGAAATGTACCCTAAATCATCGATTGATCCACTAGCTCAGTCTGAAAAATGACGATGAAGACTCACCCCTGATGTCCCTGCCATAAATCCCTATCCTCGACCTCAGTCGACATCTTGGGGCATCTATCCTGACTGTGGAGCCCCCACACGTGAAGTAGCTAGGACCTACCCAGAGCCCTGAGGCTGAGACTAGTTCCCTTGGCCCAAGATAGGGTAGGGAGGAATGAAATATGTCTATGGAATCCCCACTGATGATTGGGATAGATAAGCTCCATAACTCTAGGATCCTTGCTCGAAAGGGCAATCCCTCTTTAAGTGGCTAGGCTGATGATACAAATAACATGTCTTTTGGCCTCCTTGGTACGTCCTCTTGAAGTTCTTCCCTCCTTGGAAAAATTGACACTACTGTTGGCCTTGATAAACCCGGCCTTGCCCATAAGACCTTGGTATAGAGGTTTTCTGTTTCTTACCTGAACTTGTGTTAGAGAATTGAACTTCCTTTTTCTTATCCTTTGATCTGGCCTCCCGGATGCTCTTAGCGTCATCCATCTCCCTCTCGATAGCCATGGCCTTTTTTACCATTAAGTCTAGGACGTGTAGATGGTGGCCCACAATCTTGCCCCAGATGGATAGCTTTAGGCCATCCTCAAACCTCCACACCTTGACTAAGTCTGCGGCCACGTAGTCATCCGCAAAAAGTGCCAACTATGTCAACTTGGCCACGTACTGCATGACCATCATCATTCTTTGCTTCAAGTCTAGGAATTCCCAGACTTTTATCAACCGAAGAGCCATAGGAAAATACTTGTTCATGAAGAGCTCTTGGAACTCTTCCCATCTCATCGTTTTGATGTGTCTCAATGTCTTGGCCCAAGTCCACCACTGATGGGCCTCTCCCTCCAGTTGGAATGTCGCCAACTTTATGTTGGTGGCATCAGAGGTGATCTCCATTGCCTCCAATATCTTCTCTACTTGTTGGAACCAATGGTCGGCTACCATTGGGTCCCCTTCCCCCATAAAAGTAGGCGGCTTGTGTGCCTTAAAATTCTGGAAGTGACTTGAGCCTCCTTGGCCCACATTGGCACTAGGATGTATGAAAGTAGCTACCATAACAATAATGACATTCATAAATTCCTCTTGATCCTAGACGGGTGGTGGTTGGTTATTCCGACCACCCCCTCAACCATTTCAACGTCCTTGTCCTCTAGTTGCCATCTAAAACACACAAGATAATAATTGCCCTAACTTAGTGTCGTGGACCATTAACAATATCAAAGCATTATTAAATATATCATAATGATGCAATGAAGCTGTAAAGAGAACTTGAGAGTTGGTTTCAAAACTTCAATTAAAACCTTTAAAGAATAGACTATCACGTTCGAATGAACCTTTCGCATTCGAACAGACATACGTTCGAACGAGGATTTGCATTCAAACGTATGGAAGTCCTAGTATCTTAGTCTCTAAGATTTTCTAAGATTTTTTTCAAAGTACTGGGAGCAAGTCACATTCGAACGTGTGTCACATTTGAACGTGGGTAGCGTTTGAACGGGCTGAAGTCCCAGTATCTTAGTCTTTGATATTTTCTAAGATTTCTACCAAAGTACTAGGATCAAGTGACGGAACATAGGTGGTGTTTGAAAGTCATGCCCCTTCTCTCCCTTAATTTTTGTTTCTTCTTTCTTCCTTTTTTCAATCCTAAGGCTATAAGTGCACTTAGATTTTTTCCACATTCTTTATGTTTAACCATACAAATATCCATGCACTTAACACATAACAAAGAACATGCAATATACATGAATGCGATGCTCTAACCCGATCTTCCCACAACGAAAAATGATAGACTCACTTCCCACGAAACCCATGTAAGATTTAAAGCCTAGGCTCTAATACCAAGCTATGAGGCCCCAAACTCCAGAGTCATTTCTTAATCTGTTGATCACCCATCAACCCGCAGAATACCCATGAATACCGTATAACCTGATACCACACTATTACGCCCCATTTTTTCCAAGATCCATAATTAAACGAAATTCATGCAATCTCCTTTGTACGGAAAACTCTACCCAATACACAACTAGTGCACACCACACCCATATGACCATTCCAAGGTCCAACACACCAATGTCTAAATACTAAAAATTAACCATTCATCCACAACCATCATTATATAACATCCATTCATTAAAAGAATAAATGTCCATGCATAAAGTTCCATTACAAGCCTTTAAAAAAAATGCAAGTTTTGTACTTAGATTTATATAAGGCCAAAATATAGATGTACATAAGATACTACAAAATCCATAACGAGAGTCAGTCCGGCTCTGTCCTCAAAGTGGGCCTATAGAAGGGTCATCAGCGAAAGCTCGTCCAATACCTAAAAAATGTTCCCACAACAGGGTGAGCCGAAGTCTAGTAGGATATCTCCTAGAGAAAATATCTCCCAATCACTATGCATATGATATAAATGTGCACCAAAACACACCAAGCATATATCTCAAGCAACATATGAATGCTATCATGCATGCTGAACATGAATAATGCTTCATGAATGCATGTCCAACACCAAACCTACTCCCGGGTTCCTATGCACGATACATGATACAACGTCATGACATGAACCGGTCATTCCAAGCCCCCACCATCGATGCTAAGCATTCAATGATCATTTATTAACACTTATGTCTTTCTTGAGTAGGTAATTTATGGACATCACACAATGGCAGGCTTGCACACTAAGCTTGATGACCCATTGCTTGTTTAAGAATGGTTTTGATGATGATCAAACATCTACACTATGATCTAATGTGTATATTAGATATTTAGTTTAATTATATCAAAGATGTGTAAGAAAGAAAAATAAGACGAAAGACAGATGACAGGATGAACTGTCATCCGATATGCCAGATGAAAAAAATGGCATGTCAGTTCATGAAGAGGCATGCCAGATGATGAAGTAGTAGGGACAACAAGCTCCCTATACTTTACTAAACCGGCATGCTTTGCATATGTCTGACATGTTGGATGTTGAAGCGGCAGGCATAAATGCTCCTAGTAGTTTGCCTTGCAAAGTTGAATTGGCAGCCTCTGTCATGAAGCGGCATGCCAGATGTTAAAGTGGTTGTTCCGGTATGCCAAATAGGGAATTCGCATACCAGTTAGTGTACATTAAAACCTGCAACAACTACTTTTTGTCAAAATTTCAAAATCCTTTGGCTTGCAAGTATAAATATGAGCCTTCAATGCTTTGAGGATGAATTTTGCTACCTTGTATTTATGAGCTAGAATCTTGAGTGATTTATTGCAATATAAAGAGATTTAAAATGTTGAATTTCTTCTTCTTGCTGCCATTTTTTATTTGAGAGAAAATCTTTGTAAAACAAGAGAGATGATTAATTGTTGTCTTCTTGAGTGACATACTATAGTGAGGAATATCATCTTATACACAAGGAAGAGAAGTGCAAGGGTTTCGATCTCACCTATTGATGAGTGGGTTTTATACCTATGAATTGATTATTCTTGGCTTGATGAAATTGCGAGTTTCCAAGTATTTTATGTTCTTTTTTATTCATCTTGTGTGTTTTAATTTTGTTTTGTAGGGATCATGATTTGGAAGAAAAAAAATGTCATTTGGTAGCCTAAATTTTGGATTAATTGAGGACTGAGCAACAAAGGCAGCTGCGCCCATGGAAAGTGATCAGCGCTACAACGCTAGTTGTAGAGCTGCTGCGCTATTTTGCGGGGCTACAGCGTAGGCTTCAGCTTGGGATACGAATTCTGACTTGTTTTTTAGTAGGAATTGAACTCTCATGCTACACACATGTTAGGGTTGATATATATACTGTTAAGGAAGGCTGCTAACATATAGAGAACCAAGGATTGAAAGTGAATTGAAGGCAATGATCGAAGTAAGCAACGCAAAGGAGATCGAAATTGGAGGCTAGAGAGAAATTGAAGATTGCAACACAGTTTTCATTCTTTTCTCTTACTTTTAGTTTTTGATTTTCTAAATGTTGATTAATTTGAAGATGGTGTTTTTCAATTACGTTATGAACTAAATTTTTATTAAGATTGCAATGGAACCTGATGTTTAGTTAAATTAATTTGCTCTTGTTTTCAGTTATTATTGATCATACATAAGTTGTTTATCATATTTTGTGTTTGATATATAATTGTTTGGCCAACAATTAATTTGATTCCCTATATGAAATTGGAAGATGAATTCTAGGGTTTGAGTCTGAATATGATAACATGAGTCCAGTTATTTGTTCTTAGGATTGAATAGCTGGGTTTGTGTGTAGGATATGAATATACCTCTATGTCGTGTGTAACTTTTATGTGAGTTTGAGTTTAATGAATCTGTTTTAATTTATATTGCATAGGAATATAGTGATTTAACTGGGAGATATATTTTTATCTAACCATCGGAAGAGGTTTAATAAATAATTTTGAATTCTCAATTAACAACTTATTTTGATTAATTAACTAGAAGGAGAGTGAAAAGATTTATACGAAGCATTAGGGGAAGTTGTAATCTTAAGTTCTTTTATCTGATGGAATCTATCCTTGATTAGTAATTTTATATTTTGTTTTAAATTAGTAATTTCATAGTTAAATTTTAGTTTGTTTAAATAAAATTGAATTGATAGACAGTTAGTACTTGGAAATTATTAGTAATAATTTTTTGTGGAAACGATACTCTACTCATCACTTTATTACTTGTTGATCGTATATACTTGCACGTAAATTGTCAATATCAAATTCGGACAACAAGTTTTTGGCGCCGTTGCCGGAGACTTATTCTAGTAATTATTTCAATATTAATTTCAATCAATTTGATCTTAGTTTAAACATATTTAATTTTCTGTTTTAATTGCTTTCGTAGGCGTTCTTGAATTTTGTATGCAAACATGATCTACAAGTTAGGAACCACTACCATACGAAAGAAGAAATCGAAAGAAAGTTCCGAAACTTGCAAAAGTGTTGTCAAGAAGTTAAAAATCAAGAAACTATGGCTGAAGATGAATAGAAATCGCTAAGGGATTATGCTATGCCGTTTGTTACGAAAATACGATCAAGCATTCAAAGGCCCACAATTGAAGCAAACAGTTGACTTGATCCGAAATGTGTACACCCAAGTGTAGGCGGTCAAGCTATAGTAATAATCCGGTTTGAGTCCGGAGTCGAATCCACATGGAGCTTTTGTTGGTGTTTTGAGATAAGCAGTGGTGGAGACCTAATGATTGTAACCCTTGAGATTTGGAGTTATGTGATATACGACATTTCCTGGACAGAATATAAGATTCTTTCCAAGAGAATTTTCTAAGCAAAATGTTGGATAAGTTCTAATGTAAAAAAAAGTCACTCTTTAGTTCAAGGATCTGGACATGTAGTTAATTATCCGGTTTGTTATACTTGTGCTTAATAACTCAATTAACCCCCATGTCAACAGCAGGTTAATCGGAAGATAAAGGTGGGTTAGGAGAATTAAGGACATGATTCCGATGTCTTTCTAGAAGTTTACAAGAATTGTCTGTGCCGAGACTTAACCCGTCTACAAACAAGCAAGCGTTTCTACAAGACATCCAATCATGACATCAATATTCCATTTCCATTCTTTAATTGAAACACAATAATGGGGAAGATTGAAGGGTAGTCATGAAGATCTAGCTGGGGTACTTGCCTTGAACTCATGAACCTTTCTATGCAAGAGTCATCTGTGTCATAGAAGGGACCCATGGTTATACAAAGTACCTTAGCTTTGCTAGATGCAATCAATCATCCAATAAGCAAGGGGAATATTCAACATTAAGCATAAGAACAATGCACAAATATAACTTCCGGATAATTTATACATGCCCTTCACCTCTTACTAAAGAGTGAATGAGAAACTACTCACTCTTCATAACTTTGGTAAAGCTAGAAAAGTGAGTGATGCTCATCCCTCCAAGTAGAGGACTTAGAAAATAAAATACACTAAACAAGGAGCCGATCTTCAATGAAGAATGAGTGAATCACGTTCCACCCTTCACAGCTTTGGTAAAGCTCTAGAAAAGTGGAAGAGTTTCACTCCTCTAAGAAAGAAGAAAGCTCAAGCAATGGAAGTGAAAGATATGAAACACAAATTAAAAGTAGAAGAAAAGTAGTCACTTTTGGAGGGTGATCCACAACCAAAAGTAATCTATCTTTCTTCTAGACTTGAAATTAAAAGAGACAACTATAATAAAAGAAGACAATACTTCAATTAAAAGAAAGCAACAATATAAGGAAGCAACAATATAATAAAGCAACAAAGAACGAAATTACTCTTGGAGGGTTTTCCACAACCAAAAGTTCTCTCCAAGAAAATGATACAAATTAAAAAGTGATGCCCTTTACAAGACCCAAGGGGTGGGTATTTATAGGCAACCAAAAAAAATAGTCTTTACAAACTTCAAGGGATAACATTTAGAAACCCCAAAGATGTCATTCACAAGCCCAAGGGATGACATTCACAATCTTCCAAAAGTTGTCATTCACAAGCTTCCAAAAGTTGTCATTCACAAGCTTCCAAAAGTTGTCATTCACAAACTTCCAAAAGATGGCATTTGGATTACTTTAATCTCTCTTTGTTTAGAGCTTTAATAATTGTCATCATAGAAATTGTAGCTTTGTCACAATTGGCTCCCCGGTAGTTTGTAGTTTTGACGCATAAAACCCTGAAAAGAACAACAATTATTGCATTATCCCTGATTCACACACTAACCATAATAAGGCTTATTTTGACTAGTTTAACTTTATTTAACTAACACAATTGTCTTATTCACTTAATTAAATTATGCACTAACTAGGTCTAATCACACCCCCCAACCTAAATATTACTAGTCCCTAGTAATAAATAACAACAAAACAACATAAAATCACTTTCGTAGATAACACGATTGCATTTAGCATATGCAACAAGCCGTTAAACCCCTAGGTGATCCCTAGTGGACGAGTTTTGTCTCGTGAAGGTTTTCAGTGAAGCTACCTACTAACTCCAGTTAAAAAGATGTGTATATGAGTTAGCAACATGTTCGTTGAGACACCCCATCCTTTAGTTAAATTTTTTTTTTTTTTTTTTTTTACAATAAAAAAATAGAACAATTCTCTGTCATTGGTACGTAATATATGCAAAAATAAACACTTTTTATATTGGTTTTTGAAATTCCCTATGTAATAAGAATGATCATTCTAGCAACAAGAATTGTTATATAACAAACACTCCATTTTACTACCTTCCATGGATAGCTTCGATTTCACAAACCTCTCGTAGAATGCTCTCAACAAAAATTCGCTCCGATTATAGTGACTTGTCTCTCACGGGGCATGTGATCAAAGGGTGGCCAATCGAAAAATCACATGCACAATTAGGAAGGGAGTGAAGTTTAAGAAAACAAACTAATCATGTTTGGCATAATCTCATGAAAGAATATTGATGCAATTTAAAGAAATACTATTTACCATACCCCAATTTTGATTAACAACACACGCATGTAACAGACTTGAGATCAATTAGGGCTTTTCATAGGTTGTAGCGTGGCCAGAGGTCAGTGGCTAAAGAAATGACGTCAGAGGTTTTCAAAAGCTATCTTCTGTTTATGTAGTGTAGCACACATTTTTCTGACGTTTTTTTTTTTTTTTTGCATAGAGATGATATTTCTTTTTTTTCATTTTTCTCATTTTTCACTTTCTTGGCAATTTCTTGCCCCTTTTTTTTTTCAATTATTCCCATTGATTCTCCTTGTCATCGAAAAGTAGCCTCCACAGTTTTCCCCATTTCCTTGCATTTTTGTGTCATATTGATTTATAAGAGTGTGCAAGAAAATTAGATAGCAATGGTGTGTCCAGTATGTTTTGTTGTGGCTTGGTAAACATTTGGGTTTATCAAAAAAGAAATCATACATTGAGGGCTCAAACATGGCTGACTAGGGAAATAATTTTGTAGAAGAAATGGCTAAGGCTCAATATCAAATCAAAGATGGCCTAAGATCCTTTCTCAAGTATGTGCACATGTATGTGTCGTATGAACAAATTTCTTGGGGGATATGTCAACAGATTGCCTTAGTTGCGTCAATCAAAGCAAATTTAATGAGATTATTCAAAAATAGAGAGTGAAAGATCTTACTTGAGTAAATGTTAATTGTCTCTCAAAAGTATTGCAAGGCTCAAAACTTACCATGGTATTCTTTGTCATCTCCACTGGTAATGTCAGGTTTTTCGTGGAATGTCGGTTATATACCGATTCCATTTTCGAGTCTGGTTATTCTGTACCTTAAGAATAACAAATACAAATGTACATTTGACATTTAAGCATAGAGAAAATACCATTGAACTTAGAAAACTATGGCGTCTCAGGATAAGTCCCTACCCACGCTATAGGTTGACATTTTAGGACATTCCTTACTCGACCCATTGAACTTGAAAAACTATGGCGTCTCAGGATAAGTCCCTACCCACGCTATAGGTTGGCATTTTAGGACATTCCTTACTCGGCCCATATCTTTATTTCAACAAAAAAACTTTGTACATCTAAAAAAAATATTTACACTTTTTACAAAAAACATTCGGACCATTAACCTTCACCCCCCAAAACACATTTTTCCACAGCTTTGTCATTTATTAGTTGAAATCTAATCCGAGTCTCCCTCTGTGTCTGTGTAGTTCGAACAACCAGTGACTCTCCCAACTTCCTCTCTCACAAACCGGTTAAGCAAAGTACCGGAATAGCATGGCGTATCAGGATAATCCTTACTCAGCCCATTCACTATCCAGTCTAATCGATCGAGTGCGCGACCGGAAATTGGTTCAGAACACTGGTTATATTTTTTTTCGTGAAAGACTCTGCCACACTGTTTACAGGCACCCAACCTTTTGGCACGACGGCGTTTGGAAAAAGTGTTTCTGCCACAGAGGGGTTTCGCTTGTTTTTCTTGGATTTCGGCCTTCCTTACCAGTCTTGCTTTTCTCATGATCATAGTATGCACATCAGATGGAAAAGTGCGTAGAACTCCTAGACTAAACCAAAAAATTTTAACATCCATACTTTCTAAACTTTAAGACTCACTATCTGGTTCTTTAACGTCTGCCAGTCACAAAGACGATTGAATCTGACTCACAGACATAATCATCAATTTATACAAGGCAAGGTACATAATATGATCAGAAGAACAACAATAACAGCAGCAAAAACAACAACAAAAATTTTCAAAATTTACGAGCACATGGTGGTAATATGAACTGTACTTCTCACCCCCCAACCTAAACAGAACATTGTTCTCAATGTTTCGAATTTACCGGTTCACGGATCTTGGAGATTAGGTTGAATGGTGGAGATCTGCTCATCTGCCGAAACCTACAAAGAAAACAAAACAATTACTCATCTCTAGGGAGATCTGGGTTAGGCTGGAAACCCCTCACCCTAAGTGCGAGCAGAAAAAGAGCACTCATGTACAAATACAAACATACAAGACAAATTATTAAACAAAGGAGTGGGTCATCAGGATATATGGTCATGGATTTGCAGGGGGTGGGTCGGTGGATTGGAAAAAAAAAAGAAAAGAAAAAGGGTTGTATTTGCAGAAGACGGAGAACAAAGAAGAAGAAGAAGAAGAAGAAAAGAGAAAAAAGAAGAAGGAAAGGGGGGGCCGACAGCGGTGAATGAGAGGGAGACAAAAGGTGAGGGCCTCATAAAAGCGTTCTCTCGGGTCGACCCTTTTTTTTTTTTAAAAGAGAGTGTCGGCAGGCGCTAGTGTCGGCAGGCGCGAATCTCGGAGGGATATTCTGGTTCCATCAAAAGAATGGTGTCCACATTTTTAACAAAGTCCTCCAAAAATGGTTTCAACCGCTGACCATTAACAGTAAAGATATTACCATTCGATGGGTTTTCTACTTCAACTGCTCCATGACCAAACACATTTTTTACAATGTAAGGCCCAGTCCATCTTGACTTCAACTTACCAGGAAAGAGGCGGAGTCTTGAATTGAACAATAAGACTTTTTGAGAAGGTTCAAAAGACTTCCGTACAATGTTCTTGTCATGAAACATTTTCATTCTGGTTTTCGCAATCTTAGCATTCTCATATGCTTCATTTCTTAATTCCTCCAATTCATTTATTTGAAGTTTCCTTGTTAGTCCAGCCTTGTCTAGGTCAAAATTCATTGATTTAATGGCCCAGTATGCCCTATGTTCCAATTCCACAGGTAGGTGACATGACTTTCCATAGACTAATCGATAAGGAGACATGCCCAAAATTGTTTTGAAAGCAGTGCGATATGCCCAGAGTGCATCAGTTAGTCTTAACGACCAATCTTTGCGGTCTGGATTTACCGTTTTTTCTAAAATTAATTTGATCTCCCGATTAGCTAATTCAGCCTGTCCACTAGTCTGGGGGTGATAAGGGGTTGCAATTTTGTGAAAGATCAAGTATTTTTTCATTAAATTCCAGAATGGACGATTGCAAAAATGAGCACCCCCATCACTTATGATTGATCTCGGAATTCCAAACTGGGACAAAATATTTTCTTTTAAAAATTTGATCACTATGCGGTGATCATTGTTTCGACATGGAATTGCTTCAACCCATTTAGATACATAGTCTACGGCCACTAAAATGTATAGATAGCCAAAGGAAGGGGGAAATGGTCCCATAAAATCGATGCCCCAACAGTCAAAAATTTCAATTACCAGAATGAGGTTTAAGGGCATCATGTTTCTTTTAGAAATGTTTCCCAACCTTTGACATCTATCGCAAGTTAAACAAAAGGCATGGACATCTTTAAAAAGTGTGGGCCAATAAAATCCACACTGCAGGATTTTTGCAGCAGTTTTCCTTGATGAAAAATGGTCACCGCATGCTTCAGAATGAAAAAATGTTATTACCTGGCTGCTTTCATGAGCGGGGATGCAACGCCTTATGATTTGATCTTTACAGTACTTGAATACGTAAGGATCCTCTCAAAAAAAGTTACGAACCTCCCTCAGAAATTTCTTTTTGTCCATCATGGTAAAGGACGGTGGGAACGTACCAGTAGCAAGGAAGTTAGCAATATCTGCATACCATGGGGTCTTATCAATCATGAACAGTTGTTCATCGGGAAATTTCTCATTGATTGGCAGTCCATCTTCACAAAATTCATATGTTAATTTGGACAGATGATCTGCCACCACATTCTCGACACCTTTCTTGTCTTTGATGACAAGATCAAACTCTTGGAGCAAAAGTATCCATCTCAAGAGTCTTGGCTTGGCGTCTTTCTTTGTGAGCAAGAATTTTAGGGCTGCATGGTCAGTAAATACAGTAACAGAAGAACCAACAAGATAAGAACGGAATTTTTCCAGAGCAAAAACTACAGCAAGCAATTCTTTTTCAGTTGTTGAATAATTCATTTGAGCATCATTCAAAGTTTTGCTTGCATAGTAAATCACATGAGGTTTCTTATCTTTTCTTTGTCCCAACACAGCACCTACAGCATAATCACTTGCATCACACATCAATTCAAACGGAAGAGTCCAGTCAGGGGGTTGCATTATTGGAGCAGAAATTAACATGTCTTTAAGCTTGTCAAAAGCTTTTTGGCATGCTTCATTCCACACAAAAATTACATCATGACTCAGAAGATGACACATGGGTTTGGCTATAGTACTGAAATCTTTTATGAATCTCCTGTAAAAACCTGCATGTCCTAGGAATAATCGGACATCCTTTACAGTCTTAGGGGCAGGCAAATTTCCAATCAGATCTATTTTTGTCTTGTCAACTTTCATGCCCTCAGACGACACAATGTGACCAAGGACAATGCCTTGCGTTACCATGAAATGACATTTTTCCCAATTTAGCACTAGATTAGCTTCCTTACATCTGATTAGCACCTTTTCTAGGTTGGCCAGACACAAATCAAATGAGTCACCATAAACAGAGAAGTCATCCATTAATACTTCCAAAAAATTTTCAACCATGTCACTGAACAAGCTTAGCATACATCTTTGGAATGTTGCAGGAGCGTTACAAAGTCCAAATGGCATCCTTTTGAATGCAAAAGTGCCAAAGGGGCATGTGAAGGTTGTTTTCTCCTGATCATCTAATGCTATCTCAATTTGATTGTATCCAGAATAGCCATCTAGGAAACAGTAGAATGTGTGGCCTGCAATTCTCTCTAGGAATTGGTCAAGAAATGGAAGAGGAAAATGATCTTTTCTAGTGACCAAATTGAGTTTTCGATAGTCAATACACATTCGCCATCATGTGACGACTCGAGTTGGTACTAGTTCATTTGCATCATTTTTTACCACTGTGACCCCAGACTTTTTGGGCACAACTTGGGTTGGACTAACCCACTTGCTATCAGAGATGGGGAAGATTATCCCTGCATCTAACAGCTTAAGCACCTCAGTTTTCACAACTTCCTTCATATGAGGGTTCAATCGTCGCTGCATTTGACGAGAGGGTTTTGAATCCTCTTCATGGTATATAACATGATTGCAGATTAATGGGCTTATACCTTTCAAGTCAGCGATGGTCCACCCAATGGTGCTTTTATGGAGTTTGAGAACTTCAATCAGCTTAGACTCTTGCAAGTCCGTAAGCTTAGATGAAATCACCACTGGGTATGACTCGTTCTCTCCTAAGAATGCATATTTGAGGTCAGATGGGAGAGGTTTCAATTCAGGCTTTGGTGGCTTGATACTTGATGAGAGTGGCTTTGTACCACTTGGTGAAATCTCTTCGAATTTGGGGGCTCATGTCTCAACAGCATGAGTAGGGCAACTTTGTGGATTTGGGCCATCATCTGTTGTTTCAGATGAGATGAACTCTAGCAGAGAAGATTCAGTAGGGTTCTCACAGAACGTGTCATTCAAATGTTCTTGTATAAAAGATTCAATGGAGTTTATTTCCCTTTCTTCCTTGTCTTCTTGTGGATGCTTAGCAATATTGAAAATGTTCAATTCGAGAGTCATATTCCCAAAAGTTAATTTCATGACTCCATTCCTGCAATTGATTAGTGCATTGGAAGTTGCTAGGAAAGGTCGACCAAGAATGACGGGAATTTGGTTCTCCGAATGTATTGCTGGCTGAGTATCCAGAACAATGAAGTCCACAGGGAAGACAAAGTTGTCCACTTGGACAAGTACATCTTCAACAATGCCTCTAGGGGTTTTGACAGATCTGTCAGCCAACTGGAGTGTGACACAAGTGGGTTTGAGTTCTCCCAGACCCAACTGTTGGTAGACAGAGTAGGGTAGCAAATTAACACTGACTCCAAGGTCTAACAGTGCTTGTTCAATTCGGAAGTTTCCAATGACACACGACACAGTCGGACACCCTGGGTCTTTGTATTTTGGAAGGGTTTTGTGTTGAAGAAGGGCACTGGCTTGTTCCGTCAAGAAGGCTCTTTTTTGGACATTTTGGCTTCTCTTGATTGTGCACAAGTCTTTTAGAAACTTGGCATAAGAAGGAACCTGTTTGATTGCATCCAGAAGAGGGATGTTGATCTTTACTTGCTCAAAAAGCTCGTAAATTTCAGGCTGATTTTTCAACTTCTATTTGGTTTTGAGTCTATGAGGAAAAGGAGCAGGAATGGAACACGACGGCTCTCTTTCCTCAGAAGGTTCTGGCTCTTGCTCAATCATAGGCTCAGGTTCTACTTCAAGTTCAGTCTCAATTGGTTCAGGCTCAAATGATGAGTTGACTGGGATGAGCTTGTCTCTGATGGTCTGGTCAATCACCTTGCCACTTCTTAGTGCAGTGACAACTTGGGCTTGGTCTTGTGGGTTTCCTATGGTTGAAGGGTTCCCCACATGGAATTGGCCTTGTGGTTGCTTTGGTTGGGCAGGGAACTTGCCCTTTTCGTGTGTGGCCATGGATTGGGTCAGCCTTTGGATGTGGCTTTTAAGATCCTCGAAAGATTGAGTGGTCTGGGTTTTGAAATCCGTGAAAGTCTGTGTGGAATGAGTGTTGTAGTTCATTTGGGTTTGCATGAACTGATTCAGTGTGTCCTCAAGGCTCCTCTTTTGTGGTGGTTGGTATGGTTGATATGCGGGAGGTCCTTGAGGTGGTGGGTATGAACCTTGTTGTTGGTTCATGGGCGTTGGTTGTGTGTTCCTCCAACTGAAGTTCGGGTGGTTCCGCCACCCTGGATTGTATGTTTCAGAGTATGGGTTGGAGTAAGGCTTGTTGAAGTTGGAAACTGCATTTGTTTGTTCCAACAAGACCTCTTTGAATGCTGGGATGGTGGGACACTCCCCAATAGGGTGTCCTGTTAGCGCACAGATTCCACACACTTTTTCTGTGGAAGAGCTAACCTCAACTTGATGGACCTTCTTCATCTCTAAAGCTTCAAGCTTTCGAGACAACGTAGACATTTTCGCTCTTAGGTCATCATCATCTCTCAAGACATACTTACCTCCTTGGGAAGGAGATGATCTGGCTTCAACAGTGGTAGGGGAGGCTGAGTCCCACATCTGAGAACTATCAGATATGGTATCAAAAAAATCGAATGCCTCTTCCGGACTTTTTTCCATAAATTCTCCTTGGGCCATCATTTCGACGAACTGACGTAGTCTAGAGGGTAAGGAGTCATAGAAAAATCCTACCAAAGTCCAATTCTCAAAAGCATGGTGTGGGCAGGATTGGAGAAGATCTTTGAATCTCTCCCAACTTTGGTAAAAAGTTTCTCCTTCTTTGACCGAAAAATTCATGATCTGTCTTTTGAGTCCATTAGTGCGGTGTAGAGGAAAAAACTTTCTGAAAAATTCATTATGTAACGCCTGCTAGTTAGGTATTGAAAGAGCTTTTAAAGAACTTAGCCATTGTTTAGCTTTGTCCCATAAAGAGAATGAAAAAAGTTTCATCTTGGCCAGTTCAGAATTATCTTGAAATGTTCCACATACTTCCTCAAAATCTTTTAGATGCAGATATGGATTTTCTGCATCTAATCCATGAAAAACAGGCAAGAGTTGCACTGTCCCCGGCTTTACGGTAAAGGGGGGAGCATTTTCAGGGAATACAAAACAAGAGGGGACACTATTTCTTGTGGGATTTAGGTGATCCCGCAAAGTTCGAATGTTAGGTACTTCCCTCTCTCTCATAGGGACTTCTCCGTTTCTCTCATTATTTGCCATACTTCCCTCACAGGAGTCTGCTACTGATCTAGGTGAATTTGGTGCAGGCTGATTCACAGACTCAAATGATTCTGCTGGCCAATTCTGATAGTGAGGAGTGCCCTCAGACATAAAAGATAAAGAAAATAAAACAAAACAAAATTATTCACAATAAACCAAAGAATATACAAAAAAAAAAAAAAAAAAAAAGGTATTTTACCTTTTACCTTCAAACACTTTTTATGGCTCCCCGGCAATGGCGCCAAAAACTTGACTTGATCCGAAATGTGTACACCCAAGTGTAGGCGGTCAAGCTGTAGTAATAATCCGGTTTGAGTCCGGAGTCGAATCCACAGGGAGCTTTTGTTGGTGTTTTGAGATAAGCAGTGGTGGAGACCTAATGATTGTAACCCTTGAGATTTGGAATTGTGTGATATACGAGATTTCCTGGACAGAATATAAGATTCTTTCCAAGAGAATCTTCTAAGCAAAATGTTGGATAAGTTCTAATGTAAAAAAAGTCACTCTTTAGTTCAAGGATCTGGACATGTAGTTAATTATCCGGTTTGTTATACTTGTGCTTAATAACTCAATTAACCCCCATGTCAACAGCAGGTTAATCGGAAGATAAATGTGGGTTAGGAGAATTAAGAACATGATTCCGATGTCTTTCTAGAAGTTTACAAGAATTTTCTATGCCGAGACTTAACCCGTCTACAAACAAGCAAGCGTTTCTACAAGACATCCAATCATGACATCAATATTCCATTTCCATTCTTTAATTGAAACACAATAATGGAGAAGATTGAAGGGTAGTCATGAAGATCTAGGTGGGGTACTTGCCTTGAACTCATGAACCTTTCTATGCAAGAGTCATCTGTGTCATAGAAGGGACCCATGGTTATACAAAGTACCTTAGCTTTGCTAGATGCAATCAATCATCCAATAAGCAAGGGGAATATTCAACATTAAGCATAAGAACAATGCACAAATATAACTTCCGGATAATTTATACATGTCCTTCACCTCTTACTAAAGAGTGAATGAGAAACTACTCACTCTTCATAACTTTGGTAAAGCTAGAAAAGTGAGTGATGCTCATCCCTCCAAATAGAGGACTTAGAAAATAAAATACACTAAACAAGGAGCCGATCTTCAACGAAGAATGAGTGAATCACGTTCCACCCTTCACAGCTTTGGTAAAGCTCTAGAAAAGTGAAATAGTTTCACTCCTCTAAGAAAGAAGAAAGCTCAAGTAATGGAAGTGAAATATATGAAACACAAATTAAAAGTAGAAGAAAAGTAGTCACTTTTGGAGGGTGATCCACAACCAAAAGTAATCTATCTTTCTTCTAGACATGAAATTAAAAGAGACAACTATAATAAAAGAAGACAATACTTCAATTAAAAGAAAGCAACAATATAAGGAAGCAACAATATAATAAAGCAACAAAGAAAGAAATTACTCTTGGAGGGTTTTCCACAACCAAAAGTTCTCTCCAAGAAAATGATACAAATTAAAAAGTGATGCCCTTAACAAGACCCAAGGGGTGGGTATTTATAGGCAACCAAAAAAAATACTCTTTACAAACTTCAAGGGATAACATTTAGAAACCCCAAAGATGTCATTCACAAGCCCAAGGGATGACATTCACAATCTTCCAAAAGTTGTCATTCACAAGCTTCCAAAAGTTGTCATTCACAAACTTTCAAAAGATGGCATTTGGATTACTTTAATCTCTCTTTGTTTAGAGCTTTAATAATTGTCATCATAGAAATTGTAGCTTTGTTCCAATTGGCTCCCCGGTAGTTTGTAGTTTTGACGCATAAAACCCTGAAAAGAACAACAATTATTGCATTATCCCTAATTCACACACTAACCATAATAAGGCTTATTTTGACTAGTTTAACTTTATTTAACTAAAACAATTGTCTTATTCACTTAATTAAATTATGCACTAACTAGGTCTAATCAACAGTTTCGAGATCAAGCCAGGTACCATCCAAATGATTTAGAATTCAGTGTAGTTTGGGGGTCTGCCTAATGACGACCCAAACGATCGTTTGCTGAGTTTTCTAGAGATTTGTGACACGTTCAAATACAACGGGGTTACCGAATATGCGATTAGACTCCGACTTTTCCCTTTCACACTTCGTGATAAGGCAAAGAGTAGGTTGCATTCATTGCCGACGGGTTCTATTACTACGTGGACAAATTTAAGTCAAAAATTCTTAGCTGAATTCTTTTCGCCAGCCAAAACTGCGAGGATGAGGAACGACTTCACTTCATTCGCACAACATGATTCTGAGACTCTCTATGAAGCTTGGGAGCGATTTAAAGATTTACTCTGAAAATGTCCTCACCATGGTATTCCTAAGTGGTTGCAAGTTCAAACGTTCTACAATGGGTTGTTTAGTGCTACTCGGACCAGTATCGATGCAGCTACAGGTGGAGCATTAATGGGGAAAATTTTTGATGAAGCTTATGAGTTATTGGAGACGATGGCTGCCAATAATTATCAATGGCCCTCTACAAGAATCATTCAGTCAAAGATATTAGAGATTTATGAAGTCGATGCAGTTACTGCATTGGCTGCACAGGTTGCTACATTGACAAAGAAGATTGATGCTTTAGGGGTGCAAACTATTCAGAGTGTGGCAGTTGTTTATGAATTGTGTGCAGGGAACCATCCGAGTGATCAATGTGCAATTAGTTCAGAGTCGGTACAATACATTAGTAACCACAACAGGCAGCAATATAACAACAATTCCAACATTTATAACCCTGGTTGGAGGAATCATACAAAATTTTCTTGGAATAATAATCAAGCCCAACCTTCTGCTCCAAGACAATCATACCCGCCAAGCTTTCAGAATCAAGCTCCACCACATCAGGAAAAGAAATCAAATTTGGAGGAGCTGCTTTCCAGGTATATAACACCAAATGAGACAAGGATGAACAGTCAGGAAGTATCAATCCGAAAACTTGGAAAATCAAATGGGGTCAACTTGCTAATGCCATTAACAACCGACCTCAAGGCACTCTACCTAGCGATACAGAGATCAATCCTAAGAGGGAAGGTAAGGAACAATGCAAGACTATTACATTACGTAGCGGAAAATAGTTACCTGAGGTTGTTGGTGAAGCTCCAAAACAATCACAGGGAGATGATAGTGAGGGTGAAATAAAAGCTAGCACGAATGTGGAACATGAGAAGAAGGAAGAAGATCCAGTTGTAAGTTCTAATGGAGGCAAGCACAGACATATTGTGCCTCCCGTGCCGTTTCCACAACGTTTACAAAAACAGAAGTTGGATAAGCAGTTCTCGAAATTTTTGGAAGTTTTTAAGAAGCTCCAAATAAATATCCTTTTCGCCGACGCATTGGAGCAGATGCCAAGTTATGTGAAATTTATGAAGGAAATTCTGTCAAAGAAGAGAAAACTATGCGATTTTGAGACAGTGGCACTTACGGAGGAGTGCAGTGTTATTCTTCAAAAAAAGCTACCACCAAGGCTCAAAAATCCGGGTAGCTTTACAATTCCATGCACAATAGGCAGTCAATTTTTCGGGAAAGCATTGTGTGACTTGGGAGCTAGTATTAACTTGATGCCGCTCTCAATTTATCAGCAATTGGGTTTGAAGGAAGCAAAGCCTACTAATGTCACGTTGCAACTTGCAGATAGATCATTCACTTATCCAAAGGGCATAGTTGAGGATATTATAGTTAAAGTGGATAAGTTCATTTTTCCAGCTGATTTCATAGTCTTAGATTGTGGGGAAGATATGGAAATACATATTATTCTTGGGCGAACATTCTTAGCAACGGGGAGAACACTCATTGATGTACAGAAATGTGAGCTAACTATGCGAGTCCAAGATCAAGAGGTTACATTCAATGTATTTTCAGCTATGATAGGAAAAGAGATAGTGAATTTGGGGGTGGGGAGAGAGGGATTTAGAGAGGGTCAAGCTTGAACAGAGAGAGAGTCAGGTGGGGAAAGAGTAAATTTTTGAACAGTCATTTGGAGCGAATTCCATTTTCAGCAAAACCACTCATGAGAAATTGAAACCATATAATCAATTTCAAGTTATCACTGATATATTTCAAGAGGTTTTGAAGCCGACACAAACCAGAGTGTTGAAGGAGTTTTGCAGATTTGAGCACTATGATTTCTATTGGCTCAAATTTAGGCAAAGAGAGATCCATACTTGGGTGAAGACGATGAAGCTACAATCACTGACGATTAAGACCATCTCTGTGATGAAGACGATGAAGCCACTTTGGTGCAAAAGAACAAATAGCAAGCGAAAGAGTGTCGTCACTTTTGGCAAGCAAAAAATTGAATTTGATAAAATAACTATTGACATAAAGAGTGAATTGGAGAGAAATTTACATGATTGACTCTTCAACTTGCCTTTTATGAAGTAGGTTAGAGATTCTTTTACCCAAAGAAAAACATCTTTTTGACGTAGCGTCTTGTCATGCGGCCCACACATGCGCTGTCCCTCCTTGTCTGTGTCTGTAACTGTCTCTGTTATTCCGCGCTTGGCCAAATTTCATTTTTAAAACCATTCTGTGGCGCTTCTTCGATCTTACCACAAACCCTTCTCTTCATATCTCCACGCACAAAACATATCAATTTCTACCTCAATGATCTGATCTTTCCAGTTATATATTCTCTTCCTTCACCGCAAAAGAGGAGAGAGAAATCATACAGAGAGAGAGAAAGTAGAGGATCCTGATTCTCGTTATTCCTCTCAGATCTCTCTCACATTTTCTTTCCTGCCATTTCTGAATCTATGGCAGAACCGAAGAAGTACATTACCCCAGATGAGCTCAAGAACCACAACAAACCAGGGGATCTGTGGATCTCCATACAGGGCAAGGTGTATGATGTCTCCGATTGGGTCAAGAACCACCCCGGTGGTGACCTTCCACTATTGAGTCTTGCTGGTCAAGATGCCACTAACGCCTTTGTTGCTTTCCATCCAGGCACTGCCTGGCAGTTTCTTGGCAAATTCTTCAATGGGTATCACCTCAAAGACTTCGCCGTCTCTGAGGTATCCAAAGATTACAGAAAGCTTGTTTATGAGTTTTCCAACATGGGTTTGTTTGAAAAGAAAGGGCATGGAGTATTCATGGCCATGTGTCTGATGGCAATGCTGTTTGCTGTGAGTGTATATGGTGTCCTGTGTTATAATAGCATTTGGGTACATTTGGTTTGTGGTGGATTGATGGGTTTTCTTTGGATTCAAAGTGGGTGGATTGGGCATGATTCTGGGCATTACGAGGTCATGATGACACCTGGGTTCAACCGATTTGCGCAGATCCTTTCGGGGAATTGCCTTACAGGAATCAGCATTGCATGGTGGAAGTGGAACCACAACGCTCACCACATTGCTTGCAATAGCCTTGATTTTGACCCAGATCTTCAACACATGCCTTTTTTTGTGGTATCTTCTAAATTCTTCAGTTCCCTCACATCACGTTTTTATGACAGGAAGATGAATTTTGATTCCGTTGCTAGGTTCTTGGTTAGCTACCAGCATTGGACATTTTATCCTGTGATGTGTTTTGCTCGAATTAATTTGTTTGCGCAATCAGTTACTTTGTTGTTGTCTAAGAGAAGAGTACCCAATCGGGTTCAGGATATTTTGGGGGTGCTTGTGTTTTGGACTTGGTATCCGCTTCTTGTTTCGTGTCTTCCTAATTGGGGTGAAAGAATAATGTTTGTCATTGCAAGTTTTGTGGTTACTGGAATTCAGCATGTTCAATTTTGTTTGAACCATTTCTCTTCGAGTGTTTATGTTGGACCGCCTAGTGGGAATGATTGGTTTGAGAAGCAAACTGGTGGGAGTCTTAATATATCGTGCCCGCCTTGGATGGATTGGTTTCATGGTGGGTTGCAATTCCAGATTGAGCACCATCTGTTTCCTAGATTGCCTCGATGCCACCTCAGGAAAATCTCTCCCTTTGTGAAGGAGCTTTGCAAGAAGCATGGGTTGTCCTATAATAGCGTGTCATTTTGGAAGGCGAACGCCTTGACAATTAGGACACTTCAGAATGCAGCATTGCTGGCTCAGGATCTCAAAAACCCTGTTCCAAAAAATTTAGTCTGGCAGGCCGTTAACACTCACGGTTGAGACCAAGTCTGGAGAAGCTGCACAATAACTGTCTTTCCTGGTTATTTATGGTTATCAAATGTGTTGTAGTTGTGACAATTTAAATATCATGCTTGTATTTGGGGGATCGACTCATGCCTATTTGGAATTAGGTTTGTTTAAAACCTAACTTGTTTCTGATCAGCTTATTCGTACCATACACATGCAGATTCTTATGGTTCTTCCTCATCATGTTTTGATCTGACACCACAGCAAGGGGCTTAGTAATGTTCATCTGCTTTGTTTTTAGTAGTAGTTAATCGTGTCTCATTTGGACTGTGGGTCTCTAGTTCATGTCCATAATTATTTGGGCTTGGTTTGGAATTTCATTGTTGTCTAGGCAAAGAATATAGTTACATGTGATTCTCCTTGCTTTGGGTTCAATTACAAAGCTAGCTTGGAGATGGGTCTTTGTCTTTGTGGTGTTAGAATTGCACATCTTGATCTGTTTTGAATTTCCTGCTTTATTATAATATATTTCTGATAAAATAGTATTGGCTTTTGGTTTTACAAGCAATGCATGTGGACTGTCCTCCCTTGAGGCTTTTTTTGTGGGTAATTGTACTATCAATCATCATGAAACCCGTTGTTGGACTCACTTAGCGGGATTATCTTCGCGTGTATGTTCCTCTGAAGCATCACAACTCTGTACACATGCGAAGCTTAGAGAATGTGACAAATAAACCCATAAGAGTTATAATCATGAGTTTTAAGGATTGACAACTTCTGGCTGAATTATAGCCATGATTGTACTGGGGGTTGAATGGCAGAAGCGGATGTTTGTAGCCATCTGCAATTCTGCATGTTGTTCGAATAGTGCTCAGTAGAGAAGTACTCGTTGGAGCCTAAATATGTGTTTAGTGCTTCTCATTGGAGCCTAAATATAGTTTCAGTTTGCTCTTTCTTTTAACTGAACTAGTAATGTTAGATGCTGATAGATAGGTTTATTAGTATATGAGTTGTATATGGTTTCTTATTTGAGAACTCGGTTGGTGCCAAAACCTTTTTTTTTTTTTTTGGTAAGTAAACATTGTATTGATATACTGTGCAAATTTACAAGCCACAGACTTTTACAAAAATAACCGCACCAAATAGGGTGCTCAAAAAAAAAGGAAAAGAGTCACTATAGAAGAAGCACTAGTTGCTTGGCCAGTGCTACTACAGAATGAGCTCATACAATGTACAAGAAAGGAACTCCCAACCATCAACAACTCAGCTAGGAGAGGAAAGATGCCACATTTGAAGAATGGCATAATTTTGGGCAGACTACTTAACCTTAAGAGTAATCAATCTACACCTTACCACGTTAATGATCCCCTTTAGCATAATTGCTGAATTCTTGGCCGCATTTCTAAAAATCCTTGCATTTCTCTCCCTCCAAAGGTTATAAACAGTAGCTGCATGGCTCAGCTTCAGAATTTTCATCTTCAAAGTCTTCCATTTCCACTCTTTAGAAGCATTAAGAATGAGAGATTGCCAATGTTTAGGCTGCCAAGGCTCTCCACTCCTTTGCAGCACTGCTCGCCATACCCCAGATGTAACAAGGCAGTCAAAAAATAAATGCCTGTGACTTTATTCCTCACTGCTACAAAACACGCAGATACACTCATGTTGCATATAAGCTTTCACCCGATCCTTAGTATTTAATCTTTCAAGAATAGCTATTCATAGGATAAAGCTCATCCTGGGGATAGCTTGTCCATACCAGATAAGCCTATACCAGTGTACCTTGGGGAATTGTGGCACAATCCAAGTCCAAGTTGATTGAGCTGTGTAAATTCCATTAGCACTAGGCAGCCATTTGACTTGATCAGAATGGAGGACATTTGGGGTACAGTTGGGCATTATGCTACATATTTCATGCAAATCAGATGAGGTATGGTCAGGCCAATTCCAACTATCACCATCTATGATGCTCTCAACCATAGCAGTAGCTGGTAATGAAGATTCTTCAATAATTCTATTAGACCACTTCAATAGCAAGGGTCCTTGAGGGTGCCAATTATCATGCCACAACTTAGCTGATCTCCCGTCCCCAATCATGTGCTTGATTAAAGGCCTAAAACGAGGTCTTAACTTCAAAATCTTTTTCCAATTCCAAGACGAAACCTGAGGGGTTTTAAGCTCCCAAAAGCTTCTACCTTTTACATAAACAGATTTCACCCATTCAGTCCAAAGGTTATCTCCATCCTTGAACATGTACCATATATATCTAATCATTAAGGCCTTATTCCAACTATGCAAGTCCTTTAGTCCAAGGCCACCTTGTGCTTTAGTCTTAATAACAACCTCCCAGGCAACTTTTCTCCCCTTATTTATGTTATGTGTACCAATCCACAAAAAAGACCTGATGAGCTGCTCAATCCTCTTCAATACTCCTTTAGGAATGACTAGGTGACAAAGCAAGTAACTTTGTATATTGTATAAGACTGCTTGAATCAGTTGCAGCCTCTCCGCAAAAGAGAGGGACTTATTAATCCAACTCTTAATCCTAGCCTCAGATTTATCAATTAAAATAGCACAGTCACTCGGTCTAAGTTTTGAGGAAATAAGAGGCACTCCAAGGTACCTTATAGGCAATGTTCCTTCAACAAACCCCAAACATTGCTTAATTTGGATTTTAACCTCATCTTGAATCCCAGCCATAAAGATATGACTCTTCTCAACATTGGTCATCATACCAGAAAGATCTAAGAACCTCTCGAGAGCTGCACCAAGAACAGACACAGAGAGTAAATTACCATGGCAGAAAAGGAGCAAGTCATCTGCAAAGCTAAGTTGTATAATGCCTTGTTTCTTGCACCTCCAGTGATATTTAAATCTAGTTGCAGCAGCCACTTCAGTCTTCATAATCTGAGCTAAAGCTTCCATAGCAATTACAAAAAGATAAAGGGAACATGGAATCCCCTCACCTTAATCCTCTACAACTCGAAAAGAATCCCGTAAGTTTCCCGTTGATTGAAATGGAGAACTTAGGAGTAGACATATAGGAGGTGATCCAATTTAGCATTACTTCAGGAAAGTTGTGCTGCCTCAGTACGTTAATTAGAAACTCCCAATCTAATGTGTCATATGCCTTCATGAGGTCCACCTTGATGGCACATTTAGGGGAACCCCTATCCTTATGATAATCTCTCATAAGCTCTTGTGCAAGCATAACATTATCTCCAATTCTTCTTCTTGGAACAAAAGCAGCCTGGTTGATGCTTATGATATCAGGCAAGACAGTCTTAATTCTGTTTGCTATAATCTTGGAAATGATCTTATACAAGGTGTTGCAGCAAGATATGGGCCTATAATCCCTTAACTTCGTAGGATTGGAATTTTTTGGAACCAAAACAATAATGGTGTTATTGATCTCTCTTAGTAAGTGTGACGCCCCAATTTCCGGGGGTCCTTTATTCATCGTTGATAACCCATCAACCCCCGGAAGTATCCGTGATTGTCGCACAACCCGACACCACATCAATAGCATACCCTTAACTGGTATTATAAAAGAAAAATGGAGTGTATTTACTTTTAATCAGATGACCCATCCGAGGTCCAACGTACCACCATTGGTAGTCCATTATTGTCCATTTGTAACATTTAAAAGAGGGAAACATAGGCCGAAAACAACGCAAAACAATTTTAAAATTTGAAGTTTTTGAAGAGTGTACCGGTACTGAGGGTACTGTTTCTCACTGGTTTCGGGTGTACCGGTACGCTATTCCGAGAGTATCGGTACGCTTTGCCTTCGGGACAGCAGCGTACCGGTACACTGTACCGGTACTCTCTGCCCAATTTTGCCTATTTCACATGTTTTCCATTTCTAATCCATTCCAAACCTTACCAAACTTATCCAACACATGCGTAATGAAGATTTTCCTAATATACAAGATTAATAGCAACTCTATTATATTTAATTCCATAATTTTACATGCCAAAATCTAAGTTTTCATAAATGTTTTACAAAAACTCAAACAAAGCCACATTTCGGCTTCCTTCATCCACGGGGCTCGAATTGGGAGCCATCCACCGGCGTATATTCCGCACCTGAAATGTTTTTCCCACGAAGGGTGAGCCACGCTCAATAGGGTATCTCCTAAAGAGACTACTCCTCAACCTATATGCATATGAAATGTTCACATGCCAACAAACCAACAATTCTCAGCATTCCAATTTAGAATATGTATTCCATGTTGGAATCTACCATGTCATGCCATGAAATGAGATGAGACTCACTCACGCACATCATCCCGAGCCCTTCCCGGCTCCTCAACACATGCAAGTGCCAATGTGTATGAATCCGTCATTTATGTTACACATCAAATGACATAACAATCTAGGGTGTTTATAGGGGTGGATGTTCATGGACTCACACCAAGGGTCACCCAACCCACACGGAATTGACGGACTTCCACCGAAGGTTCCGCGTACACCCACACACTTTATGGGCCGAGCCAAGGGAGTGCGTCTCCCAATCACCGGGTCTTGCACCCGAGAGATCTTCTAACCCTTCTTACTACCCCAACCCTATCAACCATGCAAACCATAAGACTCGGCTAGGTTTTCGACCAAGCTCATTCGAGCCCACCCGTCATCCACCAAGTGTGGTGTTGACAACAACCATGCACACACACCCACATATGCGATGTTCCCATACATAATGCAATGTAATGTCTCATTGCAACAATGATACAATGTTCGATATGCTATGAATGACATATGAACATTTTCAACACAATTAACATATTCCATGGCAAAATTATATCATAAGCATATAATTCCCATAATTCTTTACAAAGTTAATATATCACAAACATGTATATATATCAACCACTTACACAACTCAATTTCCAAGGGTGTTATCACATAATCATGCTACTAACACCCCATATTCATCAAGGCATAATGTAAACACATAACATGCCCACAAATTCATATAACACAAGACTCACATTGGGTCTATTTCACATATCCAATTCTAGAAATCATATTTAGCAATTTCTAAATTACCAATCCAAGCTAGGATTTATCTTTACCCATTTCACCCAACTTACAATAATAGGCAAGTGATATATATATAATCTATCAACCTACCCATTTCACAAAACATACTAGGTTTGGAATAAACCTTAGTAGGAGAGAACCCTACCTCTTGTAGCGTAAAACGAAGTGTAGAGAATTTCGAGAACACCCCCCAAGCCCTAAAAACCTTGATTTCTCCAAAGTCTCCTCTTGGATCTTCGGTAAAATTCCTTGTTTTTTGTGTGGTTGCGTAGCCCTCGTCGATGTGATCAACTTTAGTTCTTGGCTCGACGGATTCCGACCGATGGAACTCCGAGAATCGACGAAATAAGATTGGATTTTTTATTTTTCTCTTTTCTTTCCCTTCTCTTCTCTCCAACGTGTAAACTTAGCAGAATTTGTGGAGATATTTCTCCAAAATTCAGATATTTAGGCCCTATTTATAATTTTAATACTCGGCCCCCGTTGCGCCACGTGTCCCCCACTTGTCCGGGTTTGTTTTCGCCCTGAAACGATTTATTTGACCCCGGTTTAAGTTCAAATTAATTTTGTTTGAACTTTTATTCGATTATAAGGAAATTCTATAAAATTTATTTGTGGGGACTTTTGTGAGGTCAGCCGCCACCCAGTCGCCTCGAAATGCGTGAAATATCCGACTATCTCAGAATTCGATGAAATTAGTATGGGTGACTAGATTTCGTGATGCGAATCTAACGGCGAAGTCCGTTGTGTCATACGAGCTCTAAAGAGTACGTATTTTAATTTTCGCATTATAGTGACAAATGACCATTTTGCCATTTTTCAGAAAAAAGTTCAAATTTACCCGGGTTTTACAGTAAGCTTCCAGACACGAAAATTTCTTGAACAACCCTAGTAATGTCAGAACCAATAATGGGCCAAGCTTTCTTGAAAAAACACCCAGTGTAACCATGAGGCCCTGCAAGCTTATTAGGATATATAGAAAATACCACATCTTTGATTTCGTCCCCAGAAAAACACCTTGTCATTCTTGCTTCTTGGTCAAAAGAAATTCTTTTATAGTTTAACTTGACAATTTTCTGAACTTTGTTCAAAGAGACAGGTGAACATCCTCCCAAAAGAGTCTTATAATGGTCCACTGCCATCTGTTTTACTTGTTCAGGGTCATCAACCACAGATCCGTCCTGCTGAGTGATAGATAATATCTTGTTTTTATTCCTTCCTGTAACCACAGTCTTGAAAAAGAACCCAGTATTTATTTCACCTTCTTTAAGCCATTGGATTCTTTCTTTCTGCCTTAAGAACTGTAAAACCCGGGTAAATTTGAACTTTTTTCTGAAAAAGGGCAAAATGGTCATTTGCCACTATAATTCGGGAATTAAAATACGTACTTCTAGAGCTCGTATGACACAACGGACTTCGCCGTTGGATTCGTATCGCGAAATCGAGTTACCCTGTCAAATTTTATCGAATTCCGAGATAGTCGGATATTACACGCATTTCGAGGCGACTGACCTCACAAAGGTCCTCACAAATAAATTTTATAGAATTTCCTTATAATCGAATTAAATTTCAAATAAAATTAATTTAAACTTAAATCGGGATCAAATAAATCGTTTCGGGGTGAAAACGGACCCGGACAAGTGGGGGACACATGGCGCGACGTGGGCCGAGTATTAAAACTATAAATAGGAGCAAATATCTGCATTTAAGGGAGAATTTTCTGCTGGTTGTGCTGGTTTTAACGTGTGGGAGAAAGAGGGAGAGAAAAGAGAGAAATCCAACTTTCTTTCTGCGATTCTCGGAGTTCCGTCGGTCGGAATCCGTCGAGCCAAGAACTAAACTTCATCTCCTCGACGAGGGCTATGCGTACGTACAAAGAAAGAGGAATTTCACCGAAGATCCAAAGGAGGAGATTTGGGGAAATCAAGTTTTGGGAGCTTGAGAGGTGTTCTTGGAAGCTCTACCTTTCAATTTACGCTTCAAGAGGTAGGGTTCCCTCCTACTAAGGTTTATTCCAAGCCTAGAATGTGTTGTGAAATGGGTAGGTTGATAGAACAAGATATCACTTACCTATTGTTGTAAATTGAGTGAACTGGGTAAAGATAGATCCTAGCTTGGATTGGTGATTAGAAATTGCTAAAGGTGATTTCTAGAATTGGGTAAGTGAAATAGACCCAATGTGATTATTGTGTTATATGAAATTGTGGCATGTTTATGTGTTTACATATGCCTTGAAAATCTAGTGTGTTGATAACATGTTTGGGAGTTGAGTTATGTGAATTGTTGATAAATATACATGCTTATGATATATTGACTTTGTGAAGAAGTATGGAAATTATATGCTTATGCTATAATTTTGCCATAGCATATGTGAAGTGTGTTAATATAGTTCATATGTCATTCATCGCTTATTGAACTTTGTATCATGTTGCAAAGAGGCATTACATTGCATTATGCACGGAAACATCGCATATGTGGGTGTGGGTGCATGGGTGTCGTCAACACCACATTTGGTGGATGACGGGTGGGCTCGAGTGAGCTTGGTTGAAAACCTAGCCGAGTCACACGATTTGCATGGTTGATAGGGTTGGGGTAGTAAGAAGGGTTAGAAGATCCCTCGGGTGCAAGACCCGGTGATTGGGAGATGCATTCCCTTGGCTCGGCCCATAAAGTGTGTGGGTGTACGCGGAACCCTCGGTTGAAGTCCGTTAATTCTGTGTGGGTTGGGTGACCCTTGGTGTGAGTCCATGAACATCCACCCCTATAAAGACCCTAGATTGTTATGTTATTTGATGTGTAACATAAATGACGGATTCATACACATTGGCACTTGCATGTGTGAGGAGCCGGGAAGGGCTCGGGATTGATGTGCGTGAGTGAGTCCCATCTCATTTCATGGCATGACATGGTAGATTCCAATGGGGAATGCATATTCTAAATTGGAAATGTTGAGAATGGTTGATTTGTTGGCATGTGAACATTTCATATGCATATATGTTGGGGAGTAGCCTCTTTAGGAGATACCCTATTGAGCGTGGCTCACCCTATACGGGAAAACATTTCAGGTGCGGGTTTTACGCCGACGGACGGCATTCACTCGGGCACTTGAGGGCGAAGAAAGCCGGAATGTGGCTTTACTTGAAGTTTTTGTAAAAACATTTATGAAAACTTAGTTTTGGCATGTAATTTATGTCAATAATTGTAATAGAACTTGTATTAATCATGTTTTAATGAATAAATACATGTTATATAAGTTGGGAAAGGGTTTGGTGAGATTTGGAATGGATTGGAGTCGAAAAACAGGTGAAATGGGCAAAGGTGGACAGAGTGTACCTGTAAACCCCCACATCTTTATATTAATATAGTAATGTACTTGTTTAGTGATTCTTATATATGTAATGACGTAAGAATAAACTATATATCTATTGAAACCATAAGAATAAATACTAGGTAGGCAAATTGATTGTGAAATTTAATTTTTTGTTTTGAAATAAATCATAAAAATAAATGTTTTTAGGTTAAAAAAACATTAAAAATGAATCCGGAACGTCGAAAAACCTTAGGGTAGTCATATGGATCAAATTGGAGATTTTAGTGGCAAAACCGTAATTTTGGAGAAAACAAAAACAAACTGTGAACAGTGTTTTTCGGGGTTGGCTGTGTTTAAAACACTGATTTCAACCCTTTACTCCCATTTCTTTCACTCCACTCTCACCCCACACCTCTTGGAACCTTAGAGGAAGAAAAGGGAAGAAAGAGGTCTATAGGGCTTGGGCTTTCACTTGGAATCTTTGATTCAAGGTAGGGGTTTCTCTCACTCTTGTTCATTGAGGCTAGGGCTATATATATATATATATATGTTTTTGACTCTAAATCTTAGTTATGTGTTAGGAAATCTTTGATTTTTGATATTCTTGCAAATATTATCATGTTTAAAATAAGGCTATGGTTAGATTGTCATGAAACCTCTAATTTCTTGTTTTGAAAACCCTTGTTCTCATGAGAGGTAGATTTTTCTCTCAATATTCATTTGTTCTTGATTTCTAAAACTTTAGTGTTTTGTGTTGAGTAATAAATGATGTTGTTGTGATCTCTTGTATTTTTCCTTAATTGGTCATTGAAATTGTTACATGATAAATTTGGGGATTTTTGAGGTATGCTTGTAAAATGAGAAATTGTGGATTTTGTATTTATTTTGAATTGTTGGTGAATTGAGAATATTTTTGTTTCCTCATTTGTATGGTTGTTGTGATGGACTTGGATTGCCATCGAGAGATGCCGTAGAGTGTTAGAGGTTAGTCTATCTCAGTGGGGGTGAGATGGTTTCCTAACACTTGTAGTTGATTGTCATTTGGTAATGCGACCACTATCGTTCATGGGAGTTAGAACAAGGAATGGTATACTTTCCCTGGGAAGGGACTCGTCACTGCCATTGGGATGGTAGACGCCCTTTCCTAAAGTGTTTGTGATTGTGATGGTGATTGGTGGACTAGGTATAATCGTTGGGTAGATTCATGAGAAGCAATCAACATACATGGTACGGGGATGAACTAATATACATGGAATGATGGGTTGGATCGTCTTGGCCGGTGCATTGGTATGGGACAATGCATCGGAAGGTGCCCTTCCTAAATGGCTTAAAGTTGGAAATGGTATATTGTTATGAAATTTACCTTAACCTTTCACTTGATTATTGTTACGGCTTAAACTTGAGATCTATTTAAAATGTCATGTTTTTCCTTCAAAATTGATATATGTTATTTACGAAATGAGACCAACCGGTTCTTATTTGTTTTCTAAACCTTGTTCGAGTTTGGGGAAGATTTTTCTACAGAGCTTCGTGCTCACCCCTACAGTTAAACATTTTACAGATTATGGACCGGAGGAGGAGCTCGGTGCTAACGAGCCGGGCCATGGAGAAGCTTCATTAGAGGGGTACTTGGATCCCGAGTGGGACATCTAGAGATGTCGTTTATTTTTGTGCTAGACTAGGAACGATTATGTACAATCATGTAAAGTCTAGTATTTTGTTTATTTCGCTGCTAAGTTCAAATGTAATTCTTTTGATGTAGTAGTCATGGTTTGGGCTTATCCTTTTGGATAATGTTGTAAATATTTTATGGATCAATGGACCCAGTGTGGTCAATGTAGTATAATTGCACAGGTTGTGTTTTGGGTAGAGCTCCCCGAACAAAGGAGACTCTGCCCGAATTTTGTTAAATTAAGGAACCCCGGTTATTTATGGATTTTATTAGTTGCTCTCATGGTATGAATGTTGTTAGAAGGTAATGCCTTCCAAGGTGGTTTTTGGGGTGTTATAGTACCGGTACGCGTACCGGTATAGAGCTGTCCAGAAGGTAGGGCGTACTGGTACGCGTACCGATACGGCCAGGACCAGTGAGCCCACCAAACCGGTACGCGTATCGGTACACTCTCCAAAACTCAGAATTTTTTTTATTCTTTTGCCAAGTCTTTGGGCTATGTTTTTCTTCCTTCCAATGTATAAATGGACAATAATAGGATACCGATGGTGGTATATTGGACCTCGGATGGGTCAACCAACCGAAATTAATTGGACTTGAATTTTTTTATAAATCCTGGTAAAGGGAAAGTGGTGTCGCGGTGTCGGGTTAACCGGCATCCACGGGTATTCCGCGGGTTGATGGGTTGATCAACGGACCCCCGAATTTTGGGGCGTCACAGCTTGGTATCAGAGCCTAGGTATGCGATTTACCTAGGGCTTGAGGCGCATGGGTCTAGACCATTGCATTAATTGTGCATTTCATGTTATGTGCTCAAATTGTTACATATTATGTGCTATGTGATATGTGAATTATATACATGGTAAAGTGTATATGGAAATGGACACACTAGGGTTAGCAAACATAACCTTGGGAGTGGGAAAGTAAATGAACGGGATAGTTCATGGGGTAAATGTCTACTAGTAAATGGCATATACATTACTAGTGAGACAATGAGAAAATTATCAACGTTTTAAATTTTGATCCCTATCTTGGGACACTATGTGAGGCTCTATTGCTATCTTACCTGTGTGTAGATGGCAACTAGAGGAAAGGGACGTCGGGGTGGACGAAACAATAACCAACCACCACCGACCTTTGACCAACAAGCCTTTGTTGAGGCTATTGGTGCTGCGGCCGCTACCATTGCACAGGCTAGTGCAAGTGTGGGCCAATGAGGGTCAAGTAACCTCCAGAAGTTCAAGGCACACCATCCTCCAACCTTCATGGGAGGAGGGGACCTGATGGTAGCTGATCATTGGTTCCGATAAGTCGGCAAGATCACCTCTGATGCCACTAGGATAAAGCTAGCTGCATTCCAGCTAGAAGGCGAATCCCAAGTGTGGTGGGATTGGGTCAAAGCCTCAAGGGACTTGGAGGCAACGGCATGGGAAGAGTTCCGTGAGCTCTTCATGGGCAAATATTTCTCGGCGTCTGCCCGGCAGGCAAAAGCTCGGGAGTTCCTAGACCTGAAACAAGGGACGATGACAGTGTTGGAATACGTGGCTAAGTTCACAGAATTAGCACGTTTCGCTGATGATTATGTGGCCACAAACATGGCCAAAGTGAGGAAGTTTGAGGATGGTCTGAAATTGTCCATTCGGGGTAAAATTGTGGGACTTCTCCTGCAAGACTTGGACTTGATGGTCAAGACAGCTATGGCCATTGAGAGGGAAGTGGATGACGCACGGAACATCCGAGAAGCGGGTGTTAAAGACAAGAAGAAAGAGGGTCAATCCTCTTCTTCTAGTGCGGTGAAGAAGTAGAGAACTTCTGCTCTGCAGGGGCATCAAGGGTAGGGCCACGGCTATCAAAGCCAAGGCCAAGGTCGGTCCTCCCAAGATGGGGGAAACTTCAGGACTACGTATCAGGCAGGTCAGAAGACTTGTTATCATTGTCATCAGCAGGGTCACGTGAGGAAAGATTGTCCTCAGAGGCAGGGATCCCAGAGTTATGGGACACCCCAGTCCCAGTCTTCGGTGGGACATGCACAGACGCACTTTATTCCTCCCTACCCCACCATGGGCCAGGGAAGCCAGTACCAGTTTCAGGGCGCTGCACAGGGCCCTACTACTACTTCACGTGCGGGGATCCCACAATCAGGCCAGATGGGCCAGGGCATGGGTCGAGGTCGAGGCCAGGGCTCACAAGCCGGGACTTCAGGGACCCAGGGGCGTGTCTACGCCATCACTTCTCAGACTGAGCCTGCAGATCCGTCGATTATTCAGGGTACATTTCTACTCTCTCGCTTATGGGCAAGAGTATTATTTGACTCTGGTTCATCTCATTCTTTTATTGCTGCATCATGTGTGAAAGATTTGGGCTTAGAGGTCGAAACCTTGGAAGAGCCATTGCATGTGAGTTTTCCCCTAGGAGCTAGGGTGAGTATTGATCAGATATGTCGGGGTTGTGAGTTAGAGATCTCAGGGATTCTACTCACCGTGGACCTTAGGGTCATGGACATGTCGGAGTTCGATGTCATCCTTGGGATGGATTGGTTGACGGCACACCGAGTCGTCATTGATTGTGATCGGAAGAGGGTCACTGCTTATACGTCGGATGGTGTTTGTTTCAAGTTCCAAGGGGAAAAGCATGGTGCTTTACCCCAAGCCGTGTACGACTCTAGATGGCACGGGCAGTTGATGGGTTGGCTTGCGAGCCTTACCTTGGAGGATGAGGCGAGACAGGAGTTTGGTCTACCTCGGGTGGTGTATGAATATGAGGATGTTTTTCCGGATGAACTACCGGGATTACCTCTACATAGGGATGTAGACTTCACCATTGAGTTGCACCCCGGTACATCGCCTATTTCTATGACTCCACATAGAATGACGCCAACTGAGTTGCAAGAACTCAAAGTCCAATTACAGGAATTGTTGGACAGGGGCTTTATTAGGCCGAGCACCTCACCTTGGGGCGCTCCGGTGTTGTTTGCCGAGAAGAAGGACAAGACCATTCGACTATGCATAGACTACCGACAGTTGAATAGGGTTACTATCAAGAATAGGTACCCTTTGCCGAGGATTGATGACTTGTTTGATCAACTGAGAGGTGCGCGGGTCTACTCCAAGATAGATCTCCGCACCGGTTACCATCAGTTGAGGGTTAGGGAGGCGGATATCCCTAAGACGGCGTTCAGAACGCGGTATGGGCATTTTGAGTTCATAGTGATGCCATTTGGGTTGAGGAATGCCCTGGCGGCATTCATGGATCTCATGCATAGGGTGTTCCAACCCTACTTAGATCAGTTTGTTATAGTCTTTGTTGACGACATCTTGATCTACTCCAAGTCTGAGGAGGAGCATGAGGGTCAGTTAAGGATCGTTCTTCAGACCTTGAGAGACCATCAGTTGTACGCCAAATTCAGCAAGTGTGAGTTTTGGCTTACGGGAGTGAAATTTTTGGGACACGTGGTGTCGGCTTCGGGTGTATCCGTGGACCCGGAGAAGGTTGAGGCAGTTATGAGTTGGGAGAGACTGAAGTCAGTCTTCGAGATACGCATTTTCTTGGGATTGGCAGGGTATTACAGGAGGTTCATTGAGGACTTCTCCCGATTAGTTGCACCTATGACGAGATTGACCCGGAAAGAGGTCAAGTTTGAGTGGAATGACTCGTGTGAGAAGGCATTCCAGGAGTTGAAGAGGAGGCTTACTTCAGCTCCTATTCTGATAGTTCCAGAAAGGGGACAGAGGTACACAGTGTATTGTGATGCCTCTAAGGACGGACTTGGATGCGTTTTGATGCAGTCCGGGAGGGTAGTGGCTTATGGTTCTCGGCAGTTAAAGAACCACGAGCAGAATTACCCCACACATGACATGGAGTTGGCGGCCATTGTCTTTGCCTTAAAGGCTTGGCGCCACTATCTATACGGTGAGCAGTTCGAGGTGTTTTCGGACCACAAAAGTCAGAAGTACATCTTTACACAGCGGGACCTCAACATGAGGCAACACATGTGGATGGAGTTTCTGGAGGACTATGACTTCACTTTACATTACCATCCCGATAAGGCAAATGTGGTGCTGACGCACTTAGTCGGAAGTCACGGGGAGTTTTGGCTACTGTGGCTTCCCGGGAGTGGCAGATGCTCGAGACTGTGGGACAGTTCAAGCTACGCTACATGGGGCAGGCTCAGGGCACTTTGGGAAGTTTGGTGGCTACACCTTCCCTAATGAGCAGAGTGATTGAGTCTCAGGGGCAAGACCCGGAGATATTGTCCATCAAGGACAGAGTACGGTCAGGGACAGGTGATGAGGGCTGGACCATTCGCTCGGATGGTAGTCTTCGGTATAGGGGAAGGATTGTGATTCCCTAGTTGGCGGATCTGAGAGAAGAAATCCTCACAGAGTTCCATTGCTCCCGTTTTGCTGTGCATCCAGGTGGCACGAAGATGTACCATGATCTTCGTCGCCAGTATTATTGGAGCGGGATGAAGAGACACGTCGGAGATTTTGTTAGCCGATGTCTCACGTGTCAGCAGGTCAAGGCTGAGCACCAGAGGCCAGCGGGGTTACTCCAGCCCTTGGAGGTAGCCGAGTGGAAGTGGAAGCATGTCACAATGGATTTTGTGACTCACTTGCCACGAACATCGCGAGGGCATGATGCGGTGTGGGTGATAGTGGACCGGCTTACTAAGTCGGCACACTTTTTGGCAGTGCGGATGACCTTCACACTGGAGGAATTCTGCAGGTTGTATATACGAGAGATTGTCCGGTTGCATGGGGTGACCGTATCTATAGTATCAGATCGGGATCCCAGGTTTACGGCTCATTTTTGGGAGAGTTTCCAGCGAGCCATGGGGACACAGTTGATGATGAGCACTGCTTTTCATCCCCAGACGGACGGTCAGTCGGAGAGGACCATCCAAACATTAGAGGACATGCTACGAGTATGCGTCATAGATCTCAAGGGTAGTTGGGAAGAACATTTACCCTTAGTGGAGTTCGCCTACAACAACAGTTATCAGGCGAGCATACAGATAACACCCTATGAGGCACTATATGGAAGGCCTTGTCGATCTCCGGTTTGTTGGACGGAGATAGGAGAGAGACCCTCCACGAGTCCAGATTTAGTTAGGGACACCTCTGAGAAGGTGGATTTAATACGGAAGCGTCTTCTCATGGCTCAGAGTCGGCAGAAGAGCTACGCCGACAGACGGCGACGACCTCTAGAGTTTGAGGTGGGAAATCATGTTTTCTTAAAGGTGGTGCCTAAGAGAGGAGTGGTCAAGCTCGGCAAGCGGGGAAAGCTGTCGCCGAGGTACTCGAGAGGGTAGGTACAGTCGCTTACCGGTTGGCGCTACCACGAAATCTATCGGGTGTCCATGCGGTATTCCATGTCTCTATGCTCCGGAAGTATACTTCAAATCCGACACATGTTGTGGATTGGGGTGAGTTGATTGTTGATGCGGATGGGACCTTCGAGGCGGGACCGGTACGTATCATGGATAGTCGGGATCAGGTGTTGCGAGGCAAGACCGTGAGGCTAGTGAAGGTGCTGTGGCAGCACCGAGGAGTGGAGGAGACAACATGGAAGCGTGATGACACTATAAGTACCAATTATCATTTCTTATTCGAGGATGGAGGTACATTCTTATAGTCATTTAGTATTGAATGAATGTTGCATATGCATGTGAGTTTATGTGTATATGTATGTGAATTTCGGGGACGAAATTCTTTTAAGGGGGGGAAGAATATAAAACCCGGGTAAATTTGAACTTTTTCTGAAAAAGGGCAAAATGGTCATTTGCCACTATAATGCGGGAATTAAAATACGTACTTCTAGATTTCGTATGACACAACGAACTTCGCCGTTGGATTCGTATCGCGAAATCGAGTTACACTATCAAATTTCATCGAATATTGAGATAGTCGGATATTGCACGCATTTCGAGGCGACTGAGTGGCGACTGACCTCACAAAGGTCTCCACAAATAAATTTTATAGAATTTCCTTATAATCGAATTAAAGTTCAAATAAAATTAATTTGAACTTAAACCGGGATCAAATAAATCGTTTCGGGGCGAAAACAGACCCGGACAAGTGGGGGACACGTGGCGCGACGTGGGCCGAGTATTAAAACTATAAATAGGAGCAAAAAATCTACATTTAAGGGAGAATTTTCTGCTGGTTGTGCTGGTTTTAACGTGTGGGAGAAAGAGGGAGAGAAAAGAGAGAAATCTAACTTTCTTTCTGCGATTCTCGGAGTTCCGTCGATCGAAATCTGTCGAGCCAAGAACTAAACTTCATCTCCTCGACGAGGGCTATGCGTACGTACAAAGAAAGAGGAATTTCACCGAAGATCCAAAGGAGGAGATTTGGGGAAATCAAGTTTTGGGAGCTTGAGAGGTGTTCTTGGAAGCTCTACCTTTCAATTTACGCTTCAAGAGGTAGGGTTCCCTCCTACTAAGGTTTATTCCAAGCCTAGAATGTGTTGTGAAATGAGTAGGTTGATAGAATAAGATATCACTTACCTATTGTTGTAAATTGGGTGAAATGGGTATTGAAATGGGTAAAGATAAATCCTAGCTTGGATTGGTGATTAGAAATTGCTAAAGGTGATTTCTAGAATTGGGTAGGTGAAATAAGACCCAATGTGATTATTGTGTTATATGAAATTGTGGCATGTTTATGTGTTTACATATGCCTTGAAAATCTAGTGTGTTGATAACATGCTTGAGAGTTGAGTTATGTGAATTGTTGATATATATACATGCTTATGATATATTTACTTTGTGTAGAAGTATGGAAATTATATGCTTATGATATAATTTTTCCATAGAATATGTGAAGTGTGTTAATATAGTTCATATGTCATTCATCGCTTATTGAACTTTGTATCATGTTGCAATGAGGCATTACATTGCATTATGCACGGAAACATCGCAAATGTGGGTGTGGGTGCATGGGTGTCGTCAACACCACATTTGGTGGATCACGGGTGGGCTCGAGTGAGCTTGGTTGAAAACCTAGCCGAGTCGCACGGTTTGCATGGTTGATAGGGTTGGGGTAGTAAGAAGGGTTAGAAGATCCCTCGGGTGCAAGACCCGGTGATTGGGAGACGCACTCCCTTGGCTCGGCCCATAAAGTGTGTGGGTGTATTCGGAACCCTCGGTGGAAGTCCGTTAATTCCATGTGGGTTGGGTTACCCTTGGTGTGAGTTCATGAACATCTACCCCTATAAAGACCCTAGATTGTTATGTCATTTGATGTGTAACATTAATGACGGATTCATACACATTGGCACTTGCATGTGTGAGGTGTCGGGAAGGGCTCGGGATTGATGTGCGTGAGTGAGTCCCATCTCATTTCATGGCATGACATGGTAGATTCCAACGGGGAATGCATATTCTAAATTGGAATGTTGAGAATGGTTGATTTGTTGGCATGTGAACATTTCATATGCATATAGGTTGGGGAGTAGCCTCTTTAGGAGATACCCTATTGAGCGTGGCTCACCCTATACAGGAAAACATTTCAGGTGCGGGTTTTACGCCGACAGACGACACTTACTCGGGCACTTGAGGAGGAAGAAAGCCGGAATGTGGCTTTACTTGAAGTTTTTGTAAAAACATTTATGAAAACTTAGTTTTGGTATTTAAATTTATGTCAATAATTGTAATAGAACTTGTATCAATCATGTTTTAATGAATAAATACATGTTATATAAGTTGGGAATGGTTTTGGTGAGATTTGGAATGGATTGGAGTTGGAAAACAGGTTAAATGGGCAAAGGTGGACAGAGTGTAACGGTACGCGTACCGGTACAGAGCTGTCCAGAAGGTATGGCGTACCAGTACGCGTACCGGTACGGCTAGGACCAGTGAGCCCGCTGTACCGGTACGCATACCGGTATACTCTCCAAAACTCAGAATTTTTTTTATTTTTTTGTCAAGTCTTTGGGCTATGTTTTCCTTCCTTCCAATGTATAAATGGACAATAATAGGATACCGATGGTGGTATATTGGACCTCGGATGAGTCAACCAACCGAAATTAATTGGACTTATATTTTTTTATAAATCCTGGTAAAGGGAAAGTGGTGCCGCGGTGTCGGGTTAACCGGCATCCACGAGTATTCCGCGGGTTGATGGGTTGATCAACGGACCCCCGGATTTTGGGGCGTCACAAGAACTCTTCCTCAACTCTGGCTATAGTAACATAGTTAAGTAGCAAGTCTTTCTCCTTAGATCTAAGAATAAGGTTCATCGGTTGTTGATCAAGTTGTCTCTGTACTTGATCCAGCTCCACTCTGGCAGCCTTAGCCTTCAGGGTAACATCTTCAATTTGGATCTTGTTCATATTTTTGAACTCATGCTTTAAGAGTTTCAATTTGGTGATCACTTGGAATTGCAAAGAACCTCTTATTGGTTGTTCCCATATCTTAGTTACTATTTGCAAAAAATCCCCCTTGCTAGCAATAAAGTTGAAAATTTTAAAGGGACGTCTCCTTTTCCTGCTTCCGCCACCAAGCCTAACCACCATGGGGCTATGGTCAGAAACACCAGCAGTTAAAAATTCAGCTCTGGAGAGGGTGAATTGCAAATTCCAAGTTTCATTGACCAGAACCCTATCAATCTTTCTCACTATGCAGCCATTAACATCCCTGTTGTTACACCATGTGTAAAACACACCAGAAAATCTGAGATCAACAAGCTCTGCTCCTTGGATGCAATTATTAAATTCAAACATACTTTGATCCCATCTTTCAGCCCCTCCCATGGTTTCTTGAAGATTTCTCACAGCATTGAAATCCCCCAAGATTGTCCAAGGTTTAGAAGTAAGAAATGATGCATGTTGTAGAATGTTGCCCCACAATGATCTTCTATTCCTCTCTTCATTTGAGGCATAAACAAATGAAACAAAAAGCGAAGTTCTCATTTCAAGGTGAACAACAGAGCAATGGATTACTTGATCTGTTTCCTCCACTTTTGCAACTTCAACCACATTTAGGTTCCACCCAACCCATATCCTACCCAGAGGATGACTCAGGTAATTTTCAAAGGACCTCCAATGCCTGAAAATAGACCTCTTGATTGCATCACTATTAGCAACCCTAACCTTCATTTCCACAATTCCCATTAAGTCTAACTGCTGATCAATAATCAACTTCCTTATTTCCTCATGTTACTCAGGGCCATTAAGTCCCCTGATGTTCCAGCAGGAGAAATTGATCATCAAAACTTTTGGTGGAGTGTCTTCTGGAGCAAACCTACCCCGAAAATTCCAGCATTTACTGAATACTTCTTGAGTTTCTTTTTCTTTTTCTTTCTAGCAACAAGTTCACTTAACTTCATGTCAGATGAATTTGCACTGGTATTACTGTTACTTGGTCCATCACCATTTTGAGTAGCATTATCATCTTTAAGCCTCAACTCTACTTGCTCTTCAGGTAACTGAACAAATCTGTTGGTTGAAGGCAGGATGTCAATGTTTTGGTTTAAGGAACCATGAACAATTCTGGAAGTGATTACTTGATCCTCATTTTCAAAGCTGCTCCCAGTAATCTCGCTAGGAGTTTCAACTAATCTTTGAGAAGTATCATTAGTCAGCATCTTGCTAGACACCATAACTTCTGGGCTTACCATCTCAACCGATGATACTATGCCTTTGTCCTTCTGAGTAGTTGCCTTGTTTTGCATAGTTTGTGTAAACCCCCACATTCTTATCGTTATATATAGTAACGTAATCATGTTTTTGAAATGCTAATATATATGTAATGATGTATGCATGAACTATGTAGATTGTAAGAGTAGAAATAAAAATGTTAGTTGAGGTAATAGGGTATGTTGTAGAAGTTTGGAAGCATTCCGGAATGAAATCACACGTTAGAGAGGATTTGGGTAAAAAGGATTTTGGACACTGCCTTAGTAATTTCACCATAACTTTTTATTCTGATGTCCATTTGATCTGAAATTTGGACAGAAGATAATAGACTTCCAGGGCTACAAAATATTATTTCACAAAAATCTTCCAAATCGATCTCTAAATAGGCAAAAACTTCACTGGAAGTTTCAGCAAAAACAAGAATTCCGTTCGAACGTGAATTGGCGTTCGAATGTGAATCGACGTTCGAACATGAATAAACGTTTGAACGAAAGTTCGTTCCAGTAATCTTTGTCTGATTGAAAAACAAAAGTACTGGGAGCAAGTGACGTTCGAACGTGATCAACGAAACAGAGTATCAGAATTACGTGGGTTGAGATATTTTCTTCCCTTATAAATACATAAGGGCGCTTCCTTTAGCCTCCATACACCATTTACAACCCTAGAAAGCCTTGAGAAACAAGAAAGAAAGGGGGAAACACAAGATCAAAGAGGATTTGCACCTTGAAGTTGATCAAAATCTCAAGTTCTTCAAGAACTCTAAGGAAGAAGAAGGTAGGGGTTTTCTTCCACTCTTGTTCAATGATGCTAGGGCTTATATATATACATGTTTTGATTCTTAATCATATATATTTGTTATGGAATCCTTGTTTCTTGATTGTTCTTGCAAATCTTACCATGTTTTGATGGTAGTTATAGCTTGATAGCCATAAAACCTTTGTTCTTGACATCCAAACTCTAGTTTTTCAAGAAGTATGAATTTTTCATCTTGATATTCATTTGTTCTTGATTTCAAGACTTGATATTCATTTGTTCTTGATTTGAAAACTTGATATCCATTTATTCTTGATTTCAAAACTTTATATTCATTTATTCTTGATTTCAAGACTTGATATCCATTTATTCTTGATTTCAAAACTTTATATTCATTTATTCTTGATTTCAAGACTTGATATCCATTTATTCTTGATTTCAAAACTTTATATTCATTTATTCTTGATTTCAAGACTTGATATCCCTTTGTTCTTGATTTCAAAACTTTATATTCATTTATTCTCGATTTCAAGACTTGAGTCATTCATTCTTGATTTCAAAAACTCTAGTGTTTTGGTTGGAACAATAAAATATATCTTTTGATGATCTCTTGCTAATTTTTCTTGGATTGCTCCATTGGAAAAATACCCATGGAATTGGGGGTTTTTGAATTACTTGTGATATGAGAAAATGTTTGGTATTGCATCTCTTGTATGGTTTGTTGTGATGAACTTGAATTACCTTCGAGAGCTGTCGTAGAGTGTTAGAGGTTAGTCTATCCCAGTGGGGGTAAGATGGTTTCCTAACACTTGTAGTGGATTGTTGTTTGTGAGAGCAACCACTATTGTTCACGTACGTTCGAGGCTGAGGGATGGTATACCTTTCCTGGGAAGGATTCGTCAATGTTGTTGGAGACGGTATACGCCATTCCTAAAGTGATTTGTGTGGTTATGATGGGTGAACGAGGTAGAAACGTCGTGTAGATTCATGGGAAGCAACCAACATACATGAGTGATACGACACATATGAGAATATGAGATGATATTATTGAATGCTTAATTGATTTCTTCAACTCTGACATGTTTATTCCTTTCATTTACTTATTGCTATTGCGTTAAATTGAGATCGAATAAATTGTCACTGTTTTATTTCAAGTTATATATGATATTTTGAAAAGTGAGACCGACTGTTTTATATGTTTTCCAAACCTTGTTCGAGTTTGGGAGGATGTTGCTACAGAGCTTAGTGCTCACGCCCTACAAACAATATTTATTCTCAGATTTTGGTTTAGAGGAAGAGTTTGGAGTTGATGAGCAGATAGCTTGGGAAGCGCAATTGGATGTAAGCGTGGATCCCGAGGGGGATATCTAGTATTGCTATCTTTATGTCCTAGATTAGGAGAGGTATTGTAATACAATGGATGAATGTTATTTTGTTTATTCCGCTGCAAGATTAAGTCTGATTTTGAGATGTAACTGCCATAGTTTGGCATATTCTTTTGGATGATGTTGTAGATATGATGTATAATGAATGGAATTTTCTTTATCTATGGATGTTAATAGTTGCTCTCATGATGTAAATGATTTTAAATAGTAATGCCGTCCAAGGTGGATTTTGGGGCGTTACAGGTTTGGTATCAGAGCCTAGGCTTTAGATCTTACATGGGAGCTGTAGGTTATGAATTACCACTAGAGAGGTAGGACTAGGTCGAATGAATTGTCGACCTAAATCTTATACAAGCCTTATGCTTAGATTAAGGTGATAGTTTGGGTGTCTTGTACATTAAGAAAACTAAATTGTGACTTGATGTACAGGATGGACGGAGGACGTGAACGTGGACGTGGACGTGGGCGTGGTCGTGGAGGTCAAGCAAACCCACCACCACCACCACCTCCCGATACCATGAATGGCATTTATCAATGCCTAAGGGAGCTAACCACTCTGGTGCAACACTAGAATGGAAACAACCACCACAACGGGGGGTTTCAACCATTAGCTCCTTCAAGACGGAGGACGTGAACGTGGACGTGGACGTGGGCGTGGTCGTGGAGGTCAAGCAAACCCACCACCACCACCACCTCCCGATACCATGAATGGCATTTATCAATGCCTAAGGGAGCTAACCACTCTGGTGCAACACTAGAATGGAAACAACCACCACAACGGGGGGTTTCAACCATTAGCTCCTGTACCGGGCAACGGGGACGACAATAGAAGGACGATAGTTCTTAGAGAGTTATTGAGACAACGCCCACCTACTTTCCAAGGAAGCTCTCACCCTTTGGAGGCGGATAAGTGGATTCGTCGGGTGAAGAAAATGTGTGACAGCATGGGAGTTTCCGAGGATCTACGTGTTGGCCTCGCTACATATCTACTGGAAGGAGAGGCAGATCATTGGTGGGACTCAGTGAAGAGAAGAAGGAACACCGATGCTTTTACTTGGGAGGATTTTGATCATATCTTCCAAGACAAGTATTTTCCTGAATCAGTCAGGGACAAGATGAGTGCGGATTTTCTTGCCCTACGACAGGGCAGCATGATGGTGGCAGATTATGAGAGGAAGTTTGATGAGCTATCCCGTTATGCCACGGAGTTCATATCTACCGAGACCAGGAGGGCTAAACGATTTGAGCAGGGCTTGAGGCTTGCTATCAGGGAGAAGCTTGTGGCTCACAAGATCCAGGACTATGGGGATCTTGTAGACAGAGCTGCACTGGTGGAGAGAGACACCGAGGACAGCCAGCGACGACAGAACTTCGCGAGGGGAGGTCCAATCAGAACTGGTGCTAGCAGCATTGGATTCACACAAAGGGCAGCTCCGTACCGCCGACCGGATCAAGCTGCGGGACAAAGGAATCAAGCCGTTCGAGGAACTGAGGTTACTCAGAATAGAGCAAGCACTGACCCACGTCAATGCTTCGCATGTGGAGGGTCTGGGCACTTCAGAAATAATTGCCCATCGTTTCCACCAAAGACCAATCCAGCGGCAGGACAAGTGAATGCAAATAGGCCACCACTACAGAGGCCACTACAGCAGAGACTGTTAGCAGCTGCAGCCCCAGGCGATACCAATCAAGGAAGAGTCTTTGCTTTGACCCAACCGGAGGAAAATGCTTCTAATGCAGTTGTAGAAGGTATTGTTCTTCTCTATAATTCTTGGGCCCAAATTTTATTTGACCCCGGTGCTACTCATTCATTCATATGCACTACATATGCTATTAACTTGGGATTGGAATTTGAAAAGATAGAACATGCTTTGCGTATTGACATGCCTACGGGAGAACGGTTGGATACTACAAGGGTGTGTAGAGGTTGTGTGCTTCGAATTGGGGAGCAAGAATTGATTGTAGACTTGGTTGCATTAGACATGAAGGGTTATGACATAATATTTGGGATGAACATGTTGTCCACTTTCCATGCGGTAATGAATTATTTTCGTAAACGGGTTTCATTTCAATTACCGGGAGGGGTAGTTTTCAGTTTCATTAATGATCGGAGTTCTTTTCACCCATTTCCTACTACGGGTAGTAGATTCTTGAAAGCTAAGGCAGGGAGCAATTTGAGTTTCTTGGCCAGCTTAATGGGTGATGATCGTGATAAATTCCAATCGAACGTGGTATTGATAGTGTCGGAGTTTCCAGATGTCTTCCCAGATGAACTACCTGGGTTACCCCCCAAAGAGAGAGATTGAGTTTACGATTGATCTCTATTCGGGAACCGAACCCATATCCATTGCTCCCTATAGGATGGCACCTTTGGAGTTGAAGGAGCTAAGGAAGCAGTTGGACCATCTATTGGTTATTGGGTTTATCCGTTTAAGCACTTCACCGTGGGGAGCCCCGGTCCTCTTTGTGAAGAAGCATGACGAAACACTTCGGTTATACACGGATTACAGAAGGTTAAATCGGGTGACAGTGAAGAATAAATATCCGTTGCCACGAATTGATGACTTATTCGATCAGCTGAGGGGTTCTAAGTATTACTCCAAGATTGATCTTCGCACAGGGTACCATCAACTGCGGATCAAGGAGGAAGATATTCCTAAGACGGCTTTTCGTACCCGGTATGGTCATTTCGAATATACGGTAATGCCGTTCGGACTGACTAATGCTCCTGCAGCCTTCATGGATTTGATGCACAGGGTATTCCGACCGTATCTAGATCAGTTTGTTATCGTGTTTATTGATGACATATTGATTTATTCACGGACACAAGGGGAACATGAACGCCATCTCTCGATTGTGCTACAAACATTGAGAGAGCATAAGTTGTATGCTAAGATGAGTAAATACGAGTTCTGGATGATGGAAGTGAAATTCCTTGGCCATGTTGAGTCCGAACAGGGTGTAGCTGTTGACCCTGCAAAGATTGAAGCTGTGATGAAATGGGAACCACCGAGGAATGTGACCGAAGTACGTAGTTTCCAGGGATTAGCAGGTTACTACCGGAGGTTTGTGGAAGGATTCTCAAAGCTCGCGATGCCGATGACTCGCCTTACAAAGAAGGGGGAAAGATTCTTGTGGACTCAAGAGTGCGAACTAGCCTTTCGCACCTTGAAGGAAAGGTTGACAACAACTCCTGTCCTCATTATTCCAAGTAGTGGGGAAGGATACGATGTTTACACCGATGCTTCGTTATGAGGCTTGGGATACGTGTTAATACAGGAAGGTAAGGTAGTTGCTTATGGCTCGAGACAACTAAAGATTCATGAGCAGAACTATCCTACTCACGACTTGGAGCTTGTTGCAGTGGTTTTTGCTCTTAAGTTGTGGAGGTGTTACCTGTATGGAGAAAAGTTTCAAGTGTTTTCTGATCACAAGAGCCTCAAGTATATATTCACACAGAAAGACTTGAATCTTCGGCAAAGAAGGTGGATTGAATATTTAGAAGATTACGATTTCACACTCAATTATCATCCGGGGAAGGCTAATGTAGTAGATGCACTTAGCAGAAAATCTCGGGGTGAAATCAATGTCCTTGCAGTTAAAAGGTGGAAGATGATCGATGCTTTGGAGGAATTTGATTTATTGGTGGATAGAAAGGAGGATCGACCATGTTTATTTAATCTTGTATCTCAACCAATTCTCCGACAAAGGATTGTGGAGTTACAACGATTAGATACATAGTTGGAAACTATCCGGGGTAGATTGGAGAGGAATGAGATTGTTGAGAACTGGTCCATACATGATGATGGCTTACAGTTTCGTGGAACATTATGTGTACCAAAGAATAACCAAGTAAGGGAAGAAGTGTTGGGTGAGTGCCATCGTTCAAAATTCTCCATACATCCGGGTAGTACCAAGATGTATAGAGATATGAAGCGTCAATATTGGTGGAAAGGAATGAAACAAGATGTGGCCAAGTATGTTACAAAGTGCGCAGTGTGTCAGCAAGTGAAGGTGGAGCATCAGAAACCCGGAGGATTACTATAGTCCCTGCCTATTCCAGAGTGGAAGTGGGATCACATCACTATGGATTTCGTGTCTGGTTTTCCACGGACGTCACAAGGGCATAATGTTGTATGGGTCATTGTAGATAGACTCACCAAGTCCGCTCATTTCTTGAGTATGAAGACCACTGACACTTTAGAGACCTTGAGCAAGCTTTATATCCGAAAAATTGTTAGGTTACATGGAGTTCTAATCTCTATTGTGTCGGATCGTGATTCTCGTTTTGTGGCGCAATTTTGGCAAAGTCTACAACGAGCTATGGGGACAAAGTTTCACTTTAGCACCGCCTTTCATCCTCCAACGGATGGTCAATCTGAGAGGGTGATACAAATTTTGGAGGACATGTTACGAGCTTGCGTGTTGGACTTCAAGGGAAGTTGGAGTGATCATTTGTCGTTGGTGAAATTTGCATATAACAATAGTTTTCAATCTAGCATTCGCATGGCACCTCATGAGGTATTGTATGGGAGACCATGGAGGTCCCCGACTTGTTGGTTAGAAGTTGGAGAGAGTAGTCTGTTTGGGCCAGAGATTGTTCGGGAGACTACGGAGAAAATTCAACTAATTAGGGAAAGACTACGCACGGCTCAAAGTAGACAGAAAAGCAATGCGGATAGAAGAAGAAGACCATTGGAATTCCAAGAGGGGGACTATGTGTTCCTCAAGGTGTCACCCAAGAAGGGAGTGTTTAGATTTGGCAAGAAGGGGAAATTAGCTCCAAGGTATACCAGACCATTTGAAGTGATCAAAGCGGTGGGCAAAGTGGCGTATCAACTTCGGTTACCAGCCCAGTTGTCAGGGGTACACGACGTGTTCCATGTGTCAATGTTAAGAAAGTGTCAATCGGATACAACGCATGTCGTGGATTTGGAGGACATTGAAGTTCAAGATGGAGCAACATATGAAGAATAACCGGTGGAGATTCTCGATACCAAGGAGAAAGTGCTTTGAAATAAAGTCATCCAACTGGTGAAAGTCTTGTGGCAACATCACGGGGTGGAGGAAGCTACCTGGGAACCAGAGCCAGAGATGCGAGAGAAGTACCCTCATTTGTTCTCTACTTAAGGTAAGTTTCGAGGACGAAACTTTCTTTAAGGGGGGTGGATTGTAAACCCCCACATTCTTGTCGTTATATATAATAACGTAATCATGTTTTTGAAATGCTAATATATATGTAATGATGTATGCATGAACTATGTAGATTGTAAGAGAAGAAATAAAAATGTTAGTTGAGGTAATAGGGTATGTTGTAGAAGTTTGGAAGCATTCCGGAATGAAATCACACGTTAGAGAGGATTTGGGTAAAAAGGATTTTGGATACTTCCTTAGTAATTTCACCATAACTTTTTATTCTGATGTCCATTTGATCTCAAATTTGGATAGAAGATAATATACTTCCAGGGCTACAAAATAGTATTTTAGAAAAATCTTCCAAATCGATATCTAAATAGGCCAAAACTTCACTGGAAGTTTCAGAAAAAACAGGAATTCCGTTCGAACGTGAATTGATGTTCGAACGTGAATCGACTTTCGAACGTGAATAAACGTTCGAACGAAAGTTCGTTCCAATAATCTTTGTCTGATTGAAAAACAAAAGTACCGGGAGCAAGTGACGTTTGAACGCCAATGACGTTCGAACGTGATCAACGAAACAGAGTATCATAATTACGTCGGTTGAGATATTTACTTCCCCTATAAATACATAAGGGCGCCTCCTTTAGCCTCCATACACCATTTACAACCCTAGAAAGCCTTGAGAAACAAGAAAGAAAGGGGGAAACACAAGATCAAAGAGGATTTGCACCTTGAAGTTGATCAAAATCTCAAGTTCTTCAAGAACTCTAAGGAAGAAGAAGGTAGGAGTTTTCTTCCACTCTTGTTCAATGATGCTAGGGCTTATATATATACATGTTTTGATTCTTAATCATATATATTTGTTATGGAATCCTTGTTTCTTGATTGTTCTTGCAAATCTTACCAAGTTTTGATGGTAGTTGTAGCTTGATAGCCATAAAACCTTTGTTCTTGACATCCAAACTCTAGTTTTTCAAGAAGTATGGATTTTTCTTCTTGATATTCATTTGTTCTTGATTTCAAGACTTGATATTCATTTTTTCTTGATTTCAAAACTTGATATCCATTTATTCTTGATTTCAAAACTTTATATTCATTTATTCTTGATTTCAAGACTTGATATCCATTTATTCTTGATTTCAAAACTTTATATTCATTTATTCTTGATTTCAAGACTTGATATCCATTTATTCTTGATTTCAAAACTTTATATTCATTTATTCTTGATTTCAAGACTTGATATCCCTTTGTTCTTGATTTCAAAACTTTATATTCATTTATTCTCGATTTCAAGACTTGATAGTCATTCATTCTTGATTTCAAAAACTCTAGTGTTTTGGTTGGAACAATAAAATATATCTTTTGATGATCTCTTGCTAATTTTTCTTGGATTGCTCCATTGGAAAAATACCCATGGAATTGGGGGTTTTTGAATTACTTGTGATATGAGAAAATGTTTGGTATTGCATCTCTTGTATGGTTTGTTGTGATGAACTTGAATTACCTTCGAGAGCTGCCGTAGAGTGTTAGAGGTTAGTCTATCCCAGTGGGGGTGAGATGGTTTCCTAACACTTGTAGTGGATTGTTGTTTGTGAGAGCAACCACTATTGTTCACGTACGTTCGAGGCTGAGGGATGATATACCTTTCCTGGGAAGGATTCGTCAATGCCGTGGGAGACGGTATACGCCCTTCCTAAAGTGATTTGTGTGGTTATGATGGGTGAACGAGGTAGAAACGTCGTGTAGATTCATGGGAAGCAACCAACATACATGAGTGATACGACATATATGAGAATATGAGATGATGCTATTGAATGCTTAATTGATTTCTTCAACTCTGACATGTTTATTCCTTTTATTTACTTATTACTATTGCGTTAAATTGAGATCGAATAAATTGTCACTGTTTTATTTCAAGTTATATATGATATTTTGAAAAGTGAGACCGAACTGTTTTATATGTTTTCCAAACCTTGTTCGATTTTGGGAGGATGTTGCTACAGTGCTTAGTGCTCACCCCCTACAAACAATATTTATTCTCAGATTTCTGTTTAGAGGAAGAGTCTGGAGTTGATGAGCAGATAGCTTGGGAAGCGCAATTGGATATAAGCGTGGATCCCGAGGGGGGTATCTAGAATTGCTATCTTTATGTCCTAGATTAGGAGAGGTATTGTAATACAATGGATGAATGTTATTTTGTTTATTCCGCTGCAAGATTAAGTCTGATTTTGAGATGTAAATGCCATAGTTTGGCATATTCTTTTGGATGATGCTGTAGATATGATGTATAATGAATGTAATTCTCTTTATCTATGGATGTTATTAGTTGCTCTCATGATGTAAATGGTTTTAAATAGTAATGCCGTCCAAGGTGGATTTTGGGGCGTTACAGTTTGCCATGCTATTGATGTTCATTATGCTAAGGAGTTTTGGAGCAATTCATTTGTGTGTGGCCAAAAACATGGCAATGGGTGCACTGTTTTTGGCCTCCAAGGGTATTGCACTATTACTTTGATGGATTTAGGCTCTACTTGAGTCTCATCATAGACTTGGAGATCAAAGGAAGTTCAAAACCTTTTTGTTTATTGTCTTTGGCCTGCATATGAGTGACCCAGCTATCGGCATCTGGATGTTAAAATGAGTGGGTATCATTACATAGTTAATTGATGAATGTGTATTATATACGGTGTTGACTTCGTTTGGAGAAATGTAATTTTATTTTCCCAGTTGTTGGGTTGAGAGGTCAATAGGTGATTTTTTTTTTCCATTTTTACGGTCTCAAGGTATCTGAGACATTATGATCTGCACACTATGTTGAAGCCAGCCACACTGGGTTGGGAGAATACTATCACTATGAGATCCTAGTTGCTGGTGTGCATTTAGTGTGCGTCAGTTCACATTTCTCCTAAGACTGTTATTATGTGCTGTGTAGCTTTATTAAATATGCTTGCTGCATTTTAAGTTTTAGGGTAGATTTTGTAATGCCCCAAAATCCACCTTGGACGGCATTACTATCTAAAATCATTCACATCATGAGAGCAACTAATAAAATCCATAGATAAAGAAAATTTCATTCATCATACATAATATCTACAACATCATCCCAAAAGAATATGCCACACCATGGCCATTACATCCAAAAAATCAACCATAAGCTTGCAGCGGAATAAACAAAATATCATTCATACATTGTTTCAAAATGCATCTCCAAATCTAGGACATAAAGAGAGCAACTCTAGGCATCCCCCTCGGGATCCACGCTTCCATCCAATTAAGCTTCCAAAGCTATCTGCTCATCAACTCCGAGCTCCTCCTCTAAACCATAATCTGAAAAATATATTGTTTGTAGGGGGTGAGCACTAAGCTCTGTAGCAACATCTTCCCAAGCTCGAACAAGGTTTGAAAACATATATCAAATAGTTCGGTCTTACTTTCCAAAATATCATATATAACTTTGAAATAAAACAGTGACAATTTACCCGATCTCAAGTTAAAGCAATAGTAATAAATTAAATGAAGAGTAAAACCAATTTCCAAACACTAAACCATTCCAACATTAAACTGTTTCCAACAATAAACCATTTCGCCCACATTTGGATCTATATCCCCAATTTGTATCATTAACCAAACTTGTATAGCTGTATATGTACTTGTATCTCAGGTATGATGTAAGACATCGCATGAATACACACATTGAGAATATCTTAGCCCACACTCACACACCCATCCTCGCAAGGATATACAACTTTAGGAAGGGCGTATACCAACGCATTGACAGTGACGAATCCAACCCAGGAATAGTATACTAACCCTCAGTCCCGATTCCACGTGAGCGAATAGTGGTTTGATTCTCGCAAGGCACCAACCCCACTACGAGTGGTAGGAAAAATTCAAACCCGCACGGAGTAAGAAACGCATCTACCACTCTACGATATCCGGTCAATAGTCACCCATGTTCATCCAAACAACCACACAAGAGATACAATACCAACCATTTTCTCAAATCACAAGTAAATCCAAAAACCCCCAATTTCATAGGTATTTTTCCAATATAACAACTCAAGAAAAATAAACAAGAGATCATCAAAAGATATAATTTAATTGTTCCAAACAAAACACTAGAGTTTTTGAATCAAGAACAAATGAATATCAAGTTTTGAAATCAAGAACAAATGAATATCAAGAAGAAAAATTCATACTTCTTGAAAAACTAGAGTTTGGATGTCAAGAACAAAGGTTTTATGGCTATCAAGTTATAACTTCCATCAAAACATGATAAGATTTGCAAGAATATCAAGAAACAAGGATTCCAATACATATATATAAGATTTAGAGTCAAAACATGTATATATATAAGCCCTAGCATCAATGAACAAGAGTGGAAGAAAACCCCTACCTTTCTTCTTCCTTGGTGTTCTTGAAAAACTTGAAGTTTTGATCTTCTTCAAGGTGCAAATCCTCCCTTGATCTTGTGTTTTCCCCTTCTTTCTTCCTCTTTAAGTCTTCCTAGGGTTAGAAATGTTGTATTGGAGCTAAGGGAGGCGGCACTATGTATTTATAGGGTGAGAAAGAAGTCCAACCGACGTAAATCTGATGTTCTGATTCGTTGCCCACGTTCGAACGTCATTGGCGTTCGAACGTCACTTGCTCCCAGTACTTTTGTTTTTCCATCAGACAAGATACTGGAATGAATTGTCGTTCGAACGGACTTTCACGTTCCAACGTTGGTCGTTCGAACGTACTTTCACGTTCGAACGTCATCCCAATTTTTGCAGGAACTTCCAGTGAAGTTTTAACCTATTTAGAGGTCGATTTGGAAACTTTTTGTGAAATACACTTTTGTAGCCCTGGAAAGTCTAGTATCTACTATAAAAATTTCAGCTCAAAAGGACATCTGGGTAAAAATTTATGATCAAATTACTAAGGCAGTATCAAATTCTTTCCTTCTCAAATTATATCTAAAATATGTTTTAACTCCGGAATACTTCCTAACTTCTAATACACACCTTATTACCTCGCCTAAAATTTTTATTTCTACTTTTAAAATCTACATAGTTCATGCGTACATCATTACATATATTAGCATTTTAAAAACATAATTACGTTACTATATAACGATAAGAATGTGGGGGTTTACAGATTTTATTCGCCAAAAGAAGTTGCAGAGACTTAAATTCATCTTTGTACTTTTTGCACGTGTCTAGGGTTTTAGAGATGCTGTAAAATAATAAAAGCATCCCAAAAATGCCACATGGGAAAAGCATCCCCGAGATGTTAATTTTGTAGATATTTTGATAGAGCTGGACTCTCTTCTTCTCCCTCCTCCCTTTCTTTCTCTATCCCTTCTTCCCTTCATTCTTTCTCTTCCTCATCTTGCTCTAATTCTTATTACCTCAGGTTCTCCTTTTTATCTAATATCTACTCTCTCCTATCTTTTCTATCCCTTCTTTCTAATGGTTTGATTGCTTTCTTCTGGATTGAAGGATCCTAGTGCATTCTATGGTTTCCCCAAATCTATCCCCTTTGTCATGTCTAGTCTTCTCTCTATTCTTTGCCAACAAGTACTTGATGGAAGTCTTCTAATCTATAGGTGCTCACATTGCCCCTAACATGTTTGATTAGTCATATTACATTTTACAAAACTGTTATTCGAGGAATGTCCTTGGCAAAGTCACATGCTACTTCGGTCCGCATGAACATTATGCATATGCAATTTAAAAATTCGTCTTACGATGAATACAATCAGCAGCAACATCGTTTCTTTTGTTTGAGTTTTAGCACTTCATTTGCATGTAATCATCAGCAACATCGTTTCTTTTGTTTGAGTTTTATCACTTCATTTGCATGTAAAGTGTTCGATCATATTGTCAAGAACCAAATGGTTACGTCATGATTGCAGTTCAAACTGAACCAGTCACATGGTTATGCGAACAATATGTAACGCCCTAAAATCCGGGTGTCCGTAATTACCATGTTGATCACCCATCAACCCACAGAATACCTGTGGATACCTTATAACTCAATACCACGCCGTTATGCCCCATTAACTGGGATCCATAACTTAACAAAATTTGGGCAGAGTCTCCTTTGTGTGGGGAGCTCTACCAAAAACGCAACATATGCAATCATACAACATTGACCACACTGGGTTCATTCATCCATACTCAATTCCATAGTATCGGATACTACAATAATCATCATCACTACGTACATTCATTCATAAAAAAATAAATGTCTCAAAAGAGTCTCATATACATGCCTTTTTAATATAAAACAAGTTTTGATTTACAAAAATTATACAAGGCCAAAAGTAATCATATACAAGGGACTACAACGTCAAAATAAGAGCTATAGTTCGACTTTGTTGTCAAAGTGGACCCGTAGGAGGGCCTTCGGTGAAAACATATGTGATACCCTGAAAAATGTTCCCATAAAGGGTGAGCCAAACGCTCAATAGGGTAACTCCTATAAAGAATACTTCTCAACCCAAATGCATATGAAATGTTACATGCAACAATCATTTCATGCATTCATTCAAATATATGTATTATGAACAAATGTCATAAATCATGTCATGCCATGAGATGAGACTCACACAAGCAATACGAACACCGAGCCCCATCCCATGTTCTCACAACACATTCAATGTCATTCGTATGTATCCGGACATTCCAAGCCCCGTCATTGGTGTTATGTACACTCAATGACTAATTAATTCATTTTCTTGTGTCATTGTAGGGTGATGATTTATGGTATTTCACCAATGGGACACCACACCATCAACAAATTTTCAGGGCATCCCACTTGCAGCTTCGTTTTCGCTGTTACACTTTTCTGGAATTTCACCGCCGGAAAGTGTATAAACCAAGTAACTGGGTCTTGCACCCGAGGGAGAATATAACCCTTCTTACTACACCCCGACACATTTATCCATTTAATTTTCCATGCGACTTAGCCGGACCTTGGTGCGACTTTCCCGAACCCACGACCAACCACCTATGTGGTGATTGATTTCATATCATGCACACACTCCCACCTATGTCAATGCCCATGAATGTAGCATAACTCATGCACAATGCAATACAATGTGCAATTATATAACGAATGCAAGATAATGACATTTTCAAAATCATCTCAAGCATGTTATGTTAGATAATCAACTCAAGTAACATACTTGAATTCACCTAGGCATTTAAACAAACACCTAGAAAGCACATCAATTTACACGACTAGCATGCTCATTATTTCCAACATGGCAACATGTTTATTAATTCTATAAATATAAGCACAAGTCCACCACACTAATCATATGCTAAATAATCATTTACCATATATATATTATTTCATAATCACATAACAAGCTAATAATTTTATTAAACTTGATATGCCATTAAAACATCAAGTCATGATAATATATAATTAATATGCTTTAAACCACTAACATTAACTTACACCAAGTTAATCATAATAGGAGTTTACTAATTACAAGGTTAATTGTAAATCCTATATTTGACCCACTAGTTACACTAGTCAAGACCTAATATGTGATATACACCCTTAGCCTACCCATTTCATATGTCATCTTTTAGGTTGAAATTACATCTAAATAGGGGAAACCCTATCTCTCATAGCGTAAGCCTACATAATAAAACTCCAAAGAAAGCCCGAATTCAGCTTCCCAAGCCTTAGTCATAGATTCTCGTCTTTGATATTTTTGGAGAAAAGTGCGATATTTGGTATGGTTGGGTTGCTCTCGTTGCATAGAGCAACTTTAATTCTTGGCCTGAAGTGATGAAATGGTTTGATCTTCGTAGATCTAAGGAAGAAGATCAAGAAAATAAATTTTTTCCTTTTTCTCTCTCTCTTTTCTCTCTTTCGGCAGGCTGCTGGAGAAAAATAAAGTGAAAGACTAAAAAGTCTTCCACTTTATATAGTTTAAATGTGTGGCCCACATAGCGCCACACATCTTCTTTTTAACGGGTCCAATTTTTATTCTGAATCAATTAAATCTCGTCTCGTGTTAAGTTTAGTATATTTTTATTGAACTAACATTAAATTATTTTTTGAGTCTCGCAAATAAAATTTGATCGCAATTATTTTACTTGCACGACACTCAATCGCTTCGTCACACGTAAAAAATTCGACTGTCTCAGAATTCCACAAAAATTGACTGAGTAGCTAGATTTCGTGAGACGAATCCAACGGTGATGACTGTTTTGTCATCTGAATTATATAAAAATTCATATTTTTGACCCGTGTTTTAAAAACTAATTACTGTTTTACTCATTTAATTAAGATTTTAATTTTTCTCGGGGTTTTATACAATATGAGGTCTTTGCTTGTGCTCGCATTATGGGCTTTTAGTGAAATCATTTGGAGCCACTTTGTTGGATGAAAGGAGTTACAAGGAATACAAGTTGTATTACAGTGTGATCTGACCTGATTTATGTCATACACCAAAGTATAAGTGGTCAAATTACAGTATTTCTCGGTTTAAGTCCGAGATTGAACCCACAGCGAGCTAACTGTTAGGATTCAAAATAGAAACGGTGAAATTGTCGTGGATACAAAGTGCAATGGAATAGCTTGTGGTGTGAGCTTAGAATAACCAAATAAATACTTAATTAAAACTTTGAAAGACTAATAAAAAGGGTACTCTTCAGTTCGGAGATCCAACATGCATAATGTTGTTTAGTTATTAGAAATGCCACATTACAACAATTAAATCCAATTTTACTGGAAAGTTAACCAGTAGGTTTAATGTATATTGAATCATAACACATCAACTGATTAGGTTAGCCGGGAGGTCTTTGTACCATGCATCAATTAAATAACCCTAGTAAACCAGAAGGTGAACCATTCAGAAGGTTTACTACAGTTATTCAATGATTAACCCTAATTAGTATGTGAATTAAATAGTTAAATAAGTTAATTATGTAAGATAAAATAGTTAAAAACTGTAAATTAGGGTTTGTGCGTAAACTAGGGTTTATGTGTGTACTATTTGAAATTTCAGGGTTTTTTGCGAAATTACTGAAAAGTGTGAGGAGCAATCTGTCAAAGCTTAAACTAACAAGGGAGGCAAGTGTAATACAATCAAGAAACTACTAGAACAACAAGAAGACCAGCATCACTTTTTCAGCAAACCAGCACCGTCCAGATAGTGGCCTTTGGCGGTTTAACTCTATCCTCCACCTCCTGCTTCACTTTTTGCCTATAAATAGGTTCTTTCATCTTCAACCGGATGTGTGTGGAGAGCTTGGGAGAGATAAGAAGAATTCAAGAGGAAAAAAAGAGAGAAAAAGAGAGAAAGTCATAGAAAAATTCAAAGATCCGATCCGACTTACTCTCTAACCAAAACTCTGTTATTTCTATATTTCTGTTATGTCTTTCTACTTGGAGAGTTGAACTGCCGCCACCTTTGTGTCTTAATCGATATTAAGGGTGGTTGTATTTCAACTGTTCCTTGCGAAAGAAGTGTCAGTGTCTGTATTTTATTTACTATTGTAATGAAAATTACTTGCACTTCTTGCTTGTTTATAGCAATGGGGTGTGAGTAGTTTACTTGTACCTTTCGGTGAGGAGTAAACATATGTATATTATTGGTTAAGTTATGAAAATGTCGATGTTTAATTATGCTATATATATATATATACCTCCCTTAATTGATGGATGGTTATAGTTATAATATGCTCTTGGTTATGAACACCGAGCTATACTTAATATTCTATACCATACTATCTATTATTATGAACTTCATGCATGATACAGTGATGTACGTAATTGGGTGTTACGTAAAATTTGATTGATTGGTTATAGATGGGTTAAGTCTCAGCATACCCAATGCTTTCAGTGCAATACGTAGCCCGAAATTATGTCATCAATGAATCATCAACCTGACGGCGGAATATCTAAAGTGTTCCAACTGAATGGATTAACGTTCTGGTGCACTGAGGATGTTTTACTGTTGCATGGTACAAAGTTGCCAGATGAATAACCTAAGTGATCCTCCTGAATGGCTTGACCTTCTGGTTCACTAGGGTTGTTTAACTGGTGCTAGAGCTGTCAGATGAATAACCTAAGTGATCCTCCTGACTGGCTTGACCTTCTGGTTCACTAGGGTTGTTTAATTGATACATAAAATTGAAAATTGAGTAATTCAAGTATTCCTCCTGTAAAACCCAGGAAATTTGAACTTTTTCCAAAAAGGGCAAAATAGTAATTTGCCACTATAATGCGTACTTCAAATACTCATGTTCTAGACCTCGGATGAGGAAACGGAGTTCTCTGTTGGATTCGTATCGCGAAAACGAGTCACCTTGTCAAATTTCGTCGAATTCCGAGATAGTCGGATTTTGCACGTCGTTCGAGGCGACTGCGTGGCGAATGACCTCACGAACGTCCCCATAAATAAATTTTATGAAATTTCCTTAAAAATAAGTTAAAGATCAAATAAAATTAAATTGAACTTAAACCGGGATCAAATAAATCGTTTCGGGACGAAATCGGATCCGATTAAATGAAGGACACGTGGCGCGACGTGGGCCAAGTATTTAAAACTATATATAGGGGTAAATATCTTAGAAAATCAGATTTTTAGCCTCTTGTGTTCTTGTTTGGCCGGCCAAGAGAGAGAGAAGAGAGAAAAGAGAGAAAACATTGATCTTCAAGCTTTCTCCGTCGATTCCCGGAGTTCCGTTGGTCGGAATCCGTCGAGCCAAGAGTTAAAGTCGATCACATCGACGAGGGCTACGCAACCACACCAAGAGCAAGGGATTTCACCGAAGATCCAAAGGAGGAGATTTGGGGGAAATTTAGTCTTGGGCTCGGGAAGTGTTCTTGAAGCTTCATTCGGGTGAATTACGCTTCAAGAGGTAGGATTCTTCCTACCTTGGTGTAATCTTTCCTTAGATGTTGGTAGTCTAAAGGTTTGATATGTTATGCATATGATAGACCTTCATAAATAGGTTTATGGTTATAGAAATGGAAAAGTGAGCATAGAAATGGTTTAATCTATTTTCTAGCTTGACTTTGGTGTATGAAGTTACATGTGATTTATTATGTGACTTAGTGAAATTTAAGGCATGCTATGTGATTTATAAATTGTGCCTAGAAGGTGTTTGATAAAATGCCTTGCTTGAATGGAAATTGTTGTTTTGAGTGAATTGAAATAACATGCTTAAGTTTAACTTGTGGAATCATATGCTTATGATGTGATTGTAATTAAAGGTGATTGTTGATATATGCATAGGTTGATATATTAACATCAGAATGAATATGGTATTTATATGCTTAGGACATAAATTTACCATGGATATGTTGAAATTGTGCATGGGTTGTTCTTGACATAATGAACCTCATGTGGTATGCAATGGGATATAGTATTGCATGTGCACGGAAGCATCTCATTACATGGGTGTGTGCATGGTTGATGTCAACACCACACTTGGTGGTTGACGGTATGTCTTGGGAAAAGTTGGGTCGAAGACCTAGCTAAACCGCTTGATTGCATGATAAAATGGGTCGGGATGAGCAAGAAGAGGCATGACGACCTCTCGGGTGCAAGGCCCGGTGAATTGGGGGGTGCACTCCATTGGTATAAGAGTCCATAAAGTGTACGGGTGTGGAAGACCCTTGGTAGGAGTCCATGAAATGTCCGATCCCAAGAAAGACCCTAGTTTTTTTTGGAAAATATCATTTGATGTAAACATAAATGATGAAATGAAACACTTTGGCATTGCATTGTGTAGTAGGAGTCGGTGAGGACTCGGGTTGAATTGCATGAGTGAGCGTCATCTCATTTCATGGCATGGTAGTATTGCATTTCAACTTAGAATGCATGTCCTTATGAGAAATGATTGTTTGCAAATGAATGTTGCATGAGCATGAGCATCTAGGGGGAGAGTAGCCCTTGTAGGATTTACTCTACTGGGTGTTGGCTCACCCTATATGGGAAACATTTCAGGTGTGGGACTTGCACCGGCGGATGGCTCACTTGGAGAGCATCAAACATGAAGGGGGCCGGCTTGTGGCCTTAGTTTGAGTTTTTGTAAAACTTTTATCAAAATTCCATTTTGACGTGTAAATTATGGAATTAATTGTAATGGAACTTGTATAAGTTATGTATTATATGGAAAATCTCATTAAACATGTGTTGGATGAGTTTTGGGAGGTTTGGAATGGATTGAAAACGAGAAATGGTTGAAAAAGGCAATACTGGGCAGACAGTACCGGTACTGTGTACCGGTAGGGTATGGTACCGGTACGCCATTTCCAGTAGGTTAACTGTACCGGTATTGTGTACCGGTACGGTAGGGTACCGGTACTGTGTACCGGTACGATATGGTACCGGTACACTGTATCGGTACACTTTCAGAAATTTTCAGATTTTTAAACTGCTTTGCCCCATTTTCAATCTAGGTTTTTCTTCCCTCCAATGATATAAATGAACTATAATGGAGTACAAATCCTGATATATTGGGTCTGGGTTGAACCCAACGAATAATTGAATTCAGTTATATTTATGAGTTATGATCCCAGCGAAGGGATGCTATCGCCGTGGTGTTGATTTGAGTGGCATCCACGGGTATTTCCGCGGGTTGATGGATGATCAACGGACCCCCGGATTTTGGGGCGTCACACCTCCTGAATGGCTTGTCCTTCTGGTTTACTTGAGGCAGTCAATTGTTGCATATACCTACCAGCTAACCTAAGAAGTTGTTGTGTTATGGTTTAATATACATCAGACCTACCAGTTAACTTTCCAAGTGACAAGAAAGTCAATTGTTGTAATGTGGCATTTCCAGTACTCAATCAATATAAAGCATATGGGATCCTTGAACTGAAGGGTACCTTTCATATTATTATCTTTCATCAGTTTACCTACACACTTTATTTACTTAGACTAGTTATCAATCTAAGCTCACATCACAAGCTATCTTATATTCCACTGCTTTAACAACAACCTTACTGTTTTTATTTTAAATTATATTTATTAAAACTCTTTGTGGGATCGATCTTGGACTTAAACCGAGAAAACTATAATTTGACCACTTATACTTTGGTGTATGATATAAAACAGGTCGAATCAAGTTTTTGGCGCCGTTGTCAGGGAGTTACGGTAATTTGAAATTAAATATAATAGGGAAGTTGTTTACTTGTATTATATGTTTATAGATTGTTTGTTTACTTTTAATAGTTTATGTCTGTTCATTCATCAGTAGGTTCTGTAAATCAGTCATCTCCTTCGTCTTCATCATCTTCATCTAAACAAGCATCATTTGAATTAAGTATGGCTCAAAACGTACCTAGGGAGCGAGAGCAAGAAGTAGTTCAAAATGTTCGACCATTAAGAGAATATTTACATCCCGCACGAACTAATGTCCCATCATGTTTTGCTTTTCCAACAGACGCTCCAAATATTAATATTAAGTCAGGGACAATACAGTTATTACCACAGTTCTGTGGTTTGGAAACGGAAAACCCCTATGTTCATATGAAAGAATTTGAGGAAGTCTGTGGAACTCTGCAAGATAATTCTAAAATGACTCGATTAAAACTTTTTCCGTTTTCTTTAAAAGATAAAGCTAAACAATGACTTAATTCTTTAAGAGCTAATTCTATCACAAATTGGCAAGCTTTGCAAACTGATTTTTTCAAAAAGTTTTTCCCTGTGCATCGTACTAATGCATTAAGACGTCAAATAATGAATTTTTCTGTAAAAGAAGGAGAAATTTTTTATCAATGTTGGAAAAGATTTAAGGATCTTCTCCAAGTTTGTCCACATCATCCATTTGAAAACTAGACTTTAGTTGGTTTCTTTTATGATGCTCTTCCATCTACAATGCGACAATTTGTTGAAATGATGGCCTAAGGGAAATTTATGAGTAAAAACCCTGAAGAGGCATTTCAATTTTTTGATACTATTTCTGAGAGTTCCCAGATGTGGGACTCGACTTCTTCAAATATTATTGAAACTAAGTCATCTACATCCGAAAGAGGAAAATATGTATTAAAAGAAGATGATTATTTAAGAGCTAAAATAGCTAATTTATCTCGAAAACTAGAAGCCTTAGAGATGAAAAAAATTAAGCAAGTGTCTGTTGTTTCTTCTACTGACCAAATATGTGAAATTTGTGCGTTGTCAGGACATCTTGCAGGAGAATGTCCAACTATACCCGCATTTAAAGAAGTTTTGATAGAACAATCTAATGCTATTCCAACTTATACTAAGCCTTATCCAAATTCATATTCTGATACTTACAATCCAGGATGGAGAAATCATCCAAATTTTAGTTGGAAAAATACACAACCTACAAATCAAACACAAGGTCCACCACAGCCACAAACTCAACAACAATATCAACTTTATCAACCTCCACATAGAAGGACTCTAGAAGATACTATGAATCAATTTATTCAGAGTCAAATGAATTTTAATACTCAAACAACTCAAGCATTTAATGAGTTTAAAGCTCAAACTTCACAAAGTATTGAAGGCATCAAGAGTCATCTAGCTAAGTTGACCCAATCCTTGAGTACGTCAGAGAAAGGAAAATTCCCATCTCAGCCTAAACCTCCATAGAGTCAAGCTAATAATGTGTCCTCTGAACCTTCCCCAAGTCAAGTACAAGTAATCACAACACTAAGAAGTGGTAAAGTGATTGACAAGACCATTAAACCTAAGATTCCTAAAAAAATACGTAAGTCAATTCCTGTAAATGAGCCACTTGAACCTGAACCTTTAGCCGAAAAGCAATCAGAAATACAAAATAAAGGAGATCATCAGTGTCCCATTCCTTGACCTTTTCCTCAAAGGGTCAGGAACCTCTCATCTGTAAAAGATCAATCTGAAATTCTTGAGCTATTTAAACTGTTAAAGATTAACATTCCTTTGTTGGATGCAATTAAACGAGTTCCAGCTTACGCCAAGTTTTTGAAAGATCTTTGCACGGTAAAAAGAAAAACAAATGTACCAAAGAAAACATTTCTAACTGAACAAGTTAGTACTATAATACAACATAACACTCTTCTTAAGTACAAAGATCCAGGTAGTCCTATAGTCTCATGCATTAATGTCATATTCGGTATATACACAATTAGGATTAAGTGAGTTAAAACCTACCAATGTTACACTACAATTAGCAGACAGATCGATAAAAAATCCATGAGGAATTGTGGAGTATGTTGTTGTCCAAGTTGATCAATTCTATTTTCCAGCAGATTTTATCGTTTTAGATACGCAACCAATTTTTCATGCATCTCCATATATACTTGTTATTTTGGGTCGACCATTCCTAACCACATCAAATGCGTTGATTAATTGTAGGAATAGAGTCACGAAACTTTCATTTGAAAACATGACCTTGGAATTAAATGTTTTTAACATTGCAAAACAACCTAGAGAAGAAGATGAAGTGCATGAAGTAAATTGTGTTGAGTTGTTAACTCAGAGTTTAGTTGAAAATATTTTTATGAAAAAAGAGTCATATACATTAGAATCTATACCTGATACTGAATCTGAAGATATATCAGCAAGGAATCCACAATGTGAAATTTGTTTACCTAAATCTGAAGAATCTAACGTCAATGTTTTTAAACCAGAATTAAAATCTCTTCCATCTTACCTAAAATATGTCTTTTTTTGGGGGAAGATGAAATCTATCCAGTGATAATATCATCAAAATTATTTGCAATTCAAGAAAAAGAATTGACAAAAGTTTTGAAAGATCACCAAAGTGTTATTGGATGGACAATAGCAGATATAAAAGGTATAAGTCCACTGTTATGTACTCATTGTATATATTTAGAAGAAAATGCTAAACCATCTCATCAAATGCAAAGAAGATTGAATCCACACTTAAAAGAGGTAGTCCATGCTGAAGTACTTAAACTATTAGATGCTAATATTATTTATCCTATATCTGATAGTAAATGGGTTAGTCCTACACAAGTAGTCCCTAAAAAATCTGGTGTTACTATAATAAAAAATCAAGAGAATGAATTAGTTCATATGCGTACAGTTACAGGTTGGCGTGTGTGTATTAACTATCGAAAGCTAAATTCCCTCACCAGAAAATATCACTTTTCGTTGCCTTTTTTTGATCAAGTTTTAGAAAGAATAGCTGGTCATGCATATTATTATTTTTTAGATGGATATTCTGGTTATAATCAAATAGAAATTTCAATAGATGATCAAGAAAAAACTATATTTACATGTCATTTTGGTACTTTTGCTTATAAAATGATGTATTTTGGATTATGTAATACTCCAGCTACTTTTCAGTGTTGCATACTAAGTATATTTAGTGATATGGTAGAACAATATCTAGAAATTTTTATGGACGATTTTTCAGTTTATGGTAATTCATTTCATTTATGTTTAGAAAATCTTGAAAAAGTACTTATTCGATGTGAAGAAACAAACCTTGTTTTAAATTGGGAAAAATGTCATTTCATGGTTACACAAGGTATTGTTTTAGGTCATATAGTTTCTGAAAAAGGAATTGAAGTTGATAAATCCAAAATTGACTTGATAGCTAATCTTCCTTCACCGAAAACTGTAAAAGATGTTCGATCTTTTCAAGGTCATGCATGATTCTATAGAAGATTTATTAAAAAATTCAGTTCAATATCTAGACCTATATGTAATCTTTTATGTCAGAATATATTATTTCAATGGAATGATGCATGTCAATTAGCATTTGATAAGTTGAAAAACATGCATATTTTTACCCCTATTATGCAACCTCTTGACTGGTCTTTACCTTTTGAATTAATGTGTGATGCGAGTGATTATGCAGTAAGGGTTGTATTAGGTCAAATAAAAGATAAGAAACCCTATGTTATTTACTATACAAACAAAACTTTAAATGATGCACAAATGAATTATTCAACTACACAAAAAGAATTACTTGCTGTTGTGTTTGCATTAGATAAATTTCGTTCATATCTGGTTGGATCGTCAATTGTTGTGTTTACAGGTCATGCAGCTTTAAAATATTTACTTACTAAGAAAGATGCTAAGCCCCGTCTCCTACGTTGGATTTTGTTACTTCAAAAATTTGATCTTATCATTAAGGATAAGAAAGGAGTTGAAAAAGTCGTAGCAGATCACTTATCAAGGCTAAACTATGATATAAAGGAAGAACCAATTCCGATTAGAGAAAGTTTTCTAGATGAACAACTTTTTGCAATAATAGAAGTACCATGGTATGCGGATATAGCCAATTATTTAGCTACTGGTACTATTCCTTCTAATTATACCTAGATTGATAGAAACAAGTTTCTAAGTGAAGTACGTATTTTTTTCTGGGAAGATCATTATCTGTTTAAATATTGTAAATATCAGATAATAAGACGCTGTGTACTTAATCATGAAATTGGTCAGGTTATTCAGTTTTGTCACTCTGAAGCTTGCTGAGGCCATTTTGCTTCAAAGAAAACTGCTGCTAAAATTTTGTAGTGTGGATTTTATTGACCAACTCTTTTTAAAGACGTACATATTTTTTGTTTAAATTGTGACAGATGTCAAAGAATGGGGAATATTTCAAAAAAAAATATGATGCCTTTAAACCCTATTTTAATTGTTGAAATTTTTTATTGTTGGGGCATCGATTTTATGGGACCATTTCCCCCATCCTTTGGATATCTGTATATTTTGGTTGCAGTTGACTATGTTTCTAAATGGGTAGAAGCAATTTCATGTTGAAATAATGATCACAGGACAGTGGTCAAGTTTTTAAAAGAAAATATTTTGTCCAGATTTGGAATTCCTCGAACCATTATCAGTGATGGCAGATCACATTTTTGTAATAAATTTTTTGAAAATTTTATGAAAAAAATACTCGATTTCTCATAAAATATTCACTTCGTATCATCCATAGACAAGTGGACAAGCTGAATTAGCTAATAGAGAGATAAAATACATTTTAGAAAAATAGTAAATCTAGATCGTACGGATTGGTCTTTAAGATTGACTGATGCGCTTTAGGCTTACCGTACTGCATATAAAACTATTTTAGGAATGTCTCCTTATCGGTTAGTTTTTGGTAAACCATGTCACTTGACTGTAGAATTAGAACATCGAGCAATCAAAATGATGAATTTTGATATGGATAAAGCTGGAGTGTCTCATAAACTTCAAATTAATGAATTAGAAGAATTAAGAAACGAAGCTTATGAAAATTCAAAGATTGCTAAATCTAGAACAAAAAATTTCATGAAAAAAATATAATGAGGAAATCTTTTGAACCTTCTAAAAAAGTTTTGTTATATAATGCAAAACTCTATTTATTTCCTAGAAAATTAAGATCTAAATGGACAGGTCCTTATATTGTCAAGCAAGTTTTTAATTATGGGGCAATTGAAATTGAGAATCCATTAACCAGAAATATTTTCAAAGTAAATGGTCAAATGCTTAAACCTTATTATGATGGATTCACTCAAGATGTAACTTCTATACAACTGTTAGAACCAGTCTATGTGTTCTGAAAAAAATTATATTGTTGTTTGATTGTAAATAGTTGTATTAATTGTTTGTTGTTTGTTTTACAGATAAGGTTTGAAATTATCATTCATATTACCTTCCACACTTTGTTAACATTTCTATATTTTTATTGTTTTAATTACGGACAATGTTTAATTTAAGTTGGGGGTGTGGAAATGGAATTACTTAAAATTAAAATTTGTGAAATTTGTTTTGTGTTGTTGTGTTTTTATAAATTTGTTCGTCTTTGTGACTGGCAGACATTAAAGAACCGGATAGTGAGTCAATTTTCAATAATTTTTGAGTCATTTTTTAAATTTTTCGAAAAATAATTGCACAATGAACGAGAAACTATTTTGGTTAAGTTTAAATTTACTGCACCATTTTCCAAAAGATATATATGCATTGATCATGCAAAAAGCTAGAAGAGTTAGAAATTTAGAAATTTTTGAAAGTCAAGCAAGACCTTTGTGTGGGAAAAGTTCATTCGCTAAACACCGACGAGCAAATCGTCTCAGTGGTTGTGTAAGATGTGGTCGTTTAATGCATTTAAGACAATAGAATCAGTGTGCGGAACCAATTTCAGGTCGAGCGTTAGATCGTCTCCAGTGGATTAGGTATGAGCAGAGTAAGGAATATCCTGAGACGTCATCCTATTCTACTCCTATGTTGTCAAGATACGTGAGAAGTGAAGTTAACCGTGTCACTAGTGTTGTTGATTTGGAAGATTCTAACTCTGAATAAGTTTAAGACCCCGTATTAAAAATGAAATAAGGATACTATTATCTTAAGAGTTCTCCTAAGATGAATACAATGATGGTAGAAACTTAGAATCATTATTGAAAGATTGATCATGAAATTTGAGTTTCGGACGAATTGACTTTTGAGTCAAACTTAGTTTGGAATATGTTTAACCTTGAGAATAGTGATTAGGTAAGTTTCTAAATATTTTTAGGTCAAGATAAGGTCTCCAATGAATCCGGAAGGTCCGAAAAAACTTGGAATAGCCGTTTAGCACATATAGCGGTTCGAAGGAATAAAATAGTAATTTTAGTGTTTCGAGTGTAAATTTACTTTAGTTTTGAGATAAATCATAAAACTAAATGTTTTTAGGTTAAAATAACATTAAAAATGAATCCGGAATGTCGAAAAACCTTAGGATAGTCATATGGATCAAATTTAGAATGTGTAGTGGTAAAACCGTAATTTTGGAGAAAACTCAAATCAGCCCATGAACAGTAAAAATCGGGACTGCTGGGTTTAAACCCAGATTTCAGCCCCTTTTCTTCCATTCTTTCTCACATCTCTCACCCATCTTAGAACTAGGGAGAGAAAGAAAGAAGAAGAGGGAAGAAAGGTTCTAGGGCTTGGGCTTGGCTTGAGAAGCTTGGAGATTAAGCTTAGAATTTTGATTTCTAGGTAGGGGTTTTCTTCCATTCTTGTTCATTGATGTTAGGGTATATATATATGTTTTGCCTCTAAATGTTATATATATGATATGAAATCATCCTCTCTTATTATTTTTTTTTGCAAGGATTACATGTTTTTGAACAAAGTTAGGGTTGAATACCCATGAAATCTCTTTTCTTGCTTGAAACTCTAGTTTTTGGAGAGTGATGGATTTTCTTCTTAAATTCTTCCTTTATTATTGATTTCGAAACTATAGTACTTTGTGTTGAGTAATAAAATGATGTTGTTGTGATCTCTTGTATTTTTTTTAATTGGTTATTGAAATTGTCATATGATAAATTTGGGGATTTTTTAGATATGGTTGTAAATTGAGAAATTGAGTTTGGTATTGTATCTCTTATGAGTGTGGGATGACCATGGGTGACCTTTGACGAGATATCGTAGAGTGGGTAGACGTGTTGCTTGCTCCGTGTGGGTTTGCATTTTTCCTACCACTCGTAGTGGGGTTAGTGCTTTGGTAAGACTAAACCACTATTCGCTCACGGGTGCCGTGTCAGAGGGTTAGTATACTAATGCCTGGGTTGGATACGTCACTGCCATTGGTATGACATACGCCCTTCCTAAATGATGGATATCTTTGAGAAGATTTGTGTGTGTGTGTGTGGGCTAGATATTACTCAATGTGTTGATTCATGGGGTTTTCCTTGCATCATGTTTGAGATACATATACATATTGTTGTGTAATATTCGAGTTATAGATTACTGTTATTGTTGTGGAAATGGTTTCCTACAAGGACTTGTGGAAGTATGGGATTCTACAAGGTCTTGTGGGAAAATGGTTTATATTTTGGAAATGGTTATTTATTGTAGCTGGGTTTTTACTGCTCATTTAATTTAATGTTGCTACTTAAACTTGAGATCTGTTTTAAAATGTCCCTGTTTTATTTCAAAAATTAGATATGTTAATTGTAAAATGAGACCGACCATTTCATATGCTTTTATAAACCTTGTTCGAGTTTGGAAGGATTTTCCTACAGAGCTTCGTGCTCACCCCCCCTACCTACCCACATTTCAGATTATACACTTGAGGAGGAGCTGGGAGTCGAGGAGCCAGTACATTGGGAGACTCCGATCGACGGGAGTGTGGATCCCGAGGTGGATGCTTAGAGCATTACCTTCTTTTGTTCTATATTGAGTACTTGTAAAACCCAATATTTTTGTTATTCCGCTGCACAGAATTAGTCTGATTCTTTTGGGGATGGAAGTGCCGTAGTTGGACACATTCTTTTGGATGACATTGTATTTATGGTAAATGGTGTATTAAATTCTTTTGATTACGAAGTTATTTAGTCGCTCTCATGATCGTGAATAGTTTTAGATAGTAATGTCGTCCAAAGTGGATATGGACTGTTTTAATGTAAAAGAAGAATTGCATGTGGTTATATGAGTATGGATAAATGGACCCGGTGTGGTCAATGTTTACTTATAAATGGACCCGGTGTGGTCAATGTAATATAATTGCACATGTTGTGTTTTGGGTAGAACTCCCCGTACAAAGGAGACTCTGCCCGAATTTTGTTAAATTAAGGACCCCCGGTTTTTTGGGCGTTACAATAAGTGTGATTAAATGATGTATAATTTTGGAATAGTACATAAATGTAAATAGCTATAGATTAACTAGGAAAATAAGTAAATAATAAATAACAAATCAATAATTAATAAAACCAATTTTTTTGAAAAAAAAAGAGTGGTTAGCAAGTTATGTGGAATATTTAAAGTCATAATTAAATTTTGTAACTGCAGGAAACTGAAGAAGGCATAATTTCAGAAAGTCAGCAGCTTGCAGATTGCAAAGCAAATTCCAGTGTTCTAGTACCGTCAGGACAGTGGTATTGGCGTCCAGACGGCAGTGCAGATATAAAACCCAGTTGCATGAAAAAATTGATCAGTTTTCATTCCCTTGCAATCTGAAATTCGAAACCAACGGGTTTTCTTCAAGAATTCTTCTCAAATTTGCTACACTCGACCGTTTTTCTTCAATTCTTTTCCGATCATTCACTTACCCATTACATTTTTAAGGTTTCTACCGATTGAAATCAGTTGAAACCAAGTATTTGAAGAAAAATCAGTAAAAACATGGATTCAAGGCATCGAATGAGAGGATCTTCAAGTCGTGCTCGAAGGGATCAACCTCTGCAACCTCAAGCACCTCCACAGTAACTCCAACCAGGAAATATCTACAATGAGGTGATTTTTGAGATTGTTAATCAAAAAGCCTGGTATGATACTCATTTTATCTCCAAAACTATCATTCCTGAAAGGCAAGTAATTTTTGAAGATTTTGAAAATATAGGAGTTAGACAAATTCTTGCTGCGCGTGGATGGCTAGATTATGTTAGATTTATTGTTTCTGCCTATGATTATTTGGTCCGTGAATTCTATAGTAATGCATAAATTATTGGGGAAAGACAACTTCGTGTGTTTGTTCGGGGTATAATTTTCCAAGTTACACCGACAATTATAGCCGATTTTTTTCAGCCCATGCAAAGACCACCCAACCCGCAATATCCTTACACTCAATTGCCTGATTTTACCGACGTAGGGATAGAGTTGACGGGTAATCCAGATTTTGTTTGGGGAAGGCCACACAAATCGTGATGCCCCAATTTCCGGTGGTCCTTTATTCATCGTTGATAACCCATCAACCGGCGCAAGTATCCGATTGTCGCACAACCCAACACCACATCAAATAGCATACCTTTAACTGGTATTATAAAAGAAAAATGTAGTGTATTTACTTTTAATCAGATGACCCATCCGAGGTCCAATGTACCACCATTGGTAGTCCATTATTGTCCATTTGTAACACTTAAAGGAAGGGAAACATAGGCAAAAAACAAGGCAAAACAGTTTTAAAATTTGAAGTTTTTGAAGAGTGTACCGATACTGTTTTCTCACTGGTTTCGGGTGTACCGGTACGCTATTCCAAGAGTACCGGTACGCTTTGCCTTCAGGACAGCAGTGTACCGGTACACTGTACCGGTACTCTCTGTCCAGTTTTTCCTATTTCACATGTTTTCCATTTCCAATCCATTTTAAACCTTACCAAACTCATCCAACACATGCATAATGAAGATTTTCCTAATATACAAGGTTAATAACAACTCTATTACATTTAATTCCATAATTTTACATGCCAAAATCTAAGTTTTCATAAATGTTTTACAAAAACTCAAACAAAGCCACATTCCGGCTTCCTTCATCCACGGGGCTCGAATTGGGAGCCATCCACCGGCGTATATTCCGCACCTGAAATGTTTTTCCCACGAAGGGTGAGCCACGCTCAATAGGGTATCTCCTAAAGAGGCTACTTGTAACACCCCACCCTCCACATGGCATAATATTGTCTGCTTTGGGCCCACTGGCCCTAACGGTTTTGTTCCTCCCAGTACCCCTGGGAAAAAGCCTTATCCCATGTAAGGCGAGGGGCTTACTTATAAGCCCATCAACTTTCCTCTCCCTAACCGATGTGGGATTCCAGGATCTCACAATCCAACCCCCTTAAGGGCTGCACGTCCCCGTGCAGTAGCTCTCCAGCTACCTGTCCGCCCACATACACGTGACTGTAGGGCCCCACACTCGATCCAGGCGAGAGTCGGCTCTGATACCAACTTAACACCCCACCCTCCACATGACATAATATTGTCCGTTTTGGGCCCCTGGCCCTCACGGTTTTGTTCCTCCCAGTACCCCTGGGAAAATGTCTTATGCCATGTAAGGCGAGGGGCTTACTTATAAGCCCAGCAACTTTCCTCTCCCTAACCGATGTGGGATTCCAGGATCTCACACTACTCCCCAACCTATATGCATATGAAATGTTCACATGCCAACAAACCAACAATTCTCAACATTCCAATTTAGAATATGTATTCCATGTTGGAATCTACCATGCCATGCCATGAAATGAGATGAGACTCACTCACACACATCATCCCGAGCCCTTCCCGGCTCCTCAACACATGCAAGTGCCAATGTGTATGAATCCGTCATTTATGTTACATATCAAATGACATAACAATCTAGGGTCTTTATAGGGGTGGATGTTCATGGACTCACACCAAGGGTCACCCAATCCACATAGAATTGACGGACTTCCACCGAGGGTTCCGCGTACACCCACACACTTTATGGGCCGAGCCAAGGAAGTGCGTCTCCCAATCACCGGGTCTTGCACCCGAGGGATCTTCTAACCCTTCTTACTATCCTAACCCTATCAACCATGCAAACTGTGCGACTCGGCTAGGTTTTCGACCAAGCTCACTCGAGCCCACCCGTCATCCACCAAGTGTGGTGTTGACAACAACCATGCACACACACCCACATATGCGATGTTTCCGTGCATAATGCAATGTAATGTCTCATTGCAACAATGATACAATGTTCGATATGCTATGAATGACATATGAACATTTTCAACACAATTAACATATTCCATGGCAAAATTATATCATAAACATATAATTCTCATAATTCTTTACAAAGTTAATATATCACAAGCATGTATATATATCAACCACTTACACAACTCAATTTCCAAGGGTGTTATCACATAATCATGCTACTAACACCCCATATTCATCAAGGTATAATGTAAACACATAACATGCCCACAAATTCATATAACACAAGATTCACATTGGGTCTATTTCACATATCCAATTCTAGAAGTCACATTTAGCAATTTCTAAATTACCAATCCAAGTTAGGATTTATCTTTACCCATTTCAATACCCATTTCACCCAACTTACAACAATAGGCAAGTGATATATATATAATCTATCAACCTACCCATTTCACAAAACATACTAGGCTTGTAATAAACCTTAGTAGGAGAGAACCCTACCTCTTGTAGCGTAAAACGAAGTGTAGAGAACTTCGAGAACACCTCCTAAGTCCCAAAAACCTTGATTTCTCCAAAATCTCCTCTTGGATCTTCGGTGAAATTCCTTGTTTTTGGTGTGGTTGCGTAGCCCTCGTCGATGTGATCGACTTTAGTTCTTGGCTCGACGGATTCCGACCGACGGAACTCCGAGAATCGACGAAAGAAGATTGAATTTTTGATTTTTCTCTTCTCTTTCCCTTCTCTTCTCTCCAACGTGTGAACTCAGCAGAATTTGTGGAGATATTTCTCCAAAATTCAGATATTTAGGCCCTATTTATAATTTTAATACTCGGCCCACGTCGCGCCACGTGTCCCCCACTTGTCCGGGTCCGTTTTCGCCCCAAAACGATTTATTTGATCCCGGTTTAAGTTCAAATTAATTTTATTTGAATTTTTATTCGATTATAAGGAAATTCTATAAAATTTATTTGTGGGGACCTTTGTGAGGTCAGCCGCCACCCAGTCGCCTCGAAATGCATGTAATATCCGACTATCTCAGAATTCGATGAAATTAGTCTGGGTGACTAGATTTCGCGATGCGAATCCAACGACGAAATCCATTGTGTCATACGAGCTCTAAAGAGTACGTATTTTAATTTCCGCATTGTAATGGCAAATGACCATTTTGCCATTTTTTCGAAAAAAGTTCAAATTTACCCGGGTTTTACACAAATACATAAAGCAAGGGGATTTGACAGACAAATACCGAATTCTGAATTTGATTATAGTAAAAAGTCTGTTACCCCAAGCCCAGAAAAATCAGATTTATACTGACTTGGCCTACTTCATATATGCCTTTGGGATGGGACACACAATTGATCTTCCAAATCTCATCATGGATCAAATGTTGCTTACTGTGGACAGAAAGAAACCCTCACTCCCATATGCTATGTTAATTTCTCAGTTATGCAGGGACAAGGGAGTGATTGTAGATCCTTCATGGAAAACGGTGGAACATTTTGGACAGCTAGATAAAACTTCTTTGAAGAAAATCCATGGAGTACAGCCTGATGATCAACCCGAAGCACAACCTCCACCACAAAAGGAGCCATTTCAAGTACCTGAAGAATTTTTCCTACAAGAATAGCCTTCACCACAAGAAGATCAGCCCATATGTACCAGTGGATGACAGGACCGACAGACAGATCTTTCTAGGGTTGGAGACCACTGTTACCCAACTCGGTACCAGCATCACTCAAAACAATCAACACATGGATGATTATGAGCAGAATCCAGCCGAGATATTGAGACTCATGAGAGAGCGTTTTGGTGGAGGACCATCTACTCCTTAAACACTGGAGATTCTACAAAAGCTTTGCTATCTTTCACTCATCTTTTATTTATGCACTTGAATTTACTCTATGTTTTGAACCTGGTTTTGGTTTTGAACTTGTTTGTGTTTAAGTTTGTTTTCGTTAGTTAATATGGAACTTATGTTTTTAAGTTAGGAGGATTATTTCATATAATTCACAGTTGAATTAGGTTACAATTCCCATGTTTTGCAAGGATAATCTTAATCTGATCACGCGAGATTTTCATATTTTAGTTGTATATTATCTTAATATTTTTGTTTAAACTTATTCTAATGAGCACAAATAGATTTCTTTATTTTAGAAACCTTGTGAAATATTACACTCTTTACATATATAGTGGAGATGTAAAACCAATTGCAGAATTTGAGCCAATCTTTATTGGAGAGATATTCTACATCTACTCAAATAAGAATCTTCGATTCAACGGTAAATTTTCTTTGAATAATCTCATTAGTTTTGTTTTGATTAGCACTCATTAGATTATATTGTTAACATTATCCTTGAAATTTTTATTTAGGAATTATGTAGGTGTATGATTTCTGGAAAATGATCTTAGGCCATTTTTGATTAATTTTGAGCCTTGACAATTTCTTTTACAAAATTATATCTTTACTCAGCCGTGATTGAGCCTGAAAGAGTATAAATTGATTTCATGAAACCCAAAAAATACCCAAGCCACATGAAAATATATTAAACCCACCTTTTGCTATCTAATTTTCTTGCATCCTCTTCTAAATCAGTATGATATAGAAAAACAAAAAGAGAAGAAAAGGTGGAAAAGAGAAAAGAAAATGGTATTTACTATTCAAAGAAAAGAAAACCTGTGGAAACAAATAAAAAGAGAAAGAAAGAAAAGAGCCAAGAAAGTGAAAAATGGAAAAATAAAAAGGATGAACATGTAAAGTCATTAGAAAGGTAGGAAGAGGTGTGCCACAATATAAATGGTAGCTTTTGAATCTCATTGACGTCCTTTCTTAAAACCTAAACTGATGGCCACATTACAATCCTAAGAAATTCCTTTTTGATTCCAGAGATCTAAATGTGTATTAATTCTATCAATCCAAAAAGGGAGAATGATGATAATATGTCTAATGAAGTGTTAATATCCTTTCATGAGATTATGTCAAATTCCAATTCTTTTAAAAAAAACCGTTCTTTAATATTACACGTGATATTATTTGTTTTGTTAACAATATTCTAATCACATGTAATTATTGAGTGAATTGTAACACCCCAAAACACACCCTGGACGACATTACATTCTAAAACATTCATATCATGAGAGCACTAATATAATTCCTTAAGAAATGAGACTCCATTTTTCATCCACAATATTTACAAAGTGATCCAAAAGAATAAGCCCAAATTATGGCTATTACATCTCAAAAATTCATTAAAGTAGCACAGCGGAATAAACAAAAGAAACTAGACGACACAATATTCCAAAAGAATGTCCTAGTCTAGTACAAAAGGAAAGGAGGTCGCTCTATGCGTCCACCTCGGGATCCACACTCCCGTCAAGTGGAGTCTCCCAAGTAGCGGGCTCCTCGACCCTTATGTCCTCCTCAAGCGGGTAATCTGAAAAATGTTAGCGGTAGGGGGTGAGCACGAAGCTCTGTAGAAAAATTCTCTCAAACCCATACAAGGTTTAGAAAAGCATTTAAAACGGTCGGTCTCATTTTTAACATAACATAGATACATAATTTCAAATAAAGCAGTGACATTTAAAAAGGATCTCAAGTTTATGTAAAAACATTACTTAAATGAATAAACGAGCACCACATACAAATAATCACCATTAATTGCCATAAACAATCCCCAACAGTTCTTTCGGTAGGTGGTATACTTTGTGGTAACCTCCACCCCCCTTTAGGTCTCCTTTGATTCTCAAGCATCCTTACCGGGAACCTCTTGAGAATGGATGAGCATCCTTGCATGGAACCTCTCACCATTCACTACATTGTTTCCCAAACATCCTTAACGGGAACCTCTTGGGTAGGGGTGAGCATCCTTACAAGGAACCTCTCACCAATCACTATATTGTTTTCCAAGCATCCTTAACGGGAACCTCTTGGGTAGGGGTGAGCATCCTTACAAGGAACCTCCCACCAATTACTATATTGTTTCCCAAGCATCCTTAACGGGAACCTCTTGGGTAGGGGTGAGCATCCTTACAAGTAACCTCTCACTCATGTGCATCACAAACAACCCATCCAAGCATACAATTCCAACATTTATCTTAATTTACAATCATCTATCCAAAATCCCCAAAATATAACATGTAACAATTCCACAACCAACTAAGAAAAATACATGAGATCACAATCACATTATTTTTCTACCCAACACAAAGCACTACGGTTTCGAAATCCATAATAAAGAAAGCATTTAGGAAGGAAATACATCACTCTCCAAAAACTAGGGTTTTAAAACTAGAAAAGAGATTTCATGGGTATTAAACCCTAACTTTGTTCAAAACATGTAATCTTTGCAAAAAGCCTAAGAGATGATGATTCCATAGCATATATATACCATTGATAGCCAAAACACACACACATATATATATATATATATATATATATATATATATATATATATATATATATATATACCCTAACCTCAATGTAAGTGAATGAGAGAAAACCCCTACCTTGATGTTCTTGAAATCTAGGGTTTGATCTTGAATCACTCTTAAATCCTTTGTTTTTCCCTTTTGATCTTGTGTTTTCTCCTTCTTTATTCTTTTCTAAGACTCTCTCTAGGATTTCAAGAGGTGTGGGTAAGGGTGTAGTGAAAGTGTAGAAGAAGAGAGTAGAAGAATGGTGTTCTTGAGGAATTTCGGTTTTGATCTCTATAAGGGGTAACTCTCTCAAGATCTTTGTGTTTTTCTCTCTTTTTCTCTTCTCTTAGGGCTCTAAGATGTTTGGGGTGAGAGTGGGATGGAAGAATGGGTCAAATGAGGTTTAAAAGGGTGTTTTAAAACACCAAAATCCCGACTTTTACTGTGCCAAACTTTGGGCGTACTGGTACGCTGTACCGGTACGGTTTAGCTACTGGTTCGGGCGTACCGGTACTGTGTTCCGGTACACTTTGGCTATTTCGACTTCCAGCGCAGTTTTGACCCATTTAGAGGTTGAATTGGAAAATTTTCATGAGATACACTTTTGTAGCCCTTGATGTCTACTATCTACTGTCCAAATTTCAGATCAATTGGAGATTAGAATAAAAAGTTATGACCTAAATACTAGAAGGTGTCCCAACTCCTTTTTACCCAAATTCTCTCTAAGTGTGTTTTCACTCCGGAATACTTCCTAGCTTCCAATACACCCCATATTACCTCTCCCAATGTTTTTCGACCTTCCGGATTCAATGGACAACTTATTTTGACCTAAACATATTTAGAAACTTCCATAATCCCTCTTCTCAAGTTTACACACCTTCGAAACTCAAACTTCCCAATCCATTTGTCTCCCTAGTATTTATTCCTACTATTACTACACATATCCACATTTTTTTTTTACAACAATTATTTACTATATATCTATATACATATATAAAAGAAAATGCGGGGTGTTACAAGTCACTAAAACATATGTGCATTCTTTGCTGAGTGTATCCTAGGGGAGGATTGACATCAAGACTACCATGAAAGATGGTAATATTTCCCGAGTGATTTTTTTTAGATAAAGAAATCATTACACACACACACACACACAAGCTTTTATAAAAATATATGGATAATATTACAACTAACGTGTGTTACTCTTATAGTGATCAGAAAAAGGAAGTATTCTAGCACTGTAGAGGAATATTGATTTAATTTTATTTGTGAAAAGTATGAATTATGAACTCCTAACTACTGAAGTTTGTAGGTAGCTTCACTGAAAACTTTCACGAGACAAAACTCGTCAACTAGGGATCACCTAGAGGTTTAACGGCTTGTTGCATATTTTAAATGAAATCGTGAAAAATCTACGAAAATGATTTTACAGTGTTTATATTTTATTTTCATTTTGTTAATAGTTTTTATTATTTACTAGGGACTAGTAAACTTTAAGTTGGGGGAGTGTGATTAACCCTAATTAGTATGTGAATTAAATAGTTAAATAAGTTAATTATGTAAGATAAAACAGTTAAAAACTGTAAATTAGGGTTTGTGCGTAAACTAGGGTTTATGTGTATACTATTTGAAATTTCAGGGTTTTATGTGGAATTACCGGAAAGTGTGATGAGCAATCTGTCAAAGCTTAAACTAACAAGGGAGACAAGTGTAATATAATCAAGAAACTACCAGAACAACAAGTGTGACGCCCCAAAATCCAGGGGTCCGTTGATTACCCATCAACCCGCGAAATGCCCGTGGATACCGAGTAACTCGATATCGTGCCTTTATGCGCCATTTATCGGGGTCCATAATTAAACAAAAATCGAGCAGAGTCTCCTTTGTACGGGGAGCTCTACCCAAAACCCAACTTGTGCAATATACATTCACATGACCCATCCGAGGCCCAATATAAAACAATGACCGCACCGGGTCCATTTATAAGTAAACATTGACCACACCGGGTCCATTTATACATACTCATATAATTACATGCAAGGTTAGATTAAAAATAGTCCATAAATATGGAGTTTTGAGAAAACCTACCCAAACTCATATCAAACTCATACATCAGGAAATTTACATTCAAAACAGTCCATATGAGTCCCATTACGACTATTTCCAAATATTTACATGCTCAAAAATCATAATTTTTACAATGATTTTACAAGGACTCAAAATAAAGCCACGTCTCGGCTGTTCTTCCTCTTTAAGTGCCCGAGTGAGTGTCGTCTGTCGACGTAAAACCCGCACCTGAAATGTTTTCCCGTATAGGGTGAGCAACGCTCAATAGAGTATCTCCTACAGAGACTACTCCCCACCTTAGATGCATATGCAATGTTTACATACAACATTCATCCATAACAACATTCCAAACAAGAATATGCAACTCTATATTGGAATTTTACCATGTCATGCCATGGAATGAAATGAGACTTATTCATGCATCTTAACCCGAGTGCTCACCGACTCTCACAACACAATGCAATGCACTTGTGCAATGAAACCGTCAATTGACGAAAATATCCATCCAATGATTGTTTGAAATAAAAGTCATGTGCTTGTAAAACCAAATCACTGTTGGATGTTACTCATTGAATGAGTATTTTTATAAATCAAAATCTTGTGTCTTATTGGACAACGAATTTTGGAATTACACCGCCGGCTCCGTATGCCTAATTCACTTTTTTGGACTTGCACCGACGGAAGTGAATAAACCAATAACCGGGTTTTGCACCCGAGGGAGAGTCTAGCCCTACTTGCTATACCCGACACAAGTTTTTTCATGCATGCAACCGCCCCTAAACAGGCCTACGTTCCCGAGCCCACCCTTCAACCACCAAGTATGATGTTTGAATAAACCATGCCCACACACACACACATCCACACTCATGCCTAAGCCCATGAATGTGATGCCTCCGTGCAAATGCAATGTAATGTACCATCGCATATCAATGTCATGTCTCATATGTAATGAATGTCATATGGACAACTTAAACAACATATCAACATGGGTCAAGGCAATATATGTGTAATGCACATAATTACCACAATTTATCATGATGATAATACATTAACAACATGTATTAATAAACAACTACAACATCCTCAAGCATGTCATAGCACGTTCCATTCACAAAGACACAATATAAACACATATTGATATTTTATTTAACAACAACAACCAAGCATGTCGTTACATAATCAAGCAATGACACACTTAATTCTCAAGGCACAATGTATCATATAACATGCCCAAAAAACAGCCCCAAAACAGGCCACAAAACAGCCCCTCAACAGGCCACATAGCAGCCCCCAAAATAGGTCACAACGCAGCCCCTAAACAGGCCACAAAACCGCCCCTAAACAGGCCACATAGTAGCCCAAAATAGGCCACAAAGCAGCCCCCAAAACAGGCCACAAAGCAGCCCCTAAACAGGCTACAAAACAACCCCACAACAGGCCACAAAACAGCCCATAACAGTCCCAAAAACAGTCCACAATTCCAACCCAAAATAGCCCACAATTTCAACACCAAATGATAGAAATAAAAACCAAAGTAGGAGGAACCCTACCTCTTGGTGCGCAAATCACCCGAAGGAAGCTTCAAGAACACTTCCCAAGCCCAAAACTTTGATTTCTCCAAAATCCTTTCTTTGGATCTTCGGTGAAATCAGTTCTTTTTGGTACGTACACGTAGCCCTCGTCGAGGAGATGAATTTTAACTCTTGGCTCGACGAATTTCGAGCGACGGAACTCCGGGAATCGAAGGAGAAAGCTTGAAGATTGATTTTTTTCTTCTTCTCTTCTCTTCTCTCCCAAACGTGTGAGGCTGAACAAATGGAGATATATTTCTCCAAAAATCTGATTTATAATTTTAATTGTGCGGTCCACGTCGCACCGCATATTTCCTACTTCCGGGTTCGTTTTTCGTCCCAAAATGTTTCATTACATCCCGGTTTAAGTTCAAATTAATTTTATTTGAAATTTAATCCAATTCTAAGGAAATTTTATAAAACTCGTTTGTGGGGACCTTTGCAAAGTCATTCGCCACCCAGCCGCTTCGAAACACGTGCAAAATCCGACTTTCTCGGAATTCGAAGAAATTAGTCTAGGTGACTAGATTTTGCGATACGAATCCAACGGTGAAGTCCATTGGGTCATACGAGCTCTAGAGAACACGTATTTTAAATCTGCATTTTAGTGGCAAATTACTATTTTGCCCTTTTTTAGAAAAAGTTCAAATTTACCCGGGTTTTACATTCTTCCCCCTTAAAAGAATTCCGTCCCCGAAATCCACACATACATACACATACAATCACGTGCATATGCAATAGTCGTTTAATATTAAATGACTATAAGAAAGTACCTTCATCCTCGAAGAAGAAAGGATAATTGGTACGTATAGTGTCTTCACGTTCCTATGTTGCCTCCTCCACTCCTCGGTGCTTCCACAGTATCTTCACTAGCCTCACGGTCTTGCCTCGCAAAACCTGATCCCGACTATCCATGATACGCACCGGTCCCTCCTCGAAGGTTCCATCCGCATCAACAACAAGCTCGCCCCAATCCACCACATGAGTCGGATCTGGGGTGTATTTCCGGAGCATGGAGACATGGAATAACGCGTGAACACCCAATAGATTTGGCGGTAACGCCAACCGGTAAGCAACTGTACCCACCCTCTCAAGTATCTCAAAGGGCCCGATATACCTCGGCAACAGCTTTCCCCGCTTGCTGAACCTGACCACTCCTCTTTTAGGCATCACCTTCAAGAAGACATGATCTCCCACCTCAAACTCTAGAGGTCGCCGTTGTTTGTCAGCGTAGCTCTTCTGTCAGCTCTGAGCCATGAGAAGACGCTTCTGTATCAAGTCCACCTTCTCCGAGGTGTCTCTAACCAATTCCGGACCTGTAGAGGGTTTTTCTCCTACCTCCGTCCAACAAACCAGAGATCGACAAAGCCTCCCATATAGTGCCTCATAGGGTGCCATCTGTATGCTCGCCTAATAACTGTTGTTGTAGGCGAACTCCACTAAGGGTAGGTGCTCTTCCCAACTACCCTTGAGATCTAGAACGCATGCCCGTAGCATGTCCTCTAAAGTCTGGATGGTCCTCTCCGACTGACCATCCGTCTGGGGATGAAAAATAGTGCTCATCATCAACTGTATCCCCATGGTTCGCTGGAAACTCTCCCAAAAATGAGCCGTAAACCTGGGATCCCGATCCGATACTATAGATACCGGCACCCCATGTAACCAGACAATCTCCCGTATATACAACCTGCAGAACTCCTCCAGTATGAAGGTCATCCGCACCGTCAAAAAGTGTGCCGACTTCGTAAGCCGGTCCACTATCACCCATACCGCGTCATGCCCTCGCGATGTTCGTGGCAAGTGGGTCACAAAATTCATCGTGACATGCTCCCACTTCCACTCAGCTACCTCCAAGGGCTGGAGTAACCCTGCTGGTCTCTGGTGTTCAGCCTTCACCTGCTAACACGTGAGACATCGGCTAACAAAATCCCTAACGTGTTTCTTCATTCCACTCCAGTAATATTGGCAATGAAGATCTTGATACATCTTCGTGCCACCGGGGTGTACAACAAAATGGGAGCAATGGAACTCCCTAAGGATCTCCTCTCTCAGCTCTGCTAACTGGGGCACCACAACCCTTCCCCTAAACCGAAGACTACCATCCGTGTGAATGGCCCAACCCTCGTCACCCGTACCCAACCGTACTCGGTCCTTAATAGACAATATCTCTGGGTCTTGCCCCTGAGACTCAATCACTCTGCACAGTAGGGAAGGCGTAGCCACCAAACTTCCCAAGGTACCTTGAGCCTGCCCCATATAGTGTAGCTCGAACTGTCCCACAGTCTCGAGCATCTGCCACTCCCGGGAAGCCACACTAGCCACAACTCCTCGTGACTTCCGACTAAGTGCATCAGTCACCACATTTGCCTTACCGGGATGGTAATGCAAAGTGAAGTCATAGTCTTCCAGATATTCCATCCATCTGCGTTGCCTCATGTTAAGGCCCCGCTGTGTAAAAATGTACTTCAGACTCTTATGGTCCTCAAACACCTCAAACTGCTCACCATATAAATAGTGGCCCCAAACCTTCAAAGCAAAGACAATGGCCGCCAACTCCATGTCATGTGTGGGGTAACTCTGCTCGTGGTTCTTTAATTGTCGAGAACCATAAGCCACTACCCTCCCGGACTGCATCAAAACACATCCAAGTCCGTCCTTAGAGGCATCACAATACACTGTGTACCTCTGTCCCTTTTCTAGGACTATCAGAATAGGAGCTGAAGTAAGCCTCCTCTTCAACTCCTGGAATGCCTTCTCACACGAGTCATTCCACTCAAACTTGACCTCTTTCCGGGTCAACTTGGTCATAGGTGCAGCTAATCAGGAGAAGTCCTCAATGAACCTCCTGTAATACCCTGCCAATCCCAAGAAACTGCGTATCTCGAAGACTGACTTCAACCTCTCCCAATTCATGACTGCCTCAACCTTTTCCGGGTCCACGGATACACCCGAAGCCGACACCACATGTCCCAAAAATTTCACCTCAGTAAGCCAAAATTCACACTTACTGAATTTGGCATACAACTAATGGTCTCTCAAGGCCTGGAGAACAATCCTTAAGTGACCCTCATGCTCCTCCTCAGACTTGGAGTAGATCAAGATGTCGTCAACGAAGACCACAACAAACTGATCTAGGTAGGGTTGGAACACGCTATGCATGAGATCCATGAATGCCGCTGGAGCATTCGTCAATCCGAATGGCATCACTGTGAACTCAAAATGCCCATATCGCGTCCTAAACGCCGTCTTAGGGATATCCGCCTCCCTAACCCTCAACTGATGGTAACCGGTGCGTAGATCTATCTTGGAGTAGACCCGCGCCCCTCTCAGCTGATCAAACAAATCATCAATCCTCGACAAAGGGTACCTATTCTTGATAGTAACCCTATTTAACTGCCGGTAGTCTATGCATAGTCGAAGGGTCTTGTCCTTCTTCTTGGCAAACAACACCGGAGTGCCCCAAGGTGAGGTGTTCGGCCTAATAAAGCCCCTGTCCAACAATTCCTGTAATTGGACCTTGAGTTCTTGCAACTCAGTAGGCGCCATCCTATATGGAGTCATAGAAATGGGCGATATACCTGGGTGCAACTCAATAGTGAAGTCTACATCCCTATATGGAGGTAATCCTGGTAATTCATCCGAAAAAATATCCTCATACTCACAAACCACCCGAGGTAGACCCAACTCCTGTCTCGCCTCATTCTCCAGGGTAAGGCTTGCTAGCCAACCCATCAACTGCCCGTGCCATCTAGAGTCGTACACGGCTTGGGGTAAAACATCGTGCTTATCCCCCTGAAACATGAAACAAACACGTTCTGGTGTGTGGGTATTGACCCTCTTCCGATCACAATCTATGACGACTCGGTGTGCCGCCAACCAATCCATACCAAGAATAACATCGAACTCCGACATGTCCATGACCCTAAGGTCCACGGTGAGTAGAATCCCCGAGATCTCTAACTCAAAACCCCGACATATCTGATCAACGTTCACCCTAACTCCTAGGGGAGAACTCACATGCAATGGCTTTTCCAAGGTTTCAACCTCTAAGCCCAAATCTTTCACACATGATGCAGCAATGAATGAATGAGATGCACCAGAGTCAAATAATACCCTGGCCCATAAGCGAGAGAGTAGAAATGTACCCTGGATAACCGACTGATCTATTGGCTCAGTCTGAGAAGTGATGGCGTAGACACGCCCCTGGGTCCTTGAAGTCCCGGCTTGTGAGCCCTGGCCTCAACCTCGACCCATGCTCTGGCCTGATTGAGGGATTCCCACCCGTGAAGTAGTAGGGCCTTATGCAGCACCCTAGAACTGGTATTGGCTCCCCTGGCCCATGGTGGGGTAGGGAGGAACAAAATGCATCTGTGCATGTCCCACCGAAGACTGGGACTGGGATGCTCCATAACCCTGAGATCCCTGCCGCTGAGGACAATCCCGCTTCATATGCCCAGGTTGGTGGCAATAGAAACAAGTCCTTTGGCTTTTCGGGTAAGAAGGCCTATGATTTCTCCCGCCTTGGGAGGATTGACCTTGGCCTTGGCCTTGATGGCCATGGCCCTGTCCCTGAAACCCTCAGGAAGTCGAAGTCTTTTGTTTCTTTCCCGAACCCGAAGAAAAAGGTTGGCTCTCCTTCCTCTTATCTTTAACACCCGCCTCCCGGATGTTCCGTGCGTCGTCCACATATCTCTCAATGGCCATAGCAGTCTCGACCATCAAGTCCAAGTCTTGCAGGAGAAGACCTACAATTTTACCCCGGATGGACAATTTTAGGCCATCCTCAAACTTCCTCACTTTGGCCATGTCTGTGGCCACATACTCATCGGCGAAACGGGCTAATTCAGTGAACTTAGCCACATATTCGAGCACCGTCATCGTCCCTTGTTTCAGGTCTAGGAACTCCCGAGCTTTTGCATGCCGGACAGACGCTGGGAAGTATTTGCCATGAAGAGCTCACATAACTCTTCCCATGTCGTTGCCTCCAAGTCCCTCGAGGCTTTGACCCAATCCCACCACACTTGGGATTCTCCCTCCAGCTGGAATGCAGCTAGCTTTATTTTAGTGGCATCGGAGGTGATCTTCATAGCCTCCAAGATCTTGCCGACTTGTCGGAACCAATGATCGGCTACCATCGGATCCCCTCATCCCATGAAGGTTGGAGGATGGTGTGTCTTGAACCTCTGGAGGTTACTTGGCCCTCCTTGGCTCACAGTTGCACTAGCCTGTGCAATGGTGGCAGCCGCAACACTCGCCTGTGCAATGGTAGCAGTCGCAGTACCAATAGCCTATATGAAGGCTTGTTGGTCAAAGGTCGGTGGTGGTTGGTTGTTGTTCCGCCCACTGCCTCGGAGTCCTCTTCCTCAATTTGCCATCTGCATATGTCAGATAGCAATAGAGTCTTACATAGTATTCCAAAATGGGGATCAAGTTTAAACTTTGAGATTTCTCTCCTTGTCTAACTAGTAGATCATGTGTCAACCACTAATAGACATTAACACCCCAAACCATCCCGTTCATTCTTTTCCGAAACCAAAGGTTATGTTCTCTAACCCTAGGGTTTCTCCTTTCCATATACATTTTACCATACATATAATTCACATAACACATATCACATAACATGTAATGCACAATGAATGCAATGGTCTAGACTCATGCCCATCAAGTCCTAGGTTTATCGTAAACCTAAGCTCTGATACCAAGCTGTGACGCCCCAAAATCCAGGGGTCCGTTGATTACCCATCAACCCGTGGAATGCCCGTGGATACAGAGTAACTCGATATCGCGCCTTTATGCCCCATTTATCGGGGTCCATAATTGAACAAAAATCGGGCAGAGTCTCCTTTGTACGGGGAGCTCTACCCAAAATTCAACCTGTGTAATATACATTCACATGACCCATCCGAGGCCCAATATAAAACAATGACCGCACCGGGTCCATTTATGAGTAAACATTGACCACACCGGGTCCATTTATCCATGCTCATATAATTACATGCAAGGTTAGATTAAAAATAGTCCATAAATATGGAGTTTTGAGAAAACCTACCCAAACTCATATCAAACTCATAGATCAGGAAATTTACATTCAAAACAGTCCATATGAGTTCCATTACGACTATTTCCAAATATTTACATGCTTAAAAATCATAATTTTTACAATGATTTTACAAGGACTCAAAATAAAGCCACATCTTGGCTTTTCTTCCTCCTTAAGTGCCCGAGTGAGTGCCGTCCTTCGGCGTAAAACCCGCACCTGAAATGTTTTCCCGTATAGGGTGAGCAACGCTCAATAGAGTATCTCCTATAGAGGCTACTCCCCACCCTAGATGCATATGCAATGTTTACATACAACATTCATCCATAACAACATTCCAAACAAGAATATGCAACTCTATATTGGAATTTTACCATGTCATGCCATGGAATGAGATGAGACTTATTCATGCATCTTAACCCGAGTGCTCACCGACTCTCACAACACAATGCAATGCACTTGTGCATTGAAACCGTCAATTGACGAAAATATCCATCCAATGATCGTTTGAAATAAAAGTCATGTGCATGTAAAACCAAATCACTGTTGGATGTTACTCGTTGAATGAGTATTTTTATAAATCAAAATCTTGTGTCTTATTGGGCAACGGATTTTGGAATTACACCGCTGGCTCCGTATGCCTAATTCACTTTTTTGGACTTGCACCGACGGAAGTGAATAAACCAATAACCGGGTTTTGTACCCGAGGGAGAGTCTAGCCCTACTTGCTATTCCCGACAAAAGTTTTTTCATGCATGCAACCGTGCGACTCAGTAGGATCTTCAATCCCACTTTCCCGAGCCCACCCTTCAACCACCAAGTATGATGTTTGAATAAACCATGCCCACACACACACCCACCCACACTCATGCCTAAGCCCATGAATGTGATGCCTCCGTGCAAATGCATTGTAATGTACCATCGCATATCAATGTCATGTCTCATATGTAATGAATGTCATATGGACAACTTAAACTACATATCAACATGGGTCAAGGCAATATATGTGTAATGGACATAATTACCACAATTTATCATGATGCTAATACATTAACAACATGTATTAATACACAATTACAACATCCTCAAGCATGTCATAGCACGTTCCATTCACAAAGACACATTATAAACACATATCGATATTTTATCTAACAACAACAACCAAGTATGTCGTTACATAATCAAGCAATGACACACTTAATTCTCAAGGCACAATGTAACATATAACATGCCCACAAAACAGCCCCAAAACAGGCCACAAAACCGCCCCTAAATAGGCCACATAACAGCCCCAAAATAGGCCACAAAACAGCCCCTAAACAGGCCACATAACAGCCCCAAAATAGGCCACAAAACAGCCCCTAAACAGGCCACAAGACAGCCCCTAAACAGGCCACATAGCAACCCCCAAAACAGGCCACAAAGCAGCACCTAAACAGGCTACAAAACAGCCCCACAACATACCACAAAATAGCCCTATAATAGTCCCAAAAATAGTCCACAATTCCAACTCAAAACAGCCCACAATTTCAACACCAAAGGATAGGAATAAAAACCAAAGTAGGAGGAACCCTACCTCTTGGTGCGTAAATCACCCGAAGGAAGCTTCAAGAACACTTCCCAAGCCCAAAACTTTGATTTCTCCAAAATCCTTTCTTTGGATCTTTGGTGAAATCAGTTCTTTTTGGTACGTACGCGTAGCCCTCGTTGAGGAGATGAACTTTAACTCTTGGCTCGACGAATTTCGACCGACGGAACTCCGAGAATCGAAGGAGAAAGCTTGAAGATTGATTTTTTTCTTCTTCTCTTCTCTCTCTTCTCTCCTAAACGTGTGAGGCTGAACAAATGGAGATATTTTCTCCAAAAATCTGATTTAAGTCACTATTTATAATCTTAATTGTGCGGTCCACGTCGCACCTCATATTTCCTACTTCCGGGTCCGTTTTTCGTCCCGAAACATTTCATTACATCCCGGTTTAAGTTCAAATTAATTTTATTTGATCTTTAATCCAATTCTAAGGAAATTTTATAAAACTTGTTTGTGGGGACCTTTGCGAGGTCAGTCGCCACCCAGCCGCTTCGAAACACGTGCAAAATTTGACTTTCTCAGAATTCGACGAAATTAGTCTGGGTGACTAGATTTTGCGATACGAATCCAACGATGAAGTCCGTTAGGTCATACGAGCTCTAGAGAACACGTTTTTTAAATCTGTATTTTAGTGGTAAATTACTATTTTGCCCTTTTCAGAAAAAGTTCAAATTTACCCGGGTTTTCCAACAAGAAGATCAGCACCACTTTTTCAGCAAACCAGCACTGTCCAAACGGTGGCCTTTGGCGGTTCAACTCTATCCTCCACCTCCTGCTTCACTTTTTGCCTATAAATAGGCTCCTTCATCTTCAACCGGCTATGTGCGGAGACCTTGGGAGAGATAAGAAGAATTCAAGAGGAAGAAAAAATAGAAAAAGAGAGAAAGTCATAGAAAAATTCAAAGATCCGGTCCGACCTACTCTCCAACCAAAACTCTGTTATTTCTACATTTCTGTTATGTCTTTCTACTTGGAGAGTTGAACTGCTGCCACCTTTGTGTCTTAATCGATATTTGTAACACCCCACATTTTCTTTTATATATGCATATAGATATATAGATATAGCAAATAATGGTTGTAAAGATGTGGATAGGGGAATTGAAGTGGGTTCGAACTTTGAAAAATTTAAAAGTAAAGATTTAAAATGTTAATGAAAATCATAGTTGAAATTTAGTTTTAGTGAGTAAAAATATAAAATGTTAGGTCCTATAACTTGTATTAGATAGGTTTGGTGTATAAATATATGTGGGAGAGGTGTGTGATGAATTTGGTTAGTTTTGGAATGGATTGGAAATGGAAAACAAAAGAAATAGGCAAAACTGGGTAATTGGTACCGGTACTGGGTACCGGTACTGAATGGTACCGGTACCGAGTACCGGTACCCCCGATTCCAGAAGGTTTCTTGTACCGGTACCATCTGTCTGACACCCGCCGAACAGTAAAAAATCGGGATTTTGGTGTTTTAAAACACCCTCTTTAGCCTCATTTGCCCCATTTCTTCATCTCCCTCTTACCCTAACCCTCCTAGAAACCCTTAGAGAGAAAGAGAGAAAGATAAAACTCAAGATCAAAAGGAAAGACAAAGGGTTCACAAGCGATCCAAGATTCAAACCCAACATTTCTTCAAGAGTATAAGGTAGGGGTTTTCTCTCACTCACTTACATTGAGGCTAGGGTATTTATATATGTATGATTTTGCTATCAATGGTACATATATGCTATAGAATCATCATCTCTTAGGCTTTTTGCAAAGATTACATGTTGTTAGGGTTTAATACCCATGAAATCTCTTTTCTAGTTTTAAAACCCTAGTTTTTGGGAGAGTGATGTATTTCTTCTTAAATGCTTCTTTATTATGAACTTCGAAAACCGTAGTTGGTTGTGTTGGGTAGAAAAATGATGTTATTCTGATCTCATGTAATTTCTATGTTAGTTTGGAAATTGTTACATAATATATCTTGGAAATTTTGGAGAGAGGCTTGTAAAATGATATGAATATTGGAATGGTATGCTTGGTTGAGTTGTTTGGGATGCCTTGAGGGTGAGAGGTTCCTTATAAGGATGCTCATGCCAAGAGAGGAGAGTAAGTGATTTCCCTCAAGAGGTTCCTTTTAAGGATGCTTGAGTTTGTGATGCCTTGAGGGTGAGAGGTTCCTTATAAGGATGCTCATGCCAAAAGAGGAGAGTATGTGATTTCCCTCAAGAGGTTCCTTATAAGGATGCTTGAGTTTGTGATGCCTTGAGGGTGAGAGGTTCCTTATAAGGATGCTCATGCCAAGAGAGGAGAGTAGGTGATTTCCCTCAAGAGGTTCCTTATAAGGATGCTTGAGTTTGTGATGCCTTGAGGGTGAGAGGTTCCTTATAAGGATGCTCATGTCAAGAGAGGACAATACTATATAATGTGTGGGAAATGGTTTATATTTTGAAAATGGATGTTTATTAAAATGGGTTATTATTGTTCATTTCTAGTACTATTGCTATCTAAACTTGAGATCCTTGTTGAAATGTCACTGCCTTATTTCAAATTATGTATCTATGTTTTGTTAAAAATGAGACCGGCCATTTTAAATACGTTTCTAAACCTTGTTTGGGTTTGAGAGAAATTTTCTACAGAGCTTCGTGCTCACCCCCTACCGCTAACATTTTTTAGATTACCTTCTCGGGGAAGAGCTGGGAGTCGAGGAGCCCGCACACTGGGAGACTCCGGTAGACGGGAGCGTGGATCCCGAGGTGGATGCCTAGAGCGACACTTCCTTTTGTTCTAGACTAGGATATTCATTTTGAACCATGTAAAGTCTAGTTCTATTTTGTTATTTCCGCCGCGCTACATTAGTTGATTTTTGAGATGTAAATGCCATGGTTGGGCATATTCTTTTGGATAATGATGTAAATATTTTATGGATGATGAATGAAGTCTTATGTATTGATGGATTATTTTAGTGCTCTCATGATATGAATGTTTTATAATGTAATGCCGTCCAGGGTGTGTTTTGGGGTGTTACAAAGTTGGTATCAGAGCCTAGGCTTTAGGTCTTACATGGGAGCTGTAGGTTATGGATTACCACTAGAGATGTAGGGTTAGGGAGAAGGAAATTATTAAGTTAAATTGTGTATATGCCTTGTATTTAAATTAAGACCTCCTACATAGCACTTTAGTTATATCTTGCACATCAAGGAAACTAAGTTGTAAATTGATGTGCAGGATGAGCGGCGAACAAGGACGGGGACACGGACGTGGGCGTGGCCGTGGAGGTCAAGCCAATCCACCACCACCACCTCCGGATGCCATGCAAGGCATTTACCAATGCTTGAGGGAGCTTACCACTTTGGTACAAAGCCAAAATGGTAACAACAACCACAATGGTGGAGCTCATCCTCTCGCTCAAGTACCGGGCAATGAGAACGGAGACCGAAGGATGATAGCTATTCGGGAATTCTTACGACAACGACCACCCAACTTCCAAGGGAGCTCCAATCCTTTGGAGGCGGATAGATGGATCCGCCGAGTGAAGAAGATATGTGACGACATGGGAGTTGTCGAGGAGTTGAGAGTGGGTTTGGCGACCTACCTGTTTGAGGGGGAGGCCGACTATTGGTGGGATGCCATAAAGAGGAGAAGGGACACCGACACACTCACTTGGGAAGAATTCGATCAACTCTTCCAAGATAAATACTTCCATGAATCGGTCAGAGACCGAATGAAGGCGGACTTTCTTGCACTACGACAGGGTAGTATAACCGTGGCTGAGTATGAGAGGCGGTTCGACGAGCTCTCCCGTTATGCTACGGGATTTATATCTACTGAGGCCGACAGGGCCAAGCGCTTTCGAGCAGGGTCTGAGGCCGATCATTAGGGAGAAGTTGGTAGCTCTCAGGATCCGTGATTTAGGGGACTTGGTGGACAGAGCGGCACTGGTAGAGAGAGACATAGAGGATAGCCAGCGACGCCAAGGCTTCTCGAGAGGAGGTCCGATCCGGACGGGTGTTAGCACTAGTGGGGCACAGAGACCAACACCATACCGTCGCCCAGACCAGACAGGGGGACAACGACCTTTGACAGCCCGAGGAGAGGGAGACACTCAGACTAGAGCCGGTTTTATCCCACGATCCTGCTTTGCATGCGGAGGTGTGGGACATCTTCGGATGCATTGCCCAGTCTATCCACCTCAGGGGCGGATCCAGACAGCCAGACAGGTACCAGCAGCCCAACCACCACCACCGAGGCCCGCACCGCAGCGACCGATACAAGCTCACGCCCCCGGCGGCGCCAACCAAGGGCGAGTATTTGCTTTGACTCAGCCGGAGGAGGACATTGCCAACGCCGTTGTGGAAGGTATCGTCCTTATTTATAATTCTTGGGCCCGCATATTATTTGACCCCGGTGCAACACACTCATTTGTACGCATGACATACGCACTTGATTTGGGATTGAGTTTCGCAAAGTTAGAGCATGTTATGAGCATTAGCTTGCCCACGGGAGAACGGTTAGATACTAGCCGAGTTTGCAAGGATTACGTGCTTCGCATTGGGGAGCACGAATTGATTGTGGATTTGATTGCTTTAGAGATAAAGGGGTATGATGTGATTTTCGGGATGAACTTGTTGTCCGCTTTCCGGGCGGTAATGGATTGTTTCCGCAAACGAATTACATTTCAGTTACCGGGAGGAGTCGTTTTTAGTTTTGTGAATAACCGAGATTCTTTCCATCCATTTCCTACTACGGGTAGTAGATTTTTAAAAGCGAAAGCGGGAAGTCAATTAAATTTCTTAGCTAGCTTGATGAGAGATGACAGGGATAAACTCCATACGGATGTGGTTTTAATTGTATCGGAGTTTTCAGATGTTTTTCCCGAGGAATTACCCGGATTACCGCCCCATAGGGAAATTGAGTTCAAGATCGATCTCTATCCGGGAACCGAACCCATATCCATTGCTCCCTACCGTATAGCACCTTTGGAGTTGAAGGAGCTAAGGAAGCAACTGGATCATTTGTTGGCGATTGGGTTTATCCGTCTAAGCACTTCACCCTGGGGAGCCCCGGTCCTCTTTGTGAAGAAAACGGATGAGACTCTACGGTTGTGCACGGATTATCGGAGGTTGAATCGGGTTACCGTGAAGAATAAGTATCCGTTGCCGAGAATTGATGACTTATTTGATCAGTTGAAGGGTTCAAAGTATTACTCCAAGATTGATCTTCGCACGGGGTATCATCAACTGCGGATTAAGGAGGAGGATATTCCTAAGACTGCTTTCCGTACCCGGTATGGTCATTTCGAGTATACGGTGATGCCGTTCGGATTGACTAATGCCCCCGCAGCCTTCATGGACTTGATGCACAGAGTCTTCCGGCCTTACCTCGACCAATTTGTCATTGTATTTATTGATGACATATTGGTTTACTCACAGACCCAGGAGGAACATGCTCGTCATCTCTCTATGGTGCTACAAGCATTGAGAGAACATAAGTTATATGCGAAGATGAGCAAGTGTGAGTTTTGGATGAAGGAAGTGAAGTTCCTTGGCCATGTTGTGTCCGAGCAGGGAGTAGCGGTTGATTCCGCAAAGATTGAGGCCGTGATGAAATGGGAACCACCGAAGAATGTGACAGAAGTACGGAGTTTCTTGGGGTTAGCCGGCTATTATCGTAGGTTTGTGGAAGGATTCTCCAAGCTTGCGATGCCGATGACTCGCCTTACAAAGAAGGGGGAGAAATTTTCGTGGACTCAAGCGTGTGAACTAGCTTTCTGCACCTTGAAGGAGAAGTTGACGACGGCACCTATCCTCATTATTCCGAGTAGTGGGGAAGACTACGATGTCTACACCGATGCTTCACTACGAGGCTTGGGATGCGTTCTAATGCAAGGAGGGAAGGTAGTGGCTTATGGCTCGAGGCAACTCAAGGTGCATGAGCAGAATTATCCCACACACGACTTGGAGCTAGCTGTGGTGGTGTTTGCTCTTAAGTTGTGGAGATGTTATTTATACGGGGAGAAATTTCAAGTGTTCTCTGACCATAAAAGCCTCAAGTATATCTTCACACAGATAGACTTGAATCTCGGGTAGAGAAGGTGGATTGAGTACTTGGAAGATTATGAGTTCACGCTCAACTACCATCCGGGGAAGGCCAATGTAGTTGCCGACGCTCTTAGCAGGAAGTCTCGGGGTGAAATCAATTCTCTTGCAGTAAATAGGTGGAAAATGATTGATGCATTGGAGGAGTACGATCTATGGGTGGATGGACCGGAGTATCAACCCTCTATATTCAACCTTATAGCTCAACCGACGCTTATGCAACGAGTGGTGGAGTTGCAATGCCTGGATTCGGAACTCGATCTGATTAGAGCCCAATTAGAGAATGGAGAAGTGATGAAAGGATGGTCTTGGAAGAATGGAGAGTTGAGATATGGGAAGAAGCTATGTGTTCCCAATGATTCGTCCCTAAATGAGGAAATACTTGGAGAGTGTCATCGCTCCAAGTTTGCTATCCACCCCGGTAGCACAAAGATGTATAGGGACATGAAGCGTCAATACTGGTGGAGGGGAATGAAGCGAGATGTGGCCAAGTATGTGGCAAAATGTACGGTGTGCCAGCAGGTGAAGATTGAGCACCAAAGGCCAGGAGGAGTCCTACAGTCTTTGCCTATCCCAGAGTGGAAGTGGGATCACATCACCATGGACTTCGTATCTGGCTTTCCACGGACTTCATGAGGGCATAATGCCGTATGGGTCATCGTTGATAGACTCACCAAGTCCGCTCACTTCTTGGGGATGAAGACCACCGACACGTTAGAGACCCTGAGCAAGCTCTATATTCGCGAGATAGTGAGATTGCATGGAGTGCCACTATCCATTGTGTCGGATCGTGATTCTCGTTTCGTAGCGCAATTTTGGCAAAGTCTTCAAAGAGCTATGGGGACAGAGTTGCACTTCAGCACCGCTTTTCATCCCCAAACGGATGGCCAATCCGAGAGGCTAATCCAGATTCTAGAAGACATGTTGCGGGCTTGTGTGTTGGACTTCAAGGGGAGTTGGAGCGACCACTTACCGTTGGTGGAGTTTGCTTACAACAACAGCTATCAGGAAAGTATTGGGATGGCACCGTATGAAGCATTGTATGGAAGACCATGCCGATCACCGACGTGTTGGTTAGAAGCCGGTGAGAGTAGTTTGTTGGGACCGGACATTGTTCGAGAAACTACAGAGAAGATTCAACTCATCCGAGAGAGGCTACGGACGGCGCAAAGTAGACAGAAGAGTTATGCGGACCACAGACGAAGACCCTTAGAATTCAAGGTGGGAGACTACGTATTTCTCAAGGTGTCACCCAAGAAGGGCGTGTTTCGATTTGGCAAGAAGGGGAAGCTAGCGCCAAGATATACCGGACCGTTTGAGATAATCAAAGCGATAGGCAAGGCGGCGTATCAACTTCGGCTACCAGCCCAGCTATCCGGAGTACATGATGTATTCCACGTGTCCATGTTGAGAAGGTGTCACTCGGATGCAACTCCAGTCGTGAACTTGGAGGAGATTGAAATCCAAGACGGAGCAACATATGAAGAGCAACCGGTGAGAATTCTCGACACAAAGGAGAAAGAGCTTCGCAAAAAAGTCATCCAGCTGGTGAAAGTTTTGTGGCAACACCATGGGGTGGAGGAAGCTACATGGGAACCGGAGCAAGAAATGCGGGAGAAGTATCCCTTTTTGTTCCCTACTAGAGGTAAGTTTCGAGGACGAAACTTTCTTTAAGGGGGGTGGATTGTAACACCCCACATTTTTTTTTATATATGCATATCGATATATAGATATATCAAATAATGGTTGTAAAGATGTGGATAGGGGAATTGAAGTGGGTTCGAACTTTGAAAAATTTAAAAGTAAAGATTTAAAATGTTAATGAAAATCATAGTTGAAATTTAGTTTTAGTGAGTAAAAATATAAAATGTTAGGTCCTATAACTTGTATTAGATAGGTTTGGTGTATAAATATATGTGGGAGATGTGTGTGATGAATTTGGTTAGTTTTGGAATGGATTGGAAATGGAAAACAAAAGAAATAGGCAAAACTGGGTAATTGGTACCGGTACTGGGTATCGGTACTGAATGGTACCGGTACCGAGTACCGGTACCCCGATTCCAGAAGGTTTCTTGTACCGGTACTGGGTACCGGTACCATCTGTCTGACGCTCACCGAACAGTAAAAAATCGGGATTTTGGTGTTTTAAAACACCCTCTTTAGCCTCATTTGCCCCATTTCTTCATCTCCCTCTTACCCTAACCCTCCTAGAAACCCTTAGAGAGAAAGAGAGAAAGATAAAACTCAAGATCAAAAGGAAAGACAAAGGGTTCACAAGCGATCCAAGATTCAAACCCAACATTTCTTCAAGAGTATAAGGTAGAGGTTTTCTCTCACTCACTTACATTGAGGCTAGGGTATTTATATATGTATGATTTTGCTATCAATGGTACATATATGCTATAGAATCATCATCTCTTAGACTTTTTGCAAAGATTACATGTTGTTAGGGTTTAATACCCATGAAATCTCTTTTCTAGTTTTAAAACCCTAGTTTTTGGGAGAGTGATGTATTTCTTCTTAAATGCTTCTTTATTATGAACTTCGAAAACCGTAGTTGGTTGTGTTGGGTAGAAAAATGATGTTATTGTGATCTCATGTAATTTCTATGTTAGTTTGGAAATTGTTACATAATATATCTTGGAAATTTTGGAGAGAGGCTTGTAAAATGATATGAATATTGGAATGGTATGCTTGGTTGAGTTGTTTGGGATGCCTTGAGGGTGAGAGGTTCCTTATAAGGATGCTCATGCCAAGAGAGGAGAGTAAGTGATTTCCCTCAAGAGGTTCCTTTTAAGGATGCTTGAGTTTGTGATGCCTTGAGGGTAGGGGTGTCAAACGTGTCGGGTTGGGTTAAACGTGTCGGGTTAAACGGGTGACGGGTGAAAAACATATAAACCCGTACACGACACGTTTAATAAACGGATAAAAAATCGAAACACGAACACGAACCGTTTAATAAACGGGTAACACGACACGAATCGTTTAACCCATTTAATTTTTATAAATTTTTTTTATTTAAATTTAACCATGACCAAAAAATTACTCAATTAAAATTTTAAACTCCATTAATTATTCCCAACAATTGTATTCTCTTAATTAAAATATTTCCAATTTGTTAGTACTTACAAAAACAAGTGAGAAAGTTGGAAGACTAAAAGTAGAGGCTGCAACCTTTTATAGCCGCATGGGAGGTCTCAGTTGCACTGTGAAACCGATGTGGGATTCAATTCAAGTTAAAAATGTGTTTGCAAACTGCTGAGTCAGCAATGCTGACCCACAAGCCACAAAGGACATGGGAGGTCTCTGTTCCAAGTCACACTTCCCACATCGAGTGAACGGCTAAGGGTTAAGGGGAAAACTCTGTACTTAATGGATGGGAATCCACTCGGCAGTTTGGTTTATTGTTTGTATATAATATATTTTAATTTTTTTTAAATGCATTGAGAAGTTGCATTTTTTTTATTTTTCTTAAATAATTATAAATATATTATTTTATTTAAACGGGTTAAACGGGTTCAACGGGTTAAACATGTCTCACCCGAACACGATTCGTTTATTAAACGTGTTAAACGGGTTAACCCATTTAACACGCGAACCCGTTAAGGTCTCACCCAAACCCGTTTAATTAGCGGTTAATCGTGTCGGTTAATCGTGTCGTGTTGGATTTTGACAGGCCTACTTGAGGGTGAGAGGTTCCTTATAAGGATGCTCATGCCAAAAGAGGAGAGTATGTGATTTCCCTCAAGAGGTTCCTTATAAGGATGCTTGAGTTTGTGATGCCATGAGGGTGAGAGGTTCCTTATAAGGATGCTCATGCCAAGAGAGGAGAGTAGGTGATTTCCCTCAAGAGGTTCCTTATAAGGATGCTTGAGTTTGTGATGCCTTGAGGGTGAGAGGTTCCTTATAAGGATGCTCATGTCAAGAGAGGACAATACTATATAATGTGTGGGAAATGGTTTATATTTTGAAAATGGATGTTTATTAAAATGGGTTATTATTGTTCATTTCTAGTACTATTGCTATCTAAACTTGAGATCCTTGTTGAAATGTCACTGCCTTATTTCAAATTATGTATCTATGTTTTGTTAAAAATGAGACCGGCCATTTTAAATACGTTTCTAAACCTTGTTTGGGTTTGAGAGAAATTTTCTACAGAGCTTCGTGCTCACCCCCTACCACTAACATTTTTTAGATTACCTTCTCGGGGAAGAGCTGGGAGTCGAGGAGCCCGCACACTGGGAGACTCCGGTAGACGGGAGCGTGGATCCCGAGGTGGATGCCTAGAGCGACACTTCCTTTTGTTCTAGACTAGGATATTCATTTTGAACCATGTAAAGTCTAGTTCTATTTTGTTATTTCCGCCGCGCTACATTAGTTGATTTTTGAGATGTAAATGCCATGGTTGGGCATATTCTTTTGGATAATGATGAAAATATTTTATGGATGATGAATGAAGTCTTATGTATTGATGGGTTATTTTAGTGCTCTCATGATATGAATGTTTTATAATGTAATGCCGTCCAGGGTGTGTTTTGGGGTGTTACAAAGTTGGTATCAGAGCCTAGGCTTTAGGTCTTACATGGGAGCTGTAGGTTATGGATTACCACTAGAGATGTAGGGTTAGGGAGAAGGAAATTATTAAGTTAAATTGTGTATAGGCCTTGTATTTAAATTAAGACCTCCTACATAGCACTTTAGTTATATCTTGCACATCAAGGAAACTAAGTTGTAAATTGATGTGCAGGATGAGCGGCGAACAAGGACGGGGACGCGGACGTGGACGTGGGCGTGGCCATGGAGGTCAAGCCAATCCACCACCACCACCTCCGGATGCCATGCAAGGCATTTACCAATGCTTGAGGGAGCTCACCACTTTGGGACAAAGCCAAAATGGTAACAACAACCACAATTGTGAAGCTCATCCTCTCGCTCAAGTACCGGGCAATGAGAACGGAGACCGAAGGATGATAGCTCTTAGGGAATTCTTACGACAACGACCACCCAACTTCCAAGGGAGCTCCAATCCTTTGGAGGCGGATAGATGGATCCGCCGAGTGAAGAAGATCTGTGACGGCATGGGAGTTGCCGAGGAGTTGAGAGTGGGTTTGGCGACCTACCTGTTTGAGGGGGAGGCCGACTATTGGTGGGATGCCATAAAGAGGAGAAGGGACACCGACACACTCACTTGGGAAGAATTCGATCAACTCTTCCAAGATAAATACTTCCCTGAATCGGTCAGAGACCGAATGAAGGCGGACTTTCTTGCACTACGACAGGGTAGTATGACCGTGGCTGAGTATGAGAGGCGGTTCGACGAGCTCTCCCGTTATGCTACGGGATTTATATCTACTGAGGCCGACAGGGCCAAGCTCTTTCGAGCAGGGTCTGAGGCCGATCATTAGGGAGAAGTTGGTAGCTCTCAGGATCCGTGATTTAGGGGACCTGGTGGACAGAGCGGCACTGGTAGAGAGAGACATAGAGGATAGCCAGCGACGCCAAGGCTTCTCGAGAGGAGGTCCGATCCGGACGGGTGTTAGCACTAGTGGGGCACAGAGACCGACACCATACCGTCGCCCAGACCAGACAGGGGGACAACGACCTTTGACAGCCCGAGGAGAGGGAGACACTCAGACTAGAGCCGGTTTTATCCCACGATCCTGCTTTGCATGCGGAAGTGTGGGACATCTTCGGATGCATTGCCCAGTCTATCCACCTCAGGGGCGGATCCAGACCGCCAGACAGGTACCAGCAGCCCAACCACCACCACCGAGGCTCGCACCGCAGCGACCGATACAAGCTCACGCCCCCGGCGGCGCCAACCAAGGGCGAGTATTTGCTTTGACTCAGCCGGAGGAGGACATTGCCAACGCCGTTGTGGAAGGTATCGTCCTTATTTATAATTCTTGGGCCCGCATATTATTTGACCCCGGTGCAACACACTCATTTGTACGCATGACATACGCACTTGATTTGGTATTGAGTTTCGCAAAGTTAGAGCATGTTATGAGCATTAGCTTGCCCACGGGAGAACGGTTAGATACTAGCCGAGTTTGCAAGGATTACGTGCTTCGCATTGGGGAGCACGAATTGATTGTGGATTTGATTGCTTTAGAGATAAAGGGGTATGATGTGATTTTCGGGATGAACTTGTTGTCCGCTTTCCGGGCGGTAATGGATTGTTTCCGCAAACGAATTACATTTCAGTTACCGGGAGGAGTCGTTTTTAGTTTTGTGAATAACCGAGATTCTTTCCATCCATTTCCTACTACGGGTAGTAGATTTTTAAAAGCGAAAGCGGGAAGTCAATTAAATTTCTTAGCTAGCTTGATGGGAGATGACAGGGATAAACTCCATACGGATGTGGTTTTAATTGTATCGGAGTTTTCAGATGTTTTTCCCGAGGAATTACCCGGATTACCGCCCCATAGGGAAATTGAGTTCAAGATCGATCTCTATCCGGGAACCGAACCCATATCCATTGCTCCCTACCGTATGGCACCTTTGGAGTTGAAGGAGCTAAGGAAGCAGCTGGATCATTTGTTGGCGATTGAGTTTATCCGTCTAAGCACTTCACCCTGGGGAGCCCCGGTCCTCTTTGTGAAGAAAACGGATGAGACTCTACGGTTGTGCACGGATTATCGGAGGTTGAATCGGGTTACCGTGAAGAATAAGTATCCGTTGCCGAGAATTGATGACTTATTTGATCAGTTGAAGGGTTCAAAGTATTACTCCAAGATTGATCTTCGCACGGGGTATCATCAGCTGGGGATTAAGGAGGAGGATATTCCTAAGACTGCTTTCCGTACCCGGTATGGTCATTTCGAGTATACGGTGATGCCGTTCGGATTGACTAATGCCCCCGCAGCCTTCATGGACTTGATGCACAGAGTCTTCCGGCCTTACCTCGACCAATTTGTCATTGTATTTATTGATGACATATTGGTTTACTCACAGACCCAGGAGGAACATGCTCGTCATCTCTCTATGGTGCTACAAGCATTGAGAGAACATAAGTTATATGCGAAGATGAGCAAGTGTGAGTTTTGGATGAAGGAAGTGAAGTTCCTTGGCCATGTTGTGTCCGAGCAGGGAGTAGCGGTTGATTCCGCAAAGATTGAGGCCGTGATGAAATGGGAACCACCGAAGAATGTGACAGAAGTACGGAGTTTCTTGGGGTTAGCCGGCTATTATCGTAGGTTTGTGGAAGGATTCTCCAAGCTTGCGATGCCGATGACTCGCCTTACAAAGAAGGGGGAGAAATTTTCGTGGACTCAAGCGTGTGAACTAGCTTTCTGCACCTTGAAGGAGAAGTTGACGACGGCACCTATCCTCATTATTCCGAGTAGTGGGGAAGGCTACGATGTCTACACCGATGCTTCACTACGAGGCTTGGGATGCGTTCTAATGCAAGGAGGGAAGGTAGTGGCTTATGGCTCGAGGCAACTCAAGGTGCATGAGCAGAATTATCCCACACACGACTTGGAGCTAGCTGCGGTGGTGTTTGCTCTTAAGTTGTGGAGATGTTATTTATACGGGGAGAAATTTCAAGTGTTCTCTGACCATAAAAGCCTCAAGTATATCTTCACACAGAAAGACTTGAATCTCCGGCAGAGAAGGTGGATTGAGTACTTGGAAGATTATGAGTTCACGCTCAACTACCATCCGGGGAAGAGCTAGGAGTCGAGGAGCCCGCACACTGGGAGACTCCGGTAGACGGGAGCGTGGATCCCGAGGTGGACGCCTAGAGCGACACTTCCTTTTGTTCTAGACTAGGATATTCATTTTGAACCATGTAAAGTCTAGTTCTATTTTGTTATTTCCGCCGCGCTACATTAGTTGATTTTTGAGATGTAAATGCCATGGTTGGGCATATTCTTTTGGATAATGATGTAAATATTTTATGGATGATGAATGAAGTCTTATGTATTGATGGATTATTTTAGTGCTCTCATGATATGAATGTTTTATAATGTAATGCCGTCCAGGGTGTGTTTTGGGGTGTTACAATATTAAGGGTGGATGTATTTCAACTGTTCCTTGCGAAAAAAGTGTAAATGTCTGTATTTTATTTACTATTGTAATAAAAATTACCCGCACTTCTTGCTTGTTTATAGCAATGGGGTGTGAGTAGTTTACTTATACCCTTCAGCGAGGGGTAAACATATGTATATTATTGGTTAAGTTATGAAAATACCGATGTTTAATTATGCTATACTAATATATATATATATATATATACCTCCCTTAATTGATGGATGGTTATAGTTATAATATGCTCTTGGTTATGAACACCGAGCTATACTTAATATTTTATACCATACTATCTATTATTATGAACTTCATGCATGATATAGTGATGTACGTAATTGGGTGTTACGAAAAAGTCGATTGATTGGTTATAGATGGGTTAAGTCTCGGCATACCCAATGCTTTCAGTGCAGTATGTAGCCCGGAATTATGTCATCATTGAATCATCAACCTGCCGGTGGAATATCTAAAGTGTTCCAACTGAATGGCTTGACCTTCTGGTGCACTGAGGATGTTTTACTGTTGCATGGTACAAAGTTGCCAGATGAATAACCTAAGTGATCCTCCTGAATGGCTTGACCTTCTGGTTCACTAGGGTTTTTTAACTGGTGCATAGAGCTGTCAGATGAATAACCTAAGTTATCCTCCTGAATGGCTTGACCTTCTGGTTCACTAGGGTTGTTTAACTGATACATAAAATTAAAAATTGAGTAATTCAAGTATTCCTCCTAAATAGCTTGTCAAACTGGTTTACTTGAGACAATCAATTATTGCATATACCTACCAGCTAACCTAAAAAGTTGTTGTGTTATGGTTTAATATACATCAGACCTACCAGTTAACTTTCCAAGTGACAGGAAAATCAATTGTTGTAAGGTGGCATTTCTAGTACTCAACCAATATAAAGCATATGGGATCCTTGAACTGAAGGGTACCTTTCATATTATTATATTTCACCAGTTTACCTACACACTTTATTTACTTAAACTAGTAATCAATCTAAGCTCACATCACAAGCTATCTTATGTTCCGCTGCTTTAACAACAACTTTACTGTTTTTATTTTAAATTCCAATTATTAAAACTCTTCGTGGGATCGATCTTGGACTTAAACCAAGAAAACTATAATTTGACCACTTATACTTGGGTGTATAATATAAAACAGGTCGAATCATTCAATCGATAGGTTGATGATTCAGTGATAACGGAGTTCCGGATTATGCATTGAATCAAAAGCATTGACTATGACAAGATTTAACCCGTCTATAACTAATCTTCCAACTATTACATAAAGCCCAACTACGTACATTATTGTATCATGCATGAAGTACGTAATAAGTATAGATAGTATGGTATATAGCATTAAGTATCGCACGGTGTTCATAACCATGGGCATATTATAAATATAACCATCCATCAATTAAGGGAGGTATACAAATTAAAGTATAAGTAAAACATCGACATTTTCATAACATAACAATATTACACATCTATTCACCCTTCACCGAAGAGCATAAATGGACTACTCACGCCTTATTGCTATAGATGAGCAAGAGGAATGAAATAATCTCATTACAATCAAAACAAAATACAAAATAGATCCTTCACCGAGGAATAGCTGCAACACTGCCACTCTTATTACCGGTTAGGGCACAAAAGTGGGAGAGGTTCAACCCTCCAAGTAGAAAGGATAACAGAAATGTAGAAGTAGAGAATTTCTAGCTTTGGAAGTGATTTTGGAAGGGCCTTGCTCATTCTTTCTCTTTTTTATCTCTTCCTCACTGTCTGGACTGAACTTTGGGAGAATCCCCTGAAAAATGGCTGAAGCAACCTATTTATAGGCACTGGTAGAAATATTTAAGGTGAAAGACTCTTGGCTAACCAATAGGATGGTTTTGTTGCATGATTGGGCCAATGGGGTGAGGAGAGAGAACTAAGGCGGTTTAGGACCGTTTGGACACCACCACCATCATCTGGACTGTGGCTTTTCTCTGGTTTTGCATGCTAGGCAGCCTCCTTGCTTTGATGTATTAAAGTGATAATTACACTTGCCTCCCTTTCCTTATTTAGCTTGTACGCTTTATCCCTCATGAATTTCAGTATTTCCGCACAAAACCCTGCAAAACATCCAATTTCCGCATTAACCCTAATTTTTCATAACTTAGTTATTTAACCTAGTTCACGCACACATTTAAATTTAAAACCGAATTCACTAACTTATTATTTAGGGTCAATCACAGAGCGTAAAGCATAGGGAAATGCTTGGCTCTAGCAGATCCCCATTCATTACTTCCAAGCATGAGGGCTTCAAGGGCGCACATAGCTCAACTCGAAATTTGTTTGTCACTGTCCTTTAATTAGATGACAAGCATGCTTCTCCTAGCTTGAATGTTTTTCTTTTTAGACTGAAATAGAGAGGGCAACTTTAGAGACAGGAGAGAAGCCAAAACTAGCAGAAATGTGTAATTGCTACTCTTACAAGAGGCTTCATATGGTACAAGCTATGCATATTGTAACACCCCGCATTTTTCTTCTATATATATGTATATAGATATATAGCAAATAATGGTTGTAAAGATGTGGATAGGGGTATTGAATTGTGTTTGAACTTTGTAAATTTGAAAAGTAAAGATTTAAAATGTTAATGAAAATCATAGTTGAAATTTAGTTTTAGTGAGTGAAAATATAAAATGTTAGGTCCTATAACTTGTATTAGATAGGTTTGGTGTATAAATATGTGTTGGAGAGGTTTGTGATGGATTTGGTTAGTTTTGGAATGAATTGGAAATGGAAAACAAAAGAAATAGGCAAAACTGGGTAAATGTACCGGTACTGTGTACCGGTACCCCGATTCCAGAAGGTTTCTCGTACCGGTACTGGGTACCGGTACTGAATGGTACCGGTACTACCGAAACCAGACTGTTTATTTTAAAGTCGCGAATTTCGGCCTCTCTCTCTCTCCCTATAAATACTTAAGGCCGACTATTTGAGCCCCATTTCAGCCTTCTAAACCCTAGGCACCTTTAGAGAGAAAGAGAGGGAGAGAAGAACATCAAAGATAAGGAGAGATACACCATTTTAGAAGATTAAAACCCTAGATTTCTAAGATTTCACTTCTCTACTCATTCTCTTTTCTTCCATTCTTCACCCATTCTCACCCAAATCTTTTGAAAACCCTAGGGAGAGGAGATTAAAAGGAAAAGAAAGGAAAGCAAGAAGGTCATGAAGCTTGGGTATTTGGCTAAAACTCTTGAGCATTGAGGTAGGGGTTTTCTCTCACTCACTTACATTGAGGCTAGGGTATTTATATATGTATGTTTTGGCTATCAATGGTATATATATGCTATGGAATCATCCTCTCTTAGGCTTTTTGGCAAATATTACATGTTTTGAACAAAGCTAGGGTTTAATACCCATGAAATCTCTTCTCTAGTTTTAAAACCCTCATTTTTGGAGAATGATGTATTTCTTTCTTAAATGCTTTCCTTACTATGGATTTTCGAACCCCTAGTGTTTGTGTTGGGTTGAACAATGATGTTATTGTGATCTCATGTATTTTCTGTGTTGGTTGTAAAATTATTACATGATATATTTTGGGGGATTTTGAATAAAGGGTTGTAAATTGAAATCAATATTGGAATTGTAAGCTTGGTTGGATTGGTGGTGATGCACATGAGTGAGAGGTTCCTTGTAAGGATGCTCACCCCTTCCCAAGAGGTTCCTTGTAAGGATGCTTGGGAAACAAAGATGATCTAACGGGGGTGGAGGTTATCCTAAAGTATGCCACCTACCGAATGAATGGGGGTGGAGGTTACCCTAAAGTATGCCACCTACCGAAAGAAGTGTGAGAGGTTCCTTGTAAGGATGCTCACCCCTTCCCAAGAGGTTCCTTGTAAGGATGCTTGGGAAGCAAAGATGATCTAACGGGGGTGGAGGTTACCCTAAAGTATGCCACCTACCGAATGAATGGGGGTGGAGGTTACCCTAAAGTATGCCACCTACTGAAAGAAGTGTGAGAGGTTCCTTGTAAGGATGCTCACCCCTTCCCAAGAGGTTCCTTGTAAGGATGCTTGGGAAGCAAAGATGATCTAACGGGGGTGGAGGTTACCCTAAAGTATGCCACCTACCGAATGAATGGGGGTGGAGGTTACCGTAAAGTATGCCACCTACCGAAAGAAGTGTGAGAGGTTCCTTGTAAGGATGCTCACCCCTTCCCAAGAGGTTCCTTGTAAGGATGCTTGGGAAGCAAAGATGATCTAACGGGGGTGGAGGTTACCCTAAAGTATGCCACCTACCGAATGAATGGGGGTGGAGGTTACCCTAAAGTATGCCACCTACTGAAAGAAGTGTGAGAGGTTCCTTGTAAGGATGCTCACCCCTTCCCAAGAGATTCCTTGTAAGGATGCTTGGGAAGCAAAGATGATCTAACGGGGGTGGAGGTTACCCTAAAGTATGCCACCTACCGAATGAATGGGGGTGGAGGTTACCCTAAAGTATGTCACCTACCGGAAGAATTGTTGTAAATTGTTTATGGCAATTAATGGTGATTATTTGTATGTGGTACTCGTTTATTCATTTAAGTAATGTTTTTACATAAACTTGAGATCCTTTTTAAATGTCACTGCTTTACTTCAAATGATGTATCTATGTTATGTTAAAAATGAGACCGACCGTTTTAAATGCTTTTCTAAACCTTGTATGGGTTTGAGAGAATTTTTCTACAGAGCTTTGTGCTCACCCCCTACCGCTAACATTTTTCAGATTACCTGTTTGAGGAGGACGCAAGGGTCGAGGAGCCCGCTACTTGGGAGACTCCACTTGACGGGAGTGTGGATCCCGAGGTGGACGCATAGAGCGACCTCCCTTCCTTTTGTACTAGACTAGGACATTCTTTTGGAACATTGTGTAGTCTAGTTTCTTTTGTTTATTCCGCTGTGCTACTTTAAGTAAATTTTTGAGATGTAATAGCCATAATTTGGGCTTATTCTTTTGGATTACTTTGTAAATATTTGTGGATGACAAATGGAGCCTCGTTTCTTGAGGAATTATATTAGTGCTCTCATGATATGAATGTTTTAGAATGTAATGCCATCCCGGGTGTGTTTTGGGGTGTTACAAAGTTGGTATCAGAGCTTAGGCTTTAGGTCTTACATGGGAGCTGTAGGTTGTGGATTACCACTAGAAAGGTAGGACTAGGTTGAAGGAACCGTAGGCTTACATTTGTTTGAAGTTATGTGTTTATCATATATGTTAGATTCATTGTATATTTAGGTTAAGGGTTAGTTATTTGTTCGAATTCGAGGAGTTGTCTCGCTACGCAATCAAGTTTGTGGTGACTGGGGCAAGGAGGGCTAAACGCTTTGAACAAGAGTTGAGGCCTTCCATCCAAGAGAAGCTGGTTACACTCTTAATTCGAGAATATAAGATCTCGTGAACGTGGACGTGGACGTGGACGTGGACGCGGTTAAACAAAGACTTCAGACAGTTGGAGAAGATGGAGTTACTCAGACGAGAGCAGACATGGACCCGCGCCAATGCTTTGCATGCGAAGAGTATGGGCACTTCAAACATAGATGCCCCTCGTTTCCCCCAATGACCAAGCAAGCAACTGAGCAAGTACCAGCAAACAAGCCACCTCTACAAAGGCCAGCACAACAGATACCTCAGATAGCTCGCGGAGCGGGAGGCGTACCAGAGAGAATAGGCACGGATGCACGCCGATGCTTTGCCTGTGGAGGTGTTGGGCACTTCATAGATAATTGTCCATTGCTTTCTACCAAGACTAACCAAGCAACCGGGCGAGTGAATGCAAACAGGCTACCGCTACGACAGCCATTACCACCACAGAGACCGTTACAAGCTCATGCCCCCGGCGGCGCCAATCAAGGAAGGGTTTTTGCTTTGACTCAACCGGAGGAAGATGTCCCCAACGCCGTTGTGGAAGGTATTGTTCTTCTCTACCATTCTTGGGCCCGAATTTTATTGGATTCCTATGCGACTCCTTCTTTTATACGTACTGCGGATGCTGTGGAATTGGGATTGGGTTCCGAGGAGCTAGAACATGCTTTATATGTTGACTTGCCTACGAGAGAACAGAGGGATACCAGGCTGGTCTGTAAGGGTTACGTGCAAGCGGATTACATTTCAGTTACCAGTAGGTTTACTTATATGTATGTCTTTGACTCTAATTTATATCTACTTGCTATGGAATCATCATGTCTTGCCATTCTAGATAATACTACCTTGTCCCAAAATATATTATGGTGGGGTAAACCCTAAATCTTTTCTTATGCCTTCAAACCCTAGTTTACAAAGGAGATGTGTTTTTCTCTTGATTTCTCCTTTGTTCTTGATTCCCGAACTTAAATATTATTTGTTCTAAGCTATGTTATGGGTGGGTGACCACCAAATCCTTTGGTATGCCCTTGAAATCCTAGTTTTCAAGGGAGAGGTGTTTTCTCTTTATATTGCCTCTGTCATTGATTTCAAACCTTGATAGTCGTTTGTTATCGATTCCAATACATGATTGTTACTTTATCTCTGATTCCAAGCTTGATATCAATTGTTATTGATCTCGAGACTTGATTGTTTCCTTGTCCTTAACTTCCTAAGCTTAATGATCCATTTGTTTTTGGTATCAAAAATTTGATATTCATTTGTTATTGATTCTACCCTTGTGATTCAATTATTTTCAATATTCAATACTTGATATTCTTTATTCTTGGTTCCAAGACTTGAGTGTTCTTTTGGTTTTGATTTCTAAGCTTCATAATCCTTTGTTCTTGATTACACACCTTGATAGTCGTTTGTTATTGATTTCCATACATGATTGTTCCGTTAAATCTTAATTTCTCCTTTGTTCATGACTTTCAAGCTTGATACGCTTTTATTCTTGATTTCCAAGCTTAATATGCGTTTGCTCTTGATAGCCAAATTTGATATTCATTTGATTGATTCTAACTATTGTAATTCATGTATTCTTGATATTCAATATTTGACATCCTTTGGTTCTTAATTTCAAGACTTGGTTGTTCCTTTGTTTTTAATTTCCCCAGGCTTGATGATCCATTGGTTCTTGATAGCCAAATTTAATATTCATTTGTTATTGATTCTAAACCTTGTGATTCATTTATTCTTGATATTCATTGGTTCTTGATTTCAAGACTTGACATTCAATTGCTCTTGATTTCAATACTTGATTTCTCCTTGTCCTTGAGTTCAAAAATTGATACTCTTTAGTTCTTGGTTACAAAGCTTGATATGCATCTGTTATTGACTCCAAGACTCGATTGTTACTTTGTTCTTGATTTCAAGCTTTGATTGTTTCTTATTTTGATTCCAAAGCTTGATATGGGTTGGTTATGGAATTCGAGACTTGATTGTTCCTTTATTTTGGATTCCAAAAACTTGAGATTCGTTTGTTATTAATTTCAAACCTTGCTTGTTCTTTTGTTCTTGATTTCCAAGTTTGATAGCCATTTATTCTTGATTCCAAAGCTTGATTATTTATTTGCTCATGAATTCAAAACTCTAGTGATTGGTAGTGACCACTAAAATGGTATTTTCGATGATATTATGTTAATTTTTCTTAAATTATTTCGATAAAAAAAAAAAATGTATATGGATTTGGAAGCAAAAATGGGAGGACAAGTCTGGTTAGGTTTCAACTGTAACCTTTGGTGGATTGTAATTTATATCAGAGTGCGCAGCGAACTAACGGAGTAAGGACTACAATGGGAAAACTACGGAGAAGATTCAACTCATCTGAGAGAGGCTACGGACGGCGCAAGGTAGACAGAATAGCTAGGCGGACCACAGACGAAGACCCTTAGAATTCAAGGTGGGAGACTACGTATTTCTCAAGGTGTCACTCAAGAAGGGCGTGTTTCGATTCGGCAAGAAGGGGAAGTTAGCGCCAAGATATACCGGACCGTTTGAGGTAATCAAAGCGATAGGCAAGGCGGCATACCAACTTCGACTACCAGCCCAGCTATCCGGAGTACATGGCGTGTTCCACGTGTCCATGTTGAGAAGGTGTCACTCGGATGCAACTCCAGTAGTGAACTTGGAGGAGATTGAAATCCAAGACGGAGCAACCTACGAAGAACAACCGGTAGAAATTATCGACACCAAGGAAAAAGTGCTTCGCAACAAAGTTATCAGATTGGTAAAGGTTCGGTGGCAACACCATGGAGTGGAGGAAGCTATATGGGAACCGGAGCAAGAAATGCGGGAGAGGTATCCACATTTGTTCGCTACTTGAGGTAAGTTTCGAGGACGAAACTTTCTTTAAGGGGGGTGGATTGTAACACCCCGCATTTTTCTTCTATATATATGTATATAGATATATAGCAAATAATGGTTGTAAAGATGTGGATAGGGGTATTGAAGTGTGTTTGAGCTTTGTAAATTTGAAAAGTAAAGATTTAAAATGTTAATGAAAATCATAGTTGAAATTTAGTTTTAGTGAGTGAAAATATAAAATGTTAGGTCCTATAACTTGTATTAGATATGTTTGGTGTATAAATATGTGTTGGAGAGGTTTGTGATGGATTTGGTTAGTTTTGGAATGGATTGGAAATGGAAAACAAAAGAAATAGGCAAAACTGGGTAAATGGTACCGGTACTGTGTACCGGTACCCCGATTCCAGAAGGTTTCTTGTACCGGTACTCCCGAAACCAAACTGTTTATTTTAAAGTCGTGAATTTCGGCCTCTCTCTCTCTCCCTATAAATACTTAAGGCCGACTATTTGAGCCCCATTTCAGCCTTCTAAACCCTAGGCACCTTTAGAGAGAAAGAGAGGGAGAGAAGAACATCAAAGATAAGGAGAGATACACCATTTTAGAAGATTAAAACCCTAGATTTCTAAGATTTCACTTCTCTACTCATTCTCTTTTCTTCCATTCTTCACCCACTCTCACCCAAATCTTTTGAAAACCCTAGGGAGAGGAGATTAAAAGGAAAAGAAAGGAAAGCAAGAAGGTCTTGAAGCTTGGGTATTTGGCTAAAACTCTTGAGCATTGAGGTAGGGGTTTTCTCTCACTCACTTACATTGAGGCTAGAGTATTTATATATGTATGTTTTGGCTATCAATGGTATATATATGCTATGGAATCATCATCTCTTAGGCTTTTTGGCAAATATTACATGTTTTGAACAAAGCTAGGGTTTAATACCCATGAAATCTCTTCTCTAGTTTTAAAACCCTCATTTTTGGAGAGTGATGCATTTCTTTCTTAAATGCTTTCCTTACTATGGATTTTCGAACCCCTAGTGTTTGTGTTGGGTTGAACAATGATGTTATTGTGATCTCATGTATTTTCTGTGTTGGTTGTAGAATTATTACATGATATATTTTGGGGGATTTTGGATAAAGGGTTGTAAATTGAAATCAATATTGGAATTGTAAGCTTGGTTGGATTGGTGGTGATGCACATGAGTGAGAGGTTCCTTGTAAAGATGCTCACCCCTTCCCAAGAGGTTCCTTGTAAGGATGCTTGGGAAGCAAAGATGATCTAACGGGGGTGGAGGTTACCCTAAAGTATGCCACCTACCGAATGAATGGGGGTGGAGGTGACCCTAAAGTATGCCACCTACCGAAAGAAGTGTGAGAGGTTCCTTGTAAGGATGCTCACCCCTTCCCAAGAGGTTCCTTGTAAGGATGCTTGGGAAGCAAAGATGATCTAACGGGGGTGGAGGTTACCCTAAAGTATGCCACCTACCGAATGAATGGGGGTGGAGGTTACCCTAAAGTATGCCACCTACCGAAAGAATTGTTGTAAATTGTTTATGGCAATTAATGGTGATTATTTGTATGTGGTACTCGTTTATTCATTTAAGTAATGTTTTTACATAAACTTGAGATCCTTTTTAAATGTCACTGCTTTACTTCAAATGATGTATCTATGTTATGTTAAAAATGAGACCGACCGTTTTAAATGCTTTTCTAAACCTTGTATGGGTTTGAGAGAATTTTTCTACAAAACTTTGTGCTCACCCCCTACCGCTAACATTTTTCAGATTACCTGTTTGAGGAGGACGCAAGGGTCGAGGAGCCCGCTACTTGGGAGACTCCACTTGACGGGAGTGTGGATCCCGAGGTGGACGCATAGAGCGACCTCCCTTCCTTTTGTACTAGACTAGGACATTCTTTTGGAACATTGTGTAGTCTAGTTTCTTTTGTTTATTCCGCTGTGCTACTTTAAGTAAATTTTTGAGATGTAATAGCCATAATTTGGGCTTATTCTTTTGGATTACTTTGTAAATATTTGTGGATGAAAAATGGAGCCTCGTTTCTTGAGGAATTATATTAGTGCTCTCATGATATGAATGTTTTAGAATGTAATGCCATCCAGGGTGTGTTTTGGGGTGTTACACATATACCTTCAAGAGTAAAAAATGCTGACAAGAAGTCATGTATGTTCTGCATTTGCATACTCGGTAATATTTGTTGAAGTACTTGGCTATGACATAATACCTGATCTATGTTTTTTTCTACTAGTGAGGATGAGACTGAGAGTGTTGAGGACCTCTAAGATGCTTAGAACGAATTATGCAAGGAGTGTCTAAAATAAGGTGAAAAGTTGATTTCCTTGATTACGAGGCTCAAAATAAGTGAGGATGAAAAGAAAGCACTACATGTGGACTTGGTTAAGTCCAAAGCTCAAATATGTGGGCTAGAGGAAAAGAAAAAGTATCTCCTCAATTGAGTGAGCTTCCTTCAGAAAGAGTGCCATGGGCTTATAAAGTAAAGAAGAATCTTGAGTTAAAATGTGTCAAAATTGATAAAGATCATCATGAATCAAATGAACTCTCTAATAGACTTCCCCAAAGTAGTAAAAAGTTTGATAGAATGTTATCTATGGGAAAGACTGTGGGTGATAAGCGTGGTTAGGCTACACAAATGAACACACCAACACTTCTTCCAATATTGTGTTTGTGAATGGTAATACCAACCCATCACCCCACAAGAAAACACAAGTCCTAAAAAGACTAAATATGGTAAAGGTAGGCACTCAAAGAAGAATGTGGAGAATATGGTCATCATAGTACACATTGCATGAAAAATAGAAACAAAGGAAGACTCTTCCTGTGGATGATAGAGCTGACTTCTTAGTTTGGCCTTATAGTAATACAGGTGCATTAACATTCTCTGATGCTTATTCCCACTATCGTGATCAGATGGCTATTGTTCCTTGGGCTCGTTTATTATGGCATTCATTCATTCCTCCCAGGCTTTCTTTTTTGGCATGGAGACTTTTTTGGAATAGACTCCCTACGGATGATCAACTTCAAAAACAGGGATGCTCTATGGCGTCTTGTTGTAGTTTATGCACTTCTAGAGGCCATTGGGAAGATGCCTGTCACTTGTTCATTTCTTGTGAATTTGCTACAAATTTATGGAGGTGGTGAGCTTCAATTTTCCAGGTCTATGTTCCTACCCATAACATTTATGTTTTGGATTTTTGGCAGCATATTCTTTCTCGTACTATGAGCTCCCAGTTATACAATCTATGGATAGCTGTGGTGCTTTTGGTGTTTGAGGTTATTTGGTATTATCGTAATTCATGTCATTTTGAAGGCCAGAAGCCATTTCTCAAATGGTCTTGCCTTCATATTCTTTCTATGCTTTCTACTATTGGTAAAAGTAGTGTTGGAATAATGGATAATTTTGTTTCTGATCTATTGATTCTTAGATCTATTGGTGTTCAAGGTCTATATAGAAAGGTCCCTTCAATTATTCCTATAAAGTGGTATCCCCCTCCTAGTGGTTGGATTAAATTGAACACGGATGGTTTAGCCAAAGGAAATCCTAGGCCGACTGTTGCTGCTGGTATTTATAAAACTAATAGGGGTTTTGTTAAGGTAATTTTTAGTGAATTTTTGGGTGTGCAAACTGCTTTCTATGCTGAATTGGTCGCAGTTATTATTGGCATTGAACAAGCTTGGCAGACGGGTTGGAGATACCTCTGGTTGGAGTCTGACTCTCGCTCTGTCATTCAATGTTTCGCTAATCTATCTTATGACCCACCCTGGTCCCTTAAAATTCGCTGGCTAAATTGCAGGTACTATTTGCAGCATATGAACTTCCATTTTAGTCATATATTTCGAGAAGGAAATGTTGTTGCCGATAAATGTGCAAATATTGGTTTATCCTATTCAAGTTTTCAATGGTGGTGGACTGCACCTACAGTGCTTGCTACTCAACTCTGTAACGACATGTATAGCCTCCCTTCATATAGGTTTAAACCATAGGGTGGTTTTTTGAGTCCTCTGTGAGCTGGATTGTGGCATTTTATAAGCTACCGAGACCAGAATTTTCTTTATTTTTCCACTTTTTCCATGTATTCTCCTTTTCTTTCATTAATAATATTCAAGCCTATAGCACATGATTCGGGATTTCCTGGGATGCCAACCTAGTTGGGATGCTAGATAATCCTATGATGCTTGAAGCTCTATTTTATGAAAAAAAGAAGCTCGTGCATCTAGCTAACCAATCCAAAGCTTTAAATTATGAAGTCTCAAATTTTTCTAAGCTTTTGGAGAGGTTTTGCAAGTCCAAGCATATGCATGCATCATCTTCACATAGACAACATGCTAGAGTGCCCAAAACTCCTACCCCTAAAGTCAAAATTGATCTACATACATCTAGGGAGAAGAGAGTTAGTCCTCCACCCATTCCCAGACCTCACTCGAGTTTTAGGAAGGAAAAATAAGTTTGGGTGACTAGGGAGGACCTTCAAAAACTCACAATTTCAACCAAGTTGGAGGCCCCGAGTACATCTAGTAAGGTCATGGCTCCTAAGAAATAGGAGATGTGAGAGTATAGACCTAGGTGATCTTTAATGCATTTCATCGAACACCCTATAAATTATTTTGTTTTTTTTTTTCTCTATAAAAATTCAAAAATAATAGAAACTTGATAAATCCAAAAACAAAAGAAATTGAAAAATCCAAAAAGAGTTTTGAAGTCAATTTTGACACTCATTTTTAGAATTTAAATTAATTGCTTTAGTTGTCTTTCCTTTGTTTTAATGCATGCTTATGCATATTTTTTGTATACATGTTAATTTGAAAAACTCAAAAACATTGGAAAATAAAAAGCCAAAAAGATTTTTTTTATTTGTTTTTCTTTGATCATGTTCATGGTTGGTGATAGGTGAACACATGACTAAAGGTTAGTTAAACCCTAATCCATTAAAAGATGTTGAAGGCCAAATGCGTGAAAAGAGCCCAATGAGGTCAAATTTCAAAAGGTGGGGTATAAATAAATGGCTAAGAACAATTGCACTTGAATTATGAAAGAATTTATGCTTAATTGAAAATTTCTAATTTGTAAAACACATAGAGCATGCTAATCTTGATTAGAAGCATATCTAAATAGTACAAAATTTATAATTGTATTAATTGAAGGAATAGAGTATCTTAGTGTGACACCCCAAGATCTGAGGGTTCTTTATTAATCCGTTGATCACCCAAAAATCCACAGAAATATTCGTGAATGTCATATAACCCGACACCACATTGTTACGTCCCCTTAACTGGGATCATAACCAAAACGAAAGTCCAGCAGAGTCTCCCTTGTACAGAGTTCTACCCAATACCCAACCTGTTACACATTATTTGTACGACCATCCCAAGATCCAATCTCCATCAATTTACCCTTAACTTTAAACCAATTACATCATTTAAACAAGAAGGCTCAAGGCTCGAAGGTATGACAAAGTCATATTCAAATTTTGAAAAGTTTGGAAGAGGTACCAGTACTTGAGCCATCTGTCTGCCAGGTATCGGTACCTGAGTGACGTGGTACCGGTACCTGGACCTTCTGTTCCCCAGGTTTCTTCCAACTGCCAGGTATTTGTATGTAGGTGACAGGGTATCGGTACCTGAGCCTACTGGAATCTAGGTACCGGTACCCATAAGTCTAGGTACCAGTACCTAGGTCATTCGACAGCGTGGTACCGGTATTTAATCACTTAGGTACCGGTACTTGGGCCCAGATTTTCCCCAATTATTTCCAATCTTTAACCTTTATCCATCCAATCACTTCCTAGTCTCATCCTTCATTCATTTACACAAATTATAGTCCATAAGAGTTCATTACATAACACTTTATACGATTTTACAAGTCCAATACAAATTACATAATGGATTACAAAATGTAATTTAAAAGTCACATTCCGATTTCTTCATTAATAAGGGCCTAAGTAAGGGCTTTCCACCGGCGCTTGTCCTGCACCTGAAATATATCCCCATAAAGGGTGAGCCACACCCAATAGGGTGTCTCCTAAGGAGGCTACTTCCCAATCCAGATTCATATGAAATGTTCACATGCAATTCGTCAATCAACCATCCATTCAAAAATATACAATTCATAATGAATACCACAATGTCATGAGGTGAAGCTCACACATGTAATACAACCTGAGCCTTCCACCGGCTCCCATAACACATGCAATGTCATGCATATGCACCTATGCATTCCAAGCCCCTGCCATTGATGTTACATATCTAATGACCATTTATAAATCTCGGGTCTTTCTTGGGGTGTGTATTTATGGACTTCCACCAATGGGTATCCAACCGACACGACATCTATGGACTTCCACCAACGGCTCCACGTATGCCGACACACTTTATGAACTCAATACCAATGAAAGTGCGTATAAAAAATTACCGGGTCTTGCACCCGAGGGAGAATCTAGCACTTCTTGTTAACCTCGACCCTTGTTTTCAATGCAACCCATGTGAATCAATCGAATCTAGATCCAACCTTTCTAAGCCCACATATCAACCCATCAAGAATGGTGTTTGATCAAACCATGCACACACACCCACGCTGATGTCGACTGTCCATGAATGCGATGCTACCCGTGCATATGCAAATATAATGAAAAATTGCATTTCATATCAATATGCAATCAAGTTTTCAATTGCAATTACAGTAGCATGTTCATTATATCATGAACATAATATGAACATATTCCATTCTCTATACATTTCCAATTCCTCAATGGCAATTATATCATGAGGCATATATTTACATTTGATAACATCAATCCCAAGCATGTTACATCATTTTCATTCAAATAACATACTTAATCATTCATAGGCATTTTATCAAACACCTATAAGGCACAAATATTATGTAAACACAACATGCTCAAATCAACGCAATTTCTTACGAAATTCCAAATCAAGCAATTTCATCAACCTCATTCATACAAGAATTGGTTTTAGCATTTTACTATACCCATTTCCATATTCCTACAAACCTAGGTATGTGTTATACATGAGATTTCATCTCTAACACCCTACCCATTTCATATTTCGACCCTAGGTTAGAAATAAACCTAGTTAGGAAAGGAAACCTACCTCTTGTAGCGTAATACCTACGACCTCTTGTAGCGTAATACCGCGTAGGAGAATTCCCAAAGATCCCAAATCAAGCTTCAAAGCTTTGATCCCAACAATCCTATCTTTGAGATTTTGGTGAAACCCGCGATCTTTGGAACGTACTTGTAGCTCTCGTTGCATAGAACAACTTTTATTCTTAGCCCGAAGGGATCCGACGGTCGGATTACCATAGATCGGAAGGAGAAATAAAGGAGGCTTGAGTTTTCTCCCTCTTCTTTCTCACTCTCTCTCTATCAAGAAATGGATGTTGTAAATGGGAAGAAAATCTGATTTTTCTCCCCTATTTATACCCTCATTTGCTTGGTTCTCATTAAGCCACATGTCCTGTCTTTTCTAATCAAATTTTATTATAAATCAATTAAATCTCATTCCGGTTTAAGTTTAGTACATTTTTATTGAACTAACTTTAAATTATTTCTCGAGTTCCACAACTAAAATCTGATCGTATTTATTTTAGTCATGCGAAGCTCGATCGCCTCGTAAAATGCAAAACATTCGAATGTCTCAAAATTCGACAAAAATTGACAGGGAGGTAGATTTCACAAGGCAAATCCAACGGTGAAGTCCGTTTCTTCATCCGAGTTCTAGAAAAATTCAAATTTTCAATCCGTACCGTAATGGCGAATTACCATTTTGCCCATTTGAACTAAAATTTTAAATCTCTCGGGCCCCCTTAAAAGAAATTTGTACCCAAAATTTACACACACATGCACATACTACAGAGTTCATATCTACGGAGGCAAGGAGGGCCAAACGATTTGAGTAGGGCTTGAGGCCTGCCATCAGTGAGAAGCTTGTGGCTCACAAGATCCGGGACTATGGGGATCTTGTTGACAGAGCTGCATTGGTGGAGAGAGACACAAAGGACAATCGGCGATGACAGAACTTCGCGAGGGGAGGTCCGATCAGGACCGGTGCTAGTAGTAATGGAGTGCAGAGGGCGGCACCATACCATCGCCCAGACCAGGTGGTTGGACAGAGGTTTCAAACAGCTCGAGGAGTTGGAGGCTTATCATAGAGGGTAGGAGTAGACCCACGAGCCTGCTTTGCATGTGGAGGTTTGGGGCATATTCGGAATCATTGTCCGATCTTACCACCCCAGAAGAATACACAGACGACAGGACAGGTAAATGCAAATAAGCCACCACTACAGAAGTCACTACAGTAGAAACCGTTAGGAGCTATAGCACCAGGCGGTACCAATCAAGGAAGAGTTTTTGCTTTGACCCAACCGAAGGAAGATATTTTCAATGCAGTTGTGGAATGTATTGTTCTTCTCTATAGTTCTTGGGCCCGAATTTTATTTGATTCGGGTGCTACTTATTCCTTCATACGCACTACATATGCTATTATATTGGGATTAGAATTTGAGAATCTAGAAGATGTTTTGAGTATTGACATTCCTACGGGAGAACGGTTGGATACTAGAAGGGTGTGTAGAGGTTGTGTGCTTCGAATTGGGGAGCAAGAATTAATTGTAGACTTGGTTGCGTTCGACATGAAAGGTTATGACATAATATTTGGGATGAACTTGTTGTTCACTTTCAATGCGGTAATGGATTGTTTTCGTAAACAGATCTTATTTCAATTACCGGGAGGGGTAGTTTTCAGTTTCATTAATGATCGGAATTCGTTCCACCTATTTCCCACTACGGGCAATAGATTCTTGAAAGCTAAGGCGGGGAGTAATTTGAGTTTCTTAGCCAGCTTAATGGGAGATGATCGAGATAAATTCCAATCTAACGTGGTATTGATAGTGTCCGATTTTCTAGATGTCTTCCCAGATGAACTACCCGGGTTACCCCCACAGAGAGAGATTGAGTTTACGATTGATCTATATCCGGGAATTGAACCCATTTCCTTTGCTCCCTATAGGATGGCACCTTTGGAGTTGAAGGAGCTAAGGAAGCAGTTGGATAGACTATTGGCTATTGGGTTTATCCGTTTAAGCACTTCACCTTGGGGAGTCCCGGTCCTCTTTATGAAGAAGCATGATGAAACACTTCAGTTATGCACGGACTACCGAAGGTTGAATCGAGTGACAATGAAGAATAATTACCCATAAGGTAATGGAAAATGATCTTTTCTGGTGAGAGAATTTAACTTTCGATCGTCAATACACACACGCCAACCTGTGACTGTAGGACTAATTCATTTTCTTTATTCTTTATTACAGTGACACCAGATTTCTTAGGGACTACATGTGTATGACTAAACCATTTACTATCAGATATAGGATAGATAATATTAGCATCTAATAGCTTAAGTGCTTCAGCACGGACTACTTCTTTTAAATGTGGATTCAGTTTTCTTGCATTTGACGAGATGGTTTAGCATCTTCTTCTAAATATATACAATGAGTACACAGAAGTGGACTTATACCTTTTATATCTGCTATTGTCCAACCAATAACACGTTGGTGATTTTTCAAAACTTTTGTCAATTCTTTTTCTTGAATTCCAGATAATTCTGATGGTATTATCACTGGACAGATTTCATTTTCTCTTAAAAAGACATTTTAAGTTAGCTGGAAGAGGTTTTAATTCCGGTTTAGAAACTTTAATTTTAGATTCTTCAGGTTTTGGTAGTAAATTTTCACATTTTGTATTCCCTGATGATATATTTTCAGACTCAGCATTAGAAACAGACTCTAATGTATATAATTTTTTTTTTCAGAAAAATATTTTCAAAAAAACGTTGAGTTAACGAATCAACACTATTTATTTCATGCACTTCATCTTTTTCTTCTCTAGGTTGTTTTGCACTGTTAAAAACATTTAATTCCAAGGTCATGTTTCCAAATGAAAGTTTCATGATTCCATTCCTACAATTAATCAATGCATTTGATGTAGCTAGGAATGGTCGACCCAAAATAACAGGTATGTATGCAGATGCATGAAAAATTGGTTGCGTGTCTATAACGATAAAATCTGCTGGGAAATAGAATTGATCAATTTGGACAATAACATCCTCCACAATTCCTCGTGGAGTTTTTATTGAGCGATCTGCTAATTGTAGTGTAACATTGGTAGATTTCAGCTCACTTTATCCTAATTGTGTATACACTGAATATGGCATTAAATTACAACTGGCTCCAAGATCTAGCAGAGCTTGTTCAATTCGAAAATTTCCAATGATACATGTAACTGTAGGACTACCTGGATCTTTGTACTTAAGTAGAGTATTATGCTGTATTATAGTACTAACTTGTTCAGTTAGAAATGCTTTCTTTGGTACATTTGTTTTTCTTTTTATTGTGCAAATATCTTTTAGAAATTTAGCATAAGCTGGAACTCGTTTTATTGCATCCAACAAAGGAATGTTAATCTTTACTTGTTTAAACAACTCATAAATATCAGATTGATCTTTTTCAGTTGAAGACTTCTTAACCCTTTAAGAAAAAGGTAAAGGAATAGGACATGGAGGATCCCTCTCATTTTGTATTTCTGGTTGCTTTTCAACTAAAGGTTCAGGTTCAAGTTGTTCATTTACAGGAATTGACTTACGTATTTTTTTTTGTAATTTTGGGTTTAATGGTTTTGTCAACAATCTTACCACTTCTCAGTGTAGTGATTGCTTGTATTTGACTTGGAGAAGGTTCAGAGGATAAAGTGTTAGCTTGATTCTGACTTTGTGGAGGTTTAGGTTGAGATGAGAATTTTCGCTTTTCTGATATACTGAGGGACTGAGTCAACTTAGTTAGATGACTCTTGATATCTTCAATACTCTGAGAAGTTTGAGCTTTATAATCATTAAAAGCTTGAGTTGTTTGAGTATTAAAACTCATTTGACTTTGAATAAATTGATTTATAGTATCTTCCAGAGTTCTTCTGTGTGGGGGTTGATATGGTTGATACTGTTGTTGATTCTGTGGTTGTGGTGGACCTTGTGTTTGATTTGTAGGTTGGGTATTTCTCCAACTAAAAGTCGGATGATTCCTCCATCCTAGATTGTAAGTTTCAGAATATGGATTTGAGTAAGGCTGTAACGCCCCAAATACCACCCTGGACGGCATTACATTATGAAACCATTCCTGTCATGAGAGCAACTAAATATATATAGATATCCATCAAATAAGAAACATTCTTAATTTAACAAAATTCGGGCAGAGTCTCCTTCGTACGGGAAGCTCTCCCAAAACTCACAACCTGTACATTTATAATACCTTGACCACACCGGGTCTATCTAACCATCAAATCCAAAATATTTCATTCACCATATATACTATCCACAACAATCATCCCAAAAGAATAAGCCAAACTAAGGTCATTACAACCCAAAAGAATTACATGAATATATTGCAGCGGAATTTCAAAAGAAACTAGACTTTACAATGTTTGTACATATTGGTTCCTAGTCTAGTACAAATATAAAAGGGGCATCTCTAAATGTCCCACTCGGGATCCAGGTACCCCTCTAATGAGGCTTCCCCAAGGCCCGGCTCATTAGTGCCAAGCTCCTCCTCTATAGCATAATCTGAAAAATGTTAATTGTAGGGGATGAGCACGAAGCTCTGTAGCAAAATCTTCCCAAACTCAAACAAGGTTTAGGAAAGCATATAAAATGGTTGGTCTCATTTTCACAAATAGCATATATAACATTTTGAAGGAAAAGCAGGACATTTTAAATAGATCTCAAGTTTAATTAGCAATAGTAATCGAAATGGATAAATAAACACCATATACCATTGGTAATTTATTCTACCATGAACCGTTTTCAACAAGTTCTCGCAGAATCCCATGCTTCCTGAAACTCTTGTCAAAATAATTTATGGTACAATGCACGATGACCCACACTGTGTGCCCGATACAACCCACGTTACTAACCCGTGATCATTAGCGATATGAAAAGTTTATACCCACACGGCGTACAAAGGCGTCTACCCACTCCATGTGGTAGGAAAAGTTCATACCCGCGTGGCATATAAAGACGTATACCCACTACATGATACCCGGTCCATAGTAATCCATGTTCGTATCGTACAACCACGCAAGCGATAAAATTCCCACAAATATCTCCCATTCTAACCATACCATAAACCCCCACCGGGATAGACTACCTCTAACACTCTACGGCAATGCTTGAAAGCCATTCAAGTCCATCACAACAATCATACAAGAGATATCATTACAAACATTTTCTCAATTTAGCAGAAATCCCAAAATCCCCAAATTTCACAATTTGTACTATAGCAAAATTGAAGAAAAAGAGCAAGAGATCACCATAAACATCATTTTGTTATACAATATCAAGCACTAAGGTTGTGATGGTGAGAACAAAGAAAATGTAAAGAAGAAAAATTCATTTTTCTTAAAACTAGGGTTTGAGAATGGAAAAGGGACCTTTAATGGTTACCCAACTACCACAATGTTTAAAACATGGCAATAAATGCAAGAGGATCAAGAATCAAGTAAATAATAGCAAGTATATATGATTTTGAACCAAAAGAATACATATAATTTAATCCTAGCCTCAATGTAAGAGAATAGGAAGAAATCCCCTACCTTAATGTTCTTGGAAAAATTAGGGCTTTGATCTTGAATCAACCCTTCAATCTCTTGTTTTCTCTTGATCTTGTGTTTCTCTCTTTCTCTCTTCCTCTCTTATGTTTTCTAGGGTTTGGAGTGGTGTAATGAAGGCTAAGGAGGTGACAAAAATGTATTTATAGTGGAGGAAAAATCGGCTTGTTCGCGACTTAAAATTTCAGATTTTTACAGTGACTACCGGTAGCTGATTTTGACTACCGGTGGCTCGGGTACACTGGACACTCGACTACCTGTTGACTACCGGTAGCTCGGGCACACTGGACCATTGACTACCGGTAGTTGATCCCAGATTTGCCTACTTCCTTTATTTTCCATTTCTAATCCATTCCAATCTCTTCCAAAACCATCTCAAACCTCTCCAACATATATTTCTACCTCAAACCTATTTAGTACAAGTTCTAGGACATAAAATTTCATATTTTCACATACTAAAACTAAATTTCAAATATTATTTCCTCGAGTTATTTTATATCAACATTTTTACACTATTATTTAGTATATATCTATATACATATATAAACGAAAATGCGGGGTGTTACAATCCACCCCCCTTAAAGAAAGTTTCGTCCTCGAAACTTACCTCAAGTAGTGAACAAAAAGGGATACTTCTCCCACATTTCTTGCTCCGGTTCCCATGTAGCTTCCTCCACTCCATGGTGTTGCCACAAAACCTTCACTAGTCGGATGACTTTGTTACGGAGCACCTTCTCCTTGGCATCGAGAATCTTCAACGGTTGTTCTTCATAGGTTGCTCCATCTTGAATTTCGATATCTTCCAAGTCTACAACCGGCGTTGCATCCGATTGACACTTTCTCAACATCGACACGTGGAACACGTCATGTACCCCATACAACTGAGCTGGTAATCACAACTGATACGCCGCTTTGCCCACAACTTTGATCACTTCAAATGGCCCGGTATATCTTGGCGCTAACTTCCCTTTCTTGCCGAAACGAAACACGCCCTTCTTGGGTGACACCTTGAGAAATACGTAGTCTCCCACCTTGAACTCTAAAGGTCTTCGTCTATGGTCTGCATAGCTCTTCTGTCTACTTTGCGCCATGCGTAGTCTCTCCCGGATTAGTTGGATCTTCTCCGTACTCTCTCGAACAATGTCCGGCCCGAACAAGCTACTTTCTCCGGCTTCCAACCAACAAGTAGGAGATCTACACGGTCTTCCATACAATGCTTCATAAGGCGCCATTCCGATGCTTGCTTGATAGCTGTTGTTGTATGCAAATTCCACCAACGGCAAATGGTCGCTCCAACCTCCCTTGAAATCCAACACACAAGCACGCAACATGTCTTCTAGAATCTGGTTCACCCTCTCGGATTGGCCATCCGTTTGGGGATGAAAGGCGGTGCTGAAGTGCAACTCTGTCCCCATAGCTCTTTGAAGACTTTGCCAAAATTGCGCTACGAAACGAGAATCACGATCCGACACAATGGATAGCGGAACTCCATGCAACCTCACTATCTCACGAATATAGAGCTTGCTCAGGGTCTCTAACGTGTCAGTGGTCTTCATACTCAAGAAGTGAGCGGACTTGGTGAGTCTATCAACAATGACCCATACGGCATTATGCCCTCGTGAAGTCCGTGGAAAGCCAGATACGAAGTCCATGGTGATGTGATCCCACTTCCACTCTGGGATAGGCAAAGACTGTAGTAATCCTCCTGGCTTTTGATGTTCAATCTTCACCTGCTGGCACACCGCACATCGTGCTATGAACCTGGCCACATCCTTCTTCATTCCCTTCCACCAATATTGGCGCTTCATGTCCCTATACATTTTTGTGCTACCGGGGTGGATAGCAAACTTAGAGCGATGACACTCTCCAAGTATCTCCTCCTTTAGAGACGAATCGTCGGGAACGCATAGCTTCTCCCCATATCTCAATTCTCCATTTCTCAAAGACCAACCCTCCATAGTTTCTCCATTCTCCAATTTAGCTAGCATCAACATTAATTCAGGATCCAAGCCTTGCAATTCCACAACCCTACGTTGGAGAGTAGGTTGAGCCACAAGGTTGAACAAACATGGTCGGGATCCATCTCCTCCAACCCATAGATCAAAATCTCCAAGGGCATCTTTCAACTTCCATTCACCTATGGAAACGTTGAGTTCCCCCCAAGACTTCCTACTAAGTGCGTCAGCAACTACATTCGCCTTCCCCGGATGGTAGTTGAGTGTGAAATCGTAGTCTTCGAGGTACTCAATCCATCTTCTTTGCCGGAGATTCAAGTCTTTCTGTGTGAACATATACTTGAGGCTCTTATGATCAGAGAACACTTGAAATTTCTCCCCGTACAAATAACACCTCCACAACTTAAGAGCAATGACCACCGCGGCAAGCTCTAAGTCGTGGGTGGGATAATTCTGCTCATGCACCTTGAGTTGCCTCGAGCCATAAGCTACTACCTTCCCTCCTTGCATTAAAACGCATCCCAAGCCTCGTAGCGAAGCATCCGTGTACACATCATATCCCTCCCCACTGCTCGGAATAATGAGGATAGGAGCCGTCGTCAACTTCTCCTTCAAGGTGCGAAAGGCTAGCTCACACGCTTGAGTCCACACAAATTTTTGTCCCTTCTTTGTAAGGCGAGTCATCGGCATCGCAAGCTTTGAGAACCCTTCTACGAACCTCCGATAGTAACCTGCTAAACCCAAGAAGCTACGTATCTCGGTCACATTCTTCTGTGGTTCCCATTTCATCACAGCCTCAATCTTTGCGGGATCAACAGCTACTCCTTTCTCGGACACAACATGGCCAAGGAACTTCACTTCCTTCATCCAAAACTCACACTTGCTCATCTTCGCATATAACTTATGTCCTCTCAATGTTTGTAGCACAATAGAGAGATGACGAGCTTGTTCCTCCTGAGTCTGTGAGTAAATCAATATGTCATCAATAAACACAATGACAAATTGATCGAGGTAAGGCCGAAAGACTCTATGCATCAAATCCATGAAGGCTGCGGGGGCATTAGTCAATCCGAACGGCATCACCGTATACTCGAAATGACCATACCGGGTACGGAAAGCAGTCTTAGGAATATCCTCCTCCTTAATCCGCAGCTGATGATACCCCGTGCGAAGATCAATCTTGGAGTAATACTTCGAACCCCTCAACTGATCAAATAAGTCATCAATTCTCGGCAATAGATACTTATTCTTCACGGTAACCTGATTCAACCTTCGGTAATCCGTGCACAACCGTAGTGTCTCATCTGTCTTCTTCACAAAGAGGACCGGGGCTCCCCAAGGTGAGGTGCTCAAACGTATAAACCCAATGGCCAATAGATGATCCAATTGCTTCCTTAGCTCCTTCAACTCCAAAGGTGCCATTCGATAAGGGGCAATGGATATGGGACAATGTTCCTGGATAGAGATCAATCTTGAACTCAATCTCCCTTTGTGGAGGTAACCCAGGTAATTCGTCAGGGAAGACATCCGGAAAATCCGATACTATCAACACTACGTCCGCATGGGATTTATCCCGATCATCTCCCATTAAGCTGGCTAAGAAACTCAACTGGCTTCCCGCCTTCGCTTTCAAGAATTTACTACCCGTAGTAGGAAATGGATGGGAAGAATTACGATCATTCATGAAAGTAAAGACTACCCCTCCCGGTAATTGGAATGAGATCCGCTTGCGAAAACAATCCATCACCGCACGGAAAGCGGACAACAAATTCATCCCAAAAATAACGTCATACCCCTTCATGTCTAACACAATCAACTCTTGCTCCCCAATGCGAAGCACACATTCTCTACATACCCTAGTTTTATCCAATCATTCTCCCGTAGGCAAGTCAACATTCAATGCATGTTCTAGCTTCTCGAAACCCAATCCCAAATTAGTAGCATACGCAGTACGTATAAAAGAATGAGTCGCACCGGGATCAAATAGAATTCGGGCCCAAGAATTGTAGAGAAGAACAATACCTTCAACTACTGCCTTGGAGGCATCTTCCTCCGTTTGGGTCAAAGCAAAAACCCTTCCTTGATTTGCGCCGCCGGGGGCTTGAGCTTGTAACGGTCTCTGCTGTGTTGGCCTTTGTAGAGGTGGCTTGTTTGTGGGTAATTGTCCGGTTGCTTGATTGGTCCTTGGTGGAAACGATGGGCATTGACTTTTGTAGTGCCCAACCTCTCCACATGCAAAGCAGTGACGGGGGTCTGTGGCTGTCCTCCCCGGTACACCTCCTACTCCTCGAGCTACCGGCGGTCTATGTCCCCCTGCCTAGTCTGGGCGACGGTATGGTGTCGGCCTCTGTGCTCCACTGCCGCTAGCACCCGTCCTGATCGGACCTCCCCTCATAAGGCTCTATCGCCGCTGAGTATCCTCCATGTCTCTCTCCACAAGTGCGGCTCTATCAACCAGATCCCCATACTCCCTGATCTTGAGAGCCACCAACTTCTCCCTGATAGTCGGCCTCAAGCCCTGCTCAAATCGCTTGGCCCTGTCGGCCTCAGTGGATATGAACTCGGTGGCATAGCGGGATAGCTCGTCAAACCTCCTCTCGTATTCAGCCACCGTCAAGCTACCCTGCCGTAGAGCCAGAAAGTCTGTCTTCATCCGGTCCCTAACTGATTCCGAAAAATACTTGTCTTGGAAGACTTGGTTGAATTCCTCCCAAGTAAGTGCCTCGGTGTTCCTCCTTCTTTTCACGGAGTCCCACCAATGGTCGGCCTCCCCCTCGAGCAAATAGGTAGCCAAGCCAACCCTCAAGTCTTCGGCAACCCCCATGCCGTCACAAATCTTCTTTACCCGACGGATCCATTTATCCGCATCCAAAGGATTGGAGCTCCCTTGGAAAGTAGGCGGGTGTTGCCTCAGAAATTCCCGAAGGGTTACCATCCTCCGGTTATCATCCCCATTGCCCGGTACTTGGGCTAAGGGATGAGCTCCCCCGTTGTGGTTGTGGTTGTTGTTGTTTCCATTCTGGTTTTGCACCAGAGTGGTGAGCTCCCTCAAGCATCGATATATGCCTTGCATGGCATCAGGAGGTGGTGGTGGTGGTGGATTTGCTTGACCTCCACGACCACGCCCACGTCCTCGCCCTCGTAACCCGTCCATCCTGCACATCAATTCACAATTCAGTTTCATTGATGTACAAGGCATCCTAAGTATAGATTTAGTCTAAAGCATAAAGTTTATATCAATCTAGACCACAATTTCCTTCACCCTAATCCTATATCTCTAATGTTGATCCATAACCTACAGCTCCCATGTAAGACCTAAAGCCTAGGCTCAGATACCAACTTTGTAACACCCCAAATACCACCCTGGACGGCATTACATTCTAAAACATTCCTGTCATGAGAGCACTAAATATATATCCATCAAATAAGAAACATTCTTAATTTTTAACAAAATTTGGGCAGAGTCTCCTTCGTACGGGAAGCTCTCCCAAAACTCACAACCTGTACATTTATAATACCTTGACCACACCGGGTCTATCTAACCATCAAATCCAAAATATTTCATTCACCATATATACTATCCACAACAATCATCCCAAAAGAATAAGCCAAAGTAAGGCCATTACAACCCAAAAGAATTACATGAATATATTGCAGCGGAATTTCAAAAGAAACTAGACTTTACAATGTTTGTACATATTGGTTCCTAGTCTAGTACAAAAATAAAAGGGGCATCTCTAAATGTCCCACTCGGGATCCAGGTACCCCTCTAATGAGGCTTCCCCAAGGCCCGGCTCATTAGCGCCAAGCTCCTCCTCTATAGCATAATCTGAAAAATGTTAATTGTAGGGGATGAGCACGAAGCTCTGTAGCAAAATCTTCCCAAACTCAAAGAAGGTTTAGGAAAGCATATAAAACGGTTGGTCTCATTTTCACAAATAGCATATATAACATTTTGAAGGAAAAGCATGACATTTTAAATAGATCTCAAGTTTAATTAGCAATAGTAATCGAAATGGATAAATAAACAACATATACTATTGGTAATTCATTCTACCATGAACCGTTTTCAACAATTTCTCGCAGAATCTCATACTTCCCGAAACTCTTGTCAAAACAATTTATGGTACAATGCACGATGACCCACACTGTGTGTCCGATACAACCCACGTTACTAAACCGTGATCATTAGCGATATGAAAAGTTTATACCCACATGGCGTACAAAGGCGTCTACCCACTCCATGTGGTAGGAAAAGTTCATACCCGCATGGCATATAAAGACGAATACCCACTACATGATACCCGGTCCATAGTAATCCATGTTCGTATCGTACAACCACGCAAGCGATAAAATTCCCACAAATATCTCCCATTCTAACCATACCATAAACCCCCACCGGGATAGACTACCTCTAACACTCTACGACAATGCTCGAAAGCCATTCAAGTCCATCACAACAACCATACAAGAGATATCATTACAAACATTTTCTCAATTTAGTAGAAATCCCAAAATCCCCAAATTTCACAATTTGTACTATAGCAAAATTGAAGAAAAAGAGCAAGAGATCACCATAAACATCATTTTGTTATACAATATCAAGCACTAAGGTTGTGATGGTGAGAACAAAGAAAATGTAAAGAAGAAAAATTCATTTTTCTTAAAACTAGGGTTTGAGAATGGAAAAGGGACCTTTAATGGTTACCCAACTACCACAATGTTTAAAACATGGCAATAAATGCAAGAGGATCAAGAATCAAGTAAATAATAGCAAGTATATATGATTTTGAACCAAAAGAATACATATAATTTAATCCTAGCCTCAATGTAAGAGAATAGGAAGAAATCCCCTACCTTAATGTTCTTGGAAAAATTACGGCTTTGATCTTGAATCAACCCTTCAATCTCTTGTTTTCTCTTGATCTTGTGTTTCTCTCATTCTCTCTTCCTCTCTTATGTTTTCTAGGGTTTGGAGTGGTGTAATGAAGGCTAAGGAGGTGACAAAAATGTATTTATAGTGGAGGAAAAATCGGCTTGTTCGCGACTTAAAATTTCAGATTTTTACAGTGACTACCGGTAGCTGATTTTGACTACCGGTAGCTCGGGTACACTGGACACTCGACTACCTGTTGACTACCGGTAGCTCGGGCACACTGGACCATTGACTACCGGTAGTTGATCCCAGATTTGCCTACTTCCTTTATTTTCCATTTCTAATCCATTCCAATCTCTTCCAAAACCATCTCAAACCTCTCCAACATATATTTCTACCTCAAACCTATTTAGTACAAGTTCTAGGACATAAAATTTCATATTTTCACATACTAAAACTAAATTTCAAATATTATTTCCTCGAGTTATTTTATATCAACATTTTTACACTATTATTTAGTATATATCTATATACATATATAAACGAAAATGCGGGGTGTTACAATCCACCCCCCTTAAAGAAAGTTTCGTCCTCGAAACTTACCTCAAGTAGTGAACAAAAAGGGATACTTCTCCCACATTTCTTGCTCCGGTTCCCATGTAGCTTCCTCCACTCCATGGTGTTGCCACAAAACCTTCACTAGTCGGATGACTTTGTTACGGAGCACCTTCTCCTTGGCATCGAGAATCTTCAACGGTTGTTCTTCATAGGTTGCTCCATCTTGAATTTCGATATCTTCCAAGTCTACAACCGGCGTTGCATCCGATTGACACTTTCTCAACATCGACACGTGGAACACGTCATGTACCCCATACAACTGAGCTGGTAATCACAACTGATACGCCGCTTTGCCCACAACTTTGATCACTTCAAATGGCCCGGTATATCTTGGCGCTAACTTCCCTTTCTTGCCGAAACGAAACACGCCCTTCTTGGGTGACACCTTGAGAAATACGTAGTCTCCCACCTTGAACTCTAAAGGTCTTCGTCTATGGTCTGCATAGCTCTTCTGTCTACTTTGCGCCGTGCGTAGTCTCTCCCGGATTAGTTGGATCTTCTCCGTACTCTCTCGAACAATGTCCGGCCCGAACAAGCTACTTTCTCCGGCTTCCAACCAACAAGTAGGAGATCTACCCGGTCTTCCATACAATGCTTCATAAGGCGCCATTCCGATGCTTGCTTGATAGCTGTTGTTGTATGCAAATTCCACCAACGGCAAATGGTCGCTCCAACCTCCCTTGAAATCGAACACACAAGCACGCAACATGTCTTCTAGAATCTGGTTCACCCTCTCGGATTGGCCATCCGTTTGGGGATGAAAGGCGGTGCTGAAGTGCAACTCTGTCCCCATAGCTCTTTGAAGACTTTGCCAAAATTGCGCTACGAAACGAGAATCACGATCCGACACAATGGATAGCGGAACTCCATGCAACCTCACTATCTCGCGAATATAGAGCTTGCTCAGGGTCTCTAACGTGTCAGTGGTCTTCATACTCAAGAAGTGAGCGGACTTGGTGAGTCTATCAACAATGACCCATACGGCATTATGCCCTCGTGAAGTCCGTGGAAAGCCAGATACGAAGTCCATGGTGATGTGATCCCACTTCCACTCTGGGATAGGCAAAGACTGTAGTAATCCTCCTGGCTTTTGATGTTCAATCTTCACCTGCTGGCACACCGCACATCGTGCTATGAACCTTGCCACATCCTTCTTCATTCCCTTCCACCAATATTGGCGCTTCATGTCCCTATACATTTTTGTGCTACCGGGGTGGATAGCAAACTTAGAGCGATGACACTCTCCAAGTATCTCCTCCTTTAGAGACGAATCGTCGGGAACGCATAGCTTCTCCCCATATCTCAATTCTCCATTTCTCAAAGACCAACCCTCCATAGTTTCTCCATTCTCCAATTTAGCTAGCATCGACATTAATTCAGGATCCAAGCCTTGCAATTCCACAACCCTACGTTGGAGAGTAGGTTGAGCCACAAGGTTGAACAAACATGGTCGGGATCCATCTCCTCCAACCCATAGATCAAAATCTCCAAGGGCATCTTTCAACTTCCATTCACCTATGGAAACGTTGAGTTCCCCCCAAGACTTCCTGCTAAGTGCGTCAGCAACTACATTCGCCTTCCTCGGATGGTAGTTGAGTGTGAAATCGTAGTCTTCGAGGTACTCAATCCACCTTCTTTGCCGGAGATTCAAGTCTTTCTGTGTGAACATATACTTGAGGCTTTTATGATCAGAGAACACTTGAAATTTCTCCCTGTACAAATAACACCTCCACAACTTAAGAGCAATGACCACCGCGGCAAGCTCTAAGTCGTGGGTGGGATAATTCTGCTCATGCACCTTGAGTTGCCTCGAGCCATAAGCTACTACCTTCCCTCCTTGCATTAAAACGCATCCCAAGCCTCGTAGCGAAGCATCCGTGTACACATCATATCCCTCCCCACTGCTCGGAATAATGAGGACAGGAGCCGTCGTCAACTTCTCCTTCAAGGTGCGAAAGGCTAGCTCACATGCTTGAGTCCACACAAATTTTTCTCCCTTCTTTGTAAGGCGAGTCATCGGCATCGCAAGCTTTGAGAACCCTTCTACGAACCTCCGATAGTAACCTGCTAAACCCAAGAAGCTACGTATCTCGGTCACATTCTTCTGTGGTTCCCATTTCATCACAGCCTCAATCTTTGCGGGATCAACAACTACTCCTTTCTCGGACACAACATGGCCAAGGAACTTCACTTCCTTCATCCAAAACTCACACTTGCTCATCTTCGCATATAACTTATGTCCTCTCAATGTTTGTAGCACAATAGAGAGATGACGAGCATGTTCCTCCTGAGTCTGTGAGTAAATCAATATGTCATCAATAAACACAATGACAAATTGATCGAGGTAAGGCCGAAAGACTCTATGCATCAAATCCATGAAGGCTGCGGGGGCATTAGTCAATCCGAACGGCATCACCGTATACTCAAAATGACCATACCGGGTACGGAAAGCAGTCTTAGGAATATCCTCCTCCTTAATCCGCAGCTGATGATACCCCATGCGAAGATCAATCTTGGAGTAATACTTCGAACCCCTCAACTGATCATATAAGTCATCAATTCTCGGCAACGGATACTTATTCTTCACGGTAACCTGATTCAACCTTCGGTAATCCGTGCACAACCGTAGTGTCTCATCTGTCTTCTTCACAAAGAGGACCGGGGCTCCCCAAGGTGAGGTGCTCAAACGTATAAACCCAATGGCCAATAGATGATCCAATTGCTTCCTTAGCTCCTTCAACTCCAAAGGTGCCATTCGATAAGGGGCAATGGATATGGGTTCAGTTCCTGGATAGAGATCAATCTTGAACTCAATCTCCCTTTGTGGAGGTAACCCAGGTAATTCGTCAGGGAAGACATCCGGAAAATCCGATACTATCAACACTACGTCCGCATGGGATTTATCCCGATCATCTCCCATTAAGCTGGCTAAGAAACTCAACTGGCTTCCCGCCTTCGCTTTCAAGAATTTACTACCCGTAGTAGGAAATGGATGGGAAGAATTACGATCATTCATGAAAGTAAAGACTACCCCTCCCGGTAATTGGAATGAGATCCGCTTGCGAAAACAATCCATCACCGCACGGAAAGCGGACAACAAATTCATCCCAAAAATAACGTCATACCCCTTCATGTCTAACACAACCAAATCTACAATCAACTCTTGCTCCCCAATGCGAAGCACACATTCTCTACATACCCTAGTTTTATCCAATCGTTCTCCCGTAGGCAAGTCAACATTCAATGCATGTTCTAGTTTCTCGAAACCCAATCCCAAATTAGTAGCATACGCAGTACGTATAAAAGAATGAGTCGCACCGGGATCAAATAGAATTCGGGCCCAAGAATTGTAGAGAAGAACAATACCTTCAACTACTGCATTGGAGGCATCTTCCTCCGTTTGGGTCAAAGCAAAAACCCTTCCTTGATTTGCGCCGCCGGGGGCTTGAGCTTGTAACGGTCTCTGCTGTGTTGGCCTTTGTAGAGGTGGCTTGTTTGTGGGTAATTGTCCGGTTGCTTGATTGGTCCTTGGTGGAAACGATGGGCATTGACTTTTGTAGTGCCCAACCTCTCCACATGCAAAGCAGTGACGGGGGTCTGTGGCTGTCCTCCCCGGTACACCTCCTGCTCCTCGAGCTACCGGCGGTCTATGTCCCCCTGCCTAGTCTGGGCGACGGTATGGTGTCGGCCTCTGTGCTCCACTGCCGCTAGCACCCGCCCTGATCGGACCTCCCCTCATAAGGCTCTATCGCCGCTGAGTATCCTCCATGTCTCTCTCCACAAGTGCGGCTCTATCAACCAGATCCCCATACTCCCTGATCTTGAGAGCCACCAACTTCTCCCTGATAGTCGGCCTCAAGCCCTGCTCAAATCGCTTGGCCCTGTCGGCCTCAGTGGATATGAACTCGGTGGCATAGCGGGATAGCTCGTCAAACCTCCTCTCGTATTCAGCCACCGTCAAGCTACCCTGCCGTAGAGCCAGAAAGTCTGTCTTCATCCGGTCCCTAACTGATTCCGAAAAATACTTGTCTTGGAAGACTTGGTTGAATTCCTCCCAAGTAAGTGCCTCGGTGTTCCTCCTTCTTTTCACGGAGTCCCACCAATGGTCGGCCTCCCCCTCGAGCAAATAGGTAGCCAAGCCAACCCTCAAGTCTTCGGCAACCCCCATGCCGTCACAAATCTTCTTTACCCGACGGATCCATTTATCCGCATCCAAAGGATTGGAGCTCCCTTGGAAAGTAGGCGGGTGTTGCCTCAGAAATTCCCGAAGGGTTACCATCCTCCGGTTATCATCCCCATTGCCCGGTACTTGGGCTAAGGGATGAGCTCCCCCGTTGTGGTTGTGGTTGTTGTTGTTTCCATTCTGGTTTTGCACCAGAGTGGTGAGCTCCCTCAAGCATCGATATATGCCTTGCATGGCATCAGGAGGTGGTGGTGGTGGTGGATTTGCTTGACCTCCACGACCACGCCCACGTCCTCGCCCTCGTAACCCGTCCATCCTGCACATCAATTCACAATTCAGTTTCATTGATGTACAAGGCATCCTAAGTATAGATTTAGTCTAAAGCATAAAGTTTATATCAATCTAGACCACAATTTCCTTCACCCTAATCCTATATCTCTAATGTTGATCCATAACCTACAGCTCCCATGTAAGACCTAAAGCCTAGGCTCAGATACCAACTTTGTAACACCCCAAATACCACCCTGGACGGCATTACATTCTAAAACATTCCTGTCATGAGAGCACTAAATATATATCCATCAAATAAGAAACATTCTTAATTTTTAACAAAATTTGGGCAGAGTCTCCTTCGTACGGGAAGCTCTCCCAAAACTCACAACCTGTACATTTATAATACCTTGACCACACTGGGTCTATCTAACCATCAAATCCAAAATATTTCATTCACCATATATACTATCCACAACAATCATCCCAAAAGAATAAGCCAAACTAAGGCCATTACAACCCAAAAGAATTACATGAATATATTGCAGCAGAATTTCAAAAGAAACTAGACTTTACAATGTTTGTACATATTGGTTCCTAGTCTAGTACAAAAATAAAAGGGGCATCTCTAAATGTCCCACTCGGGATCCAGGTACCCCTCTAATGAGGCTTCCCCAAGGCCCGGCTCATTAGCGCCAAGCTCCTCCTCTATAGCATAATCTGAAAAATGTTAATTGTAGGGGATGAGCACGAAGCTCTGTAGCAAAATCTTCCCAAACTCAAAGAAGGTTTAGGAAAGCATATAAAACGGTTGGTCTCATTTTCACAAATAGCATATATAACATTTTGAAGGAAAAGCATGACATTTTAAATAGATCTCAAGTTTAATTAGCAATAGTAATCGAAATGGATAAATAAACAACATATACTATTGGTAATTCATTCTACCATGAACCGTTTTCAACAATTTCTCGCAGAATCTCATACTTCCCGAAACTCTTGTCAAAACAATTTATGGTACAATGCACGATGACCCACACTGTGTGTCCGATACAACCCACGTTACTAAACCGTGATCATTAGCGATATGAAAAGTTTATACCCACATGGCGTACAAAGGCGTCTACCCACTCCATGTGGTAGGAAAAGTTCATACCCGCATGGCATATAAAGACGAATACCCACTACATGATACCCGGTCCATAGTAATCCATGTTCGTATCGTACAACCACGCAAGCGATAAAATTCCCACAAATATCTCCCATTCTAACCATACCATAAACCCCCACCGGGATAGACTACCTCTAACACTCTACGACAATGCTCGAAAGCCATTCAAGTCCATCACAACAACCATACAAGAGATATCATTACAAACATTTTCTCAATTTAGTAGAAATCCCAAAATCCCCAAATTTCACAATTTGTACTAAAGCAAAATTGAAGAAAAAGAGCAAGAGATCACCATAAACATCATTTTGTTATACAATATCAAGCACTAAGGTTGTGATGGTGAGAACAAAGAAAATGTAAAGAAGAAAAATTCATTTTTCTTAAAACTAGGGTTTGAGAATGGAAAAGGGACCTTTAATGGTTACCCAACTACCACAATGTTTAAAACATGGCAATAAATGCAAGAGGATCAAGAATCAAGTAAATAATAGCAAGTATATATGATTTTGAACCAAAAGAATACATATAATTTAATCCTAGCCTCAATGTAAGAGAATAGGAAGAAATCCCCTACCTTAATGTTCTTGGAAAAATTAAGGCTTTGATCTTGAATCAACCCTTCAATCTCTTGTTTTCTCTTGATCTTGTGTTTCTCTCATTCTCTCTTCCTCTCTTATGTTTTCTAGGGTTTGGAGTGGTGTAATGAAGGCTAAGGAGGTGACAAAAATGTATTTATAGTGGAGGAAAAATCGGCTTGTTCGCGACTTAAAATTTCAGATTTTTACAGTGACTACCGGTAGCTGATTTTGACTACCGGTAGCTCGGGTACACTGGACACTCGACTACCTGTTGACTACCGGTAGCTCGGGCACACTGGACCATTGACTACCGGTAGTTGATCCCAGATTTGCCTACTTCCTTTATTTTCCATTTCTAATCCATTCCAATCTCTTCCAAAACCATCTCAAACCTCTCCAACATATATTTCTACCTCAAACCTATTTAGTACAAGTTCTAGGACATAAAATTTCATATTTTCACATACTAAAACTAAATTTCAAATATTATTTCCTCGAGTTATTTTATATCAACATTTTTACACTATTATTTAGTATATATCTATATACATATATAAACGAAAATGCGGGGTGTTACAATCCACCCCCCTTAAAGAAAGTTTCGTCCTCGAAACTTACCTCAAGTAGTGAACAAAAAGGGATACTTCTCCCGCATTTCTTGCTCCGGTTCCCATGTAGCTTCCTCCACTCCATGGTGTTGCCACAAAACCTTCACTAGTCGGATGACTTTGTTACGGAGCACCTTCTCCTTGGCATCGAGAATCTTCAACGGTTGTTCTTCATAGGTTGCTCCATCTTGAATTTCAATATCTTCCAAGTCTACAACCGGCGTTGCATCCGATTGACACTTTCTCAACATCGACATGTGGAACACGTCATGTACCCCATACAACTGAGCTGGTAATCACAACTGATACGCCGCTTTGCCCACAACTTTGATCACTTCAAATGGCCCGGTATATCTTGGCGCTAACTTCCCTTTCTTGCCGAAACGAAACACGCCCTTCTTGGGTGACACCTTGAGAAATACGTAGTCTCCCACCTTGAACTCTAAAGGTCTTCGTCTATGGTCTGCATAGCTCTTCTGTCTACTTTGCGCCGTGCGTAGTCTCTCCCGGATTAGTTGGATCTTCTCCGTACTCTCTCGAACAATGTCCGGCCCGAACAAGCTACTTTCTCCGGCTTCCAACCAACAAGTAGGAGATCTACCCGGTCTTCCATACAATGCTTCATAAGGCGCCATTCCGATGCTTGCTTGATAGCTGTTGTTGTATGCAAATTCCACCAACGGCAAATGGTCGCTCCAACCTCCCTTGAAATCGAACACACAAGCACGCAACATGTCTTCTAGAATCTGGTTCACCCTCTCGGATTGGCCATCCGTTTGGGGATGAAAGGCGGTGCTGAAGTGCAACTCTGTCCCCATAGCTCTTTGAAGACTTTGCCAAAATTACGCTACGAAACGAGAATCACGATCCGACACAATGGATAGCGGAACTCCATGCAACCTCACTATCTCGCGAATATAGAGCTTGCTCAGGGTCTCTAACGTGTCAGTGGTCTTCATACTCAAGAAGTGAGCGGACTTGGTGAGTCTATCAACAATGACCCATACGGCATTATGCCCTCGTGAAGTCCGTGGAAAGCCAGATACGAAGTCCATGGTGATGTGATCCCACTTCCACTCTGGGATAGGCAAAGACTGTAGTAATCCTCCTGGCTTTTGATGTTCAATCTTCACCTGCTGGCACACCGCACATCGTGCTATGAACCTTGCCACATCCTTCTTCATTCCCTTCCACCAATATTGGCGCTTCATGTCCCTATACATTTTTGTGCTACCGGGGTGGATAGCAAACTTAGAGCGATGACACTCTCCAAGTATCTCCTCCTTTAGAGACGAATCGTCGGGAACGCATAGCTTCTCCCCATATCTCAATTCTCCATTTCTCAAAGACCAACCCTCCATAGTTTCTCCATTCTCCAATTTAGCTAGCATCGACATTAATTCAGGATCCAAGCCTTGCAATTCCACAACCCTACGTTGGAGAGTAGGTTGAGCCACAAGGTTGAACAAACATGGTCGGGATCCATCTCCTCCAACCCATAGATCAAAATCTCCAAGGGCATCTTTCAACTTCCATTCACCTATGGAAACGTTGAGTTCCCCCCAAGACTTCCTGCTAAGTGCGTCAGCAACTACATTCGCCTTCCTCGGATGGTAGTTGAGTGTGAAATCGTAGTCTTCGAGGTACTCAATCCACCTTCTTTGCCGGAGATTCAAGTCTTTCTGTGTGAACATATACTTGAGGCTTTTATGATCAGAGAACACTTGAAATTTCTCCCTGTACAAATAACACCTCCACAACTTAAGAGCAATGACCACCGCGGCAAGCTCTAAGTCGTGGGTGGGATAATTCTGCTCATGCACCTTGAGTTGCCTCGAGCCATAAGCTACTACCTTCCCTCCTTGCATTAAAACGCATCCCAAGCCTCGTAGCGAAGCATCCGTGTACACATCATATCCCTCCCCACTGCTCGGAATAATGAGGACAGGAGCCGTCGTCAACTTCTCCTTCAAGGTGCGAAAGGCTAGCTCACATGCTTGAGTCCACACAAATTTTTCTCCCTTCTTTGTAAGGCGAGTCATCGGCATCGCAAGCTTTGAGAACCCTTCTACGAACCTCCGATAGTAACCTGCTAAACCCAAGAAGCTACGTATCTCGGTCACATTCTTCTGTGGTTCCCATTTCATCACAGCCTCAATCTTTGCGGGATCAACAACTACTCCTTTCTCGGACACAACATGGCCAAGGAACTTCACTTCCTTCATCCAAAACTCACACTTGCTCATCTTCGCATATAACTTATGTCCTCTCAATGTTTGTAGCACAATAGAGAGATGACGAGCATGTTCCTCCTGAGTCTGTGAGTAAATCAATATGTCATCAATAAACACAATGACAAATTGATCGAGGTAAGGCCGAAAGACTCTATGCATCAAATCCATGAAGGCTGCGGGGGCATTAGTCAATCCGAACGGCATCACCGTATACTCAAAATGACCATACCGGGTACGGAAAGCAGTCTTAGGAATATCCTCCTCCTTAATCCGCAGCTGATGATACCCCATGCGAAGATCAATCTTGGAGTAATACTTCGAACCCCTCAACTGATCATATAAGTCATCAATTCTCGGCAACGGATACTTATTCTTCACGGTAACCTGATTCAACCTTCGGTAATCCGTGCACAACCGTAGTGTCTCATCTGTCTTCTTCACAAAGAGGACCGGGGCTCCCCAAGGTGAGGTGCTCAAACGTATAAACCCAATGGCCAATAGATGATCCAATTGCTTCCTTAGCTCCTTCAACTCCAAAGGTGCCATTCGATAAGGGGCAATGGATATGGGTTCAGTTCCTGGATAGAGATCAATCTTGAACTCAATCTCCCTTTGTGGAGGTAACCCAGGTAATTCGTCAGGGAAGACATCCGGAAAATCCGATACTATCAACACTACGTCCGCATGGGATTTATCCCGATCATCTCCCATTAAGCTGGCTAAGAAACTCAACTGGCTTCCCGCCTTCGCTTTCAAGAATTTACTACCCGTAGTAGGAAATGGATGGGAAGAATTACGATCATTCATGAAAGTAAAGACTACCCCTCCCGGTAATTGGAATGAGATCCGCTTGCGAAAACAATCCATCACCGCACGGAAAGCGGACAACAAATTCATCCCAAAAATAACGTCATACCCCTTCATGTCTAACACAACCAAATCTACAATCAACTCTTGCTCCCCAATGCGAAGCACACATTCTCTACATACCCTAGTTTTATCCAATCGTTCTCCCGTAGGCAAGTCAACATTCAATGCATGTTCTAGCTTCTCGAAACCCAATCCCAAATTAGTAGCATACGCAGTACGTATAAAAGAATGAGTCGCACCGGGATCAAATAGAATTCGGGCCCAAGAATTGTAGAGAAGAACAATACCTTCAACTACTGCCTTGGAGGCATCTTCCTCCGTTTGGGTCAAAGCAAAAACCCTTCCTTGATTTGCGCCGCCGGGGGCTTGAGCTTGTAACGGTCTCTGCTGTGTTGGCCTTTGTAGAGGTGGCTTGTTTGTGGGTAATTGTCCGGTTGCTTGATTGGTCCTTGGTGGAAACGATGGGCATTGACTTTTGTAGTGCCCAACCTCTCCACATGCAAAGCAGTGACGGGGGTCTGTGGCTGTCCTCCCCGGTACACCTCCTGCTCCTCGAGCTACCGGCGGTCTATGTCCCCCTGCCTAGTCGGGGCGACGGTATGGTGTCGACCTCTATGCTCCACTGCCGCTAGCACCCGTCCTGATCGGACCTCCCCTCATAAGGCTCTATCGCCGCTGAGTATCCTCCATGTCTCTCTCCACAAGTGCGGCTCTATCAACCAGATCCCCATACTCCCTGATCTTGAGAGCCACCAACTTCTCCCTGATAGTCGGCCTCGAGCCCTGCTCAAATCGCTTGGCCCTGTCGGTCTCAGTGGATATGAACTCGGTGGCATAGCGGGATAGCTCGTCAAACCTCCTCTCGTATTCAGCCACCGTCAAGCTACCCTGCCGTAGAGCCAGAAAGTCTGTCTTCATCCGGTCCCTAACTGATTCCGAAAAATACTTGTCTTGGAAGACTTGGTTGAATTCCTCCCAAGTAAGTGCCTCGGTGTTCCTCCTTCTTTTCACGGAGTCCCACCAATGGTCGGCCTCCCCCTCGAGCAAATAGGTAGCCAAGCCAACCCTCAAGTCTTCGGCAACCCCCATACCGTCACAAATCTTCTTTACCCGACGGATCCATTTATCCGCATCCAAAGGATTGGAGCTCCCTTGGAAAGTAGGCGGGTGTTGCCTTAGAAATTCCCGAAGGGTTACCATCCTCCGGTTATCATCCCCATTGCCCGGTACTTGGGCTAAGGGATGAGCTCCCCCGTTGTGGTTGTGGTTGTTGTTGTTTCCATTCTGGTTTTGCACCAGAGTGGTGAGCTCCCTCAAGCATCGATATATGCCTTGCATGGCATCAGGAGGTGGTGGTGGTGGTGGATTTGCTTGACCTCCACGACCACGCCCACGTCCTCGCCCTCGTAACCCGTCCATCCTGCACATCAATTCACAATTCAGTTTCATTGATGTACAAGGCATCCTAAGTATAGATTTAGTCTAAAGCATAAAGTTTATATCAATCTAGACCACAATTTCCTTCACCCTAATCCTATATCTCTAATGTTGATCCATAACCTACAGCTCCCATGTAAGACCTAAAGCCTAGGCTCTGATACCAACTTTGTAACACCCCAAATACCACCCTGGACGGCATTACATTCTAAAACATTCCTGTCATGAGAGCACTAAATATATATCCATCAAATAAGAAACATTCTTAATTTTTAACAAAATTTGGGCAGAGTCTCCTTCGTACGGGAAGCTCTCCCAAAACTCACAACCTGTACATTTATAATACCTTGACCACACCGGGTCTATCTAACCATCAAATCCAAAATATTTCATTCACCATATATACTATCCACAACAATCATCCCAAAAGAATAAGCCAAACTAAGGCCATTACAACCCAAAAGAATTACATGAATATATTGCAGCGGAATTTCAAAAGAAACTAGACTTTACAATGTTTGTACATATTGGTTCCTAGTCTAGTACAAAAATAAAACGGGCATCTCTAAATGTCCCACTCGGGATCCAGGTACCCCTCTAATGAGGCTTCCCCAAGGCCCGGCTCATTAGCGCCAAACTCCTCCTCTATAGCATAATCTGAAAAATGTTAATTGTAGGGGATGAGCACGAAGCTCTATAGCAAAATCTTCCCAAACTCAAAGAAGGTTTAGGAAAGCATATAAAACGGTTGGTCTCATTTTCACAAATAACATATATAACATTTTGAAGGAAAAGCATGACATTTTAAATAGATCTCAAGTTTAATTAGCAATAGTAATCGAAATGGATAAATAAACACCATATACTATTGGTAATTCATTCTACCATGAACCGTTTTCAACAAGTTCTCGCAGAATCCCATACTTCCCGAAACTGTTGTCAAAACAATTTATGGTACAATGCACGATGACCCACACTGTGTGTCCGATACAACCCACGTTACTAAACCGTGATCATTAGCGATATGAAAAGTTTATACCCACATGGCGTACAAAGGCGTCTACCCACTCCATGTGGTAGGAAAAGTTCATACCCGCATGGCATATAAAGACGAATACCCACTACATGATACCCGGTCCATAGTAATCCATGTTCGTATCGTACAACCACGCAAGCGATAAAATTCCCACAAATATCTCCCATTCTAACCATACCATAAACCCCCACCGGGATAGACTACCTCTAACACTCTACGGCAATGCTCGAAAGCCATTCAAGTCCATCACAACAATCATACAAGAGATATCATTACAAACATTTTCTCAATTTAGCAGAAATCCCAAAATCCCCAAATTTCACAATTTGTACTATAGCAAAATTGAAGAAAAAGAGCAAAAGATCACCATAAACATCATTTTGTTATACAATATCAAGCACTAAGGTTGTGATGGTGAGAACAAATAAAATGTAAAGAAGAAAATTTCATTTTTCTTAAAACTAGGGTTTGAGAATGGAAAAGGGACCTTTAATGGTTACCCAACTACCACAATGTTTAAAACATGGCAATAAATGCAAGAGGATCAAGAATCAAGTAAATAATAGCAAGTATATATGATTTTGAACCAAAAGAATACATATAATTTAATCCTAGCCTCAATGTAAGAGAATAGGAAGAAATCCCCTACCTTAATGTTCTTGGAAAAATTAAGGCTTTGATCTTGAATCAACCCTTCAATCTCTTGTTTTCTCTTGATCTTGTGTTTCTCTCTTTCTCTCTTCCTCTCTTATGTTTTCTAGGGTTTGGAGTGGTGTAATGAAGGCTAAGGATGTGACAAAAATGTATTTATAGTGGAGGAAAAATCGGCTTGTTCGCGACTTAAAATTTCAGATTTTTACAGTGACTACCGGTAGCTGATTTTGACTACCGGTAGCTCGGGTACACTGGACACTCGACTACCTGTTGACTACCGGTAGCTCGGGCACACTGGACCATTGACTACCGGTAGTTACTACCGGTAGTTGATCCCAGATTTGCCTACTTCCTTTATTTTCCATTTCTAATCCATTCCAATCTCTTCCAAAACCATCTCAAACCTCTCCAACATATATTTCTACCTCAAACCTATTTAGTACAAGTTCTAGGACATAAAATTTCATATTTTCACATACTAAAACTAAATTTCAAATATTATTTCCTCGAGTTATTTTATATCAACATTTTTACACTATTATTTAGTATATATCTATATACATATATAAACGAAAATGCGGGGTGTTACAATCCACCCCCCTTAAAGAAAGTTTCGTCCTCGAAACTTACCTCAAGTAGTGAACAAAAAGGGATACTTCTCCCACATTTCTTGCTCCGGTTCCCATGTAGCTTCCTCCACTCCATGGTGTTGCCACAAAACCTTCACTAGTCGGATGACTTTGTTACGGAGCACCTTCTCCTTGGCATCGAGAATCTTCAACGGTTGTTCTTCATAGGTTGCTCCATCTTGAATTTCGATATCTTCCAAGTCTACAACCGGCGTTGCATCTGATTGACACTTTCTCAACATCGACACGTGGAACACGTCATGTACCCCATACAACTGAGCTGGTAATCACAACTGATACGCCGCTTTGCCCACAACTTTGATCACTTCAAATGGCCCGGTATATCTTGGCGCTAACTTCCCTTTCTTGCCGAAACGAAACACGCCCTTCTTGGGTGACACCTTGAGAAATACGTAGTCTCCCACCTTGAACTCTAAAGGTCTTCGTCTATGGTCTGCATAGCTCTTCTGTCTACTTTGCGCCGTGCGTAGTCTCTCCCGGATTAGTTGGATCTTCTCCGTACTCTCTCGAACAATGTCCGGCCCGAACAAGCTACTTTCTCCGGCTTCCAACCAACAAGTAGGAGATCTACACGGTCTTCCATACAATGCTTCATAAGGCGCCATTCCGATGCTTGCTTGATAGCTGTTGTTGTATGCAAATTCCACCAACGGCAAATGGTCGCTCCAACCTCCCTTGAAATCCAACACACAAGCACGCAACATGTCTTCTAGAATCTGGTTCACCCTCTCGGATTGGCCATCCGTTTGGGGATGAAAGGCGGTGCTGAAGTGCAACTCTGTCCCCATAGCTCTTTGAAGACTTTGCCAAAATTGCGCTACAAAACGAGAATCACGATCCGGCACAATGGATAGCGGAACTCCATGCAACCTCACTATCTCGCGAATATAGAGCTTGCTCAGGGTCTCTAACGTGTCAGTGGTCTTCATACTCAAGAAGTGAGCGGACTTGGTGAGTCTATCAACAATGACCCATACGGCATTATGCCCTCGTGAAGTCCGTGGAAAGCCAGATACGAAGTCCATGGTGATGTGATCCCACTTCCACTCTGGGATAGGCAAAGACTGTAGTAATCCTCCTGGCTTTTGATGTTCAATCTTCACCTGCTGGCACACCGCACATCGTGCTATGAACCTGGCCACATCCTTCTTCATTCCCTTCCACCAATATTGGCGCTTCATGTCCCTATACATTTTTGTGCTACCGGGGTGGATAGCAAACTTAGAGCGATGACACTCTCCAAGTATCTCCTCCTTTAGAGACGAATCGTCGGGAACGCATAGCTTCTCCCCATATCTCAATTCTCCATTTCTCAAAGACCAACCCTCCATAGTTTCTCCATTCTCCAATTTAGCTAGCATCGACATTAATTCAGGATCCAAGCCTTGCAATTCCACAACCCTACGTTGGAGAGTAGGTTGAGCCACAAGGTTGAACAAACATGGTCGGGATCCATCTCCTCCAACCCATAGATCAAAATCTCCAAGGGCATCTTTCAACTTCCATTCACCTATGGAAACGTTGAGTTCCCCCCAAGACTTCCTGCTAAGTGCGTCAACAACTACATTCGCCTTCCTCGGATGGTAGTTGAGTGTGAAATCGTAGTCTTCGAGGTACTCAATCCACCTTCTTTGCCGGAGATTCAAGTCTTTCTGTGTGAACATATACTTGAGGCTCTTATGATCAGAGAACACTTGAAATTTCTCCCCGTACAAATAACACCTCCACAACTTAAGAGCAATGACCACCGCGGCAAGCTCTAAGTCGTGGGTGGGATAATTCTGCTCATGCACCTTGAGTTGCCTCGAGCCATAAGCTACTACCTTCCCTCCTTGCATTAAAACGCATCCCAAGCCTCGTAGCGAAGCATCCGTGTACACATCATATCCCTCCCCACTGCTCGGAATAATGAGGACAGGAGCCGTCGTCAACTTCTCCTTCAAGGTGCGAAAGGCTAGCTCACACGCTTGAGTCCACACAAATTTTTCTCCCTTCTTTGTAAGGCGAGTCATCGGCATCGCAAGCTTTGAGAACCCTTCTACGAACCTCCGATAGTAACCTGCTAAACCCAAGAAGCTACGTATCTCGGTCACATTCTTCTGTGGTTCCCATTTCATCACAGCCTCAATCTTTGCGGGATCAACAGCTACTCCTTTCTCGGACACAACATGGCCAAGGAACTTCACTTCCTTCATCCAAAACTCACACTTGCTCATCTTCGCATATAACTTATGTCCTCTCAATGTTTGTAGCACAATAGAGAGATGACGAGCATGTTCCTCCTGAGTCTGTGAGTAAATCAATATGTCATCAATAAACACAATGACAAATTGATCGAGGTAAGGCCGAAAGACTCTATGCATCAAATCCATGAAGGCTGCGGGGGCATTAGTCAATCCGAACGGCATCACCGTATACTCGAAATGACCATACCGGGTACGGAAAGCAGTCTTAGGAATATCCTCCTCCTTAATCCGCAGCTGATGATACCCCGTGCGAAGATCAATCTTGGAGTAATACTTCGAACCCCTCAACTGATCAAATAAGTCATCAATTCTCGGCAACGGATACTTATTCTTCACGGTAACCTGATTCAACCTTCGGTAATCCGTGCACAACCGTAGTGTCTCATCTGTCTTCTTCACAAAGAGGACCGGGGCTCCCCAAGGTGAGGTGCTCAAACGTATAAACCCAATGGCCAATAGATGATCCAATTGCTTCCTTAGCTCCTTCAACTCCAAAGGTGCCATTCGATAAGGGGCAATGGATATGGGTTCAGTTCCTGGATAGAGATCAATCTTGAACTCAATCTCCCTTTGTGGAGGTAACCCAGGTAATTCGTCAGGGAAGACATCCGGAAAATCCGATACTATCAACACTACGTCCGCATGGGATTTATCCCGATCATCTCCCATTAAGCTGGCTAAGAAACTCAACTGGCTTCCCGCCTTCGCTTTCAAGAATTTACTACCCGTAGTAGGAAATGGATGGGAAGAATTACGATCATTCATGAAAGTAAAGACTACCCCTCCCGGTAATTGGAATGAGATCCGCTTGCGAAAACAATCCATCACCGCACGGAAAGCGGACAACAAATTCATCCCAAAAATAACGTCATACCCCTTCATGTCTAACACAACCAAATCTACAATCAACTCTTGCTCCCCAATACGAAGCACACATTCTCTACATACCCTAGTTTTATCCAATCGTTCTCCCGTAGGCAAGTCAACATTCAATGCATGTTCTAGCTTCTCGAAACCCAATCCCAAATTAGTAGCATACGCAGTACGTATAAAAGAATGAGTCACACCGGGATCAAATAGAATTCGGGCCCAAGAATTGTAGAGAAGAACATAACCTTCAACTACTGCCTTGGAGGCATCTTCCTCCGTTTGGGTCAAAGCAAAAACCCTTCCTTGATTTGCGCCGCCGGGGGCTTGAGCTTGTAACGGTCTCTGCTGTGTTGGCCTTTGTAGAGGTGGCTTGTTTGTGGGTAATTGTCCGGTTGCTTGATTGGTCCTTGGTGGAAACGATGGGCATTGACTTTTGTAGTGCCCAACCTCTCCACATGCTAAGCAGTGACGGGGGTCTGTGGCTGTCCTCCCCGGTACACCTCCTGCTCCTCGAGCTACCGGCGGTCTATGTCCCCCTGCCTAGTCTGGGCGACGGTATGGTGTCGGCCTCTGTGCTCCACTGCCGCTAGCACCCGTCCTGATCGGACCTCCCCTCATAAGGCTCTATCGCCGCTGAGTATCCTCCATGTCTCTCTCCACAAGTGCGGCTCTATCAACCAGATCCCCATACTCCCTGATCTTGAGAGCCACCAACTTCTCCCTGATAGTCGGCCTCAAGCCCTGCTCAAATCGCTTGGCCCTGTCGGCCTCAGTGGATATGAACTCGGTGGCATAGCGGGATAGCTCGTCAAACCTCCTCTCGTATTTAGCCACCGTCATGCTACCCTGCCGTAGAGCCAGAAAGTCTGTCTTCATCCGGTCCCTAACTGATTCCGAAAAATACTTGTCTTGGAAGACTTGGTCGAATTCCTCCCAAGTAAGTGCCTCGGTGTTCCTCCTTCTTTTCACGGAGTCCCACCAATGGTCGGCCTCCCCCTCGAGCAAATAGGTAGCCAAGCCAACCCTCAAGTCTTCGGCAACCCCCATGCCGTCACAAATCTTCTTTACCCGACGGATCCATTTATCCGCATCCAAAGGATTGGAGCTCCCTTGGAAAGTAGGCGGGTGTTGCCTCAGAAATTCCCGAAGGGTTACCATCCTCCGGTTATCATCCCCATTGCCCGGTACTTGGGCTAAGGGATGAGCTCCCCCGTTGTGGTTGTGGTTGTTGTTGTTTCCATTCTGGTTTTGCACCAGAGTGGTGAGCTCCCTCAAGCATCGATATATGCCTTGCATGGCATCAGGAGGTGGTGGTGGTGGTGGATTTGCTTGACCTCCACGACCACGCCCACGTCCTCGCCCTCGTAACCCGTCCATCCTGCACATCAATTCACAATTCAGTTTCATTGATGTACAAGGCATCCTAAGTATAGATTTAGTCTAAAGCATAAAGTTTATATCAATCTAGACCACAATTTCCTTCACCCTAATCCTATATCTCTAATGTTGATCCATAACCTACAGCTCCCATGTAAGACCTAAAGCCTAGGCTCTGATACCAACTTTGTAACACCCCAAATACCACCCTGGACGGCATTACATTCTAAAACATTCCTGTCATGAGAGCACTAAATATATATCCATCAAATAAGAAACATTCTTAATTTTTAACAAAATTTGGGCAGAGTCTCCTTCGTACGGGAAGCTCTCCCAAAACTCAAAACCTGTACATTTATAATACCTTGACCACACCGGGTCTATCTAACCATCAAATCCAAAATATTTCATTCACTATATATACTATCCACAACAATCATCCAAAAAGAATAAGCCAAACTAAGGCCATTACAACCCAAAAGAATTACATGAATATATTCCAGCGGAATTTCAAAAGAAACTAGACTTTACAATGTTTGTACATATTGGTTCCTAGTCTAGTACAAAAATAAAAGGGGCATCTCTAAATGTCCCACTCGGGATCCAGGTACCCCTCTAATGAGGCTTCCCCAAGGCCCGGCTCATTAGCGCCAAGCTCCTCCTCTATAGCATAATCTGAAAAATGTTAATTGTAGGGGATGAGCACGAAGCTCTGTAGCAAAATCTTCCCAAACTCAAAGAAGGTTTAGGAAAGCATATAAAACGGTTGGTCTCATTTTCACAAATAGCATATATAACATTTTGAAGGAAAAGCAGGACATTTTAAATAGATCTCAAGTTTAATTAGCAATAGTAATCGAAATGGATAAATAAACACCATATACTATTGGTAATTCATTCTACCATGAACCGTTTTCAACAAGTTCTCGCAGAATCCCATACTTCCCGAAACTCTTGTCAAAACAATTTATGGTACAATGCATGATGACCCACACTGTGTGCCCGATACAACCCACGTTACTAAACCGTGATCATTAGCGATATGAAAAGTTTATACCCACACGGCGTACAAAGGCGTCTACCCACTCCATGTGGTAGGAAAAGTTCATACCCGCGTGACATATAAAGACGTATACCCACTACATGATACCTGGTCCATAGTAATCCATGTTCGTATCGTACAACCACGCAAGCGATAAAATTCCCACAAATATCTCCCATTCTAACCATACCATAAACCCCCACCGGGATAGACTACCTCTAACACTCTACGGCAATGCTCGAAAGCCATTCAAGTCCATCACAACAATCATACAAGAGATATCATTACAAACATTTTCTCAATTTAGCAGAAATCCAAAAATCCCCAAATTTCACAATTTGTACTATAGCAAAATTGAAGAAAAAGAGCAAGAGATCACCATAAACATCATTTTGTTATACAATATCAAGCACTAAGGTTGTGATGGTGAGAACAAAGAAAATGTAAAGAAGAAAAAATCATTTTTCTTAAAACTAGGGTTTGAGAATGGAAAAGGGACCTTTAATGGTTACCCAACTACCACAATGTTTAAAACATGGCAATAAATGCAAGAGGATCAAGAATCAAGTAAATAATAGCAAGTATATATGATTTTGAACCAAAAGAATACATATAATTTAATCCTAGCCTCAATGTAATAGAATAGGAAGAAATCCCCTACCTTAATGTTCTTGGAAAAATTAGGGCTTTGATCTTGAATCAACCCTTCAATCTCTTGTTTTCTCTTGATCTTGTGTTTCTCTCTTTCTCTCTTCCTCTCTTATGTTTTCTAGGGTTTGGAGTGGTGTAATGAAGGCTAAGGAGGTGACAAAAATGTATTTATAGTGGAGGAAAAATCGGCTTCTTCGCGACTTAAAATTTCAGATTTTTACAGTGACTACCGGTAGCTGATTTTGACTACCGGTAGCTCGGGTACACTGGACACTCGACTACCTGTTGACTACCGGTAGCTCGGGCACACTGGACCATTGACTACCGGTAGTTACTACCGGTAGTTGATCCCAGATTTGCCTACTTCCTTTATTTTTCATTTCTAATCCATTTCAATCTCTTCCAAAACCATCCCAAACCTCTCCAACATATATTTCTACCTCAAACCTATTTAGTACAAGTTATAGGACATAAAATTTCATATTTTCACATACTAAAACTAAATTTCAAATATTATTTCCTCGAGTTATTTTATATCAACATTTTTACACTATTATTTAGTATATATCTATATACATATATAAACGAAAATGCGGGGTGTTACATGACCTTTAATGGTTACCCAACTACCACAATGTTTAAAACATGGCAATAAATGCAAGAAGATCAAGAATCAAGTAAATAATAGCAAGTATATATGATTTTGAACCAAAAGAATACATATAATTTAATCCTAGCCTCAATGTAAGAGAATAGGAAGAAATCCCCTACATTATGCTCTTGAAGAAACCTAGGGTTTGAGTCTTGAATCACTTGTGAACCCTTTGTCTTTCCTTTTGATCTTGAGTTTTGTCTTTCTCTCTTTCTCTCTAAGGGTTTCTAGGAGGGTTAGGGTGAGAGGGAGATGAAGAAATGGGGCAAATGAGGCTAAAAAGGGTGTTTTAAAACACCAAAATCCCGATTTTTACTGTTCGGCGGGCGTCAGACGGATCGTACCGGTACCCCAAACCTTCTGGAGTTACTGTATGGTACCGGTACTCAGTACCGGTACACTTTGTCTGCTGCAACTTCCAGGGCAGTTTTGACCCATTTAGAGGTTGAATTGGAAAATTTCTATGAGACACACTTTTGTAGCCCTAGATGTCTACTATCTACTGTAAAAAGTTCAGATCAATTGGACTTAAGGATAAAAAGTTATGGCCAAAACACTAAGTAGTGTCCAGGACCCATTTTACCCAAATTCTCTCTAAAGTGTGTTTTAACTCCGGGACACTTCCTAACTTCTAATACATCCCTATTACCTCTCCCAATGTTTTTCGACCTTCCGGATTCAATGGAAGCATTATTTTGACCTTAAAACCTTTAGAAACTTGTCTATTCACCCTTTCCAAGTTTAAACATCTTCGACACGTAAACTTCCCAATCAAATTATCTCCATAGTATTTATTCCTACGGTTTATTCTTATGTCACTACATATATCCACATTTTTAAAACAATTATTTACTATATATTTATATACATATATATAAAAGAAAAATGCGGGGTGTTACAAAGGCTTATTATAAGTTGGAATAGAATTAGATTGTTCAATCAAAACTTCTTTGAATGCTGGTATAGTTGGACATTCTGCTGCAGGATGTCCTAACAACGCACAAATTTCACATATTTGGTCACTAGAAGAAACAACAGACACTTGTTTAATTTTTTTCATCTCTAAGGCTTCTAGTTTTCGAGATAAATTAGTTATTTTAGCTCTTAAATCATCATCTTCCTTTAATACATATTTTTCTCTTTCGGACATAGATGGCTTAGTTTCGACTATATTTGAAGAAGTCGAGTCCCACATCTGGGAACTTTCAGAAATAGTATCAAAAAATTGAAATGCTTCTTCAGGATTTTTATTCATAAATTCCCCTTGGGCCATCATTTCAAAAAACTGTCGCATTGCAAGTGGAAGAGCATCATAAAAGAAACCAACTAAAGTCCAGTTTTCAAATGCATTATGTGGACAAGTTAGAGAAGATCTTTAAATCTTTCCCAACATTGATAAAAAGTTTCACCTTCTTTTACAGAAAAGTTCATTATTTTTTGTCTTAATGTATTAGTACGATGCACAGGAAAAAACTTTTTAAAGAACTCAGTTTGTAAAAAAGTTAAGCCACTATTTTGCCACTATTTTGATAGAATTAGCTCTTAACGAGTTAAGCCACTATTTTGCTTTATCTTTTAAAGAAAAAGGAAAAAGTTTTAATTTTACCATTTCAGAATTATCTTGCAAAGTTCCACAGACTTCTTCAAATTCTTTCATATGAACATAGGGATTTTCAGTTTCCAAACCATGAAACTGTGGTAATAACTGTATTGTTCCTGGCTTAATATTAAGATTTGGAGCGTCTGTTGGAAAAGCAAAACATGACGGGACATTAGTTCATGTAGGATGTAAATATTCTCTTAGAGGTCGCACATTTTGAACTACTTCCTGCTCTCTAGGATTTTCTTCCTTAGGTACGTTTTGAGCCATACTTAATTAAAATGATGCTTGTGTAGATGAAGATGATGAAGATGAAGGAGATGACTGATTACAAACCCTACTGATGAATGAACAGACATAAACTATAAAAAAAGAAAATAAACAAACTATATATATAATATAAGTAAACAACTTCCCTATTTTATTTAATTTCAAATTATCGTAACTCCCCAGCAACGGCGCCAAAAAATTGATTCGTCCTAATTCGTGATCTGATTTATATTATACACTCAAGTATAAGTGGTCGAATTGTAATTTTCTCGATTTAAGTCCAAGTATCGATCCCACGAAGAGTTTTAATAATTAGGAAATAAAATAAAAATATTGAAGTTGTTTTTTTTAGTAGTGTAACATGAGATAGCTTGTGATGTGAGCTTAGATTGATAACTAGTCTAAGTTAATGATATGTATAAGTGTATATGTAAGTTAATTGAAGACAATAATATTTAAAGGTACCCCTCAGTTTAAGGATTTCATATGTTTTATATTGGTTAAGTATTAGAAATGCCACATTACAACAATTTACTTTTTCTGTCACTTGGAAAGTCAACTGGTAGGTCTGATGTATATAAACCATAACACAACAACTTCTTAGGTTAGCTGGTGGTATACATGACAATTGACTAATCCAAGTAACCCCGAAGGTCAAGCCATTCATGAGGATTGCTTGAATTACTCAATTGGTAATATTATATTAAATATATACATATGAAGTCATATCATAGCAACTTCTTAGGTTAGCTGGTAGGCATATGCATCAATTGATTAATCCAAATAAACCAAAATGACAAGCCATTCAAGAGGAATACTTGAATTACTCAATTGTCAGTTTTATATCTTGTATCAGTTAAACAACCTTAAAATCCAGAAGGTCAAGCCATTCAGGAGGATCATTTAGGTTATTAATCTGATAATTGTACCATGCAACAGTAAACATCCTCAGTGTCCCTTGGAGGTCAAGCCATACTATTGGACACCGTAGATATTCAACCGGCAGGTTGATGATTCACTGATGACATAATTCCAGGCTACGTAGTAACACCCAATTATGTACATCACTATATCATGCATGAAGTTCATAATAATATATAATATAGTAAAGTATATATAAATATAACCATCCAACAATTAAGGGAGGTATATATATATATATACTAGAGATAACCCGTGTCTGAAGACACGGTGCAACTAAAAATTGAACATCGAACATTGAATTTGAACGCGAAATAATCAAGCACTGAACTCGAACACGTACGAAACTAAAAGCCTAAACTCGCCCTATATCACGTGTCTGAAGGCACTGTACATAATTTTTAAACACAAAATAATCAATCAATGAATATAAACATGTAAAAGTGAAATAAACATGGTCAAAATGTAAAAAACTTTCAAATTTTTGACAGAGCATCCTCTGAAAATATGATGCCACAAATATATCAACCTGTCTACAAAACTTATATATTTCATAATCATAATGAAATCATGTCATATGCACACTGAAATCTAACTATGTACCAATTACCACAACACCATTCTTCGGATCCAAACAACTATATCAATAATTGTAAAAGTGACAAACAAAACATAAGATTCTTAAAAAAATTGAAATAAACCCATAAATTTTTTCAGTTACAGACTACTTTACTCACAGAACAAAATGACATAAACTACGTATAAATCAATCGCTATCTCAATGAATGAACAAAAACCTAGCAATTTCTTGTGTCTAAAGGCACTACGTAATACAAAACTCCGCTAACTAATATGAATATTTCCAACAATGAGATCCATTTCCATGAGAGAAATAAAAGCGAGTTGAAAAATAGGTGGTAGCTAACTTCTTCGAGTAATTTCAAGCTTGTGCTCAGCATTAGCCAAAGCATCTTGAATTCATCAACTAATGAGTCATTTCTAGCAGCAACTGAGGTTTGAATGTCTTGACTTGCATGATAAACATTTTGATGATAAGCTTCCAAAATGGATACAAATTCATGAGTATTCTGATCATGGAAAGATGGTTAGAAACAATAATCCCACTCTTGGAATATGAAAGCTAGTTTCTTTAATATATTATTCCACTGATAGGATATGTATAGGTCCTTAAGATGCTCACATAATGTACAAATTAACTAAATCAACATCAGTTACTTTCAGCATAAATATTTATCAAACATCGCATAAAGAGACATAGACAACCCATTGCAAGTATAATGGCACTTTCAAGATTCAGCTTAAGGTTTTGTCCAGTAACCAGGTAGCTGAAAAACTATTAGACCTTTTCTGGTCATACACAACATTGAAAATTTTACTGAATGATCACCTGGTTAGTAAGAAGAAAGACATTTGAACCTGCCGCAAGTGCCACAACTCTGAACTTGTCTGGATTCTCAACTACTATGTCTAATGTATGTACAACACCAACATAAAATTGTAAGGCACAAAAGAAATACATAGACACAAAGCAAATGCATGACATTAGTTGTAAACCCCCACAGTCTTATCGTGATATAGTGACATAAATATGTTTTAAAGTGCTAATATATGTAATGATGTATGCATAAACTATGTAGATTGTAAGATTAGAAATGAAAATGTTAGTTGAGGTAATAGGGTATATTGTAGAAGTTTGGAAGCATTCCGGAGTGAAAGCACACTTTAGAGAGAATTTGGGTAAAAGGATTGTGGATACTGCCTTAGTAATTTGACCATAACTTTTTATCCTGATTCCCATTTGATCTGAAATTTGGACAGTAGATAGTAGAAATATAAGGCTACAAAATAGTATTTCACGAAACTTTTCCAAATCCATCTCTAAATAGGTCAAAACTTCACTGGAAGTTCCTACATAAACTGGGATGACGTTCGAACGTTAATCGACGTTCGAACGACAGTGAGTCCCAGTACTTTGGTCTGATGGAAATGCAGAAGTACTGGGAGCAATTGACGTTCGAACGTAAAGTAACAATTTGCACTAATGACGTTCGAACGCCAGATGACGTTCGAACGTGAGCAACGAATCAGAACATCAGATTTACGTCGGTTGAGATATTTTCTTCCCCTATAAATACATAGTGCCGCCTCCTTTAACCTCCATACACCATTTACAACCCTAGAAAAGCTTGAGAAACAAGAAAGAAAAGGAGAAACACAAGATCAAAGAGGATTTGCACTTTGAAGTGGATCAAAATCTCAAGTTCTTCAAGAACTCTAAGGAAGAAGAAAGTAGGGGTTTTCTTCCACTCTTATTCATTGATGCTAGGCTTATATATACATATGTTTTGTGACGCCCCATTTTCCGGGGGTCCTGTATTAACCGTTGACAACCCGTCAACCCGCGAAAATACCCGTGGATGTCGCTTAACCCGATACCGCGGCACCACATTCCCTTTACCGGGATAAAGGAAAATACAAGTCCAATTTCTTTTGGTTGGTTGACCTATCCGAGATCCAATATACCACCATTGGTATCCCATTATTATCCATTTGTAACATTAGAAGGGAGGAAAACATAGCCCAAAGACTTGGCAAAAGAAATAAAAAATAAAAAAAATTCTGAACTTTGGAGAGCGTACCGGTACGCTACGCCCTCTGGACCTAATCGTACCGGTATGCGTACCGGTACGCTAAGCCCTCTGGACCCAACCGTACCGGTACGCGTACCGGTACGCCTGGCCCAGAATTCCCCTTTTTACCTGTTTTTCGTTTCCAAGCCATTCCAAACCTCCCAAAACTCATCCAACACATGTTTAATGAGATTTTCCATATAATACATAACTTATACAATTTCCATGACAATTAATTCCATAATTTACACATCAAAATGAAATTTATACAAAAGTTTTACAAAAACTCGAACTAAGGCCACAAGTCGGCCCCCTTCATGCTTGATGCTCTCCAAGTGAGCCATCCGCCGGTGCAAACCCCACACCTGAAATGTTTCCCGTATAGGGTGAGCCAACGCCCAGTAGAGTAAATCCTACAAGGGCTACTCTCCCCCTAGATGCTCATGCTCATGCAACATTCATTTGCAAACAACCATTTCTCATAAGAACATGCATTCTAAGTTGAAATGCAATACTACCATGCCATGAAATGAGATGACACCCACTCATGCAATTCAACCCGAGTCCTCTCCGACTCCTACTACACGATGCAATGTCAAAGTGTTTCATTCCGTCATTTATGTTTACATCAAATGACATTTTCAAAACTAGGGTCATTCTTGGGATCGGACTTTTTCATGGGCTCAATACCAATGGTCTTCCACACCCGTACACTTTATGGACTCTTATACCAACGGAGTGCACCCTCCAAATCACCGGGTCTTTCACCCGAGAGGTCGTCATGCCTCTTCTTGCTCATCCCGACCCAATTTATCATGCAATCAAGCGGCTTAGCTAGGTCTTCGACCCAACTTTTCCCAAGCCATACCGTCAATCACCAAGTGTGGTGTTGACATCAACCATGCACACACTCACGTAATGAGATGCTTCCATGCACATGCAATGCTATGTCCCATTGCATACCACATGATGTTCCACATGTCAAGAACAACTCATGCACAATTTCAACATGTCCATGGTAAATTTATATCCTAAGCATATAATTACCATATTCATTTCAATGTTACTATATCAACATATGCATATATCAACAAGCACATTTAATCTCAAATCATATTATAAGCATATGATTTCACAAGTTAAACTTAAACATGTTATTTCAATTAAATCAAAACAACCATTTCATTCAAGCAAGGCATTTAATCAAACACCTTCTAGGCACAATTTATAAATCACAAAGCATGCCTCAAATTTCCCCAAGTTACATAATAAATCACATGTAACTTCATATACCAAAGTCAAGCTAGAAAATTAGATTAACTAATTTCTATGCTCACTTTTCCATTTCTATAACCATAATATACATATAAAAATCTATCCATATGCCTCAACATATCAAACCCTTTAACTACTAACATCTAGGGAAGGATTACACCAAGGTAGGAAAAATCCTACCTCTCGAAGCGTAATTCACCCGAATGAAGCTTCAAGAACACTTCCCGAGCCCAAGACTAGATTTCTCCCAAATCTCTTCCTTTGGATCTTTGGTGAAATCCCTTGCTCTTGGTGTGGTTGCGTAGCCCTCGTCGATGTGATCGACTTTAACTCTTGGCTCGACGGATTCCGACCAACGGAACTCCGGGAATCGACGGAGAAAGCTTGAAGATCAAGGTTTTCTCTCTTCTCTCTCTTTTGGCCGGGCCAAGCAAAAACACAAGGGGAAAGAAAATCTGATTTTCTAGATATTTACCCCCATTTATAGTTTTAAATACTCGGCCCACGCCGCGCCACGTATCCCTCGTTTAATCGGGTCCGATTTCGTCCCGAAACGATTCGTTTGATCCCAGTTTAAGTTCAATTTAATTTTATTTGAACTTTAACTTAATTTTAAGGAAATTTTATAAAATTTATTCATGGGGACGTTCGTGAGGTCATTCGCCACGCAGTCGCCTCGAACGACGTGTAAAATCCGACTATCTCGGAATTCGACGAAATTTGACAAGGTGACTCGTTTCCGCGATACGAATCCAACGGTGAACTCCGTTTACTCATCCGAGGTCTAGGACATGAGTATTTTAAATACGCATTATAGTGGCAAATTACTATTTTGCCCTTTTTGGAAAAAGTTCAAATTTCCCGGGTTTTACATGTTTTGACTCTTAATCATATATATTTGTTATGGAATCCTTGTTTCTTGATTGTTCTTGCAAATCTTACCATGTTTGATGGAAGTTATAGCTTGATAATCATAAAACCTTTGTTCTTGATATCCAAACTCTAGTTTTTCAAGAAGTATGGATTTTTCTTATTGATATTTATTTGTTCTTGACTTCAAAACCTTATATTCATTTGTTCTTTATTTCAAGACTTAATATCCATTTGTTCTTGAGTTCAAAACCTTATATTCATGTGTTCTTGATATCAAACCTTGATATTCATTGGTTCTTGATATTCAATGGTTCTTGATATCAAAACTCTATATTCATTTGTTTTTGAAACAAAAACTTTAGTGTTTTGATTGGAACAATAAAATTATATCTTGTGATGATCTCTTGCTCATTTTTTTCTTGAGATGCTATATTGAGAAATACCCATGAAGTTTTGGGGGTTTTTGAATTACTTGTGATATGAGAAAATGTTTGGTATTGCATCTCTTGTATGGTTTGTTGTGATGGACTTGAATTGCCTTCGAGAGCTGTCGTAGAGTGTTAGAGGTTAGTCTATCCCAGTGGGGGTGAGATGGTTGCCTAACACTTGTAGTGGTTTGTTGTTTGTGAGAGCAACCACTATTGTTCACGTAAGTTCGAGCCTGAGGGATGATATATCTTTCCTGGGAAGGATTCGTCAATGCCGTGGGAGACGGTATACGCCCTTCCTAAAGTGATTTGTGTGGCTATGATGGGTGAACGAGGTAGAAACGTTGTGTAGATTCATGGGAAGCAACCAACATACATGAGTGATACGACATACATGAGAATATGGATTGATGCTGTTAAATGATTAATTGATTTCTTCAACTCTGACATGTTTATTCCTTTCATTTACTTATTGCTATTGCGTTAAGATCGAATAAATGGTCACTGTTTATTTCAAGTTATATATGATATTTTGAAAAGTGAGACCGAACTGCTTTACATGTTTTCCAAACCTTGTTTGAGTTTGGGAGAACGTTGCTATAGAGCTTAGTGCTCACCCCTTACAAACAATATATTTTTCAGATTATGGTTTAGAGGAAGAGCTCGGAGTCGATGAGCAGATAGCTTGGGAAGCACAATTGGATGTAAGCTTGGATCCCGAGGGGGATATCTAGAATTGTTATCTTTATGTCCTAGACTAGGAGAGGTATTGTAATACAATGGATGAATGTTATTTTGTTTATTCCGCTGCAAGATTAGGTCTGATTTTGAGATGTAAATGCCATAGTTTGGCATATTCTTTTGGATGATGTTGTAGATAGTATGTATAAGGAATGAAATTTTCTTTATCTATGGATTTATTTAGTTGCTCTCATGATGTAAATGGTTTAAATAGTAATGCCTTCCAAGGCGGATTTTGGGGCGTTACATTAGTTTGACCAAAAAGACAAAGCAAGGGCCGAACAGTCACTAACCGAAACAAAGAAGAAAGAAAAAAACAAAAGAATTGCAAAGCAAATTTAGGTAAAAATGAGTTTTCATCATCCATCAAGTCCAAGCCATGAAAATTGACTCATTTGAACATCAATAGAAAATGTTAACCAATCAATAGATTGTAGAAAAATACGACCAAAGAAGAAAGTCAAACTTATTTCAAATCAAATTCACAGCATGAATTCTTCACCTAAGTTCCAATAGAGCCGGTGGATCCAAGAATTGAGATAGGATTTGGATAATACACAGGGAATTCAAATACAACAAAAGCATCATCCTAATTAAAACTTAATTTGCTAAATAGCAGGTAAAATTCAATGGAAACAGAATTCTCCATTCACCATAAGCACGCTAGCCATTCCACCTTAAGGTCCCCACCATAATGCCATACCAAAAAAAACTAATACAACTTTAGATTCTGTCCAAAAGTTGCTAACAATGTGACCTGTCATGGCCCATTTTTTCCTTAGTCTGCTCATGTTTTTGCTCTTCTTTTGGAAAAACCAAGTTCATTGAAATTCTACAAAGATCGACATCCCTTTTACTTTTAATTTTCTCCAAAATTTATAATAGATCAATACAATAACAGCATATAAAGCACAACAAAAAGATTAAAGTACACCCTAAAGTGCTAAATGGCCAAAACAAAAGGTAAAATGGAGACTTTCATTTCACCTGCAAACCCATGAAAAAAACAAACCCAAAAAACAAACCAATTTTTTGGAGGTTAATGGTCGTTTCATTCATTGCAAACCACACTGATTCTCATAAAATATACCAAACAAAGTCTTCCAATCCAAACAAACTCACTTAGAGTGTCATAAACACTACTGATTCAATTTTCAGTCATTCCATTCTCACAAATCTAATTATCATCCAATCTAACAATTACAATAAGTGAAACTACAACCATGATATCATGCCAAACATTAAAGATTAGTTGAAGTCATTACGCTTTTAATCATTTACAACCACCAATAACTACAACAACATAATTAGTAATATTAAATCTACAATAATCAACTGAACCAATAAAAAAATTTGATTCACTGAATATGAAAATCCACGATATATCCCCCTAGTTCCTCACAAACTTATTTTTGGCACTTAATATATCACTTAAATCATTTTCTTTGCCAGCCCTTCAAGCTTATTAGATCACACAAACCCAGTTCAAAGAGTAATATGATTTAATAAAGACATGAGAATCATCTAAAAGTTTTAAAAGACTAATTTTGCGATCCTATTTACATTGTACTTAAGCATAACAAAGTTATGGGAGTATAAAAAAAACTAAAGGTTATACTTGAATCATTAGCAACAATGAATTATGAAACATTGCAAGAAACTCAAATAATGTATTATTCATTAAACAAAGTAAATATTGCAATCCAGGACCTTTGGTTACCTAGTTTGAAAACCTTTGCAAATAGGGTTCCAAAGATATGTGATTTCTCTACGACAGAGGTACCCGAGTCTGCCTTCAAACCCATTTTAGTGAATTCAAGCATGTAAAAAGATGAGTTTACGTAAACACCATAATCATTAAAAGGCTTATTCCACTAATCATCCACATGATTGATAGATGATATACACCAAAATAATCATGTTGAGACAAATAGGACTAAATTTCATGTCTATTCCTTCAAATTTTATAAGATATTCAAGTCCCAATAAAATTGAACCATACAAAATTAAAAATAGAACATTAAAATAAATCAAAATAGAGAATTTCCAACAATTAAATAGAGCCTAACAATTCTTTTCACCGCTTCCTTTTGTATCTTTCTTGATTAAGGTTTCATCACTTCCGTTTCTTGATTAAAACCTAAAGAACATAATCCAATGAATGTCATAAGAATAGTTACCTATCAAAGATGAGCACAAATTCAACCCACTAAATGGGTATATAGTAAATTCATAGCGCACCCTAAGACGACTCAGATATTTCTATGAACTACACCTCATAACAATACTGCATTCAAAAATCAATTTGTAGGGTCAGTAAAAGAAATGTCCATGCCAGAAAACACTGTGTTATGCTGAATAAAAATATCACCAATATTTAATCAAAACATTTTTTGTTCTTTTAAAAAATTTGGACAAAATTTCCACTAAAAATAGGATCCCAAGAAAATATCAACCTGTAACGCTAATTACACAATCCAAAGACGACATAGAGGCTTAGTAATAATATACAAAGAAACCAATCAGATTCAACCACCAAAAAAATTAATTCCAAATCCAAACAGATACTATTGGTCTAATTACAAATGCACCGCCTCAATTTTTTGAAATTACACTGACACTCCTTATTGTTTACCTACCTATTTCACAAAGTACCCCATCGTTATTGAAAATGTCAAAAGAGTTATTACATCATCAACTTTTTACACTTTAATATTCATACTACCCCTGAACAAAATTAGGATAATTTGAATAATTTTACACACATAATCTTGCTACCACAGTGGTAATCAAATCAATCATTTTAATCACTTGTCAGGTGCAACCCAACCATGACCAAAGATATGAGAGAGGGAGAGAGAGAGAGAGAAAGAGGGAAAGATTGTTTAGCAACCAACTATATGCCAAAGAAACTCATTTTTAACCCATCACTATCTCACTTTTTAAAATTACAAACCATAAACACCTTAGCCCCTTCAACCATAACAAAAACCTTACACCCTTCACCCATAACTGAAAAATTCCAACCTACACCACATGCTAACACCCATTGGTGACTCCAACACACCAGCATATAACATAAGAACTGAACGCAAATCTCATAAATTAACCAGCATTTCACTTCACCAATTATAAACACCACTTATTAGATCAACCCATATATCATTCAAGTATCTGACATTCTAACTAATAAAAGAAGGCATCCCATGAATTATAAGGGCTATCAAAATATTTGTCATACACGCTAGATTGAACAGTAACACAAAGAATGACCCAAGACAAAAGAAGCGATGAAGTTCAAGATTAAGCCACCAATGACAAAAAAAAAACCAAGAAAGTTACTAAAAAGAAAGTAAAATCAATTCAATTGACAAAGAATTTAAAGGCTCGTAAGTGATATTGGCATGTTCAAAGAAAGCACGACCCAAAACACACCAATATCATGTCACGATCCCATTCTAAAATTACACCCTTATTCACCCCCCAACCCCCCCCCCCCCCCCCCCTAAAAAAAAAAAACCTTAAGCGATATAAAAAAAAGGGGGATATTTAATCAGTCACCTATTACCCTTCTCCAAAATTTTTAAGTACTGGAAAAATGATAAGTAGAACACATAACAAAAAACTAAGGAAGTCCAACAAAATGAAATTTAAATTAAAAGGAACAACCTAACCTTCAAATACACTTTAGTAGTTCATACAAATATCTCATTTCATAATATGTTAGATAGTAATTATAACACAAATGGTGAAGTAGATAGAATTTCAAGAGCGATACAACAATATATGAAAACCCTAGACATAGCATCAATTCATATAAAGATGCACTTGTGTCTTATTAGTGTAGATTGAGATCCTAAACCATAAACCAAGATGATGATAGAAAGAGGAAAAATAGGTAAATTGCAATTGAATAAAAAAAGCAAAATGGAGTAGCAAAAGTTAAAAGTCTCAAAATGAACAATTAGAGACTTGTTAAGTATATCTAAATTAGAATGCAATCTATAACCCAAGTCCTAGTACTATAGTCCGATGAGAATCAAAGAGAACAAAGACATAGAATTCAATTATTCATGGAGCAACAATTGCACAAACAGTAACAATGTGCAAAGAAAAAATTGTAACGCCCCAAATACCACCCTGGACGGCATTACATTCTAAGACCATTCACAACATGAGAGCACTAATATAATTTCATCAATAAGAAAATATTTTCATTCATCATCCATAAAATTTACAATATTATCCCAAAAGAATAAGCCAAGATATGGCATTTACATCTCAAATTATCAAACGTAACTTAGCAGCGGAATAACAAAAGAAAACTAAACTTCAAATGATTTCAAAATAAATTCTCAAGTCTATTACAAAGGAAGCTATGTCTCTACAGGTCCATCTCGGGATCCACATTCCCTCCTATAGGAGCTTCCCAATATTCCGGCTCGTCAGTTCCGAGCTCCTCCTCTATACCAAGACCTGAAATATGTTGTTTGTAGGGGGTGAGCACTAAGCTCTGTAGCAACATTCCTCCCAAACTCGAACAAGGTTTATAATAGTATATAAAATGGCCGGTCTCATTTCCCAAATAGCATATATAATCTTTGAAGTAAAACAGGGACATTTTAAAATGGATCTCAAGTTTAAGTAGCGACAGTAATTTAAATGAACAGTAAAAGAAACCAAGATCCAAGACATATCAATTTTCCGAAATAAAAACCGGTTTCCCACAAGACCTTGTGGAATCCCATACTCCCACAAGTTCTTATAGGAAACCATTTTCCACAATACTACAATAATTCATAACTTGACATTAATGGCCATAAACAATTCCCAACAATTCTTCCGGTAGGTGGCATACTTTAGAGCAACCTCCACCCCCATTTATTCCGGTAGGTGGCATACTTAAGAGCAACCTCCACCCCCATTTATTCCGGTAGGTGGCATACTTAAGAGCAACCTCCACCCCCATTTATTGATTCTCAAGCATCCAATTCCAATATTTATCTCAATTTACAATCATTTATCCAAAACCCCCAAATTAAGCATATGACATTTTATAATGGCTAACCAAGAAAATACATGAGATCACAATAACATTATTTTGCTACCCAACACAAACAACTACGATTTTCAAAGTTCATAATAGAGAAAGCATTTAAGAAGAAATACATCACTCTCCACAACCTAGGGTTTTAAAACATAAAAAGAGATTTCATGGGTATTCAACCCTAACATTGTTCAAAACATGTAATCTTTACCAAAAAGCCTAAGAGAGGATGATTCCATGGCATATAAATACCATTGATAGCCAAAACATACATATATAAATACCCTAGCCTCAATGTAAGAGAGTGAGAGAAAACCCCTACCTTGATGTTCTTGAAGATCTAGGGTTTGATCTTGAATCACTCTTAAATCCTTTGTTTTCCCCTTTTGATCTTGTGTTTTCTCCTTCTTTATTCTTTTCTAAGACTCTCTCTAGGATTCCAAGAGGTGTGGGTAAGGGTGTAGTGAAAGTGTAGAAGAAGAGAGTAGAAGAATGGTGTTGTTGAGGAAATTTCGGTTTTGATCTCTATAAGGTGTAACTCTCTCAAGATCTTTGTGTTTTTCTCTCCTTTTCTCTTCTCTTAGGGCTCTAAGATGTTTGGGGTGAGAGTGGGATGGAAGAATGGGTCAAATGAGGCTTAAAAGTGTGTTTTAAAACACCAAAATCCCGAATTTTTCGGTGCCAAGCTTCGGGCGTACCGGTACGCGTACCGGTACGGTTTGGCTACTGGAGTTCGGCGTATCGGTACGCGTACCGGTACGGTTGGACTGCCAGATTTTTGTTCCAACTTCCAGCGCGATTTTGACCCATTTAGAGGTCGAATTGGAAAATTTTCATGAGATACACTTTTGTAGCCCTAGATGTCTAATATCTACTGTAAAAATTTCAGATCAATTGGATATAAGGGTAAAAAGTTATGACCAAAATACTAGAAGGTGTCCCAACTCCTTTTTACCCAAATTTTCTCTAAGTGTGTTTTCACTCCGGAATACTTCCTAGCTTCCAATATACCTCATATTACCTCTCCCAAGGTTGTTCGACCTTCTGGATTCAATGGACACCTTATTTTGTCCTAAAAATATTTAGAAATTCATCTAGTCACCCTTTCCAAGTTTAATCGTCTTGGAAACTCCAATTTCCCAATCCATATTTATCTCTAGCGTTCTCCTACTATTACAATCTATATAATTTATTCTTACATCCTTACACATCTCCACATTTTTTTTTACAACCATTATTTAATATACATCTATATACATATATAAACGAAAATGCGGGGTGTTACAATCCACCCCCCTTAAAGAAAGTTTCGTCCTCGAAACTTACCTCAAGTAGCGAACAAAAATGGAGGCTTCTCCCACCTTTCTTGCTCCGGTTCTCATGTAGCTTCCTCCACTCCATGGTGTTGCCACCAAACCTTTACCAAGATGATAACTTCGTTGTGAAGCACTTTTTCCTTGGCGTCGAGAATTTCTACTGGTTATTCTTCGTAAGTTGCTTCGTCTGGAATTTCAATCTCCTCCAAGTTCACGACTGGAGTTGCATCCGAGTGACACGTCCTCGATATCGACACGTGAAACATGCCATATACTCCGGATAGCTGGGCTGGTAGTCGAAGTTGATACGCCGCATTGCTTACTGTTTTGATCACTTCAAACGGTTCGGTATATCTTGGCGCTAAATTCTCCTTCTTGCCGAATCGAAACACGCCCTTCTTGGGCGACACTTTGGGAAACATGTAATCTCCCACTTTTAATTCCAAGGATCTTCTTATGTGGTCCGCATAGCTCTTCTGTCTACTTTGCGCCGTGCGTAGCCTCTCCCGGATGAGTTGAATCTTCTCTGTAGTTTCCCCATTGTAGTCCTTACTCCGTTAGTTTGCTGCGCACTCTGATATAAATTACAATCCACCAAAGGTTACAGTTGAAACCTAACCAGACTTGTCCTCCCATCTTATCTTCCAAATCCTTATACAAATTACGTAATAATTTAAGAAAAATTAACATAATATCATCGAAAATACCATTTTAGTGGTCACTACCAATCACTAGAGTTTTGAATTCATGAGCGAATACATAATCAAGCTTTGGAATCAAGAATAAATGGCTATCAAGCTTGGAAATCCAGAACAAAAGAACAAGCAAGGTTTGAAATTAATAACACACGAATCTCAAGTTTTTGGAATCCCAAAATAAAGGAACAATGAAGTCTCGAATTCCATAACAAACTCATATCAAGCTTTGGAATCAAAATAAGAAACAATCAAAGCTTGGAATCAAGAACAAAGTAACAATCGAGTCTTGGAGTCACTAACCGATGCATATCAAGCTTCGTAACCAAGAACTAAAGAGTATCAAGTTTTGAACTCATGGACAAGGAGAAATCAAGTATTGAAATCAATAGTAAACGAACGTCAAGTTTTGGAAACAAGAACAAAGGAACACTCAAGTGTTAAGATCCATAACGAACAAATGTTAAGCTTTGGAATCAAAGAACAAATGAGTATCAAATTTAGATATCAAGAACAAATGGATCATCAAGCTTGGGAAATTAAAAACAAAGGAACAACCAAGTCTTGAAACCCATACCACGAATATCAAGTTTTGGAATCAAGAATAAAGGAACAATCAAAGCTTGGAATCCATAACAAATAAATATCAAGCTTGGGAGTCAAGAACTAGTGAATAACAAGTATTGAAATCAAGAGCAAATGAATATCAAGTCTTGAACTCAATAACAATTGAATTTCCAATTTAGATATCAAGATCAAATGGATAACCAAGGTTGGAGATCAATAACAAAGGAATATCAAGTTTAAATCTCAAGAACGAGTGAATATCAAAGTTTGAGATTAATAACAAATGAATATCAAATTTAGCTATCAAGAGCAAATGAATCTTAAGCTTGGAACTCAAACACAACGGAACAATTACTTCTTGAAATCCATAACAACGAAATCAAGCTTAGACTCGAAAGAATGGAATAGTCGGATAGTGAAATCAATTACAAACGTCTATCAAGGTTTGACATCAAGAACACTTGAAGAAATCAAGAGAACACACAATTCCCTTGAAAACTAGGGTTTTGAAGAGAAGATTTAGGGTTCACCCAACCATAATATATTTTAGCACAAGGTAATATTAACAAGAATGTCAAGACATGATGATTTCCTAGTAATTAAACATAAATTTAAAATCAAAGATTACTTATAAATAAATCCTGCTGGTCTCCCCTTGTTGTCCCGTAGGCAAATTAACATATTCTGTAAGTTCTATTTCCTCGAAACCCAATCCAAATTCTACAGCGTCCGCAGTACGTATAAAAGAATGAGTCGCATAGGAATCTAATAAAATTCGGGTCCAAGAATGGTAGAGAAGAACAATACCTTCCTTGATTGGCGCCGCCGGGGGCTTGAGTTTGTATCGGTCACTGTGGTGCAGGCCTCGGTGGTGGTGGTTGGGCGGCTGGTACCTGTCTGGCGGTCTGAATAGGCCCCCGAGGTGGAAAAACTGGGCAATGTTTCCGAATATGTCCCCCCCTTCCGCATGCAAAGTAGGATCGTGGGGTACTACCGGCTCTAGTCTGAGTCACTTCATCTCCTCGAGCTGTTAGAAGTCTCTGTCCACCTGCCTGGTCTGGACTTCGGTATGGTGCTGCTCGCTGCACTCCACTGGTGCCAGGGTCCGTCCTGATCGGACCTCCTCTCGCGAAGCTCTGTCGCCGCTGGCTGTCCTCCATATCTCTCTCCACCAATGCAGCTCGGTCAACTAGGTCCCCATACTCCCGGATCTTGAGAGCCACCAGCTTCTCCCGGATAGCAGGCCTCAAGCCCTGCTCAAAGCGCTTAGCCCTGCTGGCCTCAGTAGAGATAAACTCTGTAGCATAACGGGATAGCTCATCGAAACTCCTCTCGTACTCGGTCACCGTCATGCTGCCTTGTCGGAGAGCAAGGAAATCGGCCTTCATTCTGTCTCTTTCTGATTCCGGAAAGTACTTGTCTTGAAAAATTTGGTCAAATTCCTCCCAAGTGAGTGCATATGTGGTCCTCCTTCTTTTCACTGAGTCCCACCAATGGTCGGCCTCCCCCTCGAATAGATAAGTTGCCAAGCCGACCCGAAGATCCTCGGCTATCCCCACGCCATCACATATCTTCTTCACTCGGCGGATCCATTTATCCGCATCCAAGGGGTTAGAGCTCCCTTGGAAAGTAGGCGGGTGTTGCCTCAGAAACTCTCGGAGAACTACCATTCTCCTATTCTCCTCTCCGTTGCCCGGTACTTGAGCTAGTGGATGAGCCCCACCGTTATGGTTGTTCCCATTCTGGTGTTGTACCAGAGTGGTGAGCTCCCTCAAGCATTGATAGATGCCTTGCATGGCATCGGGAGGTGGTGGTGGTGGATTTTCTTGGCCTCCACGACCACGACCACGTCCTCGTCCCCGTGTACCGTCCATCCTACACATCAATCCACAATTTAGTTTCCTTGATGTGCAAGATATAAACTAAAGTGATATGTATGATGTCTTGAATTAAGCACAAGGCATATACAAAATCTAACTTACAATTTCCTTCACCCTAAACCTACATCTCTAGTGGTAATCCATAACCTACAGCTCCCATGTAAGACCTAAAGCCTAAGCTCTGATACCAACTTTGTAACGCCCCAAATACCACCCTGGACGGCATTACATTCTAAGACCATTCACAACATGAGAGCACTAATATAATTTCATCAATAAGAAAATATTTCCATTCATCATCCATAAAATTTACAATATTATCCCAAAAGAATAAGCCAAGATATGGCATTTACATCTCAAATTATCAAACGTAACTTAGCAGCGGAATAACAAAAGAAAACTAAACTTCAAATGATTTCAAAATAAATTCTCAAGTCTATTACAAAGGAAGCTATGTCTCTACAGGTCCATCTCGGGATCCACATTCCCTCCTATAGGAGCTTCCCAATATTCCGGCTCGTCAGTTCCGAGCTCCTCCTCTATACCAAGACCTGAAATATGTTGTTTGTAGGGGGTGAGCACTAAGCTCTGTAGCAACATTCCTCCCAAACTCGAACAAGGTTTATAATAGTATATAAAATGGCCGGTCTCATTTCCCAAATAGCATATATAATCTTTGAAGTAAAACAGGGACATTTTAAAATGGATCTCAAGTTTAAGTAGCGACAGTAATTTAAATGAACAGTAAAAGAAACCAAGATCCAAAACATATCAATTTTCCGAAATAAAAACCGGTTTCCCACAAGACCTTGTGGAATCCCATACTCCCACAAGTTCTTATAGGAAACCATTTTCCACAATACTACAATAATTCATAACTTGACATTAATGGCCATAAACAATTCCCAACAATTCTTCCGGTAGGTGGCATACTTTAGAGCAACCTCCACCCCCATTTATTCCGGTAGGTGGCATACTTAAGAGCAACCTCCACCCCCATTTATTCTGGTAGGTGGCATACTTAAGAGCAACCTCCACCCCCATTTATTGATTCTCAAGCATCCAATTCCAATATTTATCTCAATTTACAATCATTTATCCAAAACCCCCAAATTAAGCATATGACATTTTATAATGGCTAACCAAGAAAATACATGAGATCACAATAACATTATTTTGCTACCCAACACAAACAACTACGATTTTCAAAGTTCATAATAGAGAAAGCATTTAAGAAGAAATACATCACTCTCCACAACCTAGGGTTTTAAAACATAAAAAGAGATTTCATGGATATTCAACCCTAACATTGTTCAAAACATGTAATCTTTACCAAAAAGCCTAAGAGAGGATGATTCCATAGCATATAAATACCATTGATAGCCAAAACATACATATATAAATACCCTAGCCTCAATGTAAGAGAGTGAGAGAAAACCCCTACCTTGATGTTCTTGAAGATCTAGGGTTTGATCTTGAATCACTCTTAAATCCTTTGTTTTCCCCTTTTGATCTTGTGTTTTCTCCTTCTTTATTCTTTTCTAAGACTCTCTCTAGGATTCCAAGAGGTGTGGGTAAGGGTGTAGTGAAAGTGTAGAAGAAGAGAGTAGAAGAATGGTGTTGTTGAGGAAATTTCGGTTTTGATCTCTATAAGGTGTAACTCTCTCAAGATCTTTGTGTTTTTCTCTCCTTTTCTCTTCTCTTAGGGCTCTAAGATGTTTGGGGTGAGAGTGGGATGGAAGAATGGGTCAAATGATGCTTAAAAGTGTGTTTTAAAACACCAAAATCCCGACTTTTTCGGTGCCAAGCTTCGGGCGTACCGGTACGCGTACCGGTACGGTTTGGCTACTGGAGTTCGGCGTACCGGTACGCGTACCGGTACGGTTGGACTGCCAGATTTTTGTTCCAACTTCCAGCGCGATTTTGACCCATTTAGAGGTCGAATTGGAAAATTTTCATGAGATATACTTTTGTAGCCCTAGATGTCTAATACCTACTGTAAAAATTTCAGATCAATTGGATATAAGGGTAAAAAGTTATGACCAAAATACTAGAAGGTGTCCCAACTCCTTTTTACCTAAATTTTCTCTAAGTGTGTTTTCACTCCGGAATACTTCCTAGCTTCCAATACACCTCATATTACCTCTCCCAAGGTTGTTCGACCTTCCGGATTCAATGGACACCTTATTTTGTCCTAAAAATATTTAGAAATTCATCTAGTCACCCTTTCCAAGTTTAATCGTCTTGGAAACTCCAACTTCCCAATCCATATTTATCTCTAGCGTTCTCCTACTATTACAATCTATATAATTTATTCTTACATCCTTACACATCTCCACATTTTTTTTTACAACCATTATTTAATATACATCTATATACATATATAAACGAAAATGCGGGGTGTTACAAAAATGGCCATAAAAGAAACACATAGAGAATAGATCTAAAAGCAACAAAAACTGTTCAACTCCAAAAACTGCCTCTTGGTTGTCTCTCCTAGTTGAAAAGGCTGAAATACTATCATAAGCAAAGTCCAAGTCTTCCCCCTGTTTCAGTCATGACATCCAATATATGTACATGAGTGAATTTGTCCATGCATGACTAAGAAAATGCAGCAATCGACATATGTACTGCAATTCTTTATGAAAAAAGTATGTTCATTATGTTTCATATTCATAGGTGGAAAAGGGACAGATAAGCGCATAAAAGGTACATAGAAGGGCAAGAAACAAACAAGCTAGATAAATCTACAAGTACAAGGTAAGACCTCTAAATCTTCCCTCAACTTGAAACCCCACAAAAATTAAGCTCTAGGTATGAGTATACTAATTTTCAGTATTGGGAGTTCAAAATTATCACACATTCTTCTTTTTCCCTCTTCTTAAACATGCCGAAGGCCAAAAGCAACAAGTTGAATTCAACTTGCGAATGGACTCGGTATGACGAGCTCGAGCCAACAAGATAATGTAAAGGTGTTATTTAGGCATCCCAAGACTACCCTTAACAAGGATAACAACAAAATGTGGACCAGAGATAACTCTATTGTGACAGAAATTCCAAGTGTTTGGCCTTAAAAATTCCGCATCGATGTAGAAATATTTATTTTCTCCAAAGAATTATCCCCATGATCAACAAAAACACCAATTACACATAAATATCCATTGAACCTTTTCCAGCAACTTGCAACAATGCAAAACAGTGAATCCTTTAATTGAAATAAATCATGAAACAAAAGCACAATGATAATACCTCAAACAGCTTCCCTTCTTGTAAATATTGCTCATACTTGAGTAGCAAATAGAATATAACTATTAACAAGGAGCAATTTCATATATTCCGAATGTAAACTAAGTGAAAGCGATCAAAGAACGACTGTAATGTAAAACCCGGGTAAATTTGAACTTTTTTTGAAAAAGGTCAAAATAGTAATTTGTCACTAAAATGCTGATTTAAAATACATGTTCTCTAGAGATTGTATGACCCAACGGACTTCACCGTTGGATTCTTATTGCAAAATCTAGTCACCCAGACTAATTTCGTCGAATTCCGAGAAAGTCGGATTTTGCACGTGTTTCGAAGCGGCTCGGTGGCGAATGACCTCGCAAAGGTCCCCACAAACGAGTTTTATAAAATTTCCTTAGAATTGGATTAAAGTTCAAATAAAATTAATTTGAACTTAAACCGGGATGTAATGAAACGTTTCGGGACGAAAAACGGACCTGGAAGTAGGAAATATACGGTGCGACGTGGACCGCACAATTAAAATTATAAATAGTGACTTAAATCAGATTTTTGGAGACAATATCTCCATTTGTTCAGCCTCACATGTTTGGGAGAGAAGAAGAAAAAAATCAATCTTCAAGCTTTCTCCTTCGATTCCCGGAGTTCCGTCGGTCGAAATTCGTCGAGCCAAGAGTTAAAGTTCATCTCCTCGATGAGGGCTACACGTACGTACCAAAAAGAACTGATTTCACCAAAGATCCAAAGAAAGGATTTTGGAGAAATCAAAGTTTTGGGCTTGAGAAGTGTTCTTGAAGCTTCCTTCGGGTGATTTACGCACCAAGAGGTAAGGTTCCTCCTACTTTGGTTTTTATTCCTATGCTTTGGTGTTGAAATTGTGGGCTGTTTTGGGTTGGAATTGTGGACTCTTTTGTGGCCTGTTGTTGGGCTGTTTTGTGGCCTGTTGTGGGGCTGCTATGTGGCCTGTTTAGAGGCTATTTTGTGGCCTGTTGTGGGGCTGCTTTGTGACCTGTTTTGGGGGCTGCTATGTGGCCTGTTGTGGGGCTGTTTTGTGGCCTGTTGTGTGGCCTGTTTAGAGGTTATTTTGTGGCCTATTGTGGGCTGCTTTGTGACCTATTTTGGGGGCTGCTATGTGGCCTGTTTAGGGGCTGTTTTGTGGCCTGTTGTGGGGTTGTTTTGTGGCCTGTTTTGGGGGCTGCTATGTGGCCTGTTTAAGGGCTGTTTTGTGGGCATGTTATATGTTTACATTATGCCTTGAGAATTAAGTGTCATTGCTTGATTATGTAACGACATGCTTGGTTGTTGTTGTTAGATAAAATATCGATATGTGTTTATAATGTGTCTTTGTGAATGGAATGTGCTATGGCATGCTTGAGGATGTCGTAGTTGTGTATTAATACATGTTGTTAATGTATTAGCATCATGATAAATTGTGGTAATTATGTACATTACACATATATTGCCTTGACCCATGTTGATATGTATTTTAAGTTGTCCATATGACATTCATTACATATGAGACATGACATTGATATGCGATGGTACATTACATTGCATTTGCACGGAGGCATCACATTCATGGGCTTAGGCATGAGTGTGGGTGTGTGTGTGTGTGGGCATGGTTTATTCAAACATCATACTTGGTGGTTGAAGGGTGGGCTCGGAAAAGTGGGATTGAAGATCCGACTGAGTCGCACGGTTGCATGCATGGAAAAAACTTGTGTCGGGTATATGATTGGTGAAAAACGTTGTTATTCCTAACCCCTAAACATCACCATTTGACATGTGTATATGTCTTATGTGTGAAAGGGAGTGTCACTCTCCCTCGGGGTGATGCAAGAGATTAGGCAACAACGGATTGGTGGAAAATGGAATGAACAAAATGTGAAATGAAATGCGAGTGTGTAAACAAAAGTGCTCCCCAATCGCAAAGAGTCTTTTGTGTGTCGGTGTTTTACTTAGAAAAGTATTCCAAGGTCGTCTCCTCAGGGAAGGAAAGTTCAAGTTGTGTGAAGGTGATTTTGCAAAAGGAAAAGAAAATGTAAAATCTTTTGTTTGTGTTTGTGAATGAAAATGCAATAAAACAAGTGTTGGCTAATCCAAAGAGGTCATTCCAATAGGAATACCAAATCAAGTCAAGTCTTCCTCCAATAGAGCCTAGATGTACGATTGATTCGTGGGAAGCTTGGGACTAAAATGGAGGTGAGGATTCAAGCATACCCTGTGACAATGCCTACGGTGTATCAAGAACTCACAACCGTGTCCTCACCCCAACCCAGTCAAACCGAGCCATCGTACTCTGAGAGGAGGAATGAAAATGAGTTGAAGCGGCACACCCAAGAGGAGTTCTCCCTTGGATTAACCAACTTAAAATCTAGCTACTCATGAAAGCAAGAAAGACATGCATAATGTAAATGGACATAATGAAGAAATGAAGCATGGAACTTGAACTAATGCAAGAAATCTTAAACTAAGAAGAAAAATATTCAATACCCATTTTAAACTTAAAATGAAGAAAGCTTGAAAGCAACAATGGTGGAATCTAGAACATGTGATTAAACTTGGAATAGACTTGAAGTAGAGGAGATTACAATGCAAGAAATAAAGATTACAAGAAGATTAAAGCTTACAGGAACGAAAATGGAAAGGAAAATGCAAGATCATAAGCTTTCTACTATTCATCGTCTTCTTCACTAAAACTACTCCTAGCTTAGGTAGCCACCCCTGGTACAATGTGTAAATGCTGAATATAATGGAGAGTTAGCCTTCAATTTTCGTGCATGGTGGTCCCCCCTAACTGTGTGCAGGCCTCCCATCAATGGGAGGCTGAATGATGGCTCTTGACAGGCTAAGGAAGAGCTAGCCTGCAACTCACTGAGCAGCCCCCTTCTCTCCCATCCTCCTTTAATGCCAAGCCTTAAAAGTCTTCAAAATGTGCAAGGGAGGCATGGAGATGTGTAAGGAAATGTTGGGGGCAAGTGGGAGAATCATTGGTGGGACCCCCAAGCAAGTGGGAAGTGATTTGGAGGCATTTCGGCTGTTTAGGAAAGCGTACCGGTACTGTGTACCGGTACGGTTTGGCTACTGGAGTTCGAAGTACCGCTACGCAGTACCGGTACGGTATAGTACCGGTACGGCGTACCGGTACGGTTTTCTACTCCGGACCAGTCTTGGTAGAATAGGCATAACTTTTGATCCAACCGTTGTATTGAGCTGAAATTTTGACACAATATAGAAGACATCCAGATATACAACTGTCATGTTTTGAACTTGTTCAGATTCGAAGTGGATCATGGTCAAAATGGAGGAATACCGAGGCTCTATTTCCAGATGGTGTGGCTGCTGGTGCTTTTGTTCCCAAACACCAATACCTCCTTGATTTCTTCACTTTTAAGCCTCCAAATCTTCATGTAATGTGTCCATGCCCTCACCACACATCCATCATAGTTGCAAGGTCCTAAAATACATGATTTAAGCTATAAAAACATGCAACATCGAAAATTCAACATTATTCATAAAATCGGCTAACTCTAAGTACTTAGATGCAAAAGTTGAGTTAAAATGAATGTAATGAGGCCTTCAAATATACAATATTTTGTGCTCATCAGTATAGCAAGTAGGGCTAGACTCTCCCTCGGGTGCAAAACCCGGTTATTGGTTTATTCACTTATGTCGGTGCAAGTCCAAAAAAGTGAATTAGGCATACGGAGCCGGCGGTGTAATTCCAAAATCCGTTGCCCAATAAGACACAAGATTTTGATTTATAAAAATACTCATTCAATGAGTAACATCCAACAGTGATTTGATTTTACAAGCACATGACTTTTATTTCAAACGATTATTGGATGGATTTTTCGTCAATTGACGATTTCATTGCACAAGTGCATTGCATTGTGTTGTGGAAGTCGGTGAGCACTCGGGTTAAGATGCATGAGTAAGTCTCATCTCATTCCATGGCATGACATGGTAAAATTCCAATATAGAGTTGCATATTCTTGTTTGGAATGTTGTTGTGGATGAATGTTGTATGTAAACATTGCATATGCATCTAGGGTGGGGAGTAGCCTCTGTAGGAGATACTCTATTGAGCGTTGCTCACCCTATACGGGAAAATATTTCAGGTGCGGGTTTTACGCCGATGAACGGCACTCACTCGGGCACTTGAGGAAGAAAAGCCGAGATGTGGCTTTATTTTGAGTCCTTGTAAAATCATTGTAAAAATTATGATTTTTGAGCATGTAAATATTTGAAAATAGTCGTAATGGGACTCATATGGACTGTTTTGAATGTAAACTTCTTGATGTATGAGTTTGATATGAGTTTGGGTAGGTTTTCTCAAAACTCCATATTTATGGACTATTTTTAATCTAACCTTGCATGTAAGTATATGAGTATGGATAAATGGACCCGGTGTGGTCAATGTTTACTCATAAATAGACCCGATGCAGTCATTGTTTTATATTGGGCCTCGGATGGGTCATGTTAATGTAAATTGCACAGGTTGGGTTTTGGGTAGTGCTCCCCGTACAAAGGAGACTCTGTCCGATTTTTGTTCAATTATGGACCCCGATAAATGGGGCATAACGGCGCAATATCGAGTTACTCGGTATCCACGGGTATTCCGTAGGTTGATGGGTAATCAACGGACCCCCGGATTTTGGGGCGTCACATGTAAAATATATCAAACATCTCCAAACCTTCGAAAATAATGTGAACCATTCAATACATGATGAACTACATGCAACAAATCCTGAAACTAATCACAATTGCAAAACCAAACAACCTTCAAACTGCCCATATACGGGAAAAGTAGTGAATCCTTTAATTGAAATAAACCCTAAAATTGAGCTTCAATTTAATTTTTTAGGTTTGGTTTGATGTTCGATTGATTTTACCATCCTAAAAGAGAAAACAAACCCTAAAACAACATATAGTTCTAAAACCTTGCCCAGTGAAAGAGTTGAATCTTCCAGTAATTATTAAAAAATCTTCCAGAGTTGAATCTGGGGTTTTTGGCTGGCGTGGAAACGAGTGAAAGGACAGAGAGAGGAGGGATACCTGCACTGGACTTGAGTTACAGTATTCCAAATTTAATACATAAGAAAAAATGAAAAAATATGAAATCATTAGAGAGAATGAAATCCAACACAATCTGCATATAAGTGATCAAGCACGGTGTAGTAAAAACAAAAAAAAAAATTGAAGAACGAAGAGGAACAAAGCTCTCTCAGATCTTTCATCGAACATTTGGTGTGCGAGTGTATGTGAGGTTTGTGTGTGTGAGTGTATGGGCGATGAGTTTATGTATGAGTGTGTGGTTGATGGGTGTGTTAGCGTGTGTATGCATTGTGTGTGTGTGAAAGCAGAGGAGAGAGAGAGAAGCAGAGGGTCGGGGCGGAGAGAAGCAGAGAAAAGGGATACCTGGGAGGGGTGTGTGGCTGTGGCAGTGGTGGTGGCTGTGTCGTTGGCGATGGCGGTGGCGGTGGCGGTGGCGGTGACGGTGGCGATGTGGTGGCACTGGCCGTGTAGCTGAGGATGTGGTGGTGTTGCAGACGAAGTGGAGGTGGTGGTGGTGTTGCTGGTTGATTCGCACTTTTTAGTGTGTCTGAATTATATTATTATATTACACCCAAGTATAAGTGGTCAAATTGTAGTTTTCTCGGTTTTAAGTCCAAGTATCGATCCCACATAGAGTTTTAGTAATTAGAGGTTAAAGATAAAATAAAAACAATAAAATAAAAATAAAGCAATAAAGAGGTTGTTTGGAGTAATTTGATGTTTGAGAGCTTGTGGTGTGAGCTTAGTCTGTTTGAGTAACTTATCTTAATTAAAAGACGGAATTAAATTGCAATAATAATGAAATGCGTAAGTATAGTAAATTAATGACAGAAATATAAAAGATATCCTTCAGTTCAAGGATCCCACATGCGTTATATTGGTCGTATTATGGAATTGCTACCTCACATCAATTAACTTCCATTTTAATGGAAAGCTAACCGGCAGGTCTGATGTATATAAACCATAACACAGCTGCTTCTCAAGCTACACTGGTGGTAATATTTTGTAACACAGCTGCTTCTCAAGCCACACTGGTTATATCCACGTCAACTGATTAACTCAAGCAAACCAGAAGGTCAAGCCATTCATGAGGAATACTTGAGTTATTCACTTGATCTCATGATTGCAAATGCGTATATATAATAAACCATAACACAGCTGCTTCTCAAGCTACACTGGTGGTAATATATAGCACAGCTGCTTCTTAGGCTACACTGGGCATAAATGTTCCAATTGACTAATCCAAGTAAAATCCGCAGGTGGTACAGACTATCTTCCGGTGACTTGTCAGGTCAACTGGTGGTAGTTAATCATAATACAGCCGCTTCTTAGGCTAACTGTATTTAGATATGTCACCCAGAAAGTGAAGTCACTCAAACGGCATACTTGAATTATTCAATAGGTTATCTTGTAATATATATATTGACAGTAGAACTTCCTCAGCGTTCCGGTGGAGGACTAGCCATACCGATAGGATCACCGGGGTTATTCTAGCAGGCAATATTATTATATATAGTAATACCAGGCGTCAGTGGAACTTCCTCAGCATATTCCGGTGGAGGATTAACCATACCGGTAGGAACGCCGGGGTCATTCTAGCTGGCCCGTCTTATATATAATAAACGTATAAATAAAACATCAGCAATTCCATAAACAGATCAATATTATACATGTGTTCCCCTCGAACCGGAGGATATACGGAACTACTCACGCCCCATTGCTATAGACAAGCAAGGAGTGCTAGCAGTTGTCATTACAACAGAAAGTAAAGTGCGGAATTTAAATGTCTTTCGCAGGGAACGATTGAAATACAACCACTCTTATGATCGATTAAGATGAAAAAGTGGCAGCAGTTCAACTATCCGAATGGAAAGATACAACAAAAATATAAAAGTACAGGACGTAGGACTGAAGTATAACACGGACCGGAGCGTGCTTTCTCTTTTCTTTTTTCTCTTTTCTTTTTCTTTTTCTCTCTTCAGAACTTCTCGGTTTCTCTCTTTGGAGTTGCTTTGGTTCCGGCCTTCTGAAATGCAGAAGAGGAGCAGCCTATTTATAGGCGTGGGAAGGCAAGTGGGCAAGGAGATAACTTGAGTCTGACAAGGGTGACCGTCCGGACGGCAGTCCCACCGTCTGGACGGTGGTGCTTTGCTGGAGAATCCCACTTGCATGCATGCTGACTCTTCACGTTGGGTAATTACATTTTGTCCTTCATTATTTGCATTCCTCTGACATTGCTCCCTTGGTCTTGCGTTAATTCGGCATTTGTCCTGCAACTTTTAGATAAAATGTTACAACTAGTATCATTCCCGCACAAACCCTAATTCACTCTAAGTACTAATTTTTAGTGCATTTATTATATTAATTCAAGTTTTTTGATTTTTTTAATTTACATACTAATTAGGTTAATCACTGGTGTTCCTCGTGGCGTCGTTGGAGCGTAACAGAGAGAGACATAAAGAGAGAGAGAGAGAGGGTTTGGCTTGTATGAGAGAAGGCCTTGGTGTCGCTGGGGAGTCTTTGACAGATGAAGTGACTGGGGTTGGTGTGAATTTGAAAAAAAATTATGAGTGGAAAGAGATGAGTTTGGGGGGGGAAATGAAAGAGGAATTAGTGGTCGTTAGATGAATGAATTGATTTGAGACCGTTGGATGTTGAAGCCGCTCTGTTATATATATATATATATATATATATATATAGTGTAATTAAACATCGGCATTTCCACAAGTTAACCAGTATTATACATATGTTCACCCCGCACTGCAGGGTATAAGTAACTACTCACACTCCATTACTATAGACAAGCAAGAAGTGCAGGTAATTTTCATTACAATAGTAAATAAAATACAGACACTAACATTTCCTTCGCAAGGAACAATTGAATTACAACCACCCTTAATATCAGTTAAGACAAAAAGGTGGCGGTAGTTCAACTATCCGAATAGAAAGACATAACAGAAATGTAGAAATATAGAGTTTCAGCTGGAGAGTAGGACAGACCGGTTCTAGGACTTTCTATCTTTCTCTTTTCTTTCTCTCTTTTCTTCTTCTTGGTTTTCTCCTGGAGCTCTCAAGTTTCTTCCTTTCTTTCTCTCCCAGCCCAGCCCGTTTGAAGTGAAGGAGGACTCTCATATATATAGGCAGCCAAGAAGCAGGAGGTGGATGGATGAGCTCAAACCGCCTAAAGGGACCGTCCGGATGCCACCACCATAGTCCGGACGGTGCTCCTTTGCTGGTTTGTGGTGGTGATCTCCAAAGTGTTCTAGTTGTTTCTTGGTTATATTGCACTTGCTCCCCTTGTTCTCTTAAGCTTTTACAGATTGCCCCTTGTAGTTTCCAGCAATTCCGCACAAAACCCTGAAATTTCAAACATTTACGCACATAAACCCTAATACACAGTTTTTAACTGTTTTAACTTACTAAGTTAGCTTATTTAACTATTCTAATTCACATACTAATTAGGGTTAATCAGAAAAAAAAATTATGAAAAAAGAATCATATGCATTAGAATCTATATATGACATTGAATCTAAAGATATATCAGTAGGGGATCCACCTGAATCTGAAGAATCTAACATCAAAGTATTTAAACCAGAATTAAAAATTCTTCCATCTAACCTAAAATATCTCTTTTTGGGGGAAAATGAAATTTATCCAGTGATAATATCATCAAAATTATCTGGAATTCAAGAAAAAGAATTGAAAAAAATTCTGAAAGATTACCAAAGTGTTATTAGATGGACAATAACAGATATAAAAAGTATAAGTCCACTTCTATGTACCCACTGTATCTATTTAGAAGAAAATGCTAAACCATATTGTCAAATGTAAAGAAGATTGAATCCACACTTGAAAGAAGTAGTATGTGCTAAAGTACTTAAACTATTAGATGCTAATATTATTTACCCTATATCTGATAGTAAATGGGTTAGTCCTACACAAGTAGTCCCTAAAAAGTCTGGTGTGACGGTAATAAAAAATCAAGATAATGAATTAGTTTCTATGCATACAGTCACATGATGACGTGTGTGTATTGACTATCGAAAGTCAAATTCCCTCACCAGAAAGGATCATTTTTCATTGCCGTTTCTAGATCAAGTTTTAGAAAGAATAGATGGTCATGCATATTATTGCTTTTTAGACGGATATTCTGGTTCTAATCAAATTGAAATTGCAATAGATGATCAAGAAAAAACTAAATTTACATGTCCTTTCGGTACTTTTGCTTATAAAAGGATGCCTTTTGGATTATGTAATGCCCCAGATACTTTTTAGCGTTGCATGCTAAGCATATTTAGTGATATGGTAGAACGACATCTAGAAGTTTTTATGAGCGATTTCTTAGTATATGGTGATTAATTCCATTTATGTTTAGAAAATCTTGAAAAAGTACTTATTTGATGTGAAGAAACAAACCTTGTTTTAAATTGGAAAAAATGTCATTTCATGGTTACACAAGGAATTGTTTTAGGTCACATAGTTTCTGAAAAAGGAATTGAAGTGGATAAATCAAAAATTGACTTAATAGCTAATCTTCCTTCACCGAAAACTGTAAAAAATGTTCGATCTTTTCTAGGTCATGCAGGATTTTATAGAAGATTTATTAAAAATTTTAGCGCAATATCTAAGCCAATATGTAATCTCTTGTGCCAGGATATAGTATTTGACTGGAATAATGCATGTCAATTAGCATTTAATAAATTAAAAAACATGCCCATTTTTGCACCTATTATGCAACCTCCTGACTGGTCTTTACCTTTTGAATTAATGTGTGATGCAAGTGATTACGCAGTAGGAGCTATATTAGGTCAAAGAAGAGATAAAAAACCTTATGTTATTTACTATGCAAGCAAAACTTTAAATGTTGCGCAAATGAATTATTCAACTACAGAAAAAAATTACTTGCTGTTGTGTTTGCATTAGATAAATTTCGTTCATATATGCAGGTTGCTGCTTCTGATTATTGTATTTACAGATCATGCAGCTTTAAAATATTTACTTACAAAAAAAGATACTAAGCCACGTCTTCTACGTTGGATTTTGTTACTTCAAGAATTTAATCTTATTATTAAAGATAAAAAGGGAGTTAAAAACGTGGTAGCAGATCACCTATCAAGACTAAATTATGATATAAAGGAAGAACCAATTCCGATTAGGGAAAATTTTCCAGATGAACAACTTTTTGCAATAACAGAAGTACCATGGTATGCAGATATAACCAATTATTTAGCTACTGGTACTATCCCTTCTAATTATACCTGGACCGATAGAAATAAGTTTCTAAGTGAAGTACATAATTTTTTCTAGGAAGATCCTTATTTGTTTAAATACTGTAAATATCAGATAATAAGACGTTGTGTACCTAATCATGAAATTGGTCAAGTAATTCAGTTTTGTCACTCTGAAGCTTGCGAAGGCCATTTTACTTCAAAGAAAACCGCTGCTAAAATTTTACAGTGGGGATTTTATTGGCCAACTCTTTTTAAAGACGTTCATATCTATTGTTTAAATTGTGACAGATGTCAAAGAATGGGAAATATTTCAAAAAGAAATATGATGTCTTTAAACCCTATTTTAATTGTTGAATTTTTTTATTGTTGGGGTATTGATTTTATGGGACCATTTCCCCCATCTTTCGGTTATCTGTACATTTTGGTTGTAGTTGACTATGTTTCTAAATGGGTAGAAGCAATTCCATGTAAAAATAATGATCGCAGAACAGTGATCAAATTTTTAAAAGAAAATATTTTATCTAGATTTGGAATTCCTCAAACCATTATCAGTGATGGTGGATTACATTTTTGTAACAAAATTTTTTAAAATCTTATGACAAAATACTCGATTTCCCATAAAATATCCACTCCGTATCATCCACAAACAAGTGGACAAGTTGAATTAGCCAATAGGGAGATAAAATACATTTTAGAAAAAACAGTAAATCCAGATTGTAAGGATTGGTCTTTAAGATTGACAGATCTCCTGAATGAGAACCAACTATCTTAATCGCTGAACAACAACAAATTGCGGATTTTCATATACATTACGGACAATGTTTCATATAGCTGGGAGAGGAAGGAATTATTAAAATAAGTTTTAAAATATATTTTTTTGTGTATTGTTAAAAATTTTGTTCGTCTTTGTGACTGACAGACGTTAAAGAACCGGATAGTGAGTCAAGTGTTTGAAGTATTTTTAATTTTCGAAAAATAAGTACACAATGGATGACAAACTGTTTTGGTTAAGTTTAATTTTACCGCGTCATCTTCCAAAAGATATACATGCATTGATCATGCAAAAAGCTAGAAGAGTTAGAAATTTAGAAATTTTTGAAAGTCAAGCAAGACCGTTATGTGAAAAAAGCACATTTGCTAAACACCGACGAGCAAATCGTCTCGGTGGTTGTGTAAGATGTGGTCGTACAGAGCATTTGAGACAATATAATAAGTGTGCGAAACCAATTTCAGGTCGAGCGTTAGATCGTCTTCGGTGGATTAGGTATGGGCAGAGTAAGGAATACCCTGAGACGCCATCCTATTCTACTCCTATGTTAACAAGATACGTAAGAAATGAAGTTAACCGTGTCACTGGTATTAGTGATCCAGAAAGTTCTGACTCAGAATCTGAATAGAAGTATGATCAAATGATATGCAATACTAGAATTATACATATATGTACATAAATATAAATAACTATAGAATAAATAGGAAAATCAGTAAATAAAAAATAAAAGAATAAAAATAACCAATTTTTTGAAAAAAAAAAAAAGAGTGGTTAGCAAAAGTTTATAGAATGTGTAAAATTGTATTTTAATTTTGTAACTGCAGGATTATGAAATAAAGAAAGCAGAATTGCAGAAAATCAGAAGCAGCAACCTGCAGTGTACAAAGCAGTAAATCGTTAGTCAGCACCGTCCGGACGGTGGTGCCCATATAAATATCCATTCCATGCAAAAAACCGATCAGTTGAGTCTCCCTCGCAGCCAAAATTTGAAAACCACCGTTTTCTCCAATGAATTTCTCTCAAATCTGCTACACTTAACCATTTTTCTTCAAATTTGTTCCAATTATTCTCTTACCCATTACATTTTGAAGGTTTCTACCGATTGAAATCAGTTGAAACTGAGTATTTGAAGAGAAACAAGAAAAAACATGGATTCAAGTCGTCGAACGAGAGGATCTTCAAGTCGTGCACTTAACGAAATTCGGGCAGTCTCCTTTGTTCGGGGAGCTCTACCCAAAACACAACCTGTGCAATTATACTACATTGACCACACCGGGGCCATTTATTCATAAAAATACTTACAACATTATCCAAAAGAATATGCCAAACAATGACATCTACATCCCAAAAGAATTAAATTACACTTGGCAGCGGAAACATACAAATAATGTTAGACTTTACATTGCCTCAAAATGAACTTCCTAGTTTATCACAAAAGAAAATAGAACACTAAGTGTCTCCCTCGGGATCTACGTTCCCTTCTATGGGAGCTTCCCAATGTCCCGGCTCGTCAGTTCCGAGCTCCTCCTCTAGACAAAGACCTGAAATACGTTGTTTGTAGGGGGTGAGCACTAAGCTCTGTAGCAACATTCCTCCGAAACTCGAACAAGGTTTATAAAAGCATATAAAATGGCCGGTCTCATTTCACAAATAGCATATATAATCTTTGAAATAAAACAAGGACATTTTTCAACGGATCTCAAGTTTAAGTAGCAATAGTACTAGAAATGAACAGTAAAAGAAACCAAGATCCAATACATATCCATTTCCCAAAATATAAACCATTTTCCCACAATAATACAATAATACATAACTTGAATATTTCACAACCATATGTATATGTATCTCAAACATGATGCGAGGCAAACCCCATGAATCAACACATTGAGTAATATCTAGCCCACACACACCCACACAAATCTTATCAAATATATTCATCCCTTAGGAAGGGCGTATGTCATACCATTGGCAGTGACGTATCCAACCCAGGTATTAGTATACTAACCCTCTGACACGGCACCCGTGAGCAATAGCGGTTTAGTCTTACCAAAGCACTAACCCCACTACGAGTGGTAAGAAAAATGTCAACCCACACGGAGCAAACAACACGTCTACCCACTCTACGATATCTCGTCAAAGGCCACCCATTGTCATCCCACACTCATAAGAGATACAATACCAAACCCAATTTCACAATTTACAAGTATATCTTAAAAACCCCCAAATTTATCACATGACAATTTCAATAAACAATCACAAAAATACAAGAGATCTCCACAACATCATTTTATTACTCAACACCAAGCACTATGGTTTCAAAATCAATAATAAAGGAAGAATTTAAGAAGAAAATCCATCACTCTCCAAAAACTAGGGTTTTGAAACACAAAAAAGAGATTTCATGGGTATTCAACTCTAACTTTGTTAAAAACATGTAATCTTAGCCCAAAATACTAAGAGAGGATGATTTCATATCATATATATAACATTTAGAGCAAAACATACATATATACATAAGCCCTAACCTCAATGTAAGAGAAAGAGAAAAAATCCCCTACCTAATGTTCTTGAAATCTAGGGCTTGAATCTTGAATCACCCTTAAATCTTGTGTTTTTCCCCTTTGATCTTGAGTTTCTATCTTCCTTTCTTTCTCTCTAAGTGTTTCTAGGGTTAAGAGTGGAGTAATGAAGCTAAAGAGATGTTTTGAGGTATTTATAGTGCTAGGTTTTGAGGCAAAACCCGACATTTACTGTTCAAAATATCGGATTTTCTTTCGGGCGTACCGGTACGGTTTTGCTACTGGAGTTCGGCGTACTGGTACGGTTTGACTGCCAGATTTTTGTTTTAACATCCAGTGCCGTTTTGACCTATTTAGATGTCGAATTGGAAAATTTTCATGAGATATACTTTTGTAGCCCTAAATGTATACTATCTACTGTCCAAATTTCAGATCCATTGGAGATCACAATAAAAGGTTATGACCTAAATACTAGAAGGTGTCCCAACTCCTTTTTACCCAAATTCTCTCTAAGTGTGTTTTCACTCCGGAATACTTCCTAACTTCCAATACACCCCATATTATATCTCCCAATGTTTTTCGACCTTCCGGATTCAATGGAGAACTTATTTTGACCTAAAAATATTTAGAAACTTCCATAATCCCTCTTCTCAAGTTTATACACCTTCGAAACTTAAACTTCCCAATCAATTTGCATCTATAGTTTTTTTTTATTCCTACCGTCACTACACATATGAGAATACTACACAAGTACATTACTATATTAATATAAAATTTGGGGGTTTACAATCCACCCCCCTTAAAGAAAGTTCCGTCCTCGAAACTTACCTCAAGTAGTGAATATGTGCGGGTACTTCTCTCGCATTTCTAGCTCCGGTTCCCAAGTAGCTTCTTCCACTCCATGGTGTTGCCACAAAACCTTCACTATTCAGATGACTTTGTTGTGGAGCACCTTCTCTTTGGCGTCGAGAATCTTCACCGGTTGTTCTTCATAGGTTGCTCCGTCTTGAATTTTAATATCTTCCAAGTCTACGACCGGCGTTGCATCCGATTGACACTTTCTCAACATCGACACATGGAACACGTCATGTACCCCATACAACTGAGCTGGTAACCGCAACTGATACGTCGCTTTGCCCACAACTTTGATCACTTCAAATGGCCCGGTATATCTTGGCGCTAACTTTCCCTTCTTGCCGAATCTAAATACTCCTTTCTTGGGCGACACTTAGAGGAACACGTAGTCTCCCACTTTGAATTCCAAGGGTCTTCGTCTTTGATCCGCATAGCTTTTCTGTCGACTTTGTGTCGTGCATAGCCTCTCTCGGATGAGTTGAATTTTCTCAGTAGTTTCTCGAACAATCTCCGGTCCAAACAAACTACATTCACCGGCTTCCAACCAACACGTCGGGGATCTACACGGTCTTCCATACAATGCTTCATACGGTGCCATCCCAATGCCTGATAGCTGTGATTATACGCAAACTCCACCAACGGCAAGTGATCACTCAAGCTTCCTTTGAAGTCCAACGCGCAAGCACGTAACATGTCCTCCACAATCTGTATCACCCTCTCGGATTGGCCATCCATTTGGGGATGAAAAGCTATGCTGAGATGTAACTCTGTCCCCATGGCTTGTTGTAGACTTTGCCAGAACCGCGCCACAAACCGAGAATCACGATCCGACACGATAGAAAGCGGAACCCCATGCAATCGCACAATCTCACAGATATACAGCTGGCTCAAAGTCTCGAATGTGTCTGTGGTCTTCATACCCAAAAAATGAGCGGACTTGGTGAGTCTATCCACAATAACCCATACTGCATTATGCCCGCGCGACGTCCGTGGTAAACCCGACACGAAATCCATGGTGATGTGATCCCACTTCCACTCTGGGATAGGCAAAGACTGTAGTAATCCTCCTGGCTTTTGATGTTCGATCTTCACCTGCTTGCACACCGCGCATCGTGCTATGAACCTTGTCACATCCTTCTTCATTCCCTTCCACCAATATTGGCGCTTCATGTCCCTATACATTTTTGTGCTACCGGGGTGGATAGCAAACTTAGAGCGATGACACTCTCCAAGTATCTCCTCCTTTAGGGACGAATCTTCGGGAACGCATAGCTTCTCCCCATATCTCAATTCTCCGTTTCTCAAAGACCAACCCTCCATAGTTTCTCCATTCTCCAATTTAGCTCGCATCGACGCTAATTCAGGATCCAACCATTGCAATTCCACAATCCTACGTTGGAGAGTAGGTTGAGCCACAAGGTTGAACAAACATGGTCGGGATCCATCTTCTCCAACCCATAGATCAAAATCTCCAAGGGCATCTTTCAATTTCCATTCACCTATGGAAACATTGAGTTCACCCCAAGACTTCCTGCTAAGTGCATCGGCAACTACATTCGCCTTCCCCGGGTGGTAGTTGAGGGTGAAATCGTAGTCTTCTAGGTACTCAATCCACCTTCTTTGCCGGAGATTCAAGTCTTTCTTTGTGAATATATACTTGAGGCTCTTATGATCAGAGAATACTTTGAATTTCTCTCCATACAAATAACACCTCCACAACTTAAGAGCAAAGACCACCGCGGCAAGCCCTAAGTCATGGGTGGGATAGTTCTGCTCATGGATCTTGAGTTGCCTTGAGCCATATGCAACTACCTTGCCTCCTTGCATTAACACACATCCCAAGCCTCATAGTGAAGCATCGGTGTAAACATCGTATCCTTCCCCACTGTTCGGAATAATGAGGACAGGAACCATCGTCAACTTCTCCTTCAAGGTGCGAAAGGCTAGTTCACACTCATGAGTCCACAAGAATTTCTCCCCCTTCTTGGTAAGGCGAGTCATCGGCATCGCAAGCTTTGAGAACCCTTCTACAAACCTCCAGTAGTAGCCTGCTAAGCCCAAGAAACTACGTACTTCGGTCACGTTCTTCGGTGGTTCCCACTTCATCACTGCCTCAATTTTTGTTGGGTCAACAGCTACACCCTGTTCCGACACAACATGGCCCAGGAATTTCACCTCCTTCATCCAGAACTCGCATTTACTCATCTTGGCATACAATTTATGCTCTCTCAATGTCTGTAGCACAATAGAGAGATGACGTGCATGTTCCTCTTGAGTCTGTGAATAAATCAATATGCCATCAATAAACACAATGACAAACTGATCTAGATATGGTCGAAATACCCTGTGCATCAAATCCATGAAGGCTGTGGGTGCATTAGTCAATCCGAATGACATCACCGTATACTCGAAATGACTATACCGGGTACGAAAAGCAGTCTTAGGAATATCCTCCTCTCTGATCCGCAGTTGATGGTACCCTGTGCGAAGGTCAATCTTGGTGTAATACTTAGAACCCCTCAGCTGATCAAATAAGTCATCAATCCGTGGCAACGTATATCTATTCTTTACTGTCACTCGATTCAAGCTTCGGTAATCTGTGCATAACCGAAGTGTTTCGTCATGCTTTTTCCCAAAGAGGACCGGGGCTCCCCAAGGTGAAGTACTCAAACGGATAAACCCAATGGTCAACAGATGGTCCAACTGCTTCCTTAGCTCCTTTAACTCCAAAGGTGCCATCCGATAAGGAGCAATGGATATGGGTTCAGTTCCCGGATAAAGATCAATCTTGAACTCAATCTCCCTTTGTGGAGGTAACCCAGGTAATTCGTCAGGGAAGACATCCAGAAAATTTGATACTATCAACACCATGTCCGCATGGGATTTATCCCGATCATCTCCCATTAAGCTGGCTAAGAAACTCAACTGGCTCCCCGCCTTCGCTTTCAAGAATCTACTACCCGTAGTAGAAAATGGATGGGAAGAATTACGATCATTCATGAAAGTAAAGACTACCCCTCCCGGTAATTGGAATGAGATTCGCTTGCGAAAACAATCCATCATCGCACGGAAAGCGGACAACAAATTCATCCCAAATATAACGTCATACCCTTTCATGTCTAACACAACCAAATCTACAACCAAATCTTGCTCCCCAATGCGAAGCACTCATCCTCTACACACCCTAGTTGTATCCAATCGTTCTCCCGTCGGCATATCAATACTCAAAGCATGTTCAAGTTTCCCAAAATCCAAACCCAGATTAAGTGCATATTTTGTGCGTATGAATGAATGGGTAGCACCGAGGTCAAATAAAATTCGGGCCCAAGAATTATAAAGAAGCACGATACCTTCCACTACGGCATTGGAAGCATCCTCCTCCGGTTGAGTCAAAGCAAACGCCCTCCCTTGATTGGCGCCGTCGGGGGCTTGAGCTTGTAACGGTCGCTGTTGTGCTGGCCTTTGTAAAGGTGGCTTGTTTGCTGGTACTTGCCCTGTTGCTTGATTGCTCCTTGGTGCAAACGAGGGGCAACTATGTTTGAAGTACCCAAACTCTCCGCATGCAAAGCATTGACGCGGGTCAGTGCTTGTTCTAGTCTGAGCCACTCCATCTCATCGGGCTGTCAAAAGTCTTTGTTCACCTGCCTGGTCTAGACGTCGATATGGTGCTGCCCGCTGCACTCCACTGGTGCTAGTGCCCGTCCTGATCGGACCTCCTCTTGCGAAGCTCTGTCGTCACTGACTGTCCTCTATATCTCTCTCCACAAGTGCAGCTCGGTCAACCAGATCCCCATACTCCCGGATCTTAAGGGCCACCAACGTCTCCCGAATAACAGGCCTCAAGCCCTGCTCGAAGCGCTTGGCCCTGCTGGCCTCAGTAGATATAAACTCCGTAGCATAACGGGATAGCTCATCAAACCTCCTCTCGTATTCGGCCACCGTCATGCTGCCCTGTCAGAGAGCAAGAAAATCGGCCCTCATTTTGTCTCTGACCGATTCTGAAAAGTACTTGTCTTGGAAGATTTGGTCGAACTCCTCCCAAGTGAGTGAATCGGTGTTCCTCCTTCTCTTTACTGATTCCCACCAATGGTCGGCCTCCCCCTCTAACAAATAGGTAGCTAAGCCAACCCGCAAGTCCTCGGCAACTCCCATGCTGTCACACATCTTCTTTATCCGGCGGATCCACCTATCCGCATCCAAGGGGTTAGAACTTCCTTGGAAAGTAGGTGGGCGTTGTCTCAGGAACTCCTGAAGAACGACCATTCTCCGATTTTCATCCCCGTTGCCCGGTTCTTGAGCTAAGGGATGAGCTCCACCGTTGTGGTTGTTGTTCCCATTTTGGTGTTGCACCAAAGTGGTTAGCTCCCTCAAGCATTGGTACATGCCATTCATGGCATCTGGAGGTGGTGGTGGTGGTGGGTTTGCTTGGCCACCTCGTCCCCGACCACGTCCACGTCTACCGTTCATCCTGCACATCAATTCAAAATTTAGTTTCCTTGATGTACAAGACATCCTAACCGTCACTTTTAATATAACGCATAAGACTTATGTTAAATTCAAATCAAGAATTTCCTTCACCCTAATCCTACCTCTCTAGTTGTAATCCATAACCTACATCTCCCATGTAAGACCTAAAGCCTAGGCTCTGATACCAAACTTTGTAACGCCCCAAATACCACCATGGACGACATTACATTCTAAAATCATTTATACCATGAGAGCAACTAATAAAAATCCATAAATAACCGAGGGTCCTTAATTTAACGAAATTCAGGCAGAGTCTCCTTTGTTCGGGGAGCTCTACCCAAAACACAACCTGTGCAATTATACTACATTGACCACATCGGGTCCATTGATTCATAAAAATACTTACAACATTATCCAAAAGAATATGCCAAACAATGACATCTACATCCCAAAAGAATTAAATTACACTTGGCAGCGGAAACATACAAATAATGTTAGACTTTACATTGCCTCAAAAGGAACTTCCTAGTTTATCACAAAAGAAAATAGAACACTAAGCGTCTCCCTCGGGATCTACGTTCCCTTCTATGGGAGCTTCCCAATGTCCCAGCTCGTCAGTTCCGAGCTCCTCCTCAGACAAAGACCTGAAATATGTTGTTTGTAGGGGGTGAGCACTAAGCTCTGTAGCAACATTCCTCCCAAACTCGAACAAGGTTTATAAAAGCATATAAAATGGCCGGTCTCATTTCACAAATAGCATATATAATCTTTGAAGTAAAACAAGGACATTTTTCAACGGATCTCAAGTTTAAGTAGCAATAGTACTAGAAATGAACAGTAAAAGAAACCAAGATCCAATACATATCCATTTCCCAAAATATAAACCATTTTCCCACAATAATACAATAATCCATAACTTGAATATTCCACAACCATATGTATATGTATCTCAAACATGATGCGAGGCAAACCACATGAATCAACACATTGAGTAATATCTAGCCCACACACACCCACACAAATCTTATCAAAGATATCCATCTTTTAGGAAGGGCGTATGCCATACCAATGGCAGTGACGTATCCAACCCAGGTATTAGTATACTAATCCTCTGACACGGCACCAGTGAGCAATAGCAGTTTAGTCTTACCAAAGCACTAACCCCACTACGAGTGGTAGGAAAAATGTCAACCCACACGGAGCAAGCAACACGTCTACCCACTCTACGATATCTCGTCAAAGTCCACCCATGGTCATCCCACACTCATAAGAGATACAATACCAAACCCAATTTCACAATTTACAAGTATATCTTAAAAACCCCCAAATTTATCACATGACAATTTCAATAAACAATTACAAAAATACAAGAGATCTCCACAACATCATTTTATTACTCAACACCAAGCACTATGGTTTCAAAATCAATAATAAAGGAAGAATTTAAGAAGAAAATCCATCACTCTCCAAAAACTAGGGTTTTGAAACACAAAAAAGAGATTTCATGGGTATTCAACTCTAACTTTGTTAAAAACATGTAATCTTAGCCCAAAATACTAAGAGAGGATGATTTCATATCATATATATAACATTTAGAGCAAAACATACATATATACATAAGCCCTAAACTCAATGTAAGAGAAAGAGAAGAAATCCCCTACCTAATGTTCTTGAAATCTAGGGCTTGAATCTTGAATCACCCTTAAATCTTGTGTTTTTCCCCTTTGATCTTGAGTTTCTCTCTTCCTTTCTTTCTCTCTAAGTGTTTCTAGGGTTAAGAGTGGAGTAATGAGGCTAAAGAGATGTTTTGAGGTATTTATAGTGCTAGGTTTTGAGCCAAAACCCGACATTTACTGTTCAAAATATCGGATTTTCTTTCGGGCGTACCGGTACGGTTTGATTGCTAGATTTTTGTTTCAAGTTCCAGTGCAGTTTTGACCCATTTAGAGGTCGAATTGAAAATTTTTCATGAGATACACTTTTGTAGCCCTAGATGTCTACTATCTACTGTCCAAATTTCAGATCCATTGGAGATCACAATAAAAATTTATGACCTAAATACTAGAAGCTATCCCAACTCCTTTTTACCCAAATTCTCTCTAAGTGTGTTTTCACTCCGGAATACTTCCTAGCTTCCAATACACCCCATATTACCTCTCCCAATGTTTTTCGACCTTCCAGATTCAATGGAGAACTTATTTTGACCTAACAATATTTAGAAACTTCCATAATCCATCTTCTCAAGTTTATACACCTTCGAAACTTAAACTTCCCAATCAATTTGCATCTATAGTTTTTTTTTATTCCTACCGTCACTACACATATGAGAATACTTCACAAATACATTACTATATTAATATAACATGTGGGGGTTTACAAGGCTTGGTACGATGCTAACTTTATATCTAAAACTATCATTTCTGAAAGGCTAGTTATTTTTTAGGATTTTGAAAACATAGGAGTTAGACAAATTCTTGCTATGCGTGGATGGCTTGATTATGTTAGATTTATCGCTCCTGCTTATGACTGCTTGGTCCGTGAGTTCTATAGTAATACAAAAATAATTGGAGAACGAAAATTGCGTGTATTTGTTTGGGGTATAATCTTCCAAGTTACATCGGCTACTATAGCTGAATTTTTTCAGCCCATGCAAAGACCACCCAACCCGCAATATCCTTACACTGAATTACCTGATTTAAATGACGTAGGGAGAGAATTGATGGGTAATCCAGAGTTTGGGGTAGACCAAATAAATACATAAAACAAGGGGATCTGATAGACAAATACCGAATTCTGAATATGATTACGTAAACAGTTTGTTACCCTGAGCTCAGAAAAATTAGATTTATACTAAGCATGCCTACTTTGTATATGCTTTTTGGGATGAGACACACAATTGATCTTCCAAATCTTATCATGGATCAAATGTTACTTACTGTGGATAGAAAGAAACCCTCACTTCTATACGCTATGTTAGTTTCTCAGTTATGCAGGGACAAGGGAGTGATTGTTGATCCTTTCTGGAAAACAGTGGAACATGTTGGACCATTGGATAAAACTTCTCTAAAGAAAAGCCATGGTGTACAGCCTGAGGAACAACCTGAAGCACCACCTCCACCACAAGATGAGTCATTCCAAGTACCCGAAGAATTTTTCCCACAAGAACCACCTCCACAACAAGAAGATCAGCCATATGTACCAGTAGATGACAGGACTGATAGACATATCTTGCTTGGATTAGAGACCACTATCACCCAGCTTGGTACCAGTATCACCCAGATAAATCAACGTATGACTGATTATGAGCAAAATCAAGCAGAGATGTTGAGGTTATTTCGAGAACGTTTTGGAGGAGGACCCTCTACATCTTGATCTGAGACACCGGAAATTCTACAAAAACTTTGCTCTCTTTCACTCAGCTTTTTAATTATGCACTTTAATTTACTTTATGTTTAGAACCTGTTTTTGTTTAAGTTTGTTTATGTTTAAGTTTGTTTTTGTTAGTTAATATAAAACTTATGTTAAGTTAGGAGAATTATTTCATATAATTCACAGTTTAATTAAGTTATTATTCTTATGGTTTGCAAGAATAATCTTAATCTGATCACGCGAAATTTTCATATTTTAGTTGTGTATTATCTTAATATTTTTTTTTAAACTTAGTCATATGAGTACAAATGGATTTCTTTATTTTAGAAACCTTGTGAAATATTACACTCTTTGCATATATAGTGGAGATGTAAAACCAATTGCAGAATTTGAGCCAATTTTTCTTGGAGAGATATTCTACATCTACTCAAATAAGAATCTTCGATTCAACGGTAAATTTTCTTTGAATAATCTCATTAGTTTTGTTTTGATTAACACTTGTTAGATTGCATTATTAACATTATCCGTAAAATTCTTGTATTTAAGAATTATACAGATATATGATTTCTGGAAAATGATCTTAGGCCATTTTTGATTAATTTTGAGCCTTGACCATTTCTTTTATAAAATTATATCCTTAGTCAACCATGATTGAGCCTGAAAAAGTATAAATTCTTTTCATGAAAACCCGAAAAAATACCCGAGCCACATGAAAATATATTAAACCTACCTATTGCTATCTAATTTTCTTGCATCATCTTCTAAATCAAAATGATACAGAAAAACAAAGGAGAAGAAAAGATAGAAAAGAAAAGGGTATTTACTAAGCAGCAAAAAGAAAAACTCGTGGAAAGAAATTTAAAGAAAAAAAATCAGAAAGAAAAGAGCCAAGAAAGTGAAAAATGGAAGGAATGAACATGAAAAGTTTGAAAAAGCTAGGAAGAGGTGTGCCACAATATAAATGGTAGCTTTTGAATCCCATTAACGTCAATTTTTTTAAACCCTAAACCAATGACCACATTACAACCCAAAGAAAGTCCTTTTTGATTCCAGAGATCATGCATCTGTATTAATCCTATCAATCTAAAAAAAGAGAATGTTGATAATATGTCTAATGTAGTGTTAATATCCTTTCATGAGATTTTGTCAAAATTCCAATTTTGTTCGAATAGTCGTTCTTCTAATATATTACATGTAATATTACTTGCTTTGCTAACAATATTCCAATCACATGTAATTATTGAGGGAATAGTCACTATAACGTATGTGTATTCTTTGTTGAGTGTATTTCAGGAAGGATTGACATCAAGACTACCATGACAGATGGTAATATTTCTTAAGTAATTTTTAAAATAAAAGAAATCATTACACACACACAAAAGTTTTTAGAAAAATATGTAGATAATGTTACAACTAACATGTGTTACTCTTATAGTGATCAGAAAAAGAAAGTATTCTAGCAATGCACAGGAATATTCATTTAATTTTATTTCTGAAAAATATGAATTATGATCTCCTAACTACTGAAGTTTGTAGGTACCTTCACTGAAAACCTTCACGAGATAAAACTCGTCCACTAGGGATCACCTAGGGGTTTAAAGGCTTGTTGCATAGGCTAAATGCAATAGTAAAAAAATCTACGAAAATGATTTTACCTCTGTTTGTATTTGATTAATAATTTTTATATTTACTAGGGACTAGTAAAGTTTAAGATGGGGAATGTGATTAACCCTAATTAGTATATAAATTAGGATAATTAAAAAAGTTAATTTTGTAAGATAAAACAATTAAAAACTATCAATTAGGGTTTGTGCGTAAACTAGGGTTTTTATGTATATATTGTTTGAAATTTCAGGGTTTTGTGCGGAATTGTCCGAAAGTATCAAGAAACAATTGATTAAGGCCCGAAACAACAAGGGAGGCAACTGAAAATTAACCAAGAATAGTCAGCACAACAAGAAGACTCAGCATCCATGTTCCAGCAAGGCACCACCGTCCGGACGGTGGTGATGGCGTCCGGACGGTCCCTCTTGGCGGCTCATGTTGATCATTCCACCTCCTGCTTCCTTTTTTCTATAAAAAGGGTAGCTTTCTTCATTTTCCAACCGGGCTAGGGAGAGAGGAGCTCCAGGAGAGAAAAAAAAGAATAAAAGAAGAAGAAGAGAAAGAAAAGAAAGGAAAGAGAGAAATTCATAGAAATATTCCAGATCCGGTGCGACCTACTCTCCAGCCAAAACTCTGTATTTCTACATTTCTATTATGTCTTTCTACTTGGAGAATTGAACTACCGTCACCTTTATATTTTCATCAGTATTAAGAGTGATTGTATTTCAGTTATTCCTTGCGAAAGAAGTATCCGTGTCTGTATTTTATTTAATACTGTAATGAGAATTACCTGCACTTCTTGCTTGTCTATAGCAATGGAGCGCGAGTAGTTTCCTTATACCCTTCAGCGAAGGGTAAACATATGTATAATATTGGTTACGTTATGGAAATACCAATGTTTAATTATACTATATATATTATTATTGTAACGCCCCCAAAACCACCCTAGACGGCATTACATACTAAAACCATTTACATCATGAGAGCACTAAGATAAACCATCCATAAATAAGACTTCATAAAAATCATTCATAACGTTTACATCATTATCCCAAAAGAATATGTCATCTTTGGCCTTTACATTCCCAAAAAAAAATTTAACTATTATAGCGCAGCGGAAATTACAAAAGAAATCTAGACTACACAGTGTTTCAAAATAATATTCTAGTCTAGAACAAAAGTAAACGACATCTCTAGATGTCCCACTCGGGATCCAAGTATCCCTCTAGTGAAGCCTCTCCATGGCCCGGCTTGTTAGCACCGAGCTCATCCTCTGGCACAAAATCTGAAAAATGTTCAACTGTAGGGGGTGAGCACGAAGCTCTGTAGAAAAATTCTCCCAAACCCAAACAAGGTTTAGAAAAGTATATAAAACGGTCGGTCTCATTTCACAAATAACATACATAACATTTGAAGTAAAACGAGGACATTTAAACAGATCTCAAGTTTAGATAGCAACAGTAATTGTAACACCCCGCATTTTTCTTTTATATATATATGTATATATATATATAGTAAATAATTGTTGTAAAAATGTGGATATGTGTATGGATGTAAGAATAAATTATATAGATTTTAATAGTAGGAGAACGCTAGAGATAAATATGGATTGGGAAGTTGGAGTTTCCAAGACGATTAAACTTGGAAAGGGTGACTAGATGAATTTCTAAATATTTTTAGGTCAAAATAAGGTGTCCATGGAATCCGAAAGGTCGAACAACCTTGGGAGAGGTAATATGAGGTGTATTGGAAGTTAGGAAGTATTCTGGAGTGAAAACACACTTAGAGAAAATTTGGGTAAAAAGGAGTTGGGACACCTTCTAGTATTTTGGTCATAACTTTTTATCCTTAAGTACAATTGATCTGAAATTGTTACAGTAGATAGTAGACTGCTAGCGCTACAAAAGTGTGTCTCATGGAAATTTTCCAATTCAACCTCTAAATGGGTCAAAACTGCCCTGGAAGTTGCAGCAGACAAAGTGTACCGGTACTGTGTACCGGTACTTCGACTCCAGAAGGTTTGGGGTACCGGTACTGAGTACCGGTACTGGGTACCGGTACGATCCGTCTGACGCCCGCCGAACAGTAAAAATCGGGATTTTGGTGTTTTAAAACACCCTTTTTAGCCTCATTTGCCCCATTTCTTCATCTCCCTCTCATCCTAACCCTCCTAGAAACCCTTAGAGAGAAAGAGAGAAAGATAAAACTCAAGTTCAAAAGGAAAGACAAAGGGTTCACAAGTGATCCAAGACTCAAACCCTAGGTTTCTTCAAGAGCATAAGGTAGGGGATTTCTTCCTAATCTCTTACATTGAGGCTAGGGTTTATGTATATATATATGTTTTTCACTCTCATCCTTATATACATGATAAGAAATACATGATTCTTGTTCCTCTTGAAATAAATGCCATGTTTTGAACATTGTGATGGTTGGGTAACTATTATATTTCTCTTTTTCATCTTCAAACCTTGGTTCTAAAGAGAAATGGACTTTTCCCTCTATTTTTCTTTGGTATTGCTTTCAAAACTTTAGTGTTTGATATTGTACAGCAAAATGTTACTTATGATGATCTCTTGCTCATTTTCTTCCATCATATTATGAAACATTATATTAGAAATTGTGGAATTTGGTAATTCCTTGAAATGTTGATGAATTGAGAATATTTTGGTTTCCTCAATGGTATGGTTGTTGTGAGGGACTTGGATTGCCTTCGAGAGATGCCGTAGAGTGTTAGAGGTTAGTCTACCCCAGTGGGGGTGAGATGCTTCCTAGCACTTGTAGTGGGTTGTCATTTGGTAATGAAACCACTATCGTTCACTGGAGTTCGAACAAGGGATAGTATACTTTTCCTGGAAAGGGACTCGTCACTGCCATTGGGATGGTAGATGCCCTTTCCTAAAATGCTTGTGAATGTGATTTTGATTGGTGGACTAGGTATAATCGTTGGGTAGATTCAGGAGAAGCAATCAACATACATGGTACGGGGATGAACCAATATACTTGGGATGATGAGTTGGAACGTCTTGGCCGGTGCATTGGTATGGGACAATGCATCGGAAGACGCCCTTCCGAATTGGCCTAACTTTGGACACGGTGTATTGTTGTTCAATTTAATTTATTCTTTTACTTGATTGTTGTTATGGTTTAAACTTGAGATCTATTTAAAATATCCTGCTTTTCCTTCAAAATGGTATATATGCTATTTGTGAAAATGAGACCAACCGTTTTATATGTTTTTCTAAACCTTGTTTGAGTTTGGGAAGATTTTGCTACAGAGCTTCGTGCTCATCCCCTACAATTAATATTTTCAGATTTGGCTTTAGAGGAGGAGCTCGATGTTAATGAGTCGGGCCTTGGGGAAGCTTCCTTGGAGGGGTACCTAGATCCCGAATGGGACATCTAGAGATATAGCTTATTTTGCTCTAGACTAGGAGATTTATTTCTGAACAATGTAAAGTCTAGATTCTTTTGAAACTCCGCTGCGATATATTCATGTAATTCTTTTGGGGAATGTAATTGCCATATCTGGCCTATTCTTTTGGGATAATGTTAAGGATAGTATAGATGGTAAATAGAAATTTTATTGTTATTGGATGGTTAAATGGACCCTGTGTGGTCAAGTTAATAGAATTGCACAGGTTGTGATTTTTGGGTGGAGCTTCCTGTACAAAGGAGACTCTGCCCAAATTTTGTTAAAATTAAGAATGTTTCTTATTCGATGGATATATATTTAGTTGCTCTCATGACATGAATGGTTTCATAGTGTAATGCCGTCCAGGGTGGTATTTGGGGCGTTACAGAATGGTATCAGAGCTTAGGCTTTAGGTCTTACATGGGAGCTGTAGGTTATGGATTACCACTAGAAAGGTAGGACTAGGTTGAAGGAACTGTAGGCTTGCATTTGTTTGAAGTTATGTGTGTACCAGATAGGTTAGATTCCTTGTATATTTAGGTTAAGGGTTAATTATTTGTTCGAATTCGATGAGTTGTCTCGCTACGCAATCAAGTTTGTGGTCACTGAGACAAGGAGAGCTAAACGCTTTGAACAAGATTTGAGGCCTTCCATCCGCGAGAAGCTGGTTACACTCTTAATTTGAGAATACAAGATCTCGTGAATGTGGACGTGGACGTGGACGTGTACGTGGACGTGGACGTGGACGCGGTTGAATTAAGACTTCAGACAGTTGGAGAAGATGGAGTTACTCAGACGAGAGCAGGCATGGACCCGCGCCAATGCTTTACATGCGAAGAGTATGGGCACTTCAAACATAGATGCCCCTCGTTTTCCCCAATGACCAAGCAAGCAACTGAGCAAGTACCAGCAAACAAGCCACCTCTACAAAGGCCAGCACAACAGAGACCTCAGATAGCTCGAGGAGCGGGAGGCGTACCAGAGAGAATAGGCAAGAATGCACGCCTATGTTTTGCCTATGGAGGTGTTGGGCACTTCATAGATAATTGTCCATTGCTTTCTACCAAGACCAACCAAGCAACTGGGCGAGTGAATGCAAACAAGCCACCGCGACGACAACCATTACCACCACCGAGACCGTTACAAGCTCAAGCCCCCGGCGGCGCCAATCAAGGAAGGGTTTTTGCTTTGACTCAACCAGAGGATGATGTCTCCAACGCCGTTGTGGAAGGTATCGTCCTTCTCTACCATTCTTGGGCCCGAATTTTATTGGATTCCTATGCGACTCATTCTTTTATACGTACTGCGGACGCTGTGGAATTGGGATTGGGTTCCGAGGAGCTAGAACATGCTTTATATGTTGACTTGCGTACGAGAGAACAGGGGGATACCAGGCTGGTCTGTAAGGGTTACGTGCAGGCGGATTACATTTCAGTTACCAGTAGGTTTACTTATATGTATTTCTTTGACTCTAATTTATATCTACTTGCTAGGGGAATCATCATGTCTTGCCATTCTAGATAATACTACCTTGTTCCAAAATATATTATGGTTGGGTAAACCCTAAATCTTTTCTTATGCCTTCAAACCCTAGTTTACAAAGGAGATGTGTTTTTCTCTTGATTTCTCCTTTGCTCTTGATTCCCGAACTTAAATGTTATTTGCTCTAAGCTATGTTAGGGGTGGGTGACCACCAAATCCTTTTGGTATGCCCTTGAAATCCTAGTTTTCAAGGGAGAGGTGTTTTCTCTTTATCTTGCCTTTGTCATTGATTTCAAACCTTGATAGTCGTTTGTTATCGATTCCAATATATGATTGTTACTTTATCTCTGATTCCAAGCTTGATATCCGTTGTTATTGATCACGAGACTTGATTGTTTCCTTGTCCTTAATTTCCTAAGCTTAATGATCCATTTGTTCTTGGTATCGAAAATTTGATATTCGTTTGTTATTCATTCTACCATTGTGACTCAATTATTTTCAATATTCAATACTCGATATTCTTTATTCTTGGTTCCAAGACTTGAGTGTTCTTTTGGTCTTGATTTCTAATCTTCATAATCCTTTGTTCTTGATTTCACACCTTGATAGTCGTTTGTTATTGATTTCCATAAATGATTGTTCCGTTAAATCTTAATTTCTCCTTTGTTCATGACTTTCAAGCTTGATACGCTTTTATTCTTGATTTGCAAGCTTAATATTCATTTGCTCTTGATAGCCGAATTTGATATTCATTTGATTGATTCTAATTATTGTAATTCATGTATTCTTGATATTCAATATTTGTCATCCTTTGGTTCTTGATTTCAAGATTTGGTTGTTCCTTTGTTTTTAATTTCCCCAGGCTTGATGATCCATTGGTTCTTGATAGCCAAATTTAATATTCATTTGCTATTGATTTTAACCCTTGTGATTCATTTATTCTTGATATTCATTGGTTCTTGATTTCAAGACTTGACATTCAATTGCTCTTGATTTCAATACTTGATTTATCCTTGTCCTTGAGTTCAAAACTTGATACTCTTTAGTTCTTGGTTACAAAGCTTGATATGCATCTGTTATTGACTCCAAGACTCGATTGTTACTTTGTTCTTGATTTCAAGCTTTGATTGTTTCTTATTTTGATTCCAAAGCTTGATATGGGTTTGTTATGGAATTCGAGACTTGATTGTTCCTTTATTTTGGATTCCAAAAACTTGAGATTCGTTTGTTATTAATTTCAAACCTTGCTTGTTCTTTTGTTCTTGATTTCCAAGCTTGATAGCCATTTATTCTTGATTCCAAAGCTTGATTATTTATTTGCTCATGAATTCAAAACTCTAGTGATTGGTAGTGACCACTAAAATGGTATTTTCGATGATATTATGTTAATTTTTCTTAAATTATTTCGTTGAAAAAAAAAAATGGGAGGACAAGTCTGGTTAGGTTTCAACTGTAACCTTTGGTGGATTGTAATTTATATTAGAGTGCGCAGCGAACTAACGAAGTAAGGACTACAATGGGGAAACTACGGAGAAGATTCAACTCATCCGAGAGAGGCGACGCACGACGCAAAGTAGATAGAAGAGCTATGCAGACCACAAATGAAGATCCTTGGAATTTAAAGTGGGAGATTACATGTTTCCCAAGGTGTCACACAAGAAGGGCGTGTTTCGATTCGGCAAGAAGGAGGAGTTAGCGCCAAGATATACCGGACCGTTTGAAGTGATCGAAGCGGTAGGCAATGCGGAGTATCAACTTCGACTACCAGCCCAGCTATCCGGAGTACATGGCGTGTTTCACGTGTCGATGTTGAGGACATGTCACTCAGATGCAACTCCAGTCGTGAACTTGGAGGAGATTGAAATTCAAGACGGAGCAACCTACGAAGAACAACCGGTAGAAATTCTAAACGCCCAGGAAAAAGTGCTTCGCAACAAATTTATCGGATTGGTAAAGGTTTGGTGGCAACACCATGGAGTGGAAGAAGCTACATGGGAACCGGAGCAAGAAATGCTGGAGAAGTATCCATAATTATTCGCTACTTGAGGTAAGTTTCGAGGACGAAACTTTCTTTAAGGGGGGTGGATTGTAACACCCCGCATTTTTCTTTTATATATATATATATATATAGTAAATAATTGTTGTAAAAATGTGGATATGTGTATGGATGTAAGAATAAATTATATAGATTGTAATAGTAGGAGAACGCTAGAGATAAATATGGATTGGGAAGTTGGAGTTTCCAAGACGATTAAACTTGGAAAGGGTGACTAGATGAATTTCTAAATATTTTTAGGTCAAAATAAGGTGTCCATGGAATCCGGAAGGTCGAACAACCTTGGGAGAGGTAATATGAGGTGTATTGGAAGTTAGGAAGTATTCCGGAGTGAAAACACACTTAGAGAAAATTTGGGTAAAAAGGAGTTGGGACACCTTCTAGTATTTTGGTCATAACTTTTTATCCTTAAGTCCAATTGATCTGAAATTTTTACAGTAGATAGTAGACATCTAGCGCTACAAAAGTGTGCCTCATGGAAATTTTCCAATTCAACCTCTAATTGGGCCAAAACTGCCCTGGAGGTTGCAGCAGACAAAGTGTACCGGTACTGTGTACCGGTACTTCGACTCCAGAAGGTTTGGGGTACCGGTACTGAGTACCGATACCATACAGTACCGGTACTGGGTACCAGTACGATCCGTCTGACGCCCGCCGAACAGTAAAAATCGGGATTTTGGTGTTTTAAAACACCCTTTTTAGCCTCATTTGCCCCATTTCTTCATCTCCCTCTCACCCTAACCCTCCTAGAAACCCTTAGAGAGAAAGAGAGAAAGATAAAACTCAAGATCAAAAGGAAAGACAAAGGGTTCACAAGTGATCCAAGACTCAAACCCTAGGTTTCTTCAAGAGCATAAGGTAGGGGATTTCTTTCTAATCTCTTACATTGAGGCTAGGGTTTATGTATATATATATGTTTTTCACTCTCATCCTTATATACATGATAAGAAATACATGATTCTTGTTCCTCTTGAAATAAATGCCATGTTTTGAACATTGTGATGGTTGGGTAAATATTATATTTCTCTTTTTCATCTTCAAACCTTGGTTCTAAAGAGAAATGGACTTTTCCCTCTATTTTTCCTTGGTATTGCTTTCAAAACTTTAGTGTTTGATATTGTACAGCAAAATGTTACTTATGATGATCTCTTGCTCATTTTCTTCCATCATATTATGAAACATTATATTAGAAATTGTGGAATTTGGTAATTCCTTGAAATGTTGATGAATTGAGAATATTTTGGTTTCCTCAATGGTATGGTTGTTGTGAGGGACTTGGATTGCCTTCGAGAGATGCCGTAGAGTGTTAGAGGTTAGTCTACCCCAGTGGGGGTGAGATGGTTTCCTAGCACTTGTAGTGGGTTGTCATTTGGTAATGAAACCACTATCGTTCACTGGAATTCGAACAAGGGATAATATACTTTTCCTGGGAAGGGACTCGTCACTGCCATTGGGATGGTAGACGCCCTTTCCTAAAATTCTTGTGAATGTGATTGTGATTGGTGGACTAGGTATAATCGTTGGGTAGATTCAGGAGAAACAATCAACATACATGGTACGGGGATGAACCAATATACTTGGGATGATGAGTTGGAACGTCTTGGCCGGTGCATTGGTATGAGACAATGCATCGGAAGACGCCCTTCCGAATTGGCCTAACTTTGGACACGGTGTATTGTTGTTCAATTTAATTTATTCTTTTACTTGATTGTTGTTATGGTTTAAACTTGAGATCTATTTAAAATATCCTGCTTTTCCTTCAAAATGGTATATATGCTATTTGTGAAAATGAGACCAACCGTTTTATATGCTTTTCTAAACCTTGTTTGAGTTTGGGAAGATTTTGCTACAGAGCTTCGTGCTCATCCCCTACAATTAATATTTTCAGATTTGGCTTTAAAGGAGGAGCTCGGTGTTAATGAGCCGGGCCTTGGGGAAGCTTCCTTGGAGGGGTACCTAGATCCCGAATGGGACATCTAGAGATATAGCTTATTTTGCTCTAGACTAAGAGATTTATTTCTGAACAATGTAAAGTCTAGATTCTTTTGAAACTCCGCTGCGATATATTCATGTAATTCTTTTGGGGAATGTAATTGCCATATCTGGCCTATTCTTTTGGGATAATGTTAAGGATAGTATAGATGGTAAATAGAAATTTTATTGTTATTGGATGGTTAAATGGACCCTATGTGGTCAAGTTAATAGAATTGCACAGGTTGTGATTTTTGGGTGGAGCTTCCTGTACAAAGGAGACTCTGCCCAAATTTTGTTAAAATTAAGAATGTTTCTTATTCGATGGATATATATTTAGTTGCTCTCATGACATGAATGGTTTCATAGTGTAATGTCGTCCAGGGTGGTATTTGGGGCGTTACAGTAATTGAAATGGATAAATAAACACAATATACCATTGGTAATCCATTCTACCATAAACCGTTTCCAACAAGTTCTCGCGGAATCTCATACTTCCCGAAACTCTTGTCGAAACCATTTCTGGTACAATGCACGATAACCCACACTGTATGTCCGACACAACCCACGTTATTAATCCGTGATCATTAGTGATAGGAAAAGTTCATACCCACACGGCGTACAAAGGCGTCTACCCACTCCATGTGGTAGGAAAAGTTCATACCCGCGGGGAATACAAAGACGTCTACCCACTACATGATACCCGGTCAATAGTAATCCATGTTCGTATCGTACAACCACGCAAGAGATAAAATACCAACAAATATCTCACATAACCAACAATACCATAAACCCCCAATTTTTCAAGCAAATTCCATAAAATCCACAAATCCATCATGAGACCATTTCAAATAAACAATGAAGAAAAATACAAGAGATCATGCACAATAGCATTTCAATACTCAACACAAAGAACTATAGTTTTCAAAGCCAAATTTGAGTGAAGATAGAGAGAGAAATCCATGTTTCTCACAAACTAAGGTTTTTATGGCTCTCCACCCATAACTTTTCTCAAAACATAATAAAGTTTGCAATAATACCAAGAAACAAGGAACCCATAGCAAATAAATATGATTAGAAGTCCAAATCATACATATAATAACCCTAGCCTCAATGTAAGCGAATGGAAACCCCTACCTTGAATCCTTAGTTTGTATGAAGAACTTGAGCTTTGATCTTGAATCTATCCTTAAATCTCTTGTTTTTCCCTTCCTTTCTTCATCTCTAATGCTCTCTAGGGTTCCAAGAGGTGTGGGGGTGTGAGTGGAGTGAAAGAAATGAGGGCAAATGGGATGAAAATGAGTTTAAAACATATCAGCCCCGAAATTCAGTGTTCATGGACTGTTTTGGTCTTCTCCGAAATTACGGTTTTGCCACTAAGAATCTCCAATTTGATCCATATGACTATCCTAAGGTTTTTCGACGTTACGGATTCATTTTTAATGTTATTTTAACCTAAAAACATTTATTTTTATGATTTATCTCAAAACCAAAGTCAACGTACATCCGAACCGGCTATTAATGAAGTTTTGCGATGTTTGCAAATAAAAAGTGATAAATGGTGCTTCTTAAAGCCTTTTATACGTATTTGAAGCCTAAATGTACTCATTATTATTATATTTTGATTTAGGATGCAAATGGAGACATTAAATGCAAAACGAAGCTAATTGGACTATTTCGACATCGCTTCGTTATCTGGGCATAACTCTCTCATCCGAGCTCCGATTGAGATGATTCAAGATGATATGGAATGCTAAGAAATATATATACAACTTTCATGTTTTGATTTTTGAGAGATATTGAACGCATCAAGGTCGAAATCGCGCTTGAAGTTGCAACCAGTGCACTATTCACGTGCACTGTTCACGTGTACTGTTCACGTACACTGTTCACAGCCTGTTTCATCCCTTTTCCATTTCCAATCCATTCCTAAGCCAACCAAATCCATCCCATACATGTTTAACATGGTTTTCCACCTAAAACTTGATACCTAAAAGTTCTATTACACCCCATTTCATACATCTACAAATCAAAACCAAGTTTTAACTACTATTTACCCTATTTTCACAATACGAACATTTTTTTTTCTTCGTTTACAATCTACCTAGTCCATGCATACATCCTTACACATATTACATTTCAAGGAAATTATGAATTGCTCGCTATATATATATAAAAGTGTGGGGGTTTACAATCCACCCCCCTTAAAGAAAGTTTCATCCTCGAAACTTACCTCAAGTAGTGAATAAATACGGATACTTCTCCCGCATCTCTAACTCCGGTTCTCAAGTAGCTTCTTCCACTCCATGGTGTTGCCACAAGACTTTCACCAATTTGATAACTTTGTTGCGAAGCACCTTCTCCTTGGAGTCGAGAATCTTCACCGGTTGTTCTTCATAGGTTGCTCCGTCTTGAATTTCAATATCTTCCAAGTCTACGATCGGCGATGCATCCGTTTGACACTTTCTCAGCATCGACACGTGGAACACATCATGTACCCCGGACAACTGAGAGGGTAACCGCAACTGATAAGCCGCTTTGCCCACAACTTTGATAACTTCAAATGGCCCGGTATATCTTGGTGCTAACTTTCCCTTCTTGCCGAATCTAAACACTCCCTTTTTGGGTGACACTTTGAGAAATACATAATCCCCCTTTTTAAATTCCAAGGGTCTTCGTCGTCGATCCACATAGCTTTTCTGTCTACTCTGCGCCGTGCGTAGTCTCTCCTGGATTAGTTGGATCTTCTCCGTAGTCTCTCGAACAATGTCCGGCCCGAACAAGCTACTTTCTCCGGCTTCCAACCAACAAGTAGGAGATCTACACGGTCTTCCATACAATGCTTCATAAGACGCCATTCCAATGCTTGCCTGATAGCTGTTGTTGTATGCAAATTCCACCAACGGCAAATGATCGCTCCAACTCCCCTGGAAGTCCAACACGCAAGCACGTAACATATCCTCCACAATCTGTATCACCCTCTCGGATTGGCCATCCGTTTGGGGATGAAATGTTGTACTGAAATGTAACTCTGTCCCCATGGCTTGTTGTAGACTTTGCCAGAAGCGCGCCACAAACCGAGAATCACGATCCGACACAATAGAAAGCTGAACTCCATGCAATCGTACAATCTCCCGGATATAAAGCTGGCTCAAGGTCTCAAATGTGTCCATGGTCTTCATACCCAAGAAATGAGCGGACTTGGTGAGTCTATCCACAATAACCCATACTGCATTATGCCCGCGCGACGTTCGTGGTAAACCCGACACAAAATCCAAGGTGATGTGATCCCACTTCCACTCTGGTATAGGCAAATACTGTAGTAATCCTCCTGGCTTTTTATGTTCGATCTTCACCTGCTGACACACATCACATCGTGCTATGAACCTTGCCACATCCTTCTTCATTCCCTTCCACCAATATTGGCGCTTCATGTCCCTATACATTTTTGTGCTACCGGGGTGGATAGCAAACTTAGAGCGATGACACTCTCCAAGTACCTCCTCCTTTAGGGATGAATCATCGGGAACACATGGCTTCTCCCCATATCTCAGTTCTCCATTTCTCAAAGACCAACCTTCAATTGCTTCCCCATTTTCCAATTTAGCTCGAATTGAATCTAAGTCAGGATCCAAGCGTTGTAACTCCACAACCTTACGTTGGAGGGTAGGTTGGGTTACAAGGTTGAATAGGCATGGCCGAGATCTATCTTCTCCAACCCATAGATCATAGTCTGCAAGGGCATCCCTCCACTTCCATTTACTTGCAAGAACATTGAGTTCACCCCAAGACTTTCGGCTAAGTGCATCGGCGACTACATTGGCCTTCCCCGGATGGTAATTGAGCGTGAAATCGTAGTCTTCTAAATACTCAATCCACCTTCTTTGGCGGAGATTCAAATCCTTCTGCGTGAAGATATATTTGAGACTCTTATGGTCGGAAAACACTTGGAATTTCTCTCCATACAAATAACACCTCCACAACTTAAGAGCAAAAACCACAGCGGCTAACTCCAAGTCGTGAGTGGGATAGTTCTGCTCATGAGTTTTGAGTTGCCTCGAGCCATAAGCGACTACCTTCCCTCCTTCCATTAGAACACATCTCAAGCCTCGTAGCGAAGCATCTGTGTACACATCATATCCTTCCCCACTGCTTGGAATAATGAGGACATGAGTCGTCGTCAACTTCTCCTTCAAGGTGCGAAAGGCTAGCTCACACGCTTTAGTCCACACGAATTTTTCTCCCTTCTTTGTAAGGCGAGTCATCGGCATCGCAAGCTTTGAGAACCCTTCTACGAACCTCCGGTAGTAACCTGCTAAACCCAAGAAGCTATGTATCTCGGTCACATTCTTCGGTGGTTCCCATTTCATCACGGCCTCAATCTTTGCGGGATCAACAGCTACCCCTTGCTCGGACACAACATGACCCCAGCATTTTACTTCCTTCATCCAAAACTCGCATTTACTCATCTTCGCATATAACTTATGTTCTCTCAATGTCTATAACACAATAGAGAGATGACATGCATGTTCCTCTTGAGTCCATGAATAAATCAATATGTCATCAATAAACACGATGACAAATTGATCAAGGTACGGCCGGAATACCCTGTGCATCAAATCCATGAAGGCTGCTGGTGCATTAGTCAATCCGAACAGCATCACCGTATACTCGAAATGACCATACCTAGTACGAAAAGCAGTCGTAGGAATATCTTCCTCCTTAATCCGCAATTGATGATACCCTGTGCGAAGATCAATCTTGGAGTAGTACTTCGAACCCCTCAACTGATCAAATAAATCGTCAATTCAGGGCAAAGGGTATTTATTCTTCACGGTAACCCGATTCAACCTTCGATAATTCGTGCACAACCGTAGTGTCTCATCCGTCTTCTTCACAAAGAGGACCGGGGCTCCCCAAGGTGAGGTGCTCAAACGTATAAACCCAATGGCCAACAAATGATCCAATTGCTTCCTTAGCTCCTTCAACTCCAAAGGTGTCATTCGATAGGGAGCAATGGATATGGGTTCGGTTCCCGGATAGAGATCAATCTTGAACTCAATCTCCCTGTGTGGCGGTAACCCGGGTAGTTCATCTGGGAAGACATCCGGAAAATCCGACACTATCAACACCACATCCTCATGGAATTTATCCCGATCGTCTCCCATCAAACTAGCTAGGAAATTCAAATGGCTTCCCGCCTTCGCTTTCAAGAATCTACTACCCGTAGTAGGAAATGGATGGAAAAAACTTCGGTCAATGATGAAACTGAAAACTACCCCTCCTGGTAACTGAAATGTAGTCCGCTTTCGGAAACAATCCATGACCGCCCGGAAAGTGGATAACAAGTTCATCCCGAATATCACGTCATATCCCTTCATATCTAGAGCAACTAAATCCACAATCAATTCGTGATCCCCAATACGAAGCACACAACCCTTGCAGACCCGGTTGGTACCTAACTGTTCTCCCGTAGGCAAGTCCACATTCAATGCATGTTCTAGCTTCTCGAATTTCAATCCCAAATTATGAGCATATAAAGTATGTATAAACGAATGTGTAGCACCGGGATCAAATAAGATTCGGGCCCCAGAATTATAGAGAAGGACGATACCTTCAACTACTGCATTGGAGGCATCTTCCTCTGGTTGGGTCAAAGCAAAAACCCTTCCTTGATTTGCGCCGCCAGGGGCTTGAGCTTGTAATGGTCTTGGTTGTGTTGGCCTTTGTAGAGGTGGCTTGTTTGCTGGTAATTGTCCGGTTGCTTGATTGGTCCTTGGTGGAAACGATGGGCATTGACTTTTGTAGTGCCCAAACTCTCCACATGCAAAGCAATGACGGGGGTCTGTGGCTGTCCTCCCCGGTACACCTCCTGCTCCTCGAGCTACCGACGGTCTATGTCCTCCTGCCTGGTCTGGGCGACGGTATGGTGTCGGCCTCTGTGCTCCACTGCCGCTAGCACCCATCCTGATCGGACCTCCCCTCATAAGGCTCTGTCGTCGCTAAGTATCCTCCATGTCTCTCTCCACAAGTGCGGCTCTATCAACCAGATCCCCATACTCCCTGACCTTGAGAGCCACCAACTTCTCCCGGATGACCGACCTCAGTCCCTGCTCGAAGCGCTTGGCCCTGTCGGCCTCAGTAGATATAAACTCCGTAGCATAACGAGATAGCTCGTCACCACTCATTGCACGGTTGTTGGTTAGTGGATATATTTGTTTGGTTTCAACAATATTTTTATTTGTGTAGAGTGTTACAACATTAATTTGTATATTTATATGTTGTAGACAAATTTTAACATTAAAGAGTATCGTGAAAAGGTTAGTGTTAGGAAGGCCATCGACAAAAAGTTTGCTGCGAGGTACAGGGACCACCGATACTATATGCATATGCACTACAAGGATTTGGTTGAGTCCGGTGTTGACCCAAAGAACAAGTCATATGGTGCTGTGAGTCAGGAGGATTGGGAGTACATAATTGAAACACTTTACAAGGATCCAAAATTTCAGGTAACTTTTATAAGCTATGCAAATTAATATCCACTTTTTATTCCCAATTGTGTACTAATTATATTCTTTGTATATAGGCAAAATCTAAGAAAAATACGAAAAATCGTGCCAAATTGCCATACAACCACTCGATGGGTTCAAAGTCCTTTCAGTCTGCCCTATATGAAAGGGTGTTATACTTTATCATATAATGGTTGCTTCCTAAATTTTAATATATAGGAAATTCATAAATTTGAATATTGATATTTTGATTAACTGTAACAAAGGGACCCTTCGACTGATGAGCCACCCCACATTGTTGATTTTTTTCACGATTTTCATGTGAACAAGAAGAGTGAGTGGGTTTCTTCTGAGGCAGATTCATGATATGTAAGTATTTCAAATTGTAGAAAATTATGTTTTTTTAAAATAAAATTTTATGATACACTCACTAATTGGGTTTAAATACATTAAATTGTAGGAGCGGATGAAAGAATTGTCCACATAGAACTTAGAAGAGGGTGTAGAGCCATTGACATAGGATGAAATTGCATGCACAGTCCTTGGAAGCCGACCTGGATATAAGAAAGGATTTGGACATGGCCAAAACATTTATCCTCTAGTCAGTCATTCAGATCCACTGCTGAGTCTCGAGAAAAAGCTGATAAGATAAAAGAGTTGCAAGCAGTTGTTGATTCTCTTCAAAATTCTCTTCAGAAGGAACGTGATCAAACGAAAGTGAAGCTAGAGAAGTTTGAAGATGCGCAACAACAGATGATGCAACAAATTTTACAGATGTAACTTCAAATGCAATGTGGTATGTAGTGCATCTCAATTAATGAAGACATGCCACCTGAGTCTTAGTTAGTATCTTTTTACTATCGTATTAAGTTCAACACTTAAGAAGTATAAAAACTAAAACTTGGAGCTAAGTGTGCCAATCAGCTCGTTTCCACTCCATTTGCCGTGAAAGCGAATGGAGAGCAACTATTTGGGCATAGAAATTTATAGGAAAAGACAGTTTCTCATTCTGGGACCCGAGTTGAGAGTTTGACGAAAAACTAGAAAGTTCAATACTTAAGAATTAGAAAACCTAAACCTTGGAGTTAAGGGTGTCATTCGGCCCGTTTAAACTATGTTCACCGTGAAAACGGACGAAGTAGAATTATTTGGGTATATAAATTTGTAGGAAAGGACGACATCTCATTTCGGGACTTGGGTTGAGAGTTTATGAAAAAACTAAAAATTTCAATACTTAAGAATTAAAAAACCTATAAGTTTTTGAAAATTTTGATTGATAATTTATTAATGTATTTTTTTCTTTTTTGTAACAGATGAATTTTGGACTTCTGTATCAAAGTAACTGACGAATTATCTTTTGGTTATGTATCTAAATATTTTGGGAAACTTGTACGTAGATTATGGTTTTGGATATTTTGATGATTTGTATAATTTTTATTAAGCGTATTCTATTTTTTGTTTTTGTTAGTATGGTATTTGATGTTAGTTTGTGTTGGTCGTTGAATGGAAAAGATGTGAAATGTATTAATTGTGTTAGTTTTTTATTGAACATAGGTATTAGTGGTGTACATGTGAAAATTTTGATTGGAATACTATTTTTTATGGAGGGTTATTTTATAAGAAAAATGAACTTTTTTGCGGCGTTTTTTAATTGTTGCAAAAATCTGTACCAGCTTTTTGGTTCAAACATTTTAGTGACGATTTTTTTACATCTCAAATGTATTTATTCAATTTTTTTGGATTGAACCGTGTCGCGACGTTTTATATTAAGGTTGACAATACCAAATTTTTTGCGACATTTATTTTTGCGTTGTGAATGTGCTTACATTTTTTTTATTTATGTAAAAATTTATTTGTGACAATTTTTTTGCGTCGTGAAAAATTAATTAAATTATTATTTTTTTATTTTTTTCAGGCTGGTGGAACATATATTAGCTACGTTTTTTTAATTGTTGCGACGTTTTTTTTGTGATGAAAATAAAATTGCGTTGCAAAATACTTTCTATGAAGAGGCTATTACGATGAACACACGACAAAAAAAACGTCGTGAAAAAGAAATGGTGGCGATTTTTTTTAATTTAGCGACAAAAAAAATCGTCGCAAAAAATACTTTTTGTTTTAGTCATGTGTTTAATCTCTTAAATTGTATGAGAATCTTGCTTCTTCAAGCATTTTTTTGTTTTTTTATAGTATTCCCCTTAATATTTCGTGGCTATAGTATCAAATGTATGTTACTTTTTTCATGGTTTCTGTAGTTTAGTTGTGAAAATTGTCTATACGGGTTAAAATTTTTCTTTGTTCCAATTTGAAGAGGAAACTCTGCTAAAAATTTTCAAACTTCATTGGGTCCAAATTAGGGATAAAAAATTTAAAGTTGTCAAAATTGATATGATTAACTAGATTATTGTGATACAGGCAAGGTATTAGCAATTTGGTATTTTTGTACTTTATTGATCACGAAATTGATAGGATTATGTACTGTTTAACTAAATTTGGAATTGAACATTTAACATTGTTTTTTATGCACTTTATTTGCACACACCTGTCTTCATGTTGTTGTGATGGTTGGAAAATTTTTAATATTAAGGCTGAATTGTGGCTTGATGGTGAGTCCAATAATTGATTTGAGTTGTAATTATAACATATATTAATTTTATATACAGGTTGATATTTGTTTGGGGCCCTGTTGTAGAAAAAAAATTTATCCAATTTTTTAAAAGGACAAAGAAAAATTACTTTGATTAAATATTGATGATTTTTTTGTTTAGTATAACATAGTGCCTTCAGATATGAGCATTTCTTCTAATGACATAAGTTTGCAAACCCCTTTAAGTTGACTTTTGACCAAGTCTTTCTGGGGGATACTATGAGTTTTAATTACTTATATATTTTCAACCATATTAATTTAGGGATTTTTAGTTTAAATTTATGGAACTTTAATTATTAAAGTTGAATCTTCTCTTATCTTTTCATTGACGAGAATCTTTAAGGATGCAATTTAGGCATTTAGTGAATTGGTTGAGTCTGTGTCCATGTTCAGTGATTGATGTTTTTGTGTCCATGATCAATGTTGACAATTGTCAAAATAAGAAAATGGGGGACATAAAGGTCACGGTTGTATTAGGGGAAAAAAAAGAAGAAATAAAACGTGGACATTGCATGGACAACTATATCTGCTTACTTCACCATCAGAACGTCATCCATGTGACATAGCCAAGAATATTGGCTATAAATAGCCATCAGCCACTAAGCAAACCATGGGGAAAAAAGAGGAAAAAAGATAGAGGGTGGAAGGGAGAAGGAGTAAAGGAAAGAAAAGGGTCAAAATTTTGTGGACCTAGAATGTCATGTTTACGATCAATAATTTAGGTAAATTTTTTGGATTATAATAAGTTCACTTTGCCGAGCAATTATTTGAATTTGATCCCCAATAAATCTTTTCAGATCAAATTCGTGCATTGTTAGTTTTCGTTATTTATTCCAAAAATTATTTTTAGTTTAACTAAGTAATTATTTCTTAGTTTTATTCTAAAATATTACTCTGTTTAGTTTAACTAAGTCATTATTACTTAGTTTTATTCTTAAATATTACTCCATTTATTTTGCCATAGCACACGATATTGATTCAATATAGCATTGAAGGTTGGGTTTCTTTTATCTTTTACTATCATTGATGCATCCCATGCATATTTAGGGATTCTATATCAAACCTATGTTAATTATATAATACTAAATATTAGTTTTGGATTATCCATTTGGTTGGATTTGGATGTTTATGTAACACCCCGCATTTTTCTTTTATATATATATGTATATATATATATAGTAAATAATTGTTGTAAAAATGTGGATATGTGTATGGATGTAAGAATAAATTATATAGATTGTAATAGTAGGAGAACGCTAGAGATAAATATGGATTGGGAAGTTGGAGTTTCCAAGACGATTAAACTTGGAAAGGGTGACTAGATGAATTTCTAAATATTTTTAGGTCAAAATAAGGTGTCCATGGAATCCGGAAGGTCGAACAACCTTGGGAGAGGTAATATGAGGTGTATTGGAAGTTAGGAAGTATTCCGGAGTGAAAACACACTTAGAGAAAATTTGGGTAAAAAGGAGTTGGGACACCTTCTAGTATTTTGGTCATAAATTTTTATCGTTAAGTCCAATTGATCTGAAATTTTTACAGTAGATAATAGACATCTAGGGCTACAAAAGTGTGTCTCATGGAAATTTTCCAATTCAACCTCTAAATGGGTCAAAACTGCCCTGGAAGTTGCAGCAGACAAAGTGTACCGGTACTACGTACCGGTACCATACAGTACCGGTACTGTGTACCGGTACTTCGAATCCAGAAGGTTTGGGGTACCGGTACCATACGGTACCGGTACTAGGTACCGGTACGATCCGTCTGACGCCCGCCGAACAGTAAAAATCGGGATTTTGGTGTTTTAAAACACCCTTTTTAGCCTCATTTGCCCCATTTCTTCATCTCCCTCTCACCCTAACCCTCCTAGAAACCCTTAGAGAGAAAGAGAGAAAGATAAAACTCAAGATCAAAAGGAAAGACAAAGGGTTCACAAGTGATCCAAGACTCAAACCCTAGGTTTCTTCAAGAGCATAAGGTAGGGGATTTCTTCCTAATCTCTTACATTGAGGCTAGGGTTTATGTATATATATATGTTTTTCACTCTCATCCTTATATACATGATAAGAAATACATGATTCTTGTTCCTCTTGAAATAAATGCCATGTTTTGAACATTCTGATGGTTGGGTAACTATTAAATTTCTCTTTTTCATCTTCAAACCTTGGTTCTAAAGAGAAATGGACTTTTCCCTCTATTTTTCCTTGGTATTGCTTTCAAAACTTTAGTGTTTGATATTGTACAGCAAAATGTTACTTATGATGATCTCTTGCTCATTTTCTTCCATCATATTATGAAACATTATATTAGAAATTGTGGAATTTGGTAATTCCTTGAAATGTTGATGAATTGAGAATATTTTGGTTTCCTCAATGGTATGGTTGTTGTGAGGGACTTGGATTGCCTTCGAGAGATGTCGTAGAGTGTTAGAGGTTAGTCTACCCCAGTGGGGGTGAGATGGTTTCCTAGCACTTGTAGTGTGTTTTCATTTGGTAATGAAACCACTATCGTTCACTGGAGTTTGAACAAGGGATAGTATACTTTTCCTGGGAAGGGACTCGTCATTGCCATTGGGATGGTAGACGTCATTTCCTAAAATGCTTGTGAATGTGATTGTGATTGGTGGACTAGGTATAATCGTTGGGTAGATTCAGGAGAAGCAATCAACATACATGGTACGGGGATGAACCAATATACTTGGGATGATGAGTTGGAACGTCTTGGCCGGTGCATTGGTATGGGACAATGCATCGGAAGACGCCCTTCCGAATTGGCCTAACTTTGGACACGGTGTATTGTTGTTCAATTAAATTTATTCTTTTACTTGATTGTTGTTATGGTTTAAACTTGAGATCTATTTAAAATATCCTGCTTTTCCTTCAAAATGGTATATATGCTATTTGTGAAAATGAGACCAACCATTTTATATGTTTTTCTAAACCTTGTTTGAGTTTGGGAAGATTTTGCTACAGAGCTTCGTGCTCATCCCCTACAATTAATATTTTCAGATTTGGCTTTAGAGGAGGAGCTCGGTGTGAATGAGCCGGGCCTTGGGGAAGCTTCTGTAACGCCCCAAGTACCACCCTGGACGGCATTACATTCTAAAACCATTCATAGCATGAGAGCAACTACTATATAACCATCAAATAAGAAACATCCTAGATTTAACAAAATTTGGGCAGAGTCTCCTTTGTACGGGAAGCTCTACCCAAAAACACAACCTGTACAATTATATAAACTTGACCACACAGGATCCATTTAACCATCCAATAACAATAAAAATTCCATTTACCATCTATACTATCCATAATGTTACCCCAAAAGAATAGGCCAAGCAATGGCCTTTACATTCCCAAAATCAAATAATGTAGCGCAGCGGAAATAACAAAAGGAAACTAGACTTTACAAGGTTAAAGATGAATATCCTAGTCTAGAACAAAAGAAAGTGTCGCTCTAGGCGTCCACCTCGGGGTCCACACTCCCTTCCAGTGGAGTCTCCCAAGTAGCGGGCTCCTCGACCCCTACGTCCTCCTCTTGTAGGAAATCTGAAAAATGTTAGCGGTAGGGGGTGAGCACAAAGCTCGGTAGAACAATTCTCTCAAACCCATACAAGGTTTAGAAAAGCATTTAAAAAGGTCGGTCTCATTTCACAAATATCATACATAACTTTTGAAGTAAAGCGGTGACATTTAATAGATCTCAAGTTTACGGAACCACAATAATTGAATGAGTAAATGAAACCACTATTCCTTTAGCAAACCATTTCCAAATATAACCCAGTCCTCCATTCACAATTTCAAACAATTCTTTAGGTAGGTGGCATACTTTAGGGTAACCTCCACCCCCCGTTTAGGTCATCTTTGATTCTCAAGCATCCTTACAAGGAACCTCTTGAGAATGGGTGAGCATCCTTACAAGGAACCTCTCACAAATCATTACATGGCTTCCCAAGCATCCTTACAAGGAACCTCTTGGGAAGGGGGTGAGCATCCTTACAAGGAACCTCTCACAAATCACTTCATGGCTTCCCAAGCATCCTTACAAGGAACCTCTTGGGAAGGGGTGAGCATCCTTACAAGGAACCTCTCACTCATGTGCATCACAAACAATCCAATCCAAACATACAATTTCAACATTCATCTCAATTTACAAGCATCTATCCAAAATCCCCAAAATAGACATCATGTAACAATTTCCCAACCAACTAAGAAAATGCATGAGATCAACAATAACATCATCTTTCTACCCAACGCAAAGCACTAAGGTTTTGAAATCCATAATAAAAGAAGCATTAAGGAAGGGAATACATCACTCTCTAAAGATTAAGGTTTTTCAAAATAAAAAGGAGATTTCATGGGTTTTAAACCCTCACTTTGTTCAAAACATGTAAAAGCCTAAGAGAGGATGATTTCATAGCATATATATATACCATTGATAGCCAAAACATATATATATCATAACCCTAACATCAATGTAAGTGAATGAGAGAAAACCCCTACCTCAATGTTCTTGAAAACCTAGGTTTAGTGTGAAGAAGATGAAGATTGGATCTTGAATCACCCTTGAATTCCTTGTTTTTCACCTTTGATCTTGTGTTTTTCTCTTCCCCTCTTTCTCTCTAATGTTTTCTAGGGTTTTAAGGTGTGTAATGAAGGCTAAGGGAAGACATTATGTATTTATAATGTAGGAAGAGCTGGCATTCGCGAAACAGAAATTTTTGGATTTTTACACTAACCTTCCGGAAGGTTTTTGTCGTTCTTCCGGAAGGTTTTGCTCACTGGAAGGTTTTTGTCATCGACCTTCCGGAAGGTTTTATCATCCTTCCGGAAGGTTTTGCTCACTGGAAGGTTTTTTTCATCGACCTTCCGGAAGGTTTTATCGTTCTTCCGGAAGGTTTTGCTCACTGGAACTTCTAGCGCATTTTTGACCCATTTAGAGGTCGAATTGGAAAATTTTCATTAGAGACACTTTTGTAGCTCTAGATTTGTACTATCTACTGTCAAAATTTCAGATCAATTGGACATAAGAATAAAAATTTATGGCCAAAATACTAGAAGGTGTCCAAGATACTTTTTACCCAACTTCACTCTAAAGCGTATTTTAACTCCGGAATCCTTTCTAACCTCTTATACAAGTCATATCACCTCTCCCAATGTTTTTCGACCTCCCGGATTCAATGGAGACCTTATTTTGGCCTCAAAGTATTTGAAATTTTGTCTAATCACTCTTTCCAAGTTTAAACGTCTTCGAACTTAACTTAGAAATTCAACATGCATCTCTAGTATTCTTTTCCTACTATTACCATCCATATGATTTATTCTTACATCATTATCTATATATATGAATCACTAAACCAATACTTTACTATATAATTATAAACATGCGGGGGTTTACAATCCACCCCCCTTAAAGAAAGTTTCGTCCTCGAAACTTACCTCAAGTAGCGAATAAATACGGATACTTCTCTCGCATCTCCAGTTCCGGTTCCCAAGTAGCTTCTTCCACTCCATGATGTTGCCATAACACTTTCACCAATTTGATGACTTTATTGCGAAGCACCTTTTCCTTGGCATCGAGAATCTTCACCGGTTGTTCTTCATATGTCGCTCCATCTTGAATTTCTATATCTTCCAAGTCTACGACCGGCGTTGTTTCCGATTGACACTTCCTCAGCATCGACACGTGGAACACGTCGTGCACCCCGGACAACTGAGCCGGTAACTGAAGTTGATACGCCGCTTTGCCCACAACTTTGATCACTTCAAACGGCCCGGTATATCTTGGCGCTAACTTTCCCTTCTTGCCGAATCTAAATACTCCTTTCTTGGGCGACACTTTGAGGAACACGTAGTCTCCCACTTTGAATTCCAAGGGTCTTCGTCTTCTATCCGCATAGCTCTTTTGTCGACTCTGTGCTGTGCGTAATCTCTCCCGAATGAGTTGAATCTTCTCCGTTGTCTCCCGCACAATCTCGGGCCCAAACATACTACTCTCTCCGGCTTCCAACCAACACATCGGGGATCTACAGGGTCTTCCATACAAAGCTTCATACGGTGCCATCCCGATACTCGCTTGGTAGCTGTTGTTGTATGCAAATTCCACCAACGGCAAATGGTCGCTCCAACCTCCCTTGAAGTCCAACACACAAGCACGTAACATGTCTTCTAGAATCTGGATTACCCTCTCGGATTGGCCATCCGTTTGGGGATGAAAGGCGGTGCTGAAGTGCAACTCTGTCCCCATAGCTCTTTGAAGACTTTGCCAAAATTGCGCTACGAAACGAGAATCACGATCCGACACAATGGATAATGGAACTCCATGCAACCTCACTATCTCGCGAATATAGAGCTTGCTCAGGGTCTCTAACGTGTCAGTAGTCTTCATACTCAAGAAGTGAGCGGACTTGGTGTGTCTATCAATAATGACCCATGCGGCATTATGCCCTCGTGAAGTCCGTGGAAAGCCAGACACGAAGTCCATGGTGATGTGATCCCACTTCCACTCTGGGATAGGCAAAGACTGTAGTAATCCTCCTGGCTTTTGATGTTCAATCTTCACCTGCTGGCACACCGCACATCGTGCTATGAACCCTGCCACATCCTTCTTCATTCCCTTCCACCAATATTGGCGCTTCATGTCCCTATACATTTTTGTGCTACCGGGGTGGATAGCAAACTTAGAGCGATGACACTCTCCAAGTATCTCCTCCTTTAGGGACGAATCGTCGGGAACGCATAGCTTCTCCCTATATCTCAATTCTCCGTTTCTCAAAGACCAATCCTCCATAGTTTCTCCATTCTCCAATTTAGCTCGCATCGACGCTAATTCAGGATCCAAGCCTTGCAATTCCACAACTCTCCGTTGGAGAGTAGGTTGAGCCACAAGGTTGAACAAACATGGTCGGGATCCATCTTCTCCAACCCATAGATCAAAATCTCCAAGGGCATCTTTCAACTTCCATTCACCTATGGAAACGTTGAATTCACCCCAAGACTTCCTGCTAAGGGCGTCGGCAACTACATTCGCCTTCCCCGGATGGTAGTTGAGTGTGAAATCGTAGTCTTCTAGGTACTCAATCCACCTTCTTTGCCGGAGATTCAAGTCTTTCTGTGTGAAGATATATTTGAGGCTCTTATGATCAGAGAACACTTGAAATTTCTCCCCATATAAATAACATCTCCACAACTTAAGAGCAAACACCACCGCAGCTAGTTCCAAGTCGTGTGTGGGATAATTCTGCTCATGCACCTTGAGTTGCCTCGAGCCATAAGCCACTACCTTCCCTTCTTGCATTAGAACGCATCCCAAGCCTCGTAGTGAAGCATCGGTGTAGACATCGTAGCCTTCCCCACTACTCGAAATAATGAGGACAGGAGCCGTCGTCAACTTCTCCTTCAAGGTGCGAAAGGCTAGCTCACACGCTTGAGTCCACACGAATTTTTCTCCCTTCTTTGTAAGCCGAGTCATCGGCATCGCAAGCTTTGAGAACCCTTCTACAAACCTCCGGTAGTACCCTGCCAAACCCAAGAAGCTACGTATCTCGGTCACATTCTTCGGTGGTTCCCATTTCATCACGGCCTCAATCTTTGCGGGATCAACAGCTACTCCTTGCTGGGACACAACATGGCCAAGGAACTTTACTTCCTTCATCCAAAACTCACACTTGCTCATCTTCGCATATAACTTATGTTCTCTCAATGTTTGTAGCACAATAGAGAGATGACGAGCATGTTCCTCCTGAGTCTGTGAGTAAATCAATATGTCATCAATAAACACAATGACAAATTGATCGAGGTAAGGTCGGAAGACTCTGTGCATCAAATCCATGAAGGCTGCGGGGGCATTAGTTAATCCGAACGGCATCACCGTATACTCGAAATGACCATACCGGGTACGAAAAGCAGTCTTAGGAATATCCTCCTCCTTAATCCGCAACTGATGATAACCCGTGCGAAGATCAATCTTGGAGTAATATTTTGAACCCTTCAACTGATCAAATAAGTCATCAATTCTCGGCAACGGATACTTATTCTTCACGGTAACCCGATTCAACCTCCGGTAATCCGTGCACAACCGTAGAGTCTCATCCGTTTTCTTCACGAAGAGGACCGGGGCTCCCCAGGGTGAAGTGCTTAGACGGATAAACCCAATTGCCAACAAATGATCCAACTGCTTCCTTAGCTCCTTCAACTCCAAAGGTGCCATCCGGTAGGGAGCAATGGATATGGGTTCGGTTCCCGGATAGAGATCGATCTTGAACTCAATTTCCCTATGTGGCGGTAATCCGGGTAATTCCTCGGGAAAAACATCCGAAAACTCCGATACAATTAAAACCACATCCGTATGGAGTTTATCCCTGTCATCTCCCATCAAGCTAGCTAAGAAACTCAATTGACTTCCCGCTTTCGCTTTTAAGAATCTACTACCCGTAGTAGGGAATGGATGGGAAGAATCTCGGTTATTCACAAAACTGAAAATGACTCCCCCCGGTAACTGAAATGTAATCCGTTTGCGGAAACAATCCATTACCGCCCGGAAAGCAGACAACAAGTTCATCCCGAAAATCACATCATACCCCTTTATCTCTAAAGCAATCAAATCCACAATCAATTCGTGCTCCCCAATGCGAAGCACGCAATCCTTGCAGACTTGGCCAGTATCTAACCGTTCTCCCGTGGGCAAGCTAATGTTCATAACATGCTCTAGCTTCGTGAAACTCAATCCCAAATCAAGTGCATATGTTGTGCGTACAAATGAGTGGGTTGCACCGGGGTCAAATAATATTCGCGCCCAGGAATTGTAAATAAGGACAATACCTTCCACAACAGCATTGGCAATGTCCTCCTCCGGCTGAGTCAAAGCAAATACCCGCCCTTGGTTGGCGCCGCCGGGGGCTTGAGCTTGTATCGGTCGCTGCGGTGCAGGCCTCGGTGGTGGTGGGTGGGCTGCTGGTACCTGTCTGGCGGTCTGGATAGGCCCCTGAGGTGGAAAAACTGGGCAATGCATCCGAAGATGTCCCACACCTCCACATGCAAAACAGGATCGTGGGGTAAAACCGGCTCTAGTCTGAGTGTCTCCCTCTCCTCGGGCTGTCAAAAGTCGCTGTCCCCCTGTCTGGTCTGGGCGACGGTATGGTGTCGGTCTCTGTGCCCCACTAGTGCTAGCACCCGTCCGGATCGGACCTCCCCTCGAGAAGCCCTGTCGTCGCTGGCTATCCTCTATGTCTCTCTCTACCAGTGCGGCTCTATCCACCAAGTCCCCAAAATCACGTATCCGGAGAGCCACCAACTTCTCCCTAATGACCGGCCTCAGACCCTGCTCGAAGCGCTTGGCCCTGTCGGCCTCAGTCGATATAAATCCCGTAGCATAACGGGAGAGCTCGTCGAACCGCCTCTCATACTCAGCCACGGTCATACTACCCTGTCGTAGTGCAAGAAAATCCGCCTTCATTCTGTCTCTGACCGATTCAGGGAAGTATTTATCTTGGAAAAGTTGATCGAACTCTTCCCAAGTGAGTGTGTCGATGTCCCTTCTCCTCTTTATGGCATCCCACCAATAGTCGGCCTCCCCCTCAAATAGGTAGGTTGCCAAACCAACTCTCAAATCCTCGGCAACTCCCATGCCGTCACAGATCTTCTTCACTCGGCGGATCCATCTATCCGCCTCCAAAGGATTGGAGCTCCCTTGGAAGTTGGGTGGTCGTTGTCGTAGGAATTGCCGAAGAGCAATCATCCTTCGGTCTCCGTTCCCGTTGCCCGGTACTTGAGCGAGGGGATGAGCTCCACCATTGTGGTTGTTGTTACCATTTTGGCTTTGTACCAAAGTGGTGAGCTCCCTCAAGCATTGGTAAATGCCTTGCATGGCATCCGGAGGTGGTGGTGGTGGTGGATTTGCTTGACCTCCACGGCCACGGCCACGTCCGCGTCCCCGTATACCTTCCATCCTGCACATCACTTCACAATTCAGTTTCATTGATGTACAAGGCATCCTAAGTATAGATTTAATCTAAAGCATAAAGTTTATATCAAACTAGACCACATTTTCCTTCACCCTAATCCTATATCTCTAATGGTGATCCATAACCTACAGCTCCCATGTAAGACCTAAAGCCTAGGCTCTGATACCAACTTTGTAACGCCCCAAGTACCACCCTGGACGGCATTACATTCTAAAACCATTCATAGCATGAGAGCAACTACTATATAACCATCAAATAAGAAACATCCTAGATTTAACAAAATTTGGGCAGAGTCTCCTTTGTACGGGAAGCTCTACCCAAAAACACAACCTGTAAAATTATATAAACTTGACCACACAGGGTCCATTTAACCATCCAATAACAATAAAAATTCCATTTACCATCTATACTATCCATAATGTTACCCCAAAAGAATAGGCCAAGCAATGGCCTTTACATTCCCAAAATCAAATAATGTAGCGCAGCGGAAATAACAAAAGGAAACTAGACTTTACAAGGTTAAAGATGAATATCCTAGTCTAGAACAAAAGAAAGTGTCGCTCTAGGCGTCCACCTCGGGGTCCACACTCCCTTCCAGTGGAGTCTCCCAAGTAGCGGGCTCCTCGACCCCTACGTCCTCCTCTTGTAGGAAATCTGAAAAATGTTAGCGGTAGGGGGTGAGCACAAAGCTCGGTAGAACAATTCTCTCAAACCCATACAAGGTTTAGAAAAGCATTTAAAAAGGTCGGTCTCATTTCACAAATATCATACATAACTTTTGAAGTAAAGCGGTGACATTTAATAGATCTCAAGTTTACGGAACCACAATAATTGAATGAGTAAATGAAACCACTATACATTTAGCAAACCATTTCCAAATATAACCCAGTCCTCCATTCACAATTTCAAACAATTCTTTAGGTAGGTGGCATACTTTAGGGTAACCTCCACCCCCCGTTTAGGTCATCTTTGATTCTCAAGCATCCTTACAAGGAACCTCTTGAGAATGGGTGAGCATCCTTACAAGGAACCTCTCACAAATCATTACATGGCTTCCCAAGCATCCTTACAAGGAACCTCTTGGGAAGGGGGTGAGCATCCTTACAAGGAACCTCTCACAAATCACTTCATGGCTTCCCAAGCATCCTTACAAGGAACCTCTTGGGAAGGGGTGAGCATCCTTACAAGGAACCTCTCACTCATGTGCATCACAAACAATCCAATCCAAACATACAATTTCAACATTCATCTCAATTTACAAGCATCTATCCAAAATCCCCAAAATAGACATCATGTAACAATTTCCCAACCAACTAAGAAAATGCATGAGATCAACAATAACATCATCTTTCTACCCAACGCAAAGCACTAAGGTTTTGAAATCCATAATAAAAGAAGCATTAAGGAAGGGAATACATCACTCTCTAAAGATTAAGGTTTTTCAAAATAAAAAGGAGATTTCATGGGTTTTAAACCCTCACTTTGTTCAAAACATGTAAAAGCCTAAGAGAGGATGATTTCATAGCATATATATATACCATTGATAGCCAAAACATATATATATCATAACCCTAACATCAATGTAAGTGAATGAGAGAAAACCCCTACCTCAATGTTCTTGAAAACCTAGGTTTAGTGTGAAGAAGATGAAGATTGGATCTTGAATCACCCTTGAATTCCTTGTTTTTCACCTTTGATCTTGTGTTTTTCTCTTCCCCTCTTTCTCTCTAATGTTTTCTAGGGTTTTAAGGTGTGTAATGAAGGCTAAGGGAAGACATTATGTATTTATAATGTAGGAAGAGCCGGCATTCGCGAAACAGAAATTTTTGGATTTTTACACTAACCTTCCAGAAGGTTTTTGTCGTTCTTCCGGAAGGTTTTGCTCACTAGAAGGTTTTTGTCATCGACCTTCCGGAAGGTTTTATCATCCTTCCGGAAGGTTTTGCTCACTGGAAGGTTTTTTTCATCGACCTTCCGGAAGGTTTTATCGTTCTTCCGGAAGGTTTTGCTCACTGGAACTTCTAGCGCATTTTTGACCCATTTAGAGGTCGAATTGGAAAATTTTCATTAGAGACACTTTTGTAGCTCTAGATTTCTACTATCTACTGTCAAAATTTCAGATCAATTGGACATAAGAATAAAAATTTATGGCCAAAATACTAGAAGGTGTCCAAGATACTTTTTACCCAACTTCACTCTAAAGCGTATTTTAACTCCGGAATCCTTTCTAACCTCTTATACAAGTCATATCACCTCTCCCAATGTTTTTCGACCTCCCGGATTCAATGGAGACCTTATTTTGGCCTCAAAGTATTTGAAATTTTGTCTAATCACTCTTTCCAAGTTTAAACGTCTTCGAACTTAACTTAGAAATTCAACATGCATCTCTAGTATTCTTTTCCTACTATTACCATCCATATGATTTATTCTTACATCATTATCTATATATATGAATCACTAAACCAATACTTTACTATATAATTATAAACATGCGGGGGTTTACAGCTTCCTTGGAGGGGTACCTAGATCCCGAATGGGACATCTAGAGATATAGCTTATTTTGCTCTAGACTAGGAGATTTATTTCTGAACAATGTAAAGTCTAGATTCTTTTGAAACTCCGCTGCGATATATTCATGTAATTCTTTTGGGGAATGTAATTGTCATATCTGGCCTATTCTTTTGGGATAATGTTAAGGATAGTATAGATGGTAAATAGAAATTTTATTGTTATTGGATGGTTAAATGGACCCTGTGTGGTCAAGTTAATAGAATTGCACAGGTTGTGATTTTTGGGTCGAGCTTCCTGTACAAAGGAGACTCTGCCCAAATTTTGTTAAAATTAAGAATGTTTCTTATTCGATGGATATATATTTAGTTGCTCTCATGACATGAATGGTTTCATAGTGTAATGCCGTCCAGGGTGGTATTTGGGGCGTTACAGTTTACCAATAAATCGTGGTTCCGGCACATATGATATTTTGGATCGAAACCCTAATTACCTTTTGGAACCAATTTGCATATAAAATGCTTGACCTCAAAAGTGGATAGTATAAAATGGTTTCCCAAGTGGAGGAATGTATCGAATAGTAACTCGGTCCATTACCAAAATTGTCTCCTCAGGGAAAACGAGGACAACTCGAATGGTGATAGATTGAAAGACAAACTAAGAATCCTTTAATCTTGAAAAAGTGTTGTGATGATTGAATAAACTAAGAAACAATAATTAAAAGAACCGGTTAATCATTAAAGTTCATCTTACTATAAATAGGAATTCTGACCTAATTCTATGACTCATCCAAGATTGTAATCAACGCACTTGGACGAAAACTATTCAACTAAAAATCAAAGTTTAAAAAATATGTATTTTAATTGATTCAATTAATTTACGGAAGAATTACAGCCATGTTGATTGCACTGATTCTAAGAATTACTCGTGTTAAACTAAAATACATATGGTGATTTTGGGAACACCATTTTTATCTATGATTCAACCTATAGAGAAAATTGATTCTAAAGGAATTTTGACTACCATAAATTGTCAACAGATATTATTTGAGTTTATAACTTCACCTCAAATACAGATGATAAATCAATTAAAAGAAAAATTAATTTATAAAAAGAATTATTTTGATTCTATTATTCCTAACTCTTTTTGGAGTCCTAATCTTGCAGGAACACATGAAGTTCCAGATATGAATCCTGATTCATTTTCTCTTGATCCTATTAACAAAACTCCAGAACTTCTGGACTGTATTTGTGACCATGCAGGTGAAGATATATTTAGCTTCGTCTCTACATGGAAAATTAATTATTGCAAAATATCTCTATGGAGTCTTTATTGCCATGCTATGGAAGAGCAATTGACAGACAATGTTTCTCTTTTTCTGTTAAAAATTGCTCGAGCTGCTAAGAATACTTCAAAGTTCAGTCTTATTCTCGAAATTAATGACTGGTATTATGATTACCACTATAAACAGTGGATGGAGAATCTTGTTTACAATTATCATTTTCAGAAGACGAATAACTTATTTCATCAATATTATACTCTTCTTCTTCAGAGGATAGATCATTAATAGACTCTTCACTTTCTGAATTTAGAACAAGTTTTAAAATATTTTCTTTAAGATCTTCATCATTAATTAATTCATTAATTTGTTGTTTAATCGGGCACTTAGTGGCAATGTGACCTTCTTTGCCACATTTAAAACATTTTATAATAGGCCTTTTATCCTTTTCTTTAAATTTTTTAATAGTTTTATCTAATTTTTCTTTTCCATAATTCCTTTTATAGAATTTTCTACCCTTTTTATAAGGTTTTGTGTAAGGCTTTTTCTTACCAGAACTTTATCTTTCGGAATATACAAATTATACGCAAACTGGTTACAAAATTCTCCAAGCTCTTTTCTACCAGTTAATCTTTATCTCTTAAGCTGAGCTTTGAGATTTAAATCATTACAGAGAGCTAAACCTTCATAAATACATTCGAAAATTAGTTCTCCATAGGTATAATTTTCATAAGGGATTTTAAATCCTCCATGTCTTTGCTTTAAGCGAATTCTTATTTTTTCAGCAAATAAGCTAGGCAATCCTGAAATAAATTTTTCTTTCCAGAATTCATTATTAGCATCAGTCCTTAGCAAAACTTTAGCTAAGAAAACATCTTTATACCACCTAAAATGGGTTAAAGTGGGACATCTCAAATTCATTAAGAGTTCTTTACTCTTATCTGTACTTTGGAAATTTGTTCCAACAAAGTGTTTTAATATGGTTTGAATTAAAGTATAAACAACATCTTCTTGGGTATTTATACTACCATCAACAACAGTTATAATTTTTACTGAATTTAAGATCTCAGTTTGCTGGGTTGAATTTAAATAGTTATCCCACCAGCCACGTAGTTGACCAGTGTATCCAGCAGTTATAAATTTAGCAATAGCATGATCAGAATTACGATTTGCTCGACATATCGAAGCATACATCAAAATTTTATGTAAAACTTGATGAATTAAATATTCAGACATACCATCAATATTCCATTCATAGATAGAAGAGACATCATAACCTCTTTGATCAATAAAAATTCTTTCTTCATACATAATATCCGGAGGAGTTGACCTCGGATAATAAGCCATTAATGGAGGCGCTTGTTGATATGTATTAGTTTTTGGTTTGGAATATCCAATTTTATTAACTTCTGCTTTCTGCAGATCAGATAACATATTTTCGAAATTTTTAATTTCAATTTCATATTGCTCTACTTCCTCTGTGTTAGAAAGTACATTTAACGATAAACCTTTTAATTTATCTTTGAGTGCATTTATGAACTCAAGTTCTTCAATTTTATTATGAAGATTAAAGGATGAAGTATCCACAGGGGGTTTAATATTGACTTGTTCAAGTCCATTAAAATCGTCAGGAAAAGATTTAGACGAAACTTTAATCTGTTCTTTTATCAAATTTTCAATCTTAGTCAAATGTTGACCTATAGTTTGTAAACAGACATTTGTATAATTATTCTGTCGAACAACAATATTTGTTCCTGAATAACAGACATTCAAAACAATATCTTCATTTAATTTTATAGCTTCAGTAGTGGGAGGATAAAAACTATTTATAGTTTTACCATCTAAAGTTTCCCATTTATGTTGGAAATTTTCAATCACATTTAAATGATCTATAGTTGGTGGATCATAATATGCTAAAAACCAATTAACAAAGGGAATTATCATTTTTTCTCTTTCTATATAAAGATAAAACATTTCTTTATAATTTCTAAGATCATCAGAACTCATAGTTCTAAAATACCAATCTCTAAATTCTTTATATTTAGGGAGATTAAACTCAGCATTAATTTCTTTTCGATTAACAACAAAATCTTTTTGGTGTATATCCATAAAAAACTATAGTTGAAATCCGATTTCGGATGGAGTAGGATCAATATAATCCTCATCATTAAAAATCTCTTTATCTTGTCGGTAAATTCCATGGGGAATTTGATTATGAGAAGTTTTTATACCTTCAATAATGGGTTCTTTACCTTTTCGTCGATTTAAGACCGAAGAAGTAGATCTTCTTATACGAGTAAAAGAATCTGAAGAAGTTTCTGATTTATCAGATATTTTTAAACTAGAGAAATTATTTCTAGCAAATTTAATCAAAACATCACCCTGGGTTGACTGGGTAATTTGAGTTATTTCTTCATTTATTTCTGGTTTCTTAAGAACCACTGATTCCAATTACCAGGTGTTTGGAAACTGGATTTCTGACCATTTAATGGTTTTAGGAATTTCAATTCTATTTTTAATAGCATTGGTTTCAATTAAAGTTGTTTGACCTTTAATATTATGAAGCTTAGCTTCTGGACTCAAAGTATTCATAACCTTGTAATAGACTCTATATATGAAAGTCATTATATATGTGCCTTCTTTAAAATTATAACCAAAGGTTTTAATATTGCATGTTAAAACATCCAAAATATTTTTATCAGTTAAAGAAACAGATAGATCAGGAAAACAGTTAAAATAAACTGGACCAGTACTTAAACTTAATTGCATAACACCCATTAAGGATTGATCAAAATCAAGACATCTAGCATCTCTTAATGCTAACATAGAAGAAGCATTACACCATTTAAGAGTCAAAGGTTTTAAAGCAACTTGGACTAATCCGATATGCAAAAATTGATAATTTTCTTGAGCCTTTAAGATCTCTCTTTCAGTTAACAGTTGAAGAATATCTCCATCTTGATCAAAAGGAACATTCCTTTCAATCGTTTTAATTGTTAAACTCGATCTAAAATTAAAAGTACCAATATTATAAATTTTCTTAGTGGGGTACTGGGGTATATCCCAGTTCTGTAATTTATTTTCAATGTCAGAGAATTATATTTCTTCCATATTTTTAACATAATCTTCCTTATGATTATTTTTAAATTTAAACAAACTTAACGCTATAGTGGTATCTCAAAGCTTGTTCTGTCGACTTATATGTATAACTATTACCTTCTTCAAGTTACTACCGTAATATGTCTTTTAATTCTTTTACAGTATTGTTACTGTGACAAAAGCTACAATAATTCATATTATAATGATATCTCAACTAACCATAGTTGGCTTCATCTTGCAACAATGATTATCTCACCTCCTACTACTGTCAACGTTTCTGGCGGGACAGAAATGGGAATCCACCCAAAACGGCCTAAAACTCCTATCAGCGGAAAAACGGCCAACAACATCCCTTACGCCCCACAGCACCATAGAAAGCAAACCGAGAACAATCATCACAAACAAACTTACACTAACCATATAAGCACTCAGAATAACATCATTATAACAAAATTAAAGTAACAATTTCATAATAACAACAATCTAAAAGAATTAAATCACCATTACATAAGCAACAAGAATTAGTAATAGATCAACATATAAATCAACAGAATATACTTAAGTTACCATTACTTGGCTCTGATACCAAAGAGGGGGGAGGATCGATCTATGTACATAAATATGTACAAAAGCAAGGAAAGCTTTTATTTAATGCTGAAAGCTTAAAATATATACAAAGTGCTAAAAGCTTAAAAGCTTATATACAGAGTGCAGTGCACTTACAGTAGTAGTGTGGAAGGTAGAAGATGGAAGGTAATATACAAGAGTGAAGGGTTCAGAGAGGGTGCAAGAAAGGATGGAAGGAAGGGAGTAGGTAGAAAAGAGGGTATTCTTCTCGAGGGATGTTTCGAGGCTGCTCAACAGACTGAGCCTGCACCTCGTTATATAGAGCCGGACATGAAATCCGGATTTCAAAATTTTCCTAAACTATTCACAACTTTATACTGTACACTAATGACATCAGTGCATACGTCAGTAATACTGTGCAAGCTGTAACACCCCAAATACCACCCTGGACGGCATTACATTCTAAAACATTCACATCATGAGAGCACTAAATATATATCCATCAAATAAGAAACATTCTTAATTTTAACAAAATTTGGGCAGAGTCTCCTTTGTACAGGAAGCTCCACCCAAGAATCACAACCTGTGCAATTCTATTAACTTGACCACACAGGGTCCATTTAACCATCCAATAACAATAAAATTTCTATTTACCATCTATATTATCCTTAGCTTTATCCCAAAAGAATAGGCCAGATATGGCAATTACATTCCCCAAAAGAATTACATGAATATATCGCAGCGGAGTTTCAAAAGAATCTAGACTTTACATTGTTCAGAAATAAATCCCCTAGTCTAGAGCAAAATAAGCTATATCTCTAGATGTCCCATTCGGGATCTAGGTACCCCTCCAAGGAAGCTTCCCCAAGGCCCGGCTCATTCACACCAAGCTCTTCCTCTAAAGCCAAATCTGAAAAATATTAATTGTAGGGGATGAGCACAAAGCTCTGTAGCAAAATCTTCCCAAACTCAAACAAGGTTTATAAAAACATATAAAATGGCCGGTCTCATTTTACAAATAGCATACATAATCTTTGAAGTAAAACAGGGACATTTTAAAATAGATCTCAAGTTTAAGTAGCAACAGTAATTTACATAAACAGTAAAAGAAACCAAGATTCAATACATATCCATTTTCCAAAATATAAACCATTTTCCCACAAGACCTTGTGGAATCCCATACTCCCACAAGTCCTTGTAGGAAACCATTTTCCACAATAATACAACAATCCATCAATATGTATATGTATCTCAAACATGATGTAAGGCAAACCCCATGAATCGACACATTGAGTAATATCTAACCCACACACACCCACACAAATCTTATCAAAGATATCCATACTTTAGGAAGGGCGTATGCCACACCAATGACAGTGACGTATCCAACCCAGGCATTAGTATACTAACCCTCTTACACGGCACCCGTGAGCAATAGCGGTTTAGTCTTACCAAAGCACTAACCCCACTACGAGTGGTAGGAGAAATGCCAACCCCCACGGAGCAAGCAACACATCTACCCACTCTACGATATCTCGTCAAAGGCCACCCATGGTCATCCCACACTCATAAGAGATACAATACCAAACCCAATTTCACAATTTACAAGAATATCTTAAAAATCCCCAATTTAAGCATGTGACATTTTCAATAACCAACAAAGAAAATGCAAGAGATCACATAAGTAACATTTTGGTGTACAATATCAAACACTAAAGTTTTGAAAGCAATACCAAGGAAAAATAGAGGGAAAAGTCCATTTCTCTTTAAAACCAAGGTTTGAAGATGAAAAAGAGAAATTTAATAGTTACCCAACCATCACAATGTTCAAAACATGGCATTTATTTCAAGAGGAACAAGAATCATGTATTTCTTATCATGTATATAAGGATGAGAGTGAAAAACATATATATATATATACATAAACTCTAGCCTCAATGTAAGAGATTAAGAAGAAATCCCCTACCTCAATGCTCAAGAGATTTAGCCAAATACCCAAGCTTCAAGACCTTCTTGCTTTCCTTTCTTTTCCTTTTAATCTCCTCTCCCTAGGGTTTTCAAAAGATTTGGGTGAGAGTGGGTGAAGAATGGAAGAAAAGAGAATGAGTAGAGAAGTGAAATCTTAGAAATCTAGGGTTTTAATCTTCTAAAATGGTGTATCTCTCATTATCTTTGATGTTCTTCTCTCCCTCTCTTTCTCTCTAAAGGTGCCTAGGGTTTAGAAGGCTGAAATGGGGCTCAAATAGTTGGCCTTAAGTATTTATAGGGAGAGAGAGAGAGGCCGAAATTCGCGACTTTAAAATAAACAGTCTGGTTTCGGTAGTACCGGTACTCAGTACCGGTACCATTCAGTACCGGTACCCAGTACCGGTACAAGAAACCTTCTGGAATCGGGGTACCGGTACACAGTACCGGTACGGTACAGTACCGGTACCCAGTACCGGTACCATTTACCCAGTTTTGCCTATTTCTTTTGTTTTCCATTTCCAATCCATTCCAAAACTAACCAAATCCATCACAAACCTCTCCAACACATATTTATACACCAAACCTATCTAATACAAGTTATAGGACCTAACATTTTATATTTTCACTCACTAAAACTAAATTTCAACTATGATTTTCATTAACATTTTAAATCTTTACTTTTCAAATTTACAAAGTTCAAACACACTTCAATACCCCTATCCACATCTTTACAACCATTATTTGTTATATCTATATATCTATATGAACGAAAATGCGGGGTGTTACACAAGCACTGTGCTTTTTAACTATTTTACAGCTTCAAAAATCTCGTAGTGACGTCATGGTGTGCGTCACTTTCCCAATAATTTTTTGGTGACGTCCTGACGTTCGTCACCTCATCAGAATCGGATTTATCCGATGACTCAGCTTTATCTGATCATTTTTTGTAAGGCAATTTATACAGCATATTGCCATTATTATGAAGATTTATCTTCGAATCATCATTTAATAATTCTTCATTAAAAGAGATGTTATCTTTAAGAGGAATATATTCCTGAGAAATCATAAAGTCTTCATCAGAGTTAATAGGAGATGGAATTCTATCAACTTCCTCAACTTTAGCTTTCCCTTTGTCTTTTTATGACAACTGGTGGAGTATAAAAAAGATTCATCTTTTTAGTCATGCCTAATGTGGACATAACCTGAAGACGCCATTCCTCCACAACTGCAACTTTAACCTGCTCATTATTTAACTGGGGATTTTCTGTTTTAATTTGTTCTTTAAGAACTTTAATAGGATTCAAATTAATGCCAGTATTTATACTGGTAGTAGAAACAATAGAGTTTGAGATGTAAGGTTCCTCTCCCTCTGTTCCCATGTCTTTAAGACATTCTTTAATAATCTGATATTTAGAGTTAGTGGAATAATTATTCCAATTATGGAATATTTTTCTCAGCTGTTCAGGATTTATCCTGTTAGAAAATATTTTTCTCATCTCTTGTGGATTTATCCAGTAATCATTTAAAAAGGTATTTATACCTATCTGAAAATTATTCTCCGTATATGGAGATAAAATTAAAGCAGTAGGATTAGTTAAAAGAGATTTATCTCTTGAACCATATTCATGAAATGATGGCTCATCCTTAATGTCACCTATATGTGACGGAATTTCTTTACCAAATATGGTATCCTTTTGATATAAAAAGTCTTTATCACATTTATGTGATTCAACATCAACAACTTTAGTAGGCAACTTGCAAGAATATCGCAAGGGTGGATAATATGCATTTTTATATGCATTAAAATAATTAGCATCCTTATATGAATCAAAATAATATGCACTTTTATATGCATCAAAAGCAGTTTTATAATCATCAGAATAATATGCTCTTTTATAAGCATAATATTGGGTTCTTACCAATATTCCTCCAAGTTTTATCAAGGTCTGATAACAGAATTCTTCAGGAACAAGATTCTCCATCCACTGTTTATAGTGGTAATCATAATACCAGTCATTAATTTCAAGAATAAGACTGAACTTTGAAGTATTCTTAGCAGCTCGAGCAATTCTTAACAGAAAAAGAGAAACATCGTCTGTCAATTGCTTTTCCATAGCATGACAATAAAGACTCCATAGAGACATTTTGCAATAATTAATTTTCCATGTAGAGACGAAACTAAATATATCTTCACCTGCATGGTCACAAATACAGTCCAGAAGTTCTTGAGTTTTGTTAATAGGATCAAGAGAAAATGAATCAGGATTCATATCTGGAACTTCATGTGTTCCTGCAAGATTAGGACTCCAAAAAGAGTTAGGAATAATAGAATCAAAATGATTCTTTTTATAAATTAATTTTTCTTTTAATTGATTTATCATCTGTATTTGAGGTGAAGTTATAAACTCAAATAATATCTGTTGACCATTTATGGTAGTCAAAATTCCTTTAGAATCAATTTTCTCTATAGGTTGAATCATAGATAAAAATGGTGTTCCCAAAATCACCAATTGATTTAAATTATCAATAAGCATAAAAGTAGTAGGAATACAAATTCCTTCATTACAAACATAAACATTTGAAAGTTTAAAGTTTATATTTAATTTCGAACCATCAGCAGTACTTACAGACTGAGTAGTTTTTTCAAAATATTTGGTGGGAATTAATCCTGCTTTTATGCAGTTCATATCAGATCCACTATCAATTAAAGCAATAGTTTCAATAGTAAAAAATTGATTTATCGCAAGAGTAACTTTAATATACCCCTTTTGAAAAGTAATCTTATTGATCAGATTTAAATAATCTTCTTTAATAGAATGAGAAGGAGATGCATCATTCTCAATGTCATTATCAACCTTTATGTCTTTGTCTTTAGAGGGAAATTTTTCTAAAGCTAACACTCTAGCTTGTAAGACTTTTATGTCTTCTTTAAGGGAATAAATTTCTTTCTTTAAGTCTTGGACCGGAGAGGATGAGAACTCTCTAGTTGGAATATTTTCAATTGTAATATCTTCTGTCCTATTAAGGGCTTCCTTAAGTGAATAAGATTGAGACATAGAGGGTCTCTTTTCTTCTGGATTTATCTGCAGATATTGTTCAATAGCTTTTCTCTTAGAATCAGGATCTTGAATTTTATCAATAAGATCAAAAATTAAAGTTTGAGACTTAGTCAAAGTATTTATACTTAAGTCCCAAACTTTAATTCTTGATCTTATTGATAAAATACAAGATCCTCATTCTAAACGAAAAGCTTTTGCTCAATATCTGCAGATAAATCCTGAAGAAAAAAATATCTCAATGTCTAATTCTGATCATTATAAAGAAGTCCTTAATAGGACCAAAAATATGTCATTTGAAGATTCTCAAATAAAAGAAGTTCTACCCACTACGATGTCAGATCTTCAAAAGAAGATTAATTATATCAAAAGTGACATAAAGGTCATAAAGCAAAGACTATCAAGTCTAGTTAAAGAAAGTGACATAAAGTATGAAGACATAAAAGTCAATAACCCTTCTGATGTTAAATACACTAACACTTCTGATATTGAAAACTTAAATGTTTTAGAAAAAATCACTTATCAGAAATGGTATGTTAAATTGATTTTGGTAATAAATCAAGATTTTATGGTTGAAACAACTGCTTTAATTGATAGCGGAGCAGATATGAACTGCATAAAAGCAGGATTAATTCCTACCAAATATTTTGAAAAAACTACTCAGTCAATTAGTACTGCTGATGGTTCAAAATTAAATATAAACTTTAAACTTTCAAATGTTTATGTTTGTAATGAAGGAATTTGTATTCCTACCACTTTTATGCTTATTGATAATTTAAATCAATTGGTGATTTTGGGAACACCATTTTTATCTATGATTCAACCTATAGAGAAAATTGATTCTAAAGGAATTTTGACTACCATAAATGGTCAACAGATATTATTTGAGTTTATAAATCCACCCCAAATAAAGTTGATAAATCAAATAAAAAAAAATTTGGTTTACAAAGAAAATCAGTTAAATTTTCTAAAAGAAGATATAAAAATCTTAAATTATGTTTTCAAAAATAATTTCTTCATTCAACCAAAAAATAACTTTAAACATTGAAAACCCTAGTTAGGTCAAAACCACCTAATCATGGATGAGAATCCCTCATCCGATCATACGGGAATTGGATTACTCACTTATAGTAAACACAAAATTATAGAAAAGTATTAAAGACATGATAACTGAAAGAGAAATTAAAACTTGAATTGAAATTAGAAATTAAATCAACCTTGTATTGAAGAGAAAACCGTAACGATTATAAGAAATAGGAATCAACGTACATGGCTTGTAGTAAATAAAATACTAAAAGAAAAACTATGAAGAACTAAGAACCCTACAGAAGACTAGGACAAAAACGATGGAGAGGAGAGAGAGGGAAGTTAACATCTAATGCTCAAAAAAACCGATTCCCTTCTCCAATATTCGGTTCCATTTAAAGATGTATATTGACCCTAATTTTCCTCTTCTTTTTCTACCAATTAGAGCCTTTGAAAATATCCCAAAAAATCCCTAGCCAATAGACTTTCCAAAGGAGTCCTTGCCAAAATTAAACTCTAATGAACCAGTAGGAAACTTTCTGCTTTCATCTACTGGTAGCTCAACATCAATGAACTAGTAGAACTGGTCTCTATTTCAGATGAACCAGTAGGTTAAACATGCATGACCAGGTGGCAAGCTTCTGTTTTGAATGAACCGGTAGGACTTCCCAGCTACTGTAGGTCTGCTATCTGACTTCTAATGAACTGAAAGAAAATCTATTGGTTGAATTTCACTTTTTATGAATTTAAACTACAATGCAACTGACTTCAAGTCTAGCTCACTTAGCTCATTCCCAATGTCTTCCAAAGCATAAAAATGAAACTAAAATGTTGCTTTTACCTTAAATCACCTACAAGCACAAAAATTCCTCATAAAACCAAAACTAAACCAAAACAAAACATATAACTCACAAGCAATGAAAATGAATGATATAAGACATAAAATATGCAATATTTTCTACTCATCATAAAATGTTTTGAATTTTATTCTGACATATTTATTTAACTAGGGATAACTCGTGCCTGAAGGCACGGTGCAATTTAAAAAATATCGAGCACTAAATTGGGCACGAAATAATCAAGCATTGAACTCGGACGTGTACTAAGTTGAAAGCCTAAATTGTCCCCATAATCGGTGCCTGAAATTGTGCAATTCAAAAAAAAATAAAATAAACTTATATTGTTCTTGAAAATGAAACAATCAAACACTTAACATAGACACGCTAGAAATAAACAAACACTGAATATTAATGAAAAACTTACTTTTAAGGGTGAGATCTCCGAATATAAAGAGAAGCTCAGATCAGATCTGAAACAAAAACATCAGGTCAGTAAGACTGTTGGCATTTTTTCTCAGACGAATTTTGTCAAATATTTTTTCCTGCGCATGGTGTGTTTGTGTGCAAGTTTGTAAAATTTCAAACTCCTATCTGTTTTATTATATACATAAGTCGTGGCACATGCCCAAGCATATCGCATGTCTGAAGAACAAAGGCAAAGTTCATACGACTAAACTAAATAATTGAAGCATCACTCGACATCAAAATGTAAACATTCAAAAAAATGGACTTTGAATTGAAAATGTAATTGAAGAATTAATTACCAGTCAGAATATTATTGCAGACAATATCAGGGTCACCGCCTTTAACCATACCTAAAATTAAAAAAAAAGGTCTAGAAATAGTGTTGGCAAAAATCTCACCATTATACAAATCGATGATTTACCATTCAAACTTTGCCTAGAAACGTGTTAGTGTGTCATTGAAACTCTTAAGACAACTGCTAAAGTATCATATATCTATGCTTGGAATAAATGAAATAAGATAAAAAGAATAATGAGAAATTTATATCTAAAGATACACAACCAGTGACATCGTAATCAATGACAATTTCACTGCTTGAAGCAAACATTACAACCGATAACATTACACCAAATCTTAGTTATTGTGTTAGGAGGGGGTTCGTAGGAGGGGATAATTGGGGGTTGGGGTTGTTATCTGAGTGAGAGTGTGACACCCCAAAACCCGGGGGTCCTTTATTAGCCGTTGACCATCCGTCAACCCGCGGAAATACTCGTGGTAGTCGTATAACCCGACACCACGTCATTCACATTGCTTTTGACCGGATTTACCATCCACAAGGTCAATTATACCTCAATTTATGTCCATTTATGTCATAGGAACCAAAGAAAACAAAGCCCAAAAGCATGGCTAAGCATTTTGAAAATTTCAAATTTTTGGAAAACCTTCCGGAAGGTTTTGACTCAACCTTCCGGAAGGTTTGCTCACTGGAAAAGTTCTTCCGGAAGGTCTTTCTTAACCTTCCGGAAGGTTTTGCCTTCTGGAAAATAGATTGAAAATGAAACGTGTCGACCTTCCGGAAGGTTTTGCCTTCTGGAAAAAAAGATTGAAATGAAACGTGTCGACCTTCCGGAAGGTGTACTCAACCTTCTGGACCACAATTCTGCCTTAACCTTCCGGAAGGTTTTGCCCAGAATTTCTTCCTTCCTTAGTTTTTCAATCCCAATTCAACCAAAACCATTCCATTACCATCCCAAACATGGATAACTATATTTTCCACATTATACATGTTCTATACAAGTTCCATAGCATAAAATTCCACATTTTTACACATCAAAAGTGAAATTTTATAAAAGTTTTACAAAACTCAACCCAAGGCCACAAGCCGGCCCCCTTCATGCTTGATGCTCTCCAAGTGAGCCATCCGCTGGTGCAAAACTCACACCTGAAAATGTTGTCCCACGAAGGGTGAGCCACGCTCAATAGGATATCCTCCTACAGAGGTTACTCCCCAACCTAAGTGCATATGAAATGCACACACGCAACAAATCAACAAGTATCAACCAATCTAACAAGAATATACACCTCAATGTTAGAAAGCTACCATGCTATACTATGTCATGCCATGATATGAGATGGAACTCACTCATGCACCTTGTCCCGAGTCTTCCCCGACTCACACCACACAATGCAAAAGCCAATGTGTATGAACCCGTCTATTGACGGAAAAACCCTCCCAATGATCGTTTGAGATAAAAGTTATGTCTTTATAAAAAATCAAATCATTGTTTGAGGCTACCCATTGGATGGGTGTTTTTATATAACAAAATCTTGTGTCTTCCTGGGCAACGGATTTTGGAATCGCACCGCCGGCTCCGTGGGCCTATCTACACTTTTTGGACTTGCACCGTCGGAGTGTATGAACCAGTGGTTCCGGGTTTTTCACCCGAGGGAGTGTCTAGCCCTACTTGCTTTACCCGACACAAGTTTTCCTTATGCAATGCAACCGTGCAACTCAGTCGGATCTTCGATCCCGACTTTCCCGAGTTCACATACCAACCACCAAGATTTGGTGTTTGATCCGCAACACATGCACACACCCACACTCATGCCTATGACCCATGAATGCGATGTCAACTCACCCACACATACTCATGTCTTATAACCATGAATGTGATGTACCCATGTGAATGCAATGTAATGTACCAATTGCACTCTAACCACATGTTCGATATGTATGAGTGCCATATGAACAATGTCAAGATAAATCTACATATTCATGGTACTTCATATCATAAGCACATAAATACCATAATTCAACACATTATCAATATATAGCAAGCATGCCTATATCAACATTTCATCCAATAACCATTTTCAAACATGTTATCACATAAGCATGCAATTAACATAGCAAACTCATCAATACATCATTCTAGGCCTTTAATCAAGGAAGTGATCTAAGTCATTTCTCTAATTATTTTGTAAGTGTTAAGGCTCTAACACCCTTCTTTTCCATACCAACATCTCATATAAGCAACTAAGGTGAGGAATAATCCCAAATAGGAAGAATCCTACACGTCATCATGTATCACAAGAAATTACTCTAAGTAATTTCTACACCACCATTTCAAGATAGAATATATTGTATCCACTTTCAACATCCATCTAATCATGTCACCAACAACAGGTAAAAGCCCCATTTAATCAAGTCACCAACCATAGGTAAGAGTCCTATACAAAGTCTCATACATCAACTCCTTTCACATAAACATCATAGCATGAAATAAGCCCAAAACAGCCCATAAGTTTAACCCAAACAACCATAAAAAAAACAGTCCATTAGTTATCCACAAAACAGTCCCCAAATTAAGCTATATAGCAGCCCCGAAATAGGCTATAAACCAGTCCACTATTTCATTCACTTCCACAAAGATATACAAGTAACTTCCATATACCAATTGTAAGCTAAAATTTATCTTAAATTATTCCTATAATCAATTCTTCATTTCCTTAAAAATATACAATTCCAATTGTGAATCACACCACCCAAACATGTTATTCCACTTTCGTTCAAATAACAGCTTTTATCCTTTAAGGCATTTCATCAAACGCCATATAAGCATAATGTCATGTAACCACAAGGTATAACCCACACACATCAATTATCATCATCAAACTCAAGAAATCATATCTAGTGATTTCTACATAACTATACCAAGATAGAATTTATTCTATCCATTTCCTAATATCCACATATCATAATCCCCCAAGAGAATTATAAAGCAACCACCTCTAAATGTCAATTCCATTTAGAATTTCACTTTACCAATTTTCCCATATCCATTTTCTACACTTCAAGTTCCTTTATGAAATTTACCCAACAAGTAAATATATACACCCATTTCATACCAACCTTGCTTAGCACATTTGGTACCCATTTCCCACACATAAAATGCATTAGTGGTACATTAAACTAGAGAATGTGATTTAAATCATACCAACCATTCTCAATACCCATTTCACCCAATTAACCACAATAGGCAAGTGATACATATATATATACACCTACCCATTCCATATAACCTTCCTAGGTTGGAAATAAATCTAAGTAGGAAGAAAACCCTACCTCTTGTAGCGTGTAGAATCGCCGTGGGAAGCCCCTAGAACTCAAAGCAAGCTTGAATCCTCCACTTCCAACTTTTCGGCCTCCCAACATTCGGTGAAAGCCGTCATTTTTGGTACCCACGCGTAGCCCTCGACGCGTAGAACAACTCTTGTTCTTGGCCCGAGTCGATTTGAGCACTCCACGGCCGTAGATCGTAGAGAGAAGTTGAGTTTTCTCTCCTTTTCCCTCTCTTCTTTTCTCTCGGCTGAAACCGGCTGAAATGGTGAAGAAGAAGTCTGATTTTTCAGACTTTAGGCCCCTATTTATATTTTAGAATACTTGGCCCACAATTGGCCACACGTCCTACTTAATTTCGGGTCCGTTTTAATCCCGAAACGATTAAATTTCGCTCCGGTTTGAGTTCAAAATATTTTTATTTTAACTTGCCTCTAATATTTCCCCAAACTTTAAAATTTTATAAAAATTTCGTGTACGGGGTCACCCGAGGCCCGTTCGTCTCGTAAAACGCGAAAAATCCGACTATCTCGGAATTCAACGAAATTTGACGTGGTAACTAGATTTCGCGAGACGAATCCAACGGTGAAATCCGTTTCGTCATTCGAGATCTAGAAAAATTCAGTTTTTCAACTAGTCCCGAAGTGGCAATTCACCTATTGCCCTTGTTCGTCAAAGTTTAAATTTTCCGGGGTTTCACATTCTTCCCCCCTTAAAAGAATTTCGTCCCCGAAATTCACACCCACATGCACATTCGACCATATGCATAAGTTACAACATTACTGTCTCACTGTCCCTCATGTATCCGTCTCTCTCCCGGACTAGGTTCTAGACGCAACCAAGTCCGTCCGTAAAGGCACCACATATCCCGTGTACCTCTGTCCCATTTTTGGGACTACTAGAATAGGGGGTAAAGTAACCTTCTTTGTAATTTGACAATAGTACCGAAGCATCCCAAGGTGAAGCATTCGGTAGTGAAGTCCTTATTCAAACTAGAGTTCTCACAACTCTACCCGTGTCATTCTATGAGGAGCCATAGAGTAGACAACATACCGGGGTGTAACTTAACACTGAAGTCTACATCCCAATGTGGAGGCAAACATTCGTAAGCTCCTAAAACTTAAAACATACACACTCTGAGGTGTAAACAGTGACTCGCTGACGATCACAATCACCGACGACTCAGTGTGCCGTCAATCCGTCCATCCCAAGGATGACATCAAACCCGACATGTCCACGACCCTAAGGTCCATAGTGAGTAGAGTCCCCGAGATCTCAAACTCACAACCGTCATATCTGATCAATGTAGGCCCTAATCCCTAAGGTGGAATTCACCCCTGAGGACTCTTCTAGAGTTATAATATTTAAAACTGTACCATGCACAAAACATGAAGAATAACAGTATTTGACACGCTCAAGTCAAATAACACGTGTACCCATAAATAAGGAATAAGTGATGTACCGTGGGTCGCTGCCTGATCCCCCGACTCACTCTATGGTGCAACGTCAAAGACCGTTTCCTGGGTCTCCAATGTTGTCGCTTCAGAGTCTTGTTCTTGGCCTTGGCCCATACCTTGGCTCATCTGGTCTGATTGCGGAGTCTCCGCACGTGGCGTACTAGGGACTTGCACAACGCTCTGTAGTTGGGACTGATTTCCCTAGTCCTTAGTGGAATAGGGAAGAACAATACGTGCCTGTGTGAGTCCCACCGACGACTGGGATTGAGAAGTCTCGGAACTCTGTGAGGTTTGCCTCAGGGGGCAATCCTTCTTCCTATGGCCCGGTTGTCGACAATAGAAACATGTCTTCTGGCCTCCTTGAAACGTTCCCTTGAATTTCTTCCCTCCTCGGGACAAAATATTTTGGGCTTGAACCCGCTCTCGTGATCCTTGCCTCTGAGGACAATCCCTCCTCGTATGACCCACTTGGCGACAATGATAACATGGCCCCTGCCCCGCTTGGCTGGGAACCCTGAAGTGCCCACTACTTTGGGAGGTTTGCCCTTGGCCTTGGCCTTGATAGCCGCGGCCCTGCCCCAATGATTCTTGTGGGCTCGATGCCTTTTGCTTTTTCCGTGGCCGTTGATGGCCCATGGAACTTAAACTCCTTTGGATGGCTTGAGCCCCTTGGTTCAAATTGGCGCTTGCCTGTGCTAGGTTAGCAGCCATCGTACTCATAGCCTCCATATAGGCTTGTTGGTCCAAAGCCGGTAGTGGTTGGTTGTTCCGTCCACCGCCTAGACGTCCCCTTCCTCTATATGCCATCTACACACATGTCAAATAGCAATAGAGTACTAACTTAATATCCCAAGGTAGGGATCAAGTTCAAAACATTGAGAATTCTCTCATCGTGTCCCTAGTAGAGCGAGTGTCTCACACTAGTACACAAATAACCCATGAACTATCTCGTTCATCCTTTTCCGAACCCCCAAGGTTATGTTTTCTAAACCTAGTGTTCCTCTTTTCCATATACATTTTACCATGTATATAATTTAAACATAACACATAATCATGTAACAAATAAAACACATAACATGAATGCACATGGAATGCAATGGTGTAAACCCATTCCCCTCAAGCCCTAGGTAATCGTATACCTATGCTCTGATACCAAGCTGTGACACCCCAAAACCCGGGGGTCCTTTATTAGCCGTTGACCATCCGTCAACCCGCGGAAATACTCGTGATAGTCGTATAACCCGACACCACGTCATTCACATTGCTTTTGACCGGATTTACCATCCACAAGGTCAATTATACCTCAATTTATGTCCATTTATGTCATAGGAACCAAAGAAAACAAAGCCCAGAAGCATGGCTAAGCATTTTGAAAATTTCAAATTTTTGGAAAACCTTCCGGAAGGTTTTGACTCAACCTTCCGGAAGGTTTGCTCACTGGAAAAGTTCTTCCGGAAGGTCTTTCTTAACCTTCCGGAAGGTTTTGCCTTCTGGAAAATAGATTGAAAATGAAACGTGTCGACCTTCCGGAAGGTGTACTCAAACCTTCCGGAAGGTTTTGCTCACTGGAAAGGTTCTTCCGGAAGGTTTTTCTTTACCTTCCGGAAGGTTTTGCCTTCTGGAAAAAAAGATTGAAATGAAACGTGTCGACCTTCCGGAAGGTGTACTCAACCTTCTGGAAGGTTTTACCTTCTGGACCACAATTCTGCCTTAACCTTCCGGAAGGTTTTAGTGACCTTCCGGAAGGTTTTGCCCAGAATTTCTTCCTTCCTTAGTTTTTCAATCCCAATTCAACCAAAACCATTCCATTACCATCCCAAACATGGATAACTATATTTTCCACATTATACATGTTCTATACAAGTTCCATAGCATAAAATTCCACATTTTTACACATCAAAAGTGAAATTTTATAAAAGTTTTACAAAACTCAACCCAAGGCCACAAGCCGGCCCCCTTCATGCTTGATGCTCTCCAAGTGAGCCATCCGCTGGTGCAAAACTCACACCTGAAAATGTTGTCCCACGAAGGGTGAGTCACGCTCAATAGGATATCCTCCTACAGAGGTTACTCCCCAACCTAAGTGCATATGAAATGCACACACGCAACAAATCAACAAGCATCAACCAATCTAACAAGAATATACACCTCAATGTTAGAAAGCTACCATGCTATACTATGTCATGCCATGATATGAGATGGAACTCACTCATGCACCTTGTCCCGAGTCTTCCCCGACTCACACCACACAATGCAAAAGCCAATGTGTATGAACCCGTCTATTGACGGAAAAACCTTCCCAATGATCGTTTGAGATAAAAGTTATGTCTTTATAAAAAATCAAATCATTGTTTGAGGCTACCCATTGGATGGGTGTTTTTATATAACAAAATCTTGTGTCTTCCTGGGCAACGGATTTTGGAATCGCACCGCCGGCTCCGTGGGCCTATCTACACTTTTTGGACTTGCACCGTCGGAGTGTATGAACCAGTGGTTCCGGGTTTTTCACCCGAGGGAGTGTCTAGCCCTACTTGCTTTACCCGACACAAGTTTTCCTTATGCAATGCAACCGTGCAACTCAGTCGGATCTTCGATCCCGACTTTCCCGAGTTCACATACCAACCACCAAGATTTGGTGTTTGATCCGCAACACATGCACACACCCACACTCATGCCTATGACCCATGAATGCGATGTCAACTCACCCACACATACTCATGTCTTATAACCATGAATGTGATGTACCCATGTGAATGCAATGTAATGTACCAATTGCACTCTAACCACATGTTCGATATGTATGAGTGCCATATGAACAATGTCAAGATAAATCTACATATTCATGGTACTTCATATCATAAGCACATAAATACCATAATTCAACACATTATCAATATATAGCAAGCATGCCTATATCAACATTTCATCCAATAACCATTTTCAAACATGTTATCACATAAGCATGCAATTAACATAGCAAACTCATCAATACATCATTCTAGGCCTTTAATCAAGGAAGTGATCTAAGTCATTTCTCTAATTATTTTGTAAGTGTTAAGGCTCTAACACCCTTCTTTTCCATACCAACATCTCATATAAGCAACTAAGGTGAGGAATAATCCCAAATAGGAAGAATCCTACACGTCATCATGTATCACAAGAAATTACTCTAAGTAATTTCTACACCACCATTTCAAGATAGAATATATTGTATCCACTTTCAACATCCATCTAATCATGTCACCAACAACAGGTAAAAGCCCCATTTAATCAAGTCACCAACCATAGGTAAGAGTCCTATACAAAGTCTCATACATCAACTCCTTTCACATAAACATCATAGCATGAAATAAGCCCAAAACAGCCCATAAGTTTAACCCAAACAACCATAAAAAAAACAGTCCATTAGTTATCCACAAAACAGTCCCCAAATTAAGCTATATAGCAGCCCCGAAATAGGCTATAAACCAGTCCACTATTTCATTCACTTCCACAAAGATATACAAGTAACTTCCATATACCAATTGTAAGCTAAAATTTAGCTTAAGTTATTCCTATAATCAATTCTTCATTTCCTTAAAAATATACAATTCCAATTGTGAATCACACCACCCAAACATGTTATTCCACTTTCGTTCAAATAACAGCTTTTATCCTTTAAGGCATTTCATCAAACGCCATATAAGCATAATGTCATGTAACCACAAGGTATAACCCACACACATCAATTATCATCATCAAACTCAAGAAATCATATCTAGTGATTTCTACATAACTATACCAAGATAGAATTTATTCTATCCATTTCCTAATATCCACATATCATAATCCCCCAAGAGAATTATAAAGCAACCACCTCTAAATGTCAATTCCATTTAGAATTTCACTTTACCAATTTTCCCATATCCATTTTCTACACTTCAAGTTCCTTTATGAAATTTACCCAACAAGTAAATATATACACCCATTTCATACCAACCTTGCTGAGCACATTTGGTACCCATTTCCCACACATAAAATGCATTAGTGGTACATTAAACTAGAGAATGTGATTTAAATCATACCAACCATTCTCAATACCCATTTCACCCAATTAACCACAATAGGCAAGTGATACATATATATATGCACCTACCCATTCCATATAACCTTCCTAGGTTGGAAATAAACCTAAGTAGGAAGAAAACCCTACCTCTTGTAGCGTGTAGAATCGCCGTGGGAAGCCCCTAGAACTCAAAACAAGCTTGAATCCTCCACTTCCAACTTTTTGGCCTCCCAACGTTCGGTGAAAGCCATCGTTTTTGGTACCCACGCGTAGCCCTCGACGCGTAGAGCAACTCTTGTTCTTGGCCCGAGTCGATTTGAGCACTCCACGGCCGTAGATCGTAGAGAGAAGTTGAGTTTTCTCTCCTTTTCCCTCTCTTCTTTTCTCTCGGCTGAAACCGGCTGAAATGGTGAAGGAGAAGTCTGATTTTTCAGACTTTAGGCCCCTATTTATATTTTAGAATACTTGGCCCACAATTGGCCACACGTCCTACTTAATTTCGGGTCCGTTTTAATCTCGAAACGATTAAATTTCGCTCCAGTTTGAGTTCAAAATATTTTTATTTTAACTTGCCTCTAATATTTCCCCAAACTTTAAAATTTTATAAAAATTTCGTGTACGGGGTCACCCGAGGCCCGTTCGTCTCGTAAAACGCGAAAAATCTGACTATCTCGGAATTCAACGAAATTTGACGTGGTAACTAGATTTCGCGAGACGAATCCAACGGTGAAATCCGTTTCGTCATTCGAGATCTAGAAAAATTCAGTTTTTCAACTAGTCCCGAAGTGGCAATTCACCTATTGCCCTTGTTCGTCAAAGTTTAAATTTTCCGGGGTTTCATAGAGAGAGAGATAGAGAGACATAGAGTAAGAGAAGATGGGCACCTAGGAGAAGACCAAGGTCGTGGCGCCGTGGCGGTGGCGCTGGAGATGTCACCGGTGAGAGAGAGAAAGGAGTATAAAATGGTTTTAAGGGGGGGGGTGAAGAGAGAGGTACCTGAGTTCATGCCCTATGTGTCGTGTGCCTTGTGGGTTGCTCCAAAGAGAGAGAGAAAGAGAGGCGCTGGTGAGAGAGAGAAAGGAGTTGAGGAAAAGAAGGAAAAAAAATTAAAAGATGTCTGACAGGGGCTGACAGACGTGCGTGTGTCAAGTGGCTGTGTGCAGATGAGGGGCAGTATAACGTTAAGAGGGAGGTGATGGGTGTGATAAGATAAATTTTTTTTTTGGGGGGGGGGGGAAATATATGGGGTATAAAATTTCAAACTCCCTTATGTTTTATTATGTAGATGTTTAATTTCTTACTTGATATTGGATCTGAATATGATATGAATATGCTTTATGATTTTTGATGAATTTACCTGGGATGCACACAATTGATGACAAAGGGTTAATAGTAACTTTAACCATTAAAAATTATATTTTAAAAAAAAATATATATATATATATATATATATATATATATATATATATATATATATTGTAACACCCCGCATTTTCTTTTATATATGCATATAGATATATAGATATAGCAAATAATGGTTGTAAAGATGTGGATAGGGGAATTGAAGTGGGTTTGAACTTTGAAAAATTGAAAAGTAAAGATTTAAAATGTTAATGAAAATCATAGTTGAAATTTAGTTTTAGTGAGTAAAAATATAAAATGTTAGGTCCTATAACTTGTATTAGATAGGTTTGGTGTATAAATATATGTGGGAGAGGTGTGTGATGAATTTGGTTAGTTTTGGAATGGATTGGAAATGGAAAACAAAAGAAATAGGCAAAACTGGGTAATTGGTACCGGTACTGGGTACCGGTACTGAATGGTACCGGTACCGAGTACCGGTACCCCCGATTCCAGAAGGTTTCTTGTACCGGTACCATCTGTCTGACGCCCGCCGAACAGTAAAAATCGGGATTTTGGTGTTTTAAAACACCCTCTTTAGCCTCATTTGCCCCATTTCTTCATCTCCCTCTTACCCTAACCCTCCTAGAAACCCTTAGAGACAAAGAGAGAAAGATAAAACTCAAGATCAAAAGGAAAGACAAAGGGTTCACAAGCGATCCAAGATTCAAACCCAACATTTCTTCAAGAGTATAAGGTAGGGGTTTTCTCTCACTCACTTACATTGAGGCTAGGGTATTTATATATGTATGTTTTTGCTATCAATGGTATATATATGCTATAGAATCATCATCTCTTAGGCTTTTTGCAAAGATTACATGTTGTTAGGGTTTAATACCCATGAAATATCTTTTCTAGTTTTAAAACCCTAGTTTTTTGGAGAGTGATGTATTTCTTCTTAAATGCTTCTTTATTATGAACTTCGAAAACCGTAGTTGTTTGTGTTGGGTAGAAAAATGATGTTATTGTGATCTCATGTATTTTCTATGTTGGTTTGGAAGTTGTTACATAATATATCTTGGAAATTTTGGAGAGAGGCTTGTAAAATGATATGAATAGTGGAATGGTATGCTTGGTTGGGTTGTTTGGGATGCCTTGAGGGTGAGAGGTTCCTTATAAGGATGCTCATGCCAAGAGAGGAGAGTAAGTGATTTCCCTCAACAGGTTCCTTATAAGGATGCTTGAGTTTGTGATGCCTTGAGGGTGAGAGGTTCCTTATAAGGATGCTCATGCCAAAAGAGGAGAGTATGTGATTTCCCTCAAGAGGTTCCTTATAAGGATGCTTGAGTTTGTGATGCCTTGAGGGTGGGAGGTTCCTTATAAGGATGCTCATGCCAAAAGAGGAGAGTATGTGATTTCCCTCAAGAGGTTCCTTATAAGGATGCTTGAGTTTGTGATGCCTTGAGGGTGAGAGGTTCCTTATAAGGATGCTCATGCCAAGAGAGGACAATACTAAATAATGTGTGGGAAATGGTTTATATTTTGAAAATGGATGTTTATTAAAATGGGTTATTATTGTTCATTTCTAGTACTATTGCTATCTAAACTTGAGATCCTTGTTGAAATGTCACTGCCTTATTTCAAATTATGTATCTATGTTTTGTTAAAAATGAGACCGGCCATTTTAAATACGTTTCTAAACCTTGTTTGGGTTTGAGAGAAATTTTCTACAGAGCTTTCGTGCTCACCCCCTACCGCTAACATTTTTCAGATTACCCTCTCGAGGAAGAGCTGGGAGTCGAGGAGCCCGCACACTGGGAGACTCCGGTAGACGGGAGCGTGGATCCCGAGGTGGACGCCTAGAGCGACACTTCCTTTTGTTCTAGACTAGGATATTCATTTTGAACCTTGTAAAGTCTAGTTCTATTTTGTTATTTTCCGCTGCGCTACATTAGTTGATTTTTGAGATGTAAATGCCATGGTTGGGCATATTCTTTTGGATAATGATGTAAATATTTTATGGATGATGAATGAAGTCTTATGTATTGATGGATTATTTTAGTGCTCTCATGATATGAATGTTTTATAATGTAATGCCGTCCAGGGTGTGTTTTGGGGTGTTACATATATATATATATATATTAAAATATTGGTTTCCACAGTGTCGTTGTAGGTAGACCTGTCAATGGATGGGGTTCTGACCCCAATCCAAATTCGAATCAGATTAATTGGATATGTATTAATATTTTTTTTTATCGAAAACCCAAATCCAAACCCGATATCTTATATTTCGTGGATTTTGATTTGGATATACCTATATCTTGATATATTTTAATGGTCTAATAATAATATAAAGAATGATATATTCATTAATCACGCCCGATTATGTTAGAAAAACATTGGGGCATGACATAGTTTGAGATTTATAATGTGATTTTAGGGAATTAGCTAATTATGAAAGAGCAATTTCCTAACATCTTCGTATTTTACTTTGGATTACTTAGGTTAGCTACAATTGGATTTAGGATATGTTTCATGCATGACTCTTGCTCTTTTTATTTAAAAATCTTTTTGAAACTTAAATGTTGTTTTGAAAGCTCCAAATGAGTCATGGAACCCCTTGGTGCTCAATAGAGCAATTTTTTGTTGCGTTTTATGGTTTAAAGCCAGTAGGGACTACTAAAAGCTCACTGCCCTATGGCTCGAGTACTCTTTGAACAATTACGGATAACATTGGAGAAAAGAGAAAAGTTGGATAGTAGCCACCTCTGAGTTCTGCAGGATGGCTTGAGTGGTCTAGAGATGGCTCGAGCCATTCCTATACTAGAGATCTGGATTTGTTCGTCTTGATATTCAGGTGAGCCTTGCTCAATCACAGCTGGCTAACAACTTGAGTGGTCCCTCATGAATTTGGATTTTCTTATACTCCAACTAAACTCTTTTTATGATTCATATATATAAAAGCTAGTCATTTCTTATTAGGATAAGCCTCTATAGCTTAAAAATAATCGCATACTTCATCTAGAGATCCTAAACACAAAGCCGAGCCTCCCTAAATCCAAAGGGCAAAGATCTGCAAAGATTAATCTTGTCTACACCTTCAAACTTGAAGATAAGAGAGATCTAGTAGAAAACCATCAAACCCACAGTACTTAGTGCTTGATTGAATTCACCCTAATCTTCGAACATGAACCCTCAATGTGTATATGGCTTATATGGATAGGGAAGTGTCACTCTCCCTCGGGTTCGATGCTAGAAATGGGGAAAACATGTATGTGAATGGAAATGTGTGTGTGTGTGTGCAAAAGTGCTCCCCGAGCGAAGAGAGACTTTCGAGTGTCGTGTTTTACTTGGAATGGGTATTCCAAGGTCGTCTCCTTAAGGAAAAAAAATTGAATCGTGTGAAAGTGATTTTGTAAAAATGGAAAAGTGTAAAATCTTTTGAATTTGTGTTTTGGTGAGTGAAGTTCTCGATTAAAATGTAAAGGAAACAAGGTTGGCTAATCCGAAGAGGTCATTCCAATGGGAATGTCAAATCAACTCAAAACATTCTTCCAGTGGTGCCCAGGTGGTCGATTGATTCGTAGGAAGTGAGGGACTAAAATGGAGGTGTAGGCTCAAGCATACCCCGTGACAAGTCTACGGTGTATCAGGAGCTCACAATCACGTCTGCACTCAACCTAGTCAAACCGAACACTTTACACTACGAAGGAGAATGGAGGAGAGTTTATTTAGCATACCTGTAACGCCCCAAAACACAACCTGGACGACATTACATTTTAAAACATTCATATCATGAGAGCACTAAAATAATCCATCAATAAATAAGAATTCATAAAGTCATCCATAAAATTTACATAATTATCTCAAAAGAATGGACTCATTTTGGCCTTTACATCCCAAAAATCCAATAATGTAGCACAGCGGAATTACAAAAGAAAACTAGACTTTACAAGGTTCAAAATGAATATACTAGTCTAGTACAAAAAGGAAAGGAGGTCGCTCTACGCGTCCACCTCGGGATCCACACTCCCGTCAAGTGGAGTCACAAAGTAGCGGGCTCCTCGACCCTTAAGTCCTCCTCAAGCGGGTAATCTGAAAAATGTTAGCAGTAGGGGGTGAGCACGAAGCTCTGTAGAAAAATTCTCTCAAACCCATACAAGGTTTAGAAAAGCATTTAAAACGGCCGGTCTCATTTCACAAATAGCATACATAATCTTTGCAGTAAAACAATGACATTTTACAACTGATCTCAAGTTTAAGTAGCCACAGTACTAGAAATGAACAATAACAACCAATTCTAATAAACATTCATTTTCAAAATATAAACCATTTCCCACACATTATATAATATTGTCCTCTTTTGGCATGAGCATCCTTATAAGGAACCTCTCACCCTCAAGGCTTGGTTACTCAAGCATCCTTATTAGGAACCTCTTGAGGAAAATCACATACTGTCCTCTTTTGGCATGAGCATCCTTATAAGGAACCTCTCACCCTCAAGGCATCACAAACTCAAGCATCCTTATAAGGAACCTCTTGAGGGAAATCACATACTATCCTCTTTTGGCATGAGCATCCTTATAAGGAACCTCTCACCCTCAAGGCATCACAAACTCAAGCATCCTTATAAGGAACCTCTTGAGGGAAATCACATACTATCCTCTTTTGGCATGAGCATCCTTATAAGGAACCTCTCACCCTCAAAGCATCCAACAACCCCACCAAGCATACCATTCCAATATTTTTCTCAATTTACAATTCTCTATCCAAAATCTCCCAAAATATAACATGTAAAGTTCCCCAACCAACTAAGAAAAATACATGAGATCACAATAACATCATTTTTATACCCAACACAACAACTAAGGTTTTCGAAGTTCATAATGGAGAAAGAATTTAAGAAGAAATACATCACTCCCCCAAAAACTAAGGTTTTAAAACTAGAAAAGAGATTTCATGGGTATTAAACCCTAACTTTGTTCAAAACATGTAATCTTTGCCAAAAGCCTAAGAGAGGATGATTCCATAGCATATATATATACCATTGATAGCCAAAACATACATATATCAATACCCTAGCCTCAATGTAAGTGAGTGAGAGAAAACTCCTACCTTGATGTTCTTGAAAATCTAGGGCTTGGATCTTGAATCACCCTTAAATTCCTTGTTTTTCACCTTTGATCTTGTGTTTTTCTCTTCCCCTCTTTCTCTCTAATGTTTTCTAGGGTTTTAAGGTGTGTAATGAAGGCTAAGGGGATGGCAAGAAGTATTTATAGTGGGGGAAAAACCGGCTGTTCGCGAACTAAAATTGTCTGATTTTTACAGCGACTACCGGTAGCTGATTTTGACTACCGGTAGCTCGGGTACATTGGCACTCGACTACCTGTTGACTACCGGTAGCTCGGGTACACTGGACACTCGACTACCTGTTGACTACCGGTAGCTCGAGCACACTGGGCACTTGACTACCGGTAGTTACTACCGGTAGTTGATCCCAGATTTGCCTACTTCCTTTATTTTTCATTTCTAATCCATTCCAATCTCTTCCAAAACCATCCCAAACCTCTCCAACATATATTTCTACCTCAAACCTATTTAGTACAAGTTCTAGGACATAAAATTTCATATTTTCACATACTAAAACTAAATTTCAAATATTATTTCCTCGAGTTATACTATATCAACATTTTTAAAACAATTATTTACTATATATCTATATACATATATAAAAGAAAAAATGTGGGGTGTTACAATCCACCCCCCTTAAAGAAAGTTTCGTCCTCGAAACTTACCTCAAGTAGCGAACAAATATGGATACTTCTCCCGCATTTCTTGCTCCGGTTCCCATGTAGCTTCCTCCACTCCATGGTGTTGCCACAAAACTTTCACCAGCTGGATGACTTTGTTGCGAAGCTGTTTCTCCTTTGTGTCGAGAATTCTCACCAGTTGCTCTTCATATGTTGCTCCGTCTTGGATTTCAATCTCCTCCAAGTTCACGACTGGAGTTACATCCGAGTGACACGTCCTCAACATGGACACGTGGAACACATCATGTACTCCGGATAGCTGGGCTGGTAGTCGAAGTTGATATGCCGCCTTGCCTATCGCTTTGATTATCTCAAACGGTCCGGTATATCTTGGCGCTAGCTTCCCCTTCTTGCCGAATCGAAACACGCCCTTCTGGGGTGACACCTTGAGAAATACGTAGTCTCCCACCTTGAATTCTAAGGGTCTTCGTCTGTGGTCCGCATAGCTCTTCTGTCTACTTTGCGCCGTCCGTAGCCTCTCTCGGATGAGTTGAATCTTCTCCGTAGTTTCTCGAACAATGTCCGGTCCCAACAAACTACTCTCACCGGCTTCTAACCAACACGTCGGTGATCGGCATGGTCTTCCATACAATGCTTCATACGGTGCCATCCCAATACTTTCCTGATAGCTGTTGTTGTAAGCAAACTCCACCAACGGTAAGTGGTCGCTCCAACTCCCCTTGAAGTCCAACGCGCAAGTGCGTAACATATCCTCCACAATCTGGATCACCCTCTCGGATTGGCCATCCGTTTGGGGATGAAAAGCCGTACTGAAATGTAACTCCGTCCCCATCGCTCTTTGAAGACTTTGCCAAAATTGCGCTACGAAACGAGAATCACGATCCGAAACAATGGATAGTGGAACTCCATGCAATCTCACTATCTCGCGAATATAGAGCTTGCTCAGGGTCTCTAACGTGTCGGTGGTCTTCATACCCAAGATGACCCATACGACATTATGCCCTCGTGAAGTCAGTGGAAAGCCAGATATGAAGTCCATGGTGATGTGATCCCACTTCCACTCTGGGATAGGCAAAGACTGTAGGACTCCTCCTGGCCTTTGGTGTTCAATCTTCACCTGCTGGCACACCGTACATTTTGCCACATACTTGGCCACATCTCGCTTCATTCCCCTCCACCAGTATTGACGCTTCATGTCCCTATACATCTTTGTGCTACCGGGGTGGATAGCAAACTTGGAGCGATGACATTCCCCAAGTATTTCCTCCTTTAGGGACGAATCATTGGGGACACATAGCTTCTCCCCATATCTCAATTCTCCATTCTTCCAAGACCATCCTTCCATCTCTTCTCCATTCTCTAATCGGGCTCTAATCAAATCGAGTTCTGAATCCAGGCATTGTAACTCCACCACCCGTTGCAAAAGCGTCGGTTGAGCTACAAGGTTGAATAGATATGGTTGATACTCCGATCCATCCACCCATAGCTCGTACTCCTCCAATGCATCCACCATTTTCCACCTACCTACCGCAAGGGAATTGATTTCACCCCGAGATTTCCTGCTTAGAGCGTCGGCAACTACATTGGCCTTCCCCGGATGGTAGTTAAGCGTGAACTCATAATCTTCCAAGTACTCAATCCACCTTCTCTGCCGGAGGTTCAAGTATTTCTGTGTGAAGATATACTTGAGGCTTTTATGGTCCGAGAACACTTGAAATTTCTCCCCGTATAAATAACATCTCCAATTTAAGAGCAAATACCACCGCGGCTAGCTCCAAGTCGTGTGTGGGATAATTCTCCTCATGCACCTTGAGTTGCCTCGAGCCATAAGCCACTACCTTCCCTCCTTGCATTAGAACGCATCCCAAACCTCGTAGTGAAGCATCGGTGTAGACATCATAGCCTTCCCCACTACTCGGAATAATGAGGATAGGTGTCGTCGTCAACTTCTCCTTCAAGGTGCAAAAAGCTAGTTCACACGCTTGAGTCCACAAAAATTTCTCCCCCTTCTTTGTAAGGCGAGTCATCGGCATCGCAAGCTTGGAGAACCCTTCCACAAACCTACGATAATAGCCGGCTAACCCCAAGAAACTCCGGACTTCCGTTACGTTCTTCGGTGGTTCCCATTTCATGACGGCCTCAATCTTTGCGGGATCAACCGCTACTCCTTGCTCGGACACAACATGGCCAAGGAACTTCACTTCCTTCATCCAGAACTCACACTTGCTCATCTTCGCATATAACTTATGTTCTCTCAATGTTTGTAGCACCATAGAGAGATGACGAGCATGTTCCTCCTGGGTCTGTGAGTAAACCAATATGTCATCAATAAACACAATGACAAATTGGTCGAGGTAAGGCCGGAAGACTCTGTGCATCAAGTCCATGAAGGCTGCGGGGGCATTAGTCAATCCGAACGGCATCACCGTATACTCGAAATGACCATACCGGGTACGGAAAGCAGTCTTAGGAATATCCTCCTCCTTAATCCGCAGCTGATGATACCCCGTGCGAAGATCAATCTTGGAGTAATACTTTGAACCCTTCAACTGATCAAATAAGTCATCAATTCTCGGCAACGGATACTTATTCTTCACGGTAACCCGATTCAACCTCCGGTAATCCATGCACAACCGTAGAGTCTCATTCATTTTCTTCACAAAGAGGACCGGGGCTCCCCAGGGTGAAGTGCTTAGGCAGATAAACCCAATCGCCAACAACTGATCCAATTGCTTCCTTAGCTCCTTCAACTCCAAAGGTACCATCCGGTAGGGAGCAATAGATATGGGTTCGGTTCCCGGATAGAGATCGATCTTGAATTCAATTTCCCTATGTGGCGGTAATCCGGGTAATTCTTCGGGAAAAACATCCGAAAACTCCGATATAATGAACACCACATCCGTGTGGAGTTTATCCCGGTCATCTCCCATCAAGCTCGCTAAGAAACTCAATTGACTTCCCGCTTTTGCTTTTAAAAATCTACTACCCGTAGTAGGAAATGAATGGAAAGAATCTCGGTTATTCACAAAACTAAAAACGACTCCTCCCGGTAACTGAAATGTAATCCGCTTGCGGAAACAATCCATTACCGCCCGGAAAGCAGACAACAAGTTCATCCCGAAAATCACATCATACCCCTTTTATCTCTAAAGCAATCAAATCCACAATCAATTTGTGCTCCCCAATGCGAAGCACGCAATCCTTGCAGACTCGGCTAGAGTCTAACCGTTCTCCCGTGGGCAAGCTAATATTCATAACATGCTCTAACTTCGCAAAAATCAATCCCAAATCAAGTGCGTATGTCGTGCGTACAAATGAGTGTGTTGCACCGGGGTCAAATAATATGCGGGCCCAAGAATTATAAATAAGGACGATACCTTCCACAACTGCGTTGGCAATGGCCTCCTCCGGCTGAGTCAAAACAAATACTCGCCCTTGGTTGGCGTCGCCGGGGGCGTGAGCTTGTATCGATCGCTGCGGTGCAGGCCTCGGTGGTGGGGGTTGGGCTGCTGGTACCTGTCTGGCGGTCTGGATCGGCCCCTGAGGTGGATAGACTGGGCAATGCATCCGAAGATGTCCCACACCTCCGCATGCAAAGCAGGATCGTGGGATAAAACCGGCTCTAGTCTGAGTGTTTCCCTCTCCTCGGGCTGTCAAAAGTCGCTGTCCCCCTGTCTGATCGGGGCGATGGTATGGTGTCGGTCTCTGTGCCCCACTAGTGCTAGCACCCGTCCGTATCGGACCTCCTCTCGAGAAGCCCTGTCGTCGCTGGCTATCCTCTATGTCTCTCTCTACCAGTGCAGCTCTGTCCACCAAGTCCCCAAATTCACGGATCCTGAGAGCCACCAACTTCTCCCTAATAGCCGGCCTCAGACCCTGCTCGAAGTGCTTGGCCCTGTCGGCCTCAGTAGATATAAATCCCGTAGCATAACGGGACAGCTCGTCGAACCGCCTCTCATACTCAGCTACGGTCATACTACCCTGTCGTAGTGCAAGAAAATCCGCCTTCATTCGGTCTCTGACCGATTCGGGGAAGTATTTGTCTTGGAATAGTTGATCGAATTCTTCCCAAGTGAGTGTGTCGGTATTCCTCCTCCTCTTGATGGCATCCCACCAATAGTCGGCCTCCCCCTCAAACAGGTAGGTCGCCAAACCCACTCTCAACTCCTCGGCAACTCCCATGCCGTCACAGATCTTCTTCACTCGGCGGATCCATCTATCCGCCTCCAAAGGATCGGAGCTCCCTTGGAAGTTGGGTGGTCGTTGTCTTAAGAATTCCCGAAGAGCTATCATTCTTCGGTCTCCGTTCTCATTGCCCGGTACTTGAGTTAGAGGGTGAGCTCCACCATTGTGGTTGTTGTTACCATTTTGGCTTTGTACCAAAGTGGTGAGCTCCCTCAAGCATTGGTAAATACCTTGCATGGCATCCGGAGGTGGTGGTGGTGGTGGATTCGCTTGACCTCCACGGCCACGCCCACGTCCGCGTCCCCGTGTCCCGTCCATCCTGCACATCAATCCATAATTTAGTTCCCTTGATGTGCCAGATATAAACTACAGTGATATGTAGGATGTCTTGATATAAGCACAAGGCATATACAAAATTTAACTTAACAATTTCCTCCACCCTAAACCTACATCTCTAGTGGTAATCCATAACCTACAGCTCCCATGTAAGACCTAAAGCCTAGGCTCTGATACCAACTTTGTAACGCCCCAAAACACACCCTGGACGACATTACATTCTAAAACATTCATATCATGAGAGCACTAAAATAATCCATCAATAAATAAGACTTCATAAAGTCATCCATAAAATTTACAGAATTATCCCAAAAGAATGGACTCATTTTGGCCTTTACATCCCAAAAATCCAATAATGTAGCGCAGCGGAATTACAAAAGAAAACTAGACTTTACAAGGTTCAAAATGAATATCCTAGTCTAGTACAAAAAGGAAAGGAGGTCGCTCTACGCGTCCACCTCGGGATCCACACTCCCGTCAAGTGGAGTCTCCCAAGTAGCGGGCTCCTCGACCCTTAAGTCCTCCTCAAGCGGGTAATCTGAAAAATGTTAGCAGTAGGGGGTGAGCACGAAGCTCTGTAGAAAAATTATCTCAAACCCATACAAGGTTTAGAAAAGCATTTAAAACGGCCGGTCTCATTTCACAAATAGCATACATAATCTTTGCAGTAAAACAATGACATTTTACAATTGATCTCAAGTTTAAGTAGCCACAGTACTAGAAATGAACAATAATAACCAATTCTAATAAACATTCATTTTCAAAATATAAACCATTTCCCACACATTATATAATATTGTCCTCTTTTGGCATGAGCATCCTTATAAGGAACCTCTCACCCTCAAGGCTTGGTTACTCAAGCATTCTTATTAGGAACCTCTTGAGGAAAATCACATACTGTCCTCTTTTGGCATGAGCATCCTTATAAGGAACCTCTCACCCTCAAGGCATCACAAACTCAAGCATCCTTATAAGGAACCTCTTGAGGGAAATCACATACTATCCTCTTTTGGCATGAGCATCCTTATAAGGAACCTCTCACCCTCAAGGCATCACAAACTCAAGCATCCTTATAAGGAACCTCTTGAGGGAAATCACATACTATCCTCTTTTGGCATGAGCATCCTTATAAGGAACCTCTCACCCTCAAAGCATCCAACAACCCCACCAAGCATACCATTCCAATATTTTTCTCAATTTACAATTCTCTATCCAAAATCTCCCAAAATATAACATGTAAAGTTCCCCAACCAACTAAGAAAAATACATGAGATCACAATAACATCATTTTTATACCCAACACAACAACTACGGTTTTCGAAGTTCATAATGGAGAAAGCATTTAAGAAGAAATACATCACTCCCCCAAAAACTAAGGTTTTAAAACTAGAAAAGAGATTTCATGGGTATTAAACCCTAACTTTGTTCAAAACATGTAATCTTTGCCAAAAGCCTAAGAGAGGATGATTCCATAGCATATATATATATACCATTGATAGTCAAAACATACATATATCAATACCCTAGCCTCAATGTAAGTGAGTGAGAGAAAACCCCTACCTTGATGTTCTTGGAAATCTAGGGCTTGGATCTTGAATCACCCTTAAATTCCTTGTTTTTCACCTTTGATCTTGTGTTTTTCTCTTCCCCTCTTTCTCTCTAATGTTTTCTAGGGTTTTAAGGTGTGTAATGAAGGCTAAGGAGATGGCAAGAAGTATTTATAGTGGGGGAAAAATCGGCTGTTCGCGAACTAAAATTGTCTGATTTTTACAGCGACTACTGGTAGCTGATTTTGACTACCGGTAGCTCGGGTACATTGGCACTCGACTACCTGTTGACTACCGGTAGCTCGGGTACACTGGACACTGGACTACCTGTTGACTACCGGTAGCTCGAGCACACTGGGCACTTGACTACCGGTAGTTACTACCGGTAGTTGATCCCAGATTTGCCTACATCCTTTATTTTTCATTTCTAATCCATTGCAATCTCTTCCAAAACCATCTCAAACCTCTCCAACATATATTTCTACCTCAAACCTATTTAGTACAAGTTCTAGGACATAAAATTTCATATTTTCACATACTAAAACTAAATTTCAAATATTATTTCCTCGAGTTATACTATATCAACATTTTTAAAACAATTATTTACTATATATCTATATACATATATAAAAGAAAAAATGTGGGGTGTTACAATACCCAAGAGGAAATCTCCCTTGGATTAGCCAACATAAAACGTAGCTACTCATATTAAATGCAAATACATACAATGTAGAAAGAGACATGGTAATGAAATGGAGATTAAAACTTGTATTAATGTAAAGAAAAGTTAACTACAAATATAAGTGCATTAAAAACCCATTTGGAAAACTTAAGAAGAAAAGCTTAAATGTAACAATGGTAGATTCAAAGATACATGACTAAACTTGCAATACACTTGAAATAAATGACATTAAAGTGCATTAAATAAAGATTACAAGAGTCTTACATCTTACTACAAGTGAAATGGGTAAGAAAATGCAAAAATCCAAACTTTCTCTCTCTAAAATTATGTCTTCTTCCTTGAGCTTCTCTCTCTATAATTCTAAGTAATGGTCTACAATGGTGTAACTCATTGCATTTTCATCCCTGAGGCCCTCTAGCTCGTGTGTGTAGGCCTCCAATCAGTGGAGGGCTGAGTTGATGGCTTAAACAGGCTAGGACAAGCCTAGCCTGCAACTCCCCAGGCTTCCTCCTTCTCTCTCCTCCTCATAAATGTCTTGCCCTCCAAAGTCCAACCTTAGGTGTAAGGAGGCATGCTGGGATGTGCAACATGTCAAGGATGTGTGGGAGAAGCAATGGTGGGACCCCCCAAGTGGCAGAGCTTGAGATGCAAACTCTAGCAATTTTCAGCAAAACCTTCCAGAAGGTCGAAGTAAAATCTTCCGGAAGGTTTTGGCATCTAAGACCCTGTATTAAAAATTAAATAAGGATACTATTATCTTAAGAGTTCTCCTAAGTTGAATAAAATGATGGTATAAACTTAGAATCATTTTTGAAAGATTGATCATGAAGTTTGAGTTTCGGACGAATTGACTTTTGAGTCAAACTTAGTTTTGAATATGTTTAACCTTGAGAACAGTGATTAAGTAAGTTTCTAAATACTTTAAGGTCAAGATAAGGTCTCCATTGAATCCATAAGATTGAGAAACCTTGGGAGAGGTAATATGGGATGTATTAGAAGTTAGGAAGTATTCCGGAGTTAAAACACATTTTAGATAGAATTTGGGTAGGAAGTATTTTAACACTGCCTTAGTATTTGGACCATAACTTTTTACCATGATGTTGATTTGATCTAAAAATTTTATCGTAGACACTAGACTTCCATGGCTACAAAAGAGTATTTCATGAAACTTTTCCAAATCAACTTCTAAATAGGTCAAAAGTTCACCGGAAGTTTCAGGAAAAACTAGGAGTCCATTTGAACGTGAATCTACGTTCGAACGACAGTGAGTCCCAGTACTTTGGTGCCTGCAGAATTCTGATGGAAAAGTAAAAGTATTGGGAGCAACTAATGTTCGAACGCCATAATGATGTTCGAACGTGAGGTAGTAATTTGAACTACTAACGTTCGAACGTGAGTTACGATTCAGAGTATCAGATTTACGCTGATTGGACTCTTTTCTCACCCTATAAATACATAAGGACGCCTCTCTTAGCCTCATTTCAACATTTCTAACCCTAGAGAGTCTTGGAGGGTAAGAAAGAAGGGGAGAACCACAAGATTGAAGGTGATTTTCACAATGCATAGGATCAAAACCTCTAGTTTTTTACACAACACTAAGGAAGCAAGGTAGGGGTTTCTTCCTAATCTTGTCCATTGAGGCTAGGGTTTATATATATGTATGTTTTGACTCTCAATCATAGATATTTGTTATGGAATCCTTTTTTCTTGATGTTCTTGCAAATCATATCATGTTTTGAATGAAGTTATGGTTGGATAGCCATAAAATTCTTTTCTTGATTCCAAAACCCTAGTTTTTCATGAAATATAGATTTTTCTCTTGATATTCTATTTGTTCTTGATTTAAAAAATCTAGTGGTTTGTATTAAACAATAAAATTATATTTTTAATGATCTCTTGCATATTTTCTTGAATTGCTCCGTTGGAAAAATACCTATGGAATTGGGGGTTTTTTATTTACTTGTGATTTGAGAAATTGGCTGGTATTGTATCTCTTGTGTGGATGTTTGGATGAACATGGGTGGCCGTTAACTGGGTATCGTAGAGTGGGTAGATGCATTTTTTACTCCATGTGGGTTTGAAGGTTCCCTACCACTCGCAGTGGGGTTGGTGCCTTGCAAGGACCAAACCACTATTCGCTCACGTGGTATCGAGCTGAGGGTTAGTATACTATTCCTGGATAGGATTCGTCACTGCCGATGCGTCGGTATACGCCCTTCCTAAAGTTGTGAATCCTTGCGAGGATTGGGTGTGTGGGTATGGGCCAGGATATTCTCAATGTGTGTATTCATGCAAAGTCTTACTTCCTACTTGAGATACAGATACAAATGTGGGTGAAATGGTAAATTGTTGGAAATGGTTTAATGTTGGAAATGGTTTGATATTGGAATGGTTTGTGATTTGGAAATTGGTTTTACTTCTTCATTCTATATATTGATATTGCGTAAACTTGAGATCGGATGAACTGTAACTGTTTTATTTCAAAAGTCATATATGATATTTGTAAAATGAGACGACGGGTTTTATATGTTTTCCAAACCTTGTTCGAGTTTGAGAGGATTTTCCTACAGAGCTTAGTGCTCATCCCCTACAAACAATATTCATTTTCAAATTTCGGTTTAGAGGAAGAGCTCGGAGTTGATGAGTAGGTAGCTTGAGAAGCTCAATTGGATGGAAGCGTGGATACCAAGGGGGATGTCTAGAGTTGTTCTCTTTATCTCCTAGACTAGGAGATGCATTTTGAGACAATGTATGTGTGACGCCCCAATTTCCGAGGGTCCTTTATTCACCGTTGATAAACCCATCAACCCGCGGAAATACCCGTGGATGTCACTCAACCTAACACCACGGTAGTAGTATCCCCTTAACCGGGATCTTAACTCACAATTGTTAACCGGATTCGATTATTCATTGGGTTCAACCAATATTCAATATACCATGATTTATACTTCATTATAGTCCATTTATAATATTAGAAGGGAGGAAACAATAGCCCAAGGGTTTGGCAAGAAAAAGAAAAAAATTACAATTTCAGAAAATTTTGGAGGGCGTACCGGTACGCGTACCGGTACGATGTGCCCACTGGACCTCTGCGTACCGGTACGCTCTACCTTCTGTCTGTCGCCGTACCGGTACGCGTACCGGTACGGTTCTGCCACTTTTGCCTTTTTCCTCTGTTTTTCACTTCCAATCCATTCAACACACATCCTTTTCCATCCAACACATATTTAATGAAGTTTTTCCCATAAAACATGATACATATAAATTCTATTACAAACATTTATATGAATTTACATGCCAAAACCAAGTTTTTATAATAATTTTACAAAAACTCAAAATAAAGCCACATTCTGGCTTTCTTCAACCTTGGGGCTCGAAATGGGAGCCATCCGCCGGTGTGAACCCCGCACCTGTAAATGTTGTCCCACGAAGGGTGAGCCACGCTCAATAGGATATCCTCCTACAGAGGCTACTCCCCAACCTAAGTGCATATGAAATGCGCACATGCAGCAATCAACAAGCATCAACCAATCCAACAAGAGTATACACTTCAATGTTAGAAAGCTACCATGCTATGCTATGTCATACCATGATATGAGATGAAACTCACTCACGCACCTTATCCCGAGTCTTCCCCGACTCACACAACACAATGCAAAAGCCAATGTGTATGAACCCGTCTATTGACGGAAAAACCCTCCCAATGATCGTTTGAATTAAAAGTTATGTCTTTATAAAAACCCAATCATTGTTTGAGACTACCCATTGAATGGGTGTTTTTATACAACAAAATCTTGTGTCTTCCTGGGCAACGGATTTTGGAATCGCACCGCCGGCTCCGTGGGCCTATCTACATTTTTTGGACTTGCACCGTCGGAGTGTATGAACCAGTGGTTCCGGGTTTTTCACCCGAGGGAGTGTCTAGCCCTACTTGCTTTACCCGACACAAGTTTTCCTTATGCAATGCAACCGTGCAACTCAGTCGGATCTTCGATCCCGACTTTCCCGAGTTCACATACCAACCACCAAGATTTGTTGTTTGATCCACAACACATGCACACACCCACACTCATGCCTATGACCCATGAATGCGATGTCAACTCACCCACACACACTCATGTCTTATAACCATGAATGTGATGTACCCATGAGAATGCAATGTAATGTACCCTTGCATCTTCTCCACATGTTCAATATGTATGAATGCCATATGAACAACTCAACAATAAATCCACATATCCATGGTACTTCATATCATAGGCATATGCATATAAATACCATAATTCAACACTTTGTCAACACCTCGTAAACATGTGTATATCAACATTTTCCTTAATCACAATATCTAAGCATGTTATACATAGTTCATGCAAAACATACTTCACATTTTCATCAAAGCATTTACTCAACACCTTCAAGGCATCCAAGATCATGTAATCACATAATATACTCAAATTCATCATAAAGCTCAAGAATTCATATTAATTGATTTCTACACAATTATACCAAGATAGAATTCATTCTACCCATAACATAACCTCATATGTCATAATTTCTCAAGAAATTATCAACAACCATTCCTAAATGTCCATTTCATTTAGGAATTCACTTTACCCAATTTCCCATATCAATTTTCCATACTTCAAGTTCCTTTATCTTTTTTATTAAATTTACCCATCAAGTAAATTTATATACCCATTTCATACCAACCTTGCTTAGCACATTTGGTACTAATTTCCCACACATGAAACGCATTAGTGGTACATTAAACTAGAGAATGTGATTTAAATCATGCTACCCATTCTCAATACCCATTTCACCCAAATAACCACAATAGGCAAGTGATACATATATATATACACCTACCCATTCCATATAACCTTCCTAGGTTGGAAATAAACCTAAGTAGGAAGAAAACCCTACCTCTCGTAGCGTGTAGAATCGCCGTGGGAAGCTCCTAGAACTCAAAGCAAGCTTGAATCCTCCACTTCCAACTTTTCGGCCTCCCAACGTTCGGTGAAAGCCGTCGTTTTTGGTATCCACGTGTAGCCCTCGACGCGTAGAGCAACTCTTGTTCTTGGCCCAAGTGGATTCGAGCTCTAAAATGGAGTAGATCGTAGAGAGAAGTTTTGGAGAACCCTCACTCTCTCTCTCTCCTTTCTATCGGCTGAGCAATGAGCAAATATGTGGAAAAAATTAGATTTTCCCCCTATTTATATTTTTAGAATACTTGTCCCACAATTGGCCACACGTCCCTTTTTATTCCGGGTTCGTTTTAAATCCCGAAACGATTAAATTTCGCTCCGGTTCGAGTTCAAAATATTTTTATTTTAACTTGTCTCTAATATTTCCCCAAACTTGGAAATTTTATAAAAATTTCGTGTACAGGGTCACCCGAGGCCCGTTCGTCTCGTAAAACGCGAAAAATCCGACTATCTCGGAATTCAACGAAATTTGACGTGGTAACTAGATTTCGCGAGACGAATCCAATGGTGAAATCCGTTTCTTCATCCGAGATCTAGAAAAATTCAGTTTTTCAACTAGTACCGAAGTGGCAATTCACCTATTGCCCTTGTTCGTCAAAGTTTAAATTTTCCGGGGTTTCACAGTATGGATGATATTTTGTTTATTATGCTGCAAGATGAAATTTAATTTTTAGATATAATTGCCATAGTTTGGCATATTCTTTCTGGATGTAATGGCCATGATTTGACATATTCTTTTGGGATGATGTTGTAGATATTATGTATGATGAATGAAATTTTCTTTATTTATGGATTTTATTTGTTGCTCTCATGATGTAAATGGTTTTAGATAGTAATGTCGTTCAAGGTAGATTTTGAGGTGTTACAGGTTTGGTATCAGAGCTTAGGAATTAGGTATTACATGGGAGTTGTAGGCATTCGACTATCACTGAAGTATTAGGTTCGGTTGAAGAAACTCTAGGGTTGAATTGTTTGAAGTTATATATTTATAAGATATGTGTGATTTGTTGTTTAGTTAACTTAGGAATTAATTATTTGTTCGAATTCTTGGATATTCTAGCTGAGAGGAGTTGACAAAGATTTTGGAATGGGTATGCTACTTTTGTATCATGTCGTTTGGACTATTCTAGGAGACGGATGGTAATTTGGCTTTTGATTTGTAAATGATGCTAGGTATGGATCTTTATGCAAGTGATATTATCTATATTGGAGATGGGTATGAGATATGATTTGTGACAAAAGATACTCAAACTCGAGTTAGACAAGTATAGCAGAACCATCAATTAAGCAGACTACCTTTCACCTATTTGATCATAACTCTTTGTTGGAAAGTCCAAATTGTGCACCATTTTTTTTTGTTAGAAGCTTAACTCATACATCTTTTCAACCATATAGGTCACACATGCTAGAAATACCTGAGTTAAATCAGTTAATTTTCTGAAGTTGATCAAAAATTTGTACTGTGGTATTCCTTATATAGCAAAGTGTCGTGCTTTCCTTCTTAGACTCTAAAGGACTTATCCTTAAGCAAGCTTCCACACTATTTAGGCTTTGATTTAGATACACACCCATGTTGACTGAAGTATTTTGATGGATAACAATATAAAAATGTGACTATGATTTGGTGGCTTATCGACTCTAAGTGTTCTGTTATACTATTAGTGTTGCTTATATTTTTTGAAGTAAAGGAGATGTGATAACCCAATTTGGATGTCTGGAGTTAAGGTCAACTTAGATATTTTTTTTTAAAGATGAATTAAGTTTTGAATAATAAGATTATGGAAAGTTATGTATATTACTTAAAAGTCATGAAAATTAAGGAATGAATGTAGTTTTGGTTTTACGGTATGAACCCTGGGAGTGTTATATTTTCCTCTAGGGTGAGTACGATGGTATGAGATAGTATAATTCTCAAATACGATCAATTGAAGGAATAGGGTGAAGTAACCTCAAATGAGAGGCCATTTTTGGAATAATGATTGGAATTGTGGTGCAATAGATCTTAAATGGATAGGAGATTGTCTCATAACTATGTACTTGAGGTTCCCAATATTAATTTGAAAATATTACGGAGTATTGATTTAATTTATTTTGGAAGTATCACGGATTACAAGGGTCATAAGTAGGATACTCATTGAGGACAATATACTTAGGTAATCTTATTTAATGGTGGGCTTAGTTTACTACACTTAGACTCTGTAAAGTATTAACAATCAAGAATCTCTTGGTTGAGTGTGGAGTTAATAGTTGACTTGTATTTACAACTTTTGATTGAAAATTAAGGTCAATTTATGAAAATGAACTTATAGACATTTAAAACGGGAAATCTAGAAAGCCTAATTAAGTTGTAGTAGTTAACTTTGACCCTCGATATTGTAGGATTAAAGATTATAGATGTTTAAAAGCTCGAGGTCAGATATAGTAGGCATCTATTGAAAGAAGGATGATTTCAATGTTTCGTGTTAACTTCTATCGTTATGTGGGATATTTTAATGTTATTGGAGTTGTGTGTTGGGGAAATATGTAGTTCTTTTTCCTGTCTCTTTTAGTACATTATTAAGATATGTTTGATTAGTTATACTTGAGGATTGCTAGTATGAGTATTGAAGATTCAAATATTATAGTTAGTGGTGATAATTGGAAAGATGTAATTTGAGGAATCAACGATGATACCTTTGAAGATTGACTTTGACATGAGTGTATAAATTTTATGTATTTTTTTATTTTTTGGATAGATGACTATGGTTATCCTACTAATTAGTAGATCATTATTATCATGGGATTATAAATAATTGCTAAGGCTATGATGACTAATGTAATTAAATTGAAGAACATTAAGTGAATCATTGCGAGTCTTGTTTTAATTTTGATTATATCATAAGAAATCTAGTGATATAGAATTGAGAGATATTTTGGGATCCTTGGTAGTTTATCTTCACCTTTTGGTATATTACAAGATATATATTGTACTGGACTGTATCCTAGGAATTCGAAGGTATAGGTATCATGAAAAGAGTTGTGATGTTAATGAAAACCACTAAGGATTGATTACATTTTTTATTGATTCTAGCTCAATGTTATAGATTGAGAATAAATACTTGGAAGATAGAAAAAAAAATTAATTGGCCTTAATCGAGTTGGTGAACATGTAGAGATATTAAGATTGATCTAAATGTATAAATCCGGATACAAGTGAGTTATGAAGGGGATGGTAAGACTTATTGATTTGAACTCTAGATTGGAGATTGAGAGCAAATATCTTGGAGATATAACTTGATCCTTAGCCTAAGTAGTATAGTTGGTTAATTACTAAAATTTCTGTTGAAGGAGAAAGAGGGATCATTAGTGAACACATTTTGAAAGATATAATCAAAGAACATATGTGGTGAAACATGACATATCTTCACAAAACCTTACAAACCTATGAGAATTCTTATCTTGAGGCTAGTTTTTACTTAATGATTCTTGAAATATAATTTATATCAGAGTGCGCAGCGAACCATTGTCTTAGATTTAATATTAGTTGAATTAACCATTAGTTATGGTTACAGTGGTGAATGTAAAGAGTATTATGAGGAATTGCAAATGGATGTGCAACCTAAAAGTTGATTCTAGAATATTGACTTATGTGAGAGTGTGAAGTTGTGATTTGAAATTATTGTTAGGTTTCAAAGATTGTGAATTCCTCTTGGCTAGTGAGAGAAAAAGTTATTAAGAATGTTGGGATTGAGATAAATCTTACCGTAATGTCATTACTAAATTTGTGTTATACCATGATTTTAGTATAGGAAAGATGAGTAACCCTATTAGCGGATTGCATTTGAGTTGTTTTTATATGCTTATAAATAAGCTACATGTAAGAATCAAACATGATGTTTAATGAAAGAATTGGTGAAATTCAAAAGAGTGGTGATATTCGATGAGTAGACAATTAAGTATTACAATCTAGCAGTTATACATGATAATAAATTAGTTGAAACAATTGTATAAAATTATTCAGAATGTAGATGATAAATGAATGCTAGTGAAGGAATGTAATCTTCGGGACTTTAAGTAACTACAATTTATTAATGTATTAAAGAGGGCCTCTTTAACCGGTGAAAAGTGGTGGGTGTCCACTAACGGCCATTCCTGGCTCGGCTCCGATAATGCAATTCCGGGAGGAGTCGGTAGTTGGGCACTGGATCCCTTCGGACTTGGAGAACGTGTGACGCTGGGTTGGGGTTTGGTGAACCAACTGGTCGCTCCTCTAGTTGAAGTATCGGGCCCCTTTTTCGTTGCCTAGGTTACACCTTCGGAATACCCCAGAAGGGAATTTTGCTCTACTCCCCCAATCTTCACTTTACGCCACGCCGACTTCCCTTTCGTCATAAGGCGTAGAATTAGACCAAGGGGAATCCCCATAGGAACTAGTCCCTTAGATTTCGCACATAGGAGATCGAGACACAGCCCCAGGGCTACGGCCCCCTATTGTTTGATCCAATATTGATCGGGGGCGAGCCCCGACTTCCATAGGTCCTTGGTTTGACCTCCCGTAGTGGTCCTTGCTTTTAAGAAAGTGGAGCGGGGCCAATTTCTCGTACTTGCTCAGTGTGCCCCCCTTTCGTCGAGTGCCCCGCCCGGTTCACTGGGCTGTCTCTTTGGGAGGAAGTACCCCCCTCTATTCTCCCTCTTTCTTTCGGTTTTTTGGGGCTCTTCTGGTGTCTTTAGGGTCTCTCCTCCTGTCTTTCCTGTTGTGTTTTGCGATGGTTATGAGGACTCGCAACAGCTTAAAATTTAGAATATGATATTCTATTCTGATATTGGACTTCATGCTTAAGGGATTAATATGCGTTGAGACATTGTGGTCAATTAGAATTAGATAGACTAACTCGATGATTAAGTTTCGAGGACGAAACTTTCTTTTAGGGGGGTGGATTGTAAGACCCCGTATTAAAAATTAAATAAGGATACTATTATCTTAAGAGTTCTCCTAAAATGAATAAAATGATGGTAGAAACATAGAATCATTGTTGAAAGATTGATCATGAAGTTTGAATTTCGGACGAATTGACTTTTGAGTCAAACTTAGTTTTGAATATGTTTAACCTTGAGAACAGTGATTAAGTAAATTTCTAAATATTTTTAGGTCAAGATAAGGTCTCCATTGAATCCGAAAGATCTAGAAACCTTGGGAGATGTAATATGGGGTGTATTAGAAGTTAGGAAGTATTCCAGAGTTAAAACACATTTTAGATAGAATTTGGGTATGAAGGATTTTAACACTGCCTTAGTATTTGAACCATAACTCTTTACTCTGAAGTCCATTTGATCTACAATTTTTATAGTAGACACCAGACTTCCATGGCTACAAAATAGTATTTCACGAAAATTTTCCAAATCAACCTCTAAATTGGTCAAAACATCACTGGAAGTTTAAGCAAAAACTGGGAGTCCGTTCGAACGTGAATATACGTTCGAACGACAGTGAGTCCCAGTACTTTGATGTCTGCAGAAATCTGATGGAAAATTAAAAGTACTGGGAGCTGCTAACGTTCGAATGCCATAATGACGTTCGAACGTGAGGCAGTAATTTGCACTACTAACGTTCGAACGCCATAATGACATTCGAACGTGAGTTACGATTCAAAGTATAAGATTTACGACGATTGGACTCTTTTTGTAACGCCCCAAATACCACCCTGAACGACATTACATTCTAAAACCATTTATACCATGAGAGCAACTAATAAAAATCCATAAATAACCGGGGGTCCTTAATTTAACGAAATTCGGGCAGAGTCTCCTTTGTACGAGAAACTCTACCCAAAACACAACCTGTACAATTATATTACAATTGACCACACCGGGTCCACATATGCATAACTATTGACCACACCGGGTCCATTTATCCATCATAAAATAAACTTTCATTCCCATATATCATATCCACACTATCATCCCAAAAGAATAGGCCCAATCTTGGTCTTTACATCTTCAAAATGTAATAATATAACGCAGCGGAAATAACAAAAATGAACTAGACTTCAAAAGGATATTCTAAGCATAATCTAGTCTAGAACAAAATAAAAGTGTCGCTCTAAGCGTCCACCTCGGGATCCACACTCCCGTTTGATTGGAAAACGTTGTTGTTTCCTAACCCCTAAACAGCACCCTCACCCTCAATGTGTGTATGTGGCTTATAATGATGGGGGAGTGTCACTCTCCCTCCGGATAATGCAAGAGATATAGGAGCAACAACAAATGTGATGTGAATGGAAATGTGGAATGAACAAAATAGATGGAATGAGATGCGGTGTGCACAAAAATGCTCCCCAATCGAAAGGAGTCTTTTGTGGTCGTGTGTTTTACTTGGAAAGTATTCCAAGGTCGTCTCCTCAGGGAAGGAAAGGGAATTCTATGGAAGGTGATTTTGCAAAAGAGAAAAGAAGGTGTAAAATCTTGTCTTTGTGTTTTGTGGTTGTGTTTGTAAATGAAAATGCAAATAAAGCAAGTGTTGGCTAATCACAAAGGTTCACTCTAATGGGAATGTCAAGCAAACTCAAAGCCTTCCTCCAATGGTGCCTAGAAGTACGATTGATTCATGGGAAGCTAGGGATAAAATGGTGAGTATCCAAGCATAAACCGTGACTAGGCCTACGGAATATCAAAGACTCATCAATTTATCCACCCTCAACCCAATCAAACCGAGCCAACATACACCGAGAGAAGGAATGAAAGAGAGTTGGAATGGAATCCCCAAATGGAATTCACCCTTGGACTAACCAACTTAAAAGCTAGCTACTCATGCATAAAAGAAAGACAAGCATAATGTAAAGACATATAATGAAGACATGAAGCATGAAAATTAACTTACAACAAGAAATCTAAAGCTATGAAGAGAAATATTCAAAACTCATTTTAAGCTAAAAATGAAGAACTTGAAAGCATAACAATGGTGAAAAGTAAAGTGCAAGGCTAAACTTGAAATGAACATGAAATAGATGAGATTAAAGTGCAAGGATTAAGAATTACAAGAGTATGAAAGCTTACTACAACAAAAACGGAGAAGAAAATGCAAAAACGAAAATACTATTCATCATCTTCCTCCTTGGAGCTTTCTATCTCTACTCCTAAGCTTAGGTAGCCAACCCCCTTTTCTTGTGTGTTGAATGTTGAATGTATAATGGAGAGTGAGAGCCTTGAATTTCGTCCATGGAGGGTCCCCCTAGGTGTGTGCAGGTCTTACACCAAATAGGGGCTGAGATGATTGCCTTGGACAAGCTAGGACAACACCCCCATGGTAGCCCACTTCCCTCCCATGCCTTCTTCAATGCAAAGCCTCCAAAGTCCTCCAAATGTGTAAGGGAAGCATGTGCTTGTGTAAGATAATGTTGGGGAGCAAGTGGGAGAAGATTAGGTGGGACCCCCAAGCCGCAAAGTTGAGTTGCAGGCTATTTTTCGCATTCTGGGCAAGACCTTCCGGAAGAACGATGACAACCTTCCGGAAGGTCTTCATCCAAAATGCATTTTTCTTGATTTCTTTACCTTCCAAGCCTCTCAATCCTCATTTCATGAGTCCACCACTTCACCTCACATCCAACATAGTTGCAAAGTCCTAAAATCCATCATTTAAGCTATCAAAACATGCAACATCAAAATATCAACATTATTCACAACTTTGGCTAACACTAAGTACTTAAATGCAAAAGTTGAGTTAAAATGCATATAATGAGGCCATCAAATATGCAATATTTTGCTCTCATCATTTAGCATCGATAAACAAAATTCCAATTTAAGCTATTTAAGAAGGACTTCTCCCCATGCATTGTCCCATACCAATGCATCGGCAAGAACGACCCAACTCCTGATTCCATGTATTTTTGGTTCATCCCCGTACCATGTATGTTGATTGCTTCCCGTGAATCTACCCAACGATCATACTTAGTCCACCAATTCCAACCAACAATCACAAATCTCTTTAGGAAGGGCGTGTACCGTCTCCTACGACATTGACGAAATCCTCCCAAGGTGTCTAGTATACTATCCCTTTTCCTCGATATATATGTGAACAATAGTGATCGCGGTCACAACAACGATCCACTACGAGCATTAGACAACCATCTCACCCCCACTGGGATAGACTAACCTCTAACACTCTACGACATCTCTTGAAGGTAATCCAAGTCCATCACAACAACCATACAATGAGGAAACCAAGAATATTCACCATGCACAACAATTTCCCAAGTATAGTAAAAATCCCCAATTTTTCACATTTGTCATATAATCGAATAATCCAAGAAAATATGCAAGAGATCGTAATCTATATCATTTTGTTATAAAATATTCAACACTAAAGTTTTGAAATCAAAGACAAAGAAGAAATTAGGAGAAAATCCCCTTTTCTTGAAAACTAGAGTTTTGAAGATAAAAAAAATAGAGCTTTGGTGGTTACCCACCCTTCATATTGTTCAAAACATGTCATTTATTACAAATAGAACAAGAATCATGTATTTCATATTATATATATAAGAAGGAGAGTGGAGAAACATATATATATACCTAGCCTCAATGTGAGAGATTGAGAGAAAATCTCCTACCTTGAAATCAAGAATTTCAAACCAAAGCCCAAGCTTTTGAGACTCTCTTTCTCCCTTTTTTTCTTCCCTTTATCTTCTCCTAGGGCTCTAAGAGGTTTGTGGTGAGAGTGGAATGGAAGAATGGGACAAATGGGGCTTAAAATGGTGTTTTAAAACACAAAAATCCCTATTTTTTTTACTGTTTCGGGAAACACTTTCTGCTCCAGACCAGTCTTCGTAGAATGTGCATAACTCTCTCATCCGAGCTCCGATTGAGATGATTCAAGATGATATGGAATTCTAAGAAAGAGATCTACAACTTTCATGTTTTGAGTTTTGAGAGATATTGACTGTATCAAGGTCGAAATCGCGCTTGAAGTTGCAGCCAGTGCACTGTTCACGTGCACTGTTCACAGCCTGTTTCATCCCTTTTTTTTTTCCATTTCCAATCCATTCCTAAGCCAACCAAATCCATCCCAAACCTCTCCAACACATATTTCTACATCAAACCTATTTAATACAAGTTCTAGGACCTAAAATTTCCTATTTTCACTTATTAAAAACCAAATTTCAACTATTATTTCCACTAACATTTTAAATCTCTACTTTTCCAATCTATCAAATTCAAACACACATCACTACACATATCCACATTTTTACAACAATTATTTACTATATATCTATATACATATATAAAATAAAATGCGGGGTGTTACAATCCACCCCCCTTAAAGAAAGTTTCGTCCTCGAAACTTACCTCAAGTAGCGAACAAATATGGATACTTCTCCCGCATTTCTTGCTCCGGTTCCCATGTAGCTTCCTCCACTCCATGGTGTTGCCACAAAACCTTCACCAATCTGATAACTTTGTTGCGAAGCACTTTTTCCTTGGCGTCGAGAATTTCTACCGGTTGCTCTTCGTAGGTTGCTCCGTCTTGAATTTCAATCTCCTCCAAGTTCACGACTGGAGTTGCATCCGAGTGACACGTCCTCAACATCGACACGTGAAACACGCCATGTACTCCAGATAGCTGGGCTGGTAGTCGAAGTTGATACGCCGCATTGCCTACCGCTTTGATCACTTCAAACGGTCCGGTATATCTTGGCGCTAACTTTTCCTTCTTGCCGAATCGAAACACGCCCTTCTTGTGTGACACCTTGGGAAACTGTAATCTCCCACTTTGAATTCCAAGGATCTTCGTTTGTGGTCCGCATAGCTATTCTGTCTACTTTGCGCCGTGCGTAGCCTCTCTCGGATGAGTTGAATCTTCTCCGTAGTTTCCCCATTGTAGTCCTTACTCCGTTAGTTCGCTGCGCACTCTGATATAAATTACAATCCACCAAAGGTTACAGTTGAAACCTAACCAGACTTGTCCTCCCATTTTAGCTTCCAAATCCATATACATTTTTTTTTTAACGAAATAATTTAAGAAAAATTAACATAATATCATCGAAAATACCATTTTAGCGGTCACTACCAATCACTAGAGTTTTGAATTCATGAGTAAATAAATAATCGAGCTTTAGAATCAAGAATAAATGACTATCAAGCTTGGAAATCAAGAACAAAAGAACAAGCAAGGTTTGAAATTAATAACAAACGAATCTCAAGTTTTTTTGGAATCCAAAATAAAGGAACAATCAAGTCTCGAATTCCATAACAAACCCATATCAAGCTTTGGAATCAAAATAAGAAACAATCAAAGCTTGAAATCAAGAACAAAGTAACAATCGAATCTTGGTGTAACACCCCGCATTTTATTTTATATATGCATATAGATATATAGTAAATAATTTTTGTAAAAATGGGGATATGTGTAGTGATGTGTGTTTGAATTTGGTAGATTGGAAAAGTAGAGATTTAAAATATTAGTGGAAATAATAGTTGAAATTTAGTTTTAATAAGTGAAAATATGAAATTTTAGGTCCTAGAACTTGTATTAAATAGGTTTGGTGTAAAAATATGTGTTTGAGAGGTTTGGGATGGATTTGGTTGGCTTAGGAATGGATTGGAAATGGAAAAGGGAAGAAACAGTGAAAAGTGCACGTGAATAGTGCACTGGCTGCAACTTCAAGCCCAATTTAGACCTTGATGTAGTCAATATCTTTCCAAACTCAAAACATGAAAGTTGTAGATCTATTTCTTAGAATTCCATAGCATCTTGAATCATCTCAATCAGAGCTCGTATGAGAGAGTTATGCCCTGATAACGAAGTGATGTCGAAACAGCCTATGAACAGTAAAAAAAAAAAAACGGGACTGTTGTGTTTAAAAACATAGATTTCAGCCCTTTACTCTCATTTCTCTCATTCCACTCTCAACCCACTTCTCTTAGGACTCTAGATGAAGATCAAGAAGGGAGAAAAGGGAAGGAGGAGATCACAAGAACTTGGGTTCTAAGTTTAAAGTCTTGATTTAAGGTAGAAGATTTTCTCTCAATCTCTCACATTGAGGCTAGGTATATATATATGTATATATATATATGTTTCTTCACTCTCCTTCTCATATATATAATATGAAATACATGATTCTTGTTGTATTTGTAATAAATGTCATATTTTGAACAATATGAAGGGTGAGTAACCACCAAAGCTCTATTTTTTTTATCTTCAAAACCCTAGTTTTCAAGAAAAGGGGATTTTCTCCTAATTTCTTCTTTGTCTTTGATTTCAAAACTTTAGTGTTGAATATTGTATAACAAAATGATATAGATTACGATCTCTTGCATATTTTCTTGGATTATTCGATTATATGACAAATGTGAAAAATTGGGGATTTTTACTATATTTGGGAAATTGTGAATATTCTTGGTTTCCTCGTTGTATGGTTGTTGTGATGGACTTGGATTACCTTTGAGAGATGCCATAGAGTGTTAGAGGTTAGTCTATCCCAGTGGGGGTGAGATGGTTGCCTAATGTTCGTAGTGGATCGTTGTTGTAACCGCGATCACTATTGTTCACATATATATCGAGGAAAAGGGTTAGTATACTAGACACCTTGGGAGGATTTCGTCAATGCCGTAGGAGACGGTACACGCCCTTCCTAAAGAGATTTGTGATTGTTGGTTGGAATTGGTGGACTAGGTATGATCATTGGGTAGATTCACGGGAAGCAATCAACATACATGGTACGGGGATGAACCAGAAATACATGGAATCAGGAGTTGGGTCGTTCTTGCTGATGCATTGGTATGGGACAATGCATGGGGAGAAGTCCTTCTTAAATAGCTTAAATTGGAATTTTGTTTATCGATGCTAAACTCACTTTATTCTTTTAATTGATTATTGCTTGTAAAACCCGAGAAAATTTAAACCTTTGTGAAAAAGGGCAAAACGGTAAATTGCCACTACGGTACAGGTTGTAAACCTGAATTTTTCTAGAACTCGGATGACGAAACGGACCTCACCGTTGGATTCGTCTCGCGAAAACTAGTTACCCTGTCAAATTTCATTGAATTCCGAGATAGTCGGATTTTTCGCGTTTTACGAGACGAACGGGCCTCGGGTGACCCCGTACACGAAATTTTTATAAAATTTTAAAGTTTTGGGAAATATTAGAGGCAAGTTGAAACAAAAATAATTCGAACTTGAACCGGAGCGAAATTTAGTCGTTTCGGGATTAAAACGGACCCGAAATTAAGTAGGACGTGTGGCCAATTGTGGGCCAAGTATTCTAAAATATAAATAGGGGGAAAAATTAGATTTTCCCCATTGTTCAGCCGATTGTTCAGCCGATAGAGAGAAAGAGGGAGAAAAGAGAGAAAACTCACCTTCTCTCTACGATCTACGGTGCTACGGACCTCGAATTCACGCAAGCCAAGAATTAAAGTCGCTCTACTCATCGAGGGCTACGCGGCTATACCAAAAAGCGCAAGTTTTACCGAAGATCAAGGTACGGGATTTTCGAGAAGTGAGGGTTTTTGCTTGAATCGGGTCTTGGAACTTCCCTCAGTCGTTGCTCACACTTCAAGAGGTAGGGTTTCCTCCTACTAAGGTTTATTCCAAACCTAGAATGTTTTAATGAAATGGGTAGGATGATAGGTTGTGTATCTCTTGCCCCTTTTGTTTGATTTGGCTAAAATGGGTATGGAATTGGGTAAAGATCAATTCTAATTGGATCGGTAATTAGAAGTTTCTACAAGAGATTTCTAGAATTGGGTATATGAAATTGTTCCAATGTGATTCTTGGATTATGTGAATTGTGGGCATGCTATGTGCTTATATTATGCCATGAGACTTGAAGTGTGTTATTACTTGATTATGTGATGACATATTTGGGTGTTGTCCAAGATAAAATGTTGATATATATATACATGTTTGTAATATATTGACATTGTAGGGAATGATGGGAATTATATGCTTATGATATAATTTGCCATGAAATATGTGAAATATGATTAGAATGTTCAAGTGTTACTCATAGCATATTGAACATGATAATATTGTTGAAATGAGACATCACATTTCACATGCACGGGAGCATTGCACTTAGTGGGTGTGTGTGCATGGTGGTTGTCTTCACCACACTTGGTGGATGACGAGTGGGCTCGGGTAAGACGGGTCGATGACCTAGTCGAGTCGCACGGTTTTCATGGTTGTTAGGGTTGGGGTAGGAAGAAGGGCTAGACCATCCCTCGGGTGAGAGACCCGGTGATTGGATACGCACTCCGTTGGTATAAGAGTCCATAAAGTGTGTCGGTGTACGCGGAACCATTGGTGGAAGTCCATGAATTCCGTGTCGGTTGGGTGCCGTTGGTGTAAGTCCATAAATATTCACCCCAAGAAAGACCCTAGAATGAAATGTCATTTGATGTGAAACATAAATGACGGATTCGTACACATTGGCACTTGCGTGTGTAGAGGAGCCGGGAAGGGCTCGGTTGATGTGCATGAGTGAGTCTCACCTCATTTCATAGCATGGCATTACATGTTTCAACATGGAATATATTCTTCTTGTGAATTGTTGATTGATAGCATGTGAACATTTCATATGCATTTAGGTTGGGGAGTAGCCTCTTTAGGAGATACCCTATTGAGCGTGGCTCACCCTTTATGGGAAAAACATTTCAGGTGTGGGTTTTGTACCGGCGGATGGCTCACTTGGAGAGCATCAAGCATGAAGGGGGCCGGCTTGTGGCCTTAGTTTGAGTTTTGTAAAACCTTTAACAAAATTCCATTTTGATGTATATATATTATGGAATGAATTGTGATAGAGCTTGTATGAGTTGTGTATTATATGGAAAATCTCATTAAACATGTGTTGGATGAGTTTGGAGTGTATGGGGTAGCTTTAAGGATGGTTTGGAGGGGAAAGAAATCCATTTTTTTGCTCACAGTCTGAAAACCTACCGGAAGGTGTATGTCGGCCTTCCGGAAGGTTTTGCTAAAAACCCTGGATGCCTTGTTCACAGCTAATACCTTCCGGAAGGTTTTGCCCACTGGAATGAACCTTCCGGAAGATTTTAGCTACTAGAGTAAAACCTACCGGAATGACTTGTCTACTGGAATGGACCTTCCGGAAGGTTTTGCCTTGGGTTTCTTTTTGACTGCCAAAATCTTCCGGAAGGTTTTGTTTTCTGGAATGAACCTTCCGGAAGGTTTTTTGCTACTAATGTCGACCTTCCGGAAGTTCTTGCATTTGATTCTTTTCATTTAACTGTTCTTTCAGCGACCTTCCGGTAGGTGTCTGTCGACCTTCCGGAAGGTTTTCCAAAAATTTGAATTTTTCAAAATGCTTAGCCATGCTTTTGGGCTTTGTTTTCTTTGGTTCCTATGACATAAATGGACATAAATTGAGGTATAATTGACCTTGTGGATGGTAAATCTGGTTAAAAGCATGTGAATGACGTGGTGTCGGGTTATACGACTATCACGAGTATTTTCGCGGATTGACGGATGGTCAACGGTTAATAAAGGACCCCCGGGTTTTGGGGCGTCACAGCTTGGTATCAGAGCATAGGTATGCGATTTACCTAGGGCTTGATGGGGCATGGGTCTAGACCATTGTATTCATTGTACATTACATGTTATGTGCTTAAATTGCTATATGTTATGTGATATGTGATATGTGTATTATATGTATGGTAAAACGTGTATGAAAATGGGCACACTAGGGTTAGAGAACTTAACCTTGGGAGTGGGAAAGCAAATGAACGGGAAAGTTCAAAGAATAAATGTCTATTGGTGGTGGCATGCACTCTGCTAGTGAGCCAAGGAAAAAATTTTTATAACGTTTCAACTTGATCCCAATCTCGGGATACTAAGTTAGTGTACCATTGCCACTTGACGTGTGTGTAGATGGCAAGTGGAAGGAGAGGACGTCGGGGCGGTGGACGGAACAATAACCAACCACCACTGGTCTTCGATCAACAAGCATTTACGGAAACCATGGGTATGATGGCGGCTACAGTTGCACAAGCTAGTGCAAATGCCGGGCCGGGAGGCACGAGTAACCTCCAACAGTTTAAAGCACACAAACCTCCAATCTTCATGGGAGGGGCAGACCCGATGGTGGCCGACCATTGGTTCCGGCAAGTCAACAAGATCTTAGGGGCGATGGAGGTCACCTCAGATGCTACTAAGATAAGACTAGCTGCATTCCAGCTAGAGGGAGAAGCCCAATTGTGGTGGGATTGGGTGACGGCCTCGAAGAACTTAGAGGCCATGACATGGGGAGAGTTCAAGGAGCTCTTCATGCGTAAATATTTCCCAACGGCCGTTCGACATACAAAGGCCCGAGAGTTTCTAGATTTGAAGCAAGGGTCAATGACGATGATGGAGTATGTGGCTAAGTTCACCGAATTAGCCCGATTTGCTGATGATTACGTGGCCACGGATATGGCCAAGGTAAGAAGGTTTGAGGATGGGTTGAAGCTATCCATCCAGGGAAAGATTGTGGGCCTCCGCTTGCAAGACTTGGACTCTATGGTCGAGACAGCTATGGCCATTGAGAGGGAGGTTGACGATGCACGAAGCATCCGTGAGGCGGGTGCTAAGGATAAGAAGAATGAGGGCCAATCCTCTTCTTCTAGTTCGGGGAAGAAACATAGGACCTCTGCTCCTCAAGGACAGGGCCGCGGCTATCAAGGCCAAGGCCAAGGTCAGCTTTCCCAAGGCGGGAGAACCTTCAGGACTACCTACTAGGCGGGCCAGAAGACATGTTTCCATTGCCACCAACCGGGGCATATGAGGCGGGATTGCCCGCAGAGGCAAGGATCCCAGAACTATGGGACATCTCAGTCCCAGTCATCAGTGGGACAGCCGCAGACACATTTTGTTCCTCCCTACCCCACCATGGGCCAGGGAAGCCAGTATCAGTTCCAGGGCGCTACTCAGACCCCTACCACTTTCCGAGTGGGAACTCCGCAGACAGGCCAGATGGGCCAGGGCGTGGGTCGAGGCCGAGGACAGGGCATGCAGGCCGGGACTTCGGGGACCCAGGGGCGTGTCTACGCCATTACACCTCAGGCTGAGCCAGTGGACCAGTTAGTCATTCAGGATACATTTCTACTTTCTCGCCTATTGGCTAAAGTGTTATTTGACTCTGGTGCATCACATTCATTCATTTTTGTATCATGTGTGAGGGATTTGGGCTTAGAGGTTGATACCTTGAAAGAGCCGTTGTATGTAAATTCACCCCTAGGAGCTAGGGTGTGCGTGAACCAGATATGTCGGGAGTGTGAGTTAGAGATCTCGGGGATTTTACTCACTGTGGACCTTAGGGTTATGGACTGGTTGGCGGCACATCGGGTCGTGATTGACTGTGATAGGAAGAGGGTCACCGCCTATACACCGGACGGTGTTTGTTTCAAGTTTCAGGGGGAAAAGCATGATGCTCTACCTCAAGTCGTGTATGATTCACGATGGCATGGGCAGTTGATGGGTTGGCTTGCGAGCCTTACTCTGGAGGACGAGGCGAGACAAGAATTGGGTCTACCTCGGGTGGTGTGTGAGTATGAGGACGTTTTTCCGGATGAGTTACCGGGATTACCTCCCCATAGGGATGTGGACTTCAGCATCGAGTTGCATCCGGGCACTTCTCCAATTTCTATGACTCCACATAGGATGGCACCTGCTGAGTTGCAAGAACTCAAGATCCAATTACAAGAACTGTTGGACAAGGGCTTTATTAGACCGAGCACTTCACCTTGGGGCGCTCCGGTATTATTTGCCAAAAAGAAGGATAAGACTCTTCGGTTGTGTATAGACTATCGGCAGTTGAACCGGGTCACCATCAAGAATAGGTACCCTTTGCCGAGGATTGATGATCTGTTTGATCAGCTGAGGGGAGCACGGGTCTATTCCAAGATAGATCTCCGCACGGGCTACCATCAGTTGAGGATTAGGGAGGTAGATATCCCTAAGATGGCGTTCAGAACGCGGTATGGACATTTCGAGTTCACAGTGATGCCATTTGGATTGACGAATGCCCCAGCGGCATTCATGGATCTCATGCATAGGGTGTTCCAGCCCTATTTAGACCAGTTCGTTGTGGTGTTTGTTGATGATATCCTGGTCTACTCCAAGATAAAGGAGGAGCATGAGGGTCACTTGAGGATTGTTCTCCAGACCTTGAGGGACCATCAATTGTACGCCAAATTCAGTAAATGTGAATTTTGGCTTACGGAGGTGAAATTTTTGGGACACGTAGTGTCAGCTTCGGGGGTGTCAGTTGACCCGGAGAAAGTCGAGGCAGTCATGAATTGGGAGAGGCCGAAGTCAGTCTTCGAGATACGTAGTTTCTTGGGATTGGCAGGGTACTACAGGAGATTCATCGAGGACTTTTCCCGACTAGCCGCACCTATGACTAGATTGACCCGGAAGGAGGTCAAGTTCGAGTGGAATGACTCGTGCGAGAAGGCATTCCAGGAGCTTAAGAGGAGGCTTACTTCGGCTCCTATCTTGATTGTTCCGGAGAGGGGACAAAACTATACGGTGTACTGCGATGCCTCCAAGGACGGACTTGGTTATGTCTTGATGCAGTCCGGGAGAGTGGTGGCTTATGGTTCTCGGCAGTTGAAGAATCACGAGCAGAATTACCCTACGCATGATATGGAGTTGGCGGCTATAGTTTTTGCCTTGAAGGCTTGGCGCCACTATTTATACGGTGAACAATTTGAGGTGTTTTCGGACCACAAAAGTCTGAAGTACATTTTTACTCAACATGAGGCAGCGTAGGTGGATGGAGTTTTTGGAAGACTATGACTTCACTTTGCATTACCATCCCGGTAAGGCAAATGTAGTAGCTGACGCACTCAGCCGGAAGTCACGGGGAGTCTTGGCTAGTGTGGCTTCCCGAGAGTGGCAGATGCTCGAGACTGTGGGACAGTTCGAGCTATGTTATATGGGTCAGGCTCAGGGTACTTTGGGGAGCTTGGCGGCTACGCCTTCCCTACTGATCAGGGTTATTGAATCCCAGAGTCAGGACACGGAGTTATCATCCATCAGGGACCGAGTGCAGGCGGGTACTGGTGATGAGGGCTGGGCCATTCACTCGGATGACAGTCTTCGGTTTAGGGGAAGGGTTGTGGTTCCCCAGTCGGCGGAGCTGAGAGAGGAGATCCTCAGGGAGTTCCATTGCTCTCGTTTTGCGGTGCATCCAGGCGGCACGAAGATGTATCACGATCTTCGTCGCCAGTATTATTGGAGCGGGATGAAGAGGCAGATTGGCGACTTCGTCAGTAGATGCCTCACGTGTCAACAGATTAAGGCTGAACACCAAAGACCAGCTGGTTTGCTCCAACCATTGGAAGTGGCTGAGTGGAAGTGGGAGCACGTCACGATGGACTTTGTGACCCACTTGCCACGGACATCGCGGGGGCATGACGCGGTGTGGGTGATAGTGGACCGGCTCACGAAGTCGGCGCACTTTTTGGCGGTGCGGATGACCTTTACAATGGAGGAATTCTGCAGATTGTACATACGAGAGATAGTCCGGTTGCATGGAGTGCCCGTATCTATAGTATCGGATCGGGATCCCAGGTTTACAGCTCACTTTTGGGAGAGTTTCCAGAGAGCCATGGGGACTCAGTTGAGGATGAGCACAGCCTTCCATCCCCAAACGGACGGTCAGTCTGAACGGACCATCCAAACACTAGAGGACATGCTACGGGCATGCGTCCTAGATCTCAAGGGTAGCTGGGAAGAGCATTTACCCTTAGTGGAATTCGCCTACAATAACAGTTATCAGGCGAGCATACGGATGGCACCCTATGAGGCGCTTTATGGGAGGCCTTGTCGTTCTCCGGTTTGTTGGACTGAGGTTGGAGAAAGACCCTCTACGGGTCCAGACTTAATAAGAGACACCTCGGAGAAGGTGGACCTGATAAGGAAGCGTCTTCTCACGGCACAAAGCCGCCAGAAGAGCTACGCCGATAGACGGCGGCGACCTCTGGAGTTTGAGGCAGGGGATCATGTCTTTTTGAAGGTGATGCCTAAGAGAGGAGTGGTCAGATTCGGCAAGCGGGGAAAGCTGTCGCCGAGGTATATTGGGCCTTTCGAGATACTTGAGAGAGTTGGCACCGTGGCCTACAGATTGGCGTTACCGCCAACTTTATCGGGTGTTCACGCTGTATTCCATGTCTCCATGCTCCGGAAGTATACTCCAGATCCGACGCATGTTGTGGATTGGGGCGAGCTCATAGTTGATGCGGATGGGACCTTCGAGGAGGGACCAGTGCGTGTCATGGATAGCCGAGAGCAGGTTTTGCGAGGCAAGACCGTGAGGCTAGTGAAGGTGTTGTGGCAGCACCGAGGAGTGGAGGAGGCAACATGGGAGCGTGAGGATACCATACGTGCCAATTATCCTTTCTTATTTGAGGATGGAGGTACATTCTTATAGTCATTTAGTATTATATGACTGTTGCATATGCGTGTGATTGTGTGTGCATGAGTGTGTGAATTTCGGGGACGAAATTCTTTTAAGGGGGGAAGAATGTAAAACCCGAGAAAATTTAAACCTTTGTGAAAAAGGGCAAAACGGTAAATTGCCACTACGGTATAGGTTGTAAACCTGAATTTTTCTAGAACTCGGATAACGAAACGGACCTCACCGTTGGATTCGTCTCGCGAAAACTAGTTACCCTGTCAAATTTCATTGAATTCCGAGAGAGTCGGATTTTTTGCGTTTTACGAGACGAACGGGCCTCGGGTGACCCCGTACACGAAATTTTTATAAAATTTTAAAGTTTTGGGAAATATTAGAGGCAAGTTGAAATAAAAATAATTCGAACTTGAACCGGAGCGAAATTTAGTCGTTTCGGGATTAAAACGGACCCGAAATTAAGTAGGACGTGTGGTCAATTGTGGGCCAAGTATTCTAAAATATAAATAGGGGAAAAAAATTAGATTTTCCCCATTGTTCAGCCGATAGAGAGAAAGAGGGAGAAAAGAGAGAAAACTCACCTTCTCTCTACGATCTACGGTGCTACGGACCTCGAATCCACGCAAGCCAAGAATTAAAGTCGCTCTACTCATCAAGGGCTACGCGGCTATACCAAAAAGCGCAAGTTTTACCGAAGATCAAGGTACGGGATTTTTGAGAAGTGAGGGTTTTTGCTTGAATCGCGTCTTGGAACTTCCCTCAGTCGTTCCTCACGCTTCAAGAGGTAGGGTTTCCTCCTACTAAGGTTTATTCCAAACCTAGAATGTTTTAATGAAATGGGTAGGATGATAGGTTGTGTATCTCTTGCCCCTTTTGTTTGATTTGGGTAAAATGGGTATGGAATTGGGTAAAAGATCAATTCTAATTGGATCGGTAATTAGAAGTTTCTACAAGAGATTTCTAGAATTGGGTATATGAAATTGTTCCAATGTGATTCTTGGATTATGTGAATTGTGGGCATGCTATGTGCTTATATTATGCCATGAGACTTGAAGTGTGTTATTACTTGATTATGTGATGACATGTTTGGGTGTTGTCCAAGATAAAATGTTGATATATATATACATGTTTGTAATATATTAACATTGTAGGGAATGATGGGAATTATATGCTTATGATATAATTTGCCATGAAATATGTGAAATATGATTAGAATGTTTAAGTGTTACTCATAGCATATTGAACATGATAATATTGTTGAAATGAGACATCACATTTCACATGCACGGGAGCATTGCACTTAGTGGGTGTGTGTGCATGGTGGTTGTCTTCACCACGCTTGGTGGATGACGAGTGGGCTCGGGTAAGACGGGTGTATGACCTAGTCGAGTCGCACAGTTTGCATGGTTGTTAGGGTTGGGGTAGCAAGAAGGGTTAGACTATCCCTCGGGTGAGAGACCCGGTGATTGGATACGCACTTCGTTGGTATAAGAGTCCATAAAGTGTGTCGGTGTACGCGGAACCGTTGGTGGAAGTCCATGAATTCCGTGTCGGTTGGATGCCGTTGGTGTAAGTCCATAAATATCCACCCCAAGAAAGACCCTAGAATGAAATGTCATTTGATGTGAAACATAAATGACGGATTCGTACACATTGGCACTTGCGTGTGTAGAGGAGCCGGGAAGGGCTCGGTTGATGTGCATGAGTGAGTCTCACCTCATTTCATAGCAAGGCATTACATGTTTCAACATGGAATATATTCTTCTTGTGGATTGTTGATTGATAGCATGTGAACATTTCATATGCATTTAGGTTGGGGAGTAGCCTCTTTAGGAGATACCCTATTGAGCGTGGCTCACCCTTTATGGGAAAAATATTTCAGGTGTGGTTTTTGCACCGGCGGATGGCTCACTTGGAGAGCATCAAGCATGAAGGGGGCCGGCTTGTGGCCTTAGTTTGAGTTTTGTAAAACCTTTAACAAAATTCCATTTTGATGTATATATATTATGGAATGAATTGTGATAGAGCTTGTATGAGTTGTGTATTATATGGAAAATCTCATTAAACATGTGTTGGATGAGTTTGGAGTGTATGGGGTAGCTTTAAGGATGGTTTGGAGGGGAAAGAAATCCATTTTTTTGCTCACAGTCTGAAAACCTACCGGAAGGTGTATGTCGGCCTTCCGGAAGGTTTTGCTAAAAACCCTGGATGCCTTGTTCACAGCTAATACCTTCCGGAAGGTTTTGCCCACTGGAATGAACCTTCCGGAAGATTTTAGCTACTGGAGTAAAACCTACCGGAAGGACTTGTCTACTGGAATGGACCTTCCGGAAGGTTTTGCCTTGGGTTTCTTTTTGACTGCCAAAATCTTCCGGAAGGTTTTGTTTTCTGGAATGAACCTTCCGGAAGGTTTTGGCTACTGGAATGAACCTTCCGGAAGGTTTTTTGCTACTGATGTCGACCTTCCGGAAGTTCTTGCATTTGATTCTTTTCATTTAACTGTTCTTTCAGCGACCTTCCGGTAGGTGTATGTCGACCTTCCGGAAGGTTTTCCAAAAATTTGAAATTTTCAAAATGCTTAGCCATGCTTTTGGGCTTTGTTTTCTTTGGTTCCTATGACATAAATGGACATAAATTGAGGTATAATTGACCTTGTGGATGGTAAATCCGGTTAAAAGCATGTGAATGACGTGGTGTCGGGTTATACGACTATCACGAGTATTTCCGCGGGTTGACGGATGGTCAACGGTTAATAAATGACCCCCGGTTTTTGGGGCGTCACATTGCTACTGTTTAAACTTGAGATCTCTTTTAAAATGTCACTGTTTTCATTCCACATCTATATATATGTTAGTTGTGAAATGAGACCGATTGTTTTTTATGTTTTCCAAACCTTGTTTGAGTTGAGAGGATTTTACTACAGAGCTTCATGCTCACCCCCTACAAATAACATTTTCAGATTTCACACTTGAGGAGGAGCTAGGAGCCGAGGAGCCCGCCCATTGGGAGACTCCGCTTGACGGGAGTGTGGATCCCGAGGTGGACGCTTAGAGCGACACTTTTATTTTGTTCTAGACTAGATTATGCTTAGAATATCCTTTTGAAGTCTAGTTTCTTTTTGTTATTTCCGCTGCGTTATATTATTACATTTTGGAGATGTAAAGGCCAAGATTGGGCCTATTCTTTTGGGATGATAGTGTGGATATGATATATGGTGAATGAAAGTTTATTTTATGATGGATAAATGGACCCGGTGTGGTCAATTGTAATATAATTGTACAGGTTGTGTTTTGGGTAGAGCTCACCGTACAAAGGAGACTCTGCCCAAATTTTGTTAAAATATGAATGGTTAATGAATGAAACTTTCGTCGTGATGGATTTACTTAGTGCTCTCATGCGGTGAATGGTTTTTAGAATGTAATGTCACCCAAGGGGGTTTTTGGGGCGTTACAAATTTGGTATCAGAGCCTAGGCTTTAGGTCTTACATGGGAGCTGTAAGTTATGGATTACCACTAGGGAAGTAGGATTAGGTTGAAGGAAATTGTTGGTCTAATTTTAAATGAACCTGATGCTTTAGATTAAAGTGATATTTAGGATGTCTTGTACATCAATGAAACAAAATTGTGAATTGATGTGCAGGATGGACGGTGAACGGGTACGTGGACGTGGACGTGGGCGTGGTTGTGGTCGTGGAGGTCAAGCAAATCCACCACCTCCCGACGCCATACAGGGTATTTACCAATGCTTAAGGGAACTCACCATTCTAGTGCAACAACCAGGTGGGAACAACCACCACAACGGTGGAGTTCGTCCTTTAGTCCAAGTACCGGGCAACGGCGATGAGAACCGAAGGATGGTGGCTCTTCGAGAATTTTTACGGCAACACCCACCCACCTTCCAAGGGAGCTCCAATCCCTTAGATGCGGATAGATGGATCCGCCGGGTGAAAAAAATTTGTGATGGTATGGGGATCTCCGGGGACCTTCGGGTTGGCTTGGCTACCTACTTGTTGGAAGGGGAGGCCGATTACTGGTGGGAGTCAGTGAAGAAGAGGAGGGACACTGATACGCTCACTTGGGAGGAGTTTGAGCAAAGCTTCAACGACAAGTATTTTCCAGAGTCTATCAGAGATAAGATGAGTGCAGACTTTCTAGCCTTGCGGCAGGGTAGTATGACCGTGGCTGAGTATGAGAGGAGGTTCGATGAGCTATCCCGTTATGCTTCAGAGTTCATATCCACCGAGGATAGGAGGGCCAAGCGCTTCGAGCAGGGTTTGAGACCGACCATCAGAGAGAAGCTTGTGGCACTCAGAATCCGGGATTACAGAGATTTGGTTGACAGAGCGGCATTGGTGGAGAGAGACATTGATGACTCTCAGAGGAGACAGAGCTATGCTAGAGGAGGCCCGATCCGCACAGGTGCCAGTAGCAGTGGAGCACCGAGGGCGTTACCATACCGTCGCCCCGATCAGGCGGTGGGGCAGAGACCTCCTAAAGTCCGAGGAGAGGGGCATTCCCCGACTAGACCAAGCACTGACCCTCGTCAATGATTTGCATGTGGAGATGTAGGGCACTTCCGAAACAACTGCCCGTCGCTTCCACCCAAGACCAATCAATCAGCCGGGCCATCAAATGCAAATAGGCCCCCTCCACCACCGAGACCATTGAGAGCTCAAGCCCCCGGTGATGCCAATCCGGGGAGGGTATTTGCCTTAACCCAACCGAAGGAGGATGCCTCCAATGCCGTTGTAGAAGGTATCATTCTTCTCTACAATTCTTGGGCCTGAATCTTGTTCGATCCCGGTGCTACTCATTCTTTTATACGTATTGCATTTGATATGAATTTGGGATTGGGTTTCGAGAAGTTAGAACATGCCTTGACTGTTGACTTGCCTACGGGAGAACAGTTGGGTACTAGCCGAGTCTGCAAGGGTTGTGTGCTTCGTATTGGGGAACACGAATTGATTGTGGATTTGATTGCTTTAGAGATGAAGGGGTATGACGTGATTTTTGGGATGAACTAGTTATCCGCTTTTCGGGCGGTAATGGATTGTTTCCGCAAGCGAATTACATTTCAATTGCCGGGAGGAGTCATTTTCAGTTTTGTGAATAACCGAGATTTTTTTCATCCATTTCCTACTACGGGAAGTAAATTCTTAAAAGCTAAGGCAGAGAGCCACTTGAGTTTCTTGGCTAGCTTGATGGGAGATGATCGGGATAGATCCCAATCGGGTATGGTGTTGATTGTATCGGATTTTCTGGATGTCTTCCCAGATGAATTACCCGGGTTACCGCCACAGAGAGAGATTGAGTTCGCAATCGATCTTTATCCGGGAACCGAACCTATTTCTATTGCTCCTTATCGGATGGCGCCTTTGGAGTTGAAGGAGCTAAGGAAGCAATTGGACCACTTGTTGGCAATTGGATTCATCCGTCTGAGCACTTCACCTTGGGGAGCCCCGGTCCTCTTTGTGAAGAAGACGGATGAAACACTTCGGTTATGCACAGATTACCGACGGTTGAATCGGGTGACGGTGAAGAACAAGTATCCCTTGCTGCGCATTGATGATTTATTTGATCAGTTGAGGGGTTCTAAGTTCTACTCCAAGATTGATCTCCGCACCGGGTACCATCAACTGCGTATCAAGGAGGAGGATATTCCTAAGACTGCTTTTCGTACTCGGTATGGTCCCTTCGAGTATACGGTGATGCCGCTCGGATTGACTAATGCTCCAGCAGCCTTCATGGATTTGATGCACAGGGTATTCAGGCCATATCTAGATCAATTTGTCATTGTGTTTATTGATGACATATTGATTTATTCCCGGACACAAGAAGAACATGCACATCATCTCTCGGTTGTGCTACAAACATTGAGAGAACATAAGTTATATGCGAAGAGGAGCAAGTGTGAGTTTTGGATGAAGGAAGTGAAGTTCCTTGGCCATGTTGTGTCCGAGCAAGGGGTAGCGGTTGATTCCTCGAAGATTGAGGTCGTGATGCAATGGGAACCACCAAAGAATGTGACAGAAATACGTAGTTTCTTGGGGTTAGCCGGCTACTATCGTAGGTTTGTGGAAGGTTTTTCCAAGCTTGCGATGCCGATGACTCGCCTTACCAAGAAGGAGGAGAAATTTGTGTGGACTCAAGCGTGTGAATTAGCTTTTCGCACCTTGAAGGAAAAGTTGACGACGGCACCGATCCTCATTATTCGGAACAGTGGGGAAGGTTACGATGTTTACACCGATGCTTCACTACGAGGCTTGGGAAGTGTGTTGATGCAAGGAGGCAAGGTGGTTGCTTATGGCTCGAGCCAACTCAAGATTCATGAGCATAACTATCCCACTCACGACTTGGAGCTAGCCGCTGTGATTTTTGCTCTTAAGTTGTGGAGGTGTTACTTGTATGGAGAGAAATTTCAAGTGTTCTCGGATCATAAAAGCCTCAAGTATGTGTTCACACAGAAAGAATTGAATCTCCGGCAGAGAAGGTGGATTGAGTACTTAGAAGATTACGACTTCACTCTCAACTATCATCCGGGGAAGGCTAATGTAGTAGCGGATGCATTGAGTAGGAAGTCTCAGGGTGAAATCAATGTCCTTGCGGCTCAACGGTGGAAAATGATTGATACGTTAGAGGAGTTTGATCTATGGGTCGATGGACCGGAGGATCGACCATGTTTGTTTAACCTAGTGGCTCAACCAATTCTCCGACAAAAGATTGTGGAGTTGCAACGGTTAGATCCCGAGTTGACAGAAATTCGGGATAAATTGGAGAGGAATGAGATTGTTGAGGATTGGTCTATAAAGAATGAGGAGTTATAGTTTCGGGGAAGATTATGCGTGCCAAACGACGACCAAGTGAGGGAAGAAGTGTTGGGAGAGTGCCACCGATCGAAGTTCTCTATACATCCGGGGAGTACAAAATGTATAGAGATATGAAACGACAATATTGATGGAGGGGAATGAAGAAGGATGTAGCAAAGTTCATTTCAAGGTGTGCCGTATGTCAGCAAGTGAAGATTGAGCACCAACGACCTGGAGGATTATTACAGTCTCTGCCTATCTCGGAGTGGAAGTGGGATCATATCACCATGGACTTCGTGTCGGGTTTTCCATGGACTTCAAGAGGGCATAACGCCGTATGGGTTATCGTAGATCGACTCACCAAGTCAGCTCACTTTTTGGGGATGAAGACCACAGACTCGTTAGAGACCTTGAGCAGAATGTACATTCGAGAGATTGTTCGATTGCATGGAGTTCCACTTTCTATCGTGTCGGATCGCGATTCTCGTTTTGTGGCTCGTTTTTGGCAAAGTCTACAACAAGCTATGGGGACAGAGTTACATTTCAGCACAGCCTTTCACCCTCAAACAGATGGCCAATCCGAGAGAGTGATACAGATTTTGGAAGACATGTTACGGGCTTGCGCGTTGGACTTCAAAGGGAGTTGGAGCGATCACTTACCGTTGGTGGAATTTGCGTACAACAACAGCTACCAAACGAGTATCGGGATGGCACCGTATGAAGCTTTGTATGGAAGACCATGTAGATCCCCGACGTGTTGGTTGGAAGCCGGAGAGAGTAGTATGTTTGGGCCCGAGATTGTGCGGGAGACAACGGAGAAGATTCAGCTCATTCGGGAGAGATTACGCACAACACAGAGTCGACAAAAGAGCTATGCGGATAGGAGAAGAAGGCCTTTGGAATTCAAGGAGGGAGATTTTGTATTTCTCAAAGTGTCACCCAAGAAGGGCGTACTTAGATTCGGCAAGAAAGGAAAACTCGCTCCAAGGTACATCGGTCCATTTGAAGTGATCAAGACAGTGGGCAAAGTAGCATACCAACTTCGGCTACCAGCACCGTTGTCAGGAGTTCATGACGTGTTCTACGTTTCGATGTTGAGGAAGTGTCAACCAGATACGTCACATGTCGTGGATTTGGAGGATATTGAAGTGCAAGATGGAGTCACCTATGAAGAGCAGCCGATGAAGATTCTTGATATCAAGGAGAAAGTGCTTCGCAACAAGGTAATCCAGCTGATGAAAGTCCTGTGGCAACACCATGGCGTGGAAGAAGCAACTTGGAACCGGAGTGGGAGATGCGAGAGAAATACCCATATTTGTTCGCTACTTGAGGTAAGTTTCGAGGACGAAACTTTCTTTAAGGGGGGTGGATTGTAACACCCCGCATTTTATTTTATATATGCATATAGATATATAGTAAATAATTGTTGTAAAAATGGGGATATGTGTAGTGATGTGTGTTTGAATTTGGTAGATTGAAAAAGTAGAGATTTAAAATATTAGTGGAAATAATAGTTGAAATTTAGTTTTAATAAGTGAAAATATGAAATTTTAGGTCCTAGAACTTGTATTAAATAGGTTTGGTGTAAAAATATGTGTTTGAGAGGTTTGGGATGGATTTGGTTGGCTTAGGAATGGATTGGAAATGGAAAAGGGATGAAACAGTGAACAGTGCACTGGCTGCAACTTCAAGCCCAATTTAGACCTTGATTCAGTCAATATATTTCAAAACTCAAAACATGAAAGTTGTAGATCTCTTTCTTAGAATTCCATAGCATCTTGAATCATCTCAATCGGAGCTCGGATGAGAGAGTTACGCCCCGATAACGAAGTGATGTCGAAACAGCCCATGAACAGTAAAAAAAAAAAAAAAAACGGGACTGCTGTGTTTAAAAACACAGATTTCAGCCCTTTACTCTCATTTCTATCATTCCACTCTCGACCCACTTCTCTTAGGACTCAAGAGGAAGATCAAGAAGGGAGAAAAGGGAAGGAGGAGATCACAAGAACTTGGGTTCTAAGTTTAACGTCTTGATTTAAGGTAGGGGATTTTCTCTCAATCTCTCACATTGAGGCTAGGTATATATATATATATGTATATGTATATATATATGTTTCTTCACTCTCCTTCTCATATATATAATATGAAATACATGATTCTTGTTCTATTTGTAATAAATGCCATGTTTTGAACAATATGAAGGGTGGGTAACCACCAAAGCTCTATTTTTTTTATCTTCAAAACCCTAGTTTTCAAGAAAAGGGGATTTTCTCCTAATTTCTTCTTTGTCTTTGATTTCAAAACTTTAGTGTTGAATATTGTATAAAAAAATGATATAGATTACGATCTCTTGCATATTTTCTTGGATTATTCGATTATATGACAAATGTGAAAAATTGGGGATTTTTACTATATTTGAGAAATTGTTGTGAATTGTGAATATTCTTGGTTTCCTCATTGTATGGTTGTTGTGATGGACTTGGATTACCTTCGAGAGATGCCGTAGAGTGTTAGAGGTTAGTCTATCCCAGTTGGGGTGAGATGGTTGTCTAATGCTCGTAGTGGATCGTTGTTGTGACCGCGATCACTATTGTTCACATATATATCGAGGAAAAGGGTTAGTATACTAGACACCTTGGGAGGATTTCGTCAATGTCGTAGGAGACGATACACGCCCTTCCTAAAGAGATTTGTGATTGTTGGTTGGAATTTGTGGACTAGGTATGATCGTTGGGTAGATTCACGGGAAACAATCAACATACATGGTACGTGGATGAACCAAAAATACATGGAATCAGGAGTTGGGTCGTTCTTGCCGATGCATTGGTATGAGACAATGCATGGGGAGAAGTCATTCTTAAATAACTTAAATTGGAATTTTGTTTATCGATGCTAAACTCACTTTATTCTTTTAATTGATTATTGCTACTGTTTAAACTTGAGATCTCTTTTAAAATGTCACTGTTTTCATTCCAAATCTATATATATGTTAGTTGTGAAATGAGACCGACCGTTTTAAATGTTTTTCCAAACCTTGTTTGAGTTGAGAGGATTTTGCTACAGAGCTTCGTGCTCACCCCCTACAAATAACATTTTCATATTTCATACTTGAGGAGGAGCTAGGAGCCGAGGAGCCCGCCCATTGGGAGACTCCGCTTGACGGGAGTGTGGATCCCAAGGTGGACGCTTAGAGCGACACTTTTATTTTGTTCTAGACTAGATTATGCTTAGAATATCCTTTTGAAGTCTAGTTCATTTTTGTTATTTCCGCTGCGTTATATTATTACATTTTGGAGATGTAAAGGCCAAGATTGGGCCTATTCTTTTGGGATGATAGTGTGGATATGATATATGGTGAATGAAAATTTATTTTATGATGGATAAATGGACCCGGTGTGGTCAATAGTTATGCTTATGTGGACCCGGTGTGGTCAATTGTAATATAATTGTACAGGTTGTGTTTTAGGTAGAGCTCCCCGTACAAAGAAGACTCTGCCCAAATTTTGTTAAAATATGAATGGTTGATGAATAAAACTTTCGTCGTGATGGATTTACTTAGTGCTCTCATGCGGTGAATGGTTTTTAGAATGTAATGTCACCCAAGGGGGTTTTTGGGGCATTACACTTGGAGTCAATAACAAAGACATATCAAACTTTGTAATCAGGAACTAATAAGTCTCAAGTTTCGAACTCAAAAACAAATAGTAATCAAGTATTGAAATGAATAATAAACGAATATCAAGTTTTGGAACCGAGAACGAATGAATATCAAGTATTGAAGTCAAGAGCAATTGAATGTCAAATCTTGAAATCAATAACCAATAAATATCAAGTATTGAATATCGAAAATAATTGAATCACAAGGGTAGAATCAATAACAAACGAATATCAAATTTAGATACCAAGAACAAATGGATCATTAAGCTTAGGAAATTAAGGACAAGGAAACAATCAAGTCTCGAGATCAATAACAACGGATATCAAGCTTGGAATCAGAGATAAAGTAACAATCATATATTGGAATTGATAACAAACGACTATCAAGGTTTGAAATCAATGACAAAGGCAAGATAAAGAGAAAACACTTCTCCCTTGAAAACTAGGATTTCAAGGGCATACCAAAAGGATTTGGTGGTCACCCACCCATAACATAGCTTAGAACAAATAATATTTAAGTTCGGGAATCAAGAGCAAATGAGAAATCAAGAGAAAAACACATCTCCTTTGTAAACTAGGGTTTGAAGGCATAAAAAAAGATTTAGGGTTTACCCAACCATAATATATTTTGGAACAAGGTAGTATTATCCAGAATGGCAAGACATGATGATTCCCTAGCAAGTAGATATAAATTAGAGTCAACGATTACATATAAATAAACCCTACAGGTATCCCCTTGTTTTCCCGTAGGCAAGTTAACATATACAGTAAGTTCTATTTCCTCGAAACCCAATCCCAATTCCACAGCGTACACAGTACGTAGAAAAGAATAAGTCGCATAGGAATCCAATATAATTCGGGCCCAAAAATTGTAGAGAAGAGCAATACCTTCCACCACGGCGTTGGAGGCATCTTCCTCCGGTTGAGTCAAAGCAAAAACCCTTCCTTGATTGGCGCTGATGGCTTGATCCAAATGTATACACCCAAGTGCAGGCGGTCAAGCTGTAGTAATAATCCGGTTTGAGTCCGGAGTCGAATCCACAGGGAACTTTTGTTGATATCTCTAAGGCAAGCAGTGGTAGAGACCTTTTGATTGTAACCTTTTTGATTTGCTGCGAGATATGGGTTTTCCTGGACAGAATATAAGATTCTTTCCAGAAAGATTTTCTTAACAAAATAGGAGATGAATGCTAATTAAAAAGAGTCACCCTTTAGTGCAAGGATCTGGACATGTAGTTAGTTATCCGGTTTGTCATAATTGTGCTTGATAACTCAATTAACTCCCGTGTCAACAGCAAGTTAATCGGAAGATAAAGATGGATTGTGAGAATTAAGTACATGATTCCGATGTCTTTCTAGAAGTTTACAAGAATTGCCTGTGCCGAGACTTAACCCGTCTACAAACAAGCAAGTGTTTCTACAAGACATCCAATCATGATATTAATAGTCCATTCTTTAAATGAAGTACATTAAGGGGGGAGATTGAAGGGTAGTCATGAGGATCTAGCCGGGGTACTTGCCTTGAACTGATGAGTCTTTCTATGCAGGAGTCATCCATGTCATAGAAAGAGCTCACAATTATACAAAGTACCTTAGCTTTGCTAGATGCAATCAATCATCCGATAACAAGAAGAAATAAACGTTAAGCATAAAAGAACATTGCACAAATATGATTCCCGGATAACTTGTACATGCCTTTCTCCTCTCACTAAAGAGTGAATGAGAAACTACTCACTCTTCATGGCTTGGGTAAAGCTAGAAAAGTGAGTGATGCTCATCCCTCCAAGTGGAGAACTTTAAAAGATAAAGTAACAACAAACGCGGAGCGAATCTTCCACAAAGAATGAGTGAATCACGTTCCACCCTTCACGGCTTTAATCAAGCTCTAGAAAAGTGGAAGAGTTTCACTCTTCTAAGAAAGAAGGAAGCTCAAGCAATGGAAGTGAAATGCATGAACAATAAAAGTAGGAGAAAGCTAGTCACATTTGGAGGGTGGCTTCCTCAACCAAAGATTGGAGGGTTGCTTCCTCAACCAAGATGGGAGCTATTTCTCTTCTATGCATGAGAAATGAAAGCATAAACATAAACATAGGCATAAAACTACTGTTATAACAAGCAAGAGATGTTGGGCTAAAGCCAAACTAATCTCTAAAATAAAGACTTCATAAGGAAAATGAACTAACTACAATGACAGTGGGAGTCTAAGCCTCCATCACTATCTACTTCCTACTATGCTCTCCTCTTTAGCTCTCCAACAAGGGGAGTATTTATAGGCAAGAGGAGGAGGCAGGGGGGTGAAAGAATAGTGTTTGCCGCCCAAGTCCAAGTGAACAGTCAACAACTCTGCTGTCAGTCTGTGGATAACGTTCGAACGTGAGTTGGCGTTCGAACGTTCTTTCTGTTTTTGCACTGAGGGCGTTCGAACGTTGATTGCCGTTCGAACGTTTCTTCTTGTTTTTGCACTAAGGGCGTTCGAGCGCCAAATTTGCTCTGACCCCTTTCACTGTGGTCTTTAGTGAAGTTCAGTTCTAACTCTCTGCAGTGGTCTGGTCTTCCATCAACTCAAGTGCACGTTCGAATGTGAGTTGGCGTTCGAACATGCACTCAAGTACTTCAGAGCTCCAGTCTTCTTTCCTAACTGCAACATGCCTTCTCTTCAGCAGTTGAGTCTGCTACAGTGTATTGTGGACGTTCGAACGTGAGTTGGCATTCGAACGTTCTGGCTGTGCTCCAAGCTTCTCCAATTTTGGGCTCTAATGTACTGGTGCTGCATCCAAGTGTGGTACTTGTTGTTCTTGAGTCCTTGTTCAGTTTAGGGCCTGAAATGACATCACTTAAACTCCATTAAAGTACCATTAGTCTTAAAATATCATAATAATATGTCAACTTTAAGTACTAATCACACTCCCCAACCTAAATATTGCTAGTCTCTAGTAATATGAAAAAGAAAATTCTACTCCTAATGCCATTTTCGTAGGTCATCCGGTTGCATTTAGCTTATGCAACAAGCCGTTGAACTACTAGGTTTACCCTAGCGGACGAGTGTTGTCTCGTGAGGGTTTCCAGAGAAGTTACCCACAAACTTCAGTCGAACAGATGTGCATAGGAGAATGCTGTCTCAAGTAAATTAGCATCATGGTCGTTGAGACACCAGATTTTCAACTTTGACTTATGTCTCACACGTCCTTATTTCACAGGTATTCATTCTATGCAAAAATTATCATTTGTTACATTGGTATTTGAAATTCTCAATGCAGTAGGAATGATCATTCAAGCAATAGGAATTGTTATGTAACAAATACTCTCTTTTATCACCTTCCATGGATAGTTTCGATTTCACAAACCTCACGTAGTATACTCTCAGCAAAGGTTCACTCTGATTATAGTGACTTGTTTCTCACAGATCATGTGATAAGAAGATGGCCAATCGAAAAAATCACATGCACCATTTAAGAAAGGAGTGAAATTTTAAATAAGCAACTACTTATGTTTGGCATGATCTCATGAAAGAATATTAACGCAATTTAAAAGGAACGCTATTTACCATATCCCAATTGTGATTAACAACACATGCATGTAACATATTTGAGATCAATTAGGGCTTTTCATGGGTTGTAGCGTGGCTAGAGGTCAGTGGCTAACGAAATGACGTCAGAGATTTTCAAAAGCTATCTGTTGTTTGTGTAGCACACCTCTTTCTAACTTCTTGATATTTTTGCCGAGAGATGACATTTCTCTCTTTCATTTTTCTCATTTTTTTCACTTTCTTGGCAAGTTCTTGCCTTTTTGCTTCTGTTTTGTTTCAATTGTTCCAATCAACTCTTCTTGGATGATAATCTCGAATGCTCCTTTTTCTTTTCCCTTTTTCTGTATCATCTTACAAAGAGGATGTAAGAAAATTAGATAGCCAAGGTATGTCAAGTATGTTTTCCTGTGGATTGGTAATCATGTAGGTTTATCAAAGAAAACTTTATACATTGATGGCTCAAACATGGCTAACGAGGGATACAAAAAATTTTTTTTTTCCAAAGAAATGTCTAAGGCTCAATATTATATCAAAGATGGCCTAAGATCATTTCTCAAGCATGTGCACTTGTATGTGTCGTATGCGATGATTTCGTGTGGGATATGTCAATAGATCACTTTTAAATGTGTCAATCAAAGCAAGGTTAATGAGATCATTCAAAAATGGAGATTTGAAAAGAATTTACTTGAGTAAACATTGATTGTCTCTCAAAAGCATCGTTAGGTTCGAAACTCACCCTGGTGTTCTTTGTTATCTCCACTGTGTATGTCAGGTTTTCCAGGGGGTATCGGTTATATACCAATTCCGTTTGCGAGTCAGATCCTCCTGTACTTTTAAAATAACAAATAGCGATGTACATATGACAATTTAAGTATAGAAAGAACACCCACATTTTCAAGAAATGTGGTTTGAAGTCTCGGTTGATAAATGGAGGTGTTAAACCGATCATGTGCGTATTTACTCTAGCAAGCATTCTTGACATCCACATTTGTTCCTTCACCTTTTAATTTCTATGCTAAATCTACAAATGCATTAAAACAATTAAAATTGATAAATAGAACCATTCATTTCAAAATATCATCTTTTAACATCAATGGTTCAATTCATTCACAACCACACAAAAACTTACAACTATCAAAGAAGAAATTCATACAAAGAAGCACTTTAAACAAACATAAAAACAAGACAAAGAACAGAAATAGAAGTCCCTCTCTCTCACTCTCCTCCTTGCTTTATACCAATCTCAGCAAAATCATCAATCACAACATCCCTCTCACAGACAATAGCATGCTTACGGTAAAAATTTTCATACCTCTCAGCCTTCAAGGCATTAGGAAATCTGGTTCTATCATACGTCTTGGTCCTTTGCCTTCCTCCCCTTTCTTCAATCACTTCTTCTACCATGTTTGGGTCTTGATTCACTGGTGGAGCACGCCTGACAGGAAGTTTCATCCTTGGCATGGCGTTCGAACGTGAGTTTGATCTGGGGGGGGGGGTCCTGAAAAGTTCTGGAACTTAGGGTTCTAGGTCTAGGATTGATGATTTTGATGTGGAGAGGAGTTAGGGAGGGTCGAATTTGGATATTCTTGGGGAATGAGGGCAAATTGAGGTCTGTGGGGTGAGAATGGATTCTAGGGTTTTGAAAAATTTGGGGATTTTGGGTGAAAACGACGAACCAGACTTTTATAGCCTGAGTTGTAACGTTCGAACGTTGGTGACGTTCGAACGTTGGTAGAAGGAATTTAAAAAGATCGTTCGAACGTGGTCTGGCGTTCGAACATGATGAGCTCCCAGTACTTTTGAGTTTCTGTCAGAGGCCAAAGTACTGTAAATACTCTTCGTTCGAACGGTCTATTGGCGTTCGAACGTTAATCTAGTTTGAACGGTCTATTGGCGTTTGAACTGACTGAGCTCCCAGTACTTTTAAGTTTCTGCAGAAGCTTCATCAGAGGCTGAGTACTGTAAGCTTTCAACGTTCGAACGTTACCTGACGTTCGAACGTTGAACCACAAATTAAAATTTTCTCTATTGCCCTATATACAATCAAAGAAGACAAAACACACAAATATAATTCAAAAACTAAGGCGTCTCTGGATGAACCCCTACCCACGCTTCAGGTTGGTATTTTGGGGCATTCCTTACTCGTCCCATATTTTCATTTCAGTCAAAAAGAAATTTATACAAAAAGATTTTTACAATTTTTACAACAAATTCGGACCTTTGGCATTCACTCCCCCAACAAAAGTACACATTTCCTACAGAAAATTATCTAATCTGAGTCTCCCTCTGTGTCTGTGTAAAATGGGCAACCAGTAACCCTCCCAACTTCCTCTCTCACAAATCGGTTAAGCACAGTACCGGAATAGCATGGCGTATCAGGGTAATCCTTACTCAGCCCATTCACTATCTAGTCTAATCGATCAAGTGCGCGATCGGAAATTGGTTCAGAACACTGGTTGTACCTTTTTTCGTGAAAGTATCTGCCACACTGTTTACAGGCACCAAACCTTTTTGCACGACGGCGTTTGGCAAAGCTACTTATGCCACAGAGGGGTTTCGCTTGTTTTTCTTTGATTTCAGCCTTCTTTACTAATCTTGCTTTTCTCATGATCATGGTATGTACATCAGATGGAAAAGTACGTAGGACTCCTAGGCTAAACCAAAAAAGATTTACATCCATGATTGCTAAATTTTAAGACTCACTATCTGGTTCTTTAACGTATGCCAGTCACAAAGACGATTGAGGCTGATTCATAAGCATAATCAATTTAATCAATGTTCAAACATGATCAACAACGACAATAAAAATTTAAAAAAATTGCGAAAATTATGAACTATGAACGAAAATGAACTAACTGATGAAATGATCATACCCCCCAACCTAAACTGAACATTGTCCCCAATGTTTCGAATTTACCGGTTCATGGAGTGTGGAGACGAGGTTGAATGGTAGAGATCTGTTCACCACTGAGACCTTAAAGCACCTTTCAAAGGTTCCCCGGCAACGGCGCCAAAAACTTGATGGCTTGATCCAAATGTATACACCCAAGTGCAGGCGGTCAAGCTGTAGTAATAATCCGGTTTGAGTCCGGAGTCGAATCCACAGGGAACTTTTGTTGATATCTCTAAGGCAAGCAGTGGTAGAGACCTTTTGATTGTAACCTTTTTGATTTGCTGCGAGATATGGGTTTTGCTGGACAGAATATAAGATTCTTTCCAGAAAGATTTTCTTAACAAAATAGGAGATGAATGCTAATTAAAAAGAGTCACCCTTTAGTGCAAGGATCTGGACATGTAGTTAGTTATCCGGTTTGTCATAATTGTGTTTGATAACTCAATTAACTCCCGTGTCAACAGCAAGTTAATCGGAAGATAAAGATGGATTGTGAGAATTAAGAACATGATTCCGATGTCTTTCTAGAAGTTTACAAGAATTGCCTGTGCCGAGACTTAACCCGTCTACAAACAAGCAAGTGTTTCTACAAGATATCCAATCATGATATTAATAGTCCATTCTTTAAATGAAGTACATTAAGGGGGGAGATTGAAGGGTAGTCATGAGGATCTAGCCGGGGTACTTGCCTTGAACTGATGAGTCTTTCTATGCAGGAGTCATCCATGTCATAGAAAGAGCTCACAATTATACAAAGTACCTTAGCTTTGCTAGATGCAATCAATCATCCGATAACAAGAAGAAATAAACGTTAAGCATAAAAGAACATTGCACAAATATGATTCCCGGATAACTTGTACATGCCTTTCTCCTCTCACTAAAGAGTGAATGACAAACTACTCACTCTTCATGGCTTGGGTAAAGCTAGAAAAGTGAGTGATGCTCATCCCTCCAAGTGGAGAACTTTAAAAGATAAAGTAACAACAAACGCGGAGCGAATCTTCCACAAAGAATGAGTGAATCACGTTCCACCCTTCACGGCTTTAATCAAGCTCTAGAAAAGTGGAAGAGTTTCACTCTTCTAAGAAAGAAGGAAGCTCAAGCAATGGAAGTGAAATGCATGAACAATAAAAGTAGGAGAAAGCTAGTCACATTTGGAGGGTGGCTTCCTCAACCAAAGATTGGAGGGTTGCTTCCTCAACCAAGATGGGAGCTATTTCTCTTCTATGCATGAGAAATGAAAGCATAAACATAAACATAGGCATAAAACTACTGTTATAACAAGCAAGAGATGTTGGGCTAAAGCCAAACTAATCTCTAAAATAAAGACTTCATAAGGAAAATGAACTAACTACAATGAGAGTGGGAGTCTAAGCCTCCATCACTATCTACTTCCTACTATGCTCTCCTCTTTAGCTCTCCAACAAGGGGAGTATTTATAGGCAAGAGGAGGAGGCAGGGGGGGTGAAAGAATAGTGTTTGCCGCCCAAGTCCAAGTGAACAGTCAACAACTCTGCTGCCAGTCTGTGGATAACGTTCGAACGTGAGTTGGCGTTCGAACGTTCTTTCTGTTTTTGCACTGAGGGCGTTCGAACGTTGACTGCCGTTCGAACGTTTCTTCTTGTTTTTGCACTAAGGGCGTTCGAACGCCAGATTTGCTCTGACCCCTTTCACTGTGGTCTTCTGTGAAGTTCAGTTCCAACTCTCTGCAGTGGTCTGGTCTTCCATCAACTCAAGTGCACGTTCGAACGTGAGTTGGCGTTCGAACGTGCACTCAAGTACTTCAGAGCTCCAGTCTTCTTTCCTAACTGCAACACGCCTTCTCTTCAGCAGTTGAGTCTGCTACAGTGTATTGTGGACGTTCGAACGTGAGTTGGCGTTCGAACGTTCTGGCTGTGCTCCAAGCTTCTCCAATTTTGGGCTCTAATGTACTGGTGCTGCATCCAAGTGTGGTACTTGTTGTTCTTTAGTCCTTGTTCAGTTTAGGGCCTGAAATGACATCACTTAAACTCCATTAAAGTACCATTAGTCTTAAAATGTCATAATAATATGTCAACTTTAAGTACTAATCAGGCGCCGCCGGGGGCTTGAGTTTGTAACGGTCTCTGTGGTGGTAGTGGCTGTCGTAGCGGTGGTCTGTTTGCATTCACTCGCCCAGTTGCTTGGTTGGTCTTGGTAGAAAGCAATGGACAATTATCTATGAAGTGCCCAACACCTCCACGGGCAAAACATCGGCGTGCATCCGTGCCTATTCTCTCTGGTACACCTCCCGCTCCTCGAGCTATCTGAGGTCTCTGCTGTGCTGGCCTTTGTAGAGGTGGCTTGTTTGTTGGTACTTGCTCGGTTGCTTGCTTGGTCATTGGGGGAAACGAGGGGCATCTATGTTTGAAGTGCCCATACTCTCCGCATGCAAAGCATTGGCACGGGTCCATGCCTACTCTCGTTTGAGTAACTCCATCTTCTCCAACTGTCTGAAGTCTTTGTTCAACCGCGTCCACGTCCACGTCCACGTCCACGTTCACGAGATCCTGTATTCTCGAATTCATAGTGTAACCAGCTTCTCGCGGATGGAAGGCCTCAAATCTTGTTCAAAGCGTTTAGCCCTCCTTGCTTCAGTGACCACAAACTTGATTGCGTAGCGAGACAACTCATCGAATTCGAACAAATAATTAACCCTTAACCTAAATATACAATGAATCTAACCTATCTGATAAACACATAACTTCAAACAAATGCAAGCCTACGGTTCTTCAACCTAGTCCTACCTTTCTAGTGGTAATCCATAACCTACAGCTCCCATGTAAGACCTAAAGCCTAAGCTCTGATACCAAATCTGTAACGCCCCAAATACCACTCTGAACGGCATTACATTCTAAAACCATTTATACCATGAGAGCAACTAATAAAAATCCATAAATAACCGGGAGTCCTTAATTTAACGAAATTCGGGCAGAGTCTCCTTTGTACGGGGAACTCTACCCAAAACACAACCTGTACAATTATATTACAATTGACCACACCGGGTCCACATATGCATAACTATTGACCACACCGGGTCCATTTATCCATCATAAAATAAACTTTCATTCCCATATATCATATCCACACCATCATCCCAAAAGAATAGGCTCAATCTTGGCCTTTACATCTCCAAAATGTAATAATATAACGCAACGGAAATAACAAAAAGGAACTAGACTTCAAAAGGATATTCTAAGCATAATCTAGTCTAGAACAAAATAAAAGTGTCGCTCTAAGCGTCCACCTCGGGATCCACACTCCCGTCAAGCGGAGTCTCCCAATGGGCGGGCTCCTCGGCTCCTAGCTCCTCCTCAAGTATGAAATCTGAAAATGTTATTTGTAGGGGGTGAGCATGAAGCTCTGTAGCAAAATCCTCTCAACTCAAACAAGGTTTGGAAAACATAGAAAACGGTCGGTCTCATTTCACAACTAACATATATATATAGATTTGGAATAAAAATAGTGACATTTTAAAAGAGATCTCAAGTTTAAAAGAATAAAGTGAGTTTAACATCGATAAACAAAATTCCAATTTAAGCTATTTAAGAAGGACTTCTCCCGATGCATTGTCCCATACCAATGCATCGGCAAGAACGACCCAACTCCTGATTCCATGTATTTTTGGTTCATCCCCGTACCATGTATGTTGATTGATTCCCGTGAATCTACCCAACGATCATACCTAGTCCACCAATTCCAACCAACAATCACAAATCTCTTTAGGAAGGGTGTGTACCGTCTCCTACGGCATTGTCGAAATCCTCCCAAGGTGTCTAGTATACTAACCCTTTTCCTCGATATATGTGAACAGTAGTGATCACGGTCACAACAACGATCCACTACGAGCATTAGGCAACCATCTCACCCCCACTGGGATAGACTAACCTCTAACACTCTACGGCATCTCTCGAAGGTAATCCAAGTCCATCACAACAACCATACAATGAGGAAACCAAGAATATTCACCATTCACAACAATTTCCCAAGTATAGTAAAAATCCCCAATTTTTCACATTTGTCATATAATCGAATAATCCAAGAAAATATGCAAGATATCGTAATCTATATCATTTTGTTATACAATATTCAACACTAAAGTTTTAAAATCAAAGACAAAGAAGAAATTAGGAGAAAATCCCCTTTTCTTGAAAACTAGGGTTTTGAAGATAAAAAAAATAGAGCTTTGGTGGTTACCCACCCTTCATATTGTTCAAAACATGACATTTATTACAAATAGAACAAGAATCATGTATTCCATATTATATATATAAGAAGGAGAGTGAAGAAACATATATATATACATACATATAAAACACAAGAATTTCAAACCAAAGCCCAAGCTTTTGAGACTCTCTTTCTCCCTTTTCTTCTTCCCTTTATCTTCTCCTAGGGCTCTAAGAGGTTTGTGGTGAGAGTGGAATGGAAGAATGAGACAAATGGGGCTTAAAATGGTGTTTTAAAACACAAAAATCCCGATTTTTTTTACTGTTTCGGCAAACACTTTCTGCTCTAGACCAGTCTTCGTAGAATGGGCATAACTCTCTCATCCGAGCTCCGATTGAGATGATTAAAGATGCTATGGAATTATAAGAAAGAGCTCTACAACTTTCAGGTTTTGAGTTTTGAGAGATATTGACTGCATCAAGGTCGAAATCACGCTTGAAGTTGCAGCCAGTGCACTGTTCACGTGCACTGTTCACAGCCTGTTTCATCCCTTTATTGTTTTCCATTTCCAATCCATTCCTAAGCCAACCAAATCGATCACAAACCTCTCCAACACATATTTCTACACCAAACCTATTTAATACAAGTTCTAGGACCTAAAATTTCCTATTTTCACTTATTAAAAATCAAATTTCAACTATTATTTCCACTAACATTTTAAATCTCTACTTTTCCAATCTACCAAATTCAAACACACATCACTACACATATCCACATTTTTACAATAATTATTTACTATATATCTATATACATATATAAAATAAAATGCGGGGTGTTACACTTTTCTTACCCTTTAAATACATAAGGATGCCTCTCTTAGCCTCATTTCAACATTTCTAACCCTAGAGAGTCTTGGAGAGTAAGAAAGAAGGGGTGAAACACAAGATTGAAGGGGATTTTCACATTGCATCGGATCAAAACCTCTAGTTTTTCACACAACACTAAGGAAGCAAGGTAGGGATTTCTTCCTAATCTTGTCCTTTGAGGCTAGGGTTTATGTATATGTATGTTTTGACTCTCAATCATAGATATTTGTTATGAAATCCTTGTTTCTTGATGTTCTTGCAAATCATATCATGTTTTGAATGATGTTATGGTTGGATAGCCAAAAAATTCTTGTTCTTGATTCCAAAACCCTAGTTTTTCATGAAATATAGATTTTTCTCTTGATATTCCGTTTGTTCTTGATTTAAAAACTCTAGTGCTTTGTATTGAACAATAAAATTATATTTTTTATGATATCTTGCATATTTTCTTGAATTTCTCCGTTGAAAAAATACCTATGGAATTGGGGGTTTTTTTATTTACTTGTGATTTGAGAAATTGGCTGGTATTGTATTTCTTGTGTGGATGTTTGGATGAACATGGGTGGCTGTTGACTGGGTATCGTAGAGTGGGTAGATGCGTTTCTTACTCCGTTTGGGCTTGAAGGTTCCCTACCACTCGTAGTGGGGTTGGTGCTTTGCGAGAACCAAACCACTATTCTCTCACGTGGTATCGAGACTGATGGTTAATATACTATTCCTAGGTTGGATTCATCACTGCCGATACGTCCGTATATGCCCTTCCAAAAGTTGTGAATCCTTACGAGGATTGGGAGTGTGGGTGTGGGCCAAGATTTTCTCAATGTGTGTATTCATGCGAAGTCTTACTTCCTACTTGAGATACAGATACAAATGAGGGTGAAATGGTAAATTGTTGGAAATTGTTTAATGTTGGAAATGGTTTGATATTGGAATGGTTTGTGGTTTGGAAATTGGTTTTACTTCTTCATTTTATATATTGATATTGCGTAAACTTGAGATCGGATGAACTGTCACTGTTTTCTTTCAAAAGTCATATATGATATTTATAAAATAAGACCAACGGGTTTTATATGTTTTCTAAACCTTGTTCGAGTTTGGGAGGATTTTCCTACAGAGCTTAGTGCTCACCCCCTACAAACAATATTCATTTTCAGATTTTGATTTAGAGGAAGAGTTCGGAGTTGATGAGCAGGTAGCTTGGGAAGCTCAATTGGATGGAAGCGTGGATCCGGAGAAGGATGTCTAGAGTTGTTCTCTTTATGTCCTAGACTAGGAGATGCATTTTGAGACAATGTATGGATGATATTTTGTTTATTCCGCTGCAAGATGAAATTTGATTTTTAGATGTAATTGTCATAGTTTGGCATATTCTTTCTGGATGTAATGGTCATGGTTTGGCATATTCTTTTGGGATGATGTTGTAGATATTATGTATGATGAATGAAATTTTCTTTATTTATGGATTTTATTAGTTACTCTCATGATGTGAATGGTTTTAGATGGTAATGCTGTCCAATGTGGATTTTTGGGGCATTACATGGTAGGGGCAGAGGTAAAAGCAAAACAGTAAGCAAAACCTTCCGGAAGGTTTGTGGTAGATCCAACTCCAGTGTGCAAAACCTTCCAGAAGGTTTGAGGTAGATCAAACTCCAGTGTGCAAAACCTTCCGGAAGGTTGAAGCAAACTTTCTGGAAGGTTTTGGCAGGGGCAGAGTCTTAAAGCTGCCCAGTGTGCAAACCTTCTGGAAGGTTTTCTCCTGACTTGTTTTTTTCTTGATCTCTTCAACTTCCAAGCCTCCCGTTAAGCCACCCCCAATCTCAATTGACTTTGAGCAGTGCGATGGGGGCTTAACTCAAGCCATAACCCACATTTTACCTATAATCACACAACAACTTCATTAATTGTTCGATCAATTGCATTTCTTCCGATTTCCACCACAAAAACAAGTATGAAAGGGTATAAAAGCATACATAATGTGCAATATTTTGTGTTAATCACACCCCCCAACTTGAGTTTTGCTAGTCCCTAGCAAACTTTATTTCAAACCACAAGGTATAAAACTACAACAATCCATTTAAGCACATACATTGCCAAACAATCAAAATGCAAAAATCACAATGCAATTAAAGAAATAGACTTGGGCAAGATAAAATGAACAATTGTGGTACTTTTCATTAATCATTTTCAAAATTTCAGTACAATGAGTTAGAGTTCAAAAACAAAATGACCCAACATCCTAGAGGTACTTCTACTAGGCCGGCAAAACTAACCCTAACTGTGTACAACCGAAAACCAAAAGAAACAAAACAAGTAACACGACGACACCCTACTCGTCGTCCTCATCTGCAGCATCCACCTCACTCTCATTGTCCCCCTCCTCATCACCACTCTCACCACCACTTTCCTCATCCTCGTCATCGTCATCATCATCGAAGCCTCCCACCTCAACAACTGTAGAAGATATGGGAGCGGAGGTAGAAGGTCCGGCAGGAGGTGGCGGAGGTCCATCGGGGATGGGCTCGCCCAGGAAGGTGTGCTGGAAGATCCGAGTCACCATCAATGACAGCCCATGCATCGTAGTCTCCAAGGCATCCAAACATTGTGACATGGTACGATCCGGGGTAGAGGTAGAAGGTCCAGAAGAGGATGGCCCAGCAGAGGATGGCTTAGGTCCCGAGGCACTAGCTCTCTCACCCCCAATCCTTGCTGGCCTCTTACTACTACTCAACTTCCCAATAGCACCAATCTCAGGGGGGATCAGCACATCATGTGCATAGACCTTGACCTTGCAGGGGGAGCACATCCTAGTGACAAGATTGCCGAAGGGGAGATTCGCCTTTGGCTTTACAGCTTGAGCGAACTCCTTCATGAACTCCCAGATCAAAAGCACCACTTCCATTTCCTTCCTGGTCATGACTACATGTAGAAGGGCGAGCTTCTCCACATTAGGGTTCTTCTCCGCACCCCTAGGACTCAAATTGTAGTGTAGGATCTTGTTCATGACCCCGTAGGAGTGCTTGAGGCCCCCGACTAGAGTCGTCCCCTTGAATTGGGTCGGGTCCTCATAGGTCAGCTGCACATACTCAGAAATTGTCTTTCTCCATTGGACATTGTGTGGGCAGACAGGGGTATTAGGGAGAGGCCTCTGGTATTTCATCAATGTGGCAATCAAATTCGAGGTTACATCAAACGTCTTCCCCCGCACATTTGTCCTAAGCACACTACCATCCTCACCCACCACCTTCAACTTACTATAAAACTCCCTACACAAAGCCATGTTATACCCGCTAACCGGCTCAAACCAAATCCCCAACCCATTACCCTCAATAATCCTCACCACTTCGTTATTCAGCCCAAGAGTGGACCTATCCACAAAGCGCTCACAAGTCACGTTTTTCTCCTCAATTCTTTGATTGCGAGCATCATTTCTCGCTTTTGTCCTCCTCTCCTCTCTACCCCGGCTACTAGGGCCCTCCACACTCTTCTTGCGGGAACTAGTGCCCATGGGTTGAGGGGAATCTGGCCCCGTGCGTTTGGTGTGGGCCATGAGAACCAACAGTGCCCCCACACCCAAAAAGGACAACAAAACCAACAAAAGTTGCTCCACAGGCTCAAAAGCATCAACAAAGATCCTACCCATGCGAGCCATTGCAAGGAATTCATAGATTTTGGAGAAGATCTAAGAGAACTTGAAAATTGGGAGAAAATGAGAAACCTAGGGTTTAGTGAGCAATCCATAAATCACAGTGAAATCTAAGTTAAAATCAACCCTAAGTGTAGTGATTAGAAGTCTTGATAGGTGGGTAGGTGATCTTTGAGGATTGGAGAGGCTTTGAGAGAGAGAAGAGAGCAAGGGAGATTGAGAGATGTGAAGGAGATGAATAGTTATGCCGAAAAAATGAACTTAGAACCTCGTTTTTGGCTTTCTGTACAAAACCTTCTGGAAGGTTTGGATCGACCTTCCGGAAGGTTTGTGCACTGGAAAAAACCTTCCGGAAGGTTTTGCCTTTTTTGCAAAACAATTCATGTGTAACACCCCACCCTCCACATGTCATAATATTGTCCGCTTTGAGCCCACTGGCCCTCACGGTTTTGTTCCTCCCAGTACCCCTGGGAAAAGGCCTTATGCCATGTAAGGCGAGGGGCTTAATTATAAGCCCATCAACTTTCCTCTCTCTGACCGATGTGGGATTCCAGGATCTCACAATCCACCTCCCTTAAGGGCTGCACGTCCCCGTGCAGTAGCTCGCCAGCTACCTGCCGCCCACATACACGTGACTGCAGGGCCCCACACTCGATCCAGACGAGAGTCGACTCTGATACCAACTTGTAACACCCCACCCTCCACATGACATAATATTGTCTGCTTTGGGCCCACTGACCCTCACGGTTTTGTTCCTTCCAGTACCCCTGGGAAAAGGCCTTATGCCATGTAAGGCGAGGGGCTTACTTATAAGGCCAACAACTTTCCTCTCCCTAACCGATGTGGGATTCTAGGATCTCACAATCCACCCCCTTAAGGGTTGCACGTCCCCGTGCAGTAGCCTGCCAGCTACCTGTCCGCCCACATACACGTGACTGCAGGGCCCCACACTCGATCTAGGCGAGAGTCGGCTCTAATACCAACTTGTAACACCCCACCCTCCATATGGCTAATATTGTCCGCTTTGGGCCCACTAGCCCTCACGGTTTTGTTCCTCCCAGTACCCTTGGAAAAAGGCCTTGTGCCATGTAAGGCGATGGGCTTACTGATGAGCGCATAATATTGCATATTTGAAGGGCTCATTACATGCATTATAACTCAACTTTTGCATTTAAATACTTAGTGTTAGCCAAAATTGTCAATAATGTTGATATTTTGATGTTGCATGTTTTTATACCTTAAATCATGTATTTTATAACCTTGCAACTATGATGGATGTGTGGTGAAGGCATAGACACAATACATGAAAAATTGGAGGCTTAAAAGTGAAGAAATCAATAAGGCATTGGTGCTTGGGAACAAGGGCATCAGCAGCCACATCATTCGGAAGCACTGCCTTGGTTTTCCTCCATTTTGGCCATGATCTACTCAGAATCAGGAACAGTTCAAAACATGAAAGTTGTAGATCTGGCTGTCTTCTATATTGTGTCCAAATTTCAGCTCAATCGGATGGTTGGATCAAAGGTTATGCCAATTTTACGACAACTGGTCCAGAACAGACAACTACCGGAAAGACCTACCGGTAGTTAGCACTCCAGTAGCAAATGACTACCGGTAGTTATCACTCCAGTAGCCAATAACTACCGGTAGTCACTACCGGTAGGTCGTCCATAAGTGCCCAGAACGACGTCTTTCTTGCTCCACTTGCTTGGGGGTCCCACCTACACTTCTCCCACGCCTAGCCCAACATTTTCTTACACATTTACAGGCATCTCTTACACATTTTGAAGACTTTGGAGGCTTGGCATTGAATGAAAGAGAGAGGGAAGTGGGCTGCCAGGGGAGTTGCAGGCTAGCCTGCCAATGCTTTCAACTCAGCCCCCTATGATGGGAGGTCTGCACACAGCTAAGGGGGAGCCTCATGCACGAAATTGGAAGTCTCCCACACACCATTATATTCAGCATTACACACACATTGTATTAGGGAGTTGGCTACCTAAGCTTAGGAGTAGATGTAGAAAGCTCCAAGGTTGAAGATGATGAATAGTAATTTCGTTTTTGCATTTTCTTCATCCATGTCATTGTTGTAAGCTACATTCCTCTTGTAATCTTCATTTCTTACATTGTAATCTCCTTTATTTCAAGTATATTGCAAGTTAATTACATGTTCTTCATTTCACCATTTATGCTTTCAAGTTCTTCATTTTTAGCTTAAAATGGGTATTGAATGTTTTTGTTCATAGCTTTAGATTTCTTGCTTCAAGTTTAGTTTCATGCTTTAAAGCTTCATTTCTATACAATGTCTTTCATTTACATTATGCTTGTCTTTCCTTTATGCATTTTTAATATGAGTAGCTAGGATTTAAGTTGGTTAATCCAAGGGAAAATTCCTCTTGGGAATACCATTTTCAACTCTTCTTCATTCCTCCATTTAGAGTCAAATGGTTCGGTTTGACGGGGTTGAGAGTGGATGAGTTGGTGAGCCTTTGATATTCCGTAGGCCTAGTCACGGTTTATGCTTAGATACTCACCAATCTCGTCCCTAGCTTCCCCCGAATCAATCGTTCATTCATGCTCAATCGGAGGAAGGCTTTGAGTTGATTTGGTATTCCCATTGGAATGAACCATTTGGATTAGCCAACACTTGCTTTATTTGCATTTTCATTTACAAACCAAACACAAAACTCAAACAAAAGATTTTACATTTTCTCTTTTGTTCACCAAAATCACTTTCACACAACTCTCTTTCCTTCCCTGAGGAGACGACCTTGGAATACCACCAAGTAAAACACCGACACACGAAAGACTCCTTGCGATTGGGGAGCATTTTTGTGCATACACCGCATTTCATTTTCATCACATTTTGTTCATTCCACAATTCCATCCACCACCATTCCGTTGTTGCCTAATCTTTTGCATCATTCCGAGGGAGAGTGCATCATCCGGAGGGAGAGTGACATTCCCCCATTCCTATAAGCCATACACACATTGAGGGTGAGGGTGATGTTTAGAGGTTAGGAAACAACAACGTTTTCCAATCAATCACTTACTTATAAGCCCAGCAACTTTCCTCTCCCTGACCGATGTGGGATTCCAGGATCTCACATCATGTGCTCCAACTCTCACTTCCAATCCAACTTATTTCAACTCCTAAACATTCTAACACCCTATCTATGACATCTACTCTACCAAAAACTTGAACCACAAATGTGAACCACAATTGAGTGATCATGCCCAATGTCATTTCCGAAATTGCCATATGATTTAAAATTTTGATGCTTTCAAAATACAAGACATGGAATTCTAAGTTTAACTACCAAAATGAATACCCAAAATGTAAATCATAAGATTCAAATGGTAAAGGCATTCCTAATTCTATCCAATATCGAAAGCTTGAGCGATATTCCCCCATCCCTTGAGCATAGGGCTACATAACACATTGTTCAAATGCCCGAATCAAACATACATGAGCATCACCATAGCTTTAAATGCTATTCAAGAGTATGCACCTACACATTCATTTTCAAATTCGTGTGTGTGTGAAAAGGACGTGTAATTTAAACATTTACCCAACGGAATTCACATTCATTCGACTATCCAAATTCAGCTTCGATGCAACTCTCACCAAGGGTGTCTCTCAACAATGAATCACACTATGGTTATCCTGGCATGCTCTCCGTGTGTATATGTGAGATAGAATCATGTGTACAAAATGAAGTATACTCACATATAGTCCAAAAATGAAGTTCATGCATAAAAACGAAACAACCTTGGCATAATCTCATGAAATGAATGCTAGGGCACTAAATAGTTAAATCAACCTCTCTTTTCTTTAAGGGTATGCTTTCCCCATGCTATCTCTAGATCATTTAGGACTTCAAAGGTTATAATGGGGCCTTTGGGTGATATTGAGGCAAATGAAACAAAGGAAAGAGGATAACAAAGAGGGTGGTTCCGAGTGCAAGACATTTATTTCAAAACGATCTCCCTTTTTATGGGATTTTCAGTCTAACACCATCACTTCACTCTTTATTTCATTTTCTTCTTTCCCTTAACATTTTCCTTTTTCTTTGCTCATTCTTTCTTCTTTCACCCCTTTTCTCTCACTTTTTCTTGGATTTCTCATTCTTTTTCATTCACCATTTTTTAAATCCGTATCATTCATCGCTTTTGCTGGGTTTCCACATCACCATTCCTTCTCTTTTATGATCAATCATGGACAGCTCTCGGAACAACCAAGGTGTAATAAATTTTTACCATTTTGCACCGGCTTGGTTAAATGTGTGGCATGAAAACGAATTTTCAACAAAGCTCAAACATGGCACTAGGGATAGAATTTCACAAGAAAAAGGCTAAGGCTCAAAGAAATAAAAAATGGCCTAAGATCATATCTAGATAAGCATGGGGGAGCATTATCCATTTTAAGACAAGTTAATCAACTACACAAATGCACTCTAACTAAAACAAGCATAATGAGATTATTGAACAAATTTGAAATTTGAAGAAGTGTTCCTTGAGTAAATGTATTGGCCCTAAAGCTCTTATGGGTACTTATTCATCTCCACTATTCGTGTCAAGCTCTAAAATGTGAACTCAATCCGTAAATTGTCGAAATTACACATTCAAGGTGCACTTATAGGTGAGTTCAAAAGCAAACACATATGTGATACTCTTAGCAATATGATAAACTTCTATGATGCGCTCATGTATCCAAAGTTCAAAGCAACGATCAACATATCAATAAACCCACAATACTTTGAATGAGGGAATATGGTTCAGAATTCAAATATTTTTCACTAAAATTTTCAAAAAATTCCCATATTTCTCAACTATTCTTAAACAAAAATATGTAGAACATGTGAAAGGTGAATTTCAAAGCATTGAACAAGAGCACTTTCTGTCCGGGCTCAAATGTCTTTCTTAAAATGGATTTGTCATGAAAAATCTTAACACTCTCTTTTGAAATTTTTGAGCTTTCATATGCATATCTACAGATCTCCTCTAATTCATTCATCTCCAACTTTCTATTCTCTCCGGCCATTCTCAAGTTGAAGTTCAAGTTCTTGATGGCCCAATAAGCTTTGTGCTCCATTTCAACTGGCAAATGGCAAGCCTTCCCATAGACTAGCCTATAGGGTGACATACCCAGAATGGTCTTGTAAGCAGTGCGGTAAGCCCATAGGGCATTGGTCAACCTAATTTATCAATCCTTCATATTAGGGTTCACCGTTTTCTCTAGGATGTTCTTGATCTCCCTATTGGCCAACTCGGCCTGACTATTGGTTTGTGGGTGATAAGCGGTGGACACCTTCTGTGTGACACCATACTTATGCATTAAGGATGCAAATGACCTATTATAGAAATGAGAACCACCGTCGCTTATCATAGCACAAGTGTGACACCCCAAAATTCAGGTGTCCGTAATTAACCCATGATTAACTCAAATTAAACTAAGATATCAATACGCTCTGATACCAAGCTGTGACGCCCCAAAAAACAGGGGTCATTTTTCAACTCGTTGATCACCCATCAACCCGCGAAAATACCTGTGGATGCCGGCTAACCCGACACCGCGGCACCATATCCCCTTTACCGGGATTTTAAAAATACAAAGTCTATATGCTTTTGATTGATTGACCCATCCGAGGTCCAATATACCACCATTGGTACTCTATTATTGTCCATTTATAACATTTGAAGGAAGGAAACACAGCCCAAAAGCTTGGCAAAACAGTTTTAAGATTTCAGATTTTTTGTAAAGCGTACCGGTATGGCGTACCGGTACGTTGTGCCTACTGGACCACGTTGTACCGGTATGCTCTACCGGTACGCCTTACCCAGTTTTGCCTGTTTTGCCTATTTTTCATTTCCAATCCATTCCAAACCTTTCTACAATCATCCAACACATGTTTAATGAAGTTTTTCACATAAAACATGATACGTATGAGTTCTATTACAATCATTTGCATATATTTACATGTCAAAAACTAAGTTTTCATAATTAGTTTACAAAAAACCCAAAGTAAAGCCACATATCGGCCTCTCTTCATCCTTGGGGCCCCGAGTTAGTGTCATCCATCGGTGTGTATCTCACACTTGAAATATTTTCTCGTATAGGGTGAGTTATGCTCAATAGAGTATCTTCTACAGAGGCTACTCCTCAATTTAGATGCATATGGAATGTTCACATACAACAATTTACGAGCAACATTCTTTTCAATAAAGAAAATGCAATCCCATGATAGGAATTTTCATGTCATGCTATGAATTGAGATGAAACTCACTCATGCAACTTCAACCCGAGTCCTCACCAACTCCAACAACACAATGCAATGCACTCGTGAAGTAAATCTGTCATTGACGAAAATCCATCCAATGATCGTTTTAAATAAAAATCATGAGTTAATAAACCAAATCATTGTTGGATGATATCCATTGAATGGGTATTTTATAGAATAAAATCAAGTGTCTTTGTTGGGTATCGGATTCTCGGAATCTCACCGCTGGTTCCGTACACCGTTACACTTTTCTGGAATTTCACCGCTGGTAACTGTATGAACCATGTAGCCGGATCTTGGACCCGAGGGAGAATCTAGCCTTCTTGCTATACCTGACACAAGTTTTTCTCATGCAACCATGCGACTCAAGGGGATCTTCGATCCAACCTTCCCGAGACCACTTATCAATCACCAAGTATGGTGTTTGATCAACCATGCACACACACACCCACACTCATGACTCATGCCCATGAATGTGATGCCAATTCTATGCCCAAATTGCAATGCTTGTCAAGTGAACAATTTTCACATATCAACATGTATCATGACAATTTATATCATATGCATATAATCACCCTTATCCATCACAATGTCAACATATCAATGAACATATATCAACAATCATAACAAGCATGTTATTACACAATTTATGTCCAAAACACACTTTACTCATAAGAGCATCCTCTAAATATATAGCATACACACACAATACCAAAATTCCAGGAGTTTCACAAGGAACTTCCACATATCAATTTCAAGGTAGAACTTGAAATAAACAATTTCTACACCCATTTCTTCATTTCCATGACAATAGACTCATTTCCATAACAAGAGACAAGGCATAGGTAGTTCTATACCCCTAATCATTCCATATGGACACCATAGGTTGTAAATAACCAAAGTAGGAGGGAACCCTACCTCAAATAAAGTGTGGAGAACTTCAAGAACACCAACCAAACTTCAAGGTCTTGATTTTCCAAAAATATCCTCCTTGGATGTTCGGTGAAATCTTTCGTTCTTGGTATGGTTACATAGCCCTTGTCGAGGAGATCGTAGCGGGAAGTTTTGAAATCTCACTTTTTTTCTCTCCTTTCCCTCTATTCTTCCTCACACGTTTACACACTGGAATCAGCTGAGTATTCTCACAAAAAATCAGATTTTTGTTGATATTTATAACCCTTAATGCTTCGTGCATGTCGCGCCACACGCCCCCCCTTGTCCGGGTCCGTTTTCGCCCCGAAACGATTAATTTCATCTCGGTTTAAGTTCAAATTTTTTTAATTTGAAATTTCCTTCAATAATAAGGAAATTTTATAAAGTTTATTTTTTGGGACGTTTGTGAGGTCACCTGACACCCTTTTGTCTCGTAAAACATGAAAAATCTGACTATCTCGGAATTCAACAAAAATTTTCTAGGCAACTCGGTTTTGCGATACGAATCAAACGGTGAAGTCTGTTGTGTTATCCGAGCTCCAGATAAATACGTCTTTTAAATCCGCATAATAGTGGTAAATTACTATTTTGCCCTTTTTTAGAAAATGTTCAAATTTACCCGGGTTTTACATTCTTCTCCCCTTAAAAGAATTTTGTCCCCGAAATTCACACACACATGCAAATTTAACTACATGCATATGCGACAAGTATATCTTACTCATAACTACAAAAATGTACCTCCATCCTCGAATAAGAAAGGATAACTGGTACGGATAGTGCCCTTGCGCTCCCATGTCGCCTCCTCCACTCCTCGGTGCTGCCACAGCACCTTCACTAGCCTCACGGTCTTGCCTCGTAAAACTTGATCCCGACTATCCATGATACGCACCGGTCCCTCCTCGAAGGTCTCGTCTGCATCAACAACAAGCTCGCCCCAATCCACCACATGAGTCGGATCTGGGGTGTATTTCCGGAGCATGGAGACATGGAATACCGCGTGAACACCCGATAGATTTGGCCGTAACGCCAACCGGTAAGCAACTGTACCAACCCTCTCAAGTACTTCGAAGGGCCCGATATACCTCGGCGACAGCTTTCCCCGCTTGCCGAACCTGACCACTCCTCTTTTAGGCATCACCTTCAAGAAGACATGATCTCCCACCTCAAACTCTAGAGGTCGCCGCCATCTGTCGGCGTAGGTCTTCTGTCGGCTCTGAGCCGTGAGAAGACACTTTCCGTATCAAGTCCACTTTCTTCGAGGTGTCTTTAACCAATTTCGGACCCGTAGAGGGTCTCTCCCTTACTTCCATCCAACAAACCGGAGAACGACAAGGCCTCCCATATAGTGCCTCATAGGGTGCCATCTGTATGCTCGTCTTATAACTGTTGTTGTATGCGAACTCCACTAAGGGTAAATGCTCTTCCCAACTACCCTTGAGATCTAAGATGCATGCCCGTAGCATGTCCTCGAAAGTCTGGATGGTCCTTTCCGACTGACCGTCCGTCTGGGGATGAAAAGCAGTGCTCATCATCAACTGTGTCCCCATGGCTCGCTGGAAACTCTCCCAAAAATGGGTCGTAAACCTAGGATCCCGATCCGATACTATAGATACGGGCACCCCATGCAACCGGACAATCTCCCATATATACAACCTGCAGAATTCCTCCAGTGTGAAGGTCATCCGCACCGCCAAAAAGTGTGCCGACTTTGTAAGCCGGTCCACTATCACCCATACCGCGTCATGCCCTCTCGATGTTCGTGGCAAGTGGGTCAAAAAATCCATCGTGTCATGCTCCCACTTCCACTTCGCTACCTCCAAAGGCTGGAGTAACCATGCTAGTCTCTGGTGTTCAGCTTTCACCTGTTGACAAATGAGACATCGGCTAACAAAATCCCCAACGTGTTTCTTCATTTCGCTCCAATAATACTGGTGACGAAGATCATTGTACATCTTCGTGCCACCTGGATGCACAGCAAAACGAGAGCAATGGAACTCTCTAAGGATCTCCTCTCTCAGCTCCGCAGACTGGGGAACCACAATCCTTCCCCCAAATCGAAGACTACCATCCGTATGAATGGTCCAGCCCTCGTCACCTGTACCTGACTGTACCCGGTCCCTAATGGAAAAAATCTATGTATCCTGCCTCTGGGACTCGATCACTCTGCTCAGTAGGGAAGACGTACCCACCAAACTCCCCAAAGTTTCATGAGCCTGACCCATGTAGCGTAGCCCGAACTGTCCTATAGTCTCGAGCATCTGCCACTCCCGGGAAGCCACACTAGCCAAGACTTCCCGTGACTTCCGGCTGAGTGCATCAGCCACCACATTTGCCTTACCGGGGTGGTAATGCAAAGTGAAATCATAGTCCTCCAGATACTCCATCCACCTGCATTGCCTCATGTTGAGGTCCCACTGTGTAAAGATGTACTTTAGACTCTTATGGTCCGAAAACACCTCAAACTGCTCACCATATAAATAGTGGTGTCAAGCCTTCAAGGCAAAGACAATGGCCGCCAACTACATGTCATGTGTGGGGTAATTCTGCTCGTGGTTCTTTAATTGTCGAGAACCATAAGCTACCACTCTCCCGAACTGCATCAAGACACAACCAAGTCCGTCCTTGAAGGCATCATAATACACTGTGTACCTCAGTCCCCTCTCCGGAACAATCAAAATAGGAGCTGAAGTAAGCCTCCTCTTCAACTCCTGGAATGCCTTCTCACACTAATCATTCCACTCAAACTTGACCTCCTTCAGGGTCAATCTCGTCATAGGTGCGGCTAGTCGGGAGAAGTCCTCGATGAACCTCCGGTAGTACCCTGCCAATCCTAAGAAACTGCGTATCTCGAAGACTGACTTCGGCATCTCCCAACTCATAACTGCCTCAACCTTCTCCGGGTCAACCGACACCCCCGAAGCCGACACCACGTGTCCTAAAAATTTCACCTCTGTAAGCCAAAATTCACACTTGCTGAACTTGGCGTACAAATGGTGGTCTCTCAACGCCTGGAGAACAACCCTTAAGTGGTCCTCATGCTCCTCCTTGGTCTTGGAATAGATCAAGATGTCGTCAACAAAAACCACGACGAACTGATCTAGGTAAGGCTGGAACACCCTATGCATGAGATCCATGAATGTCGTCGGGGCATTCGTCAATCCAAAAGGCATCATGGTGAACTCAAAATGCTCATACCGCGTTTTGAACACCGTTTTAGGGATATCTTCCTCCCTAATCCTCAACTGATGGTAGCCCATGCGGAGATCTATCTTGGAGTAGACTCATGCTCCTCTCAGCTGATCAAATAAATTATCAATCATCAGCAAAGGGTACCTGTTCTTGATAGTAACCCTATTTAACTGCCGGTAGTCTATGCATAGCTGAAGGGTCTTTTCCTTTTTCTTGGTGAACAACACCGAAGCGCCCCAAGGTGAAGTGCTCGGTCTAATAAAGCCCCTGTCCAACAATTCCTGTAATTGGACCTTGAGTTCTTGCAACTCAGCAGACGCCATCCTATGTGGAGTCATAGAAATGGGCGATGTACTGGGGTGCAACTCAATGGTGAAGTCTACATCCCTATGTGGAGGTAATCTCGGTAGTTCATCCGAAAAAACGTCATCATACTCACAAACCATCCAAGGTAGACCAAACTCCTGTCTCGTCTCGTCCTCCAGGGTAAGGCTTGCTAGCCAACCCATCAACTGCCCATGCCAACGGGAGTCATACACTACTTGGGGTAAATCATCATGCTTTCCCCCCCCTAGAATTTGAAACAAACACCCTCCGGTGTGTAGGCAGTGACCCTCTTACGATCACAATCAATGACGACTCGGTGTGCTGCCAACCAGTCCATCCCAATGATGACATCAAACTCCGACATGTCCATGACCCTAAGGTCCACGGTGAGTAGAGTCCCTGAGATTTCTAACTCACAACCCTGACATATCTGATCAATACTCACCCTAGCTCCTAGGGGAGAACTCACATGCAATGGATCTTCCAAGGTTTCGACCTCTAAGCCCAAATCTTTCACACATGATGCAACAATAAAAGAATGAGATGCACCAGAGTCAAATAATACCCTTGCCCATAAGTGAGAGAATAGAAATGTACCCTGGATAACCGTCTGATCTGCTGGCTCAGTCTGAGGCATAATGGCGTAGACACGCCCCTGGGTCCCTGAAGTCCCGGCTTGTGAGCCCTGTCCTCGACCTCGACCTCGACCCATGCTCTGGCCCATCTGGCCTGACTGCAGGGTCCCCGTACGTGAAGTAGTAGGGCCTTGTGCAGCACCCTGGAACTGATACTGGCTCCCTTGGCCCATGGTGGGGTAGGGAGGAACAAAGTGTATTTGTGCATGCCCCACCGAAGGCTGGGACTGGGATGCTCCATAGCTCTGAGATCCCTGCCGCTGAGGACAATCCCGCTTCATATGCCCCGGTTGGTGGCAATGATAACAAGTCATTTAGTCTGCTTGGTAGGAAGGCCTCTGATTTCTCCCGCCTTGGGAGGATTGACCTTGGCCTTGGCCTTGAAAGCTGCGGCCTTGTGGAGTCAAAGTCCTTTGCCTCTTCCCTGAACTTGAAGAAAAATATTGGCCCTCCTTCTTCTTGTCTTTAACACCCGCTTCCCGGATGTTCCGTGCGTCATCTATCTCTCTCTCAATGGCCATAGATGTCTCGACCATCGAGTCCAATTCTTGCAGGCGGAGGCCCACAATTTTTCCCCGGATGGACAATTTCAGGCCATCCTCAAACTTCCTCACCTTGGCCATGTCTGTGGCCACATAATCGTCGGCAAAATGGGCTAATTCTGTGAACTTAGCCACGTATTCTAATACCGTCATAGTCTCTTGCCTCAAGTCCAGGAACTCTCGAGCCTTAGCTTGCCGGACAGACGCCGGGAAATATTTGCCCATGAAGAGCTCTCGGAACTCTCCCCATGTGGTCGCCTCCAAGTTCCTCGATGCCTTTACCCAATCCCATCACAATTGGGATTCTCCCTCTAGTTAGAATGTAGCTAGCGTTATCTTAGTGGCATCGGAGGTGATCTCCATAGCCCCTAAGATCTTGTCAACTTGTCGGAACCAATGGTCAGCCACTATTGGATCCGCCCCTCCCACAAAAGTCGGAGGCTTGTGTGCCTTAAAATTCTGGAGGTTACTTGAGCCTCCTTGGCCCACATTTGCACTAGCATGTGCAATGGTAGTAGCCGCATCACTAGTCTCTGCAATGGTAGCAGCCGCAACACCAATAGCCTCCATGAAGGCTTGTTGGTCAAAGGCCAGTGGTGGTTGGTTGTTGTTCCGCCCACCGCCTCGGCGTCCCCTTCCTCGATTTGCCATCTACACATATGTAAGATAACAATAGAGCCTCACATAGTATCCCAAGATAGGGATCAAGGTCGTAACATTGAGACTTCTCTCCTTGTCTCACTAGTAGTGCATGTGCCACCACTAGTAGACATCTACACCCTGAACCATCCCGTTCATTCTTCTTTCCCACTCCCAAGGTTACGTTCTCTAACCCTAGTGTGTCCATTTCCATACACATTTTACCATGCATATAATTAACATAACACATATCACATAACATGTAGCAATTTAAGCACATAACATGTAATGCACAATGAATGCAATGGTCTAGACCCATGCCCCATCAAGCCCTAGGTAAATCATATACCTATGCCCTGATACCAAGTTGTGACACCCCAAAATTCAGGTGTCCATAATTAACCCATGATTAACTCGAATTAAACTAAGATATCAATACGCTCTGATACCAAGCTGTGACGCCCCAAAAACCGGGGGTCCTTTGTCAACCCGTTGATCACCCATCAACCCGCGAAAATACCTGTGGATGTCGGTTAACCTGACACCGCGGCACCACATCCCCTTTACCTGGATTTTAAAAATACAAAGTCTATATGATTTTGATTGATTGACCCATCCGAGGTCCAATATACCACCATTGGTACTCTATTATTGTCCATTTATAACATTTGAAGGAAGGAAACACATAGCCCAAAAGCTTGGCAAAACAGTTTTAAGATTTCAGATTTTTTGTAAAGCGTACCGGTATGGCGTACCGGTACGTTGTGCCTACTGGACCACGTTGTACCGGTATGCTCTACCGGTACGCCTTACCCAGTTTTGCCTGTTTTGCCTGTTTTTCATTTCCAATCCATTCCAAACCTTTCTACAATCATCCAACACATGTTTAATGAAGTTTTTCACATAAAACATGATACGTATGAGTTCTATTACAATCATTTGCATATATTTACATGTCAAAAACTAAGTTTTCATAATTAGTTTACAAAAACCCAAAGTAAAGCCACATATCGGCCTCTCTTCATCCTTGGGGCCCCGAGTTAGTGTCATCCACCGGTGTGTATCTCACACCTGAAATGTTTTCCCGTATAGGGTGAGCTACGCTCAATAAAGTATCTCCTACAGAGGCTACTCCTCAATCTAGATGCATATGAAATGTTCACATACAACAATTTATGAGCAACATTCTTTTAAATCAAGAAAATGCAATCCCATGATAGGAATTTTCATGTCATGCTATGAATGGAGATGAAACTCACTCATGCAACTTCAACCCGAGTCCTCACCGACTCCCACAACACAATGCAATGCACATGTGAAGTAAATCTGTCATTGACGAAAATCCATCCAATGATCGTTTTACATAAAAATCATGAGTTAATAAACCAAATCATTATTGGATAATACCCATTGAATGGGTATTTTATAGAATAAAATCAAGTGTCTTTGTTGGGTATCGGATTCTCAGAATCTCACCGCCGGTTCCGTACACCGTTACACTTTTCTAGAATTTCACCGCTGGTAAGTGTATGAACCATGTAGCTGGGTCTTGCACCCGAGGGAGAATCTAGCCCTTCTTGCTATACTTGACACAAGTTTTTCTCATGCAACCATGCGACTCAAGGGGATCTTCGATCCAACCTTCCCGAGACCACTTATCAATCACCAAGTATGGTGTTTGATCAACCATGCACACACACATCCACACTCATGACTCATGCCCATGAATGTGATGCCAATTCTATGCCCAAATTGCAATGCTTGTCAAGTGAACAATTTTCACATATCAACATGTATCATGACAATTTATATCATATGCATATAATCACCCTTATCCATCAAAATGTCAACATATCAATGAACATATATCAACAATCATAACAAGCATGTTATTACACAATTTATGTCCAAAACACACTTTACTCATAAGAGCATCATCTAAATACATAGCATACACACACAATACCAAAATTCCAAGAGTTTCACAAGGAACTTCCACATATCAATTTCAAGGTAGAACTTGAAATAAACCATTTCTACACAATAGACTCATTTCCATAAATAGAGACAAGGCATAGGTAGTTCTATACCCCTAATCATTCCCTATGGACACCATAGGTTGTAAATAACCAAAGTAGGAGGGAACCCTACCTCAAATGAAGTGTGGAGAACTTCAAGAACACCAACCAAACTTCAAGGTCTTGATTTCCCAAAAATATCCTCCTTGGATCTTCGGTGAAATCTTTCGTTCTTGGTATGGTTGCGTAGCCCTTGTCGAGGAGATCGACTTTGATTATTGGCTCGAGTTGACTGGAGCGACGGAGCTCCGTAGATCGTAGCGGAAAGCTTTGAAATATCACTTTTTTTTCTCTCCTTTCCCTCTATTCTTCCTCACACGTTTACACACTGGAATCAGCTGAGTATTCTCTAAAAAAATCAGATTTTTGTTAATATTTATACCCCTTAATGCTTGGTGCACGTAGCGCCACACGCCCCTCTTGTTCGGGTCCGTTTTCGCCCTGAAGCGATTAATTTTATTCCGGTTTAAGTTCAAATTATTTTTATTTGAACTTTCCTTCAATTATAAGGAAATTTTATAAATTTTATTTTTGGGGACGTTTGTGAGGTCACCCGACACCCTGTTGTCTCGTAAAACGTGAAAAATCCGATTATCTCAGAATTCGATGAAACTTTTCTGGGCAACTCAGTTTTGCAATACGAATCAAATGGTGAAGTCTGTTGCGTCATCCAAGCTCTAGATAAATACGTATTTTAAATCCGCATTATAGTGGCAAATTACCATTTTGCCCTTTTTTAGAAAATGTTCAAATTTACCCGGGTTTTACAACGAGGCATTCCGAACCTCGAAAATATGTTTTCTTTCAAGAACTTGACCACGACCCGGTGGTCATTGGTCTTGGTTGGGATAACCTCCACCTACTTGGACACGGAGTCCACTGCCAGTAATATATAGAGGTAGCCAAAAGACATGGGGAAGGGACCCATAAAGTCGATGCCCCAACAATCAAATATCTCGATTACAAGTATAGGGGAGAGGGGCATCATGTTCCTCCGCGTCACACTACCCAAACGTTGGAACCTATCACATTCTTTACAAAAGGAAACACAGTCTTTGATTAATGAAGGCCAATAAAAACCTGATTGTAAAACCTTTGCCGAAGTCTTTTTCGAAGAGAAATGTCCACCGCACGCTTCGAAATGGCAGAATGCAAGGACGTCCCATTGTTCATTCTCAGGTACGCATCTCCTCATGAGTTGGTCAGGGCAGTATTGGAACAAGTACGGGTTATCGAAGTAAAATTACTTCACATCCGCCATAAATCTCCTTCTATCCTCTGGGCTCCAGTGTGGTGGAATTTGTCTTGTAGCAAGGTAATTACAAATGTCAAGTACTTTCTCCAAGTTCTCCAAACAACCTTCAAATGAGTCCCCCAAATACAAAAAAATCCATCCATGAAGACTTCCACAATTTTCTCCACCATGTTGCTGAAGATTCCCATCACACATCTTTCAAACATTCTCGGGGCATTACACAACCCGAATGGCATTCAACGATATGCGAAGGTGCCGAAGGAACATGTGAATGTAGTCTTCTCTTTGTCTTCCAAAGCGATCTCAATTTGATTGTAGCCGGAGTAGCCATCCAAGAAACAATAGAACAAGTGTCCGGCTACTCTCTCCAATACTTGGTCGAGGTCGAGGAATGGCAAAGGGAAGTGATCCTTTCTTGTGCAAGAGTTGAGTTTCCGATAGTCGATACACACTCTCCATCTGGTGACTAATCTAGTTGGAATCAACTCATTGTCCTCATTTGCAACCACAGTGACCCCCGATTTCTTTGGTACCACTTGAGTGGGACTAACCCATTTACTATCGACAATCGGAAAGATGATGCTTACATCAAATAGTTTGAGTACCTCTTCCTTCACCACATCCTTCATGATTGGATTCAACCTTTTTTGTGGTTGTCGGGACGGCTTGGAGTCTTCTTCTAGATAGATGCGGTGTGTGCAAATGAGGGGGCTTATCACCTTGATATCAGCAATTGTCCAATCAATTGCTCCCTTGTGCCTCCTCAACACTCTCAAGAGATCACCTTCTTGCTTTGACTCCAATGAAGAACTTATGACCACCAAAAAAGTATCGTGCTCCCCCAAGAATGAATATTTGAGGTTTGAAGGCAAAAACTTCAACTCCAAGTTCAGAGTTTGTGCAGTGGATGGAAAAATTTTCTTCTCTTGATGTGGAAGCTTCTCAAATGTAGGGGTCCATTTTTCTATCCCTTGTAAACTTTCCGGCTTCTCTTGATCAACAATCTCCCCTCCCCTAATCTCAACGTGCTCAATAGCTCCAAGTGAACCTCCACCAAAGTATCAATCCTATTGACTTCATGCACTTCCTTATTGTCCCCCGGTTGTTTGCACACATTGAATACATTGAGGTCTATTGTCATATTCTTGAATGCAAACTTCCTTAGACCGTTCCTGCAATTAATCATGACATTAGATGTAGCGAGAAAAGGTCTACCTAGTATGACAAGAATTTGTGGGCTAGGGTTAGCAACCGAATGAGTATCAAGTACAATAAAATCAACAGGGAAATAAAAATTATCAACTTGAACTAAGGCATCCTTAACTACTCCCCTCGGTGTTCTGACGCTTCGATCCACCAATTGAAGGGTGATTGGAGTTGGCTTCAACTCTTCAAGTTGGAGTTGTTGGTACACCGAATAGGGTAGGAGATTGACACTTGCCCCCAAATCAAGAAGTGCTTGCTCCACCCGACAATTTCCTATTGTGATGGCAATGGTTGTGCAGCCAGGGTCTTTGAACTTTGGCGGTGTGTTGGTCCTCAAGATTGAGCTCACTTGTTTGGTGATGAATGCCTTCTTGTGTACATTCAACTTCCTCTTCACAATACACAAATCTTTCAAGATCTTGGCACATGAAGAGATTTGCTTGATAGCATCGAGAAGCGGGATGTTGATCTTAACCTACTTGAACATCTCAATAATGTCAGAATAATTAGCCACCTTCACAGGATGCTTCAAACGTTGGGGAAAAGGGGCCAGAATGGGACATGCATTCACATTAACATCAACAATTTTTTCTTTCTCACTCACCTCACCCCCCTCGGAATTGCCCTTAATCTCTTTTTTTTTTCCAATGTGGCTTTTGGTGGGAATTTTGGCAAAATGGTTTTTCAATTTGTTTGCCACTCCGAAGGGTGGTGACCGCCTTGAGTTCCTCACAACTATCTTTGGTGGATTCGGATGACTCTATCATGTGTTAACCTCTAGGGTTCTCTTGGGGTTGAGCGGGGAATTTCCCCTTATCTTGTTGTGACGACCCTATGGCATTGGTCAATTTTGTGATTTGAGTCCGAATGTCATTAAAAGCGATGACGGTTTGATTGTTGATGGTGGTTTGGCTTTGGATGAATTGGTGCACCACATCCTCCAAATTTCTTTTATGAGGCAGTTGGTAGGTGGGTGGGTTGGATGGTCCTTGTTGACCAAAACTTTGTGGTGGCAGGTTTTGTGAAAACCCTTATGGATTGGACCGAGGGTATTGGAAGCTAGACGAAGGACTTTGACCATGGTATTGGTTTTGCTTGGGAGGCATAGGAGGTGAATATGAACTAGACCCGTGAGGAGTGGGATTCTCATTCTTTCAACTAAAGTTCGAGTGATTACTCCAACCCGGATTGTATGTATTAGAGTGTGGGAGAATGATTTTTTACTTTGATTGAAGGCATTGACTTGCTCATGGTACACTTCTTTAAGTGCAAGAATGTTGGGGCACTCCAATATGGAATGCTCAACACTCTCACAAATAGAGCAAAACTCCTCGTTCTTGGAAATGTTAGACACCTCATGTCTCCTATTGACCTCAAGACTCTCCACTTTCTAAGATAATTTGGCGATTTTGGAAAGCAAGTCTTCCCAATCCCTTAAATCATACATCCCTCCCCCGCTTGGTTGATTACTACCCAGAGAAGACCTCAGTACATCGGTGGGATCAGTGATATCCCAAGATTGTGAATTTTGTGTCAATGTATTGAAGTACTCTAGGGCCTCATCGGGATCCTTGTTTAAAAACTCCCCATTGCACATCATGTTTATGAACTATCGATGGCCCGGTGTAATCCCTTCGTAGAAAAAACTCACCAATTGCCATGATTCAAAACCATGATGTGGAATGGATTATAGCAATTCCTTGTAGCGATCCCAACATTGATAAAATTGCTCATTGAGCTTTTCTGAAAAATTTTGGATTTGCTTTTTAAGAGCGATGGTCTTGGGCACCGAAAAAAAAATTGTTCAAAAACTCAGAAAGCATTTATGCTCAAGCGCTTATTGATCGAGGCTTCAAGGAATTCAACCATGTTTTGGCTTTGTCTTTAAGGGAAAAGGGGAACAATTTCATGCGAGCTATGTCTTCGATGGCATGATTAGTAAGGAAGGTTGCAACTATTTCCTCAAACTCCTTAATGTGCAAATAAGGATTCTCCCTTTCAATTCCATGGAATTGAGGAAGTATTTGTAACATTCCCAATTTAACTAGGAAGGCATGAGCTTGGAACGGTAAAAGAATGCATGAGGGAGTGGTGCTACGAGTGGGTTGGAGATAATCCCGCATTGACCTCGTTGGAGGATCAATTGGGATATGGTTTCCCTCATTCCTAGGAGGGGAAAATGCATTCTAGGGTTTGGCATTCTAGGGTTTTGCATTCCCCCACCCCTTGGGACGTTAGCCTCCTCATTCTCAAAATTATCACCGACATCCTCGGGTGGGTCTTGGTCTAGATTCATGTTGGGTCCTAGGGGTTGTCTAACCAATCTAATTTGGCCATCCCGCCCCCACATGCAAAAGCAATAACTAAAAATGAAAGGAAAAGTAACCAAAAATATGTACAAGGAGCAACGTACCTCGACCCGTGATGAAAATCACGAGACTTACCTCCGTCATCTGAAAATCACCTTCTAATTCAACATTTTGCCTTCCCTGGCAATGGCGCCAAAAATACTTGATTGAATTCACCATAATCTCCGAACATGAACCCTCAATGTGTATATGGCTTATATGGATAGGGAAGTGTCACTCTCCCTCGGGTTCGATGCTAGAAATGGGGAAAACGTGTATGTGAATGGAAATGTGTGTGTGTGCAAAAGTGCTCTCCAAGCGAAGAGAGACTTTCGAGTGTCGTTTTTTACTTGGAATGGGTATTCCAAGGTCGTCTCCTTAGGGAAGGAAAGTTGAATCGTGTGAAGGTGATTTTTTAAAAATGGAAAAGTGTAAAATCTTGTGAATTTGTGTTTTGGTGAGTGAACTTTTCGATTAAAATGTAATGGAAACAAGATTGGCTAATCCGAAGAGGTCATTCCAATGGGAATGTCAAATCAACTCAAAACATTCTTTCATTGGTGCCTAGGTGTTCGATTGATTCGTAGGAATTGAGGGACTAAAATGGAGGTGTAGGTTCAAGCATACCCCGTGACAAGTCTACGGTGTATCAAGAGCTCACAACCACGTCCGCACTCAACCTAGTCAAATCGAACACTTTACGCTATGAGGGAGAATGAAGGAGAGTTGATTTAGCATACCCAAGAGGAAATCTCCCTTGGATTAGCCAAAATAAAACTTAGCTACTCCTATTAAATGCAAAGATAAACAATGTAGAAAGAGACATGGTAATGAAATGGAGATTAAAACTTGTATTAATGTAAAGAAAAGTTAACTACAAAGATAAGTGCATTAAAAACCCATTTGGAAAACTTGAGAAGAAAAGCTTAAATGTAATAATGGTAGATTCAAAGATACATGACTAAACTTGCAATACACTTGAAATAAATGACATTAAAGTGCATTAAATGAAGATTACAAGAGTCTTACAGCTTACTACAAGTGAAATGGGTAAGAAAATGCAAAAATCCAAACTTTCTCTCTCTAAAACTGTCTTCTTCCTTGAGCTTCTCTCTCTATATTGCTGAGTAATGGTCTACAATGGTGTAACTCCTTGCATTTTCGTCCATGAGGTCCTCTAGCCTGTGTGTGTAGGCCTCCCATCAATGGGGGCCTGAGTTGATGGCTTGGACTGGCTAGGACAAGCCTAGCTTGCAACTCCCCAGGCTTCCTCCTTCTTTCTCCTCCTCATAAATGCTTTGGCCTCCAAAGTCCAACCATAGGTGTAGGGAGGCATGCTGGGATGTGCAACATGTCAGGGATGTGTGGGAGAAGCAATGGTGGGACCCCCCAAGTGGCAGAGCTTGAGATACAAACTCTGGTAATTTTCAGCAAAACCTTATGGAAGGTCGAAGCAAAACCATCCGGAAGGTTTTGGCAGGGGCAGAGGTAAAAGCAAAATAGTAAGCAAAACCTTCCGGAAGGTTTGCAGTAGATCCAACTCTAGTGTGCAAAACCTTCCAGAAGGTTTTGGAAGAGGCAGAGTCTTAAAGTTGTCTAGTGTGCAAACCTTCCGGAAAGTCTATGACCAAACCTTCCGGAAGGTTTTCTCCTGACTTGCTTTTTTCTTGATCTCTTCACCTTCCAAGCCTCCCGTTGAGCCATCCCCAATCTCCATTGGGTTTGAGCAGTATGATGGGGCTTAACTCAAGCCATAACCAACATTTTACCTACAATCACACATCAACAAAATTAATTGTTTGATCAATTCCATTTCTTCCCATTTCCACCACAAAAGCAAGTATGAAAGGGTATAAAAGCATACATAATGTGCAATATTTTGTGTTAATCACTTAGAAGATCTTAGGGTATAATCCTTTGACTTGTAATCTTACATTGAGTACAATGGACTATGGTCATGTGGTTTTTCTTGAGAGGGTTTCCACGTAAAAATTGTTTGTCTTTTGTTGTGATTATTTCTTCTCTGCTCTATGCACGCTTGCAATTTTTACACTCACCACGTGTTTGATAATATGCTTGAATAATTGATTCTTTATATTTATCATCCTTGCAATTGGTTGAATTTCATGAAAGGAATTTGAAGATAAGGTTATTGGATTGAGCATTGTAATTGATTGTTGAAATTGGGTATTTTGCATACATTCATCCATCCAAGGATTTGTGTACCAAATTGAAGGGTGTAATTGAGTGAATTAGGTTTTTAATTGGTCATAATTTTTGCATTGATTGCTTAAGTCTTATTCACTGCCTTCTAGGTCAACCTAGGCAAGACTTCACATCTCTAACAGCTATGTCAGGGTGATCCAACTCGCACTCTAAGGTTTGACTAGTGAGCCAAATCCCTTCAATGCATCACCACGTAGAGGCTCACAAGCTACTCACTTAAAGAAACTCTCTATTTTTTCCACACAGTGGTTTTGCTTGTTCTTCTCGGATTTTAATTTTTCTCACCAATCTTGTTTTTTTCATTATCGCAGAATACACATCAGATGGGAATGTGCGTAAAATGTCTAAACTGAATCAAAAAATCTTATCATCCTTTTTTGCTAAGCTTAAGGCACCCTATCCGATTCTTTAACGTCTGCCAGTTACAAAGACGATTAAAGCTGCCTTTAAAGACATGATCATCATTTTTTTTAAATACTATAAAGACAGTATAAATATGAAATACGAGCAAGAAAACTGTGTAAATACGATCAAGAAAAAAATACTAAAATCATAGATCTGTGTCAATACGAACTGTATTTCTCACCCCCCCCCCAACCTACACTGAACATTGTCCCCAATGTGTTGAATTTACCAGTATGCAAAGTGGTTTATGGTTTGAGAGAGATCCATTCATCTTCCGAAACCCTACAAACAAAATACATATTTAATCATTTTTTACAAAAATCAGGGTTTCGATTAGCATGGAAACCCTTTTGCGTAAGTGCAAACAGAAGAAGGAAACCCATGAGCAAATAAAGCATCAAAATAAAAAACATGAAACAAAGGATGGTATCTGTGGAGTATGTGGCCATGGATTTTGCAGAGAGTGAATTGTTTGCAGAGAAAAGGGAAGAAGAAGAAGAGCGGCGGATGGGAAAAGGATTAGGGTGTGGAGGCCTTATAAAGGTGTATGTTCGAGTCGGGTCGGGTCGGGTTGAATTTCTCTTAACCCTATCCTTTTTTGTGTCGGCAGCCGCGAATCTATTCCAAATATTCGGGATCCATTAAGAAAATGGATTCCACATCTCCAACAAACTCTTCGTAAAATGGTTTCAAACATTGGCCATTAAATGTAAAAATATTACCATTTGACGGATTGTTTACTTCTACTACTCCATGTCCAAATACTCACCTTACAATGTCTTTTTTATCTCAACTTATCAGGAAATAGACAGAGCCTTGAATTGAATAGGAGGACTTTCTGTGAAGGGGCAAAGAATTTTCTCACTATATTTTTTTCATGAAAAACTTTCATCAATTCCTTTGCAATTTTAGCATTGTCATATGCCTCATTCCTCAACTCTTCTAACTCATTGATTTGAAGTTTTCTTGAAATTTCATTCTTGTCTAGGTCAAAGTTCATGGTTTTAATGGCCCAATATGCTCTGTGTTCCAATTATATAGGTAGGTGACAAGGCTTGTCATAAACTAATCGATAAGGAGACATGTCCAAAATTGTTTTAAAGGTAGTGCAATATGCCCAGAGTGCATTAGTTAGTCTTAAAGACCAATATTTAAGGTCCGGGTTTACCATTTTTTTCTAAAATCATTTTGATCTCTCGATTAGCCAATTCAGCCTGTCTACTAGTTTGTGGATGATAAGGGTTTGCAATTTTATGAGATATTAAGTACTTTTTCATCAAATTCCAGAAATGACGATTGCAAAAATGAGCACCCCCATCACTTATAATGGATTTAGGAATTTCAAACCTGGGCAAAATGTTTTCTTTTAAAAATTTGATCACTGTTTGGTGATCATTATTTCGGCATTGAATTGCTTCAACCTATTTGCACACATAATCAATGTGACACCCCAAAATCCGGGGGTCCGTTGATCACCATCAACCCGCGGAATGCCTATGGATATCATGTAACTCGATATCACCCCGTTATGTCCCATTTATCGGAATCCATCTTTTAACAAAATTCGGGCAGAGTCTCCTTCGTACGGGGAGCTCCACCCAAAACACAACCTATACAACATACATTAACATGACCCATCTGAGGCCCAATATAATACAATGACCGCACCGGGTCCATTTATGAGTAAAAAAAAATGACCACACCGGGTCCATTTATCCATACTCATATAACATACAAGGTTAGATTAACAATTGTTCACATATGTTCTATTACAATTAATTTGCTTAATTTACATGCCAAAGACATAATATTTCAAATGTTTTTACATGAAATAAGGCTAAGACCACATGTCGGCCTTTCTTCAACCATGAGGGCCCAAACTTGAGCCGTGCGTCGGTGAACCTCCCGCACCTGAAATTGTTCCCGTATAGGGTGAGCCAACGCCCAGTAGAGAAATTCCTACAGAGGCTACTCCTCAACCTATATGCACATGAAATGTTCACATGCAACATCCATAATTTCCATAACCATTCCAATCAAGAATGCAATTCAATGATGGAATGCCATTAAGCCATGCCGTGAATGAGATGAAATCCACTCATGTACATCCAACCCGAGTCCACCCCGACTCTCTTTACATGCCAATGCCATGTATGTTAAACCGGGCTACCTAAGCCCCATGAATGAGATGAGACTCATGTACTCGACCCGAGCCCTTCCCGGCTCCCACACACACAATGCGAATGCCAATGTGTACCACATGCTATGAGTGAGATGAGACTCAATCATGTAACACAACCCGAGTCATTCCCGACTCCCACAACACAATGCAATGTGTAATGAACCCGTCTTCGACGGAAAATATGATACTCATTGGATGAGTATATTTTATATCAAAATCTTGTGTCTTGTTGGGCAACGGATTTTGGAATTACACCGCCGGCTCCGTATGCCTAATTCACTTTTTTGGACTTGCACCGACGGAAGTGAATAAACCAGTAACCGGGTCTTGCACCCGAGGGATCTTCTAGCCCTTCTTGCTATACCCGACACAAGTTTTCCATGCATGCATGCAACCGTGCGACTCAGTCGGATCTTCGATCCAACTTTCCCGAGCCCACCATCAAACACCAAGTATGGTGTTGATTAACCATGCACCACCTACACATGCCTCCACTAATGACTAATGTCCATGAATGGAGTTACCAATGTCATGCTCTATATGCAATAATGCCAATGAGCAATTCCCATGACCATATGCATTTAATACCACATAGATTGTGGTACAAACACCCATGCACAACATCATTATGACACAATGTCCATGTATGTGATGTTCCCGTACATATGCAATGTAATGACCCATTGCTTCTCTCATGCAAGGTTCATATGTAATGAATGCCATATGAACTGTCTCTACCACATTCCAACATATGGTATTAACAACAATCATGCACACACACACACCACTCATGATGTGAATTCCCCGTGCATATGCAATGCGATGTATCATTGCAATAAAATGATGTCACATATGTAATGCATGTCATATGAATTAAATTAACATAATCAATTCCATTCCATGGCAATTTACATTATAAACGTATAAATTTCATGCTTCATCACAACAATTGATATATCAAAATATATATCTGACATTCACAATTTCAACATAAATCATATCGTACACATATGATTTTCATTTACCACATAAGGCATAACATGTTATTTATCATATAACAATTTCAATCCATTTAGGTATTTTGTCAAACACCTTCAAGGCAAACAACATGGTAACACATATCATGCCCAATTTCCAAATAATTCAAGAAATTCCAATAGGCAATTTCTACATACCAATTTAGGATAAAATTATTTTACCTAAATTCCACCAATAGGCAAGTGTAATTTTCTAACAACCTACCCACCATCTTCATTATTCCATAACCATATACATATAAATATATGTATACAGAGGTCAATATATATAGATATACATATATATATATATCCAGCTCATTTATCATAGGCATTTCTAGGTAAGAAATCAACCCAAGTAGCAGAACCCCTACCTCTTGTAGCGTGAGAATCCCGTAGGAAGCTCCCAAGACCCGAAAACCCAACTCGAAGCTTGATTTTCCCAACTCCCGAAATTTCACCTTCGGTGAAATTCGTTGTTTTTGGTACCCACGCGTAGCCTTCGTCGACGTGATCACTTCTCCCTTCTAGCTCAACAGAATCCGAGCAACAAAATACAACTCGAATCTTGATTTTCGTATACCCTCATCCATTCACCTTTGGTGAAACTTGTGGTTTTTGCTACCCACGCGTAGCCCTCGTCGCGTAGATGAACTTTTCCTTTTGAATCGACGAATTCCGACCAACGGAACTCCCGGAATCGGAGCGGGAAGCTTGGAGATGAATTTTTTTCCTTCTCTTTTCTCCCCAACGTCCAGACCAGTAAACACACTGGTTTTTGTGTCTAAAACACAGATATTTGTGGATATTTATAACCCCGATGCGCGGAGCACGTCGCGCCACATGCCCCCCCTCGTCCGGGTCCGTTTTTCGTCCCGAAATGATTCATTAAGTCCCGGATTAAGTCCAAATGAATTTTATTGGAACTTTAATCCAATTATAAAGAAATTTTATAAAATCCATTATTGGGGACCTTTAAAATGTCATTCGCCACGTAGTCGCCTCGAACGACGTTCAAAAATCTGACAATCTCGGAATTCGACGAAATTTCAGGTCATTACTAGATTTCGCGTTGCGAATCCAATGGCGTACTCCATTTCCTCATCCGAGGTCTAGAACATGATTATTTCAAATACGCATAAGGGTGAAAAATTACCATTTTGCTCTTTTTCAGAAAAAGTTCAAATTTTTCCGTGGTTTCACATTCTTCCCCCCTTAAAAGAATTTCGTCCCCGAAATTCACACCCACATGCACATTCAACCATATGCACAAGTTACAAACAATACAGTCTAAACTGTCCCACATGTATCCGTCTCTCTCCCGGACTAGGTTTTAAATTCAACCAAATCCGTTCGTAAAGGCACCACATATCCCGTGTACCTCTGTCCCATTTCCGGAACTACTAGAATAGGAGGTAAAGTAACCTTCTTTGTAATTTGACAATAGTACCGAAGCATCCCAAGGCGAAGCATTCGGTAGTGAAGTCCTTATTCAACCTAGAGTTCTGACAACTCTACTAGTGTCATTCTATGAGGAGTCATAGAGACAACATACTGGGGTGTAACTCAACACTGAAGTCTACATCCCTACATGGAGGCAAACATTCGTAAGCTCATAAACATCTGAGGTGGACCAAATCTATGTCTCACCTCGTTCTCTAGGGTAAAGCTTGCTAGCTAACCCATGAACTGTCCGTACCAAGGGAATTCATACTTTACTTGAGGTAAAACGTCATGCGTTTCTCCTAAAACTTAAAACATACACACTCCGAGGTGTAAACAGTGACCCGCTGACGATCACAATCACTGACGACTCAGTGTGCCGTCAATCCGTCCATCCCAAGGATGACATCAAATTCTAACATGTCCGTGGAGTAGAATCCCCAAGAATCCTAGCTCACATTCCCGACATACCCATTTAGTACTCACCCTAGCTCCTAGGGGAGAACTCACCCACAATGGCTCTTCCAAGGTTTCAACCTCTAAGCCCAATTCCTTTATGCAATTTAAATTGTCATAAAACAATAACTAGTATCCCAATGTAGGGACTCAGTTCAAAACATTGTGAATTTTCTCACCGTCTACCTAGTAGAGCAAGTGTCTCACGCTAGTAGACATTTAACCTATGAACTATCCCGTTCATCCCTTTTCGAACCTCCAAGATTATGTTTTCTAACCCTAGTGTTCCTCTTTTTCCATATACATTTTACCATGTATACAATTTACACATAACACATAATCATGTAGCACATAATCATGTAACAAATAAAACACATAACATGAATGCACATGGAATGCAATGGTGTAAACCCATTTCCCGCAAGCCCTAGGTAATCGTATACCTATGCTCTGATACCAAGCTGTGGCACCCCAAAATCCGGGGGTCCGTTGATCACCATCAACCCGCGGAATGCCTATGGATATCATGTAACTCGATATCACCCCGTTATGTCCCATTTATCGGAATCCATCTTTTAACAAAATTCGGGCAGAGTCTCCTTCGTACGGGGAGCTCCACCCAAAACACAACATATACAACATACATTAACATGACCCATCTGAGGCCCAATATAATACAATGACCGCACCGGGTCCATTTATGAGTAAAAAAAAATGACCACACCGGGTCCATTTATCCATACTCATATAACATACAAGGTTAGATTAACAATTGTTCACATATGTTCTATTACAATTAATTTGCTTAATTTACATGCCAAAGACATAATATTTCATATGTTTTTACATGAAATAAGGCTAAGACCACATGTCGGCATTTCTTCAACCATGAGGGCCCAAACTTGAGCCGTGCGTCGGTGAACCTCCCGCACCTGAAATTGTTCCCGTATAGGGTGAGCCAACGCCCAGTAGAGAAATTCCTACAGAGGCTACTCCTCAACCTATATGCACATGAAATGTTCACATGCAACATCCATAATTTCCATAACCATTCCAATCAAGAATGCAATTCAATGATGGAATGCCATTAAGCCATGCCGTGAATGAGATGAAATCCACTCATGTACATCCAACCCGAGTCCACCCCGACTCTCTTTACATGCCAATGCCATGTATGTTAAACCGGGCTACCTAAGCCCCATGAATGAGATGAGACTCATGTACTCGACCCGAGCCCTTCCCGGCTCCCACACACACAATGCGAATGCCAATGTGTACCACATGCTATGAGTGAGATGAGACTCAATCATGTAACACAACCCGAGTCATTCCCGACTCCCACAACACAATGCAATGTGTAATGAACCCGTCTTCGACGGAAAATATGATACTCATTGGATGAGTATATTTTATATCAAAATCTTGTGTCTTGTTGGGCAACGGATTTTGGAATTACACCGCCGGCTCCGTATGCCTAATTCACTTTTTTGGACTTGCACCGACGGAAGTGAATAAACCAGTAACCGGGTCTTGCACCCGAGGGATCTTCTAGCCCTTCTTGCTATACCCGACACAAGTTTTCCATGCATGCATGCAACCGTGCGACTCAGTCGGATCTTCGATCCAACTTTCCCGAGCCCACCATCAAACACCAAGTATGGTGTTGATTAACCATGCACCACCTACACATGCCTCCACTAATGACTAATGTCCATGAATGGAGTTACCAATGTCATGCTCTATATGCAATAATGCCAATGAGCAATTCCCATGACCATATGCATTTAATACCACATAGATTGTGGTACAAACACCCATGCACAACATCATTATGACACAATGTCCATGTATGTGATGTTCCCGTACATATACAATGTAATGACCCATTGCTTCTCTCATGCAAGGTTCATATGTAATGAATGCCATATGAACTGTCTCTACCACATTCCAACATATGGTATTAACAACAACCATGCACACACACACACCACTCATGATGTGAATTCCCCGTGCATATGCAATGCGATGTATCATTGCAATAAAATGATGTCACATATGTAATGCATGCCATATGGATTAAATTAACATAATCAATTCCATTCCATGGCGATTTACATTATAAACGTATAAATTCCATGCTTCATCACAACAATTTATATATCAAAATATATATCTGACATTCACAATTTCAACATAAATCATATCGTACACATATGATTTTCATTTACCACATAAGGCATAACATGTTATTTATCATATAACAATTTCAATCCATTTAGGTATTTTGTCAAACACCTTCAAGGCAAACAACATGGTAACACATATCATGCCCAATTTCCAAATAATTCAAGAAATTCCAATAGGCAATTTCTACATACCAATTTAGGAAAAAATTATTTTACCTAAATTCCACCAATAGACAAGTGTAATTTTCTAACAACCTACCCACCATCTTCATTATTCCATAACCATATACATATAAATATATGTATACATAGGTCAATATATATATATATATATATCCAGCTCATTTATCATAGGCATTTCTAGGTGAGAAATCAACTCAAGTAGGAGAACCCCTACCTCTTGTAGCGTGAGAATCCCGTAGGAAGCTCCCAAGACCCGAAAACCCAACTCGAAGCTTGATTTTCCCAACTCCCGAAATTTCACCTTCGGTGAAATTCGTTGTTTTTGGTACCCACGCGTAGCCTTCGTCGACGTGATCACTTCTCCCTTCTAGCTCAACAGAATCCGAGCAACAAAATACAACTCGAATCTTGATTTTCGTATACCCTCATCCGTTCACCTTCGGTGAAACTTGTGGTTTTTGGTACCCACGCGTAGCCCTCGTCGCGTAGATGAACTTTGCCTTTTGAATCGACGAATTCCGACCGACGGAACTCCCGGAATCGGAGCGGGAAGCTTGGAGATGAATTTTTTTCCTTCTCTTTTCTCCCCAACGTCCAGACCAGTAAACACACTGGTTTTTGTGTCTAAAACACAGATATTTGTGGATATTTATAACCCCGATGCGCGGTGCAGGTCGCGTCACATGCCCCCCTCGTCCGGGTCCGTTTTTCGTCCCGAAATGATTCATTAAGTCCCGGATTAAGTCCAAATGAATTTTATTGGAACTTTAATCCAATTATAAGGAAATTTTATAAAATCCATTATTGGGGACCTTTAAAATGTCATTCGACACGTAGTCGCCTCGAACGACGTGCAAAAATCCGACTATCTCGGAATTCGACGAAATTTCAGGTGATTACTAGATTTCGCGTTGCGAATCCAATGGCGCACTCTGTTTCCTCATCCGAGGTGTAGAACATGATTATTTCAAATACGCATAAGGGTGGAAAATTACCATTTTGCCCTTTTTCAGAAAAAGTTCAAATTTTTCCGGGGTTTCACAATCAACAGCCACTAAAATATATAGATAGCCAAAGGAAGGGGGAAATGGTCCTATGAAATCGATGCCCAAAAAATCAAAAACTTCAATTACTATAATGGGGTTCAAGGGCATCATGTTTCTTTTAGAAATACTTCCCAACCTTTGGTATCTATCACATGTTAGACAGAAGGCATGGACATCTTTAAAAAGTGTGGTCCAATAAAATCCACACTGCAAGATTTTTGCAGCGTTTTTTTAGATGAAAAATGGCCACCAAATGCTTCAGAATGACAAAAAGATATTACATGTCTGATCTCTTGATTTGGGATACAATGCCTTATGATTTGATCCTTACAATATTTAAATACGTATGGATACTACCAAAAGAAATTACGCACTTCCCTCAGAATTTTTTTTTATCCATCATGGTAAAGGGAGGAAACGTACCAGTGGCAAGGAAATTAGCAATATCAGCATACCATGGTGTTTCTATGATTGTGAACAATTGTTCATCAGGGAAATTTTTATTGATTGGAAGCTCATCCTCATGAAATTTATATGTCAGTCTGGGTAGATGATATGCCACTACATTCTCGACGCCTTTCTTGTCCTTAATGATCAGATCAAACTCTTATAATAAGAGTATCCATCTCAAGATTCGTGGTTTGGCATCTTTCTTTGTGAGCAAGAATCTCAATGTTGCATTATTAGTAAACACAATAACAGATGAACCAACAAGGTAAGAACGAAATTTCTCTAGAGCAAAAACTACAGCGAACAATTCTTTTTCAGTTGTGGAATAATTCATTTGAGCATCATCCAAAGTTTTGATTGCATAGTAAATCACATAAGGTTTTTTTGTTTCTTTCTTTGACCCAATACTGCTCCCACATCATAGTCACTTGTATCACACATCAATTCAAACAGTAGAGTCCAATCAGGAGGTTTCATTATTGGGACAGAAATTAACATACCCTTGAGCTTATCAAAAACTTGTTGGCATGCTTCATTCCATTCAAAAGTTACCTCCTGACTTAGGAGATGAGACATGGGTTTTGATATGGTACTGAAGTCTTTGTCGCATCTCCTATAGAACCCTGCGTGTCCTAGAAATGATCGGACATATTTAACAGTTCTAGGTGTAGGTAAATTTTCAATCAGATCTATCTTTGCTTTGTTAACTTTTAAATGTGACCCAAAACAATGTCTTGTGTTACCATGAAATGACATTTCTCTCAATTAAGCACCAGATTGATTTCCTTACATCTTATCAACATTTTTCTAGGTTTGTTAGACACAACTCAAATGAATCACTATACACAGAAAAATCATCCATGAACACTTCCAAAAATCTTTCAACCATGTCACTAGACAAACTCAACATGCACCTTTGAAATGTTGCAGGAGCATTACAAATTCCAAACAACATCATTTTGAATGCAAAGGTGCCAAAGGGGCATGTGAATGTTGTTTTCTCTTGATCATCAAGTGTTATCTCAATTTGATTATACCTAGAATACCCATCTAAGAAACAGTAGAATGCATGACCTGCAATTCTTTCTAAGACTTGATCAAGAAAGGGAAGAGGAAAGTGGTCCTTTCTAGTCACCAAATTGAGTTTTTGATAGTCTATGCACATTCGCCATCCTGTGACAACTCGAGTTGGTACTAGTTCATTGGCATCATTTTTAACCACTATGACCCCAGACTTATTGGGCACAACTTGGGTTGGGATAACCCATTTACTATCAGAGATGAGAAAGATAATTCATGCATCCAATAGTTTGAGCACCTCAGTCTGTACAACCTCCTTCATGTGAGGGTTCAACCGTCACTGCATTTGATGAGAAGGTTTTGCATTCTCCTCAAGGTATATAGCATGATTGCAAATTAATGGGCTTATACCTTTCAAATCAGCAATGGTCCACCCAATGGTGCTCTTATGACGTCTAAGGACTTCAATCAGCTTAGATTCTTGTAAATCTACAAGCTTGGATGAAATGACCATTGGATATGACTCGTCCTCCACTAAAAATGCATATTTAAGCCATATGGGAGAGGTTTCAATTCAGGCTTTGGTGGCTTGACACTTGATGAGAGTGGCTTTGTACCACTTGGGGTTAATTCCTCAAATTTGAGTACCCATGTCCAAGCAGCTTGAGCTGGGCAACTTTTTGGACTTTGAAAATCATCTTCCAACTCACACTTGATAGACTCCAACTAACAAGATTCAGCGGAGTTTTCACAAAATGCATCATTCAAATGTTCATGTGCCAAAGACTCAATGAAATTTACTTCTCTCACTTCTTTTTCCTCTCCTGGGTGCTTGGAAATGTTGAAAATGTTAAGCTCAAGAGTCATATTCCCGAAATTCAATTTCATTACCCCATTCCTGCAATTAATTAATGCATTTGAAGTTGCTAGGAAAGGTCAACCAAGAATGATGGGAATTTGATTCACTGGATGTATTGCTAGCTGAGTATCCAAGATAATGAAATCAACAGGAAAGAAGAAGTTGTCCACTCGAACAAGAACGTTCTCAACAATTGTAACGCCCCAAAATTCCCCTTGGACGGCATTACAATTTAAAACCATTCACATCATGAGAGCAACTAATAAGATCCATAATTACAGAAAATTTCATTCATCATCCATAATATCTACATCATCATCCCAAAAGAAGAAGCCAAACCATGGCCATTACATCCAAAAGAATATGCCAAACTGTGGCAATTACATCCCAAAAATCAACTATTAATTTGCAGCGGAATAATAAAAATATTAGTATGAACAATATTCTCAAAAGGAATCTCCTAGTCTAGAACGCAAAAAAAACAATCCTAGACAGTTCCCTCCAGATCTACATGCCCATCCACTTGAGCTTCCCAAAGCACCTGCTCATCAACTCCGATTTCTTCCTCTAAACCATAATCTGAAAATATATTATTTGTAGGGAGTGAGCACTAAGCTCTGTAGCAACATCCTCCCAAACTCGAACAAGGTTTAAGAAACATATAAAACAAGTCGGTCTCATTTCACAAATATCATATATAACTTTTGAAAGAAAACAATGACAATTTACCCGATCTCAAGTTTAAGCAATATCAATGAAGTAAATGAAGAAGTAAAACCAAGTTCCACAAAAACAAACAATTGCAACAAATCACTATGAACCATAGCCAACCATTGGCACCATAAACCATAGCTCACAAAGTATTTCAAACCACAACTTGTATTTGTATATCACAATATACCATTACCCACGCTTTGTATCTCAGGTATGATGTATGATATCGCATGAATAAACACATCGGGAATATCCTGGCCCACACACACACACCCAATCCTCTCAAGGATATACAACTTTAGGAAGGGCGTATACCAACACATTGGCAGTGACGAATCCAACCCAGGAATAGTATACTAACCCTCAGCCTCGGTACCCGTGAGCAAATAGTGGTTTGGTCCTCACAAGGCACCAACCCCACTACGAGTGGTAGGAAAAATTCAAACCCGCACGGAGTAAGAAACGCATCTACCCACTCTACGATACCTGGTCAACGGCCACCCATGGTCATCCGAACATCCACAAGAGATACAATACCCAACCAATTTCCTCAAGTCACAAACAAATCCAAAAATCCCCAAATTTTATATGAAGTATTACCATAGAACCATTTAAGAAAATATACAAGAGATCATCTACAATACCATTTTGTTATTCAATACAAAGTACTAAAGTTCCTTTGTCAAAGAAAAATCTATTTCTCTTGAAAACTAGGGTTTTAAGTTAAGAAAGGAGATTTAATAGCTATTCCACCATAGCATTGTCCAAAACATGGCAATATTTACAAGAATATCAAGAATCAAGGATTTCATAGCATACATATAGGATTTAGAGTCAAAAGAATACATATATATAAGCCATAGCATCAATGTAAGAGAATATGAAGAAACCCCTACCTTAAATCAAGAGTTCCAAGCAAAGACCCAAGCTCTAGAGACTTCATTCCTCCTTTTTCTTTTTCCTTTTATCTTCCCTTAGGGTTCTAAGAGGTTTGGGGTGAGAGTGGAGTGAAAGAATAGAAGAAAATAGGATGAAAAGGTGTTTTAAACTCAGCCCAATCCCGAATTTTACTGTTTTAAAATTTCTGATTTTTACCGATAGTACCGGTACGGTTTGCTCTCGGGACATCGGGGTACCGGTACGCTGTACTAGTACGGTTTGTCCGGATTTGCCTTTTTCACCTGTTTTTCATTTCTAATCCATTCCAAACCCTTCCAAAACCAACCCAAACTTATACAACATACATTTGTATATCAAACATAGTTGGTACAAATTCTATTACATGCGGGGTTTACAATCCACCCCCCTTGAAGAAAGTTTCGTCCTCGAAACTTACCTCAGGTAGCGAACAAATGAGGGTACTTCTCTCGCATCTCCAGCTCCAGCTCCCAAGTAGCTTCCTCCACCCCATGATGTTGCCACAAGACTTTCACCAGTTGGATGACTTTATTACGAAGCACCTTCTCCTTGGTATCGAGAATCTTCACCGATTGTTCTTCATATTTTGCTCCATCTTGAACTTCAATATCCTCTAAATCCACGACATGCGTTGTATCCGATTGACACTTTCTCAACATTGAAACATGGAGCACGTCGTATACCCCTGACAACTGAGCTGGTAACCGAAGTTGATACGCCACTTTGCCCACTACTTTGATCACCTCAAATGGTCCGATGTACCTTGGAGATAATTTCTCTTTCTTGCCAAATCTAAACACCCCCTTTTTGGGTGACACTTTGAGGAACACATAGTCCCCCTCTTGGAATTGTAAGGGTCTTATTCTTCTATCCGCATAGCTTTTCTGTCTACTTTGAGCCGTGCGTAGCCTTTCTCGGATGAGTTGAATTTTCTCCGTAGTCTCCCGTACAACCTCTGGCCCAAACAAACTACTTTCTCCACCTTCCAACCAACAAGTCGGGGACCTACATGGTCTTCCATACAATGCCTCATAAGGAGCCATTCCAATACTTGCCTGATAGCTATTGTTATATGCGAACTCCACCAGCGGCAAATGTTCACTCCAACTTCCCTTGAAGTCCAACACACAAGCTCGTAGCATGTCTTCCAAAATTTGTATCACCCTCTCGGATTAGCCATCTTTTTGGGGATGAAAGGCGGTGCTAAAGCGTAACTCTGTCCCCATAACTCGTTGTAGACTTTGTCAAAATTGCGCCACAAAACGAGAATCACGATCCGACACAATAGAGAGTGGAACTCCATGCAATCTAACAATCTCGGGAATATAAAGCTTGCTCAAGGTCTCTAAAGTGTCAGTGGTCTTCATACTCAAGAAATGAGCAGACTTGGTGAGTCTATCTACAATGACCCATACGGCATTATGCCAGCGTGAAGTCCGTGGAAAGCCAGACACGAAATCCATGGTGATGTGATCCCACTTCCACCCTGGAATAGGTAAGGACTGTAGTAATCCTCCGGGTTTCTGATGCTCAATCTTCACCTGCTGACACACCGCGCACCTTGCAGTGTACTTAGCCACATCTTGCTTCATCCCTTTCCACCAATATTGACGCTTCATGTCTTTATACATCTTAGTACTACCCAGATGTATGGAGAATTTTGAACGATGACACTCACCCAACACTTCTTCCCTTACTTGGTCATTGTTTGGTACACATAGTCTTCCACGAAACTTTAACTCGTCATCGTGTATGGACCAGTTCTCAACAACCTCATTCCTCTTCAATCTATCCCGGATAGTTTCCAACTCCGTGTCTAATCGTTGCAACTCTACAATCCATTGTCGGAGAATTGGTTGAGCTACAAGATTGAATAAGCATGGTCGATCCCCCTGCCTATCCACCAATAGATCAAAGTCCTCCAAAGCATCAATCATCTTCCACCTATTAACAACAAGAACATTGATTTCTCCCTGAGACTTCCTGCTCAGTGAATCTGCTACTACATTAGCCTTCCCCGGATGGTAGTTGAGTGTGAAATCGTAGTCTTCCAAATATTCGATCCACCTTCTTTGTCGGAGATTCAAATCTTTCTATGTGAATATATACTTGAGACTCTTATGATCAGAAAACACTTGAAACTTTTCTCCATACAGGTAACACCTCCACAACTAAAGAGCAAAGACCACAACAGCGAGCTCTAAGTCATGAGTGGGATAGTTCTGCTCATGAACCTTGAGTTGCCTCGAGCCATAAGCAACTACCTTACCTCCTTGCATTAGCACACATCCCAAGCCTCGTAACGAAGCATCGTTATATACATCGTATCCCTCCCCACTACTCGGAATAATGAGGACAGGAGCTGTTGTCAACTTCTCCTTCAAGGTGCGAAAGGCTAGTTCACACACTTGCGTCCACAAGAATTTTTCTCCCTTCTTCGTAAGGCGTGTCATTGGCATCGCGAGCTTTGAGAACCCTTCCACAAACCTCCGGTAGTAGCCTGCTAATCCCAGGAAACTACGTACTTCGGTCACATTCCTTAGTGGTTCCCATTTCATCACGGCTTCAATCTTTGTGGGGTCAATAGCTACGCCTCGTTCCGACACAACATGGCCAAGAAATTTCACTTCCTTCATCCAAAACTCGCATTTGCTCATCTTAGCATATAACTTATGCTCTCTCAATGTTTGGGCACTTTGGGGAGCTTGGTGGCTACGCCTTCCCTACTGAGCAGAGTGATCGAGTCCCAGGGGCAGGACACGGAGATGTTGTCCATCAGGGACCGAGTACAGTCAGGTACAGGTGATGAGGGTTGGACTATTCATGCGGATGGTAGTCTTCAGTTTAGGGGAAGGATTGTGGTTCCCTAGTCTGTGGAGCTGAGAGAGGAGATCCTCAGGGAGTTTCATTGCTCTCGTTTTGCTGTGCATCCAGGTGGCACGAAGATGTACCATGATCATCATCGCCAGTATTATTGGAGCGGGATGAAGAAACACATTAGGGATTTTGTTAGCCAATGTCTCACGTGTCAGCAGGTGAAGGCTGAACACCAGAGACCAGCAGGGTTACTCTAGCCATTGGAGGTAGCTGAATGGAAGTGGGAGCATGTCACGATGAATTTTGTGACCCACTTGCCACGAACATCGCGAGGGCATGACGCGGTATGGGTGATAGTGGACCGACTTACTAAGTCGGCACACTTTTTGGCGGTGCGGATGACCTTCACACTGGAGGAATTCTGCATGTTGTATATACGAGAGATTATCCGGTTACATGGGGTGCCCGTATCTATAGTATCGGATCGGGATCCCAGGTTTATGGCTCATTTTTGGGAGTGTTTCCAGTGAGCCATGGGGACACAGTTGATGATGAGCACTGCTTTTCATCCCCAGATGGACGGTCAGTCGGAGAGGACCATCCAGACTTTAGAGGACATGCTGCGGGCATGCGTCCTAGATCTCAAGGATAGCTGGGAAGAACATTTACCTTTAGTGGAATTCGCCTACAACAACAGTTATCAGGCGAGCATACAGATGGCACCCTATGAGGCACTATATGTGAGGCCTTGTCATTCTCCGGTTTGTTAGAGGGAGGTAGGAGAAAGACCCTCTACGGGTCCGGAATTGGTTAGAGACACCTCGGAGAAGGTGGACTTGATACGGAAGCGTCTTCTCACGGCTCAGAGCCGGCAGAAGAGCTATGCCAACAAACGACGACGATGACCTCTAGAGTTTGAGGTAGGAGATCATGTCTTCTTGAAGGTGATGCCTAAAAGAGGAGTGGTCAGGTTCGGCAAGCGGGGAAAGCTGTCGTCGAGGTACATCGGGCCTTTCGAGATCCTCGAGAGGGTGGGTACAGTTGCTTACCGGTTGGTGTGACGCCCCAATTTTCCGGGGGTCCTTTATTAACCGTTGACCATCCGTCAACCCGCGGAAATGCTCGTGATAGTCGTATAACCCGACACCACGTCACTCACATGCTTTTAATCGGATTTACCATCCACAAGGTCAATTATACCTTCATTTATGTCCATTTATGTCATAGAAACCAAAGAAAACAAAGCCCAAAAGCATGGCTAAGCATTTTGAAAATTTCATGTTTTTGGAAAAACCTTCCGGAAGGTCGATATACACCTACCGGAAGGTCGCTGAAGGAACTGTTACATGAAAAGGATCAATTTCAAGAACTTCCGGAAGGTCGACATCAGTAGCAAAAACCTTCCGGAAGGTCCATTCCAGTGGCCAAAACCTTCCGGAAGGTTCATTCCAGAAAACAAACCTTCCGGAAGAACTCGGCAGTCAAAAAGAAACCCAAGGCAAAACCTTCCGGAAGGTCCACTCCAGTAGACAAGTCCTTCCGGTAGGTTTTACTCCAGTAGCTAAAATCTTCCGGAAGGTTCATTCCAGTGGGCAAAACCTTCCGGAAGGTATTAGCCGTGAGCAAGGCAAGCTGGGGTTTTTAGCAAAACCTTCCGGAAGGCCGACACACACCTTCCGGTAGGTTTTCAGACTGTGAGCATAAAAATGGATTTCTTTCCCCTCCAAACCATCCTTAAAGCTACCCCATACACTCCAAACTCATTCAATACATGTTTAATGAGATTTTCCATATAATACCCAACTCATACAATCTCTATTACAATTCATTCCATAATATATATACATCAAAATGGAATTTTGTTAAAGGTTTTACAAAACTTAAACTAAGGCCACAAGCCGGCCCCCTTCATGCTTGATGCTCTCCAAATGAGCCATCCGCCGGAGCAAAACCCACACCTGAAATGTTTTTCCCATAAAGGGTGAGCCACGCTCAATAGGGTATCTCCTAGAGAGGCTACTCCCCAACCTAAATGCATATGAAATGTCACATGCTATCAATCAACAATCCACAACAAGAATATATTCCATGTTGAAACATGTAATGTCATGCTATGAAATGAGGTGAGACTCACTCATGCACATCAACCGAGCCCTTCCCGGCTCCTCTACACATGCAAGTGCCAATGTGTACCAATCCGTCATTTATGTTCCACATCAAATGACATTTCATTCTAGGGTCTTTGTAAGGGGTGGATGTTCATGGACTCACACCAAAGGTCACCCAACCTACACGGAATTCATGGACTTCCACCAACGGTTCCGCGTACACCGACACACTTTATGGGCTCTTATACCAACGGAGTGCGTATCCAATCACCGGGTCTCTCACCCGAGGGATTTTCTAGCCCTTCTTGCTACCCCAACCCTATCAACATATAAACCATTCGACTCGTCTAGGTCATCGACCCATATTACCCGAGCTCACTCGTCATCCACCATGTGTGGTGAAGACAAATAACCATGCACACACACCTCCTAAAATGCGATGTTCCCGTGCATATGAAATGTGGTGCTCCATTGCAACACCAATACAATGTTCGATATGATATGAGTGACATATGAACATTCTCAACACATTTCTCATATTCCATGGCAAAATCATATCAAAAGCATATAATTCCCATAATACAAATTCCAAGCATGTTATCAACATACTAAAATTTCATGGCATATATATAAACACATAACACGTCCACAATTTCATATAACACATGAATTTACATTGGGTTCATTTCACATATCCAATTCATAGAAATCACAATTAGTAACTTCTAAATATTCATCCAAGTTAGGATTTCCTTTACCCATTTCAATACCCAATTCACCCAATTTCACAACAATAGGCAAGAGACACATAGGCTATCATCCTACCCATTCCATAAAAACATTATAGGCTTGGAATAAACCTTAGTAGGAAGAAACCCTACCTCTTGAAGCGTGAGGAACGACCAAGGGAAGTTCCAAGACCCGATTCAAGCCAAAAACCCTCACTTCTCGAAAATCCCGTACCTTAATCTTTGGTAAAACTTGCGCTTTTTGGTATAGCCGCGTAGCCCTCGATGAGTAGAGCGACTTTAATTCTTGGCTTGCGTGGATTCGAGGTCCGTAGCGCCGTAGATCGTAGAGAGAAGGTGAGTTTTTCTCTCTTTTCTCCCTCTTTCTCTCTATCGGCTGAAACCGGCTGAACAATGGGGAAAAATCTAATTTTTCCCCCTATTTATATTTTAGAATACTTGGCCCACAATTCGCCACACGTCCTATTTAATTCCGGGTCCGTTTTAATCCCGAAACGATTAAATTTCGCTCCGGTTCAAGTTCGAATTATTTTTGTTTTAACTTGTGTTTAATATTTCCCCAAACCTGGAAACTTTATAAAAATTTCGTGTACAGGGTCACCCGGGGCCCGTTCGTCTCGTAAAACGCGAAAAATCCGACTATCTCGAAATTCCACGAAATTTGACGTGGTAACTAGATTTCGCGAGACGAATCCAACGGTGAGGTCCGTTTCGTCATCCGAGTTCTAGAAAAATTCAGGTTTACAACCTGTACTGTAGTGGCAATTTACCGTTTTGCCCTTTTTCACAAAGGTTGAAATTTTCTCGGGTTTTACATTCTTCCCCCCTTAAAAGAATTTCGTCCCCGAAATTCACACACTCATGCACACACAATTACACGCATATGCAACAGTCATATAATACTAAATGACTATAAGAATGTACCTCCATCCTCAAATAAGAAAGGATAGTTGGCACGTATGGTGTCCTCACGCTCCCATGTTGCCTCCTCCACTCCTCGGTGCTGCCACAACACCTTCACTAGCCTCACGGTCTTGCCTCGCAAAACCTGCTCTCGGCTATCCATGACACGCACTGGTCCCTCCTCGAAGGTCCCATCCGCATCAACTATGAGCTCGCCCCAATCCACAACATGCGACGGATCTGGAGTATACTTCCGGAGCATGGAGACATGGAATACGACGTGAACACCCGATAAAGTTGGCGGTAACGCCAATCTGTAAGCCACAGTGCCAACTCTCTCAAGCACCTCAAAGGGCCCAATATACCTCGGCGACAGTTTTCCCCGCTTGCCGAATCTGATCACCCCTCTCTTAGGCATCACCTTTAAGAAGACGTGGTCTCCCACCTCAAATTCTAGAGGCCGCCGCCGCCTATCGGCGTAACTCTTCTGCCGGCTCTGAGCCGTGAGAAGACGCTTCCTTATCAGGTTCACCTTCTCCGAGGTGTCTCTAATCAAGTCTGGACCCGTAGAGGGTCTTTCCCCAACTTCAGTCCAACAAACCGGAGAACGACAAGGCCTCCCATAAAGCGCCTCATAGGGTGCCATCCGTATGCTCGCCTGATAACTGTTATTGTAGGCGAATTCCACTAAGGGCAAATGCTCTTCCCAGCTACCCTTGAGATCTAGGACGCATGCCCGTAGCATGTCCTCTAATGTCTGGATGGTCCTCTCCGACTGACCGTCCGTTTGGGGATGGTAGGCTGTGCTCATCCTCAACTGAGTCCCCATGGCTCGCTGGAAACTCTCCCAAAAGTGAGCCGTAAACCTGGGGTCCCGATCCGATACTATAGATACGGGTACCCCATGCAACCGGACTATCTCCCTTATGTACAACCTGCAGAATTCCTCCAGAGTGAAGGTCATCCGCACCGCCAAAAAGTGTGCCGACTTCGTAAGCCGGTCCACTATCACCCACACCGCATCGTGTCCCCGTGATGTCCGTGGCAAGTGGGTCACAAAGTCCATTGTGATGTGCTCCCACTTCCACTCAGCCACTTCCAAGGGCTGGAGCAACCCTGCTGGCCTCTGGTGCTCGGCTTTAATCTGCTGACATGTGAGGCATCTACTGACAAAGTCGCCAATTTGCCTCTTCATTCCGCTCCAGTAATACTGGCGACGAAGATCATGATACATCTTCGTGCCGCCTGGGTGCACCGCAAAACGAGAGCAATGGAACTCCCTGAGGATCTCCTCTCTCAGCTCCGCCGACTGGGGAACCACTACCCTTCCCCTAAACCGAAGACTGTCATCCGAGTGAATGGCCCAGCCCTCGTCACCAGTACCCGCCTGCACTCGGTCCCTGATGGATGATAACTCTGAGTCCTGTCTCTGTGACTCGATCACTCTGCTCAGTAGGGAAGGCGTAGCCACCAAACTCCCTAAAACACCCTGAGTCCGACCCCGATAATGCAGCCCAAATTGCCCCACGGCCTCAAGCATCCGCCACTCCCGGGAAGCCACACTAGCTAAGACACCCCGTGACTTCCGACTAAGTGCGTCAGCCACCACATTTGCCTTACCGGGGTGGTAATGCAAAGTGAAGTCATAGTCTTCTAGGTACTCCATCCACCTACGCTGCCTCATGTTGAGGTCCCGTTGAGTGAAGATGTACTTCAGACTTTTGTGGTCCGAAAACACTTCAAATCGTTCACCATACAAATAGTGGCGCCAAGCCTTTAAGGCAAAGACAACGGCCGCCAACTCCATGTCATGCGTGGGGTAATTCTGCTCGTGATTCTTCAACTGTCGAGAACCATAAGCCACCACTCTCCCGGACTGCATCAAGACACAACCCAGTCCGTCTTTAGAGGCATCGCAATATATCGTGTAGTTTTGTCCCTTTTCTGGAACAATCAAGATAGGAGCTGAAGTGAGTCTCCTCTTTAGTTCTTGGAATGCCTTCTCACACGAATCATTCCACTCGAACTTGACCTCCTTCCGGGTCAATCTAGTCATAGGTGCGGCTAGTCGGGAGAAGTCCTCGATGAACCTCCGGTAATACCCTGCCAATCCCAAGAAACTACGTATCTCGAAGACTGACCTTGGCCTCTCCCAGCTCATAACTGCCTCGACTTTCTCCGGATCAACTGATACCCCCGAAGCCGACACCACGTGTCCCAAAAATTTCACCTCCGTAAGCCAAAATTCACACTTGCTGAACTTGGCGTACAACTGGTGGTCCCTCAAGGTCTGGAGAACAATCCTTAAGTGACCCTCATGCTCCTCCTCTGTCTTGGAGTAGATCAGGATGTCATCAACAAACACTACGACAAACTGATCTAAATAGGGCTGGAACACCCTATGCATGAGATCCATAAATGCCGCCGGGGCATTCGTCAACCCAAATGGCATCACCGTGAACTCGAAATGCCCGTACCGCGTTCTGAACGCCGTCTTAGGGATATCTGACTCCCTAATCCTCAACTGATGGTAGCCCGTGCGGAGATCTATTTTTGAATAGACCCGCGCTCCCCTCAGCTGATCAAACAGATCATCGATCCTCGGCAAAGGGTACCTATTCTTGATGGTGACCCGGTTCAACTGCCGATAGTCTATACACAATCGAAGGGTCTTATCCTTCTTCTTGGCAAACAGCACCGGAGCGCCCCAAGGTGAGGTACTCGGTCTAATAAAGCCCTTGTCCAATAATTCTTGTAATTGAACCTTGAGTTCTTGCAACTCAGCTGGCGCCATCCTATGTGGAGTCATAGAAATGGGTGAAGTACCCGGATGCAACTCAACGCTAAAGTCCACATCCCTATGGGGAGGTAATCCCGGTAACTCGTCCGGAAAAACGTCCTCATATTCACACACCACCCGAGGTAGACCCAATTCTTGTCTCGCCTCGTCCTCCAGGGTAAGGCTCGCAAGCCAACCCATCAATTGCCCATGCCATCGTGAATCATACACGACTTGAGGTAGAGCATCATGCTTTTCCCCCTGAAACTTGAAACAAACACCGTCCGGTGTATAGGCGGTGACCCTCTTCCTGTCACAATCAATAACGACCCGATACGCCGCCAACCAGTCCATCCCAAGGATGACATCGAATTCCGACATGTCCATAACCCTAAGGTCCACGGTGAGTAGAATCCCCGAGATCTCTAGCTCACAACCCCGACATATCTGATTCACACACACCCTAGCTCCTAGGGGTGAATTCACATATAACGGCTCCTCCAAGGTATCAACCTCTAAGCCCAAATCCCTCACACATGATGCAGAAATGAATGAATGTGATGCACCAGAATCAAATAACACTTTAGTCCATAGGCGAGAAAGTAGAAATGTACCCTGAATGACTGACTGGTCCACTGGCTCAGCCTGAGGTGTAATGGCGTAGACACGCCCCTGGGTCCCCGAAGTCCCGGCCTGCATGCCCTGTCCTCGGCCTCGACCCATGCCTTGGCTCATCTGGCCCGACTGCGGAGTCCCCGCTCGAAAGGTGGTAGGGGCCTGAGTAGCGCCCTGGAACTGATACTGGTTTCCCTGGCCCGTGGTGGGGTAGGGAGGAACAAGGCGTGTCTGCGACTGCCCCACTGATGACTGGGACTGAGGTGTCCCATAGCTCTGGGATCCTTGCCTCTGCGGACAATCCCGCTTCATATGCCCCGATTGGTGGCAATGGAAACATGTCTTCTGGCCCGCCTGGTAGGTAGTCCTGAAGTTTCTCCCGCCTTGGGAAAGCTGACCTTGGCCTTGGCCTTGATAGCCGCGGCCCTGTCCTTGAGGAGCAGAGGTCCTCTGTTTCTTCCCCGAACTAGAAGAAGAGGATTGGCCCTCCTTCTTCTTATCCTTAGCACCCGCCTCACGGATGCTTCGAGCATCGTCCACCTCCCTCTCAATGGCCATAGCTGTCTCGACCATAGAGTCCAAGTCTTGCAGGCGGAGGCCCACAATCTTTCCCCGGATGGATAGCTTCAACCCATCCTCAAACCTTCTTACCTTGGCTATATCCGTGGCCACGTAATCATCAGCAAATCGGGCTAATTCGGTGAACTTAGCCACATACTCCATCACTGTCATTGACCCTTGCTTCAAATCTAGAAACTCGCGGGCCTTTGCATGTCGAACGGCCGTTGGGAAATATTTACCCATGAAGAGCTCCTTGAACTCTCCCCATGTCATGGCCTCTAAGTTCTTCGAGGCTGTCACCCAATCCCACCACAATTGGGCTTCTTCTTCTAGCTGGAATGCAGCTAGCCTTATCTTAGTAGCGTCTGAGGTGACCTCCATCGCCCCTAAGATCTTGTTGACTTGCCGGAACCAATGGTCGGCCACCATCGGGTCCGCCCCTCCCATGAAAACTGGAGGTTTGTGTGCTTTAAACTGTTGGAGGTTACTCGCGCCTCCATGTCCGGCATTTGCACTAGCTTGTGCAACAGTAGCCGCCATTAGGCCCATGGTTTCCGTAAACGCTCGTTGATCGAAGACCGGTGGTGGTTGGTTATTGTTCCGCCCACCGCCTCGACGTCCTCTTCTTCCACTTGCCATCTACACACAAGTCAAATGGCAATGGCACAACAACTTAGTATCCCTAGATAGGGATCAAAGTTAAAACGCTCAAATCTTTCTCATTGTCTCACTAGTAGAGCGTATGCCTCCAATAGTGGACCCTTTCGCTTTGAACCTTCCCGTTCATTTGCTTTCCCACTCCCAAGGTTAAGTTCTCTAACCCTAGTGTGTCCATTTCCATACACATTTTACCATGCATATAATACACATACCCCATATCACATAACATGTATCAATTTAAGCACATAACATGTAATGTACAATGAATGCAATGGTCTAAACCCATGCCCCATCAAGCCCTAGGTAAATCGCATACCTATGCTCTGATACCAAGCTGTGACGCCCCAATTTTCCGGGGGTCCTTTATTAACCGTTGACCATCCGTCAACCCGCGGAAATGCTCGTGATAGTCGTATAACCCGACACCACGTCACTCACATGCTTTTAATCGGATTTACCATCCACAAGGTCAATTATACCTTCATTTATGTCCATTTATGTCATAGAAACCAAAGAAAACAAAGCCCAAAAGCATGGCTAAGCATTTTGAAAATTTCATGTTTTTGGAAAAACCTTCCGGAAGGTCGATATACACCTACCGGAAGGTCGCTGAAGGAACTGTTACATGAAAAGGATCAATTTCAAGAACTTCCGGAAGGTCGACATCAGTAGCAAAAACCTTCCGGAAGGTCCATTCCAGTGGCCAAAACCTTCCGGAAGGTTCATTCCAGAAAACAAACCTTCCGGAAGAACTCGGCAGTCAAAAAGAAACCCAAGGCAAAACCTTCCGGAAGGTCCACTCCAGTAGACAAGTCCTTCCGGTAGGTTTTACTCCAGTAGCTAAAATCTTCCGGAAGGTTCATTCCAGTGGGCAAAACCTTCCGGAAGGTATTAGCCGTGAGCAAGGCAAGCTGGGGTTTTTAGCAAAACCTTCCGGAAGGCCGACACACACCTTCCGGTAGGTTTTCAGACTGTGAGCATAAAAATGGATTTCTTTCCCCTCCAAACCATCCTTAAAGCTACCCCATACACTCCAAACTCATTCAATACATGTTTAATGAGATTTTCCATATAATACCCAACTCATACAATCTCTATTACAATTCATTCCATAATATATATACATCAAAATGGAATTTTGTTAAAGGTTTTACAAAACTTAAACTAAGGCCACAAGCCGGCCCCCTTCATGCTTGATGCTCTCCAAATGAGCCATCCGCCGGAGCAAAACCCACACCTGAAATGTTTTTCCCATAAAGGGTGAGCCACGCTCAATAGGGTATCTCCTAGAGAGGCTACTCCCCAACCTAAATGCATATGAAATGTGGTGCTCCATTGCAACACCAATACAATGTTCGATATGATATGAGTGACATATGAACATTCTCAACACATTTCTCATATTCCATGGCAAAATCATATCAAAAGCATATAATTCCCATAATACAAATTCCAAGCATGTTATCAACATACTAAAATTTCATGGCATATATATAAACACATAACACGTCCACAATTTCATATAACACATGAATTTACATTGGGTTCATTTCACATATCCAATTCATAGAAATCACAATTAGTAACTTCTAAATATTCATCCAAGTTAGGATTTCCTTTACCCATTTCAATACCCAATTCACCCAATTTCACAACAATAGGCAAGAGACACATAGGCTATCATCCTACCCATTCCATAAAAACATTATAGGCTTGGAATAAACCTTAGTAGGAAGAAACCCTACCTCTTGAAGCGTGAGGAACGACCAAGGGAAGTTCCAAGACCCGATTCAAGCCAAAAACCCTCACTTCTCGAAAATCCCGTACCTTAATCTTCGGTAAAACTTGTGCTTTTTGGTATAGCCGCGTAGCCCTCGATGAGTAGAGCGACTTTAATTCTTGGCTTGCGTGGATTCGAGGTCCGTAGCGCCGTAGATCGTAGAGAGAAGGTGAGTTTTTCTCTCTTTTCTCCCTCTTTCTCTCTATCGGCTGAAACCGGCTGAACAATGGGGAAAAATCTAATTTTTCCCCCTATTTATATTTTAGAATACTTGGCCCACAATTCGCCACACGTCCTATTTAATTCCGGGTCCGTTTTAATCCCGAAACGATTAAATTTCGCTCCGGTTCAAGTTCGAATTATTTTTGTTTTAACTTGTGTTTAATATTTCCCCAAACCTGGAAACTTTATAAAAATTTCGTGTACAGGGTCACCCGGGGCCCGTTCGTCTCGTAAAACGCGAAAAATCCGACTATCTCGGAATTCCACGAAATTTGACGTGGTAACTAGATTTCGCGAGACGAATCCAACGGTGAGGTCCGTTTCGTCATCCGAGTTCTAGAAAAATTCAGGTTTACAACCTGTACTGTAGTGGCAATTTACCGTTTTGCCCTTTTTCACAAAGGTTGAAATTTTCTCGGGTTTTACAGTTGGCGTTACCGTCAAATCTATCTGGTGTTCACGCGGTATTACATGTCTCCATGCTCCGGAAATACACTCCAGATCCGACACATGTGGTGGATTAGGGTGAGTTGATTGTTGATGCGAATGGGACCTTCGAGGAGGGACCGGTACGTATCATGGATAGCCGAGATCAGGTTTTGGGAGGCAAGACCGTGAGGCTAGTGAAGGTGTTGTGGCAGCACCGGGGAGTGGAGGAAGCAACATGGGAGCGCGAGGACACTATATGTACCAATTATCCTTTCTTGTTCGAGGATAGAGGTGCGTTCTTATAGTCATTTAATATTAAATGACTGTTGCATATGCATGTGATTGTGTGTGCATGTGTGTGTGAATTTCGGGGACGGAATTCTTTTTAAGGGGGGAAGAATGTGAAACCCGGGTAAATTTGAAATTTTTTCGAAAAAGGGCAAAATGGTCATTTGCCACTATAATGCGGGAATTAAAATACGTTCTCTCTAGAGCTCATATGACACAACGGACTTCGCCATTGGATTCGTATCGTGAGATCGAGTTACCCAAACTAATTTTGTCGAATTCCGAGATAGTCAGATTTTTTACGTTTTACGAGACGACTGTGTCGAGTGACCTCATAAAGGTCCCCATAAATGGAAAATATTAAATTTCCTTATAATTGAATTAAAGTTCAAATAGAATTAATTTGAACTTAAACCGGTATCAAATAAATCGTTTCGGGGCGAAAACGGACCCGGACAAGTGGAGGACACGTGGCGCGACGTGGGCCGAGTATTAAAATTATAAATAGGGCTAAATATCCGATTTTTGGGCAGAAATATCTCTGCAATTCAGCCCTTAAACGTGTGAGAGAAAGAGGGAGAAGAAAAGAGAAAATCCCACTTTTCTTTCTTTGATTCACGGAGTTCCGTCGGTCGGAATCCGTCGAGCCAAGAGTTAAAGTCGATCTCCTCGACTAGGGCTACGCAACCATACCAAGAACGGAGGATTTCACCGAAGATCCAAAGGGGAGATCTTAGGGAAATCAAGTTTTGGAGGTTTTGGTTGGTGTTCTTGAGGTTCTACTCTTCGATTCACGCATCAAGAGGTAGGGTTCCCTCCTACTCGGGTTCATTTCTAACCTAGAATGTCCATAAGGGATGGTTAGGTGTATGTGGTTATATATCACTTGCCTATTGTTATGGAAATGAGAAAATGAGCATAGAAATGGCTTAGGCTAACTTCTAGCTTGATTTTGATGTATGAAAGTTACTTGTGTAATTTCTTGTAACTTGGTAAAACTTTGGGCATGATATGTGTTTAACATGATTGTTGCCTTGAAGATGTTTGACAAAATGCCTTGAATGATTTGAAATTGTTGTTTTGATGCAATTGAAGTAACATGCTTAGGCATTGTTGTTGACATGTGAACATATGTTTTAAGATATGTTAGCATGGTGATAGTTCATGGAAATTATATGCATATGATATAAATTGCCATGGTATATGTTGACATGTGAAAATTGCTCACTTGGCATGCATTGCAATTTGGGCATAGCATTGGCATCACATTCATGGGCATAAGTCATGAGTGTGGGTGTGTGAGTGCATGGTTGATCAAACACCATACTTGGTGGTTGATAAGTGGGCTCGGTACCGTTGGATCAAGGTTCAACAGAGTCGCACGGTTGCATACATGGAAAAAACTTGTGTCGGGTAAAGCAAGAAGGGCTAGAAGATCCCTCGGGTGCAAAACCCGGTTATTGGTTTATTCACTTCCGTCGGTGCAAGTCCAAAAAAAGTGAATTAGGCGTATGGAGCCGGCGGTGCAATTCCAAAATTCGTTGCCCAACAAAGACACAAGATTTTGTTTTATAAACATACTCTTGGATGTGTAAGGTCCAACAATGCTTGATTTTATAAACGCATGACTTTTATTTCAAACAAACATTGGATGTATGTTATCATTGATGAATGTTTTACACACATTGATTGCATTGTGTCGTGGGAGCCGGTGAGGGCTCGGGTTAAAGTGCATGAGTGAGTGTCATCTCATATCATGGCATGACATGGTAGAATTTCAACCTTGAATCACATATTCATGTTTGAAATGGATAGATGTTGTTGATTGTTGCATGTGTACATTCCATATGCATCTAGGTGGGAAGTAGCCTCTATAGGGGATACTCTATTGAGCGTAGCTCACCCTATACGGGAAAATATTTCAGGTGTGGGATACACGCCGGTGGACGGCCCTCATTTGGAGCCTCAAGGGTGAAAAAAGCCGGAATGTGGCTTTACTTGGAGAGTTTTTGTAAAAATATTTATGAAAACTTAGTTTTGACATGTAAATTTATGTAAGTGAATGTAATAGAACTTGTGAGTACCAAGTTTTGTGTGGGAAATGATGTTAAACATGTATTGGATGGATGTCGAAGGGTTTGGAATGGATTTGAAATCCAAAACAGTTGAAATAGGTAAAAATGGACAGACAGTACCGGTACACAGTACCGGTACGCTGCTGTCCAGTGGGCAAACCGTACCGGTATGCAGTACCGGTACACTTTTTCCAGTGGACAAACCGTACCGGTACGCAGTACCTGTACTCTTTCCAAAAATCTCAAATTTTAAAATTGTTTTGCCATGTTTTCCTTCCCTCCAAAGATGTAAATGGACCATAATGGAGTATAAATCATGGTATATTGGACCTTGGTTCTATCCAATGAACAATGGAACACGCGTTACACTTGTGGGCTATAATCCCGGTTAAGGGGATGCTATCGACGTGGTGTCGGGTTAAGCGACATCCACGGGTATTTTCGCGGGTTGATGGATGATCAACGGTTAACATACGGACCCCGGATTTTGGGGCATCACACCATGCTTGGACTGAACTTGCTTGTGGAAGTGTCCAACCTCTGTCCAATCATTCCAATTCAGTTCACACATGCTAAGTGAGAGGGGTATGGAAGAAAATTAAAGGCTTTTACCATTATCTAGTTTTTACATGCATTTAGAGAGAGAAGCTCCAAAGTTGAAGATGAAGTTTTAGAGAGAGAAAGTTGGGTTTTTACATTTCCTTCACCATTTTCATTAGAGTAAGCTTTATTCTTCTTGTAATCTTTCCCTCTTTAACTCTAAACTATTTTATTCAAGTTGTAATCAAGCTTAGTTAAGTGTTCTAGCATTTCCATTTCTACATTTGGGTATGAATGACTTTGCTCTTGCAGTTTAAACCTTTTCTTGCATCAATACAAGTCTCATGTTTCATTTCACTACCATGTCTCTTTACATTATGTTTGTTTCTTGCCTTTACTATGAGTATCTAGAATTTTAGTTGGCTAATCCAAGGGGAATTTTCTCTTGGGTATGTGAAATCAACTCTTTTTCATTCTTCCTTGTAGTGTAAAGTGTTTAGTTTGACTAGGTTGAGTGCGGACGTGGGTGTGGGCTCTTGATACACCATAGACTTGTCACGAGGTATGCTTTTGCCCAAGAAATCCACATTAGTTCCTCACTTCCTACGAATCAATCAAACACTAAGACACCATTGGTTAAATGAGTTGAGTCGATTTGGCATTACCATTGGAATGACCTCTATGGATTAACCAACCTTTCTTTCTTGCATTTTTACCAAAACACAACTCACCAAAACACAATTCACAAGACTTTCCAATTTTCATTTATTTACAAATCGTCCTTCAAAGCAATTTAACATTTTCTTCCCTGGGGAGACGACCTTGGAATACCCATTCCAAATAAAACACGACATTGCAGGTCTCTCTACGCTTGGGGAGCACTTTTGCACACACACGATTTTTTTCATTTCTTGCATTTGAACCCGAGGGAAGGTGACACTCACCAAATCATATAAGCAATATACACACAATCGGGGTTCATGTTTGGAGATTAGGAAAAACTAGTTAAACACCATTCCAAGGTCCAATATACATCAATTTGTCCTTAATATTACACAATTTATATCTTTTCAACAAAAGGGCTCAAGGTCCAAAGGCTTGGCATAGTTATTTTAAATTTTTGAAAATTTTGGAGGAGCTACCGGTACCTCGTGTACGTGCTACCGATAGCTGAGCCCTCCGCCAGAGCTACCAGCAGCAGCCCACTACCCCCGAGCTACCGGCAGCTCGGGCACTTGCTACTAGTAGCTGAGCCCTCTAGAATAGTGCTACCGGTAGCTAATCAACGTTCTACCGGTGGCAGAGCCCAGTTTCCCCCAATTCAATCATTTTTCAATTTCAACTCAACAAATCTCATATCACATTCACCCAAACTCATATAACATCAAATTATACTCAAAATATAGTCCATAAAGGTTCATTACACAACCCTTTAAACAATATTACATATCCAAAAACTAATTACACAATTGTTTTACAAAATGTAAAAGCCACAACTCGGCTTTCTTCATCAATGAGGGCCCAAGTAAGAGCCGTCCATCGGCGCTTGTCTCGCACCTGAAATATTGTCCCCATAAAGGGTGAGTCATGCTCAATAATGTATCTTCTAAAGAGGCTACTCCCCAACCTATATGCGTATGAAATGCTCACATGCCATTCAACAATCAAACAAGCATTCATCCAAGAACATACAACTTCAGCAATGAATGTCACAATGCTAATTCAAGTTATGAGGTGAGACTAACACATGCAACGCAATTTGAGCCCTCTATCGGCTCCCACAACACCTGCGATGTCATGCGTATGTATCCGGACATTCCACGCCCCTACTATTGATGTCACACATCTAATGACCATTTATAAATTTTGGGTCTTTCTTGGGGTGGGTATTTATGGACTTCCACCAATGGGCAGCAAACCGACATGGCATTTATGGACTTCCACCAACAACTTCGCATACGCCGACACATTTTATGGACTCAATACCAATGGAGTGCATATCCAAATCACCGAGTCTTGCACCCGAGGGACAATCTAGCCCTTCTTAGTAACCCCAACCCTATTTTAAATGCAAACTCATGCGGCTCAGTCGAACCTTGGCCTAACTTTCCTGAGCCCACGTATCAACTCACCAAGGATGGTGCTTGATCAAAATCATGCACACACCCACACCCATGTCACATGCGCACGAATGTGATCCTTCCCGTGCATATGTAATGTAATGTACCATTGCATTTCATATCATTATGCAACCAAGATTTTAATTGCAATTACAACATCATGTTCAACATGTCATGAGCACAATATGAAAAATTTCAAATCCTCAATGTAACTTATATCATTAATCATATAATTACATTCTAACATCACCACAAAGCATGTTATATCAATTTTATTCAAATATCATACTTATCAATCATAGGCATTTTATCAAACACCTTTAAAGCACATAATCATGCTCAATTTATCACATTTTCATGAAATCACCAAACAAGCAATTTCATCAATACCCAATTCAAGAAAATTTGGTTTAATACATTCTTATTCCATTTCCCGTACTCTAGTTACATTAGAAATACATTTAGACAAGAGATTTCATCTCAATTTATGTTACCCATTTTATATGAAGCCCTAGGTTGAAAATAATCTAGCTAGGAGAAGAACCCTACCTCTTGAAGCGTAATACGAATGGTAGAAAACTCCAAGAAAACCCAACTCAAGCTTTAGATTCTAAAAATCCTGTTCTTGAGGCTTTGTTGAAATCCGCGCTTTTTGGTATGTAGGTGTAGCTCTCGTCGCGTAGAACACTTTTTGTTCTTGGCCCGAAAGAATTTGACGAAAGGTTCGCTCTAGATCGTAGGGAGAAAATGAAGAAAACCTTGATTCTCTCTCTCTTCTTTCCCTTTCTCTCTCTATCTAAAGTCAGCTAGGTATTGGGGAGAAAAATCTAATTTTTCTCCCCTATTTATACTCCTTGGATACTTGGCCCACAACGCGCCACACGTCCTATCTTTTCTTGATCCGATTTCATCCCAAATCAATTAAATCCAGTTCCGTGTTACGTTCAATATTTTTTATTTGAACGAAATTTAAATTATTTTTCATATTTCTCAATTAAAATCCGATCGCGTTTATTTTAACTGCACGATGCCTAATCGTATCGTAAAATGTAAAAAATCTGACTATTTCAAAATTCAACGAAACTTAACTTGGTTACTAGATTTTCACGAGATGAATCCAACGGTGAGGTCCATTTCATCATCCGATTTCTAGAAAAAATTGGGTTTTCAACCCGTACCGTAGCGACTAATTACCGTTTTTCCCTTTTCGTAAAAATTTAAATTTTTCCGAGTTTTACACGAGAGGTAGGAGTAATCTTAGTAGTAGAAGCAGAAATAGTAGGCTTACTCCCAGACTCACCTACCTTGGACATTGTCAAACCTTTCCTCTCTGTCTAGCTACTAATAGGTCCAAGCTTAGGAGGAAAGAGTTGATTTGTTGCTGTCCTCTTCACACCAGCACTGAGGCAAAACTTTGTCACCATATTACGAAAGGGCATGTTCCCCTTTGGCTTCCTCATAGTGCAATAGTCTCTCATAACACCCTAGATCATCATGACAATGTCAATCATCGGCTCCCTTAGGATAGACATTATGATGAAGGCTCTTGTTCATCAACCGGTACTCTACATCTAGATGCCCATGTATGAAAGTACCCTTAATCCTTTTGTGTCTATCATACATCTCCCTAATGTACTTAGAAGGGTCCTTTGCTATAAACTCAAGATGAGGGTTGTCAATATCAAAAGAGAAAGGCCTTTGGTAGCCCAAATACTAGGCTATCTTTGCAGAAGTGACCTCCATCACCTTTTCTCGGACTATGGTCCTCAAAATCATCAAGTCAACATCAACTACAGTCAACCTAGTGTAAAACTCACAATAGAAAACTAGAATATACCCCTCAACTGGATTGAAAAAGTACTCAAGACCTCTCCCCAAAATCTATTGTATCGGCCTATTCTTGCCCAAACTACTCCCAACAACCATATGCTCACACATGAATCCCATCTTCTCTATTGTCTCATTGTAACCCGTCTTCTTTTGGCATTTATTAGGCATAGGAGGTTTCCCATACTACTTTGACTAAGATTCAATCACTGGGTGTTTCCCTTTGCCCTTAGCCTGTGTCGCCTTCTTCATTGCCACTGGTGAAGGCACATTCACCCTAGCCATGCACATCACCACCATACTAATCATAGAAACAAAGAAAATCAAGCCCATAATCCATGAAATCCAAGACCCAAAGCTTTGGGTTTCCGAAATTGATATTCTCCTTTGTGCCATTGCCGAAAGTCAAAGAGTGAAATGAGAGACATGAGAGGGTTTCCCAAGGGTTTTCAGAAGCTAGAGAGAAAGTTTGAGAGTTTGGGTGTCCTAATTTTGAGGGAATGAAATGAAAAAAAAAATCGGTTTACCTCCCCTTTTAAAAATTCAGACAGAATACAGATGAACTGGTAGAAAGCAAGTTTCGACTTACCGTTCTGTCTTGACAAAAATTCTAAAATTTCCTGATTCTTTTTCTTTCTTTTCAAATAAAAATTAAAATAATACCCTAAATCCTAAGACTCAAAAAAAGCCTTAAATCACATTTCATATATGCCAAAAAATTATCAAAGTATATGCAATGTAATTTTATTCCCAAAAAACAAATATGATACAAAAGAATTTAAACCATAATAAAACAATCTAATGAACACAAAAATTGAATGTAAAACACATAACCACTTTCGTAGGCAAACAAGATTGCATTTACCCTATGCAATAAGTGTTTCAACCCCTAGGTTAACCCTAGTGAACGAGTTTTATCTCGTGAAGATTTCCAGAGAAGATGCCTACAAACTGCATTTTACCTATCTAGGACATATTATTCTTCCCTAATTACTATGACATAAAGACATACCATATCCCCTCAAATTAATGAACAAAAAACTCCACTACATGGTTAAATGCTATATAATAGTATTGATAATTATGTTAGCATCCAAAATCGTGTGCGTGTGTGATATGAATCTGCTATTGAAGAGATTTATCAAACAAAATTCACATCTCCAGTAGCTATCCAATGCTAGTTTCAATGCCAATCTCACAAAGGTTTGCACTTTCAGAAAAGAACATCTCTGACTATAGTGACTATTTCACTAATAAGTTATATGTGACGATCGAATTTATGCAGTCAAAAATAAATTATACTCTCATATGTCTTTAAAATAAGGAATATAATTCAAATGAAATGAACTTGGCATAATCTCATGAAAGAATGTCAAGAGACATAGAAGCAATGCAGTTGGTATATCTCTTATTCATTAAAGCAAAACACTCATCCACACTTTCTAAAATCAAATAGGACTTTTGTCAGGTTGTAACGTGGCCGCGATGAAGGTTTAAGAAACGAAGGATAATAAGAATTCAAAAGAAGCTACCTAATGAACATATTTTTTATTCAGCACTTGCATTCTTCTTTTGATAAAATATAACAAACATATATCCTTCATTCTCTTCCTTTTAAACAACCTTCGCCTCTTTCCATTTTTCTAGCTCTTGTTTTTTTCTTTTGAGCATCTCTTTTCTCTTTTATTTTTTCTTTCCTTCTTCTTCTTTATTTTTTTCTTTCACGGTTGAGCATTCTACCAAAAATTCCCAAACATAGAGCAAGTAGATAGTAAATTTGAGGATAACCAAGGTAGGGTACACATCTTTTATGCTTGGCTTGATTATTAATTTGCAAACAAATGAAAATTCATTAAAACTCCATCACGGCTTCTAAAGGCAATGAAAAGAAAGAAAAGGCTTAAACTCAAATAAATTCCAAAAAATGGCCTAAAATCATTTATCAGAAAGCATGGCAAAGTGTTGTTTATTTTTTAGATATGACCAACTAATCGCCCATATGCTTCTAACCAAAGCAGAATAATGAGATTATTGAATGAAATTGGATTAGAAAGAATATTCTTTGAGTAAATGTATTCTAACCCTCCAAAATTGATAAGCACAAAACTTACAGGGTTTATACATACATCTCCAATATAGATGACAAGTTTTTTCAAAATATAAATCTCATTCAATAAATCACAAAAATTAACATGCTCATGGTGATCATAGTTTTGAGTTTCAAATAAAAATATAAGTATGATACTGAAACATAGAATAAAATCCTATAGAGTACTTAATATGCAATTATTTCGAGTTTTAACTAGCAAATCTAAACTTTTACAACAATATGAAACCATAGTATTATCTAGATAGACAATTTTTTTTTCATATTTTGAAAAAAAAAAAATCAGTGGTTTAACTCTCACCCCCCCCCCCCCCCCCAACTTAAGTTAATATCCTCAATGCAAAAAAAGTAATGCAATGATAAAAATGAAAAAAAAAATAAGGGAAGGAAAGCACCTGTAGAGAAGCTCCTAACTAAAATAACTAACTGCAAAACAAAGAAAGAAAAATCAACATCTAAAATAAATAAATAAAAACTACCTTAAACTACTATGTACAAAGAATTTTTGATAAAGGGATCAACCGGGCTCCAATTGCCCATTGCCCAACCCCAATCGAGACTTGGTTCCTCCAACGAATTTTTTCTTTCTTATCTTTTTCTCAACTCCACACAACTCCTGCAAAGAATTTAACAAGTCAGTATAAAAAATAGTCTCAAAGTTCTCACCATCACGCACAGAATTAATGAAAAAAGCTTGTAAAGGATCATAACAGATAAACTAATTAAATTTCTCTTCCACACTTTATCCACCTCACAAAATTCTCCCTCATCACTTGGTTGCTTAATCACATGAAAATTGTTAAATTTAGCAATCATATTTCCAAATGAACATTTTATGACACCACTTCGACAGTTTATCAACGTATTTGATGTGGCTAAGAATGGTCGTCCTAAAATTTCCAAACTAACAAGTGCAGTATCAAGAATTATAAAGTCAACAGGGAAGTAGAACCTATCCACTTGAACCAATACATCTTCAATTATCCCCCTCGACATATTCATACCCCGGTTTGCAAGTTGGAGAGTAATCGATGTAGGCTTTAACTCCCAAGTCTAGCTTCTTGTATACCGAGAAGGGTAGGAAATTGACACTGTGACGCCCCTAAAATCGGGGGTCATTTATAAGTCCGTTGATCGCCCATCAACCCGCGAAAACACCCGTGAATGTCGCTTAACCCGACACCACGTCAATAACATCCCCTTAAACGGGATCATAACCCACAAATGTAAACCGGGTTCAATTATTCATTAGATCCAACCAAAGTCCAACATACCATGATTTATACTCCATTATGGTCCATTTACATCATTGGAGGGAAGGAAAACATAGGCCGAAAACATGGCAGAGCAGTTTTAAAATTTGAGAATTTTGGAAAGAGTACCAGTACTGTGTACCGGTACTATTTGCCTACTGGAAAAAGTGTACCGGTACTGTCTGCCTGCTAGAAAAGAGTACCGGTAATGTGTACCAGTACTGTCTGCCCAGTTTTGCCTATTTCAACTGTTTTTGATTTCCAATCCATTCCAAATACTTCCACATCCATCCAATACATGAGTAACATCATTTCCTATATAAAACTTGGTACATACAAGTTCTATTACATCCATTTACATAAATTTACATGCCAAAAACTATGTTTTTTAATAAATATTTTTACAAAAACTCCAAGTAAAGCCACATTCCGGCTTTCTTCACCCTTGATGACCCGGATGAGAGCCGTCCACCGGCGTGTAACCCGCACCTGAAATGTTTTCCCGTATAGGGTGAGCTACGCTCAATAGAGTATCTCCTACAGAGGCTACTCCCCACCTAGATGCATATAAAATGTACACATGCAACAATCAACAACATTTATCCATTTCAAACGTGAATATGTGATTCAAGGTTGAAATTCTACCGTGCCATGCCATGATATGAGATGACACTCACTCATGCACTTTAAGCCGAGCCCTCACCTGTAACGCCCCAAAACACACCCTGGACGACATTACTCTCCAAGACCATTCACAACATGAGAGCGACTAAATTAATTCCATAAATAAAGAAATTTCATTCATCGTATATCATGTCCATAGCATTATCCCAAAAGAATAAGCCAAATCATGACAATTACATCCCAAAAGAATTAAACGTAACTTAGCAGCGGAATAAAAAAAGATTATATTTTACATGATTCCAAAATAACCCTTCAATCTAATACAAAGAAGGACCGTCGAGATATCCCCCTCCGGATCCCCCTTTTCGTCTTCTTACTGATCCTCTTTTACAGCATCACCTGAAAAATGTGTTGGTTTGTAGGGGATGAGCACTAAGCTCTGTAGGAAAATCCTCCCAAACTCAAACAAGGTTTCGAAAACATATAAAACAAGTCGGTCTCATTTCACAAATATCATATATAACTTTTGAAGTAAAACCAGGACATTTAATAGATCTCAAGTTTAAGGAACAACCGCAATTGAATGAATAAGTGAAACCACTATACAGTTAGCAAACCATTTCCAAATATAATCCAGTCCACCATACACAATTTTCAACAATTCTTTCGGTAGGTGCATACTTTATGGTAACCTCCACTCCCCTTTAGATTCGGTAGGTGGCATACTTTATAGTAACCTCCACCCCCCTTTAGAGAATCTTTGTTTCCCAAGCATCCTTACAAGGAACCTCTTAGGAAGGGGTGAGCATCCTTACAAGGAACCTCCCACCAATCTCTACATTGTTTCTCAAGCATCCTTACAAGGAACCTCTTGGGAAGGGGTGAGCATCCTTACAAGGAACCTCCCACCAATCACTACATTGTTTCCCAAGCATCCTTACAAGGAACCTCTTGGGAAGGGGTGAGCATCCTTACAAGGAACCTCTCACTCATGTGCATCACAAACAACCCAACCAAGCATACAATTCCAACATTTATCTCAATTTACAATCATCTATCCAAAATCCCCCAAAATATAACATATAACAATTCCACAACCAACTAAGAAAAATACATGAGATCACCATAAGTACCATTTTGTTGTTCAATATGAAACACTAAAGTTTTGAAATCAAGAACATATGAGTAATCAAACTTTGGAATCATTACAAATGAATATTAAGCTTGGAGTATAAGGAATAAAGGCGCACCAAGCTTGAAAATCATGGACAAAGGAGAAATTAAGATTTAACGGAACAATCATGTATGGAAATAAATAACAAACGACTATCAATGTGTGAAAGCAAGAACAAATGATTATGAAGCTTAGAAATCAAGACCAAAAGAACACTCAAGTCTTGGAACCAAGAATAAAGAATATCAAGTATTGAATATCAAGCTTAAAATTCACAAAACAAAGGAACAATCATATATTGAAAGGAACAATCATGTATTGAAATCAATAACAAAGGAGAAGTCAAGAGACAAACACATTTCCCTTGAAGACTAGGGTTTGGTAGCAAGCAAGGAGATTCAAGGGTTACCCAACAATCACAATATTTTCCACATGACAATAATTACAAGAATAGCAAGAATTAAGGATTTGATAGCATACATATAACATTTAGAGTGAAGAGATACATATAAATAAATCTAGCCTCAATGTAAAAGAATGGAAGGAAACCCCTACCTTGCTCCTTAATTTTTGTGTGAAGCACTAGAAGATTTGATCCTTCCCACTTGAATCAACCCTTTAATTTCTTGTTTTCCCCTTCTTTCCTTCCTCTCTAAGCCTCTCTATGGTTTGCATTGATGGAAATAGGTTGCAAATGGGAGAGAAAACGCCCAAATCAAGTCTGAGTCGTGAAGCCCTCAGTTTGGCGCGTCCGAACGCGTGTTTTGGGCTGTCTGTACGCGTGTTTTTACGTCCAAGTTTCTGCCATACGCGTCCGGACGCGTGTCTATTCCCGTCCGGACGCGGGTGACAGTATACCCTCAATTTCAAGATCAATTTTGATCTATTTAGAAGCCGATTCAGAAAATTTTCGTCAAATACACTTTTGTAGCCCTAGATGTCTACTATATACTGTCCAAATTTCAGATCAATTGGATATAAGTATAAAAATTTATGACCAAAATACTAGAAGGTGTCCCAACTCCTTTTTACCCAAATTTTCTCTAAGTGTGTTTTCACTCCGTAATACTTCCTAGCTTCCAATACACTCCACATTACCTCTCCCAATGTTTTTCGACCTTCCGGATTCAATGGAGAACTTATTTTGACCTAACAATATTTAGAAACTTTCATAATCCCTCTTCTCAAGTTTACACTGTGACGCCCCAAAATCTGGGGGTCCCGTTGATAACCCATCAACCCGCGGAAATACTCGTGATAGTCGTATAACCCGACACCACGTCACTCACATGCTTTTAATCAGATTTACCATCCACAAGGTCAATTATACCTCCATTTATGTCATAGAAGTCAAATAAAACAAAGCCCAAAAGCATGGTTAAGCATTTTGAAAATTTCAAGTTTTTGGAAAAACCTTCCGGAAGGTCGACATACACCTACCGGAAGGTCACTGAAGGAACTGTTACATGAAAAAGATCAATTTCAAGAACTTCCGGAAGGTCGACATCAGTCGCAAAAACCTTCCGGAAGGTCCATTCCAGTAGCCAAAACCTTCCGGAAGGTTCATTCCAGAAAACAAAACCTTCCGGAAGAACTCGACAGTCAAAAAGAAACCCAAGGCAAAACCTTCCGGAAGGTCCACTCCAGTAGACAGGTCCTTCCGGTAGGTTTTACTCCAGTAGCTAAAATCTTCCGGAAGGTTCATTCCAGTGGGCAAAACCTTCCGGAAGGTATTAGCTGTGAGCAAGGCAAGCTGGGGTTTTTAGCAAAACCTTCCGGAAGTCCGACACACACCTTCCGGTAGGTTTTCAGACTGTGAGCATAAAAATGGATTTCTTCCCCCTCCAAACCATCCTTAAAGCTACCCCATACACTCCAAACTCATTCAATACATGTTTAATGAGATTTTCCATATAATACCCAACTCATACAATCTCTATTACAATTCATTCCATAATATATATACATCAAAATGGTTTTTTTTGTTAAAGGTTTTACAAAACTTAAACTAAGGCCACAAGCCGGCCCCCTTCATGCTCGATGCTCTCCATGGGAGCCAATCGCCGGTGTAAACCCGACACCTGAAAATGGTTTCCCGTATAGGGTGAGCACAACGCCCAGTAGAGATAAACCTATAGAGGTTACTCTCCCCCTAGATGCACATGCTCATGTAATCATAACATAAACGTATCACTTAACATTTCACATACTTATGCATTCTATGATGGAATGCAACAATGCCATGCCATGGAATGAAGTGACACTCACCCATGCATTTCAACCCGAGTCCCCACCGACTCACGCAACACAATGCAACGCCAAAGTGTAATGCACCCCGTCTATTGACGGAAAAACCCTTCCAATGATCGTTATGAAATCCGATCATCATTGGAATCTACCCATTGAATGGGTGTTTTTATAACCAAAACCCTTGTGTTTTCTTTGGGCAACGGATTTTCGGAATCACACCGCCGGTTCCGTACACCGTGTCACTTTTCTGGAATCTCACCGCCGGCCAAGTGACTCAACCAAGTGGTTTAGGGTTTTGCACCCAAGGAAGTCGTCATGCCCCTTCTTACTATACCCAACACAAGTTTTTCCTTATGCAATGCAATCATGTGACTCCATGTGACCATCGGTCCACATTTCCAAGCCCACATATCAACCACCAAACAAGGTGTTGATTATATCCATGCATCTCCCACACACCAACACTCATGCAATAGTCCCATGAATGTGATGCCATGAAAATGCTCAAAATGCAACATCTACCACATGAGCAATGTATCCACATGTTCAACATGTCATAACTTCATGGCAATTATATCAAGTGCATATAACTACCAAACCACATATTCATATCAACATATCAAAGTCATATCTTGACAACATAGAGCATAAATTTCAATTATCTCTATACACACCAATATGTTATCACAATATAATTGAAATAACACCCATTTATCAACTAAGGCATTTAAACAAACACCTTGTAGGCACAAACCATAAATCACATATATACATTATTACTCATGCATATATTTATGTATACCCTTATTCTAGCTACACCTAGAGTAGAATGATCCAAGATAGGATTTACCCCTACCTCAATAGAGATGTAGGCAATCTCTATACACCAAAATCACCCAAAATCCAAGACTTTCCCCAAACTCCACCTTTGGATCTTCGGTGAAACGCCTTATTTTTGGTACGTAGACGTAGCCCTCGACGAGTAGATCACCTCTCTCTTCTAGCTCGACGGAATCCGAGCGACGGTTGTCGGAGAAATCGCCGGAGAAGGCTTAAGAAAACCCTTTTCTCTCTCCTCTCTTTCTCTCTCTCTTTGAACGGCTGAACAAAGACTCAAGTGGCTTGGAAATTCTGATTTTTCAGATATTTTAGCTCCTATTTATAATTTTAAATGTGTGGTCTACATCGCACCGCTCGTTTATTACTTTCGGGTCCGTTTTTCGTCCCGAAACGACTCATTAAGTCCCGGATTAAGTCCAAATAAATTTTATTGGCACATTAATCCAATTATAAGGAAATTTAATATTTCTCGTTTTTTGGGACCTTTAAAAGGTCAATCGCCACGCAGTCGTCTCGAACTACGTGCAAAATCCGACTATCTCGAAATTCAACGAATTTTCTGGTGGTCACTAGATTTCGCGTTGCGAATCCAACGACGCACTCCGTTTCCTCATCCGAGGTCTAGAACATATGTATTTCAAATACGTGCAGTAATGGCAAATTACCATTTTGCCCTTTTTCAGAAAAATTTCAAATTTTCCCGGGTTTCACATTCTCCCCCCCTTAAAAGAATTTCGTCCCTGAAATTCACATACACATATACATTTAATAGCATGCATATGCAACAAGTAATATACTCTCAATACCAAGCCGTAAGTATGAAAATGTACCTCTATCCTCAAACAGGAAAGGGTAATTGGCACGTATGGTGTCCTCACGCTCCCATGTTGCCTCCTCTACTCCCCGGTGCTGCCAAAGCACCTTCACTAACCTCACGGTCTTGCCTCGCAAAACCTGTTCCCGGCTATCCATGATACGTACCGGTCCCTCCTCGAAGGTCCCATCTGTATCAACAACAAGCTCGCCCCAATCCACCACATGAGTCGGATCTGGTGTGTATTTCCGGAGCATAGAGACATGGAATACTGCGTGAACACTTGCTAAATCAGGCGGTAACGCCAATCGGTAAGCAACTGCACCAACCCTCTCGAGTACCTCGAAGGGCCCGATATATCTCGGCGACAGTTTTCCCCGCTTGCCGAACCTGACCACTCCTCTCGTAGGCATAACCTTCAAGAATACATGATCACCCACCTCAAACTCTAGAGGTCTCCGCCGTCTGTCGGCGTAGCTCTTCTGCCGGCTCTGAGCCGTGAGAAGACGCTTCCGTATCAAGTTCACCTTCTCTGAGGTGTCTCTAATCAACTCAGGACCCGTAGAGGGTCTCTCTCCAACCTCCGTCCAACAAACCGGAGATCTACAAGGCCTCCCATATAATGCCTCATAGGGTGCCATCTGTATGCTCGCCTGATAACTATTGTTATAGGCAAACTCTACCAAGGGTAAGTGATCTTCCCAGCTTCCCTTGAGGTCTAGGACGCATGCCCGCAGCATGTCCTCTAGTGTCTGGATGGTCCTCTCAGACTGACCGTCCGTCTGGGGATGAAAAGCAGTGCTCATCATCAACTGAGTCCCCATGGTTCGCTGGAAACTCTCCCAAAAATGAGATGTGAATCTGGGATCCCGATCCGATACTATAGATACGGGCACCCCATGCAATCGGACAATCTCCCGTATATATAACCTACAAAATTCCTCCAATGTGAAGGTCATCCGCACAGCCAAGAAGTGTGCCGACTTCGTAAGCCGGTCCACTATCACCCACACCGCATCATGTCCCCGCGATGTCCGTGGCAAGTGAGTCACAAAATCCATCGTGACATGCTCCCACTTCCACTCAGCTACCTCCAAAGGCTGGAGTAATCCCGCTGGTCTCTGGTGTTCAGCCTTCACTTGCTGACATGTGAGACATCTCCCAACAAATTCACCAACTTGTCTCTTCATCCCATTCCAATAATACTGGCGACGAAGATCATGATACATCTTCGTGCCCCCTGGATGAACTGCAAAACGGGAACAATGAAATTCCCTAAGAATCTCCTCCCTTAGATCTGGAGATTGGGGAACCACAATCCTTCCCCTATACCGAAGACTACCATCCAAATGAATGGCCCAGCCCTCGTCACCTGTACCCGACTGCACCCGGTCCTTAATGGACACTATCTCTGGGTCTTGCCCCTGAGACTCAATCACTCTGCTCAGTAGGGAAGGCGTAGCCACCAAACTTCCCAGGGTACCCTGAGCCTGCCCCATGTAATGTAGCCCAAACTGTCCCACAGTTTCGAGCATTTCCCACTCCCGGGAAGCCATACTAGCCAAGACTCCCCTCGACTTTCGGCTAAGTGCGTCAGCCACCACATTTGCCTTACCAGGATGGTAATGCAACGTGAAGTCGTAATCTTCCAGAAACTCCATCCATCTGCGTTGCCTCATGTTGAGGTCCCGCTGTGTAAAGATGTACTTCAGACTCTTGTGGTCTGAAAACACCTCAAACTGCTCACCATACAGGTAGTGGCGCCAAGCCTTCAAGGCAAAGACAATAGCCGCCAACTCCATATCATGCGTAGGGTAATTCTGCTCGTGGTTCTTTAACTGTCGAGAACCATAAGCCACGACCCTCCCGGACTGCATCAACACACATCCGAGCCCGTCCTTAGAGGCATCACAATAGACTGTGTACCTCTGTCCCCTTTCTGGGACTATCAATATAGGAGCTGAAGTAAGCCTCCTCTTCAACTCCTGGAATGCCTTCTCGCAAGAATCATTCCACTCAAACTTAACCTCCTTCCGAGTCAACTTCGTCATAGGTGCAGCTAACCTAGAGAAGTCCTCGATAAACCGCCGATAATACCCAGCCAATCCCAAGAAACTGCGTATCTCGAAAACTGACTTCGGCCTCTCCCAATTCATCACCGCCTCGACCTTCTCCGGGTCTACGGATACACCCGAAGCCGACACTACATGTCCCAAAAACTTCACCTCAGTCAGCCAAAACTCACACTTGCTGAACTTGGCATACAACTGATGGTCTCTCAAGATCTGAAGAACGATCCTCAAGTGACCCTCATGCTCCTCCTCAGACTTGGAATAGATCAAGATGTCGTCAACAAAGACTACGACAAATTGATCAAGGTAGGGTTGGAACACCCTATGCATGAGATCCATGAATGCCGCCGGGGCATTCGTCAATCCGAAAGGCATGACAGTAAACTCGTAATGCCCATACCGCGTTCTGAACGCCGTCTTAGGGATATCTGCCTCCCTAACCCTCAACTGATGGTAACCGGTACGTAGATCTATTTTGGAGTAGACCCGCGCCCCTCTCAGTTGATCAAACAAGTCATCAATCCTCGGCAAAGGGTACCTGTTCTTGATAGTAACCCTATTTAACTGCCGGTAATCTATGCAGAGTCGAAGGGTGTTGTCCTTCTTCTTTGCAAATAACACCGGAGCGCCCCATGGTGAGGTACTCGGTCTAATGAATCCCCTGTCCAACAATTCCTGCAATTGGACCTTGAGTTCTTGCAACTCAGCAGGCGCCATCCTATGTGGAGTCATAGAAATGGGCGAAGTGCCAGGATGTAACTCAATGGTAAAGTCTACATCCCTATGTGGAGGTAATCCCGGTAGTTCATCCGGAAAAACATCCTCGTATTCACAAACCACTCGAGGTAGACCCAACTCCTGCCTCTCCTCGTTCTCTAGGGTAAGGCTTGCTAGCCAACCCATCAACTGCCCGTGCCATCGGGAGTCATACACCCCTTGGGGTAAAGCACCATGCTTGTCCCCCTGGAACTTGAAACAAACACCCTCAGGCGTATAAGCAGTGACCCTCTTCCGATCACAGTCTATCACAACACGGTGTGCCGTCAACCAATCCATCCCTAGGATGACATCAAACTCCGACATGTCCATGACCCTAAGGTCAACGGTGAGTAGAATCCTAGAGATCTCTAACTCACAACCCCGACATATCTGACCAACCCTCACCCTAGCACCTAGGGGAGAACTCACATGCAATGGCTCCTCCAAGGTCTCAACCTCTAAGCCCAAGTCTTTCACACAAGATGCAGCAATAAATGAATGTGATGCACCAGAATCAAATAATACCCTAGCCCATAAACGAGAGAGTAAGAATGTACCCTGTATCACCGACAAATCTGCCGGTTCAGTCTGTGGCGTCATGGCGTAGACACGCCCCTGGGTCCCTGAAGTACCGGCTTGTAAGCCCTGTCCTCGGCCTCGACCCAAACTCTGGCCCATCTGGCCTGATTGCGTGGCACTCGCACGTGATGTAGTAGGGGTCTGTGCAGCACCCTGGAACTGGTACTGGCTTCCCTGGCCTGTAGTGGGGTAGGGAGGAACATAAGGTGTCTGTGTGTGCCCCACTGAAGACTGGGACTGGGATGCCCCATAACTCTGGGATCCCTGCCTCTGAGGACAATCCCGCTTCATGTGCCCCGGTTGGTGGCAATGATAGCAAGTCAGTTGACCTGCCTGGTAGGAAGGCCTCTGATTTCTCCCACCTTGGGAGGATTGACCCTGGCCTTGGCTTTGATAGCCGCGGCTCTGCCCTTGCTGTCCCTGCGGAGTAAAAGTTCTCTGCCTCTTTCCCGCACTAGAAGAAGAGTATGGTCCCTCCTTCTTCTTGTCCTTAGTACCACCCTCGCGAATATTCCTCGCGTCATCCACCTCTCGTTCAATAGCCATGGCCGTCGTGATCATTAAATCCAGATCTTGTAGGAGAAGACCTACAATTTTCCCCCGAATGGAAAGCTTCAAGCCTTCCTCAAACCTTCTTACCTTAGCCACAGCTGTGGCTACGTAATCATCGGCGAAACGTGCTAGTTCTGTGAACTTCGCCACGTATTCCATCACCGTCATGTTTCCTTGTTTCAATTCCAGAAACTCCCGGGCCTTTGCATGTCGCATGGCCGGTGGGAAATACTTGCCCATGAAGAGCTCCTTGAACTCTTCCCATGTCATAGTCTCAAGATCCTTTGTGCCCGAGACCCAATCCCACCACACTTGGGATTCTCCTTCTAGCTGGAATGCAGCTAGTGTTATCTTACTGGCGTCGGAAGTGATTCCCATTGCCTTCAAGATCTTTGTTACTTGCCGGAACCAATGGTCAGCCACCATAGGATCCGCCCCTCCCGTAAAAACTGGAGGTTTATGTGCCTTGAACTGTTGGAGGTTACTCATACCTCCCCGGTGTGCAACCGTAGCTGCCATCATGCCCATAGTCTCATTAAAGGCCTGTTGATCGAAGGCCGGTGGTTGTTGATTAGTTCTCCCACCGCCTCGGCGTCCCCTTCCTCGACTAGCCATCTATATTTGTCAGATAGCAAACAAGTCTCACAAGGTATCCCGAAAATAGGGATCAAGATTGAAACTTTGAGAATTCCTCTCATTGTCTCACTAGTAATGCTTATGCCACCCACTAGTAGACATTTATACCATGAACCACTCCGTTCATCCCTTATTCCGAACCCAAGGTTATGTTTTCTAACCTAATGTGTTCCTTTACATATACATTCTACCATGTATATAATTCACATGTCATGTAGCACATAACATATAGCAAACAACAATTAACATGTATGCACATGGAATGTAATGGTCTAAACCCATGCCCATCAAGCCCTAGGTTTATCGTAAACCTATGCTCTGATACCAAGCTGTGACGCCCCAAAATCCGGGGGTCCCGTTGATAACCCATCAACCCGCGGAAATACTCGTGATAGTCGTATAACCCGACACCACGTCACTCACATGCTTTTAATCAGATTTACCATCCACAAGGTCAATTATACCTCCATTTATGTCATAGAAGTCAAATAAAACAAAGCCCAAAAGCATGGTTAAGCATTTTGAAAATTTCAAGTTTTTGGAAAAACCTTCCGGAAGGTCGACATACACCTACCGGAAGGTCACTGAAGGAACTGTTACATGAAAAAGATCAATTTCAAGAACTTCCGGAAGGTCGACATCAGTCGCAAAAACCTTCCGGAAGGTCCATTCCAGTAGCCAAAACCTTCCGGAAGGTTCATTCCAGAAAACAAAACCTTCCGGAAGAACTCGGCAGTCAAAAAGAAACCCAAGGCAAAACCTTCCGGAAGGTCCACTCCAGTAGACAGGTCCTTCCGGTAGGTTTTACTCCAGTAGCTAAAATCTTCCGGAAGGTTCATTCCAGTGGGCAAAACCTTCCGGAAGGTATTAGCTGTGAGCAAGGCAAGCTGGGGTTTTTAGCAAAACCTTCCGGAAGTCCGACACACACCTTCCGGTAGGTTTTCAGACTGTGAGCATAAAAATGGATTTCTTCCCCCTCCAAACCATCCTTAAAGCTACCCCATACACTCCAAACTCATTCAATACATGTTTAATGAGATTTTCCATATAATACCCAACTCATACAATCTCTATTACAATTCATTCCATAATATATATACATCAAAATGGTTTTTTTTGTTAAAGGTTTTACAAAACTTAAACTAAGGCCACAAGCCGGCCCCCTTCATGCTCGATGCTCTCCATGGGAGCCAATCGCCGGTGTAAACCCGACACCTGAAAATGGTTTCCCGTATAGGGTGAGCACAACGCCCAGTAGAGATAAACCTATAGAGGTTACTCTCCCCCTAGATGCACATGCTCATGTAATCATAACATAAACATATCACTTAACATTTCACATACTTATGCATTCTATGATGGAATGCAACAATGCCATGCCATGGAATGAAGTGACACTCACCCATGCATTTCAACCCGAGTCCCCACCGACTCACGCAACACAATGCAACGCCAAAGTGTAATGCACCCCGTCTATTGACGGAAAAACCCTTCCAATGATCGTTATGAAATCCGATCATCATTGGAATCTACCCATTGAATGGGTGTTTTTATAACCAAAACCCTTGTGTTTTCTTTGGGCAACGGATTTTCGGAATCACACCGCCGGTTCCGTACACCGTGTCACTTTTCTGGAATCTCACCGCCGGCCAAGTGACTCAACCAAGTGGTTTAGGGTTTTGCACCCAAGGAAGTCGTCATGCCCCTTCTTACTATACCCAACACAAGTTTTTCCTTATGCAATGCAATCATGTGACTCCATGTGACCATCGGTCCACATTTCCAAGCCCACATATCAACCACCAAACAAGGTGTTGATTATATCCATGCATCTCCCACACACCAACACTCATGCAATAGTCCCATGAATGTGATGCCATGAAAATGCTCAAAATGCAACATCTACCACATGAGCAATGTATCCACATGTTCAACATGTCATAACTTCATGGCAATTATATCAAGTGCATATAACTACCAAACCACATATTCATATCAACATATCAAAGTCATATCTTGACAACATAGAGCATAAATTTCAATTATCTCTATACACACCAATATGTTATCACAATATAATTGAAATAACACCCATTTATCAACTAAGGCATTTAAACAAACACCTTGTAGGCACAAACCATAAATCACATATATACATTATTACTCATGCATATATTTATGTATACCCTTATTCTAGCTACACCTAGAGTAGAATGATCCAAGATAGGATTTACCCCTACCTCAATAGAGATGTAGGCAATCTCTATACACCAAAATCACCCAAAATCCAAGACTTTCCCCAAACTCCACCTTTGGATCTTCGGTGAAACGCCTTATTTTTGGTACGTAGACGTAGCCCTCGACGAGTAGATCACCTCTCTCTTCTAGCTCGACGGAATCCGAGCGACGGTTGTCGGAGAAATCGCCGGAGAAGGCTTAAGAAAACCCTTTTCTCTCTCCTCTCTTTCTCTCTCTCTTTGAACGGCTGAACAAAGACTCAAGTGGCTTGGAAATTCTGATTTTTCAGATATTTTAGCTCCTATTTATAATTTTAAATGTGTGGTCTACATCGCACCGCTCGTTTATTACTTTCGGGTCCGTTTTTCGTCCCGAAACGACTCATTAAGTCCCGGATTAAGTCCAAATAAATTTTATTGGCACATTAATCCAATTATAAGGAAATTTAATATTTCTCGTTTTTGGGGACCTTTAAAAGGTCAATCGCCACGCAGTCGTCTCGAACTACGTGCAAAATCCGACTATCTCGAAATTCAACGAATTTTCTGGTGGTCACTAGATTTCGCGTTGCGAATCCAACGACGCACTCCGTTTCCTCATCCGAGGTCTAGAACATATGTATTTCAAATACGTGCAGTAATGGCAAATTACCATTTTGCCCTTTTTCAGAAAAATTTCAAATTTTCCCGGGTTTCACAACACACCTTCGAAACTTAACTTTCCAATCAATTTGTATCTCTAGTTTTTGCTTTTATTCCTACCGTCACTACACATATCCACATTTTTACAACAATTATTTACTCTAAAACTATATCCATATATAAAAGAAAATGCGGGGTGTTACATCACCGGCTCCCGCAACACAATGCAATGCATGTGTGTAAAACATTCATCATTGATGAAATACATCCAATGCTTGTTTGAAATAAAAGTCATGCGTTTATAAAATCAAGCATTGTTCGACGTTACACATCCAAGAATATGTTTGTAAAACAAAATCTTTAACAAAATCTTGTGTCTTTGTTGGGCAACGGATTTTGGAATTGCACCGCCGACTCCATACGCCTAATTCACTTTTTTGGACTTGCACCGACGGAACTGAATAAATCAATAACCAGGTCTTGCACCCGAGGGATCTTCTAGCCCTTCTTGTTTTACCCGACACAAGTTTTTCCATGCATGCAACCGTGCGACTCTGTTGAACCTTGATCCAACGGTACCGAGCCCACTTATCAACCATCAAGTATGGTGTTTGATCAACCATGCACTCACACACCCACACTCATGACTCATGCCCATGAATGTGATGCCAATGCTATGCCCAAATTGCAATGCATGTCAAGTGAGCAATTTTCATGAACTATCACTATGCTAACATATCTTAAAGCATATGTCCACATGTCAACAACAATGCCTAAACATGTTACTTCAATTGCATCAAAACAACAATTTCAAATCACTCAAGGCATTTTATCAAACACCTTCAAGGCAACAATCATGTTAAACACATATCATGCCCAAAATTTCACCAAGTTACAAGAAATTACACAAGTAACTTTCATACATCAAAATCAAGCTAGAAGTTAACCTAAGTCATTTCTATACTCATTTTCACATTTCCATAACAATAGGCAAGTAATATATAACCACATACACCTAACCATCCCTTATGGACATTCTAGGTTAGAAATGAACCCGAGTAGGAGGGAACCCTACCTCTTGAAGCAAAATAGAAATGGTAGAACCTCCAAGAACACCAACACCAATCTCAAAGTCTTGGTTTCCCAAAATATTCTCTTTGGATCTTTGGTGAAATCCTTCGTTCTTGGTGTGGTTGCGTAGCTCTCGTCGAGTAGATCAACTTTAACTCTTGGCTCGACGGATTCTAACCGACGGAACTCCGGGGAATCAACGAAGAAAATCTTGGATTTCTCTCTTTCTCTCCCTCTTTCTCTCCAACGTTCAATCCAGCAGAAATCAGAGAAATTTGTGCCAAATATCTTATTTTTAACCCTATTTATAATTTTCAAAGCTTGGCTCGATCGTGCCACACGCCCCCCACTTGTTCGGGTCCGTTTTTGCCCCAAAACGATTTATTTGATCCCGGTTTAAGTTCAAATTAATTTTATTTGAACTTTAATTCAATTATAAGGAAATTTTATATTTTCCATTTATGGGGACCTTTATGAGGTCATTCGACACACAGCGTCTCGTAAAACGTGAAAAATCTGACTATATCGGAATTCGACGAAATTAGTCTGGGTGACTTTATTTCGCAATACGAATCCAACGGCGAAGTCTGTTGTGTCATACGAGCTCTAGAGAGCACGTATTTTAATTCCCGCATTATAGTGGCAAATGACCATTTTGCCCTTTTTGGGAAAAATTTCAAATTTACTCGGGTTTTACAGACACTTGCACCTAAGTCTATAAGTTCTTGCTCCACACAACAGTCCCCAATGGTAATAGTAATGGTGGGCCAATTGGGATCTTTGTACTTGGGTGGAGTTTTGGTTCACAGGATAGAACTTGCCTGCTCTGTCAAGAATGCTTTCTTCTGAACATTTAATTTCCTTTTGACAATGCAAATGTCCTTCAAAAACTTCGCATAGGATGAAACTTGTCGAATAGCATCAAGTAAAAGAATATAAATTTTTCTTGGCTTAAACAAATCCAAAATTTTAGCATTGTTAATTTGTTTAGCATGCATTTTCAATCTTTGAGGGTAGGGTACAGGAATAAGATATGTAATTTCATCAGACTTAACAACCTCGAGCAGCTCAGGTGTCTCACTATCCTTAGAGGTACCATGAGTCTCTTTTTCTATAGGTTTAGAGACTTTAGGCATAATGACACCTTTGGATTTTCTTTAGGTTGTACTGGGAACTTTCCTTTTTCTTACTGAAACACATCCATTGTATTGGTCATTTGGGTTCTAATGTGATTGAAAGCTTGGAAATTTTGATTGTTAATGGTGGTCTGACTTTGGACAAACTGATGCATAATGTCCTCTAAGATTCTCTTATGTGGGAGTTGGTAAGGAAGTACAGTGGATTGTCCGTGGGAACCAAACCCTCATTGAGGTGGGTTCTGAAAAAACCCTTGTGGTGCATGCATAGGGGCTAGAGTACTTGTGGATGACTTGGGACCAGATATTTGTTGGTTAATAGGAAGGGCATAAGAATTAGGGGCAAAAGGTGCAATTTAGGTGTCATTTCTCCAACTAAAATTAGGGTGGCTACGCCATCCTTGATTATAAGTGTTTTAGTAAGTAGAAAATTGTTGCCTCGGTTGATTAAAGGAATTCACTTACTCATGGAGCACTTCCTTAAAAGATGGTGTGGTCGGGCACTCCTTAACCGAATGCTCAACCGACTCACAAATAGTGCAAGGCTCCTCAACCTGAGGCACACTGACCGCCTCATTTACTTTCCTAACCTCTAAGTTCTCCACTAAACAATCTTGGCTAGCAACTCACCATGATCTCTAAAAAAATATTCCCCCCTGTGGATTGGGATGCAGTAGATAGCTTTGATCTTTCAATAGGGTCAGAGAGATCCCAAGATTGGACATTCTCTACGAAATTCTCAAAATAATCTAGAGCTTTCTCGGGCTCTTAATTCAAAAAATCTCTATTGCACATCATGTCAATGAACTGGTGATGTGTAGGGGTAATTCCTTCATAGAAGAAACTAACCAGTTGCCAAGGTTCAAACCCATGATACGGAACGACATGAAAGAGATCCTTAAACATTTGCCAGTAGTCATAAAACTATCCATTTTATTTTTCAAAAAAAATTTGAAAGTTGTCTCTTTAAAGCAGTAGTTTTATGAATTGGTAAAAAATTCTTTAAGAATTCTTTCTTCAAATCAGCATATGTATAGTTTGGGGCTTCAAAGAGTTCAGCCAAGATTTTGCTTTATCTTTCAAAGAGAATGGGAATATCTTCATCCATGCAACCTCTTCACGCACATTATATTCAAGGAATATACTAAGCGCTTCCTCAAACTCCTTGATGTGGAGATATGGGTTTTCCCTATCCACACCATAGAATTGGGGAAGTAGCTAAAGCATTCCAGGTTTTACGATAAAAGCATGTGCCTACACAGACAAATGTATGCAAGATGGTGTAGAGATTCACGTGGGTTGGAGATATTCCCTCATTGTTCGGAAAGGATGAACAACTGGGAGATTATTTTCACCATCTCCCAGATTTAATGGGAGGAACTAGCAGAGAGTTGTTTCCCCTATTCCTCTCATTCTGTGGATCATTGTTATTCACTCCCTCCATATCTAAATTATGTGTGGGGTCAAGTCTAACAATTTTGTTGTGTGTAATGTCCCGTGCCCACATGAAAATCTAAAAAAAAAAAAAACTAATAAACAAAAGAATAGAACTTCAAGTAAACTACAACAAAGAAATGTACCTGAGTTGGTGATGAAAATCACAAGACTTACCATGTCATTTGTCCGAATCACCTTTGGAATTGGCTTTGCCTTCCTCGGCAACAACGCCAAAAATGTTTGATCTCAAAAATGGGTAGATAATAATATGGGTTTTCAAGCGTACGAATATATCGTTTAGCAACTCGGACAATTACCGAGGTAGTCTCCATAGGGGATATGAGTGCAACTCGAATGGTGATGAGTGCTTGACTCTGAAAATGGTGCACCCCAGTGCAGGTGTTCGACAATATTAATAACTCGGTAGTCCGAGGTCGATCCTCAAGGAATTGGTTTAGATATGAGAAGGTAAAAAGAAAGAACGATGAAAAAGGAATCAAGTTTAAGTAATCAAAACATATTTAAAGGAATTTGTTAAGAAAGAAGGATAACAACTCAAGAACTAGTATTGTAAACTCGAAGGAAATTATAAGTATTAATCTGTAAACCCCCACATCCTTATCGTTATATAGTAACATAAGTATGTTTTAAAATGCTAATATATGTAATGATGTATGCATAAACTATGTAGTAAGAGTAGAAATAAAGATGTTAGTTGAGGCAATAGGGCATATTGTAGAAGTGTGGAAGTATTCCGGAGTGAAAGCACACGTTAGAGAGAAATTGGGTAAAAAGAATTTTTGGACACTGCCTTAGTGATTTGACCATAACTTTCTATCCTGATGTCCATTTGATCTGAAATTTGGACAGTAGATAACAAACTTCTAGGGCTACAAAATAGTATTTCACAAAAAAAATTTCAAATCGACCTCTAAATAGGTCAAAACTTCACTGGAAGTTCCTGCAGAAACTGGGATGACGTTTCGAACGTGAATTGACGTTCGAACGACAGTGAGTCCCAGTACTTTGCCTCTGATGGAAAAACAAAAGTACTGGGAGCAAGTGACGTTCGAACGCCAAACGACGTTTGAACGTAAAGCAACAATTTGCACTACTGACGTTCGAACGTCATCAACGAATCAGAGTATCAGATTTACGTCGGTTGAGATATTTTCTCACCCTATAAATACATAAGACAGCCTTCTTTAGCCTCCATACACCATTTACAACCTTAGGAAGCCTTGAGAAACAAGAAAGAAAGGGGGAAACACAAGATCAAGAGGATTTGCACTTTGAAGTGGATCAAAAATCTTAAGTTCTTCAATAACTCTAAGGAAGAAGAAGGTAGGGGTTTTCTTCCACTCTTGTTCATTGATGCTAGGCTTATATATATACATGTTTTGACTCTTAATCATATATATTTGTTATGGAATCCTTGTTTCTTGATTGTTCTTGTAAATCTTACCATGTTTGATGGAAGTTATAGCTTGATAATCATAAAACATTTGTTCTTGACATCCAAACTCTAGTTTTTCAAGAAGTATGGATTTTTCTTATTGGTATTCATTTGTTCTTGATTTCAAGACTTATATTCATTTGTTCTTGATTTCAAGACTTATATTCATTTGTTCTTGATTTCAAAACCTTATATATTCATTTGTTCTTGATTTCAAGACTTGATAGTCATTTGTTCTTGATTTCAAGACTTGATATTCATTTGTTCTTGATTTCAAAACTTTATATTCACTTATTCTTGATTTCAAGACTTGATATTCATTTGTTCTTGATTTCAAAACTTTATATTCATTTATTCTTGATTTCAAAACTTTAGTGTTTTGGTTGGAACAATAAAATTATATCTTGTGATGATCTCTTGCTCATTTTTAATTGAGATGTTATATTGAGAAATACCCATGGAATTGGGGGTTTTTGAATTACTTGTGATATGAGAAAATGTTTGGTATTGCATCTCTGTATGGTTTGTTGTGATGGACTTGAATTACCTTCGAGAGTTGCCGTAGAGTGTTAGAGGTTAGTCTATCCCAGTGGGGGTGAGATGGTTGCCTAACACTTTGTAGTGGATTGTTGTTTGTGAGAGCAACCACTATTGTTCACGTAAGTTCGAGGCTGAGAGATGATATACCTTTCCTGGGAAGGATTCGTCAATGCCGTGGGAGACGGTATACGTCCTTCCAAAAGAGATTTGTGTGGTTATGATGGGTGAACGTGTAACACCCCACATTTTTCTTTTATATATGTATATAGATATATAGTAAATAATTGTGGTAAAAATGTGGATATGTGTAGAAATATGTGTTGGAGAGGTTTGTGATGGTTTTGGTTGGCTTAGGAATGGATTGGAAAGTTTAAGTTTCGAAGGTGTGTAAACTTGAGAAGAGGGATTATGGAAGTTTCTAAATATTTTTAGGTCAAAATAAGTTCTCCATTGAATCCGGAAGGTCGAAAAACATTGGGAGAGGTAATATGGGGTGTATTGGAAGCTAGGAAGTATTCCGGAGTGAAAACACACTTAGAGAAAATTTGGGTAAAAAGGAGTTGGGATACCTTCTAGTATTTAAGTCATAACTTTTTATTCTGATGTCCAATTGATCTGAAATTTTGACAGTAGATAGTAGACATCTAGGGATACAAAAGTGTATCTCATGAAAATTTTTCAATTCGACCTCGAAATGGGTCAAAACTGCCCTGAAAGTCGGAGCAGCCGAAGTGTACCGGTACGCCCGAACCAGTAGGTAAACCGTACTGGTACGCCCGAAGTTTGGCACCGAAAAATTCGGGATTTTGGTGTTTTAAAACACCATTTTAAGCCTCATTTGACCCATTCTTCCATCCCACTCTCACCCCAAACATCTTAGAGCCCTAAGAGAAGAGAAAATGAGAGAAAAACACAAAGATCTTGAGAGAGTTAACCCTTATAGAGATCAAAACCGAAATTCCTCAAGAACACCATTCTTCTACTCTCTTCTTCTACACTTTCACTACACCCTTACCCACACCTCTTGTAATCCTAGAGAGAGTCTTAGAAAAGAATAAAGAAGGAGAAAACACAATATCAAAAAGGGGAAAACAAAGGATTTAAGAGTGATTCAAGATCAAACCCTAGATTTTCAAGAACACCAAGGTAGGGGATTTCTTCTCTTTCTCTTACATTGATGTTAGGGTTAATAAATATGTATGTTTTGATTCTTAATGATATGTATTTGCTATGGCTTCATTGTTTCTTGGTTCTTTTGCAATTGTTAACATGTTTTACACAAAGTTAGGGTTGAATACCCATGAAATCTCTTTTTGGTTTGAAAAATCCTAGTTTTCAAGAGTGATGGGTTTTCCTCTTGAACTCTTCATTTATTCTTGATTTCAAAATCATAGTGTTTTGTGTTGAGTAATAAAATGATATTGTTGTAATCTCTTGCATTTTTCTTGGTTGGTTATTGAAAATGTCACATGCTCAATTTGGGAATTTTTAAGATATACTTGTAAATTGTGAAATTGGGTTTGGTATTGTATCTCTTATGAGTGTGGGATGACCATGGGTGGCCTTTGACGAGATACCGTAGAGTGGGTAGACGTGTTGCTTGCTCCGTGTGGGTTGGCATTTTCCTACCACTCGTAGTGGGGTTAGTGCTTTGGTAAGACTAAACCGCTATTGCTCACGGGTGCCGTGTCAGAGGGTTAGTATACTAATACCTGGGTTGGATACGTCACTGCCATTGGTATGGCATACGCCCTTCCTAAAGGATGGATATCTTTGATAAGATTTGTGTGGGTGTGTGCGGGCTAGATATTACTCAATGTGTCGATTCATGGGGTTTGCCTTACATCATGTTTGAGATACATATACATATGGATGAATTATTGTATTATTGTGGAAAATGGTTACCTACAAGAACTTGTGGGAGTATGGGATTCCACAAGGTCTTGTGGGAAAATGGTTTATATTTTGGGAAATGGATATGTGTTGGATCGTGGTTTCTTTTACTATTCATTTAAATTACTGTTGCTACTTAAACTTGAGATCCATTCTAAAATATCCCTGTTTTACTTCAAAGATTATATATGCTATTTGTGAAATGAGACCGGCCATTTTATATGCTTTTATAAATCTTGTTCGAGTTTGGGAGGAATGTTGCTACAGAGCTTAGTGCTCACCCCCTACAAACAACATATTTCAGGTCTTTGTCTAGAGGAGGAACTCGGAACTAACGAGTCGGGACATTGGGAAGCTCCCATAGAAGGGAACGTAGATCCCGAGGGAGACGCTTAGTGTTCTATTTTCTTTTGTGATAAACTAGGAAGTTCCTTTCGAGGCAATGTAAAGTCTAACATTATTTTTATGTTTCCGCTGCCAAGTGTAATTTAATTCTTTTGGGATGTAGATGTCGTTGTTGGGCTTATTCTTTTGATATTGTGGTCATGGCTTGGCTTATTCTTTTGGGATGATATTGTAAATTATATGGATGATGAATGGAAAAATTTTCTTATTGATGGAATTATATTAGTGCTCTCATGATATGAATGTTTTAGAATGTAATGCCGTCCAGGGTGTGTTTTGGGGTGTTACAGAACGAGGTAGAAATGTCGTGTAGATTCATGGGAAGCAACCAACATACATGAGTGATACGACAAACATGAGAATATGGGATGATGCTATTGATTGCTTAATTGATTTCTTCAACTCTGACATGTTTATTCCTTTCATTTACTTATTGCTATTGCGTTAAATTGAGATCGAATAAATTGTCACTGTTTTATTTCAAGTTATATATGATATTTTGAAAAGTCAGACCGAACTGTTTTACATGTTTTTCAAACCTTGTTCGAGTTTGGGAGAACGTTGCTAGCTTAGTGCTCACCCCCTACAAACAATATTTATTTTCATATTTCTGTTTAGAGGAAGAGCCTGGAGTTGATGAGCAGATAACTTGGGAAGCGCAATTGGATGTAAGCGTGGATCCCAAGGGGGATATCTAGAATTGCTATCTTTATGTCCTAGATTAGGAGATGTATTGTAATACAATGGATGAATGTTATTTTGTTTATTCCGCTGCAAGATTAAGTCTGATTTTGAGATGTAAATGCCATAGTTTGGCATACTCTTTTAGATGATGTTGTAGATATGATGTATAATGAATGGAATTCTCTTTATCTATGGATGTTATTAGTTGCTCTTATGATGTAAATGGTTTTAAATAGTATTGTCGTCCAAGGTGGATTTTGGGGCGTTACATAATCATACCAAGAACTTTATCTTGTTAATGATTAATCAAATAAGTTTACAAAGTACATTACTTGGTAAAATTCATTCATTCAATCGAGAAATATTTGGAGAGATAAATCATTGAAGAACAAGAAAAATGTGATTGCATTAATAAAATATTCAACCTACAATCATGAAAATCATAACCTAACTGGAGAATAAAAAGAGAATTACTCACTAGCCATGAGCAAAATCTTCACAATAAAATAAGAAAAGGTCTGAGGAAAAGTCTCGGAAGAGATCCCCCAGAGATTAGTCCTCCTACTATTTATATACAACCCCCACAAATAAGCAAATTCATAACTAAAATTGATAAGGACTTCTATTAGGGCTAGATAGTCTTCATACAAAATTGGGGGCCCGTTCGAATGGTGATCATGCGTTCAAATGGAGCTGGAAAAAATACACATTCGTTCGAACAGCCAGCGAGAGTTAGAACGGTGGTATGTATCATCAAAATCTTCGTTCAGACAGACTCCATGTGTTCAAATGATGAAAATTCACTGGAATTTGCAACTTGGCATGTGTGTTCGAATGGCCCCTCGTCGATCGAACAGTGGTAGTCCTGATCGTATCTTACGTTCCAACGAATCATTTTCGTTTGAACAGTAAAAACTCTCTGGAATTCCTTCACTTTTCTTCATAATGGTCCTTGCATTCGAACGGAGGAATAACGTTGGAACAGTGCTACCTTATCTAGAATCCTCTAACTTTCTTCTAATATCTTCGTAGATAAATGCATTCTTTATTTTAGCATCAAACTCTTATTACACTTCAAGCCCGTGACTTTACTTTATTCTTCACTTGGCTGGTCACTTCACCAAATCACTCCTCACCTAATTTTACCTTAAAAATTATCAAAACATTATAAATCACATAAAAATATTATATCAAAGAATAATTAATCTAATAACTCAAAAACAATGCAACTCGTCATAATTAATAGATAAATAAATAACACTTTTTATGACGAATCAATGAGTAAAAAGAAAAGTAAACGTCCTTGAATTTTGAAAGTGTTGTGAAGATTGGTAAACTAAAGAAACAATATTAAAAAGAGCGGGCAATCTTCATAGATCATCTCACTTGACCTAATTTATAACTCATTCAAGATTGTAATCAAATGCCCTTGAACGGAAAATATGCAACTTCAAATTAAGAAACAAATGAATTTGATTGAATTAATTTGTGAAATAATTACAGTCATGTTGAATGTAGTGATTCCAAGAATTACTCATGTCAAACCTAATTGTCTACAGATAAGCAAAAAGATATACATATCAACTACGTTTTCAAAATCAAATGTTCAATCGATAAAATAACTTGGGCATTAAAAACCCTAGTTAGGTCAAACTACCTATTCATGAATGGGATCACTCATCCGATCATGTACCGGAAATTGACTACTCACTCATGGCAAAAGTGAAACTAAAAGCAAATATTAAAGACATGATCATAATCAAAAGAGAAATTGAACTTGAATTGAAATCAACCAAATACCTTGTATTGAGAAGAAAACTATAAACGGTTACAAGAAATGGAATCAACGTACTCTGCTTGCGAGAATTAAAAGACTAAAGAAAGAAAATACTTCATAAATATAAAAGAAAAAGAAACAACGAAGAACTAGTAGAAAACCTAAAGAAAAACCCTAGCTGCTAAGGTTGGAGAGAAGAAAAGAAAAACGTGTAAAAAGTAGTAAAGGATCAATCCCCTCTCTATTGCCTAACTCCGATTTTTATAGGGAATAATCGGTTGAATTTCCTCCCCTTTAAAATTCCCAACCAATAGACTTACCAAAAGAGTCCTCGCTGAAATAAAACACTAATGAACCGGTAGAAAGCAAGTTTCGAACTATCGATAGCAAAGTTACTGTTCAGATCTACCAGTAGCTCAACATCAATGATCCAGTAGCAAACTTTCTATTTCAGATGAATCGTTAGGTTAAACATGAATGAGCCGGTAGCAAAGTATATGTTTTGAAAGAACTAGTAGCAATTCACAACTACCGGTAGGTCTGCTGTCTAACACCTGTTGAAATGGTAGAACAACCTACAGCTAGAACTTCAGTTTTTATGAATTTCAACTGTAATGCCCCTGGCTTCAAGTCTCATTCACCTAGTTCATTCCCAAATTCTTCCAAAGCATAAAAATCAATGCAAAAATTTTGTACTTACATTAATTTACCTTCAAACACAAAGATTTTCTATAAAACATAAAAATAAACTAAAACAAGATAGATCCATAACAAAGTTAAGAGGAATGATATGAGACATAAAATATGAAATATTGTGAACTCATCATGCATGGTTGTGCCCAACTTTCCATAAGGATTGTCTTGGTGGACTTGTCTTTTAGTGCTACTGCTAGACTAGCAAGTGCATCGATGTGAATGTTCTTGATCCTTGAGGCCTAGACAATTGTGTTGTTGGAAATTTTGCTCATCTCGACGATTGCTATTTGGTTATCAACCATCATTCTTCCATGTTTAACCAAGTATTTGTCAGTCAATTGATTAATCACAAGCTATGAATCAGAATGGATGCTTAATTGTTCGACGCCCATATCCTACGCAGACCTTGTTCCTGTTATCAAGGCCTCGTATTCAGCTTCATTTTTCTAATACATCCCCATTGAGAGATTCTAGAATTATGTCAACTCTAGCCCCTTTGTGATTGCCAGATCCGTCGACATGTAAGTTCCAACAGGTTATGTGTTTCAATCCTTTATCAGGACTTCAAGTGTTAGGATCATTTTGGGGTGCATGGCTTGCATTTTTTTTGGGGGGAAAGCTCGGCCAGGAAATCCACAACCACGTGTCCTTTTATTGTTGTGCGTGACTAAAAAAAAATATCAAACTCCTCGAGCTCCACCACCCACTTTGAAATTCTTCCTGAAAAGTCGGCTCATCTAAAAAGGGATTTAAGAGGCTAATCGGTTAAGCCTTTTACCGTATGTGCCTAGAAGTAGTGCCTCAACTTCCTTACAGAGCAGACCAGGGCTAGAGTCAATCATTCTAATTGAAAGTACTGAGTCTCTGCCTCTAAGAGGGTTTTGCTAACATAATATATCGACCTGATTTCTTTTCCACATAACTTCAGCAAGACTCTGCTAACTGAGTGTTCTAAGGCCACGAGGTACATGTATAGTAGTTCTCCCTTCTCTAGGGGTTACAAGCATGGGGGACTAGCAAGGTAGAATTTCAAGTCTTCGAAGGCCTTATCGCACTCCTATGTCCACATGCACTGTCTTCCCAGCTTCAAAGCTTGGAAAAATGGTTGGCATCAGTCAAAGGCTTTTGATATGAATGTGTTCAAAGCAATAGTATGCCTGTGAGTTTCTGGACTTCTTTCAATTTACTTGGGTTTGTAGTCCTATTAGGGCTTTAACTTGCTCGAGATTTGCCTCAATTCCCCTTCTCGTCACAAGGACCCCTAGAAACTTGCCTGAGCCAATGCCAAAGGAACATTTCGAGGCGTTCAGCCTTATTCCGTAATGTCGAAGTATGCTAAGGTGTTCTGAAGGTTTGATAAATGGTCGGCCACCTCGAGGCTTTTGACTAACATGTCATCAATATAAACTTTCATGGTCTTTCCCAATAGCTCTTTAAACATTTAGGTGACCAATCGTTGGTAAGTTGCTCCTACATTCTTTAAACTAAAAGGCATTACCTTGTAGCAGAAGGTTCCTCTAGGTGTAATTAATGATATTTTCTCTTGATCCTACTTAAAGAGGGGAATCTGGTGGTATCCCCTCTATGCATCCAAGAAAATCATCTACTTGTATCCGGAGCTGGCATCAACCATCTAATCTATTTTTGGGAGGGGAAAGCTATATTTGGGACATGCTTGATTCAAGGCCGTGAAATCCACGCAAATTCTCCATTTTTTGGTTTTCTTTTTTACTACAACAGTATTGGACAACCAAGTTGGATATTGAACCTCCTTGATTGCACCTGCCTCCAACAACTTTCCTACTTCCTCAATCACATCTTTGGCATGCTGAAGGGAGTATCTTTGCTGCTTCTACTTTATTGGCTTGAAACTCGGGTCGATGCTCAAATGATGTGATGTGACTGTAGGATTTATTTTGGGCATCTCATTGGGTGTCCATGCGAACACATCAGTGTTTTCTCTTAAGAGTTTCTCCATAGCATCCCCTTAATTCTATGTTAGCAATGATCCAATCAAAAAGTATTTATCAATATCTTGCTCGTCTATATAGATTTACTTTAAATATTCCACCGCGTGCTCGATTGGCTCTATCTGAAGGCTTTCCATGTTCGTCCCTTCATTCTTTAATTACTATTTTGGGGGTTGATTTGATGTTTGCTATGTTCCATGTTCCCCCTCCTTCATAGGCTTGCCCTTCAAGGTTGTGAACATACAACTTTGGGAACTCTCCTGATTCCCCCCCCCCCCCCCCCCCGAATATCGACTGCCCATATTTTTGCCGGGAACCTCAAAATTTGGTGGTAAGTCGATGGGACCACCATCATTTTGTGAACCCAAATGCGCCCTATGATTGCATTATAGGCTGACTCTGATTGAACTACCAATAATTCAATCAATGAACCTATCGGTCCTACCTGTACTGGTAAAGTGATATTACCCAGCGATTGCACCACCCTTTCGTTGAACCCAACTAAAGAGGTGTAGACCAGCTTCAAGTCTTCCTCCTTTGAGCCGAGTCTTCGAAACAAGCCTACATACATTATTTTAGAAGAACTTTCTTAGTCAATCAAAATTTGCTTTACGTCAAAATTGGGGTGGTGAATCCCTATTAGGTCTTCGTCGAAAAAACTAATCATTCCCTCATGAGAGGTGACTCGGGGTTTCTTGTTAAGATGCTCGATTGAGAAGCCGACCCAAAAAAATTCTTTAATGTGTGCTGCATTCTGGATGTAAGCCCTGGCTGCTTTATTTGTTGTCATATTTAGGTGGATAACAGCATGTATTACATCGATAACCCCAACTGGGTTCGCACTCGGCCTCGATTTGCCTATTTCTTCTCATTTGTCTCCTCTTTCAATTTCCCTTCATCTATGAATTGAGACAGGTGTACCTCCTGGACGAGCTCCTTAAGATGATGTTTCAATGAATGTCAATTTTTTGTAATGTGCCCATTGTCGCGGTGGTAGGAACACCAAAGATTGGGGTTCCTATTTTTGAGGTCTCTAGCCAGCTTGTTGGCCCACTAGAAATATAGCTTGCCTGTAATTTGGAATAAGAATTTGTAGATTGGTTCCTTGAAAACAGTGTTGACCCCAGAGAATGATGATTGGGGAGGGAATCCCCTTTTTTTCTTTCATCTCATCTCTGGTCGGGACTGGTTGGAATTCTCTTCGGCACTAACCTTCCTATTTAGCTGCTCCCAGTTCACTTCTTTTCCCAAGTCATCATCCACCTTCGGATATTTTTTGACCCTTGCCATAAGCTCCACCACATCAATGGTGGGCTTTTGGTCAAGGATTGATACAACTGATTTTCCTTAGGTAACCCGACTTTAAATGACGCCACTGTGATTTTTGGGTTCCTGTTTTCAATCTCATTCATGGTCTCCCAGTATCGATGAGCATATTCCCTGAGTGTTTCATTGTACTTCTTCTTCATAGAGAATAACACCCCAATATCCTTCGGACAGTAACTACTGGTGATGAATCGGAGCATACACTGCTTGGCCAGTTGTACCCAACTATTGATTGAGTCTTTCCTAAACCCGTCATACCATTTCATGGTTGATTCTCCAAGACTGTTTGGGAATATCGTATACATCAAAGCCTCGTTCTTTCTATGAATTGCCATCAACTGTCTATAGAATTGGATATGAGCCATTGGTTCGGTATGCCCATCATAAAGTTTGAAGTTTGGAACCAAAAATTTGCTTAGGACCCTCTCTCGTTTAATCCACCTTGCAAAGGGGAATACTTCCATTCGTCTAGAATATTCTCTTGTTGCTCAGCTGGTGAGCTCCCTAGTTGTTCTCTGTTTTAGGTGTTTCAACCTGCTATCAAGTTCTCTGGTGATGAAGCGTTTCCAGGTATCCTCTTCATTCTCACTTTCGCGGCTTTCCTTTTTTGATTTTTACCGTGCACGTCTTACCTCCGCCTTCCATTACGTCGGCTAGTGTTGACACTACGACCGCCATGCCTTGTTTCCTTTCTAGCTCCATCAGACAAGAGACTTGATTCTTTCAGATATCTTGGTACTTTGATCTCTGCAAGGTGTCCCTTAACACCTCGTTTTTGTGTCTCAACTTCTCCTCTTCCTTCTGGGATCACTTTAGCATGGCATCATGAGCATCCAACCTAGTTTGCAAGGACTACACAACCTTCATGAAGCCAGAGATCTCCCATCGATACGTAGAGAATATTCACTTGTGGCTCACCTGGCGAGCTCCCTAGTTGTTCTCTGTTCCGGGTGTTTCAATCTGCTATCAAGTTCTCTGGTTATGAAGTGTTTCCAGATATCCTCTTTGTTCTTACTTTCATGGCTCTTCTTTTACAATTTTTGTTGCCCACGTCTTCCCTCCACCTTTTGTTATGCCGGCTAGTGCTGACGTTGCGACCGTTGCACCTTGGTCCCTTTATTGCTCCATCAGACAAGCAACCTGATTTTTTCAGCAATCTCAATGCTTTGATCTCTGCAAGGTATCCCTTAACAACTCGTTCTTGTGCCTCAACTTATCCTCTTCCTCCTAGGATCGCTTTAGCATGGCATAATGAGCATCCAAACTAGTTTGCAGGGACTGCACATGCTTCATGAAGGCAGAGATCTCCCATCGATACATGGGAAGTCTTCTAGTTCCATTCCATTTTTCTTGTTCTAGGGTTCGTACCTCCCGGACAAAATGTAGTCTGAGTTTTCTCAATCTTTTGGCAAACTCTGTGAGACTTTATCCCTAATTTCAATATCCGATAGGAGGGAAACTTGATAATTTTGTATGGGGCCAATCTCATTAAACTCTTGGGTTTGGTATGGTGATCCAAGAACACTCCGCAGGTTTGACATGACTATTTGTGTTCGTCAAGAGAAGTTCCCACAGATGGCGCCAAATGTAAGAGGTAAAAATCTGGGACCTCTTTCATAAAGATGATGAGGAACTCCTAATGCACGAGGAAAGACCACAGCCACCTGCAAAATGAACAAACGGCCTGAGACTGGGGGTTTAACCGGTTGGAGGCACTCCATTGCAAAAGTCAGTACGAGTTTCTGAAGTGGATTGACCAATTCACTGGGTTAATTGTGCGTACCTTAGAGTTGTATTTTTTAGCTCTCTTTATAGTATTTTGCAATGCTTTGACGCTAGGGATTTCGCCGCCCTTCATTCTAGGTGTCAGCTTTATCTTCTAGCGGCTTCTTCTTAATTTATTGTGAGATTCCTTCTAGCTTCCTTGATCGCATATTTTGGTCACATGCTTATCTTTCAATCATGGTTATCCTCTCTGTTATCCCTCATTTAGTGGGATGGCTCAGTCATTCCATTCCTCTAGTAGACATTCATTCTAGAAGGATAGAGTTGTATGCTTATCTTTCAATCATATCCTCTTTGTTATCCCTCATTTAGTGGGATGGCTCAGTCATTCCATTCTTCTGGTAGAAATTCATTCTAGAAGGATAGAGTTGCAGACCTATTAAATCTGCTTATTGATAGGTCTTTATCCTGATTATAAGCTCTTGCTTAACCTTTCCTCCTATGCTCGGCAACACTGGCTCGGTCACTAGATCCTATTCTCGGTTTACAAACCGTCCTTGCATAATTAACACATGGTCCTGTCACGTGCTTCTGTCAGGCAGTCCCTTCAACGAGAAAATATTCATTACAATGGTGATACCACATGGCAAGGTGATGTGGTATCACCAACCAATAATACTAAAACAAATAAGCAAATGGACCCCATAAAAATCAATAACTAACCTGTCATATAAGCAAATAACTTTTCACCCTTCTACCATGTAAGTCCAAGTGGGGTTCACTTTTCTCATTTGGGGTTTATTATTGGTTAGTGATAGACATCAATGGTAACATGGTATCACCGTTGTATTCAATATTTACTCCCCTTTAACAACTTAAAGTTCTGAACTCCATCAGTATCACTGATAAGAAAAAATCTCATTTTGATTTTGACACATGTGTCATTGCAGGATCCGCATCTATGGATTAATCCAATTGATTGGCCCAAAATACTAAGATGGATCCTACAACTAGCTTTTAATTTCACCCCCTTTTTCTTGAAGCGGGCTAATACGTTACATCGTAATGGGATCCTATATTTGGTTGAAATATGAGTATTTGATATTTTAATGGAAGGGTGATTAGATCACCTCTAATTTTGCTGTCCGCATCTTGTGCGGATTTGTGAGATTAAAAGACCACCAAGATTTTAGCACTTCCAAGACACCATTTCAAACCAAAAACCTATGGTGGTTATGAATTTTTTGGGAAAGTGTGGTTATGAATTTTACAAAATGAACATATAAGTATAGTTTTAAAAGACGATTCTTAATAAGCATATAATCTGTTTTTGAGTTCCTATTTTACCTCTCATAACTTGGAAAATATTTTTTATATACCTATATAATAATGGACAATGCATTTTGTATCTCTAAAGATATAAACTTATGTTGAACTTTTCGCATCCCCTATTTATCTAAATTTGTCTAACTTTAATTGGATGACTGAAATTCTCTGATAAAATTTTACTTTCCTGCCCATTACGTTCATTCATTAGGTTCCTCCAAATACTCCAGTTGCTATATGATGCAAGGAAAAATGTTAGGGGGCTAAAATCTTAGTAGGAAATGAAAGGATATTTAGATTCTCTCATCTATAAGTGTAAATTTTTTGAAATAAATGGAGGTCGTCATGGTTGAAGATTTGGCAAGAATTTTCTCCTAAAAATTAGACTTCCAAAAATATTTAAATTACTTTGATTATTTTATAATTTTGTTATTAAATAATTTTATTTTTGTGAATTCTATTAAAGTCATGTTGGTTCTTATATTAAGATGATACTTGTCGTATATGTCAAGTTTTGGTAGACAACAAGTGCATTACATTTATGTCAAATATTGTGTAGAAATAATTTTATTTTTTAGAATACAGTGTCTTTAGGCACATGCATTAGTTAGTCTATCTAATATTATAGTTAGGAAGTTGAATTCTTAACTTATTAAAATACAACAATGGTCAAGATTGATCCAATCTTATTTACTTTCATCCAATTGTATAAAATCCATCCCAAATTTTTTTTTTATTTTGGCTCAAAACATCATATTTTCTACACGAATCTAAATATTAGACAACTCAATCAATACATTAACACAATCCTCAATGTCAAACAATCTCATCAATGCACACCTACATGTCTTTTCTCTATCTTCATTTTAATTTCAAATTTTGCAATTAAAAAATTACTTTTTAAAATGTAAATGTTATAGAATTAATATTTAATTTTTTGTATTGAATAGAGCTTTCAGTCACGTGGGTATCGCTATTCATCCAAATGATGATATGCATTTGAATTGCAATTTTTTTGGTTTTATTTAGGTTGTGTAGCATTTTCCTATATTACCACACTAAAAATAGGTTTTTGAAAATCTTATAATATATTTAATTCCAAGTGCATTCATAGTAAATCCAGCAAATATATTAAGTTAATGTTTTTTTTTTCACTTCTTAAATAGTAATATTTAGTAACTGATTTGATTAAGTTTTTAATTAGTTTCAGTTTGATATTTCTTGTATAACTTATTGTTTGATAGAATATATAGCAAAATTATTTTGTGGTTCTAAGGGGTACAACAATAATTTAGATAGATGTTGAACTTATTTGGAATCGCCATTATAAAAAAAAAAGAGGCTTATTTCTTCCCTTTTTATGTTTACTAGCAATGCACTACGTGCGTTGCACGTAAATAATTTTTGTACATAAAAATTAAAAAAACATAATAGTTATATTTGTATCTAAATTAAATATCATCTAAAATTTATTAAACTTAATTTACATTGCTTATATTCTATTATTTATGCTGTCAAAATTCTTAGTTCTAACTATAAAAAATAAAAATAAAAAGATTAAAAAAAAAGAAATAGTTAAAGTTATATTTTTTAGAATTTTGTGGTTGAGATTATTTTTTAGTGATGTTTGAGAATTAAATTTTTTGAAATTCATTTGATTAGGATTCCACTTATAATTCCTTGAATAAAAACATAATAATTGTCAATATACTAATCACATTGGAACCTTACTATATAGGAATTAGTTAGGTCAATTAGGATAAAATTTAATATACTACTCTATAATATATATTATCAAGCATATTAAAAATCTAAAAAATTTAAGTTTTACTTAAAAATATACTACAATATCTATTTTTGCATAAAATCTTAATACAACTTGAAATGTTTATTATGACTAAAGAATTATACTCACGTAATGAAAATTAATTTAAAAAAATTATATATACGATTATTTTTTATCTCAAAATTAAAAGGGTTAAACTTTTCGATGAAAAAAAAAATACACATATATAGCCATAATATTATATTTACATATAAGATAAGTAATATTAGATTGACGGAGTTTTTGAATGTTTTTTGAACATATTATTGAAAATATAATCATGCATATTTTTTAAGGGTAATATAATCAATTAATTTTTTTTATAAAAACTAATTAAATAATTAAAAGAGATGTTATAGATAATTTGGAGATTTAAAGACATAAGGATATGATAGGAATTTAGATATATAATTATAAAATGATAGAATGATCTTTACAATCATTTATAAAGGTTAAAATATATATTCAAAAGTTTTTCATCTTAAGGTACTTTTATTAGTAGTATATATATATAGATTTATATGACTTAATGATTTTTTGTTGTGTAGCCTAGGGGTAGATGTTTCTTTTCCCAGGAACATGTGACAATACCTAATAATACTGCTAAGTAATCTTTCTGGGTCTGAGGGAATTTGGTATTTTGCTTGGTTTATATTGTGTTTTTTACTGCACTAATGTTATTTGAGACATGATTGAGGGATATAATTTAGAAATTTAATATAATCTCGCTATTAGAGGGAAATGTGTTCAATGTTGGGACTCACTGACAGTCTAATAACCAAAATCATTAAATCTCTAAATTGTATCTCAATAGCATTAACATAATAGACAAGTGTTTATTCCCAAAATCAGCAGACGTACTAGGAATACGGTAGAATTTCATTTGAAATTCATTTACTTACAATAAGAAGAATTGTACTAGTGTAACAATTCTATTGTTACCCGGATTTGCATTTTAAATAATCGAATATTTGGTTAGATCACCTCAAATTTTATTGTCGGCATACGTACGCCTTCTTCCAATCTTGTATGGATTTTAAGATAATTGTACATATACAAATTTATTTTTGCCATTGAAATAGAAAAAAATGTTTTACTGTTACTAGGATTTTAGTAACAGGTGGTTTACATTCCAAGATACCAATATAGAAACCACTGTTCTGGAGGCCGGAATTTGTGTTCACTTCAATTCTACGTTCCCACTAGTACATGGAAACTCTCCTATTGCTTGGAGGATAATCAAATAACTTTTGGAAACTAATACACCATATTTTCACCATTTTAAATAAATAGGACTATATCTCTAGGGTGATGGGATATTGAAAAAAATGCATTACATCCTTTTCATTATTCTTTTTTCTTTCGAAAAATTTGGTTGCATGATCAATTAAAATACCATTTTTATTTGCGAGGAGAAGTGAAGAACTATAATAATTTTTTTGTTCACTTGATTTGCTAAATTCTCTCAATTGTTGTTCCCTTGATCCTTGCCCCAAAAACACCAACTCCATCTCATGATACACGTTTGATAGACGTATTATAAGATAATTAAATATTGGATTGTAATATTTATTATTTAATCGGCTTAATACTTTGTTTCGTAAGTAAATTTGATGTCTTATTAATTTTAAAAACGTATATTAATCGTATATTTTTTGTACGATAGACATGTATTATGGAAGTATTTTAATATCACTAAGAGATGTGATATTATAATCCAACTCAAACATATTATTCTATACATTTACAATTATAACCCTCCCAACTGATAAAATCAAGCTGTCATTAATGTAACAAACGCTGATTGATGGTATTTTTGTCAATTCAACATTAATACGATGAAATAATTCTCTAACCAAACAACCGATTAAATTGAATAACTATTATCCAACGTTTATGTTGTGTATTGTCTAATACTAGATAAAATTATGTATTATTCTAATACCCTATTTAATTTTATTTTATTTTCTTCTATATTATATTAGACTGAATTATTTTATTTAATCCATTTATTTTTAATACGCCAACCAAACAAGCCCTCAAAGTATTAAACTCCAAAAATGTTTTCGTTTCCTTTCTTATATTTGAAATAAACCAAAAACAAGGCAAAAAAGAAAAGGATAAACATCCCAGCAAAGCAAAGAGAATTCAATTTCACACAAACGCCCACTAATTGGAGACCCATATGAGCACGTCCCGGATTTGTCTGCACACATCCTTATACGAAACCGCATCAGCTCTTAGATTTTCTCCGCCTTTTTTCTCTCTCCCTTGAGAGAACACCGGACTTTACAATCGGACTTTACAATCGGCATCAAACAGGGGCCAAAATTTTTTATGTAGTCAAAAACGCAGAAAAGATGAGCATTACCACCAAAACCAACCACACTTGTTGGGTTGGTGGTGGTCCAGTAGCAACATCACGCGGCAATCACGACATTGCCATTGTCGCCACCCCCACCACCACTAGGGTAGGCCAAGGACCAGGAGGCACCACTAGTTCACAAGCCTGTGCTGCATGCAAATACCAACGTAGAAAATGTGCACCCAATTGTCCTCTAGCCCCATACTTCCCTCCGGACCACCAAAAACAGTTCCTCAACGCTCACAAGCTCTTTGGTGTAAGCAATATCGCGAAAGTGCTACGAAACTTGGCACCTTTTGAGAAAGAAATTGCCATGAAGACCATGATTTTGCAAGCGAATATTCGCGCCAACGACCCAGTTGGAGGATGTTACCGTATGATTTCTCAACTGCAGCGACAGATTGCCCACCATAAACGCGAACTTGACATTGTTCTCCATCAACTTGCAATATGCCGCTTCCAACCACAAATGGCACAACAAGAGATGCTGAACCCTAGTGTTGCAGGAACAATTCATAGGACTGATACCGTTAATGTTGATTTATTAAGTGCTTATGATCCCATGCATGATATTCAAGCCATTCGTGTTGGAACTGTTCGAGATAATTATGAGTCCCTAAGTTTTATGAATGAGCCGGAGGATATAAAGCCGCTTGTTGCTGTATTGGGGGAAAAGCAACAAGTTCTTACCGAGTCCAAAAAATAAATCGAGTCCAGGTCTGTGTTTAATTGTGAATACCATTAATTCCATGTTACTGCGATTGCATCTTTAGTTTAATGTAGTGCACCCAATTTCATGGTACTTGGCCTCGAGTTGGAAAACTGTAAGAAACCCTAGAAGAAAGTTCAAGAAATCCGCAAATTTGGCCAAGAATTATTGCACTTGCCATGACGAAGATTTTGTAAGAGATTTTTCCTTAAATGTTATGGTTGTTAAGCAAGGATATTAACATATGACATTGAATTTAGTCCGTACATTACCCTAGTTTCTTAAGAAGACTTTTGTACTCCCCAGAGAACTGACTATAAGTAATTGTAGCATTTTGGCAATCAGTGTTTTGAGAACATATTAACCATATTGTTGTTTCTACATATGGTTAATTTTATTTGACTTACTAAATTACAGTATTGATTGGTAATTATGAGTAACGCTGCTTCAGAAAGAATTCAATGTCATGTTGTCAATCGGGGTTCACGTTCTAAATTGTTCATTAGTGATCGTAGCATTTTGGCAATCAATGTTTCGGGAACATATTGGGCTAATCTCATTTTACACCCCAAAAGATGTTTGGATTTTTAATTTGGACATGAAACATTAAAATTTTTTATTTGCACCCTCAATGTTATTAATTGATAACAATGTGAACCTGACCTAGACTGTTGTTCAGTTTTTCATCATAAATTGAAATAATTGAGGTGCAAGTGCTTCGAGCATGAAGATGAGTAATGTACATCGCTACAAATCATAAATTAAAGCACTTGATGTGCAAGTGTTCTGGGTATAAGGATGAGGTATGTACATCATTGCAGACCTTCGTCTGCAATCAATTTGACACAATTTTTTATATCGAAAATATGTTTCATTAATCAGATAGAAGCTAACACTATCATGTGCAACTCACATGAGGCACGGTGGTGAGCGACGACGGATACTTCTAGTCGACAATATGATGTGTGGTGGCGAATGACGTTGGTGGTAGGTGTAGTGGGGGGTGGGTGACAATGGGTGGCGGCAGTGGTGGGCAGTGAAGGGTGGTGGTGGTAGGTGCGATGGGGGTGGGTGATAGTGGTTGTTGACAACGGGTGATGGTGGGTGGCGATGATAGTCATGAGATGATGGTGGTAGTATCTGTGATGGAAAACTGAATGACAGTTTAGGGGCGAGATCCACATTAGTACTAATTCATAATATTAAGAATAAAAATTGAGATTTACTTAATAATAATTTTATTTGACTTCCTAAATTACCGTATTGATTGGTAATTATGAGTAATGCTGCTTAAGAAAGAATTAAATGCCACTTTGTCAGCCGGGCCTCACGTTCTAAATTGTTCATTGATGATTTGTGAAGTTGGACATTTGACATTTGTTCTTGTGGGGAACCATACTTGTATGTCGTGATTTGTACTGGAATTTATGATATTCTTGATAGAAATTGAGCAAAAAGCACCTTTTGGGTAATTGAAAAACAAAAAGTTGTATTGGAGGTGGTATGGTCTTAACAAGGAGATACCCTCCAACGCAATTTTTTTCAACTTCGGTCAATCGAAATCGTAGTTTGTCTTTCAAAAATTGTTGAGGGATCTATTTGTATATAGTAAACCCTACTTCCATTCATACAAATGATTTACAAATAGGAAAATAGTGTTGTACAGCTCAACGAAGTTGTGTGAAGTCTAATAAATTTGTTCATGAAAGTTTCCTATCATCCACTAGTGCCAAATAGAGATAACACTCCCGTACAAAAAATCTATATAATAAAGTACAATACAATTCAAATTGTAAAAAATAAATATAATGACTTTTGCTTTTCGTTGTTGAGATTTCTTTAAATTTTACTCTAAAGTTAATTCGACGGCTAATATTAACACCTCAAATTTAATAGGAAAAATGTGACGCTCCAAAATCCGAGGGTCCGTTGATTACCCATCAGCCCGCGGAATACCCGTGGATACCGAGTAACTCGATATCGTGTCATTATGCCCCATTTATCGGGGTCCATAATTAAACAAAAATCGGGCAGAGTCTCCTTTGTACGGGAAGCTCTATCCAAAACTCAACATGTGCAATATACGTTCAAATGACTCATCCGAGGCCCAATATAAAACAATGACCGCACCGGGTTCATTTATGAGTAAACATTGACCACACCGGGTCCATTTATCCATGCTCATATAATTACATGCAATGTTAGATTAAAAATAGTTCATAAATATGGAGTTTTGAGAAAACCTACCCAAACTCATATCAAACTCATACATCAGGAAATTTACTTTCAAAACAGTCCATATGAGTCCTATTACGACTATTTCCAAATATTTACATGCTCAAAAATCATAATTTTTACAATGATTTTACATGGACTCAAAATAAAGCCACATCTCGGCTTTTCTTCCTCCTTAAGTGCCCGAGTGAGTGCCGTCCGTCGGCGTAAAACCCGCACCTGAAATGTTTTCCAGTATAGGGTGAACAACGCTCAATAGAGTATCTCCTACAGATGCTACTCCCCACCCTAGATGCATATGCAATGTTTACATACAACATTCATCCATAACAACATTCCAAACAAGAATATGCAACTCTATATTGGAATTTTACTATGTCATGTTATGGAATGAGATGAGACTTACTCATGCATCTTAACTCGAGTGCTCATCGACTCCCACAACATAATGCAATGCACTTGTGCAATGAAACCGTCAATTGACGAAAATATCCATCCAATGATCGTTTGAAATAAAAGTCACGTGCTTGTAAAACCAAATCACTGTTGGATGTTACTCATTGAATGAGTATTTTTATAAATCAAAATCTTGTGTCTTATTGGGCAACGGATTTTGGAATTACACCGCCGGCTCCGTATGCCTAATTCATTTTTTTTTGGACTTGCACCGACGGAAGTGAATAAACTAATAACCGGGTTTTGCACCCGAGAGAGAGTCTAGCCCTACTTGCTATACTCGACACAAGTTTTTTTCCATGCATGCAACCGTGCGACTAAGTAGGATCTTCAATCCCACTTTCCCGAGCCCACCCTTCAACCACCAAGTATGATGTTTGAATAAACCATGCCCACACACACACACACCCACACTCATGCCTAAGCCCATGAATGTGATGCCTCAGTGCAAATGCAATGTAATGTACCATCGCATATCAATGTCATGTCTCATATGTAATGAATGTCATATGGACAACTTAAACTACATATCAACATGGGTCAAGACAATATATGTGTAATTCACATAATTACCATAATTTATCATGATGTTAATACATTAACAACACGTATTAATATACAACTACAATATCTTCAAGCATGTCATAGCACATTCCATTCACAAAGACACATTGTAAACACATATCGATATTTTATCTAACAATAACAACCAAGCATGTCGTTACATAATTAAGCAATGACACACTTAATTCTCAAGACATAATGTAAACATATAACATGCCCACAAAATAGCCCCAAAACAGGCCACATAGCAGCCCCAAAACAGGCCACAAAACAGCCCTTAAACAAGCCACATAGCAGCCCTCAAAACAGGCCACAAAGCAGCCCCTAAACAGACCACAAAGCAGCCCCTAAATATGCCATATAGTAACCCCCAAAACAGCCCCCTAAACAGGCCATAAAACAGCCCCAAAAACAATCCACAATTCCAACCCAAAATAGCCCACAATTTCAACACCAAAGGATAAAAATAAAAACCAAAGTAGGAGGAACCCTACCTCTTGGTACGTAAATCACCCGAAGGAAGCTTCAAGAACACTTCCCAAGCCCAAAACTTTGATTTCTCCAAAATCCTTTCTTTGGATCTTCGGTGAAATCAGTTATGTTTAGTACGTACGCGTGACCCTCATCGAGGAGATGAACTTTAACTTTTGGCTCGACGAATTCCGACCAACGGAACTCCGGGAATCGAAGGAGAAAACTTGAAGATTGATTTTCTTCTTCTTCTATTCTCTCTCTTCTCTCCTAAACGTGTGAGGCTAAACAAATGGAGATATTTTCTCCAAAAATCTGATTTAAGTCACTATTTATAATTTTAATTGTGCGGTCCACGTCGCACCGTATATTTCCTACTTCCGGATCCGTTTTTCATCCCGAAACATTTCATTACATCCCGGTTTAAGTTCAAATTAATTTTATTTGAACTTTAATCCAATTCTAAGGAAATTTTATAAAACTCGTTTGTGGGGACCTTTGCGAGGTCATTCGCCACCCAGCGGTTTCGAACCACGTGCAAAATTTGACTTTCTCAGAATTCGACAAAATTAATCTGGGTGACTAGATTTTACGATATGAATCCAACGGTGAAGTCCGTTGGGTCATACAAGCTCTAGAGAACACATATTTTAAATCTACATTTTAGTGGCAAATTACTATTTTACCCTTTTTTAGAAAAAAGTTTAAATTTACCTGGGTTTTACATTCTTTCCCGCTTAAAAGAATTCGTTCCCGAAATCCACACATACATACACATACAATCACGTGCATATGCAACAGTCGTTTAATATTAAATGACTATAAGAGCCTCCTCCATTCCTCTTTTAGGCATCACCTTCAAGAAGACATGATCTCCCACCTCAAACACTAGAGGTCGCTGCCGTTTGTCAGCGTAGCTTTTCTGTTGGCTCTGAGCCGTGAGAAGACGCTTCCGTATCAAGTCCACCTTCTCCGAGGTGTCTCTAACAAATTCCGGACCCGTAGAGGGTTTCTGTTCTACCTCCGTCCAACAAACCGGAGATCGACAAGGCCTCCCATATAGTGCCTCATAGGGTGCCATCTGTATGCTCGCCTGATAACTGTTGTTGTAGGCGAACTCCACTAAGGGTAGGTGCGCTTCCCAACTACCCTTGAGATCTAGGACGCATGCCCGTAGCATGTCCTCTAAAGTCTGGATGGTCCTCTCCGACTGACCGTCCGTCAGGGGATGAAAAGTAATGCTCATCATCAACTATGTCCCCATGACTCGCTGGAAACTCTCCCAAAAATGGGCCGTAAACCTGGGATCCCGATATGCTATTATAGATACGGGCACCCCATGCAACCGGATAATCTACCGTATATACAACCTGCAGAACTCCTCCAGTGTGAAGGTCATCCGCATCGCCAAAAAGTGTGCCGACTTCATAAGCCAGTCCACTATCACTCATACCGCGTCATGCCCTCGCGATGTTCATGGCAAGTGGGTCACAAAATCCATCGTGACATGCTCGCACTTCCACTCAGCTACCTCCAAGGGCTGGAGTAACCCTGCTGGTCTCTGGTGTTCAGCCTTCACCTGCTGACACGTGAGACATCGGCTAACAAAATCCCCAACGTGTTTCTTCATTCCACTCCAGTAATACTGGCGATGAAGATCTTGATACATCTTCGTGCCACCGGGGTGTACAGCAAAACGGGAGCAATGGAACTCCCTAAGGATCTCCTCTCTCAGCTCTGCTAACTGGGGCACCACAACCCTTCCCCTAAACCGAAGACTACCATCCGTGTGAATGGCCCAGCCCGCATCACCCGTACCCAACCGTACTCGGTCCTTAATAGACAATATCTCTGGGTCTTGTCCCTGAGACTCAATCACTCTACACAGTAGGGAAGGCGTAGCCACCAAACTTCCCAAGGTACCCTGAGCCTGTCCCATATAGTGTAGCCCGAACTGTCCTACAGTCTCGAGCATCTGCCACTCTCGGGAAGCCACACTAGCCACAACTCCTCGTAACTTCCGACTAAGTGCATCAGCCACCACATTTGTCTTACCGGGATGGTAATACAAAGTGAAGTCATAGTCTTCCAGATATTCCATCCACCTGCGTTGTCTCATGTTGAGGTCCCGCTGTGTAAAAATGTACTTCAGACTCTTATGGTCCAAAAACACCTCAAACTGCTCACCATATAAATAGTGGCGCCAAGCCTTCAAGGCAAAGACAATTGCCGCCAACTCCATGTCATGTGTGGGGTAATTCTGCTCGTGGTTCTTTAACTGCCGAGAACCATAAGCCACTACCCTCCCGGACTGCATCAAAACACATCCAAGTCCGTCCTTAGAGGCATCACAATACATTGTGTACATCTGTCCCCTTTCTGGGACTATCAAAATAGGAGCTGAAGTAAGCCTCCTCTTCAACTCCTGGAATGCCTTCTCACACGAGTCATTCCACTCAAACTTGACCTCTTTCCGGGTCAACTTGGTCATAGGTGCAGCTAATCGGGAGAAGTCCTCAATGAACCTCCTATAATACCCTGCCAATCCCAAGAAACTGCGTATCTCGAAGACTGACTTCGGTCTCTCCCAATTCATGACTGCCTCAACCTTTTCCGGGTCCATGGATACACCCGAAGCCGACACCACATGTCCCAAAAATTTGACATCAGTAAGCCAAAATTCACACTTACTGAATTTGGCATACAACTGATGGTCTCTCAAGGCCTGGAGAACAATCCTTAAGTGACCCTCATGCTCCTCCTCAGACTTAGAGTAGATCAAGATGTCGTCAACGAAGACCACAACAAACTGATCTAGGTAGGTTTGGAACACCCTATGCATGAGATCCATGAATGCCGTTGGAGCATTCATCAATCCGAATGGCATCACTGTGAACTCAAAATGCCCATATCGCATCCTAAACGCCGTCTTAGGGATATCCGCCTCCTTAACCCTCAACTAATGGTAACCGGTGCGTAGATCTATCTTGGAGTAGACCCGCGCCCCTCTCAGCTGATCAAACAAATCATCAATCCTCGGCAAAAGGTACCTATTCTTGATAATAACCCTATTTAACTGCCGGTAGTCTATGTATAGTCGAAGGGTCTTGTCCTTCTTCTTGGCAAACACCAGAGCGCCCCAAGGTGAGGTGCTCGGCCTAATAAAGCCCCTGTCCAACAATTCCTGTAATTGGACCTTGAGTTCTTGCAACTCAGCAGACGACATCCTATGTGGAGTCATAGAAATGGGCGATGTACCTGGGTGCAACTCAATAGTGAAGTCTACATCCCTATGTGGAGGTAATCCCGGTAATTCATCTGGAAAAACATCCTCATTCTCACAAACCACCCGAGGTAGACCCAACTCCTGTCTCGCCTCATTCTCCAGGGTAAGGCTTGCTAGCCAACCCATCAATTGCCCGTGCCATCTAGAGTCGTACACGACTTGGGGTAAAGCATCGTGCTTATCCCCCTGAAACATGAAACAAACACCTTCCGGTGTGTGGGCAGTGACCCTCTTCCGATCACAATCTATGACGACTCGGTGTGCCGCCAACCAATCCATACCAAGAATAACATCGAACTCTGACATGTCCATGACCCTAAGGTCCACGGTGAGTACAATCCCCGAGATCTCTAACTCACAACCCCGACATATCTGATCAACACTCACCCTAACTCCTAGGGGAGAACTCACATGCAATGACTCTTCCAATGTTTCAACCTCTAAGCCCAAATCTTTCACACATGATGCAACAATAAATGAATAAGATGCACCATAGTCAAATAATACCCTTGCCCATAAGCGAGAGAGTAGAAATGTACCCTGGATAACCGACTGATCTGCCGGCTCAGTTTGAGAAGTGATGGCGTAGACACGCCCCTGGGTCCCTGAAGGCCCGGTTTGTGAGCCTTGGCCTCGACCTCGACCCATGCTCTGGCCTGATTAAGGGATTCCCGCCCGTGAAGTAGTAGGGCCTTGTGCAGCACCCTGTAACTGGTATTGACTCCCTTAGCCCATGGTGGGGTAGGGAGGAACAAAATACGTCTGTGCATGTCCCACCGAAGACTAGGACTGGGATGCTCCATAACCCTGAGATCCCTGCCGCTAAGGACAATCCCGCTTCATATGCTCAGGTTGGTGGCAATAGAAACAAGTCCTTTGGCTTGTCGGGTAAGAAGGCCTCTGATTTCTCCCGCCTTGGGATGATTGACTTTGGCCTTGGCCTTGATGGCTGCGGCCCTGTCCCTAAAACCCTTGGGAAGTCGAAATCCTTTGCTTCTTCCCCGAACCCGAAGAAAAATGTTGGCTCTCCTTCCTCTTATCTTTAACACCCGCCTCCCGGATGTTCCGTGCGTCGTCCACCTCTCTCTCAATGGCTATAGCAGTCTCGACCATCAAGTCCAAGTCTTGTAGGAGAAGACCTACAATTTTACCCCGGATGGACAATTTTAGGTCATCCTCAAACTTCCTCACTTTGGCCATGTCTATGGCCACATACTCATTGGCGAAATGGGCTAATTCAGTGAACTTAGCCACATATTTGAGCACCGTCATCGTCCCTTGTTTCAGGTCTAGGAACTCCCGAGCTTTTGCATGCCAGGCAGACGTTGGGAAGTATTTGCCCATGAAGAGCTCACGGAACTCTTCCCATGTCGTTGCCTCCAAGTCCCTTGAGGCTTTGACCCAATCCCACCACACTTGGGATTCTCCCTCCAGCTGGAATGCAGCTAGCTTTATCTTAGTGGCATCGAAGGTGATCTCCATAGCCTCCAAGATCTTGCCGACTTGTTGGAACCAATGATCAGCTACCATCGGATCCCCTCCTCCCATGAAGGTTGGAGGATGGTGTGCCTTGAACCCCTGGAGGTTACTTGGCCCTCCTTGGCTCACAGTTGCACTAGTCTATGTAATGGTAGCAGTCGCAGTACTAATAGCCTCTATGAAGGCTTGTTGGTCAAAGGCCGGTGGTGGTTGGTTGTTGTTCCGCCCACCGCCTCGGCGTCCTTTTCCTCGATTTGCCATCTACATATGTCAAATAGCAATAGAGTCTTACATAGTATTCCAAAATGGGGATCAAGTTAAAACTTTGAGATTTCTCTCCTTGTCTAACTAGTAGAGCATGTGTCAACCACTAATAGACATCAACACCCCGAACCATCCCGTTCATTCTTTTTCGAAACCCAAGGTTATGTTTTCTAACCCTAGTGTTTCTCCTTTCCATATACATTTTACCATGCATATAATTCACATAACATGTAATGCACAATGAATGCAATGATCTAGACCCATGCCCAACAAGTCCTGGGTTTATCATAGACCTAAGCTCTGATACCAAGCTATAACGCCCCCAAATCCGGGGGTCCGTTGATTACCCATCAACCCGCGGAATGCCCGTGGATACTGAATCACTCGATATCGCGCCGTTATGCCCCATTTATCGGGGTCCATAATTGAACAAAAATTGGGCAGAGTCTCCTTTGTACGGGGAGCTCTACCCAAAACCCAACTTGTGCAATATATGTTCACATGACCCATCCGAGGCCCAATATAAAACAATGACCGCACCAGGTCCATTTATCAGTAAACATTGACCACACCGGGTCCATTTATTCATACTCATATAATTACATGCAAGGTTAGATTGAAAATAGTCCATAAATATGGAGTTTTGAGAAAACCTACCCAAACTCATATCAAACTCATACATCAGGAAATTTACATTCAAAACAGTCCATATGAGTCCCATTACGACTATTTCCAAATATTTACATGCTCAAAAATCATAATTTTTACAATGATTTTACATGGACTCAAAATAAAGCCACATCTTGGCTTTTCTTCACCCTTAAGTGCCTGAGTGAGTGCCGTCCGTCGGCGTAAAACCCGCACCTGAAATGTTTTCCCGTATAGGGTGAGCAACGCTCAATAGAGTATCTCCTACAGAGGCTACTGATTGATTGGAAAACGTTGTTGTTTCCTAACCTCTAAACATCACCCTCACCCTCAATGTGTGTATGGCTTATAGGAATGGGGGAGTGTCACTCTCCCTCCGGATGATGCACTCTCCCTCGGAATGATGCAAAAGATTAGGCAACAACGGAATGGTGGTGGATGGAATTGTGGAATGAACAAAATGTGATGAAAATGAAATGCGGTGTGCACAAAAATGCTCCCCAATCGAAAGGAGTCTTTTGTGGTCGTGTGTTTTACTTGAAAAATATTCCAAGGTCGTCTCCTCAGGGAAGGAAAGAGAGTTTTGTGAAAGTGATTTTGCAAAAGTGAAAAGAAAGTATAAAATCTTGTATTTGAGTTTTGTATTTGGTTTGTGAATGAAAATGCAAATAAAGCAAGTGTTGATTAACCACAAAGGTTCACTCCAATGGGAATGTCAAGCCAACTCAAAGCCTTCCTCCGATTGAGCATGAATGAACGATTGATTCGGGGGAAGCTAGGGATGAGATTGGTGAGTAATCTAAGCATAAACCGTGACTAGGCCTACGGAATATCAAAGGCTCACCAACTCATCCACTCTCAACCCCGTCAAACCGAACCATTTGACTCAAAAGGGAGGAAAGAAGAAGATTTGAAATGGAATCCCCAAGAGGAATTTTCCCTTGGATTAACCAACTTAAATCCTAGCTAATCATACATAAAAATGAAAGACAAGCATAATGTAAAGACATATAATGAAGACATGAAGCATGAAAATTAACTTACAACAAGAAATCTAAAGCTATGAAGAGAAATATTCAAAACCCATTTTAAGCTAAAAATGAAGAACTTGAAAGCATAACAATGGTGAAAAGTAAAGTGCAAGGCTAAACTTGAAAGGAACATGAAATAGATGAGATTAAAGTGCAAGGATTAAGAATTACAAGAGTATGAAAGCTTACTACAACAAAAACGGAGAAGAAAATGCAAAAACGAAAATACTATTCATCATCTTCCTCCTTGGATCTTTCTATCTCTACTCCTAAGCTTAGGTAGCCAACTTCTATACAAGCTTCTAATGTTGAATATATGGAGTGTATGCCTCTCATTTTCGTGCATGGTGGTCCCCCCTAGCTGTGTGAACGAGCTCCCATCAAGAGAGGGCTGAATGGATGGCTTTGACAGGCTAGGGAGAGCATAGCCTGGCAGCCCACTTCCCTCCCCCTTCCTTCAATGTTCAAGCCTCAAAAGTCTTCCCCAAGGTGTAAGAGAGACATGGTTGTGTAAGGAAATGTTGGGGGAAACGTGGGAGAATCGATGGTGGGACCCCCAAGCAAGTGGGGCTGAGTTGTAGGAGCATCGGGTCTGCTTCAGGGGAGCGTACCGGTACGCGTACCGGTACCTCGAACACCAGAAACTTCGGCGTACCGGTACGCGTACCGGTACCCTCTTTTCTACTCTGGACCACTTTTGGTAGAATCGGAATAACTTTTTATCTCACCGTTGGATTGGGCTGAAATTTTGACACAAAATAGAAGACACACAGATCTACAACTTTAATGTTTTGAACTTTTTCAAATTCGGAGTAGATCATGGTCAAAATGGAGGAACTCCGAGGCAGTACTTCCAAACGATGTGGCTGCTGATGCCCTTGTTCCCAAGCACCAATGCCTTCTTGATTTCTTCACTTTTAAGCCTCCAATTCTTCATGTATTGTGTCCATGCCTTCACCACACATCCATCAAGGTTGCAATGTCCTAAAATCAATCATTTAAGCTATAAAAGGTTGCAACATCAAAATATCAACATTATAGTTCAAAACGGCTAACTTCTAAGCACTTATATGCAAAAGTTGAGTTGAAATGCTTGCAATGAGGCCTTGAAATATGCAAAATTACGCACTCATCACACCCCCCAACTTAAGCTTTGCTAGTCCCTAGCAAACAAAACGTAAAAAACAAGAAAAACAAAATAAACATATATTAATTCCGATATTGCATTTAGCACATGCAACAAGCCTTTAAACCCCCAGGTGATCCCTAGTGGACGAGTTTTGTCTCGTGAAGGTTTCCAGTGAAGGTACCTACAAACTTCTTTTCATAGTATCCAATATTTAAAATATATTCCCTTATCTTAATTTGCACTGGGATGTCAAAACAACTTACTCTAAACACCCGAACTAAGCACACATGAGGCACATCATAGCTTTAAATGCTATTCTAGAGTATTCACCTACACATTTTCTTTCAAAACTCGTGTGTGTGTGAAATGAACATGTAATTTAAGCATTTACACAATGGAGTTCACATTCACTTTGGCTATCCAAATTAAGCTTCGATGCAAAAACTCACCAAGGGTGTTCTCTCACAATGAATCACGCTATGGTTATCTTGGCATGCTCTCCATGTGTATATGTGAGATAGAATATTATGTTCAAAACAAAATATGCTCACATATAATCCAAAAATGAAGTATGCATAAAAATGAACACAACCTTGACATAATCTCATGAAAGGAATGCTAGGGCATTAGATAGCAAAATCAACTTCTCTTGTTCTTTTAAAAGTATGCATCTCCATGCTTCTCTAGATCATTTAGGACTTTCAAGGGTTGTAATGAGGCCTTGGGGTGATAATGAGGTAAGTGAAATGAAGGATATAGGATAACAAAGAGGGTTGTTCCGAGTGAATGACCTTTATTTCAAAAAGATCTCCCTTTTTATGGGATTTCTAGGCCAACACCATCACCACACTCTTTTTTTTCTTTTCTTTCTTTTCCTTAACATTTTCCTTTTTTCTATGATCGTTCTTTCTTCTTTCACCCCTTTCTCTTCCTTTTCTTGAGTTTTCATTCTTTTTCATTCAACATTTAAACTCCACAACATCCATCCCTTTTGTTTGAATTTCCACACCATACTTCCTTCGCTTTAACGATCACTCAAATTTAGCTCTAGGAACAACCAAGGTAAGGTAAGTATTTATCATTTTGCATTGGCTTGGTCAAATGTATGGCATAGAAACAAATTCAAGTAAGGCTCAATCATGGCACTAGGGATAAATTTTTCCAAGAAAAAGGCTAAGGCTCAAAGCATTCAAAAATGGCCTAAGTTCATCTCTAGATAGGCATAGGGGAGCATTGTACATATCAAGACAAAGTCAATTAACTACCCAAATGCACCTAACCAAAGCAAGCAAAATGAGATTATTGAACAAATGTGGAGTTTGAAAAATTGTTCCTTGAGTAATTGTAAGTTCCCTCAAACAAGGATTGGCACTAAAGCTCACATGGGTTCTTACTCATCTCCACTATTCATGTCAAGCACTAAAATGTGAACTCAATCCGTAAATTGCCAAAATTACAAGTTCATGGTGCACTTATGGTTGAGTTAAAAAACAAACATGTATGTGATACTCTTAGCAATAGGATAAACTTCTATAACGTGCTCATGTATTCAAAGTTCAAAATAAAGATCAAGTAATCACAAATCCCATAACCATTAGGATAGGGGAATATAGTTCAATATTGGAACCAAAATTTTTCAAAATTTTCACATTTTCCATTATTCTATACAAAAAGTGGTGGAACATGTGAATGGTGCACCTCACCCCCCAACTTAAACCATGCATTGTCCTCAATGCACAAGGAATCATGCAATGAGAAAAATGAAAGTAAAATGGGGAATGAGATACCCCCTCTTTTTTTTTTTTTTGATATAAACATTAAAGGAAAAAAAAACAAGTTTATTTACACCCCCCAACTTAAACTCGCATATGATATTGAATGAGATTTTCTACGATGATGCTCAAAATGAAATGAATCCAAATTAGGGAGATGTAAACAACTTCTACACTACAACAAAATAAAAGTAAAGATATAACACTAAAAGAAATCTAACTACTATGTACATGAAAGTAAAACAAAGAGGGCTCATGTCAATCCGGTTTCAATTCGGATATGAGCTTGCGCCCATTGATTTTTTTGGTTTTAACATTTTTTTGTAGTATAAATGCCCTTACTAACCCATCTATCCAATAATACAAAGGATAAGAAGTCAAAAATCTCAACCAAATAGAAGTGTAGGCAAGGTTATGCAATCCCAACAATGGAGTATACAATTTCTCCTTAAAAGTTTCTACACTTAACTCCTTTTCAATGCCCTTCCCAAGTTGAGAAATGTGAATCTCAACACCACTCATATATGGAAAAATGACCTTGGGCTCATTAGCCTCTTGTGCGATAATAACTTCATTAAATTTTTCACAAACAAGAGTGGTGGGAGATTCAACATCAATAGGCATTTCATTGGGATGATCAACCTCAATACATTGACTATGCTCCAAATGTTGTTCTTCATCCATAGCAATTATAGCATTAGTCAATGTATCAAGTTGTTGGGTTATTTGGGCATTGAATTCCATTTGGTATTGCATAAAATCGCACAAAATATTTTCCAATTCTTCTTCGGTTGAGTTCCCGTATGTTGGATATTGGGAAAATTCATTTGGTGGTGTGAGATTGGATGAAAAATTACAAGGTTCATTCTCCCAACCATAACTCGAATAACTCGGTGTATCATAATGGTTGGGGTAAAAATTTTCGGAGGCCAAAAATGAATTTGAACCTTCGCATGCAAAGTCTTGAACCAGATAATTTATTGGGCACATACAAGAGATGAGCCCATAGTCATCACAAATCTCACACACATTTTCATAAAATGGGGCATTTGATACATTTTCATAATAATTATAAGACATTATATAAAACACAAACTAAAACAAAATATATACAAAAGAGATGACATACCTTGGCCCGTGATGAAAATCACGAGACTTACCATGCCGTCCAAAATCACCTCCGAACTCGACGCTTAACCTTCCCCGGCAACGGCGCCAAAATGATTGATTGGAAAACGTTGTTGTTTCCTAACCTCTAAACATCACCCTCACCCTCAATGTGTGTATGGCTTATAGGAAAGGGGGAGTGTCACTCTCCCTCCGGATGATGCACTCTCCCTTGGAATGATGCAAAAGATTAGGCAACAACGGAATGGTGGTGGATGGAATTGTGGAATGAACAAAATGTGATGAAAATGAAATGCGGTGTGCACAAAAATGCTCCCCAATCGAAAGGAGTCTTTTGTGGTCGTGTGTTTTACTTGGAAAATATTCCAAGGTCGTCTCCTCAGGGAAGGAAAGGGAGTTTTGTGAAAGTGATTTTGCAAAAGTGAAAAGAAAGTGTAAAATCTTGTATTTGAGTTTTGTGTTCGGTTTGTGAATGAAAATGCAAATAAAGCAAGTGTTGATTAACCACAAAGGTTCACTCCAATGGGAATGTCAAGCCAACTCAAAGCCTTCCTCCGATTGAGCATGAATGAACGATTGATTCGGGGGAAGCTAGGGACGAGATTGGTGAGTAATCTAAGCATAAACCGTGACTAGGCCTACGGAATATCAAAGACTCACCAACTCATCCACTCTCAACCCCGTCAAACCGAACCATTTGACTCAAAAGGGAGGAAAGAAGAAGAGTTGAAATGGAATCCCCAAGAGGAATTTTCCCTTGGATTAACCAACTTAAATCCTAGCTAATCATACATAAAAATGAAAGACAAACATAATGTAAAGACATATAATGAAGACATGAAGCATGAAAATTAATTTACAACAAGAAATCTAAAGCTATGAAGAGAACTATTCAAAACCCATTTTAAGCTAAAAATGAAGAACTTGAAAGCATAACAATGGTGAAAAGTAAAGTGCAAGGCTAAACTTGAAATGAACATGAAATAGATGAGATTAAAGTGCAAGGATTAAGAATTACAAGAGTATGAAAGCTTACTACAACAAAAACGGAGAAGAAAATGCAAAAATGAAAATACTATTCATCATCTTCCTCCTCGGAGCTTTCTATCTCTACTCCTAAGCTTAGGTAGCCAACTTCTATACAAGCTTTTAATGTTGAATATATGGAGTGTATGCCTCTCATTTTCGTGCATGGTGGTCCCCCCTAGCTGTGTGAACGAGCTCACATCAAGAGAAGGCTGAATGGATCGCTTTGACAGGCTAGGGAGAGCATAGCCTGGCAGCCCACTTCCCTCCCCCTTCCTTCAATGTTCAAGCCTCAAAAGTCTTCCCCAAGGTGTAAGAGAGACATGGTTGTGTAAGGAAATGTTGGGGGAAACGTGGGAGAATCGATGGTGGGACCCCCAAGCAAGTGGGGCTGAGTTGCAGGAGCATCGGGGCTGCTTCAGGGGAGCGTACCGGTACGCGTACCGGTACCCCGAACACCAGAAACTTCGGCGTACCGGTACGTGTACCGGTACCCTCTTTTCTACTCTGGACCACTTTTGGTAGCATCGGAATAACTTTTGATCCAACCGTTGGATTGGGCTGAAATTTTGACACCAAAATAGACGACACCCAGATCTACACCTTTCATGTTTTGCACTTTTCTAAATTCTGAGTAGATCATGGTCAAAATGGAGGAACTCCGAGGTAGTACTTCCAAACGATGTGGCTGCTGATGCCCTTGTTCCCAAGCACCAATGCCTTCTTGATTTCTTCACTTTTAAGCCTCCAATTCTTCATGTATTGTGTCCATGCCTTCACCACACATTCATCAAGGTTGCAATGTCCTAAAATCAATCATTTAAGCTATAAAAGGTTGCAACATCAAAATATCAACATTATAGTTCAAAACGGCTAACTTCTGAGCACTTATATGCAAAAGTTGAGTTGAAATGCTTGCAATGAGGCCATGAAATATGCAAAATTACGCACTCATCAGCTACTCCCCACCCTAGATGCATATGCAATGTTTACATACAACATTCATCCATAACAACATTCCAAACAAGAATATGCAACTCTATATTGGAATTTTACCTTGTCATGCCATGGAATGAGATGAGACTTACTCATGCATCTTAACACGAGTGTTCACCGACTCCCACAACACAATGCAATGCACTTGTGCAATGAAACCATCAATTGATGAAAATATCCATCCAATGATCGTTTGAAATAAAAGTCATGTGCATGTAAAACCAAATCACTGTTGGATGTTACTCATTGAATGAGTATTTTTATAAATCAAAATCTTGTGTCTTATTGGGCAACGGATTTTGGAATTACACCGCCGGCTTCGTATGCCTAATTCACTTTTTTTTGGACTTGCACCGACGGAAGTGAATAAACCAATAACCGGGTTTTGCACCCGAGGGAGAGTCCAGCCCTACTTGCTATACTCGACACAAGTTTTTTTTCATGCATGCAACCGTGCGACTCAGTAGGATCTTCGATCCCACTTTATCGAGCCCACCCTTCAACCACCAAGTATGATGTTTGAATAAACCATGCCCACACACACACACACCCACACTCATGCCTAAGCCCATGAATGTGATGCCTCAGTGCAAATGCAATGTAATGTACCATCGCATATCAATGTCATATCTCATATGTAATGAATGTCATATGGACAACTTAAACTACATATCAACATGGGTCAAGGCAATATATGCGTAATGCACATAATTACCACAATTTATCATGATGCTAATAAATTAACAACATGTATTAATACACAACTACAATATCCTCAAGCATGTCATAGCACATTCCATTCACAAAGACACATTATAAACACATATCGATATTTTATCTAACAACAACAACCAAGCATGTCGTTAAATAATCAAGCAATGACACACTTAATTCTCAAGGCATAATGTAAACATATAACATGCCCACAAAACAGCCCCAAAATAGGCCACAAAACAGCCCCTAAACAGGCCACAAAGCAGCCCCTAAACAGGCCATATAGCAACCCACAAAACAACCCCCTAAACAGGTCATAAAACAGCCCCAAAAACAGTCCACAATTCCAACCCAAAATAGCCCACAATTTCAACACCAAAGGATAGGAATAAAAACCAAAGTAGGAGGAACCCTACCTCTTGGTGCGTAAATCACCCGAAGGAAGCTTCAAGAACACTTCCCAAGCCTAAAACTTTGATTTCTCCAAAATCATTTATTTGGATCTTCGGTGAAATCAGTTCTTTTTGGTATGTACGCGTAGCCCTCGTCGAGGAGATGAACTTTAACTCTTGGCTCGACGAATTCCGACCGACGGAACTCCGGGAATCGAAGGAGAAAGCTTGAAGATTGATTTTCTTCTTCTTCTCTTCTCTCCCAAACGTGTGAGGCTAAACAAATGGAGATATTTTCTCCAAAAATCTAATTTAAGTCACTATTTATAATTTTAATTGTGCTGTCCATGTCGCACCGCATATTTCCTACTTGCGGGTCCGTTTTTCGTCCCGAAATGTTTCATTACATCCCGGTTTAAGTTCAAATTAATTTTATTTGAACTTTAATCCAATTCTAAGGAAATTTTATAAAACTCGTTTGTGGGGACCTTTGCGAGATCATTCGCCACCCAGCTGCTTAGAACCACGTGCATAATTCGACTTTCTCAGAATTCGACGAAATTAGTCTGGGTGACTAGATTTTGCGATACAAATCCGACGGTGAAGTGCATTGTGTCATACGAGCTCTAGAGAACACGTATTTTAAATCTGCATTTTAGTGGCAAATTACTATTTTGCCCTTTTTCGGAAAAAGTTCAAATTTACCCGGGTTTTACAAAAAATAGGCTTCTAAAGGTGTGTTTGGAGTGACTTTTTAAAAGCAGTTCTAGAACTTATAACTATTTATGAATACTTTAAAAAAAATAGTATTTAGAAACACTCCACCACTACCACCCCCACCGCTCCACCATCATCACCACTACCACCACCATCACCACTACCACCACCTCCGCCGTCATCGCCACCACCCCATCACCATCTCTGTCACAACAACCACCACCTCCATCTCTGCCGTTGCCACCACTACTATCGCCACCCCACCACCACCACAACCATCACCGTCGTTGTCGCCATTGTCGCTGCCACCACCACTATTGTCCCCATCCTAACCCCACCACCACCACCATCCCCACCGCCCACTATCGTAGCTGCCCCACCACCATCGCCACCCACCACCTATTGCTATTTATGTTGTCCACCGCCACCACCCACCATAATTTTCATCTCATTCTTATATTTATTATCATTATCACAATCGTCCACCGTCAACACCTACCACTACCATTGTTGCTCACCACCACCTATCGTCACTCACTGTCACAACCCACCACCACCCATCATTGCCCACTATCGCCGTCAGTCACTGTCACCCACCCCCATCAAACTTACCACCACCATCAATTGTCATCGCCCACCACTGTTGTCACTCACTGTCACCCACCCCCACCACCACCACCGCTATTTACCATAACCCTGAAAGGAATCATGTAAAGAACGCCGCAGAATTTAAAATTTTGATTCCCCATTCCAAAATCTATTCATGTTTAATACAAACCGAGAAACTTCATATTTATAGTGAAGATTAAGGGTTAGCTCTTGAAGCGTGCTTTGAACGATCTTCAAGCTTTCTCAAACAACTTTGAACCTTCAAATCTAAATTTGATCTTTACCCCAAGCCTCGCAATTGTTTGGCCTCTATCGGTATCCACACGAATTGATAAACTAGAAGGATCTACCTCAACCTTTGATAAACTAGTAGAGAGAGACAATGAGGGGTGGTTCTTCTTGTGCTAGCAAGAGAGTTGTTATATATAATATATCCACCTCCTACATAAATGTATTTATAAAGTTTTAAAAACTCTAATCCTCGTTTGGGTCAAATTGTAATTATCTTATAATTACATATAACCTATTTATTAACCATTAATTGTAATAAAGTCTCTAATTAACTCTTAATTAGGTTTTCACCCCAATTAACTCTTAATTGGTTTTCTCTCATTTATCCTTTAGTTTCCAATCGATTCTATTGTGTGTGACCCTATAGGTTCAAGCATACCCGGTTGTAGGCATTCGATACTACCTACAAGTAACATCTCAAATTAGAACTCTTTCTAATTTAGCTTGAATTAGAACTCTTCTAATTCTCCCTTTATGAAGAACAATTAATATATTTATATTAATTTCATTCTTCGAGCTTCTACTAATCATGAGTGACACCTAGCAGCATATCATGATCAACCTCCGGATAGCACGAAGTAGGTAAAGAACACATTCAGTCTATAGTTGCCATGCAATTCAATCCTTCTATCATACAATGCCCCAATTGAATTACTAGGGTATGGAATTACTGTCAAACCCCTAATTCAATCTTATGTGTTCGATCTTAGGACTATGACTATAAATGATCAATTAGAAAATCTTTTCTAATTGTTATTCTGCCTTGGCCAAGGACTCCTTGAGTCATATCCTAGAAGATCACATAGGATATTCTCCCTTTATTTACTAAGGGTGATAGATTCCATGTTGGGCACTCATAAATCTTCATGCATGTCTAACTATGTCCAACAATACATATCCAAGTTACATGGTTAGCATATGAATATGTTGTATAGTTAAAGCATAGAAGTTCATGCACAAGATAACCATGGTGTCTCAAGTCTAAGAATCAGTTGCATAACTATAACTTTAGGATTTAATATTGACAAGTATGTAAAACTCCATATGAAAAATCCTACGTTAGTCAATGGTCACGTTCAGTGTACTTGTCCTCTAATAAGCACCCATACACTTGCTTCAGTGTCCCTACACTAGTGACTTGGATGAGTCACCTCATATCAAATATGAGTAAACATAGTGTATGCTAGTCTATCCGGATTACATAGTGCCCACATAGTAATCCTATGACTAGGAACATTAAAGAGTTAAGTACTAAGAAGTATATGTCTCCTCTTCTCAAATCCTTGAGAACCTATCTTCTTAACTTATACTCTATGGACTATATCATGTATATTAAAATGAAATAAAGCAGAAACATGATAAATAAACTTACCTTTTTTATTTAAGTAAATAATGAATGTTGCTAGTACAACCCCAAAATATCATCTATATGATTGGTCTTAGAGCATACTACAAACAAACCCATCACACTGTCATCTAGAAGCACCCGTCGTCGCCCACCACCACCATTATCACTGCTCACCACCGTCGTCGCCCCACCACCACCATTGTCAACCACCATCACCGTTGCCCATAACCACCACTGCCGTCACCCATGACTGTCACTACCACCATCGTCACAAAAAACTCACCACTGGCATCACCATTGGCACCCATGACTGCCACCATCACCACGGTCGTCGCCATCCACCACAACCATCATCGTCTCCTATCACCACCACTATCACCGTTCACCCCCACTACAATCGGTGCTTAAATTCTTTTCTTTGCTCTATGTTTGTAATTTGATTTTGGGTGTAAATATAAATATATTTATTGTTGACCATTTTTCTTATTATTCTGTGCCTTCAAGCACAGGCAATAACTAGTATTTTAATATAGTACCAAAAGTTATTTTTTTAAAAGTCAAGTTTTACCTTTTAGATGAGAAGTTATAACTGATTAAGGTTATCCATGATCGAGCATAAATAATCATAATCAATTATAACTTGATCTTTGAAAGTTATAATTTTATCTATAAAAGTAGTGCACAATTTAAAATTTTATTAAATAAGATTATTCACCACGTTATTCTTAATATCAACAACTTGTTGAATGAGATTATACAACAAGTTAAATGTAAAAAACCCATCAAAATCAATTTTTATATGGTACTACTGACTTGATCCGAAATGTGTACACCCAAGTGCAGGCGGTCAAGCTGTAATAATAATCCGGTTTGAGTCTGGAGTCGAATCCACAGGGAACTCTTCTTGGTGGTTTGGGGTAAGCAGTGGTGGAGACCTATTGATTGTAACCTTTGAGATTTGAAGTTGTGTGAGGTGTGAGATTTCTTGGACAGAATATAAGATTCTTTCCAAGAGATTTTTCTTAACAAAATATGAGATAAGTTCTAATGTAAAAGAGTCACTCTTTAGTTTAAGGATATGGACATGTAGTTAATCATCCGGTTTGTTACACTTGTGCTTGATAAATCAATTAACCCCCGTGTCAACAGCAGGTTAATCGGAAGATAAAGATGGATTAAGAGAATTAAGAACATGATTCCGATGTCTTTCTAGAAGTTTACAAGAATTGTCTGTGCCGAGACTTAACCCGTTTACAAACAAGCAAGTGTTTCTACAAGACATCCAATCATGACATTAATGTTCCATTTCCATTCTTTAATTGAAGCACAATAATGGTGAAGATTGAAGGGTAGTCATGAAGATCTAGCCGGGGTACTTGCCTTGAACCAATGAGTCTTTCTATACAAGAGTTATCTATGTTATAGAAAGAACTCCTGGTTATACAAAGTACCTTAGCTTTGCTAGATGCAATCAATCATTCAATAAGCATAGAGAATATATAGCATTACGCATAATCGAAATTGCACAAATTTAACATCCGGATAATTTATACATGCCCTTTTCCTCTTACTAAAGAGTGAATAAGAAACTACTCACTCTTCATGGCTTTGGTAAAGCTAGAAAAGTGAGTGATGCTCATTCCTCTAAGTAGAGGGTTTACAAAACAAAGTACAATAAACAAGGAGCCGATCTTCGACAAAGAATGAGTGAACCACGTTCCACCCTTCACGGGTTTGGCGAAGCTCTAGAAAAGTGGAAGAGTTTCACTCCTCTAAGTGAAGAAGGAAGCTCAAGCAATGGAAGTGAATGATACACAAATTGAAAGTACAAGAAAAATAGTCACTTTTGGAGGGTGATCCACAACCAAAGGTAAGCTATCTCCCTCTATGCATGAAAATGAAAGCATAAGCATAAGACTGATTTTATAACAAGCTAAGAGATGTTGGACTAAGCCAAATCCAGAAGTGGATTTTCGATCATCTACATCAGATTGGAAATCTGAATCAGTATAACCATCCACTTGTAGCTCTCCTCCTCCATAGACAAGAAATGCATCCTTAGTTCTTCTCAAGTACTTAAGAATGTTCTTGACTGCATTCCAGTGTTCTAAACCTGGATTACACTGATATCTGCTTGTAACACTTACAACATGACTAATATCAGGTCTAGTACATAGCATAGCATACATGAGGCTACCTATTGTTGAAGCATAAGGAACATTTTTCATGTTATTTCTCTCTTCTGATGTCTTAAGACTCATGTCCTTAGAGAGATGAATTCCATGTCTGAAAGGTAAAAATCCTTTCTTGGAATTCTGCATGTGAAATCTCATTAACACCTTGTCTATGTATAAAGATTGGGATAATCCAAGCAACCTTCTAGATCTATCTCTATAAACCTTTATACCTAGTATATAGGATGTTTCTCCCAAATCCTTCATGGAGAAATTATTTGAAAGCCACAATTTGATCGATGAGAGCATTCCAACATCATTCCCAATGAGTAGGATGTCATCTACATAAAGTACCAAAAATGTGATAGCATTCTCATTGACCTTTTTGTACACACATGGTTCATCCATATTTTGGAGAAAACCAAACGATTTGATTGCCTTATTAAAACGAATGTTCCAACTTCGGGATGCTTGTTTTAATCCATAAATAGATCTCTGTAATTTGCACACCTTGTGGCCTTCGCCACTGGATATAAAACCTTCTGGCTGAACCATATAAATATCTTCCTCAATGTTTCCATTAAGGAAAGCGGTTTTAACATCCATTTGCAATATCTCATAGTCATAGTGTGCAGCTATAGCAAGCATAATTCTGTTGGATTTTAACATGGCTACTGGCGAAAAGGTTTCTTCATAGTCAACTCCTTATCTTTGCTTGAAACCTTTAGCCACTAGCCTAGCTTTGTAGGTCTCCACCTTTCCATCCGAGCCTATCTTTCTTTTGAAAACCCATTTACAACCTATAGGTACAATACCTTGAGGTGGGTCCACCAAAGTCCAGACTTGGTTGGAGTACATAGAATCCATCTCAGATTTCATGGCCTCTTGCCATTTTCCCGAGTCGATGTTTGACATCGCCTCTGTGTAATTACTAGGATCATCTTGATGATTACAGTTACCAATAAAGAGTTCCTCATCACCTTGATGAAGATACCCATATCTTTGAGTTGGCATGGATATCCTAGTAGATTTACGCAAAGCTTGTGTAGTACCTGGTTCTACATTGATAGGGCGTTCCAACTGATCAGTGACTGTTTGTGGTTCTGAGTATATTTCCTCAAGTTCTATCCTTTTTCCTTTGCCTTCTTCTTGAATAAACTCTTTTTCAAGAAAAGTAGCAAACTTGCTAACAAACACTTTTTGTTCACTATGAAGATAGAAATAATATCCTAAAGATTCTTTAGGATATCCCACAAACCTACACCTTTCAGTCCTAGCTTCCAACTTGTCCACATCATGTTTCTTAACATGTGCAGGACAACCCCAAATCTTAACATGTTTAAGACTTGATTTCTTTCCATACCATATCTCATACGGCGTCTTAGGAATAGATTTAGAAGGTACCCTATTTAGTAGATATGCAGCAGTCTCTAGGGCATATCCCCAAAAGGAGATAGGTAAGTCTGTGTAACTCATCATAGATCGAACCATATCTAATAATGTTCGATTTCTCCTTTCAGAGACACCATTAAGTTGCGGTGTTGCAGGAGGAGTCCACTGTGATAGAATGCCATTTTCCTTAAGATGATCCAAAAATTCAGCATTTAAGTATTCACCTCCTCGATCTGATCGAAGAGTTTTAATACTTTTGCCAGTTTGTTTTTCTACTTCATATCTAAATTCCTTGAACTTTTCAAAAGCTTCAGATCTGTACTTCATTAAGTACACATAACCTAACCGTGAATGGTCATTAGTGAAGGTTATGAAGTATGAATAACCACCTCTAGCTACTGAACTTATTGGTCCACATACATCGCTATGTATTAATCCTAAAATATTTGCAGCTCTTTCACCATGTCCTACAAATGGTGTTTTGGTCATCTTACCCATGAGATAAGATTCACATGTTGGATAAGCTTCATAAGCCGATGAACCTAATTGTCCATCATTAACCAACTTGCGAATCCTATCTTCACTAATATGACCTAATCTGAGGTGCCACATATAGCTAGGATTTTGATCATCTCTATGCCTTTTATGAGTGATGACATTCATATTAATTTGCTCAATATTATTTAGATTGCCATTCATATTTAAGAAATAAAGACCATTTAAAAATATGCCAGAACCAATCAAATTGGAATTTAAAGTAAAAGAACAAACGTTTTTCTAAAAAACGAATCTATAACCATCCTTACATAATGATGAAATAGAAATAATGTTCCTAACTATATTAGGCATAAATAAACAATCCTTAAGCTCTAAAATAACTCCAGATGGCAATGGCAAGTAGCAAGTCCCCACAGCTAATGCAGCAACGTTTGCTCTATTTCGCACTCGGAGGGACACTTCTCCTCTACTCAGCCTTCTACTTTCCTTTAGTTCCTGTAATGAATTGCATATGTGAGAACTAGCACCGGTCTCTAATACCCAGTTTAAAGCAGAACTAACTGACAAATCAGTTTCAATAAAGAGTATATCTGACATACCTTCCGAAGGTTTGTCCTTAATGGATGCAAGATACTCTCGACAATTTCTCTTCCAATGCTCGTCTTTGCCACAGTGGAAACACTTTCCCTTGGCATTTTCTTTCTTGCCCTTCTTAACTCCGCCTTTAGCTTTCAAATGGGCCTTCTTCCCCTTCCCTTTGGTCCTTTTGCCCTTGGCCTTGGTCCCAGAAGTAGAGGGCTGGTCAACAGCTAAGACAGATCCCTTGCTTTTCTTGAATGTCCCTTCAGCAGTGGTAAACATGTTAACGAGCTCAGGAAGAATGGGCTCTAATTTGTTCATGTTGAAATTCAGAACAAACTGCCCAAAAGAATCCGGGAGAGATTGCAAAACTATATCATTTGATAGATCTGCATCAAGGTTTACACCAAGCTTCTCTAATCGCTCAATGTAATTGATCATCTTGAGCCCATGCTCATGTATAGATGATCCCTCAAACATGCGAGCCCGGAACAATTCCTTGACCACATCGTACCTAGCGATACGACTTTGTTCACTATACAACTCTTGCAGGTGAAGCATAATAGAGTATGAGCTATCCATTTCTTCATGTTGTCTCTGTAGCTCATTGGACATGGATGCTAGCATGTAACATTTACAAAGTGTATCATCCTCTTTCCATTTGGTCCATGTCTTCTCTTCTTCCTCAGACACATTCTCTGGAAGAGATCCTGGTAATGGACTATCAAGACCATATGCAATTTTTTCGGAAATGAGAACAATTTTCAAGTTCCGCTTCCAGTCTAGGAAGTTAGGGCCGGTCAAACGATTGGTGTCAATAATTCTGGATAAGGGGTTGTTGCTGACCATGGTGATCTAGAAAAATAAAACATCTATATTAGCAATTTCATTTTAAACCATTAGATTGGGTCTTTAAATCATAATGGTACCTCCCACTATTTCTCAAATCCATACACCCTCATATGGAATTAGGGAATTTTTATTCCTAGTGGGGATTGGGTCCCACCTTAAATTAATATAACCTCACATAATAGAATCTTGGTTATACTAATCCTTGATGAGTAGGTAACTCTTACCTAATGCATGGTATGCAAATTCCAATCATCATTTGGTCTCTAGCATAAATGAACCTCACATAATAGTATCTTGGTCCATTTACCCTAGTTAAGTCACATCCACCATTTGTACAAGTGTAGGCATTTATGGCCAATAAGCCCCTCACATAATAGTATCTTGGAACTTACTGGCACCCTACCTCATAGCATCATATGCTTGAATAAGCTACCAAGGATTTTCAAAAATGAATAGTCCCCACATATCTGCAGCCGACTAGTCACTCTAAAAAACCCTTAATAAACTTACAATGGCGGAAGACCACGATAAGACAGTCATAATGTCTCTTCGTTACAACTTAATATCTTGTGGAGGGGTTTTTAGAGGTCTTATTGTCTCATCATACAAACATGCATCTCATACACATCAAAAATTAACTCTTGTCATTTATCGTTATTAGTCCAATTAATATATTATACTCCCACTAACTCATTTAAGAAAAATAATTTTAACATTTAAAATTAGGGTTGTGAAAATATAAATATATTAAATTGAATCATCACAAATATGATTCAATAAATTAATTTAAAACAATTTTTAAATAAAATATGGACATATAACTATTAATGACTAATTGGGACTTTTGTCCTATGAATGATCATGGACTTTTAGTTTGATTCAATTCGAGCCATTGAATTGAATCTAGGTCTGTGTGGGTGATGATAAAATTTGAAAAATTGTATCATCTCATGATACTGATCTTCTAGGTGCGTTATTCCAATGGACCTCCATGAACTCGCATCTGGGCTCCACCATGCTTCCATCTTGCTTCTATATTTCTCTTCAATGCTATTGAACTATTTTATTCTAATATATTACATTAATGAAAAGAAACCTTGATCAAGATCAAGGAGAGGTACAATAGGAGGTGAGAGAAGAAATTACATATAGAAAAGAGGTGATTAAACCTAAATTATGTATAAATTAAAAAATCAAAAAATTTAAATTAGTATAATAAATGCACTAAAAATTAGTACTTAGAGTGAATTAGGGTTTGTGCGGGAATGATATTAGGTATAACATTTTATCTGAAAGTTGCAGGACAAATGCCGAAATAACGCAAGACCAAGGGAGCAATGTCAAGGAAATGTAAAGAATGAAGGCCAAAGTGTAATTAACCAACGTGAAGACTCAGCATGCATGCAAGTGGCCGTTTCCAGCAAAGCACCACCGTCCGGACGGTGGGACTGCCGTCCGGACGGTCACCCTTGTCAGACTCAGCCTGATCTCTTCCCCCACTTGCTTCCTTCGCCTATAAATACTGCACTTCCTCTTCAGCTTTCACACGGCCGGACTGAGGCAGAAACAAAGAAAGAAACAGAGAGTTCTGAGAGAGAGATTCTGAAGTTCTGAATTCTGAAGAGAGAAAAAGAGAGAAAGAAAAGAGAAGAGAAAATACACTCCGGTCCGTGTTATCTTTCAGTCCTAAGTCCTGTACTTTTATAGTTTTTGTATAGCTTTCAATTCGAATAGTTGAACTGCCGCCACTTTTTCATCTTAACCGATTATAAGAGTGGCTGTGTTTCAATCGTTCCCTGCGAAAGACATTTAAATTCCGCACTTTCCTTTTTGCTGTAATGACAACTGCTAGCTCTCCTTGCTTGTCTATAGCAATGGAGCGTGAGTAGTTCCGTATATCCTCCGGTTCGAGGGGAACACATGTATAATATTGATCTGTTTTTGGAATTGCTGATGTTTTATGTATACGTTTATTATATATACAAGACGGGCCAGCTAGAATGACCCCGGCGTTCCTACCGGTATGGTTAATCCTCCACTGGAATGCTGAGGAAGTTCCACTGACGCCTGGTAGTATTATATATATACAAGACGGGCCAGCTAGAATGACCCCGGCGTTTCCACCGAAATGCTGAGGAAGTTCCACTGACGCCTGGTATTACTATATATATAATAAGATTGCCTGCTGGAATAACCCCGGTGATCCTCTCAGTATGGCTAGTCCTACACTGGAACGCTGAGGAAGTTCTACTGTCTATATATATATATATATATATATATATATATATATATATATATATATATATATATATATTACAAGATAACCTATTGAATAATTCAAGTATGCCGTTCAAGTAACTTCACTTTCTGGGTGATATATCTAAATACAGTGTAGCCTAAGAAGCAGCTGTATTATGATTAACTACCACCGGTTGACCTGACAAGTCGCCGGAAGATAGTCTGTACCACCTGCGGATTTTACTTGAATTAATCAATTGGAACATCTAAGCCCAGTGTAGCCTAAGAAGCAACTGTGCTATATATTACCACCGGTGTAGCCTAAGAAGCAGCTGTGTTATGGTTTATTATATATAGATACGTATTTGCAATCATGAGATCAAGTGAATAACTCAAGTATTCCTCATGAATGGCTTGTCCTTCTGGTTTGCTTGGGTTAATCATTTGACATAAATATACCCAGTGTAGCCTAAGAAGCAGCTGTGTTATAATATATATATACATCAGACCTGCCGGTTAGCTTGCCAGTAAAATGGAAGTTAACTGATGTGAGGTAGCAATTCCGTAACAAGACCGATGTAAAGCATGTGGGATCCTTGAACTGAAGGATATCTTTTATATTTCTGTTATTAAGTTGTTTTACTTACGCATTTTATTTCTGCACCTTTATTCCACCTGTTGTTTTAGAATCAAGTTTTTAACACCGTCATTAGACTAAGCTCACACCACAAGCAATCAAACATCAAACTACTCCAAACAACCTTTTTATTGCTTTATTTTTATTTTATTTATTTTATTTTATTTTAATTACTAAAACTCTCTGTGGGATCGATACTTGGACTCAAAAACCAAGAAAACTACAATTCGACCACTTATACTTGGGTGTAATATAATAATATAATTCTGGCACACTAAAAAGTGCGAATCAAGTTTTTGGCGCCGTTGCCGGGGAGTTACGGTAATTAAATAAAATTAAAAAAAAAAAATTAAAAAAAAAAAATAAATAAATAAATTTTTATTTGTTTGTTTGTTATATATGTTTATAGTTTGTTTTTAATAGTTTATGTCTGTTCATTCATCAGTAGGTTCAGTAAACCAGTCAGCTCAACCCTCATCTTCTTCATCTGCATCTACACAAGAATCAGTTAACTTAAGTATGGCTCAAAATGTACCTAGGGAGGAAGAGGCTAGAGAACAGGAAATAGTTCAAAATACTAGACCATTAAGAGAATATTTACATCCTACTAGAACTAATGTTCCGTCATGTTTTGCTTTTCCAACAGACGCTCCAAATATTAATATCAAGCCAGGAACAATACAACTACTACCACAGTTCCATGGTTTGGAAGATGAAAATCCTTATGTTCATATGAAAGAATTTGAAGAAGTCTGTGGAACTTTGCAAGATAGTTCTGAAATGATTAAATTAAAACTTTTTCCTTTTTCGTTAAAAGATAAAGCTAAACTATGGCTTAACTCTTTAAGAGCAAATTCTATCACAAATTGGCAAGCTTTACAAACTGAGTTCTTTAAAAAGTTTTTTCCTGTGCATCGTACTAATGCACTAAGACGTAAAATAATGAATTTTGTTGTAAAGGAAAAAGAAACTTTTTATCAATGTTGGGAAAGATTTAAAGATCTTCTCCAAGCTTGTCCACATCATGCATTTGAAAACTGGACTTTAGTTGGTTTCTTTTATGATGCTCTTCCATCTGCAATGACACAATTTGTTGAAATGATGGCTCAAGGAGAATTTATGAGTAAAAATCCTGAAGAAGCATTTCAATTTTTTGATACTATTTCGGAGAGTTCCCAGATGTGGGACTCAACCTCTTCAAACATTGTGGAAAATAGGCCATCTATATATGAAAAAGGGAAATATGTTTTAAAAGACGATGATGATTTAAGAGCTAAAATGGCTAATTTATCTCGAAAACTAGAAGCCCTAGAAATGAAAAAACTAAAACAAGTGTCTGCTATAACAACTGCTGAACAAATATGTGAAATTTGTGCATTGTCAGGACATCCTGCAGCAGAATGTCCAACTATACCTGCATTCAAAGAAGTTTTGATAGAACAATCAAATGCTGTTCCAACTTATAATAAGCCCTATATGAATCCCTATTCTGAAACTTACAACCCAGGATGGAGAAATCATCCAAATTTTAGTTGGAGAAACACGCAACCCACAAATCAAACACAAGGTCCACCACAGACACAAAATCAACAACAACAATACCAACCATATCAACCCCCACATAAAAGAACTCTGGAAGACACAATGAACCAATTTATTCAAAATCAGATGAGTTTTAATAACCAAACGACTCAAGTTTTTAACGAATTTAAAACTCAAACTTCCCAGAGTATTGAGGATATCAAGGGTCATTTAGCTAAACTGACTCAATCCCTCAATATACCTGAAAAAGGAAAATTTCCTTCTCAACCTAAACCTCCACAGAATCAGATTAATTCTGTATCTTCTGATCCTTCCCCAAGCCAAGTACAATCTATTACAACGCTAAGAAGTGGGAAAATCATAAATAAAACCATCAAACCTAAGATTTCAAAGAAAATACGTGAGTCAATTCCTGTAAACGAACCACTTGAATCTGAACCTTTAATCAAAAAGCAACCAGGAGTACAAAATGAAAAAGATCCGCCATGTCCTATCCCTTTACCTTTCCCTCAAAGAATCAAGCAACTTCAAACTGAAAAAGATCAATCTGATATTCTCGAGCTATTTAAACAGGTAAAGATTAATATTCCATTATTAGATGCAATAAAAAGAGTTCCAGTTTATGCTAAATTCCTAAAAGATCTTTGCACAATAAAAAGAAGAACTAATGTACCAAAGAAAGCATTCGCAACTGAGCAAGTCAATATAATACAACATGATACACTTCTTAAGTACAAAGATCCGGGTAGTCCTACAGTCTCATGTATTATTGGAAATTTTCAAATTGAACAAGCTCTACTAGATCTTGGAGCCAGTGTTAATTTAATGCCATATTCAGTCTATACACAACTAGGACTAAGTGAGTTAAAACCTTCCAATATTAAATTACAATTAGCAGACCGATCAGTGAAAATTCCAAGAGGAATTGTGGAAGATGTTATTGTCCAAGTGGATCAATTCTATTTTCCAGCAGATTTTATTGTTATAGACATGGAACCAAGTTGTCAGATGTATGCATCTCAATACATTCCTGTCATTCTAGGTAGACCATTCCTAGCTACATCAAATGCATTGATAAATTGTAGGAATGGAGTCATGAAGCTTTCATTTGGAAATATGACTAGTGAATTGAACATCTTTAATGTGATAAAGCACCCAGGTGAGGAGGAAGAAATTTGTGAGGTAGATGAAATTGATAAGATTGTAGAGGAGAAAATTAACACCTCTTCTTATTATGAACCTCTACAAGTCTGTTTAATTAATTCTATTGTTGATAGTGGAAATCCTGAGGTACAATTTTATGCTGATTTGTTAAATTCTTCGCCGAAAGTATCAGGGAATGTAAGAAACTCTACTTGGGAACTCAAGCCCGATTGATCTATCCTTTATGCACTTCTTGTATATAGTAGTTAGAATTTTCTTTGTTTTATGTTTTTATGTCTTTTGTATAGTTTCTTTATTTGTCTTTTATATTAGAATCTTATACTATAAATATCTCTCGCTGCAAGACCTAATTAGCAATTTTCTACTTTCATCTTATAGAGTGAGGATAATATTTAAATTAAGTTGGGAAGATAGGCGTGTGAGTTTACTTTATGAGTTTAAAATAGTAATTGTGATTTAAAAATTTTGTTCGTCTTTGTGACTGGCAGACGTTAAAGAACCGGATAGAGAGTCTTTTATCTTATATTAAACAAAACCAAGAATATACAGTATGGATGTAAAACTATTTTGGTTGATTTTAATTTTATTACGTCACTTTCTAAAAGATATACATACATTGATCATGCAAAAAAAAAAAAACTAAATATGTTCGAAATTTAGAAATCTTTGAAAGCCAAGCACGACCCCTATATGGAAAAAGCACATATGCTAAACATCAAAGAGCAAATCGTCTCTGTGCTTGTGTAAAATGTGGTCGTACAGAACATCTGAGACGATATAATAAGTGTGCGGAACCAATTTCAGGTCGATCGTTAGATCGTTTACGGTGGATTAGGGATGGGCAGAGCAAGGATTACCCTGAAACGCCATCCTATTCCGGCTCGATACTAAACAGATACGTGAGATCTGAAATTAACCGTGTCACTAATGTTACTGAACCAGATAGTTCTGATACAGATTAAATATGATCAATGAAATGTATAACTTTTTGGGAATATATGTATAATTGTAAATAAATATAAATAGCTATTAGATTAAATAGGAAATCCGTAAATAAGAAATAACAAATAATAAAATAAAAACACCATAGTCTTGAAAAAAAAAAAAGAGTGGTTAGTAAAATTTTGTAAAATAAAATAATATTTAATGTTGTAAATTGCAGGAATTGACAGGAAAAAGAACACCAGTGTAGAACATCAAAGAAATAACCTGCAATTACAAACCAAGAACCAGTCAAAAAGATGGATCGAAGACAACGAACAAGAAGATTTTCAAGACCATTCCAGAGGAGAATCTTCTAACTCTTAAATCGACTGGAGATTTTACAAAAAAAAAAAAAAAAAAAATTACTTTCTTTCACTCACCCTTTTACTTTATGCACTTTAAATTTCTGCACTTAAAACTTGAAGTTATGTTTTATGTTTTATACTTGTGTGATTTGAACTTAGTTAAGTTTTGCTTATATATGTTTGAACTAGTATGTTTAAAATTTAAATATGTTTAAATTATTTTTGTTAAAATGAGAGCATACATTGCTAAAGTAGGAAGTATATTTCATATAATTCACAGTTAGATTAGGATTATATTCTAATGCCTTGCGAAAATACTCTCAATCTGATCTCATGAGACTGTCATATTTTAGCTGTACGTTATCTCAATATTTTTATTCGAACTTAACCTTAGAAGCACAAACAGATGTCTTTATTTTTGAAAACCATGCAAAATACTACACTCTTTCTATATATAGTGGAGATGTAAAAAACCAAATGCAGAATTAGAGCCATTCTTTCTTGGAGAAAAATGCTACATCTACTCAACTACGAATCTTCGATTCAGCGGTAACTTTTCTTTGAATAATCTCATTATATTTGCTTTGATTAGCACGTCTTGAAATATATTATGTACATTGCCCTTAACTATTTATCTAGAAAGAATATAAATATAGGATTTCTGGAAAATGATCTTAGGCCATGTTTGATTAATTTTGAGCCTTAACCATTTCTTTTACAAAATTATATCATTAGTCAACCATGTTTGAGCCTAAAATAGTATAAATTCTTTTCATGAAACCTGAAAAAGACCCGAGCCAGATAAAAAGATATTAAACCTACCTGAGCTACATAATTTTCTTGCACCCTCTTTTAAATCAACAGGATACCAAAAAAGTGAGATGGAGCATAAAATGCACTCAAAAAAAAAAAAAAAAAAAGCATGAGTTGAGAACGGGATGGAGCGTAAAACGCACCCGTTCAACAAAAAGCGAGATGGAGCATAAAATGCACTCGCCAAGAAAGTGAAAAATGAAAAAAGAGAGAGCCAAGAAAGTGAAAAAAAAAATGGAAAGAATACATAAAGTTTTAAGAGGAATGCCAAAAGGTAGCTTTTGAACCCCATAAACGTCGTTTCTTAAACTCTAAACCCAATGGCCACAATACAACCTAATAAAAGTCCTTTTTGATTCCAGAAATCATATATTTGCATCCATTCTAGCAATCTAAAAAGGAAAATGTTAATAATATATTTAATACAGTGTTAATATTCTTTCATGAGATTATGTCAATTTCCAGTTTATTTAACATAACCGCTCCTTTCTATTACATGTGAAATAATTTGTTTTGTTATCAATATTCCAATCACATGTAAAATTATAAGAACAGTCACTATAACATGTGTGCTATTCTTACTGAGTGTATTCCAGGAAAGGATTGACATCAAGACTACCATGAAAGAGGGTAATATTTTTCAAGTGATTTTTGAAAATAAAAACATCACTACACACACACACAAGTTTTCATAAAAATATATAGATAATACTACACCCAACATATGATTCTCTCAAGGTGATCAGAAAAGGAAGCATTCTAGCAAGACAGAAGAAATATCATTCTAATCATACATGTGAAAAATATGAAATATGCATTCCTAATTATTGAAGTTTGTAGGTAGCTTCACTGAAAACCTTCACGAGACACAACTCGTCCACTAGGGATCACCTAGGGGTTTAATGGCTTATTGCATATGCTAAATGCAATCGTACAAAAATCTACGAAAATGATTTTACCCCTACTTGTATTATATTTTCTTTTTATTTTACTAGAGACTAGTAAAGTTTAAGTTAGGGGGTGTGATTAAACCTAAATTATGTATAAATTAAAAAATCAAAAAATTTAAATTAGTATAATAAATGCACTAAAAATTAGTACTTAGAGTGAATTAGGGTTTGTGCGGGAATGATATTAGGTATAACATTTTATCTGAAAGTTGCAGGACAAATGCCGAAATAACGCAAGACCAAGGTAGCAATGTCAAGGAAATGTAAAGAATGAAGGCCAAAGTGTAATTAACCAACGTGAAGACTCAGCATGCATGCAAGTGGCCGTTTCCAGCAAAGCACCACCGTCCGGACGGTGGGACTGCCGTCCGGACGGTCACCCTTGTCAGACTCAGCCTGATCTCTTCCCCCACTTGCTTCCTTCGCCTATAAATACTGCACTTCCTCTTCAGCTTTCACACGGCCGGACTGAGGCAGAAACAAAGAAAGAAATAGAGAGTTCTGAGAGAGAGATTCTGAAGTTCTGAATTCTGAAGAGAGAAAAAGAGAGAAAGAAAAGAGAAGAGAAAATACACTCCGGTCCGTGTTATCTTTCAGTCCTAAGTCCTGTACTTTTATAGTTTTTGTATAGCTTTCAATTCGAATAGTTGAACTGCCGCCACTTTTTCATCTTAACCGATTATAAGAGTGGCTGTGTTTCAATCGTTCCCTGCGAAAGACATTTAAATTCCGCACTTTCCTTTTTGCTGTAATGACAACTGCTAGCTCTCCTTGCTTGTCTATAGCAATGGAGCGTGAGTAGTTCCGTATATCCTCCGGTTCGAGGGGAACACATGTATAATATTGATCTGTTTTTGGAATTGCTGATGTTTTATGTATACGTTTATTATATATACAAGACGGGCCAGCTAGAATGACCCCGGCGTTCCTACCGGTATGGTTAATCCTCCACTGGAATGCTGAGGAAGTTCCACTGACGCCTGGTAGTATTATATATATACAAGACGGGCCAGCTAGAATGACCCCGGCGTTTCCACCGAAATGCTGAGGAAGTTCCACTGACGCCTGGTATTACTATATATATAATAAGATTGCCTGCTGGAATAACCCCGGTGATCCTCTCAGTATGGCTAGTCCTACACTGGAACGCTGAGGAAGTTCTACTGTCTATATATATATATATATATATATATATATATATATATATATATATATATATATATATATATATATATATATATATATTACAAGATAACCTATTGAATAATTCAAGTATGCCGTTCAAGTAACTTCACTTTCTGGGTGATATATCTAAATACAGTGTAGCCTAAGAAGCAGCTGTATTATGATTAACTACCACCGGTTGACCTGACAAGTCGCCGGAAGATAGTCTGTACCACCTGCGGATTTTACTTGAATTAATCAATTGGAACATCTAAGCCCAGTGTAGCCTAAGAAGCAACTGTGCTATATATTACCACCGGTGTAGCCTAAGAAGCAGCTGTGTTATGGTTTATTATATATATATACGTATTTGCAATCATGAGATCAAGTGAATAACTCAAGTATTCCTCATGAATGGCTTGTCCTTCTGGTTTGCTTGGGTTAATCATTTGACATAAATATACCCAGTGTAGCCTAAGAAGCAGCTGTGTTATAATATATATATACATCAGACCTGCCGGTTAGCTTGCCAGTAAAATGGAAGTTAACTGATGTGAGGTAGCAATTCCGTAACAAGACCGATGTAAAGCATGTGGGATCCTTGAACTGAAGGATATCTTTTATATTTCTGTTATTAAGTTGTTTTACTTACGCATTTTATTTCTGCACCTTTATTCCACCTGTTGTTTTAGAATCAAGTTTTTAACACCGTCATTAGACTAAGCTCACACCACAAGCAATCAAACATCAAACTACTCCAAACAACCTTTTTATTGCTTTATTTTTATTTTATTTATTTTATTTTATTTTAATTACTAAAACTCTCTGTGGGATCGATACTTGGACTCAAAAACCAAGAAAACTACAATTCGACCACTTATACTTGGGTGTAATATAATAATATAATTCTGACACACTAAAAAGTGCGAATCAAGAGGGATGAGGCATGCAAGCCCCATTTCAAAATTACATACCCATAAAACATAATTCAATCATATCGCATCCAAACCAATCACATAGCTCAATTATTTGGTCTAAGTCCATGATCATTCTCACATCCATCCAATCACATTGCATGAATAAAAAGAAACAAGTGATTATTCTAATTATAGCATAAATACAATGGGATTGCAACTTCCTTAACCACTAAGGAATATTTTAATTTTAATCAAATTAAAATTAATAATTCTTAAAATGAATTAAATAATTTTATAAAGTCCTAGTCAAACTAGGAGTCTATTTCGAGTGGAACTTTGTTAGGGATCAAATTTCCTATTTGACTCAAATTAAGAGTCCTAATCCTATTAGGATTCTTTCTTTAAAGTCCTAGTCAAACTAGGATTTTAGTTTGGGTGGAATTTCATTAAAAACCAAATTCTCAATTCTAGTTTAAAAAGAAGTCCTAATCTCATTAGGATTATTTGATCCAAATCCTAGTCAAAATAGGATACTAGTTTATGTGGTGATATACTAGTAATTAAATTCTTAATTTGAGTCTTAATTAGGAATTCTAATTTTATTAGAATTCATTAGTACAAATTCTAGTCGTACTAGGAAATTTGATTAGAAGAAATTCTCCTTAATTTAACTAGAAGTCAATCTTCTAATTTAATTAGAATATGATCTCCTAATTTTAAGGGAGGTAGATAAAATTAACTAGGAGATCTAATTATATCCAACTTGAACTAGTCAAGTATCCTAGCCATAATGAAGTCTTGAAATTTTTTTAAAAAATCTAAATTTTTTTATCCAATCAAATTTTGACAAATCAATAGAATTAAATTTAATGTTTCATAAACAGGATTAAAAATTAATCTTGAATAAAATTTGGATCAAAACAAAAACAAGATTGGAAATTTGTAACACCCCGCATTTTTATTTTATATACGTATATAGATATATAGTAAATAATTGTTGTGAAAATGTGGATATGTGTAGTGACGGTAGGAATAAAAGCAAAAACTAGAGATACAAATTGATTGGGAAGTTAAGTTTCGAAGGTGTGTAAACTTGAGAAGAGGGATTATGAAAGTTTTTAAATATTGTAAGGTCAAAATAAGTTCTCCATTGAATCTGGAAGGTCGAACAACCTTGGGAGAGGTAATATGAGGTGTATTGGAAGTTAGGAAGTATTCCGGAGTGAAAACACACTTAGAGAAAATTTGGGTAAAAAGGAGTTGGGACACCTTCTAGTATTTAAGTCATACCTTTTTATCCTTATATTCAATGGATCTGAAATTTTGACAGTAGATAGTAGACATCTAGGGCTACAAAAGTGTATCTCATGAAAATTTTCCAATTTGACCTCTAAATGGGTCAAAACTGCACTTGAAGTTGAAGCAGAAAATCTGGGCAGTGACTACCGGTAGTCAACCGGTAGTCAATGGTCCAGTGTGCCCGAGCTACCGGTAGTCAACAAGTAGTCGAGTGTCCAGTGTACCCTAGCTACCTGTAGTCAACAGGTAGTCGAGTGCCAATGTACCCGAGCTACCGGTAGTCAAAATCAGCTACCGGTAGTCGCTGTAAAAATCCGAAATTTTCAACTCGCGAACAGTCGGTCCTAGCTCCACTATAAATACTTAATGTCAACCTTTTTAGCCTCATTTCACCCATCCAAACCCTAGGCACCCTTAGAGAGCAAAAGAGGGAGAGAAAAACACAAAAATTGGGAGAGATTTACAAGATCAAAGCCCTAGTTTTCAAGATTTCACTTCTCCATCCATTCCCTCTTCTATAATTTCACTTCACCCTCACTCAAACCTCTTAGAACCAAAAGAGAAAGTAGCAAGGGAGCAAGAAAAAAGGGAAAAGGGAGTCTTTAAAGCTTGGGTTGCTAGAGATACTTGGTTGAGGTAGGGGTTTTCTCCCATTCTTTTACATTGAGGCTAGGTTAATTTATATGTATCTCTTCACTCTAAATGTTATATGTATGCTATCAAATCCTTAATTCTTGCTATTCTTGCAATTGATGACATGTGGAAAATATTGTGATTGTTGGGTAACCCTTAAATCTCCTTGCTTGCCACCAAACCCTAGTCTTCAAGGGAAATGTGTTTTTCTCTTGACTTCTCCTTTGTTATTGATTTCAATACAGGATTGTTCCTTTGTTTGATATTCTTTATCCTTGGTTCCAAGAGTTGAGTTTTCTTTTGGTCTTGATTTCTAAGCTTCATAATCATTTGTTCTTGATTTCACACCTTGATAGTCGTTTGTTATTTACTTCCATACATGAGTGTTCTGTTAAATCTTAATTTCTTCTTTGTCCATGATTTTCAAGCTTGGTGCGCCTTTATTCGTTATACTTCAAGCTTAATATTCATTTGTAATGATTCCAAAGTTTGATTACTCATATGTTTTGATTTCAAAACTTTAGTGGTTTGTGTCGAACAATAAAATGATATTTTTGATGATCTCATGTACTTTTGCTTAAATTGTTCTATTGGAATGTTACATGTGAAATTGGGTTGGTATTGTATCTCTTATGAGTGGGGGATGACCATGGGTGGCCTTTGACGAGATATCGTAGAGTGGGTTGGCATTTTTCCTACCACTCGTAGTGGGGTTAGTGCTTTGGTAAGACTAAACCGCTATTGCTCACGGGTGCCGTGTAAGAGGGTTAGTATACTAATGCCTGGGTTGGATACGTCACTGCCAGTGGTATGGCATACGCCCTTCCTAAAGGTTGGATATCTTTGAGAAGATTTGTGTGTGTGTGTGTGGGCTAGATATTACTCAATGTGTTGATTCTGTAACACCCCGCATTTTTCTTTTATATATGTATATAGATATATACTAAATAATAGTGGTAAAAATATTGATATAGTATAACTCGAGGAAATAATATTTGAAATTTAGTTTTAGTATGTGAAAATATGAAATTTTATGTCCTAGAACTTGTACTAAATAGGTTTGAGGTAGAAATATATGTTGTAGAGGTTTGGGATGGTTTTGGAAGAGATTGGAATGGATTAGAAATGAAAAAATAAAGGAAGTAGGCAAATCTGGGATCAACTACCGGTAGTAACTACCGGTAGTAACTACTGGTAGTCAATGGTCCAGTGTACCCGAGCTACCGGTAGTCAACAGGTAGTCGAGTGTCCAGTGTACCCGAGCTACCGGTAGTCAACAGGTAGTTGAGTGCCAATGTATCCGAGCTACCGGTAGTCAAAATCAACTACCGGTAGTCACTGTAAAAATCAGACAATTTTAGTTCGCGAACAGCCGGTTTTTCCCCCACTATAAATACTTCTTGTCATCCCCTTAGCCTTCATTACACACCTTAAAACCCTAGAAAACATTAGAGAGAAAGAGGGGAAGAGAAAAACACAAGATCAAAGGTGAAAAACAAGGAATTTAAGGGTGATTCAAGATCCAAGCCCTAGATTTCCAAGAACATCAAGGTAGGGGTTTTCTCCCACTCCCTTATATTGAGGCTAGGGTATTTATATATGTATGTTTTTGCTATCAATGGTATATATATGCTATAGAATCAACATCTCTTAGGCTTTTTGCAAAGATTACATGTTGTTAGGGTTTAATACCCATGAAATCTCTTTTCTAGTTTTAAAACCCTAGTTTTTGGGAGAGTGATGTATTTCTTCTTAAATGCTTCTTTATTATGAACTTCGAAAACCGTAGTTGTTTGTGTTGGGTAGAAAAATGATGTTATTGTGATCTCATGTAATTTCTTTGTTGGTTGGGGAATTGTTACATAATATATCTTGGGGATTTTGGAGAGATGCTTGTAAAATGATATAAATATTGGAATGGTATGCTTGGTTGGGTTGTTTGTGATGCCTTGAGGGTGAGAGGTTCCTTATAAGAATGCTCATGCCAAGAGATGATAGTATGTGATTTCCCTCAAGAGGTTCCTCATAAGGATGCTTGAGTTTGTGATGCCTTGAGGGTGAGAGGTTCCTTATAAGGATGCTCATGCCAAGAGAGGAGAGTATGTGATTTTCCTCAAGAGGTTCCTTATAAGGATGCTTGAGTTTGTGATGCCTTGAGGGTGAGAGGTTCCTTATAAGGATGCTCATGCCAAGAGAGGAGAGTATGTGATTTTCCTTAAGAGGTTCCTTATAAGGATGCTTAAGAAACTAAGCCTTGAGGGTGAGAGGTTCCTTATAAGGATGCTCATGCCAAAAGAGGACAGTATGTGATTTTCCTCAAGAGGTTCCTTATAAGGATGCTTGAGTAACCAAGCCTTGAGGGTGAGAGGTTCCTTATAATGATGCTCATGCCAAAAGAGGACAATATTATATAATGTGTGGGAAATGGTTTATATTTTGAAAATGAATGTTTATTAGAATTGGTTATTATTGTTCATTTCTAGTACTATGGCTAATTAAACTTGAGATCAGTTGTAAAATGTCATTGTTTTACTACAAAGATTATGTATGCTATTTGTGAAATGAGACCGGTCGTTTTAAATGCTTTTCTAAACCTTGTATGGGTTTGAGAGAATTTTTCTACAGAGTTTCGTGCTCACCCCCTACTGCTAACCATTTTTCAGATTTCCCGCTTGAGGAGGACTTAAGGGTCGAAGAGCCCGCTACTTGGGAGACTCCACATGGCGGGAGTGTGGATCCCGAGGTGGATGCGTAGAGCGACCTCCTTTTCTTTTTGTACTAGACTAGGATATTCATTTTGAACCTTGTAAAGTCTAGTTTTCTTTTGTAATTCTGCTGCGCTACATTATTGGATTTTTGGGATGTAAAGGCCAAAATGGGTCTATTCTTTTGGGATAATGCTGTAAATTTTATGGATGACTTTATGAAGTCTTATTTATTGATGGATTATTTTAGTGCTCTCATGATATGAATGTTTTAGAATGTAATGCCATCCAGGGTGTGTTTTGGGGTGTTACAAAGTTGGTATCAGAGCCTAGGCTTTAGGTCTTACATGGGAGCTGTAGGTTATGGATCACCATTAGGGATATAGGATTAGGGTGAAGGAAATTGTGGTCTAGTTTGATATAAACTTTATGCTTTAGACTAAATCTATACTTAGGATGCCTTGTACATCAATGAAACTGAATTGTGAATTGATGTGCAGGATGGACGGGTTACGAGGGCGAGGACGTGGGCGTGGTCGTGGAGGTCAAGCAAATCCACCACCACCACCACCTCCCGATGCCATGCAAGGCATATATCAATGCTTGAGGGAGCTCACCACTCTGGTGCAAAACCAGAATGGAAACAACAACAACCACAACCACAACGGGGGAGCTCATCCATTAGCCCAAGTACCGGGCAATGGGGATGATAACCGGAGGATGGTAACCCTTCGGGAATTTCTGAGGCAACACCCGCCTACTTTCCAAGGGAGCTCTAACCCCTTGGATGCGGATAGATGGATCCGCCGTGTGAAGAAGATTTGTGACGGCATGGGAGTTGCCGAGGACTTGCGGGTGGGCTTAGCTATCTACCTGTTCGAGGGGGAGGCCGACCATTGGTGGGAATCCGTAAAGAGAAGGCGGAACACCGATGCACTCATTTGGGAGGAGTTCGACCAAATCTTCCAAGACAAGTACTTCCCCGAATCAGTCAGAGATAGAATGAAGGCCGATTTTCTTGCTCTACGACAGAGCAGCATGACGGTGGCAGAGTACGAGAGGAGGTTTGACGAGCTATCCTGTTATGCTACGGGATTTATATCTACTGAGGCCGACAGGGCCAAGCGCTTCGAGTAGGATCTGAGGCCAGCTATTAGGGAGAAGTTGGTGGCTCTCAGGATCCGTGAATTTGGGGACTTGGTGGACAGAGCTGCACTGGTAGAGAGAGACATAGAAGATAGCCAGCGACGACAGGGCTTCTCGAGAGGAGGTCTGATACGGACGGGTGCTAGCACTAGTGGGGCACAGAGACCGACACCATACCGTCGCCCCGATCAGACAGGGGGACAGCGACTTTTGACAGCCCGAGGAGAGGGCGACACTCAGACTAGAGCCGGTTTTATCCCACGATCCTGCTTTGCATGCGGAGGTGTGGGACATCTTCGGATGCATTGCCCAGTCTATCCACCTCAGGGGCCGATCCAGACCGCCAGACAGGTACCAGCAGCCCAACCACCACCACCGAGGCCTGCACCGCAGCGACCGATACAAGCTCACGCCCCCGGCGACGCCAACCAAGGGCGAGTATTTGCTTTGACTCAGCCGGAGGAGGACATTGCCAACGCCGTTGTGGAAGGTATCGTCCTTATTTATAATTCTTGGGCCCGCATATTATTTGACCCCGGTGCAACACACTCATTTGTACGCACGACATACGCACTTGATTTGGGATTGAGTTTCGCGAAGTTAGAGCATGTTATGAATATTAGCTTGCCCACGGGAGAACGGTTAGACTCTAGCCGAGTCTGCAAGGATTGCGTGCTTCGCATTGGGGAGCACGAATTGATTGTGGATTTGATTGCTTTAGAGATAAAGGGGTATGATGTGATTTTCGGGATGAACTTGTTGTCTGCTTTCCGGGCGGTAATGGATTGTTTCCGCAAGCGGATTACATTTCAGTTACCGGGAGGAGTCATTTTTAGTTTTGTGAATAACCGAGATTCTTTCCATCCATTTCCTACTACGGGTAGTAGATTCTTAAAAGCGAAAGCGGGAAGTCAATTGAGTTTCTTAGCTAGCTTGATGGGAGATAACAAGGATAAACTCCACACGGATGTGGTGTTAATTGTATCAGAGTTTTCAGATGTTTTTCCCGAGGAATTACCCGGATTACCGCCACATAGGGAAATTGAATTCAAGATCGATCTCTATCCGGGAACCGAACCCATATCTATTGCTCCCTACCGGATGGCACCTTTGGAGTTGAAGGAGCTAAGGAAGCAGTTGGATCATTTGTTGGCGATTGGGTTTATCCGTCTAAGCACTTCACCCTGGGGAGCCCCGGTCCTCTTTGTGAAGAAAACGGATGAGACTCTACGGTTGTGCACGGATTACCGGAGGTTGAATCGGGTTACCGTGAAGAATAAGTATCCGTTGCCGAGAATTGATGACTTATTTGATCAGTTGAAGGGTTCAAAGTATTACTCCAAGATTGATCTTCGCACGGGGTATCATCAGCTGCGGATTAAGGAGGAGGATATTCCTAAGACTGCTTTCCATACCCGGTATGGTCATTTCGAGTATACGGTGATGCCGTTCGGATTGACTAATGCCCCCGCAGCCTTCATGGATTTGATGCACAGAGTCTTCCGGCCTTACCTCGATCAATTTGTCATTGTGTTTATTGATGACATATTGGTTTACTCCCAGACTCAGGAGGAACATGCTCGTCATCTCTCTATGGTGCTACAAACATTGAGAGAACATAAGTTATATGCAATGATGAGCAAGTGTGAGTTTTGGATGAAGGAAGTGAAGTTCCTTGGCCATGTTGTGTCCGAACAAGGAGTAGCGGTTGATCCCGCAAAGATTGAGGCCGTGATGAAATGGGAACCACCGAAGAACGTGACAGAAGTACGGAGTTTCTTGGGGTTAGCCGGCTATTATCGTAGGTTTGTGGAAGGATTCTCCAAGCTTGCGATGCCGATAACTCGCCTTACAAAGAAGGGGGAGAAATTTTTCTGGACTCAAGCGTGCGAACTAGCTTTTCGCACCTTGAAGGAGAAGTTGACGACGTCACCTATCCTCATTATTCCGAGTAGTGGGGAAGGCTATGATGTCTACACCGATGCTTCACTACGAGGTTTGGGATGCGTTCTAATGCAAGGAGGGAAGGTAGTGGCTTATGGCTCGAGGCAACTCAAGGTGCATGAGCAGAATTATCCCACACACGACTTGGAGCTGGCCGCGGTGGTATTTGCTCTTAAGTTGTGGAGATGTTATTTATACGGGGAGAAATTTCAAGTGTTCTCGGACCATAAAAGCCTCAAGTATATCTTCACACAGAAAGACTTGAACCTCCGACAGAGAAGGTGGATTGAGTACTTGGAAGATTATGAGTTCACGCTCAACTACCATCCGGGGAAGGCCAATGTAGTTGCCGACGCTCTAAGCAGGAAATCTCGGGGTGAAATCAATTCTCTTGCGGTAAATAGGTGGAAAATGATTGATGCATTGGAGGAGTACGATCTATGGGTGGATGGACCGGAGTATTAACCCTATATATTCAACCTTATAGCTCAACCGACACTTCTGCAACGAGTGGTGGAGTTGCAATGCCTGGATTCGGAACTCGATTTGATTAGAGCCCGATTGGAGAATGGAGAAGTGATGGAAGGATGGTCTTGGAAAAATGGAGAGTTGAGATATGGGGATAAGCTATGTGTTCCCAATGATTCGTCCCTAAATGAGGAAATACTTGGAGAGTGTCATCGCTCCAAGTTTGCTATCCACCCCGGTAGCACAAAGATGTATAGGGACATGAAGCGTCAATACTGGTGGAGGGGAATGAAGCGAGATGTGGCCAAGTATGTGGCCAAATGTGCGGTGTGCCAGCAAGTGAAGATTGAGCATCAAAGGCCAGGAGGAGTCCTACAGTCTTTGCCTATTCTAGAGTGGAAGTGGGATCACATCACCATGGACTTCGTGTCGGGTTTACCACAGACGTCGCGTGGGCATAATGCAGTGTGGGTCACTGTGGATAGACTCACCAAGTCCGCTCACTTTTTGGGTATGAAGACCACGGATACATTCGAGACCTTGAGCCAGCTGTATATCCGTGAGATAGTGAGATTACACGGCGTTCCGCTCTCGATCGTGTCGGATCGTGACTCTAGGTTTGTGGCGAGATTTTGGCAGAGTCTACAACAAGCGATGGGGATGGAGTTACATTTCAGTACGGCTTTTCATCCCCAAACGGATGGCCAATCCGAGAGGGTGATCCAGATTGTGGAGGATATGTTACGCACTTGCGCGTTGGACTTCAAGGGGAGTTGGAGCGACCACTTACCGTTGGTGGAGTTTGCTTACAACAACAGCTATCAGGAAAGTATTGGGATGGCACCGTATGAAGCATTGTATGGAAGACCATGCCGATCACCGACGTGTTGGTTAGAAGCCGGTGAGAGTAGTTTGTTGGGACCGGACATTGTTCGAGAAACTACGGAGAAGATTCAACTCATCCGAGAGAGGCTACGGACGACGCAAAGTAGACAGAAGAGCTATGCGGACCACAGACGAAGACCCTTAGAATTCAAGGTGGGAGACTACGTATTTCTCAAGGTGTCACCCAAGAAGGGCGTGTTTCGATTCGGCAAGAAGGGGAAGCTAGCGCCGAGATATACCGGACCGTTTGAGATAATCAAAGCGATAGGCAAGGCGGCATATCAACTTCGACTACCAGCCCAGCAATCCGGAGTACATGATGTGTTCCACGTGTCCATGTTGAGAAGGTGTCACTCGGATGCAACTCCAGTCGTGAACTTGGAGGAGATTGAAATCCAAGACGGAGCAACATATGAAGAGCAACCGGTGAGAATTCTCGACACAAAGGAGAAAGAGGTTCGCAACAAAGTCATCCAGCTGGTGAAAGTTTTGTGGCAACACCATGGAGTGGAGGAAGCTACATGGGAACCGGAGCAAGAAATGCGGGAGAAGTATCCATATTTGTTCGCTACTTGAGGTAAGTTTCGAGGACGAAACTTTCTTTAAGGGGGGTGGATTGTAACACCCCGCATTTTTCTTTTATATATGTATATAGATATATACTAAATAATAGTGGTAAAAATGTTGATATAGTATAACTCGAGGAAATAATATTTGAAATTTAGTTTTAGTATGTGAAAATATGAAATTTTATGTCCTAGAACTTGTACTAAATAGGTTTGAGGTAGAAATATATGTTGGAGAGGTTTGGGATGGTTTTGGAAGAGATTGGAATGGATTAGAAATGAAAAAATAAAGGACGTAGGCAAATCTGGGATCAACTACCGGTAGTAACTACCGGTAGTCAATGGTCCAGTGTACCCGAGCTACCGGTAGTCAATAGGTAGTCGAGTGTCCAGTGTACCCGAGCTACCGGTAGTCAACAGGTAGTTGAGTGCCAATGTATCCGAGCTACCGGTAGTCAAAATCAACTACCGGTAGTCGCTGTAAAAATCAGAGAATTTTAGTTCGCGAACAGCCGGTTTTTCCCCCACTATAAATACTTCTTGCCATCCCCTTAGCCTTCATTACACACCTTAAAACCCTAGAAAACATTAGAGAGAAAGAGGGGAAGAGAAAAACACAAGATCAAAGGTGAAAAACAAGGAATTTAAGGGTGATTCAAGATCCAAGCCCTAGATTTCCAAGAACATCAAGGTAGGGGTTTTCTCCCACTCCCTTACATTGAGGCTAGGGTATTTATATATGTATGTTTTTACTATCAATGGTATATATATGCTATAGAATCAGCATCTCTTAGGCTTTTTGCAAAGATTACATGTTGTTAGGGTTTAATACCCATGAAATCTCTTTTCTAGTTTTAAAACCCTAGTTTTTGGGAGAGTGATGTATTTCTTCTTAAATGCTTCTTTATTATGAACTTCGAAAACCGTAGTTGTTTGTGTTGGGTAGAAAAATGATGTTATTGTGATCTCATGTAATTTCTTTGTTGGTTGGGGAATTGTTACATAATATATCTTGGGGATTTTGGAGAGATGCTTGTAAAATGATATAAATATTGGAATGGTATGCTTGGTTGGGTTGTTTGTGATGCCTTAAGGGTGAGAGGTTCCTTATAAGGATGCTAATGCCAAGAGAGGATAGTATGTGATTTCCCTCAAGAGGTTCCTTATAAGGATGCTTGAGTTTGTGATGCCTTGAGGGTGAGAGGTTCCTTATAAGGATGCTCATGCCAAGAGAGGAGAGTATGTGATTTTCCTCAAGAGGTTCCTTATAAGGATGCTTGAGTTTGTGATGCCTTGAGGGTGAGAGGTTCCTTATAGGGATGCTCATGCCAAGAGAGGAGAGTATGTGATTTTCCTTAAGAGGTTCCTTATAAGGATGCTTAAGAAACTAAGCCTTGAGGGTGAGAGGTTCCTTATAAGGATGCTCATGCCAAAAGAGGATAGTATGTGATTTTCCTCAAGAGGTTCCTTATAAGGATGCTTGAGTAACCAAGCCTTTAGGGTGAGAGGTTCCTTATAAGGATGCTCATGCCAAAAGAGGACAATATTATATAATGTGTGGGAAATGGTTTATATTTTGAAAATGAATGTTTATTAGAATTGGTTATTATTGTTCATTTCTAATACTATGGCTAATTAAACTTGAGATCAGTTGTAAAATGTCATTGTTTTACTGCAAAGATTATGTATGCTATTTGTGAAATGAGACCGGCCGTTTTAAATGCTTTTCTAAACCTTGTATGGGTTTGAGAGAATTTTTCTACAGAGCTTCGTGCTCACCCCTTACTGCTAACCATTTTTCAGATTTCCCGCTTGAGGAGGACTTAAGGGTCGAAGAGCCCGCTACTTGGGAGACTCCACTTGACGGGAGTGTGGATCCCAAGGTGGACGCGTAGAGCGACCTCCTTTCCTTTTTGTACTAGACTAGGATATTCATTTTGAACCTTGTAAAGTCTAGTTTTCTTTTGTAATTCTGCTACGCTACATTATTGGATTTTTGGGATGTAAAGGCCAAAATGGGTCTATTCTTTTGGGATAATGCTGTAAATTTTATAGATGACTTTATGAAGTCTTATTTATTGATGGATTATTTTAGTGCTCTCATGATATGAATGTTTTAGAATGTAATGCCGTCCAGGGTGTGTTTTGGGGTGTTACAGATTGATGGGGTTTGCCTTACATCATGGTGGAGATACATATTTATAATGTTGATACGAATGAAATGGTTAGTATTTGTTCATTCTACCAGATACGGTTTCTACAAGAGTTTTGGGGAAGTATGGGATTCCGCAAGAACTTGTGAGAAACGGTTTATGGTGGAATGTATTATTAATTGTGTAATTGGTTCCATTTATTCATTAAATGACTGTTGTTACCTAAACTTGAGATCTATTGAAATGTCCTTGTTTTCTTTCAAAAATTGATATATGATATTTGTGAAATGAGACCGGCCATTTTATATGCTTTTATAAACCTTGTTCGAGTTTGGGAGGAATGTTGCTACAGAGCTTAGTGCTCACCCCTACAACCAACATTTTCAGATTTTACTCTAGAGGAGGAGCTTGGAGTTGATGCGCCGGAGCATTGGGAAGCTCCAATAGACGGGCAGGCGGAATCCTGATGTAAATGCCTAGAGCGTTATTCTTGTGTTAATGCTAGACTAGGAAATTCATTTTGGAGACATGGTGAAGTCTAGTTTACTTTTGATTTCCGTTGCATTATAGTAGTTAAATTTTTGGGATGTAAATGCCATAGCTTGTTCTTTTGGGATGATATTGTAAATTCTATGGATGATGAATGAGAAATTTTCTTATTGATGGATTATCTTAGTGCTCTCATTGTGTAAATGGTTTTAGAATGTAATGCCGTCCAGAGTGTGTTTTGGGGCGTTACAAAGTTGGTATCAGAGCTCAGGCTTTAGGTCTTACATGGGAGCTGTAGGTTATGGATTACCACTAGAGCCTTAGGACTAAGTTGAATAAAAGGGTTTGAGTTAGATTTCACACCCTTCTTGTGTTATAGACTAAAGTGATACCTAGGATGTCTTGCACATCGAGGAACTAAACTGTGAATTGATGTGCAGGATGGAGGGTGGACGTGGACGTGGACGAGGACGTGGTGGCCAAGCAAATCCACCACCACCATCACCTCCCGATACCATGGATGTCATTTATCAATGCATAAGGGAGTTAACTACTCTGGTACAACACCAGAATAGAATCAACAACCAACAACAACAGGACTTAGCAAGGGGAGGCTCGATCCGGACTGGTGCTAGTAGCAGTGGAGTGGCACAAAGGGCAGCTCCGTACTGCCGACCTGACCAAGCTTCAGGGCCACGAAATCCAGTGGTTCAAGGAGCTAGGGCTACTCGAAATCGAACAGCCACTGACCCACGTCGCTGTTTCTCATGTGGCGGTTTCGGGCACTTCAAACATAGATGCCCATCATTTCCTAAAAAGACCAAACAAGCCGTAGGACAAGTAATTGCAAACACGCCACTACCACAGAAGCCACCACCGCAGAACCCGTTAGAAGATATAGCCCCCGACAACATTGATCAAGAGGGAATTCCTACTCTGACCCAACCGGGGGAAGATGTTTCCCATACAATTGCGGAAGGTATCGTTTTTTCTCTAAAAGTCTTGGGCATGTATTTTCTTTGAAGTTTAATGTTACTCATTCCTTCCCACACCCCACCTATGCAAATAACTTGGGATTAGACTTTGGGAATTTAGAACATGTCTGGAGAATAGACATGCCTCGGGAGAACGGTTGGATAATAAGAGGATGTGTATAGGTGGTGTGCTTCAAATTGGGGAGCGAGAATTGATGGTAGACATGGTTGTATTAGACATGAATGGGTACGCTAGTTTGTATCATGTGGTTTAGACTAGCCTAGGAAACGGATGATAATTTGGCTTTTGGTTTGTAAATGAGATTAGGCATGGATCTCGATTGCGAGTCATATTATTTATATTGGAGATGGGTATGAAATAGGATGTGTGACAAAGACACCCAAACTTGAGTTAGACAAGTATAAAGGAACCAAACAGTCCGGCAGACTACCTCGCACCAATTTGTTCATAACTCTTCATTGGGAAGTCCAAATTGTGCACCGTTATTTTTGGTAGAACCCTAACTTGTATATCTTTCCAACCATATAGGTCACGCATGCTCAAAATACCCGAGTCAAATCAGTTTATTCTTCGAAGTTGGTCAAAAATATGTACTGTGGTGTTCTTTGGACAGTAAAATGTTGTACTTTCTTCTTAGATTCTGAAGGACCTATCCTTAAGTGAAATCCCACTCTATTTAGGCTTTGATTGAGAGACACCCCATGTTGATTGAAGTATTTTGATGGATAATAGTATAAAAAGGTGACTATGAATTGATGGCTTATAGACTCAAGTGTTCTATTATATTATTAGTGTTGCATATCTTTTTGGAAGTCAAGGAGGGGTGATAACCCCATTTGAAGGTGTGGAGAGAAGGTTTATTTAGATGTTTTAAAGATGGACTAAGTTTGAATAATAAGGTTACAGAAGGTTATGTGTGTTGCTTAAAAGTCATAGAAATTAAGGAATGAATGTAGTTTTGATTTACTATATGAACCATGGGAGTGTTATGTTTTCCTCTAGGGTGATTACGATAATATGAGATAGTATAATTCTCAAATACGAACCATTGAAGGAATATGGTGAAGTAACCTCGAATGGGAGCTTATTTTTGGAATAATGATTGGAAATTGTGGTTATAGATCTTAAATCTATTGGAGGTTGTTTCATAACCACTTACTTGAGGTTCCCAATATTAGTTTGAAAATATTACGGAGAGTTGATTAAATTTATTGTGGAAGTATTGATGGTTTAGAAGGGTCATACATAGGATACTCCTTGAGGACGTTATACTTAGGTAATCGTATTTTGTTGTGGACTTAGTTCACTATAGTTAGACTCTCTAAAATGTTAACAATCAAGAATCTATTGGGTGAGTGTGTAGTTAATAGTTGACTTGTATTTACAAATATGGATTTGAAATTGAGGTCAAGTTATGGAAACGAATTTATAGACATGAAAAAAAAAAGGGAAATCTAAGAAGCATGACTAAGTGGTAGTGATTACCTTTGACCATTGATATTGTAGGATTAAAGATTATAGATGTTAAAAGCTTGATGTTGTATATAGTAGACAATTATGAAAAGAGGATGATATCCCAAAATTGAGGCGAACCTCTATTGTTCTAGGAAACCTTTTAATGTCATTGAATTTGTGTTGGGGGAATAGGACGTTCTTCTTCTTGCCTCTTTTAGTACCTTGTTAAGATCGGAATGATTAGTTATATTTGAGGAATGTTAGTATGAGTATAGAAGATTCGAACTTATGGTTGATGGTGATAATGGTAAAGAAGTAAATTGAAGAATCAAGGATGATACCTATAAAGATTGCTTTGACATGGGATGAATCATCGAAAGTCTTATTTTAGTTTCGATTATTTTAGTTTTGGGATCCTTGACAGTCTATCCTCACATTTTGGTATGTTACAAGAGGTATATTGTAATGAATGGTATCAGAAGGATTAGAAAGTATAGGTATCATTAAAAGAGTTGTGATGTGAATGAAAGCCACTAAGAATTGATTAAATGGTTATTAGTTCTAGCTTAAGATTTTAGATCAAGAGCAAATATCTTGGAGATATAATTTTATCCTTAGCGTAAGTATTATAGCTGGTTAATTACCCAAAATTCCCTTTTGAATGGATTTGGTGGATCGTTAGTGTACACAGTTTGGAAGCTATAATTGGAAAACAAGTGCGGTTAGGTTTCACTTGTATACTTTGGTGGAATCTAAGATACTATCTCAGAACTTTCAAATCTATGCGAAGTTCTTATCTTGTAGCATATTTTGACTTGTGAATCGGTGGATTATAATTTATATCAGAGTGCGCAGCGAACGGTTGGATTAATGACTATAATGGTGACGGTAAGGAGTATTATGAGAAAGTACAAATTGATGTGAAATCTAAGAGTTGATCTTAGAACATTGACTTGTGTGGAGTGTGTAGTTATTGTGAAACCCCGGAAAATTTAAACTTTGACGAACAAGGGCAATAGGTGAATTGCCACTTCGGGACTAGTTGAAAAACTGAATTTTTCTAGATCTCGAATGACGAAACGGATTTCACCGTTGGATTCGTCTCGCGAAATCTAGTTACCACGTCAAATTTCGTTGAATTCCGAGATAGTCGGATTTTTCGCGTTTTACGAGACGAACGGGCCTCGGGTGACCCCGTACACGAAATTTTTATAAAATTTTAAAGTTTGGGGAAATATTAGAGGCAAGTTAAAATAAAAGTATTTTGAACTCAAACCGGAGCGAAATTTAATCGTTTCGGGATTAAAACGGACCCGGAATTAAAAGGGACGTGTGGCCAATTGTGGGCCAAGTATCCTAAAAATATAAATAGGGGCCTAAAGTCTGAAAAATCAGACTTCTCCTTCACACTTCAGCCGGTTTCAGCCGAGAGAAAAGAAGAGAGGGAAAATGAGAGAAAACTCCACCTTCTCTCTACGATCTACTCCGTTCTAGCGCTCAAATCGACTCGGGCCAAGAACAAGAGTTGCTCTACGCGTCGAGGGCTACGCGTGGGTACCAAAAACGACGGTTTTCACCGAACGTTGGAGGGCCGAAAATTTGGAAGTGAAGGATTCAAGCTTGCTTTGAGTTCTAGGAGCTTCCCACGGCGATTCTACACGCTACAAGAGGTAGGGTTTTCTTCCTACTTAGGTTTATTTCCAACCTAGGAAGGTTATATGGAATGGGTAGGTGTATATATATATGTATCACTTGCCTATTGTGGTTAATTGGGTGAAATGGGTATTGAGAATGGTTGGTATGATTTAAATCACATTCTCTAGTTTAATGTACCACTAATGCATTTTATGTGTGGGAAATGGGTACCAAATGTGCTAAGCAAGGTTGGTATGAAATGGGTGTATATATTTACTTGTTGGGTAAATTTCATAAAGGAACTTGAAGTGTAGAAGATGGATATGGGAAAATTGGTTACGTGAAATACTAAATGGAATTGACATTTAGAGGTGGTTGCTTTATAATTCTCTTGGGAGATTATGATATGTGGATATTAAGAAATGGATAGAATAAATTCTATCTTGGTATAATTATGTAGAAATCACTAGATATGATTTCATGAGTTTGATGATGATAATTGATGTGTGTGGGCTATACCTTGTGGTTACATGACATTATGCTTATATGACGTTTGATGAAATGCCTTAAAGGGTAAAAGTTGTTATTTGAACGAAAAGTGGAATAACATGTTTGGGTGGTGTGATTCACAATTGGAATTGTATGTTTTTAAGGAAATGAAGAATTGATTATAGGAATAACTTAAGCTAAATTCTAGTTTACAATTGATATATGGAAGTTACTTGTATATCTTTGTGGAAGTGAATGAAATAGTGGACTGGTTTATAGCCTATTTCGGGGCTGCTATGTAGCTTAATTTGGGGACTGTTTTGTGGTTAATTAGTGGAACGTTTTGTGGCTAATTAGTGGATTGTTTTGTGGCTAATTAGTGGACTGTTTTTATGGTTGTTTGGGGACTGAAATTGTGGTTGCCTTGAGGCTGAAATTGCGGACTGTTTTGGGTTAAACTTATGGGCTGTTTTGGGCTTATTTCATGCTATGATGTTTATGTGAAAAGGGGTTGATGTAGGAGACCTTGTATAGGACTCTTACCTATGGGTGGTGACTTGATTAAATGGGGCTTTTACCTGTTGTTGGTGACATGATTAGATGGATGTTGAAAGTGGATACAATATATTCTATCTTGAAATGGTGGTGTAGAAATTACTTAGAGTAATTTCTTGTGATACATGATGACGTGTAGGATCCTTCCTATTTGGGATTATTCCTCACCTTAGTTGCTTATATGAGATGTTGGTATGGAAAAGAAGGGTGTTAGAGCCTTAACACTTACAAAATAATTAGAGAAATGACTTAGATCACTTCCTTGATTAAATGCCTAGAATGATGTATTGATGAGTTTGCTATGTTGATTGCATGCTTATGTGATAACATGATTGAAAATGGTTATTGGATGAAATGTTGATATAGGCATGCTTGCTATATATTGATAATGTGTTGAATTATGGTATTTATGTGCTTATGATATGAAGTACCATGAATATGTAGATTTATCTTGACATTGTTCATATGGCACTCATACATATCGAACATGTGGTTAGAGTGCAATTGGTACATTACATTGCATTCACATGGGTACATCACATTCATGGTTATAAGACATGAGTAAGTGTGGGTGAGTTGACATCGCATTCATGGGTCATAGGCATGAGTGTGGGTGTGTGCATGTGTTGCGGATCAAACACCAAATCTTGGTGGTTGGTATGTGAACTCGGGAAAGTCGGGATCGAAGATCCGACTGAGTTGCACGGTTGCATTGCATAAGGAAAACTTGTGTCGGGTAAAGCAAGTAGGGCTAGACACTCCCTCGGGTGAAAAACCCGGAACCACTGGTTCATACACTCCGACGGTGCAAGTCCAAAAAGTGTAGATAGGCCCACGGAGCCGGCGGTGCGATTCCAAAATCCGTTGCCCAGGAAGACACAAGATTTTGTTATATAAAAACACCCATCCAATGGGTAGCCTCAAACAATGATTTGATTTTTTTTATAAAGACATAACTTTTATCTCAAACGATCATTGGGAGGGTTTTTCCGTCAATAGACGGGTTCATACACGTTGGCTTTTGCATTGTGTGGTGTGAGTCGGGGAAGACTCGGGACAAGGTGCATGAGTGAGTTCCATCTCATATCATGGCATGACATAGTATAGCATGGTAGCTTTCTAACATTGAGGTGTATATTCTTGTTAGATTGGTTGATGCTTGTTGATTTGTTGCATGTGCGCATTTCATATGCATTTAGGTTGGGGAGTAGCCTCTGTAGGAGGATATCCTATTGAGCGTGGCTCACCCTTCGTGGGACAACATTTCAGGTGCGGGGTTCACGCCGGCGGACGGCTCCCAATTCGAGCCCCAAAGTTGAAGAAAGCCGACTTGTGGCTTTTATGGTTATTTAGTAAAGTTTTTGTAAGAATTCCATTTTGAGATGTAAATATATGGAATGAATTGTGATAGAGCTCGTATGAGTTGTGTATTATATGGAAAATCTCATTAAACATGTGTTGGATGAGTTTGGAGTGTATGGGGTAGCTTTAAGGATGGTTTGGAGGGGAAAGAAATCCATTATTTTTGCTCACAGTCTGAAAACCTACCGGAAGGTGTATGTCGGCCTTCCGGAAGGTTTTGCTAAAAACCCTGGATGCCTTGTTCACGGCTAATACCTTCCGGAAGGTTTTGCCCACTGGAATGAACCTTCCGGAGGATTTTAGCTACTGGAGTAAAACCTACCGGAAGGACTTGTCTACTGGAATGAACCTTCCGGAAGGTTTTGCCTTGGGTTTCTTTTTGACTGCCGAGTTCTTCCGGAAGGTTTTGTTTTCTGGAATGAACCTTCCGGAAGGTTTTGGCTACTGGAATGGACCTTCCGGAAGGTTTTTGCTACTGATGTCGACCTTCCGGAAGTTCTTGAAATTGATCATTTTCATGTAACAGTTCCTTCAGCGACCTTCCGGTAGGTGTATATCTACCTTCCGGAAGGTTTTTCCAAAAACTTGAAATTTTCAAAATGCTTAGCCATGCTTTTGGGCTTTGTTTTCTTTGGTTTCTATGACATAAATGGACATAAATGAAGGTAAAATTGACCTTGTGGATGGTAAATCCGATTAAAAGCATGTGAGTGACGTGGTGTCGGGTTATACGACTATCACGAGTATTTCCGCGGGTTGACGGATGGTCAACGGTTAATAAAGGACCCCCGGAAATTTGGGGCGTCACAGCTTGGTATCAGAGCATAGGTATACGATTACCTAGGGCTTGAGGGGAATGGGTTTACACCATTGCATTCCATGTGCATTCATGTTATGTGTTTTATTTGTTACATGACTATGTGCTACATGATTATGTGTTATGTTTAAATTATATACATGGTAAAATGTATATGGAAAAGAGGAACACTAGGTTTAGAAAACATAACCTTGGGGGTTCGGAAAAGGATGAACGGGATAGTTCATGGGTTAAATGTCTACTAGTGTGAGACACTCGCTCTACTAGGGACACGATGAGAGAATTCTCAATGTTTTGAACTTGATCCCTACCTTGGGATATTAAGTTAGTACTCTATTGCTATTTGACATGTGTGTAGATGGCATATAGAGGAAGGGGACGTCTAGGCGGTGGACGGAACAACCAACCACTACCGGCTTTGGACCAACAAGCCTATATGGAGGCTGTGAGTACGATGGCTGCTAACCTAGCACAGGCAAGCGCCAATTTGAACCAAGGGGCTCAAGCCATCCAAAGGAGTTTAAGTTCCATGGGCCATCAACGGCCATGGAAAAAGCAAAAGACATCGAGCCCACAAGAATCATCGGGGCAGGGCCGCGGCTATCAAGGCCAAGGCCAAGGGCAAACCTCCCAAAGTAGTGGGCACTTCAGGGTTCCCAGCCAAGCGGGGCAGGGGCCATGTTATCATTGTCGCCAAGTGGGTCATAAGAGGAGGGATTGTCCTCAGAGGTATGGATCACAGGAGCGGGTTCAAACCCAAAATCTTTTGTCCCAAGGAGGGAAGAAATTCAAGGGAACGTTTCAAGGAGGCCAGAAGACATGTTTCTATTGTCGACAACCGGGCCATAGGAAGAAGGATTGCCCCCTGAGGCAAACCTCACAGAGTTCTGAGACTTCTCAATCCCAGTCGTCGGTGGAACTCACACAGGCACATATTGTTCTTCCCTATTCCACTAAGGACCAGGGAAATCAGTCCCAACTACAGAGCGTTGTGCAAGTCCCTAGTACGCCACGTGCGGAGACTCCGCAATCAGACCGGATGAGCCAAGGTATGGGCCAAGGCCAGGAACAAGACTCTGAAGCGACAACATTGGAGACCCAGGAAACGGTCTTTGATGTTGCACCATAGAGTGAGTCGGGAGATCAGGCAGCGACCCACGGTACATCACTTATTCCTTATTTATGGGTACACGTGTTATTTGACTTGAGCGTGTCAAATACTGTTATTCTTCATGTTTTGTGCATGGTACAGTTTTAAATATTATAACTCTAGAAGAGTCCTCAGGGGTGAATTCCACCTTAGGGATTAGGGCCTACATTGATCAGATATGACGGTTGTGAGTTTGAGATCTCGGGGACTCTACTCACTATGGACCTTAGGGTCGTGGACATGTCGGGTTTGATGTCATCCTTGGGATTGACGGATTGACGGCACACTGAGTCGTCGGTGATTGTGATCGTCAGCGAGTCACTGTTTACACCTCAGAGTGTGTATGTTTTAAGTTTTAGGAGCTTACGAATGTTTGCCTCCACATTGGGATGTAGACTTCAGTGTTAAGTTACACCCCGGTATGTTGTCTACTCTATGGCTCCTCATAGAATGACACGGGTAGAGTTGTGAGAACTCTAGTTTGAATAAGGACTTCACTACCGAATGCTTCACCTTGGGATGCTTCGGTACTATTGTCAAATTTCAAAGAAGGTTACTTTACCCCCTATTCTAGTAGTCCCGGAAATGGGACAAAGGTACACGGGATATGTGGTGCCTCTACGGACGGACTTGGTTGCGTCTAGAACCTAGTCCGGGAGAGAGACGGATACATGAGGGACAGTGAGACAGTAATGTTGTAATTTATGCATATGGTCGAATGTGCATGTGGGTGTGAATTTCGGGGACGAAATTCTTTTAAGGGGGGAAGAATGTGAAACCCCGGAAAATTTAAACTTTGACGAACAAGGGCAATAGGTGAATTGCCACTTCGGGACTAGTTGAAAAACTGAATTTTTCTAGATCTCGAATGACGAAACGGATTTCACCGTTGGATTTGTCTCGCGAAATCTAGTTACCACGTCAAATTTCGTTGAATTCCGAGATAGTCGGATTTTTCGCGTTTTACGAGACGAACGGGCCTCGGGTGACCCCGTACACGAAATTTTTATAAAATTTGAAAGTTTGGGGAAATATTAGAGGCAAGTTAAAATAAAAATATTTTGAACTCAAACCGGAGCGAAATTTAATCGTTTCGGGATTAAAACGGACCCGGAATTAAAAGGGACGTGTGGCCAATTGTGGGCCAAGTATCCTAAAAATATAAATAGGGGCCTAAAGTCTGAAAAATCAGACTTCTCCTTCACACTTCAGCCGGTTTCAGCCGAGAGAAAAGAAGAGAGGGAAAATGAGAGAAAACTCCACCTTCTCTCTACGATCTACTCCGTTCTAGCGCTCAAATCGACTCGGGCCAAGAACAAGAGTTGCTCTACGCGTCGAGGGCTACGCGTGGGTACCAAAAACGACGGTTTTCACCGAACGTTGGAGGGCCGAAAATTTGGAAGTGAAGGATTCAAGCTTGCTTTGAGTTCTAGGAGCTTCCCACGGCGATTCTACACGCTACAAGAGGTAGGGTTTTCTTCCTACTTAGGTTTATTTCCAACCTAGGAAGGTTATATGGAATGGGTAGGTGTATATATATATGTATCACTTGCCTATTGTGGTTAATTGGGTGAAATGGGTATTGAGAATGGTTGGTATGATTTAAATCACATTCTCTAGTTTAATGTACCACTAATGCATTTTATGTGTGGGAAATGGGTACCAAATGTGCTAAGCAAGGTTGGTATGAAATGGGTGTATATATTTACTTGTTGGGTAAATTTCATAAAGGAACTTGAAGTGTAGAAGATGGATATGGGAAAATTGGTTACGTGAAATACTAAATGGAATTGACATTTAGAGGTGGTTACTTTATAATTCTCTTGGGAGATTATGATATGTGGATATTAAGAAATGGATAGAATAAATTCTATCTTGGTATAATTATGTAGAAATCACTAGATATGATTTCATGAGTTTGATGATGATAATTGATGTGTGTGGGCTATACCTTGTGGTTACATGACATTATGCTTATATGACGTTTGATGAAATGCCTTAAAGGATAAAAGTTGTTATTTGAACGAAAAGTGGAATAACATGTTTGGGTGGTGTGATTCACAATTGGAATTGTATGTTTTTAAGGAAATGAAGAATTGATTATAGGAATAACTTAAGCTAAATTCTAGTTTACAATTGATATATGGAAGTTACTTGTATATCTTTGTGGAAGTGAATGAAATAGTGGACTGGTTTATAGCCTATTTCGGGGCTGCTATGTAGCTTAATTTGGGGACTGTTTTGTGGTTAATTAGTGGAACGTTTTGTGGCTAATTAGTGGATTGTTTTGTGGCTAATTAGTGGACTGTTTTTATGGTTGTTTGGGGACTGAAATTGTGGTTGCCTTGAGGCTGAAATTGCGGACTGTTTTGGGTTAAACTTATGGGCTGTTTTGGGCTTATTTCATGCTATGATGTTTATGTGAAAAGGGGTTGATGTAGGAGACCTTGTATAGGACTCTTACCTATGGGTGGTGACTTGATTAAATGGGGCTTTTACCTGTTGTTGGTGACATGATTAGATGGATGTTGAAAGTGGATACAATATATTCTATCTTGAAATGGTGGTGTAGAAATTACTTAGAGTAATTTCTTGTGATACATGATGACGTGTAGGATCCTTCCTATTTGGGATTATTCCTCACCTTAGTTGCTTATATGAGATGTTGGTATGGAAAAGAAGGGTGTTAGAGCCTTAACACTTACAAAATAATTAGAGAAATGACTTAGATCACTTCCTTGATTAAATGCCTAGAATGATGTATTGATGAGTTTGCTATGTTGATTGCATGCTTATGTGATAACATGATTGAAAATGGTTATTGGATGAAATGTTGATATAGGCATGCTTGCTATATATTGATAATGTGTTGAATTATGGTATTTATGTGCTTATGATATGAAGTACCATGAATATGTAGATTTATCTTGACATTGTTCATATGGCACTCATACATATCGAACATGTGGTTAGAGTGCAATTGGTACATTACATTGCATTCACATGGGTACATCACATTCATGGTTATAAGACATGAGTAAGTGTGGGTGAGTTGACATCGCATTCATGGGTCATAGGCATGAGTGTGGGTGTGTGCATGTGTTGCGGATCAAACACCAAATCTTGGTGGTTGGTATGTGAACTCGGGAAAGTCGGGATCGAAGATCCGACTGAGTTGCACGGTTGCATTGCATAAGGAAAACTTGTGTCGGGTAAAGCAAGTAGGGCTAGACACTCCCTCGGGTGAAAAACCCGGAACCACTGGTTCATACACTCCGACGGTGCAAGTCCAAAAAGTGTAGATAGGCCCACGGAGCCGGCGGTGCGATTCCAAAATCCGTTGCCCAGGAAGACACAAGATTTTGTTATATAAAAACACCCATCCAATGGGTAGCCTCAAACAATGATTTGATTTTTTTTATAAAGACATAACTTTTATCTCAAACGATCATTGGGAGGGTTTTTCCGTCAATAGACGGGTTCATACACGTTGGCTTTTGCATTGTGTGGTGTGAGTCGGGGAAGACTCGGGACAAGGTGCATGAGTGAGTTCCATCTCATATCATGGCATGACATAGTATAGCATGGTAGCTTTCTAACATTGAGGTGTATATTCTTGTTAGATTGGTTGATGCTTGTTGATTTGTTGCATGTGCGCATTTCATATGCATTTAGGTTGGGGAGTAGCCTCTGTAGGAGGATATCCTATTGAGCGTGGCTCACCCTTCGTGGGACAACATTTCAGGTGCGGGGTTCACGCCGGCGGACGGCTCCCAATTCGAGCCCCAAAGTTGAAGAAAGCCGACTTGTGGCTTTTATGGTTATTTAGTAAAGTTTTTGTAAGAATTCCATTTTGAGATGTAAATATATGGAATGAATTGTGATAGAGCTCGTATGAGTTGTGTATTATATGGAAAATCTCATTAAACATGTGTTGGATGAGTTTGGAGTGTATGGGGTAGCTTTAAGGATGGTTTGGAGGGGAAAGAAATCCATTATTTTTGCTCACAGTCTGAAAACCTACCGGAAGGTGTATGTCGGCCTTCCGGAAGGTTTTGCTAAAAACCCTGGATGCCTTGTTCACGGCTAATACCTTCCGGAAGGTTTTGCCCACTGGAATGAACCTTCCGGAGGATTTTAGCTACTGGAGTAAAACCTACCGGAAGGACTTGTCTACTGGAATGAACCTTCCGGAAGGTTTTGCCTTGGGTTTCTTTTTGACTGCCGAGTTCTTCCGGAAGGTTTTGTTTTCTGGAATGAACCTTCCGGAAGGTTTTGGCTACTGGAATGGACCTTCCGGAAGGTTTTTGCTACTGATGTCGACCTTCCGGAAGTTCTTGAAATTGATCCTTTTCATGTAACAGTTCCTTCAGCGACCTTCCGGTAGGTGTATATCTACCTTCCGGAAGGTTTTTCCAAAAACTTGAAATTTTCAAAATGCTTAGCCATGCTTTTGGGCTTTGTTTTCTTTGGTTTCTATGACATAAATGGACATAAATGAAGGTAAAATTGACCTTGTGGATGGTAAATCCGATTAAAAGCATGTGAGTGACGTGGTGTCGGGTTATACGACTATCACGAGTATTTCCGCGGGTTGACGGATGGTCAACGGTTAATAAAGGACCCCCGGAAATTTGGGGCGTCACAGTTATGAATTGAAATTATGGTAGATTTCAAGATTGTGAATCCCTATTGGGTTGTGAGAGACGAAATCCTGAAGAACGTTGTATCTATTTTCAGGAATTGAGATTTATCTTACAATGATGCCATTAACAAATTTGGTGTTACACCATGATGTGAGTATAGGAAAGATGAGAAACCCTAATGGTGGAATTGCATTTGAGTTATTTTGATATGCTTATAAAGAAGATACATGTAAGAAGCAAATATGAGGTTGATTGAATTGATTGGTGAAATTCAAAAGAGAAGTGATATTTGATGAGTACATAATTAAGTATTATGATCTAGCAGTTAGGCATGAAAAGAAATTAGTTGGAACAATGGTATACAACTATCAAGAATAGAGGTGATAAATGAATTCTAGTGAAGGAATGTATTTTGTTTCTAGTCTCCCGAATTATTGAGAATTTGAGAGACTAACTCGACGATTAAGTTTCGAGGACGAAACTTTCTTTAAGTGGGGTGAATTGTAACACCCCGCATTTTTATTTTATATACGTATATAGATATATAGTAAATAATTGTTGTGAAAATGTGGATATGTGTAGTGACGGTAGGAATAAAAGCAAAAACTAGAGATACAAATTGATTGGGAAGTTAAGTTTCGAAGGTGTGTAAACTTGAGAAGAGGGATTATGGAAGTTTTTAAATATTGTAAAGTCAAAATAAGTTCTCCATTGAATCCGGAAGGTCGAACAACCTTGGGAGAGGTAATATGAGGTGTATTGAAAGTTATGAAGTATTCCGGAGTGAAAACACACTTAGAGAAAATTTGGGTAAAAAGGAGTTGGGACACCTTCTAGTATTTAAGTCATAAATTTTTATCCTTATATTCAATTGATCTGAAATTTTGACAGTAGATAGTAGACATCTAGGGCTACAACAGTGTGTCTCATGAAAATTTTCCAATTCGACCTCTAAATGGGTCAAAACTGCACTTGAAGTTGAAGCAGAAAATCTGGGCAGTGACTACCGGTAGTCAACCGGTAGTCAATGGTCCAGTGTGCCCGAGCTACCGGTAGTCAACAGGTAGTCGAGTGTCCAGTGTACCCTAGCTACCGGTAGTCAACAGGTAGTCGAGTGCCAATGTACCCGAGCTACCGGTAGTCAAAATCAGCTACCGGTAGTCGCTGTAAAAATCCGAAATTTTCAACTCGCGAACAGTCGGTCCTAGCTCCACTATAAATACTTAATGTCAACCTTTTTAGCCTCATTTCACCCATCCAAACCCTAGGCACCCTTAGAGAGCAAAAGAGGGAGAGAAAAACACAAAAATTGGGAGAGATTTACAAGATCAAAGCCCTAGTTTTCAAGATTTCACTTCTCCATCCATTCCCTCTTCTATAATTTCACTTCACCCTCACTCAAACCTCTTAGAACCAAAAGAGAAAGTAGCAAGGGAGCAAGAAAAAGGGGAAAAGGGAATCTTTAAAGCTTGGGTTGCTAGAGATACTTGGTTGAGGTAGGGGTTTTCTCCCATTCTTTTACATTGAGGCTAGGTTAATTTATATGTATCTCTTCACTCTAAATGTTATATGTATGCTATCAAATCCTTAATTCTTGCTATTCTTGCAATTGATGCCATGTGGAAAATATTGTGATTGTTGGGTAACCCTTAAATCTCCTTACTTGCCACCAAACCCTAGTCTTCAAGGGAAATGTGTTTTTCTCTTGACTTCTCCTTTGTTATTGATTTCAATACAGGATTGTTCCTTTATTTTGAATTCTAAGCTTGATATTCTTTATCCTTGGTTCCAAGATTTGAGTTTTCTTTTGGTCTTGATTTCTAAGCTTCATAATCATTTGTTCTTGATTTCACACCTTGATAGTCGTTTGTTATTTACTTCCATACATGAGTGTTCTGTTAAATCTTAATTTCTCCTTTGTCCATGATTTTCAAGCTTGGTGTGCCTTTATTCGTTATACTCCAAGCTTAATATTCATTTGTAATGATTCCAAAGTTTGATTACTCATATGTTTTGATTTCAAAACTTTAGTGGTTTGTGTCGAACAATAAAATGATATTTTTGATGATCTCATGTACTTTTGCTTAAATTGTTCTATTGGAATGTTACATGTGAAATTGGGTTGGTATTGTATCTCTTATGAGTGGGGGATGACCATGGGTGGCCTTTGACGAGATATCGTAGAGTGGGTTGGCATTTTTCCTACCACTCGTAGTGGGGTTAGTGCTTTGGTAAAACTAAACCGCTATTGCTCACGGGTGCCGTGTAAGAGGGTTAGTATACTAATGCCTGGGTTGGATACGTCACTGCCAGTGGTATGGCATACGCCCTTCCTAAATGTTGTATATCTTTGAGAAGATTTGTGTGTGTGTGTGTGGGCTAGATATTACTCAATGTGTTGATTCATGGGGTTTGCCTTACATCATGGTGGAGATACATGTTTATAATGTTGATACGAATGAAATGGTTAGTATTTGTTCATTCTACCAGATACGGTTTCTACAAGAGTTTTGGGGAAGTATGGGATTCCGCAAGAACTTGTGAGAAACGGTTTATGGTGGAATGTATTATTAATTGTGTAATTGGTTCCATTTATTCATTAAATGACTGTTGTTACCTAAACTTGAGATCTATTGAAATGTCCTTGTTTTCTTTCAAAAATTGATATATGATATTTGTGAAATGAGACCGGCCATTTTATATGCTTTTATAAACCTTGTTCGAGTTTGGGAGAAATGTTGCTACAGAGCTTAGTGCTCACCCCCCTACAACCAACATTTTCAGATTTTACTCTAGAGGAGGAGCTTGGAGTTGATGCGCCGAAGCATTGGGAAGCTCCAATAGACGGGCAGGTGGAATCCTGATGTAAATGCCTAGAGCGTTATTCTTGTGTTAATGCTAGACTAGGAAATTCATTTTGGAGACATGGTGAAGTCTAGTTTACTTTTGATTTCCGTTGCATTATAGTAGTTAAATTTTTGGGATGTAAATGCCATAGCTTGGCTTATTCTTTTGGGATGATATTGTAAATTTTATGGATGATGAATGGAAAATTTTCTTATTGATGGATTATCTTAGTGCTCTCATTGTGTAAATGGTTTTAGAATGTAATGCCGTCCAAGGTGTGTTTTGGGGCGTTACAAAATTATATCAAGAACATTATGAACTAGGAATTTTAAATTCTATCTATTATCAATCAAATTGATTTTCTCTTGATCATTTAAAGTTTCTAAAACTAAAAATCATTAATTAATATTATGTTCAAAGTTGTTTAGCAATGAATAACAATTATCCACAACCACAACAATCAATATTACATCAAATACTTACCGTATCTACATGAAGCCATTGAACTAGTGTAATTGTTACAAGAATTCAACCCAATGAATCTCTTTCCCATGTGTCGGCAGGTGTAATGAGTTCTAAACCCATTATTTTGATGTTCTAATATTAATTGATGAAGATTCAAGAGTGTTAGGTGGTTCGTCAATGATGAACCTAACTAAAAATCGATATATTCGGTTACTACGGTTTGTAGTATTAATTATATTTGATCTTATAATTAATTAAAACACATGAATTCATTAATATCTCATATTAGTCATGTGAAAAATTAAAAATCAGAATTTAATTTGAAAACAATTCTCATAAAATTAAATTATGAGAACCTTGCAATCCCTTGTATTTAAATCGTTTAATCTCATTAACATGCTATAACAATAATCACATCGATTTTGTATTAAATCATGAATAATGGCTCTGATACCACTGAAAGGAATCATGTAAAGAACGCAGCGGAATTTAAAATTTTGATTCCCCATTCCAAAATCTATTCATGTTTAATACAAACCGAGAAACTTCATATTTATAGTGAAGATTAAGGGTTAGCTTTTGAAGCGTGCTTTGAACGATCTTCAAGCTTTCTCAAACAACTTTGAACCTTCAAATCTAAATTTGATCTTTACCCCAAGCCTCGCAATTGTTTGGCCTCTATCGGTATCCACACGAATTGATAAACTAGAAGGATCTACCTCAACCTTTTGATAAACTAGTAGAGAGAGACAATGAGGGGTGGTTCTTCTTGTGCTAGCAAGAGAGTTGTTATATATAATATATCCACCTCCTACATAAATGTATTTATAAAGTTTTAAAAACTCTAATCCTCGTTTGGGTCAAATTGTAATTATCTTATAATTACATATAACCTATTTATTAACCATTAATTGTAATAAAGTCTCTAATTAACTCTTAATTAGGTTTTCACCCCAATTAACTCTTAATTGGTTTTCTCTCATTTATCCTTTAGTTTCCAATCGATTCTATTGTGTGTGACCCTATAGGTTCAAGCATACCCGGTTGTAGGCATTCGATACTACCTACAAGTAACATCTCAAATTAGAACTCTTTCTAATTTAGCTTGAATTAGAACTCTTCTAATTCTCCCTTTATGAAGAACAATTAATATATTTATATTAATTTCATTCTTCGAGCTTCTACTAATCATGAGTGACACCTAGCAGCATATCACGATCAACCTCCGGATAGCACGAAGTAGGTAAAGAACACATTCAGTCTATAGTTGCCATGCAATTCAATCCTTCTATCACACAATGCCCCAATTGAATTACTAGGGTATGGAATTACTGTCAAACCCCTAATTCAATCTTATGTGTTCGATCTTAGGACTATGACTCCAAATGATCAAGTAGAAACTCTTTTCTAATTGTTATTCTACCTTGGCCAAGGACTCCTTGAGTCATATCCTAGAAGATCACATAGGATATTCTCCCTTTATTTACTAAGGGTGATAGATTCCATGTTGTGCACTCATAAATCTCCATGCATGTCTAACTATGTCCAACAATACATATCCAAGTTACATGGTTAGCATATGAATATGTTGTATAGTTAAAGCATAGAAGTTCATGCACAAGATAACCATGGTGTCTCAAGTCTAAGAATCAGTTGCATAACTATAACTTTAGGATTTAAAATTGACAAGTATGTAAAACTCCATATGAATAATCTTACGTTAGTCAATGGTCACGTTCAGTGTACTTGTTCTCTATCAAGCACCCATACACTTGCTTCAGTGTCTGTAAACCCCCGCATGTTTATAATTATATAGTAAAGTATTGGTTTAGTGATTCATATATATAGATAATGATGTAAGAATAAATCATATGGATGGTAATAGTAGGAAAAGAATACTAGAGATGCATGTTGAATTTCTAAGTTAAGTTCGAAGACGTTTAAACTTGGAAAGGGTGATTAGACAAAATTCCAAATACTTTGAGGCCAAAATAAGGTCTCCATTGAATCCGGGAGGTCGAAAAACATTGGGAGAGGTGATATGACTTGTATAAGAGGTTAGAAAGGATTCCGGAGTTAAAATACGCTTTAGAGTGAAGTTGGGTAAAAAGTATCTTGGACACCTTCTAGTATTTTGGCCATAAATTTTTATTCTTATGTCCAATTGATCTGAAATTTTGACAGTAGATAGTAGAAATCTATAGCTACAAAAGTGTCTCTAATGAAAATTTTTCAATTCGACCTCTAAATGGGTCAAAAATGCGCTAGAAGTTCCAGTGAGCAAAACCTTCCGGAAGAACGATAAAACCTTCCGGAAGGTCGATGACAAAAACCTTCCAGTGAGCAAAACCTTCCGGAAGGATGATAAAACCTTCCGGAAGGTCGATGAAAAAAACCTTCCAGTGAGCAAAACCTTCCGGAAGAACGACAAAAACCTTCCGGAAGGTTAGTGTAAAAATCCAAAAATTTCTGTTTCGCGAATGCCGGCTCTTCCTACATTATAAATACATAATGTCTTCCCTTAGCCTTCATTACACACCTTAAAACCCTAGAAAACATTAGAGAGAAAGAGGGGAAGAGAAAAACACAAGATCAAATGTGAAAAACAAGGAATTCAAGGGTGATTCAAGATCCAATCTTCATCTTCTTCACACTAAACCTAGGTTTTCAAGAACATTGAGGTAGGGGTTTTCTCTCATTCACTTAAATTGATGTTAGGGTTATGATATATATATGTTTTGGCTATCAATGGTATATATATATGCTATGGAATCATCCTCTCTTAGGCTTTTACATGTTTTGAACAAAGTGAGGGTTTAAAACCCATGAAATCTCCTTTTTATTTTGAAAAACCTTAATCTTTAGAGAGTGATGTATTTCCTTCCTTAATGCTTCCTTTATTATGGATTTCAAAACCTTAGTGCTTTGCGTTGGGTAGAAAGATGATGTTATTGTTGATCTCATGCATTTTCTTAGTTGGTTGTGAAATTGTTACATGATGTCTATTTTGGGGATTTTGGATAGATGCTTGTAAATTGAGATGAATGTTGAAATTGTATGTTTGGATTGGATTGTTTGTGATGCACATGAGTGAGAGGTTCCTTGTAAGGATGCTCACCCCTTCCCAAGAGGTTCCTTGTAAGGATGCTTGGGAAGCCATGAAGTGATTTGTGAGAGGTTCCTTGTAAGGATGCTCACCCCCTTCCCAAGAGGTTCCTTGTAAGGATGCTTGGGAAGCCATGTAATGATTTGTGAGAGGTTCCTTGTAAGGATGCTCACCCATTCTCAAGAGGTTCCTTGTAAGGATGCTTGAGAATCAAAGATGACCTAAACGGGGGGTGGAGGTTACCCTAAAGTATGCCACCCACCGAAAGAATTGTTGGAAATTGTGAATGGAGGACTGGATTATATTTGGAAATGGTTTGATAAATGTATAGTGGTTTCTTTTACTCATTCAATTACCGTTGTTCCTTAAACTTGAGATCTACTTGAAAATGTCCTGTTTTCTTTCAAATGTTATATATATGCTATTTGTGAAAAGTGAGACCGACCTTTTTAAATGCTTTTCAAAACCTTGTTTGAGTTTGGGAGGAATGTTGCTACGGAGCCTAGTGCTCACCCCCCTACAAACAATATTTTTCAGATTATGTGCTAGGAGAGGAGTTCAGAGCTGACGAGCCAGAGCATTGGGAGGCTTCGATGGATGGGAACATAGATCCTGAGACGGTTGTGTAGGATTATATTTCCTTACGTTTTAGACTAGAGAATGTATTTTGAGACTATGTATGGTTTATGCTTTTGTTATTCCGCTGCGAAGTTACATATAATTCTTTTGGGATGTAAATGGCCATGGTTTGGCTTATTCTTTTGGGATAATGTTAAGGATAGTATATATGGTGAATAAAATGTTTTGGATTTGATGGTTAGATAGACCCGGTGTGGTCAATGCATTATAAACGTACAGGTTGTGATTTTTGGGTGGAGCTTCCTGTACAAAGGAGACTCTGCCCAAATTTTGTTAAAATTAAGAATGTTTCTTAGTTGATGGATATATATTTAGTTGCTCTCATGACATGAATGGTTTCATAGGGTAATGCCGTCCAGGGTGGTATTTGGGGCGTTACAGTGTCCCTACACTAGTGACTTGGATGAGTCACCTCATATCAAATATGAGTAAACATAGTGTATGCTAGTCTATCCGGATTACATAGTGCCCACATAGTAATCCTATGACTAGGAATATTAAAGAGTTAAGTACTAAGAAGTATATGTCTCCTCTTCTCAAATCCTTGAGAACCTATCTTCTTAACTTATACTCTATGGACTATATCATGTATATTAAAATGAAATAAAGCAGAAACATGATAAATAAACTTGCCCTTTTTTATTTAAGTAAATAATGAATGTTGCTAGTACAACCCCAAAATATCATCTATATGATTGGTCTTAGAGCATACTACAAACAAACACATCACACTGTCATCTAGAAGCACCCGTCGTCGCCCACCACCACCATTATCACTGCTCACCACCGTCGTCGCCCCACCACCACCATTGTCAACCACCATCACCGTTGCCCATAACCACCACTGCCGTCACCCATGACTTTCACTACCACCATCGTCACAAAAAACTCACCACTGGCATCACCATTGCCACCCATGACTGCCACCATCACCACAGTCGTCGCCATCCACCACAACCATCACCGTCTCCCATCACCACCACTATCACCGTTCACCCCCACTACAATCGGTGCTTAAATTCTTTTCTTTGCTCTATGTTTGTAATTTGATTTTGGGTGTAAATATAAATATATTTATTGTTGACCATTTTTCTTATTATTCTGTGTCTTCAAGCACAGGCAATAACTAGTATTTTAATATAGTACCAAAAGTTATTTTTTTAAAAGTCAAGTTTTACCTTTTAGATGAGAAGTTATAACTGATTAAGGTTATCCATGATCGAGCATAAATAATCATAATCAATTATAACTTGATCTTTGAAAGTTATAATTTTATCTATAAAAGTAGTGCACAATTTAAAATTTTATTAAATAAGATTATTCACCACGTTATTCTTAATATCAACAACTTGTTGAATGAGATTATACAACAAGGTAAATGTAAAAAACTCATCAAAATCAATTTTTATATGGTACTACTGACTTGATCCGAAATGTGTACACTCAAGTGCAGGCGGTCAAGCTGTAGTAATAATCCTGTTTGAGTCTGGAGTCGAATCCACAGGGAACTCTTCTTGGTGGTTTGGGGTATGCAGTGGTGGAGACCTATTGATTGTAACCTTTGAGATTTGAAGTTGTGTGAGGTGTGAGATTTCCTGGACAGAATATAAGATTCTTTCCAAGAGATTTTTCTTAACAAAATATGAGATAAGCTCTAATGTAAAAGAGTCACTCTTTAGTTTAAGGATCTGGACATGTAGTTAATCATCCGGTTTGTTACACTTGTGCTTGATAACTCAATTAACCCCCGTGTCAACAGCAGGTTAATCGGAAGATAAATGTGGATTAAGAGAATTAAGAACATGATTCCGATGTCTTTCTAGAAGTTTACAAGAATTGTATGTGCCGAGACTTAACCCGTCTACAAACAAGCAAGTTTTTCTACAAGACATCCAATCATGACATTAATGTTCCATTTCCATTCTTTAATTGAAGCACAATAATGGTGAAGATTGAAGGGTAGTCATGAAGATCTAGTCGGGGTACTTGTCTTGAACCAATGAGTCTTTCTATACAAGAGTTATCTATGTTATAGAAAGAACTCCTGGTTATACAAAGCACCTTAGCTTTGCTAGATGCAATCAATCATTCAATAAGCATAGAGAATATATAGCATTACGCATAATCGAAATTGCACAAATTTAACATCCGGATAATTTATACATGCCCTTTTCCTCTTACTAAAGAGTGAATAAGAAACTACTCACTCTTCATGGCTTTGATAAAGCTAGAAAAGTGAGTGATGCTCATTCCTCTAAGTAGAGGGTTTACAAAACAAAGTACAATAAATAAAGAACCGATCTTCGACAAAGAATGAGTGAACCACGTTCCACCCTTCACAGCTTTGGCGAAGCTCTAGAAAAGTGGAAGAGTTTCACTCCTCTAAGTGAAGAAGGAAGCTCAAGCAATGGAAGTGAATGATACACAAATTGAAAGTAGAAGAAAGATAGTCACTTTTGGAGGGTGATCCACAACCAAAGGTAAGCTATCTCCCTCTATGCATGAAAATGAAAGCATAAGCATAAGACTGATTTTATAACAAGCTAAGAGATGTTGGACTAAGCCAAACTAATCTCTAAAACAACTACTTCATATAAGAAAATGTAAAATTACTCTACAACAATATTGGTGGGAGTCTAAGTCTCCATCAACCTCTTTACTTGGTCTCCTTTAGCTCTCCAACAATGGGAGTATTTATAGGCAAGAGGAGGAGACAAGAGGGGGTGAAGGAATAGTGTATGCCGCCCAAGTCCAAGTGAAAAACCAACTACTCTACTGCCAGTCTGTGGAGAACGTTCGAACGTGAGTTGACATTCGAACGTTATCTCTGTTTTTGCTTTATGGTCATCCGAACGTTTTATGTCGTTCGAACGTTTCTTCTGTCTTTGCATTATGGGCGTTCGAACGCCAGATGTGTAACACCCCGCATTTTTCTTTTATATATGTATATAGATATATAGTAAATAATTGTGGTAAAAATGTGGATATGTGTAGAAATATGTGTTGGAGAGGTTTGAGATGGTTTTGGTTGGCTTAGGAATGGATTGGAAAGTTTAAGTTTCGAAGGTGTGTAAACTTGAGAAGAGGGATTATGGAAGTTTCTAAATATTTTTAGGTCAAAATAAGGTGTCCATTGAATCCGGAAGGTTGAACAACCTTGGGAGAGGTAATATGAGGTGTATTGGAAGTTAGGAAGTATTCCGAAGTGAAAACACACTTAGAGAAAAATTTGGGTAAAAAGGAGTTGGGAAACCTTCTAGTATTTTGGTCATAAATTTTTATTCTTATGTCCAATTGATCTAAAATTTGGAAATTAGATAGTAGACATCTAGGACTACAAAAGTGTATCTGATGAAAATTTTCCAATTCGACCTCTAAATGGGTCAAAACTGCCCTGGAAGTCGAAGCAGCCGAAGTGTACCGGTACACAGTACCGTACCGGTACGCCCGAACCAGTAGCTTAACCGTACCGGTACCGCGTACCGGTACCATACCGTACCGGTACCGCGTACCGGTACAATTTATCTGACGCTCGCCGAACAATAAAAGTCGGGATTTTAGTGTTTTAAAACACCCTTTTTAAGCCTCATTTGCCCCATTCTTCATTCCACTCCCACACAAAACACTTTAGAACCCTAGGAAAGAAAGAAAGGAAGAGAGGACTCAAGATCAAAGGGGAAAAACACAAGATTTAAGGGTGATTCAAGATCCAAGCCCTAGATTTCAAGAACACCAAGTAGGGGATTTCTTCTCTTTCTCTTACATTGATGTTAGGGTTAATAAATATGTATGTTTTGATTCTTAATGATATGTATTTGCTATGGCTCCATTGTTTCTTGGTTCTTTTGCAATTGTTAACATGTTTTACACAAAGTTAGGGTTGAATACCCATGAAATCTCTTTTTGGTTTGAAAAACCCTAGTTTTCAAGAGTGATGGATTTTTCTCTTGAACTCTTCCTTTATTCTTGATTTAAAAATCATAGTGTTTTGTGTTGAGTAATAAAATGATATTGTTGTGATCTCTTGCATTTTTCTTGGTTGGTTATTGAAAATGTCACATGCTTAATTTGGGGATTTTGAGATATGCTTGTAAAATGAGAAATTGTGGATTTTGTAGTTATTTGGAATTGTTGGTGAATTGAGAATATTTTGGTTTCCTCAGTTGTATGGTTGTTGTGATGGACTTGGATTGTCTTCGAGAGATACCGTAGAGTGTTAGAGGTTAGTCTACCCCAGTGGGGGGAGATGGTTTCCTAACACTTGTAGTGGGTTGTCATGTGGTAATGCGACCACTATCGTTCACTGGAGTTCGAACAAGGGATGATATACTTTTCCTGGGAAGGGACTCTTCACTGCCATTGGGATGGTAGACGCCCTTTTCCTAAAGTGTTTGTGATTGTGATTGTGATTGGTGGACTAGGTATAATCGTTGGGTAGATTCATGAGAAGCAGTCAACATACAGGGTACGGGGATGAACCAATATAAATGGGATGATGGATTGGACAGCCTTGGCCGGTGCATTGGTATGGGACAACGCATCGGAAGGCGCCCTTCCTAAATGGCTCAAAGTTGGAAATGGTATATTGTTATGAAATTTACCTTAACTTTTCACTTGATTATTGTTACGGCTTAAACTTGAGATCTATTTAAAAATGTCCCTGTTTTACTTCAAAGATTATATATGCTATTTGTGAAATGAGACCGGCCATTTTATATGCTTTTATAAACCTTGTTCGAGTTTGGGAGGAATGTTGCTACAGAGCTTAGTGCTCACCCCCTATAAACAACATATTTCAGGTCTGTGTCTAGAGGAGGAGCTCGGAACTGACGAGCCGGGACATTGGGAAGCTCCCATAGAAGGGAACGTAGATCCCGAGATGGACCTGTAGAGACATAGCTTCTTTTGTAATAGACTTGAGAATTTATTTTGAAATCATGTGAAGTTTAGTTTTCTTTTGTTATTCCGCTGCTAAGTTACGTTTGATCCTTTGAGATGTAAATGCCATAGCTTGGCTTATTCTTTTGGGATGATATTGTAAATTCTATGGATGATGAATGGAAACATTTTCTTATTGACGGAATTATATTAGTGCTCTCATGAGATGAATGTTTTAGAATGTAATGCCGTCCAGGATGTGTTTTGGGGCGTTACAAAGTTGGTATCAGAGCCTAGGCTTCAGGTCTTACATGGGAGCTGTAGGTTATGGATTACCACTAGAGCCTTAGGACTAAGTTGAATCAAAGGGTTTGAGTTAGATTTCATACCCGTCTTGTGTTATAGACTAAAGTGATACTTAGGATGTCTTGCACATCGAGGAACTAAATTGTGAATTGATGTGCAGGATGGAGGGTGGACGTGGACGTGGAAGGGGACGTGATGGCCAAGCAAATCCACCACCACCATCACCTCCCGATACCATGGATGTCATTTATCAATGCATAAGGGAACTAACTACTCTGGTACAACACCAGAATAGAATCAACAACCAACAACAACAGAACTTAGCAAGGGGAGGCCCGATCAAGACTGGTGCTAGCAGCAGTGGAGTGACACCAAGGGCAGCTCCGTAGGGCCGACCTGACCAAGTTTCAGGGCCACAAAATCCAGTGGTTCAAGGAGCTAGGGCTACTCGAAATCGAATAGCCACTGACCCACGTCACTGTTTCGCATGTGGCGATTTCGGGCACTTTAAACATAGATGCCCCTCGTTTCCCCCAATGACCAAACAAGCAACCGAGCAAGTACCAACAAACAAGCCACCTCTACAAAGGCCAGCACAGCAGAGACCTCAGATAGCTCGAGGAGCGGGAGGCGTACCAGAGAGAGTAGGCACGGATGCACGCCGATGCTTTGCCTGTGGAGGTGTTGGGCACTTCAAATATAATTGTCCATTGCTTTCCACCAAGACCAACCAAGCAACTGGGCGAGTGAATGCAAACAGGCCACCGCTACAACAGCCATTACCACCACAGAGACCGTTACAAGCTCATGCCCCCGGCGGTGCCAATCAAGGAAGGGTTTTTGCTTTTACTCAACCGGAGGAAGATGCCTCCAACGCCGTTGTGGAAGGTATTGTTCTTCTCTACCATTCTTGGGCCCGAATTTTATTGGATTCCTATGCGACTCATTCTTTTATACGTACTGTGGACGCTGTGGAATTGGGATTGGGTTCCGAGAAGCTAGAACTTACTGTATATGTTAACTTGCCTACGGGAAAACAAGGGGATACCAGTAGGGTTTATTTATATGTAATCTTTGACTCTAATTTATATCTACTTGCTATGGAATCATCATGTCTTGCCATTCTGGATAATACTACCTTGTCCCAAAATATATTATGGTGGGGTAAACCCTAAATCTTTTCTTATGCCTTCAAACCCTAGTTTACAAAGGAGATGTGTTTTTCTCTTGATTTCTCCTTTGTTCTTGATTCCCGAACTTAAATATTATTTATTCTAAGCTACGTTATGGGTGGGTGACCACCAAATCCTTTTGGTATGCCCTTGAAATCCTAGTTTTCAAGGGAGAGGTGTTTTCTCTTTATCTTGCCTCTGTCATTGATTTCAAACCTTGATAGTCGTTTGTTATCGATTCCAATACATGATTGTTACTTTATCTCTGATTCCAAGCTTGATATCCGTTGTTATTGATCTCGAGACTTGATTGTTTCCTTGTCCTTAACTTCCTAAGCTTAATGATCCATTTGTTCTTGGTATCAAAAATTTGATATTCGTTTGTTATTGATTCTACCCTTGTGATTCAATTATTTTCAATATTCAATACTTGATATTCTTTATTCTTGGTTCCAAGACTTGAGTGTTCTTTTGGTCTTGATTTCTAAGCTTTATAATTCTTTGTTCTTTATTTCACACCTTGATAGTCGTTTGTTATTGATTTCCATACATGATTGTTCCGTTAAATCTTAATTTCTCATTTGTTCATGACTTTCAAGCTTGATACGCTTTTATTCTTGATTTCCAAGCTTAATATTCATTTGCTCTTGATAGCCAAATTTGGTATTCATTTGATTGATTCTAACTATTGTAATTCATGTATTCTTGATATTCAATATTTGACATCCTTTGGTTCTTGATTTCAAGACTTGGTTGTTCCTTTGTTTTTAATTTCCCTAGGCTTGATGATCCATTGGTTCTTGATAGCCAAATTTAATATTCATTTGTTATTGATTCTAACCCTTGTGATTCATTTATTCTTGATATTCAATACTTGATATTCATTGGTTCTTGATTTCAGGACTTGACATTCAATTGCTCTTGATTTCTCCTTGTCCTTGAGTTCAAAACTTGATACTCTTTAGTTCTTGGTTACAAAGCTTGATATGCATCTGTTATTGACTCCAAGACTCGATTGTTACTTTGTTCTTGATTTCAAGCTTTGATTGTTTCTTATTTTGATTCCAAAGCTTGATATGGGTTTGTTATGGAATTCGAGACTTGATTGTTCCTTTATTTTGGATTCCAAAAACTTGAGATTCGTTTGTTATTAATTTCAAACCTTGCTTGTTCTTTTGTTCTTGATTTCCAAGCTTGATAGCCATTTATTCTTGATTCCAAAGCTTGATTATTTATTTGCTCATGAATTCAAAACTCTAGTGATTGGTAGTGACCACTAAAATGGTATTTTCGATGATATTATGTTAATTTTTCTTAAATTATTTCGAAAAAAAATGTATATGGATTTGGAAGCAAAAATGGGAGGACAAGTCTGGTTAGGTTTCAACTGTAACCTTTGGTGGATTGTAATTTATATCAGAGTGCGCAGCGAACTAACGGAGTAAGGACTACAATGGGGAAACTACGGAGAAGATTCAACTCATTCGAGAGAGGCTACGCACGGCGCAAAGTAGATAGAAGAGCTATGCGGACCACAGACGAAGATCCTTGGAATTCAAAGTGGGAGATTACATGTTTCCCAAGGTGTCACACAAGAAGGGCGTGTTTCGATTCGGCAAGAAGGAGAAGTTAGCGCCAAGATATACCGGACTGTTTGAAGTGATCAAAGCGGTAGGTAATGCGGCGTATCAACTTCGATTACCAGCTCAGCTATCCGGAGTACACGACGTATTTCATGTGTCGATGTTGAGGAAGTGTCAGACAGATACTACGCACGTCATAGATTTGGTGGACATTGAAGTTCAAGATGGAGCAACCTCTGAAGAACAACCGGTGAAGATTCTTCATACCAAGGAGAAGGTGCTCCGCAACAAAGTCATCTGACTAGTGAAGGTTTTGTGGCAACACCATGGAATGGAAGAAGCTACATGGGAACCGGAGCAAGAAATGCGGGAGAAGTATCCATATTTGTTCGCTACTTGAGGTAAGTTTCGAGGACGAAACTTTCTTTAAGGGGGGTGGATTGTAACACCCCGCATTTTTCTTTTATATATGTATATAGATATATAGTAAATAATTGTGGTAAAAATGTGGATATGTGTAGAAATATGTGTTGGAGAGGTTTGAGATGGTTTTGGTTGGCTTAGGAATGGATTGGAAAGTTTAAGTTTCGAAGGTGTGTAAACTTGAGAAGAGGGATTATGGAAGTTTCTAAATATTTTTAGGTCAAAATAAGGTGTCCATTGAATTCGGAAGGTTGAACAACCTTGAGAGAGGTAATATGAGGTGTATTGGAAATTAGGAAGTATTCCGGAGTGAAAACACACTTAGAGAAAAATTTGGGTAAAAAAGAGTTGGGACACCTTCTAGTATTTTGGTCATAACTTTTTATTCTTATGTCCAATTGATCTGAAATTTGGACACTAGATAGTATACATCTAGGACTACAAAAGTGTATCTCATGAAAATTTTTCAATTCGACCTCTAAATGGGTCAAAACTGCCCTGGAAGTCAAAGCAGCCGAAGTGTACCGGTACACAGTACCGTACCGGTACGCCCGAACCAGTAGCTTAACCGTACCGGTACCGCGTACCGGTACAATTTATCTGACGCTCGCCAAACAATAAAAGTCGGGATTTTAGTGTTTTAAAACACCTTTTTTAAGCCTCATTTGCCCCATTCTTCATTCCACTCCCACACAAAACACTTTAGAACCCTAGGAGAGAAAGAAAGGAAGAGAGGACTCAAGATCAAAGGGGAAAAACACAAGATTTAAGGGTGATTCAAGATCCAAGCCCTAGATTTCAAGAACACCAAGTAGGGGATTTCTTCTCTTTCTCTTACATTGATGTTAGGGTTAATAAATATGTATGTTTTGATTCTTAATGATATGTATTTGCTATGGCTCCATTGTTTCTTGGTTCTTTTGCAATTGTTAACATGTTTTACACAAAGTTAGGGTTGAATACCCATGAAATCTTTTTTTGGTTTGAAAAACCCTAGTTTTCAAGAGTGATGGGTTTTTCTCTTGAACTCTTCCTTTATTCTTGATTTAAAAATCATAGTGTTTTGTGTTGAGTAATAAAATGATATTGTTGTGATCTCTTGCATTTTCCTTGGTTGGTTATTGAAAATGTCACATGCTTAATTTGGGGATTTTGAGATATGCTTGTAAAATGAGAAATTGTGGATTTTGTAGTTATTTGGAATTGTTGGTGAATTGAGAATATTTTGGTTTCCTCAGTTGTATGGTTGTTGTGATGGACTTGGATTGCCTTCGAGAGATACCGTAGAGTGTTAGATGTTAGTCTACCCCAGTGGGGGGAGATGGTTTCCTAACACTTGTAGTGGGTTGTCATGTGGTAATGCGACCACTATCGTTCACTGGGGTTCGAACAAGGGATAGTATACTTTTCCTGGAAAGGGACTCGTCACTGCCATTGGGATGGTAGACGCCCTTTTTCTAAAGTGTTTGTGATTGTGATTGTGATTGGTGGACTAGGTATAATCGTTGGGTAGATTCATGAGAAGCAGTCAACATACAGGGTACGGGGATGAACCAATATAAATGGGATGATGGATTGGACCGCCTTGGCCGGTGCATTGGTATGGGACAATGCATCGGAAGACGCCCTTCCTAAATGGCTCAAAGTTGGAAATGGTATATTGTTATGAAATTTACCTTAACTTTTCACTTGATTATTGTTACGGCTTAAACTTGAGATCTATTTAAAAATGTCCCTGTTTTACTTCAAAGATTATATATGCTATTTGTGAAATGAGACCGGCCATTTTATATGCTTTTATAAACCTTGTTCGAGTTTGGGAGGAATGTTGCTACAGAGCTTAGTGCTCACCCCCTACAAACAACATATTTCAGGTCTTTGTCTAGAGGAGGAGCTCGGAACTGACAAGCCGGGACATTGGGAAGCTCCCATAGAAGGGAACGTAGATCCCGAGATGGACCTGTAGAGACATAGCTTCCTTTGTAATAGACTTGAGAATTTATTTTGAAATCATGTGAAGTTTAGTTTTCTTTTGTTATTCCGCTGCTAAGTTACGTTTGATCCTTTGAGATGTAAATGCCATAGCTTGACTTATTCTGTTGGGATGATATTGTAAATTCTATGGATGATGAATGGAAACATTTTCTTATTGACGAAATTATATTAGTGCTCTCATGAGATGAATGTTTTAGAATGTAATGCCGTCCAGGGTGTGTTTTGGGGCGTTACAAGATGTGCTCTGACCCTCTCACTCAAGTGGTCTGTGGTCTTCTGTGAAGTTCATTTCCACACTCTATGCAATAGTCTGGTCCTCAATCAACTCAAGTGGACGTTTGAACGTGAGTTGGCGTTCGAACGTGACACTCAAGTGCCTCAGAGTTTCAGAGTCTTTTTTTTTTGCTGCAACACGCCTTCTCTCAGCAATCAGGACTGTTACAGTTCAAGTGGACATTCGAACGTGAGTTGGCGTTCGAACGTTCTGGCTGTGTTCCAAGCTTCTCCAATTTTGTGCCCTAATGTGCTGGTGTTACATTCAAGTGTGATACTTGTTGTTCTTGAGTCCTTGTTCAGTTTAGGACCTGAAAAGACATCACTTAAACTCTATCAAAGTACAATTATTCTAAAAAAGGCATGGTAAAATGCTAATTTTAAGTATTAATCAACTACCATATGATTCGTTTAAGTCACAAAATCTAAAAATAATTCTTATCATTGTGACACTTAATTAGTGACAATGTCATGATTTACATATTCTTTTACTTGTGATGTGATGTGATGTGATGTAATGATTATGTATTATATATCAAAGTAACCATTACTTTCACACTTAATTAGTGACAATGTCATGATTTACATATTCTTTCACTTGTGATGTGATGTGATATAATGATTACCTATTATATATCAAAGTGACCATTACTTTCACACAACATCACTATAAAACTTAGAAATGAATGTGTGAATTATTTAATTACTCACCTTTTTAACACTAACAAGACACGACGTTGGTCACACAAGAACATTTTTAAATAAATTTTTTTTATAAAATTTAAATTATATTTATAATTAAATTAAATAATAAATTACATATTGAATAATTAAATTTTTATATTAATTATGACTAAATATAATTATTGATATATTCTACCTCTCTTTGAATACTTAATATGTTATTTTTTTAGATATTCCCTTGACTTTTTTAGACATTTCTTCTTTTGGTTATAGTGGAGTTGCAGTATAAGATTTTCATTATTAAGTATTTATACATTAAATAATATTATTGATTTATTATATTTTTTTATCAAAGAGATTGTAGTGCTATTGTATATATTATAATAATACGGTATTGTTGCATATAAAAAAAATATGACAAATATTTAACCATTGAATTCAATCTGACAACTGCATGTATATAATAATAAAATATAAATTAGAATTTATTTCTTTATATAAATTTGTATCTTAGTATATTACTAATGAATGAGTGCAAAAGAATTTAGAAATCAAATAATATTATTAAAAGAGTCCAAAAGAACTTGAAAGTTAAATAGGTATAGAAAACAAAAATTAGGTGAAAATATATATGTAGGTATAATTGACTAAGGGTAAAATAAAAAATTAAATTTTTTTCATAGATGTTGACGTTTATAGTAATATATAGATAGATATAGATGAATAGATATAGATATTTCATTTATTGTTTCTTTTGGTTATCAAACTAATATAAGCAATCTTTTTCCACCGTACGAAAAATACTCGTACATGTGAATAATATCGCACATTTGGTTATTAAAAGTCAAAGCATTAAGATTTTTGGATGTACTAAATAAAAACCCCTAAACATATATACAAATATATAATATAAAACAGGGCAGCTTCAACAAACTCATCCTACGACCTCAAATACACTAATCAAACGGCCACAAAATCTACTCATAATTTGAAATTTCTCTCTCACTTGTCATTCATTACTCTATCTGTTCCTCTCTTTTGTTTTTTTCATTCTCACACCTTTCTCTCTCTCTCCTCTGTTACCCAACTCAGTCACTCACTCTCCCGCCCAATACACTCTAGTCTCCCCCTTCTCCCTCTCTCTCTCTCTTCCCAGCCACCGACACCAAACACCACGACCCACAAACCCCTCGCCCCCTATCTGCTCCATGTTGGGAGAATACATTCCATCCTTAATCACCAACGCCACCCACCACCGTTTACCACAGCCACAAACCCTTCCTCTTTTCTCTCTCTCTCTCTTTGATCTCTTCTAGGATCTTCTCTCTCTAATCTCAAATCTTGACGCCACCAACCAGCCACCTACGAGGACCCCAATGCCACACCCCGACGTTACCAGCCAGCCACCAGCGACGACGTTAGCGGCGGCGCCAACGACCAAGTATCAACTCTCACACACACCAGCCTCTTTTCTTTTGTTGTGAGTATAATGGATTTTTGAATCTTTTGTTTTAGTCTTTAATTTGAGGTTGTCCATCTAATGAGGGGCCATTGAAGCCGCAAAAAAAGCTCGAAGGCTGCATTAAGGTCATATTTCCAACTCCATTAAGGCTCCATTAATCATGTATGAACTTTTATTTGTGTCAAATGGGGCTTATGAACTGAATTATTTCTAAGACCACCGGCCACCAACCAGCTCCACCACATGTTTGACGAAATTCCTCAAAGAGCTATGGAGCCTCAGATCAAGCAATTTATTCCAATTGCAGTTAGGTTCGAATGAATGCGGTTTATTAGCTTAATATTTTTTGTTGAACCACTTCATTTGTTCATTTTTATCTCATTTGTTTGTTCATTTTACCATCTATTTTCCTGTATTAATTTTTTTGGCTAATTTTATTTTTGCATTAATTTTTTTCATTTGCAGCGTAGCATGAAAGAGGATGTGGCAAACTTAACTGCCCAACTGATTGGAGGCCAATCACAAGGTGGACATTCTTTGATAGCTTGGGTGGAGCTATGTTTTGCTCCAATTGAATTCTTGTGGTTTGGTCAATAATTTGTTTGACAAATTGAATTTTTGTTTCTTCTATTATTTTGGGAGTTGTAGGTGTAATTTTCTTTGTTATTTTGGTTATTTGTTTTTTTTTTTTCGTTGTAACATGGTTGCTATTTTGTTAAATTCTCAATTTTTTTGTTTTGAGTTTTCTATTGAGCTTTTTTGCTCTTTTGTGTTGGCGTTTGTTTGAGTTGTTAACGGGGCAAAGGTTGAATTATCAATGTGATTGTATATGTTTTGTTATTCGTGGTCGCTCCATTTTTTGGCAGGTATTGTTCTTTATTTTTACATCCTTTGTTTTTCCACACTCACCCTGTCTTTAGCCTTCAATTTTTCCTTAGCAAATTTTTTTTCTAACCTGCTACATCTCTTTTTTTTAAATTTGCGCCATAATGCACGTGCACACATACACACACACCGAGAACACTTATGTATGCCTATTTGTAATCACGAGAACACTTACGATATCTGTATTTAGAAATGAAGGTTTGCGGTAAATTGATGTTTTCAGATGTTAGTTTAGGTTGTCTCAAAAATTTGACAGAACCTTAATCATTTAAATGTTTTTATTGAAGCTACCTGTGTTCTATAGTTGGGTATTTCTTTCTTTTTTTACTGATTACCATCTTCTTTAATGGGTATTTTAATTCAAAAATATACTCCTTCAAGATGATTGAGCAAAAACAACGAAAGTAAGATTAGGAGTCACATGCTCTAAGAAATTGTATTTTCCACCCACTTCGCATGTCTCAAATGTTCCCACTTTTAGAAGTATGAAGGATGATGACCAGTGTTTAACTTAAGAGACATGTGATAAGAAAGATTAGGGGTGGGAATTGGCAGAGCGGTTAGCAAGATAATAGTGTTTTTGTTCCTTAATCTTTTGAGTGGCTGAATTAGACTTCATTTTGCTTTTTAAGGTTGAAGGTTTTGTGTAGTGGTCACCACTTGCAACGTATGTAGCTATGGTTTATAAGTAGGGTGTACTTCCTTAGGGGAGGTGCCACTATCTTTAATCGTCTAATTTTTTTGCTCATTATAGGTCTTTTATTACTTTTCCTTCTTTTTGTTTTTTCAAAATAAAACATAATTTTACCTCTTTTTTTGGCTTATAATTTTGTATAATTATAAGTTAAACTTAGTTGATTCCTTAAGGAAGTTCAATATGATTAAATTGTTAGCATTAGGATTTTACCTGAAGTTAAATGCATTTTAGGCCCATTTTTATATGGTAAAACAACGTTAATGATGTTATGTGATGTGATCAACTATATTGATTTAGCTTGAGCTTATGTTCTTCTTCATCATTGAGCTTTTCTTGGTGGAGTATGAAATGCTCAAGCTTCCGCCATTCTTATTAGTTGCAACTATAATTTACACTGCTCAGTGTAGTCTTTACAGGTCTAAGTAGTAATTAATGGACTAAAATCCTTGAGTGGTACACTAAATACTCTGAAGAACAACTCAAGTGAGTTGTTTCTCAATATTGGCTGCAATCGTATTAGATTGATAATTTATTCGTATTTAGATTGATAATTTCTTTTGCAATTCAATTTTCATTTGAAATTCCAGCATTTGAATGTTTGCATTTGAACTTTGCCTTTGTTTTAATTATTTAGTCTAGTCGAATGTACTTTGCCTATGTTCTTCTTTAACATATTGGGTCCAAGTATTTAGACTTTTTCTTATACGTGTCATGTGTTTGGGTGTAGTCTTTTTTATTTATAAAGTCCAACCATAAGATTATTGATGTTTTGTTATGCACCAAAAGAAATGGTCAATCAACATACTTCTCACCGGTGAGTTTGGTATGTGCACAAAGCCTGAGGTAATTGTAATATGTTTTGTTGTTGAATAATTTGTGTTAAATTATAGTTCGAGATATACTGCTGAGTAATAAAAACCCAAAAAATCCCCCCTCCCATTTTTCTTATAACCCTGCCATCTCTTTCTCTCAACAAAACACACACACACCTATCACACACATAGTACACCCATTGCACACAAAGTACACACCGAACACAACACACACACTTACACACACAAACATATTTGTGCAAACACCTGCACAAACATGCACCCAACCCATACCTATTTTCTATGGAACATCCAAGATTGCCTATGTTGGGGTATTCACTTTCTTGATATTTTGGGTTTTATTTTTTGGTTTACATTTTGTGGGTTTTCAAATGTTTGCAAAATAGTGAACCTAATCTTTTCTTGTTGTGGTTCTATTTGAATTTTGTGATTTAAGCTAAGTGTTGCCCCAGAAAACTAAATGCAAGAGGAACCTAATCTCTCTCTCTCTCTATCTCTCTCTCTCTCCCATCGTCGAACAACACGGAAACACCACCGCCATAGGCCTAGCGTCATCCTCTCTATCAGTCATAACACCTGCGGCACCCTCTCTCTTCTTTGGGTCTCAGGTATTTCCCCCTCCCCTCTGTCTCTTTTAGCACTGCTAACCCCCCTTCCCCCCGGATGCCCTATGTTTTTTCACACCCACGCACACTCTCACTCTCTTTTCTCTTTCAATCTCTACCTATTTTCCTAGGATTTCTTTCTAATGCGTGCAAGTTTTTGTAATAATTTTGCAAGGGGTCTCGGATTCACCCAATGAAACTACGATCAAGCACGCAGGTAATTTTTTTAGTTTCTGAAAATTGATTTTTGTTTTGTTTTATATTATAGATTATAGATCAGTGAAATTTTTGTTTGTTCTGAAACTAATTTTCGTTTGTTCTGAAACTAATTTTTGTTGTATGTGATTGTTGAACCACACTCCAATTGAAATTGGTTTTGCACATGCATTGTAATGCAACTTTATTGAAAGATGGTCCCAACGTGTATGATATTGCAGATTCTTCCAATCAAGATTAAAGTATTTGGAGTAGTAAGTAGACACTTTAAGATTCTTCCAAGCAAGTCCCTTTTTCTCCACTGAGAATACCAACATCACTTCCCATATATAGGAATTGATTAGGAAAGTTGTCAAGATTCTGGAAAGTTTTGAGAATTTCTATTTTGAATTTCACTTGTTTCTAACTGTATTCATAGTTTCATTGATTTTTTCTGTTGTACTTGATATGAGTTCATTACAGAGTTATTTTTTGTTTTTTTTGTATTGCCTTTAAGATGGGTTTGCCTTAAGATTTTGTTTTTGGTAATAATAGTGCTTAATTTGTTATTTTTCTACGCATTGGTTTTCTTGATGTTTTATATTTTGGAGGCCTCTCCAGATTTGTAGACACATTGCTATAGAATATAGAGATGTGTATCAATGTATGCCTAGTGTGTGACGCCCCAAAATCCGGGGCTCCGTTGATTACCCATCAACCCGCGGAATGCCTGTGGATACCGAGTAACTCGATATCACAACGTTATGCCCCATTTACCGGGGTCCATAATTTAACAAAATTGGGCAGAGTCTCCTTTTGTACGGGGAGCTCTACCAAAAACACAACATGTGCATCATAAAATAACAAGACCCATCTGAGGTCCAATATTCAACAATGACCACACCGGGTCCATTTATGAGTAAATATAGACCACACCGGATCCATCTATCCACACTCATATAAACATGCAAGGCTATATTAAAATTAGTCCATAAAAGTCCAATTACAATTCTTTACATACATTACATGCCAAATTTTACAAACAAAAAGGATTAAAAGCCACAAGTCGGCTTTTCTTCAACCATGTGGCCCCGATTGTGAGCCGTCCGCCGGCGCATAACCCGCACCTGAAATGTTTCCCGTATAGGGTGAGCCACGCCCAGTAGAATAATTCCTACAGAGGCTACTCCCCACCTAAGTGCACATGCAATGTTCACATTCAACAATTTATATTCACATCAACATTCCAAGTAAGAATATGCAATTCTAGGTTGGAATTCTACATGTCATGCTATGAAATGAGATGAAACTCACTCATGCATCATACCCCGAGTCTTCACCAACTCCCACCACACAATGCAATGTCAATGTGTAATAAACCGTCATTTGACGAAAAATCCATCCAATGATCGTTTGAAATAAAAATTGTTTCATTATAAAACCAAATCATTGATGGGTGTTACTCATTGGATGAGTACTTTTATAAACCAAAATCTTGTATCTTGTTGGACAACGGATTTTGGTATCTCAACCACCGGTTCCGTAAACACCAGCACTTTTCTGGAATTTCACCGCCGGGAAGTGCCTGAACCATGTGATTGGGTTTTGCACCCGAGAGAGAGTCTAGCCCTACTTGTTATACCCGACACAAGTTTTCTTCCATGCAACCATGCGACTCAAAGGGGATCTTCGATCCACATTTTTTCGAGCCCACAGACCAACCACCAAACAAGGTGTTTGATCAACCATGCATCTCACACACACATACACCCATACACATACCTAAGCCCATGGATGGGATGCCTCCGTGCAAATGCAATGTAATGTGCCATTGCATATCAATGTCATGTCTCATAGGTAATGAATGCCATATGTACAACTTAAACAACATATCAACATGTATCATGGACAGTTATATCATAGGCATATAATCTCCAAACTTTCATCTCAATGTCAAAACATCAACTAGCATGTATCAACATTTATATTCAACACAATTGACAAGCATGTTATTACATAATTGATGTTAATAACACACTTAATCACAAAAGCACAATTTAACACATAACCGCCCATGTATTAGCCCACATAACAACCCACTTAACGGGCCAAAAAAAATCCACAAAACAACCCCTAATCGGAGCACAAAACAGCCCCTAGTCGGAGCCCAAAAACAGCCCCTACATAGGCCTCAAAATAGTCCCTAAACAGGCCATAAAAACAGTTCATAACAGGCCATAAAACAGTCCGTAAAATGGCCCTAGAAACAGTCCATGAATGGCCTAAAAATAGTCCATGAAATGGCCCTAAAAACAGTCCATGAAATGGCCTAAAAATTGTCCATGAATTGGCCTAAAATCAGTCCATGAATTGGCCCTAAAAACAGTCTATGAAATGGCCTAAAAACAGTCCATGAAATAGCCAAAAAACAGTCCACAAAATGGTTTAAAAACCGTCCACCTTTGGGCACAAAAAACAGTCCACTTTTTCGCCCAAAATCAATCCATTCTTCCATGCAAAAACGGTCACAATTTCAGCCCAAAAACAGGCCTAAAACAGCCCCTTACAAGCATAAAACAGCCCCTTAAGCAAGCATAAAACAACCCCATGATTTCAACCCAAAAGAGGCCATATAACAGCCCCTAAAACAGTCTATAAACATCCATATATCAGTCCAAAATACAGCCATGTTTCAGTCAACAAAACAGCCCCTTCAGGTAAGAGTAAAACCCAAGTAGGAAGAACCCTACCTCTTGAAGCGTAAAACACCCGTAGGAAGCTTCAAGAACAAGATTCAAGCCCAAACCTTTGATTTCTCTAAAATCTCCTCTTCGAATCTTCGGTGAAATCAGCACTTTTTGGTACGTAGGTGTAGCCCTCGTCGAGGAGATCAACTTTGACTCTTGGTCCGAATGATTCCGACCGACGGAACTTCGTAGTTCGAAGAAGAAAGCCTTCATTTTTCTCTTTGCTCTCCCTTCAGCTCACACGTTAGAACCCACTGGTTTTCAGCTGAATAATATCTGAAAAAATCAGATTTTTAACCCTTATTTATAATTTTAAAGCTTGGCCCGAGTCGCGCCACGTGTCTCCTACTTGTCCGGGTCCATTTTCGCCCCGAAACGATTTAATTTCACTCCGGTTCAAGCTCAAATATTTTTATTTCAACTTTCTTTAAATTATTTCCTAAATATTAAAATTTTATTAAAAATTCATTTTTGGGGGTCACCGGACACCCGTCGCCTCGAAAAACGTGAAAAACCCAACTATCTCGAAATTCGGCGAAATTTTATAGGGTGACTCAGTTTCGCGAGACGAATCCAATGGAGAACTCCGTTTCGTTATCCAAGCTCTAGAACATGAATATTTTAAATACGCATTAGGGTGACAAATTACCATTTTGCCATTTTTCAGAGAAAGTTCAAATTTGTCCGAATTTTACATAGTGAGTAACTAATAGATGGAGAAAAATAGCAACTCCCCTTCAAAAATTGTTATACGAAGATTTTGGTATGTGTTTCGAGTCAAAGAGCCTTTGGAATTACACGTCAAATGTAGTGCTCAATTATTATTTTTTTAGAATATATGCTATCACAAATTTACATGGGCCCTTTGGTTGCTGCTAATTCAACAATTCATTTCTAACTTTTTTGGTTATGGAAGTCAAGTATCGGGAGACCTAATTATATGAGGATTTGAGATTTAAGGGTGCCATTTACGATTTTATAAGCTAATGAAAAATTGTGCTGCCGGTGACCCTATTCACCAGCAATTGCCTGAAGAACCAGAAAAGGACTATGTTGTTCCAGTCTCTCTGCTAAAGACTTTGATGTTGTTTATTATATACATGGTAAATATACTTATATTCATGTTCCCCCTATGGAATGATTGTAAGTGTATTTTTTCCTTCCCACTGTGTTGTCACTGCAGAGTTTCAAATTTTATGTTGTCTTGCCTCTCTTCTGCATCTAAGTATTATCTTCTAATTTTTATTTACATATTTTCAGGGTGTGAGATAGATGAAGTGGAGCCTATATTGGATGCATTGCCAAAGCTAACAATAAGCTATGGATAATCAATGTCTATGTTATTTTGGTCAATTCAAATAATATTCCAATCACTAAGGAATGAGGTATAGATGATGTTTTGGTCTTTAGCCCAGGTTAGGTCTTTGGTGGTTTGTAGTTTAGTTCCTATCTCTGTTTTATGATGTAGTTTTGACTTTGAATTGGTTATGGAAGTGATGATCTTATCTTCACTCATTCTCCACCCTGTGATTTAGAGGTTTTCATCTTTGAATTGTTTATGAGGTCTTTTAGTTAAGTTAATTATAATATTGAGTTTACAATATCAATATACCTGATGCATTGCTACTTAATTTTATTTCATTTTCAACTAATGTTGCATATAGATTCTTGGTAATCTTAAAGTTGATTGTTTTAGTTGGTTGGTTTGAACTACATATTTCCATTGCTAAAATTTATATATTCTTACAAATATCATCCTTGCAGTAATGTGGTGATGTTGTGGCAGGGGTTGGGGTTATGGGTGGGTGTGGATATGGGTGTTGTTGGGTGATAATGGAGGTGTTGGTGATGGAGGGTGGTTGAGGAGGTGTTGGGATGAGGTGGCAGGGGGCTTGCGTGATGAGTGGTTATGGTTAGAGGTATTGGGAGTTGGTGGTAGTGTTTGTGATGATGTTGGTGGAGATGTTGGGTAATGAGTAGTGCAAGGGGGCTTGGGCACAAGTGTGTGCATAGAGAAGCTCCAAGTCCATCGTCCAATTCGAATCTCAACTTCTCATTTTGGCAAGATTACTTGCTATGGATCGAATAAACATCTCATTTTGATATTTGAGTGGGTTGTGGAATGGTTTTGAGCTCAATATGATTCGTATAGTTTTAATATTAGGCAGCACCCAACACGCCACAACCACCAAGGACGCCCGAATAGATTATCTTTTTTTTGGGATTTTAGGACATCCCTACATACACAAACAGAATGAAGATCACTATATTGTATGGCTTATTTCACTGCATTGTTTAACTAAAGTACATAGAGCCACTGTGGGTACTCTATTTTGGCATGCCTACCTACACAGACTGTAGGTCTTCTGGGCTTTGAGCTATGTTTGATCTTTAATTGAGTGCTTCAAATAATAAAATTAGTACATGGACCTATTTTTTATTTTTTTTTTCCTTGTTTATTAATTTTATGGAGCACTCTATGTTGCTATTTTTGCCTATATCATTTATTCGTATTAATATACTAGCTAATGTCCACATCTGAAGGTACCATATAAAAAAAATTGATAATAAAAAAAATTAAGAAAATTATTACCATATTAGGGTACGGTCTCTTAATGCATTATGTGCGCCAATTGACATTTTTTTTATTGCCAATATTTTATTTATTTATTTTAGATTTGATTGTATTGTGCATTCAAGAGACTCTAAGTATTGTAGACAGGTTGAGATTTTCTTGGACTTCTATTGTTAGCTAGGGAAGGAAGATTACTCTCTTATTCTATTTTCATGAAAATCTACAGTATATTGAGATATCAAGCTAAGAATATAAGGGCTAAAGTCCAAGAAGATGATTCTGGTAGGGATGTTTTGCAAAGATTAAAGGTCGAGGTCTCTTGTCAGATTGTCAGGAGAGCCATCTGGGTTAATTGGGAGTGTCCTCCTGCTAGGATGCTTAAGCTTAGCAGTGATGGTGTAACACCCCAAAATACACCCTGGACGGCATTACATACTAACACCATTTACATCATGAGAGCACTAATATCATCCATAAATAAATTAAACTTCATTCATCATCCATAAAATATTTACATCATTATCCAAAAGAATATGCCCAACCATGGCATTTACATCTCAAAAATTAATTAAAGTAGCACAGCGGAATAGCAAAAGAAACTAGACCTTACAAGGTTCAAAATGAATGTCCTAGTCTAGTACAAAAGGAAAAGAGGTCGCTCTATGCGTCCACCTTGGGATCCACACTCCCGTCAAGTGGAGTCTCCCAAGTAGCGGGTTCCTCGACCCTTAAGTCCTCCTCAAGCGGGTAATCTGAAAAATGTTAGCGGTAGGGGGTGAGCACGAAGCTCTGTAGAAAAATTCTCTCAAACCCATACAAGGTTTAGAAAAACATTTAAAACGGCCGGTCTCATTTCACAAATAGCATATATAATCTTTGAAGTAAAACAATGACATTTTACAACAGATCTCAAGTTTAAGTAGCAATAGTACTAGAAATGAACAATAATAACCAATTCTAATAAACATCCATTTTCAAAATATAAACCATTCCCCACACATTATATAATATTGTCCTCTTTTGGCATGAGCATCCTTATAAGGAACCTCTCACCCTCAAGGCTTGGTTACTCAAGCATCCTTATAAGGAACCTCTTGAGGAAAATCACATACTGTCCTCTTTTGGCATGAGCATCCTTATAAGGAACCTCTCACCCTCAAGGCATCACAAACTCAAGCATCCTTATAAGGAACCTCTTGAGGGAAATCACATACTCTCCTCTCTTGGCATGAACATCCTTATAAGGAACCTCTCACCCTCAAGGCATCACAAACTCAAGCATCCTTATAAGGAACCTATTGAGGAAAATCACATACTCTCCTCTCTTGGCATGAGCATCCTTATAAGTAACCTCTCACCCTCAAGGCATCACAAACTCAAGCATCCTTATAAGGAACCTCTTGAGGGAAATCACATACTCTCCTCTCTTGGCATGAGCATCCTTATAAGGAACCTCTCACCCTCAAGGCATCACAAACAACCCAACCAAGCATACCATTCCAATATTTATATCATTTTACAAGCATCTCTCCAAAATCCCCAAGATATATTATGTAACAATTCCCCAACCAACAAAGAAAATACATGAGATCACAATAACATCATTTTTCTACCCAACACAAACAACTACGGTTTTTGAAGTTCATAATAAAGAAGCATTTAAGAAGAAATACATCACTCTCCCAAAAACTAGGGTTTTAAAACTAGAAAAGAGATTTCATGGGTATTAAACCCTAACTTTATTCAAAACATGTAATCTTTGCCAAAAAGCCTAAGAGAGGATGATTCCATAACATATATATATACCATTGATAGCCAAAACATACATATATAAATACCCTAGCCATCAATGTAAGTGAGTGAGAGAAAACCCCTACCTTGATGTTCTTAGAAATCTAGGGCTTGGATCTTGAATCACCCTTAAATTCCTTGTTTTTCACCTTTGATCTTGTGTTTTTCTCTTCCCCTCTTTCTCTCTAATGTTTTCTAGGGTTTTAAGGTGTGTAATGAAGGCTAAGGGGATGGCAAGAAGTATTTATAGTGGGGGAAAAACCGGCTGTTTGCGAACTAAAATTGTCTGATTTTTACAGTGACTACCGGTAGTTAAACTATGACTACCGGTAGTTCGACTATTCTGGGCACTCGACTACCTATTGACTACCGGTAGTCCGAGTACACTGGGCACTTGACTACCTGTTGACTACCGGTAGTTGATCCCAGATTTGCCTACTTCCTTTATTTTTCATTTCTAATCCATTCCAATCTCTTCCAAAACCATCCCAAACCTCTCCAACATATATTTCTACCTCAAACCTATTTAGTACAAGTTTTAGGACATAAAATTTCATATTTTCACATACTAAAACTAAATTTCAAATATTATTTCCTCGAGTTATACTATATCAACATTTTTACAACTATTATTTAGTATATATCTATATACATATATAAACGAAAATGCGGGGTGTTACAGATGGAGCTTCGAAAGGGAATCCAGGTGCAGCTGAGGGAGGAGTTTTTGTGAGGAATGAATGGGGTAGAGTTGTGCTTGCTGCTTCTTTTTTCTATGGGGATTGTACCAATATGGCTGCTGAGTTTAGAGAATTGCTGGCATATCTAGAGTAGATCAGGAGGATTATGTCACGAGGTGAGTTTGAATTAAATCATGTTTACAGGGAGGCGAATGCAATGGCAGACAAGTTGACAAACCATGCAGTGTAGGAGAGATGTTATGTGAATTTTTCGGGTTCTCTAAGGTTGCCAAGTGCTATTAAACTGGAGCTTTTGCAGAACTTGAGGGGATTGCCTATTTTGAGAACGAGAGTGGTGGTTTTTGATGATAAGGGTTGAGGATTATTATGATTTATTTGCAGTTGGTAAGCAGCTGTCTTTATGCTTAGCAATTTTGCTGCTTGGAGGAGTTTTAGTTCAGTTTGGGGATGATGAAGATTGAATGAGAAGAGCTGGCTGTGAAGCTTTGTTGTTGTTCTTGTTTTTGAAGTCCAGTCTGGTTGCTGGTTGCAGGTTGTAGGTTGCTTGTTGATGGGACTGGGAAGTAAGGTCTGGTATCCTGGCAGCAATGAAGATGCTTCCAAGGCTTTTTGAAGGATTAAAGCCAAAAGTGTAAATTTGAGAATTTTATTCTTTGATTCTTGTAATTCTTTGATTCAATCTATAAAATTTGCCTTTCTTAAAAAAAAAAAAAAATAGTCCCCAAAAAATATTTGAGGACTATATTAATTTTAATTTCTTTAATTAAAGCAAATTAAAGTAATTTTTTTTCAAATTAACTGGTTGGTTTACGTTGCACTGTGCCTTCAGGCACGTGTTACCCTTAGTAATATTTTAAGATGGATCAGTCATTTTTCAATTATTAGTAGGTTTAATATTAGAAATTGTTCGTACCTAAAAATACTACATAAAAAAAAAAACAAGCCCAAGTCACATCCAACTTGTATTAGTTGATAGCCATTTAGCGAGAAATACAGTATGAGATTCAAGAGTAATCTATTCACCATAGTTTCATTGTTTCTTATAATTCTCTATCACAAATTCACTACCTGTACCGCACTTCTTCAACTTTCAAACAAACCCAATAACAGAAATACCAAATTTGAAATAAAGCACCCAACTTCAATAATCAAATTATCTCAAACAATCTCTCTAATTCATCCCAATTATAGAAATTTTTTTATTTGTGATCCTTCTTGATGAACCTTAATTGAAAAGTAAATTGAAAAAGTAAATTGTTGAGTTTAGCCTAATAATAATCACTTAGAAATATATGAACTATTAAGAACATTTAACCTTCAAGTCTATGAATCTCAAAGAGCTACGTTGCAATTTAGCCAACAATAGAGAAGTGAGACACACTCACTGTAGAAAATATAGATTCAAAATATTCAAAATCGCAAGCAATTCCCACTCATTTTTGAACAATCCCAGGCATCACAAATTCAACTAATCAAAAAAAAAATGTAATTTTTGGGTTTGGAATTTTATGATAGGGGTTGGACCGGTGGTTGGTCACAATCACCACCTCAAATATAACAGCCCTGTGCAACCCTCCATAATATCAGCCCACAGAAACCCAAAAAGATTGTAGTTGGTCATCCCAAACGATACAGTAAAGCAATTCATTATCTAACACCCATAATTCCTCCCTAAAATCCTCAAACTTGTTGATGGATTAAGTCTGGGTCTTCTCTAGAGCCCAAAATCCTTTGAGCTCACATAAAGCGATCCAAGCGTCTCATCCGGATAGCATTCATTAGGCTCGAGTTGGACCGCGACCCAGCTCCATAGAAGTCCGAAACAAACTAGTTCCTAATAGGTGATAGCTCGATATCAACAAGCCTAGTATAAGTTCCAGCTCGGGGAATGGGAGCACGGCGCCATGCCAATTAGCAAGAGCTACAACACGACATGTGGACATGAAATAAGGGGACAATGCCTGACAATCGTTGTGAAGGAAAACCCACCGGTAGTAGAGATGGCTCACGTATTCCAGTCGGGGAACACAAAATCAGCCAAAAAGGAATCACCACGAAACCCTAACGACCGGATGTATAAATAGCTAATGATATCACACAAAGAGAGAGAAACTACCAAGCAGAAACCTAGGCAATATTCTGTAAGAGGCTTCCAGACAAATATCTAGTAATAACAATCTTTTTCTCCAAGCAATACAATTCTCAAGTAGCAAGAACTTCCCTTACAGTGGACATAACACTAGTCCTTCGGCTAAAGTGAACCAATCATACTGTTGTTTTCATTTTGTATCTAACACTTAACATACTTTCTGGCATATACACATGTACACTTATTCTCTAAGCCACGCCCCAATCTATTATGTAGTTTGATCCAATCAATTTTGAGCACCATCATCTTCCATTTAAAGTTCCTTCCATCAACGAGTTGTAGTCAGAAGAATGGAACTTGACAAACCCGCCTTCGGAAGTTGAGTTCGAAATAATCAATGTTGTTCAACAACCAAAAATTTAAAATTATACCTTTGGTTGTTTACCAATCTCTTAGACCCCAAAACCAAACAGTCCGGCCACCATTCCCATATCTTTGCTTGGAGCAAAAGGAAAAAAAAAAGAGGTAAAATTAGAATATTAGAAAAAGGGTAAAATTCCTATATCTTTGTACAAAATTGAATTAGGAATTCCAATTTCACACCCAAACATGGAAAATTTGTAGGCCTGCACATACATGCTCAACAAAAAGTTATCCACAATAGATTCTTGTCAATACAAATTCTAGCAACAAAATGACATTTCTCATACCCATTTCGGACTAAAATACTAATTTATATCCACATGCATCTAGAAAATTCTTAAAGATTCATCACCTAATTAAGAAACATTTATACATCAGGTTTCCCACTGGAAATTTATTAAGGGAGGAAAATATAGTTTTCTTCCCCTCACTCATGCACACATACACACAAAATTTTAATCCTTACAAAGTAATTTCCCTGTGTCCTCATGCTCAAGATGATAACAACAAATACATCAGTTGCCCCAATCCTTTTGCAAATGAACCTTGGGGATAGGCGGGGTGGGGCTGTGTGTAAGTGTTTGTTTAGAAAACGGTTTGGCAGGAAGACCTATGATACTTGAAAATTTTACCCCACTACATGGTGTAAATCAAACTCAAATTCTGGAAGTGGGTAACAAGGGCCGCCTTTCCTTGGATTCGAGCATAAGCCAAGGAAGCAACTGTCTCACTGTTGAACTTCTCCCACTTCTTACCATTAAATGCCTGCACAAAATGGGGAAAATGTATTGATCATTACAGTATGTATCAATAAATCGTAATTTGGGTAGATTTTCTATTTTTAAAAAAATTAAAAAGAAAGGAGAAACTAGAGAAAGAAGAAACAAAATACATCAAAGACACCAACAATTTAAAAACTGAAAATGAGATATATTAGGAAGGAGGAAACTTAAGCGATTTCTAAACAAAGGGTGAAATTTAAAACCTCGTAAAATGGGATAATGTGGGATGGAGACAACATGTTGACAAACGCATAACAAAAGGAGCATAAGATTTTCAGTTCCAATGGGGTTCCTAATGTTTACAACCTGCTAACATGGCCAAATATGTATTCAGTTCGCTTCTTCACCCCAAGATTCTTTGGTTTTGAATCTCTCCCTTTTTCTTGTGGATCGATCCTACTGTTTTTTATTGGTAGCTCAATGCCTGAAAATTCACTAACAAACCATGAGCACTCAAATACTAACATACAATAAAACAAACTAGGGACGAAAGATAGCAATAAAGAAATTTGCACAATATCAACTTTGCCAATTTTTGGTCGTGAAAGATAATTTTGTACTCTAAAACAGAAGGAAAAATGCGACACAAAAAGAAAATATATTCAAAAGCCTTCAACAATTGCATCATCATTATAGGAAATAAAACACAAAATAATAAGAATTTCCAAGAACATAAATAAAAAATGGAAAATATCATCAACACCTCCTGAAATTAGGTCTATAATCAACGACACTCTCTCCCGATTATGAAATTTCACTGTCACCCCTTATCAGTGTTTGTCGGGTTACGGCATTAACGACAATTGTTAATTTATAGAAATACCTCTAAATATTTTATAGGGTAAATTTTATTCACACCCTTGTAAATAGACAATTTCAACGACACCCCCTATAAATACACCTATCTTTAACAATACCCCCTCCCGATTTTGAAATTTATATGCACTCCCTTTTAGTTCTATTATATTAACTTTTAGGTTCATCAATTTAATATTTAATTTTATCAAATTAATATTATTTATTTAATTTAAACTAAATTAACATTCCATCTCATCAAATCAACACAAATTGATATTTAATTTTATCAAATTAACATTTAGCTATATTAATTTAATATTTTATTTCATCAAATTAATATTATTTCTTTAATTTAACATTAAATTATTATTTAATTTCATCAAATCAACACCAAATTAAAATTTAATTTTATTAAATTAAAATTTAATATAGAATATTAAATTCCATTAATTTAACATTTAACCTTACCAAATTAATGTTAGTTATTTAATTTAACACCAAATGAACATTTAATTTCATTAATACAACATTTAAATTTATTAAATTTTATCAAATCAACACTGAATATAAATATCAAATTAACACCAAATTAATATTTAAATTTATCAAATTAAGACCAAATTTATTTAATTATTATTAAATTTTATCAAATAATATTTAAATTTTATATATGAAGGGTGATGTGTGAAGAGTGGTTAGGTGACGTTGTGGAAGACATATGATAACAGAGAGATTTTGACATAAACTTTATCGATTGTAATTTTTATTATAGAAAAATTATTTTTAACTATAAAAATTATAAAAACTCGATTATTTAACCAAATGATAACAAAGTTATCATGCAACGCTTTAAAATGATAAAAAATCATTGGGATAATATAATAATAGAAATCACACTTATGTCAAACTCCTCCTTCCCTATGTCTCTGCCTCCGCCAACAGTTGAAGAATATATCAATCCTATAATAATACATCACAACATATTGACATAACAAAATGGAAGAAAAAATTAAAAAAATGTGCATGAACAAAATTTTAAAAAAATTTGCATGAAAAAATTTAAAAATCTCTACAAGAAAAAAAAAATTAAAAATAACTGCATAAAAAAATTAAAAAAACTACATGAAAATATTTAAAAAATTTTGCATGAAAAAAATTTAAACTATCTGCATGAAAAAAAATTAAATAAAAACTGCATGAAAAAAATTAAAAAAAATTTGCATGAAAAAAATTAAAAATATATGCATGAAAAAAAATTAAAAAAAAACTGCATAAACAAATTTTAAAAATTTTGCATGAAAAATATTTACAAATTTGTAAGATATTTTTTTTTTTTACTAACTTAAGTACTGATTGATCACTGTAGAGAACGAGTTGAAGAAGAATGGTTGATTTCAGTCCCCTATGTCTTCCAACAACACCAGATCGTTTTTGATGTTCAACATAATAAAGGGTATGATATATATAGTGGAAAAATGGTTGAGGGCATTATAATATATCTATACTACTCTAAAATGTACATATAATGGAAAAGCTTTTAATTGACCACAATATCCCTACTACATATTTTAATTACCTCAAAACCCATCCGGTCAAGGAATATTTGAAGAGATTCACCCAAACCAATCAACTCTTCCCCTTCCTGAAATTACTACATCATTTATCATTTGGATGACCAAAAGCCAAGGAGTGAATATATCATTTATTGTTTCAAGGCCTTAATGGTCGTAACATCATTGTAAGCACCAATCACATATCTAATCACCATTAAATACAAAACCCATGAAAATTTGCCACAATCTATCCCTTGGCAACTTTTCAATTTGTAACTTTCGGTTTTCACAAAGGCCATCAGTTTCCTTCACCACCGTTAGGCTTACCCTCCTCTGTCCGAGTCGATCATAACTGGTGGTGTCACACTTTCTGTATCAACAATGTGTTAGAAAGATTAGCATCAAATTGAACTCCTTGTTGGCGAATCTACACAAATTCAAACCCGAAATTGAAGAGAGAATTGGAATCAAATACAACAATGAAGATTAGTATGTTTGATTCAGTCATTTTTGCTGAAAAGTACGATTGGGTCGTTTAAAGTTTTGGCATGTGCATTCTTCTTGTTGCTGTCATTTTGAGTTCATCTCTCTCTCTCTCTCTCTCTCTCTCTCTCTCTCTTGTTATATATGCATGCATATTTTTATACGGGTGTGACGCCCCAAATTTCCGGGGGTCCTTTATTAACCGTTGACCATCCGTCAACCCGCGGAAATACTCGTGATAGTCGTATAACCCGACACCACGTCACTCACATGCTTTTAATCGGATTTACCATCCACAAGGTCAATTATACCTCCATTTATGTCCATTTATGTCATAGAAACCAAAGAAAACAAAGCCCAAAAGCATGGCTAAGCATTTTGAAAATTTCAAGTTTTTTGGAAAAACCTTCCGGAAGGTCGACATACACCTACCGGAAGGTCGCTGAAGGAACTGTTACATGAAAAAGATCAATTTCAAGAACTTCCGGAAGGTCGACATCAGTAGCAAAAACCTTCCGGAAGGTCCATTCCAGTAGCCAAAACCTTCCGGAAGGTTCATTCCAGAAAACAAAACCTTCCGGAAGAACTCGGCAGTCAAAAAGAAACCCAAGGCAAAACCTTCCGGAAGGTCCACTCCAGTAGACAAGTCCTTCCGGTAGGTTTTACTCCAGTAGCTAAAATCTTCCGGAAGGTTCATTCCAGTGGGCAAAACCTTCCGGAAGGCCGACACACACCTTCCGGTAGGTTTTCAGACTGTGAGCATAAAAATAGATTTCTTTCCCCTCCAAACCATCCTTAAAGCTACCCCATACACTCCAAACTCATTCAATACATGTTTAATGAGATTTTCCATATAATACCCAACTCATACAATCTCTATTACAATTCATTCCATAATATATATACATCAAAATGGAATTTTGTTAAAGGTTTTACAAAACTTAAACTAAGGCCACAAGCCGGCCCCCTTCATGCTTGATGCTCTCCAAATGAGCCATCCGCCGGAGCAAAACCCACACCTGAAATGTTTTTCCCATAAAGGGTGAGCCACGCTCAATAGGGTATCTCCTAAAGAGGCTACTCCCCAACCTAAATGCATATGAAATGTCACATGCTATCAATCAACAATCCACAACAAGAATATATTCCATGTTGAAACATGTAATGCCATGCTATGAAATGAGGTGAGACTCACTCATGCACATCAACCGAGCCCTTCCCGGCTCCTCTACACATGCAAGTGCCAATGTGTACCAATCCGTCATTTATGTTCCACATCAAATGACATTTCATTCTAGGGTCTTTGTAAGGGGGGATGTTCATGGACTCACACCAAAGGTCACCCAACCTACACGGAATTCATGGGCTTCCACCAACGGTTCCGCGTACACCGACACACTTTATGGACTCTTATACCAACGGAGTGCGTATCCAATCACCGGGTCTCTCACCCGAGGGATTTTCTAGCCCTTCTTGCTACCCCCAACCCTATCAACATATAAACCATGCAACTCGACTAGGTCATCGACCCATATTACCCGAGCTCACTCGTCATCCACCATGCGTGGTGAAGACATACAATCATGCACACACACCTCCTAAAATGCGATGTCCCCGTGCATATGCAATGTGGTGTTCCATTGCAACGCTAACACAATGTTCGATATGGTATGAGTGACATATGAACATTCTCAACACATTTCTCATATTCCATGGCAAAATCATATCAAAAGCATATAATTCCCATAATACGAATTTCAAGCATGTTATCAACATACTAAATTTTCAAGGCATATATACATAAATACATAACATGCCCACAATTTCATATAACACATGAATTTACATTGGGTTCATTTCACATATCCAATTCATAGAAATCACAATTAGTAACTTCTAAATATCCATCCAAGTTAGGATTTCCTTTACCCATTTCAATACCCAATTCACCCAATTTCACAACAATAGGCAAGAGACACATAGGCTATCATCCTACCCATTCCATAAAAACATTATAGGCTTGGAATAAACCTTAGTAGGAAGAAACCCTACCTCTTGAAGCGTGAGGAACGACCAAGGGAAGTTCCAAGACTCGATTCAAGCAAAAGCCCTCACTTCCCGAAAATCCCGTACCTTGACCTTCGGTAAAACTTGTGATTTTTGGTGTAGCCGCGTAGCCCTCGATGAGTAGAGCGACTTTAATTCTTGGATTGAATGGATCCGAGCTTCGTAGCCTTCTAGATCGTAGAGAGAAGTGAAGATTTTCAAGCTCTCTCCCTCTCCTCTTTTCTATCGGCTGAACGGCAAGAAGAATGGGGGAAAAATCTGATTTTCCCCCCTTTATATACCCTTGGAACACTTGGCCCACAACGCGCCACACGACCTCTCTTTTCCGGGTCCGTTTTAACCCCGAAACGATTAAATTTCGTCCCGATTTAAGTTTAAAATATTTTTATTTCACTTGTCTCTAATATTTCCCCAAACTTGGAAATTTTATAAAAAATTTCGTGTACGGGGTCACACGGGGCCCGTTCGTCTCGCAAAACGCGAAAAATCCGACTATCTCGGAATTCAACGAAATTTGACGTGGTAACTAGATTTCGCGAGACGAATCCAACGGTGAGGTCCGTTTCGTCATCCGAGTTCTAGAAAAATTCAGATTTACAACCTGTACTGTAGTGGCAATTTACCGTTTTGCCCTTTTTCACAAAGGTTGAAATTTTCTCGGGTTTTACATTCTTCCCCCCTTAAAAGAATTTCGTCCCCGAAATTCACACACTCATGCACACACAATTACACGCATATGCAACAGTCATATAATACTAAATTACTATAAGAATGTACCTCCATCCTCAAATAAGAAAGGATAGTTGGCACGTATGGTGTCCTCACGCTCCCATGTTGCCTCATCCACTCCTCGGTGCTGCCACAACACCTTCACTAGCCTCACGGTCTTGCCTCGCAAAACCTGCTCTCGGTTATCCATGACACGCACTGGTCCCTCCTCGAAGGTCCCATCCGCATCAACTATGAGTTCGCCCCAATCCACAACATGCGTCGGATCTGGAGTATACTTCCGGAGCATGGAGACATGGAATACGGCGTGAACACCCGATAAAGTTGGTGGTAACGCCAATCTGTAAGCCACAGTGCCAACTCTCTCAAGCACCTCAAAGGGCCCAATATACCTCGGCGACAGCTTTCCCCGCTTGTCGAATCTGATCACCCCTCTCTTAGGCATCACCTTCAAGAAGACGTGGTCTCCCACCTCAAATTCCAGAGGCCGCCGCCGCCTATCGGCGTAACTCTTCTGCCGGCTCTGAGCCATGAGAAGACGCTTCCTTATCAGGTTCACCTTCTCCGAGGTGTCTCTAATCAAGTCTGGACCCGTAGAGGGTCTTTCCCCAACTTCAGTCCAACAAACCGGAGAACGACAAGGCCTCCCATAAAGCGCCTCATAGGGTGCCATCCGTATGCTCGTCTGATAACTGTTATTGTAGGCGAATTCCACTAAGGGCAAATGCTCTTCCCAGCTACCCTTGAGATCTAGGACGCATGCCCGTAGCATGTCCTCTAATGTCTGGATGGTCCTCTCCGACTGACCGTCCGTTTGGGGATGGTAGGCTGTGCTCATCCTCAACTGAGTCCCCATGGCTCGCTGGAAACTCTCCCAAAAGTGAGCCGTAAACCTGGGATCCCGATCCGATACTATAGATACGGGTACCCCATGCAACCGGACTATCTCCCTTATGTACAACCTGCAGAATTCCTCCAGAGTGAAGGTCATCCGCACCGCCAAAAAGTGTGCCGACTTCGTAAGCCGGTCCACTATCACCCACACCGCATCATGTCCCCGTGATGTCCGTGGCAAGTGGGTCACAAAGTCCATTGTGATGTGCTCCCACTTCCACTCAGCCACTTCCAAGGGCTGGAGCAACCCTGCTGGCCTCTGGTGCTCGGCTTTAATCTGCTGACATGTGAGACATCTACTGACAAAGTCGCCAATTTGCCTCTTCATTCCGCTCCAGTAATACTGGCGACGAAGATCATGATACATCTTCGTGCCGCCTGGGTGCACCGCAAAACGAGAGCAATGGAACTCCCTGAGGATCTCCTCTCTCAGCTCCGCCGACTGGGGAACCACTACCCTTCCCCTAAACCGAAGACTGTCATCCGAGTGAATGGCCCAGCCCTCGTCACCAGTACCCGCCTGCACTCGGTCCCTGATGGATGATAACTCTGAGTCCTGTCTCTGTGACTCGATCACTCTGCTCAGTAGGGAAGGCGTAGCCACCAAACTCCCTAAAACACCCTGAGTCCGACCCCGATAATGCAGCCCAAATTGGCCCACGGCCTCAAGCATCTGCCACTCCCGGGAAGCCACACTAGCTAAGACACCCCGTGACTTCCGACTAAGTGCGTCAGCCACCACATTTGCCTTACCAGGGTGGTAATACAAAGTGAAGTCATAGTCTTCTAGGTACTCCATCCACCTACGCTGCCTCATGTTGAGGTCCCGTTGAGTGAAGATGTACTTCAGACTTTTGTGGTCCGAAAACACTTCAAATCGTTCACCATACAAATAGTGGCGCCAAGCCTTTAAGGCAAAGACAACGGCCGCCAACTCCATGTCATGCGTGGGGTAATTCTGCTCGTGATTCTTCAACTGTCGAGAACCATAAGCCACCACTCTCCCGGACTGCATCAAGACACAACCCAGTCCGTCTTTGGAGGCATCGCAATATATCGTGTAGTTTTGTCCCCTTTCTGGAACAATCAAGATAGGAGCTGAAGTGAGTCTCCTCTTTAGTTCTTGGAATGCCTTCTCACACGAATCATTCCACTCGAACTTGACCTCCTTCCGGGTCAATCTAGTCATAGGTGCGGCTAGTCGGGAGAAGTCCTCGATGAACCTCCGGTAATACCCTGCCAATCCCAAGAAACTACGTATCTCGAAGACTGACCTTGGCCTCTCCCAGCTCATAACTGCCTCGACTTTCTCCGGATCAACTGATACCCTCGAAGCCGACACCACGTGTCCCAAAAATTTCACCTCCGTAAGCCAAAATTCACACTTGCTGAACTTGGCGTACAACTGGTGGTCCCTCAAGGTCTGGAGAACAATCCTTAAGTGACCCTCATGCTCCTCCTCTGTCTTGGAGTAGATCAGGATGTCATCAACAAACACTACGACAAACTGATCTAAATAGGGCTGGAACACCCTATGCATGAGATCCATAAATGCCGCCGGGGCATTCGTCAACCCAAATGGCATCACCGTGAACTCGAAATGCCCGTACCGCGTTCTGAACGCCGTCTTAGGGATATCTGACTCCCTAATCCTCAACTGATGGTAGCCCGTGCGGAGATCTATTTTTGAATAGACCCGCGCTCCCCTCAGCTGATCAAACAGATCATCGATCCTCGGCAAAGGGTACCTATTCTTGATGGTGACCCGGTTCAACTGCCGATAGTCTATACACAATCGAAGGGTCTTATCCTTATTCTTGGCAAACAGCACCGGAGCGCCCCAAGGTGAGGTACTCGGTCTAATAAAGCCCTTGTCCAATAATTCTTGTAATTGAACCTTGAGTTCTTGCAACTCAGTTGGCGCCATCCTATGTGGAGTCATAGAAATGGGTGAAGTACCCGGATGCAACTCAACGCTAAAGTCCACATCCCTATGGGGAGGTAATCCCGGTAACTCGTCCGGAAAAACGTCCTCATATTCACACACCACCCGAGGTAGACCCAATTCTTGTCTCTCCTCGTCCTCCAGGGTAAGGCTCGCAAGCCAACCCATCAATTGCCCATGCCATCGTGAATCATACACGACTTGAGGTAGAGCATCATGCTTTTCCCCCTGAAACTTGAAACAAACACCGTCCGGTGTATAGGCGGTGACCCTCTTCCTGTCACAATCAATAACGACCCGATACGCCGCCAACCAGTCCATCCCAAGGATGACATCGAATTCCGACATGTCCATAACCCTAAGGTCCACGGTGAGTAGAATCCCCGAGATCTCTAGCTCACAACCCCGACATATCTGATTCACACACACCCTAGCTCCTATGGGTGAATTCACATATAACGGCTCCTCCAAGGTATCAACCTCTAAGCCCAAATCCCTCACACATGATGCAGAAATGAATGAATGTGATGCACCAGAGTCAAATAACACTTTAGTCCATAGCCGAGAAAGTAGAAATGTACCCTGAATGACTGACTGGTCCACTGGCTCAGCCTGAGGTGTAATGGCGTAGACACGCCCCTGGGTCCCCGAAGTCCCGGCTTGCATGCCCTGTCCTCGGCCTCGACCCATGCCTTGGCCCATCTGGCCCGACTGCGGAGTCCCCGCTCGAAAGGTGGTAGGGGCCTGAGTAGCGCCCTGGAACTGATACTGGTTTCCCTGGCCCGTGGTGGGGTAGGGAGGAACAAGGCGTGTCTGCGACTGTCCCACTGATGACTGGGACTGAGGTGTCCCATAGCTCTGGGATCCTTGCCTCTGCGGACAATCCCGCTTCATATGCCCCGGTTGGTGGCAATGGAAACATGTCTTCTGGCCCGCCTGGTAGGTAGTCCTGAAGTTTCTCCCGCCTTGGGAAAGCTGACCTTGGCCTTGGCATTGATAGCCGCGGCCCTGTCCTTGAGGAGCAGAGGTCCTCTGTTTCTTCCCCGAACTAGAAGAAGAGGATTGGCCCTCCTTCTTCTTATCCTTAGCACCCGCCTCACGGATGCTTCGAGCATCGTCCACCTCCCTCTCAATGGCCATAGCTGTCTCGACCATAGAGTCCAAGTCTTGCAGGCGGAGGCCCACAATCTTTCCCCGGATGGATAGCTTCAACCCATCCTCAAACCTTCTTACCTTGGCCATATCCGTGGCCACGTAATCATCAGCAAATCGGGCTAATTCGGTGAACTTAGCCACATACTCCATCACTGTCATTGACCCTTGCTTCAAATCTAGAAACTCGCGGGCCTTTGCATGTCGAACGGCCGTTGGGAAATATTTACCCATGAAGAGCTCCTTGAACTCTCCCCATGTCATGGCCTCTAAGTTCTTCGAGGCCGTCACCCAATCCCACCACAATTGGGCTTCTCCTTCTAGCTGGAATGCAGCTAGCCTTATCTTAGTAGCGTCTGAGGTGACCTCCATCGCCCCTAAGATCTTGTTGACTTGCCGGAACCAATGGTCGGCCACCATCGGGTCCGCCCCTCCCATGAAGACTGGAGGTTTGTGTGCTTTAAACTGTTGGAGGTTACTCGCACCTCCATGCCCGGCACTTGCACTAGCTTGTGCAACAGTAGCCGCCATCAGGCCCATGGTTTCCGTAAACGCTCGTTGATCGAAGACCGGTGGTGGTTGGTTATTGTTCCGCCCACCGCCTCGACGTCCTCTTCTTCCACTTGCCATCTACACACAAGTCAAATGGCAATGGCACAACAACTTAGTATCCCTAGATAGGGATCAAAGTTAAAACGCTCAAATCTTTCTCATTGTCTCACTAGTAGAGCGTATGCCTCCAATAGTGGTCCCTTACGCTTTGAACCTTCCCGTTCATTTGCTTTCCCACTCCCAAGGTTAAGTTCTCTAACCCTAGTGTGTCCATTTCCATACACATTTTACCATGCATATAATACACATATCACATATCACATAACATGTAGCAGTTTAAGCACATAATATGTAATGTACAATGAATGCAATGGTCTAAACCCATGCCCCATCAAGCCCTAGGTAAATCGCATACCTAGGCTCTGATACCAAGCTGTGACGCCCCAAATTTCCGGGGGTCCTTTATTAACCGTTGACCATCCGTCAACCCGCGGAAATACTCGTGATAGTCGTATAACCCGACACCACGTCACTCACATGCTTTTAATCGGATTTACCATCCACAAGGTCAATTATACCTCCATTTATGTCCATTTATGTCATAGAAACCAAAGAAAACAAAGCCCAAAAGCATGACTAAGCATTTTGAAAATTTCAAGTTTTTTGGAAAAACCTTCCGGAAGGTCGACATACACCTACCGGAAGGTCGCTGAAGGAACTGTTACATGAAAAAGATCAATTTCAAGAACTTCCGGAAGGTCGACATCAGTAGCAAAAACCTTCCGGAAGGTCCATTCCAGTAGCCAAAACCTTCCGGAAAGTTCATTCCAGAAAACAAAACCTTCCGGAAGAACTCGGCAGTCAAAAAGAAACCCAAGGCAAAACCTTCCGGAAGGTCCACTCCAGTAGACAAGTCCTTCCGGTAGGTTTTACTCCAGTAGCTAAAATCTTCCGGAAGGTTCATTCCAGTGGGCAAAACCTTCCGGAAGGTATTAGCTGTGAGCAAGGCAAGCTGGGGTTTTTAGCAAAACCTTCCGGAAGGCCGACACACACCTTCCGGTAGGTTTTCAGACTGTGAGCATAAAAATAGATTTCTTTCCCCTCCAAACCATCCTTAAAGCTACCCCATACACTCCAAACTCATTCAATACATGTTTAATGAGATTTTCCATATAATACCCAACTCGTACAATCTCTATTACAATTCATTCCATAATATATATACATCAAAATGGAATTTTGTTAAAGGTTTTACAAAACTTAAACTAAGGCCACAAGCCGGCCCCCTTCATGCTTGATGCTCTCCAAATGAGCCATCCGCCGGAGCAAAACCCACACCTGAAATGTTTTTCCCATAAAGGGTGAGCCACGCTCAATAGGGTATCTCCTAAAGAGGCTACTCCCCAACCTAAATGCATATGAAATGTCACATGCTATCAATCAACAATCCACAACAAGAATATATTCCATGTTGAAACATGTAATGCCATGCTATGAAATGAGGTGAGACTCACTCATGCACATCAACCGAGCCCTTCCCGACTCCTCTACACATGTAAGTGCCAATGTGTACCAATCCGTCATTTATGTTCCACATCAAATGACATTTCATTCTAGGGTCTTTGTAAGGGGGGATGTTCATGGACTCACACCAAAGGTCACCCAACCTACACGGAATTCATGGGCTTCCACCAACGGTTCCGCGTACACCGACACACTTTATGGACTCTTATACCAACGGAGTGCGTATCCAATCACCGGGTCTCTCACCCGAGGGATTTTCTAGCCCTTCTTGCTACCCCCAACCCTATCAACATATAAACCATGCAACTCGACTAGGTCATCGACCCATATTACCCGAGCTCACTCGTCATCCACCATGCGTGGTGAAGACATACAATCATGCACACACACCTCCTAAAATGCGATGTCCCCGTGCATATGCAATGTGGTGTTCCATTGCAACGCTAACACAATGTTCGATATGGTATGAGTGACATATGAACATTCTCAACACATTTCTCATATTTCATGGCAAAATCATATCAAAAGCATATAATTCCCATAATACGAATTTCAAGCATGTTATCAACATACTAAATTTTCAAGGCATATATACATAAATACATAACATGCCCACAATTTCATATAACACATGAATTTACATTGGGTTCATTTCACATATCCAATTCATAGAAATCACAATTAGTAACTTCTAAATATCCATCCAAGTTAGGATTTCCTTTACCCATTTCAATACCCAATTCACCCAATTTCACAACAATAGGCAAGAGACACATAGGCTATCATCCTACCCATTCCATAAAAACATTATAGGCTTGGAATAAACCTTAGTAGGAAGAAACCCTACCTCTTGAAGCGTGAGGAACGACCAAGGGAAGTTCCAAGACTCGTTTCAAGCAAAAACCCTCACTTCCTGAAAATCCTGTACCTTGACCTTCGGTAAAACTTGTGATTTTTGGTGTAGCCGCGTAGCCCTCGATGAATAGAGCGACTTTAATTCTTGGATTGAATGGATCCGAGCTTCGTAGCCTTCTAGATCGTAGAAAGAAGTGAAGATTTTCAAGCTCTCTCCCTCTCCTCTTTTCTATCGGCTGAACGGCAAGAAGAATGGGGGAAAAATCTGATTTTCCCCCCTTTATATACCCTTGGAACACTTGGCCCACAACGCGCCACACGACCTCTTTTTTCCGGGTCCGTTTTAACCCCGAAACGATTAAATTTCGTCCCGATTTAAGTTTAAAATATTTTTATTTCACTTGTCTCTAATATTTCCCCAAACTTGGAAATTTTATAAAAAATTTCGTGTACGGGGTCACACGGGGCCCGTTCGTCTCGCAAAACGCGAAAAATCCGACTATCTCGGAATTCAACGAAATTTGACGTGGTAACTAGATTTCGCGAGACGAATCCAACGGTGAGGTCCGTTTCGTCATCCGAGTTCTAGAAAAATTCAGGTTTACAACCTGTACTGTAGTGGCAATTTACCGTTTTGCCCTTTTTCACAAAGGTTGAAATTTTCTCGGGTTTTACAACGGGTGTGCATATATGAATGCCGAAATCATCAAATTAGAGAAAAGCAAAGTGGTAATGCATTGGTACAAAAAAGTTAAGATCGTTCTCTGTACCATACTCGAGAAAAAAAAGTTGAGATTTGAGACATACAAAAATGCACTTCTCCAGATTCGTATGATTTGCCTGCAGAACATTGATTTCTTTCTTTTGCACAAATCCAAGCTCCAGTTGTGTCTATTAGTTCCTCTAAATTTTCTTCTCTATATATTAGTTTTGAAAATTTCCTATTTCTAAAAGGCTCCTTGGTCACTTGAGGAAGTCGCAGACTTTAAGTCAGTTACAGATTAAATTAGGTTGTAACTTGTAAGAATTGGAGCTTCAGCACAATGAAATCCTCTAATGTCCAGCAAGTCGCCATCTTGGGTGGCACATTTTGTTTCACCAATGCTTTAAGTGCCAGCTTGTTATTGGTAGCACTACAATAGATTACTCCATTAAGCACGTATATTTAATTTATTTATTTTTATGGTTATTTGTTGATGGTTTTTGGTGTATTGCTATGTTTTGCTATATATATTAAGCTTTCCATTAGTCTGCCAATGCATATGAAAAAAACATTTAATGTAGGAATAGGCATCTCAGAACATATTTCATTCTTTATTAAGCAATAAAATCCTCACCACTAGAAGGAATGACAATGGAGCTTTAACGGTTAGTGTCTCATACCATATTTGGTGAACTCTCTAAGTTGCTAACCTGTAAAAAATATTAGTGATTACACCTATACAAAAATGCCATACGTTGGTGAATTTAGAAAGCTGAACAGAATTTTAATGTCCATGTGGACATCGAAGGCTTTGATTTGATTTTCTTGAATTTATGTGTATCCAGGAAGAGACGTTTTGCATGTGATCAGTGAAAATAGCCAAGATCTCTAAGCTTGCAGCCTGGTTGGAGACTAATTTTTTGGTTAAATTTATTAGATTAGCCTAAGAAATTAAGGTTTGCATTGTGTCTTGAACTCTAGACTATTATATCTATATACTTTAGTGGATACTGCCATCTATTTACAGAAGATTTTTCTCATACATTTAAAACAAATGCATCTGACACTATGAATACAATAAAATTTTGGTTGATATCCAAACCATGCATTTCATGGAATCCATGCTGGTATCATTGTATATGTGGTTATCAACTTATTACTTACTTGATAAAATAACTTAACATATTAATAAATGTCTATTAGGTATTTTTTTCTTAAATTTGCCTAAAGTAACGATGGTAGTCTAACAAATCCTTATTGATTCATTTAATTTTTGCAGGGATGGAGTTGCCTATGGTGGTGAGATAACTAATTCATAGGTCATAATAACATGGAAGGATAAAATAAGACTTGGAATAAAAGATGAGATGGATTTCGAGGTAAATTTGTTTCACTGTTGAGCATTTGGAATATGATTCATCGTTATTTTTAAAATTTATGTTTGTACTTACCGCCTAAAGATTATGTTTAGGTGAATGTCAAAAGTTTTTATTTTCTATTTTACCATTTAATAATGTTATAAAGTTGATTTTATCTTTATTCTAAGAATTACATTTCCATTTTATCCTCCATTATTATCATAAAGTAAATTTTATGCTTTAGCATATGGTTGCATTCAAATCATGCAACATCTTTCTCTAAGTGTTTAGTTGCATTTATTAGTTACCATAAACTTCTCATTGTGTGAATTAATGTTGTTTGGAATTGAATTTGTGATGCATTTGCTTCGCGAAGTCCAGAGCTCTGAAAACTGTTCCACTACTTCCGACAATTCGGATTCTCTCCTTCCTCAGTCATGCCTCATCCAAGGCATCGGATGCATACACAAGTTTGCATATCCCATCTAATTCCTTTCCATTTCAGCACTACTCCACTGTCAAATTTTTGTGATGTTTAATTCTAATTGATTAGTTGAGGACTCATTGATTCGTTGCTTTGAAATTGTCATGAATTTGTACTGTAATTGAGCCTTTTGCTATATTCAGTTAAGAGCTTCACAACATGTGGTCAACAACTTTGATAAGTTGCTTTAGCTTGCCCATAGTTCTTCAAGATTAAATTCTTAAATGTTTTTCTAACAAAACTTTAAAAGTTGCTTTGTTACTTTGATAAAAGCTGCATTACTGAGAAGTTTAGGCACTCCTCCTACATATTTGGAGACAAATTATTATAATCATTATTTTAATTCATGTACATATTGCATGACATGATTGTGCTACCGCTTAAAGGTTAACGGATGTTTATCAATCAACAATATTCACCATTACTATTGTATCACAAATTAAATTAATTTAAAAATAATTAGTTTCATGTGACGAGTTCTAAAATAAAAGAGTTATACAAATCATAAAATAGGGCAACCATTCAAGTCCGTGATGTTAGTTACTTAAAAATAAAATAATAATCAGTAGATTCAAACTGAACAAGAGAACCATATAATTCATAAATCTGGAGTCATATGTATATATTCAAATATTTCAGTGAATTGGTTCACGTGCAACGCACGTGTGCATCAACTAGTAGAAATAAATGGTAAGAAGCCACAATGTTGAATATCAAAGCCATGAACCAATTCATCTTCCAGATGGTAATTGACGTATTCCCTGCACCTTAGTATTTATTTACAGAAGTTACAACGTCCAACTCTTTGTATTTTAGCTCTGTCCAACTGCCAATTGATTTATTAAATACAACTCTACTATAGTAGGAAGGATAAAGTGGACATTAGTGTGTTAAATAGGAATAAAATTGAAAATCAAAAGTTTTTCTAGTTTATAGACATTTTAAAGTAGTATAGATATAGATATATCTATATCTATACTACTTTAAAAAGTCAGTATATATGAAAAACATTTTATTCTACTTTTACCCTCTAACATTACAACTATGTTATCTCTATCCTTAGAGTTAATAGCATACCAAACCTAATCACTTCCCAGCCGTTAACCTCTCTCTCCCTATTTCCTCTCTCAAACAAACCGTCATCCCCCCCTCTTCACCTTCCCCTCTTCGCCCCTCTCTCTCTATAAGCCAGTACCAGATTTGAACTAACGTCATGGCCACGATCCAGTTCGTGAAGGCACTTCAGATCTTCGACAGCAGAGGCAATCCAACAGTCGAGGTTTGATCTCATGTTCTGATTTTTATTTCAATTTCTTACTGTATATCATTTTTTCTGTCTCAAAACCACTTTGATTTGTTTACAACTTCTGGGTCATGCAAGGATTGAGTTTTCAGTTAGTAGGATTTTGGGTATGTTTACATTTATTTAGGTTGATGTGCATCTATCAAACGGAACATTTTATTGAAACCTCCAATGGGCTTACGAAAGCGATCATTGTTTCTAATTTTAGCTCGGGAAATTATTTTCGTGCGAAGCTAACACGAGAATTTGACCAATTTTGTTTTCCTACTCCAAATCAGAGAAGTAAAATGGGGAAAAACGATAGATAGGGCAGTCAGAGAGATTTTATTAATGCATTGTGCATTGTTAGTGTTGTTTATGTATTATGTCTGATGAACATTTGGTAAGTGTTCGCGATGGGATCTCTGCATACCCATTCTTGTGTAAAACGGTCTACTAATAAAAGCATAGGAATCGAACTGCTGGCAATGCGTAGTCATTTGTGCTATTCTTTCGGTGATGAAGTATTGATGACATACTTGATTCATGATGATGGTTCAGAATTCGTGGATTACGAGTGGAAAGCTCAGAATAAATGAAGTGTTCGTTGTTTGCTTAGTTCAGTGGATATTAACCTAGCATGTGATTGTTATTTGAATATGTATAGGAATTTTATAAAATATCTATTAACCTATCAAGTAATGTATGTCGTCCTCCTTTGGTGAGATTGTGAGAATGGCATGAATGAGATTATGCTCTGAGAGGTGCAAAGGTATTCTTCTAGCTATATGTGTTTTCTCATGGAGTTTTATGTTAATGCATTTGCTTCGATGCAGACTAAGAGGACAAAAAAGGCTGATATTGTTGGGAAGATTATATGTTTCATGGCCATGATGCCTCTTTTGGGTACATACACGCTGTTAAAATGACACACGACGAGAATTTACTCATGAAACGAACTGGGTATTTGGCAGTGACACTATTCTTGAACGAGGACCATGATTTTATTATATTGATTGTGAATACGATTCAGAAGGACTTGAAATCAGACAATTATTTGGTGGTCTGTGCGGATTTGAATGCGGTGTGTAAGTTGATCAATGAGGAGACTATTCCTGCAGTCTTGCCCCAGGTGGTTGAGCTCTTGAGGCACCCAAAAGAAGCCATAAGGAAGAAGGCAGTAATGACACTTCATCGGTTTTATCAGCGGTCGTCTTCTTCGGTTACCCATCTTGTCTCCAATTTCCCAAAAGTATGTCATTTTTGCACAGCCTCTGTGTGTGTGTAGGGTATTTGTTGACAATGTAAGGGATATAATCGTGTCTGTATTGCACAATGAACTTCCAAAGCATATATTTCCATTAAATAACAGTTTAGCGTGATTATTCTTTTTAATTGTGAGTTGGGCAGTGAAAAGGATTTAACTGCCACATTGGGTATCTTTATAAGAATTTTTTATCAATTTTGTGTGTACTATGCGGTGAAGAGGGATTATAAGAACGCAATGGGACCAATTGGAAATTACGGGGTCCGAAATTGAGTATTGATACCACTAATGACGATCATCTATAATATGGGTCCTTTTTTTAGTGGATTTAATGTATGCTTATGATTTAGTACCATAGATTCCAATGTAGACACTGGAGCAATTTAATTTCACTCAATGACAAGACTTGCACCTCTTCACTCTCTGATTGTCTGGAGGATATCTTGCTATAAACCAATCATAAGGGATGTTGATGTTCTCTGCTAAACTATATACGTAAACTACTTACAAAAGAATTTATTTGTAAGCTAAAGTTTAGTTGACTTAACTCAGTATATTTGTAAGTAACTTATTCTGTAATATATTCTTGAAAGAGAATTCAAATGTTACTTGCTTTTGAGACTGATAATTTTTAAAATCTTAAAAATATTTATTGTTGCAGTCGCAGATGCTTTGTGATAAGGATCCAGGGGTTATGGGTGCGGCACTTTACCCTCTCTTTGATCTTATCACAATTGATGTAAATTCTTGCAAGGATTTAGTCATCAGCTTTGTTAACATTCTTATGCAAGTAGCTGAACGTAGATTGCCGAAAAGTTATGATTACCATCAGATGCCTGCTCCATTCATTCAGGTATGCCACGTACATATTCTTTTTCTGTATCTCAGATTCTTTTATTTGTCAAACAATGTTTGTTATAAAGAGTTCTTGCACAGGAATAATTAAGGAGATGATCACATTCCTTCAGAAAACTTGCAAAGATTGGTTGAGTTGATAAAAAAGGATTTTTTACTTGATTGTCTTAATGCAAAATTGTTGCATGAAACACTGCAATTCACCGAAGTTTGTAATTTTTATTGTCTGTTTGCCAGAATTTCTATCTATAGATGGACATGTGCCTTCTTAAGGGTTGATAATGTTGGAAGCATGCATAGGTTATTGTGCTTTTGTTGTTTCATCTTTCTGAATATTTCTTGAGATTGGTATCAAGAATGTTATCTCTTTTTCCTTGTTTTTTTTTTGTTTTCCTTTGGTAAGTAGGCTTTTTAAGGGTAGCAATAAACGAAGAAAAAGAAGTATGTGTAACCAAGAAAAAAAACTAACAAGTTGCTTAGAGCCTAACACAAACAAGATCTGCATTTTTACACTACAGTACAGGGAAAAAGGAACAAATGCTTTCATCCCAACCAACACACACAACTCAAGGTTGAAAAATAATAGCATGGACATTAGCAGCAAGTGACTTCCAACAAACTAAAGAGAGGATTCTAAAAAAATAGTTTAGAAATGAGTAAAAGAAAATAAGCGTATGTGAAATTATCTTTCAAACTTGAAGGGAACTCTGCCAGAAGTAACGATAATCAGTGGTTTATTTTTAGAGGTGCCACAGGGAACTTTAGTAATGGGATTGTTACTTTGCCCCTCCCTGTTATGCACTTGTTCCTTAATGTGGAAAGAATTACCCGTTTTCCTTGAATTTTCTTCACTTTGAAGGGCAAGCCTTCTGGATGTCATTCAAAAGATTGCTGAGCAGATTTTGAATATTGAGAAGCTTTTGCTAGGGCTCTAGACAATTTTGGGGTTTTAGCTCTTTGATACTGATATTGCATCATGATTACTCGATTTTTTAGACAGATTTTACAGATATATAAAAACATTTAACTAAAGGTGCCACTGGGGATGCAAAAAGAAGGAACTAAGCGAAACTCACTTAAAGACTCGTAGCTCCTAAGAAATCAATTTTTAGAGCTCCTAAGGTGCAAAGGATTTTTTATTGGCAGATCTGATATCAACTATTGCAAATGCAATCGATATTGACAGTAGTAGAGTAGTCTTATAAGAATGGGTTGGGGAAACCTCTCTATTTGTAATTATATCTTTGAAGTAGTTGGAACTTTTTAACATGTGGGCCATATCATAAAAGGGATGCAGAGTTTCTAATTACAGGGGAAACTTTTGCTTCTTGGTTTTAATGGCGGCTGAAGTAGTAAAATTGATCTAAGTTAGTTGATATGTTAACTTTTTGAATGTCGGTTTTGTCTCACAAACATTGTTATGTCCTTATGTTTCTCTTTACATATTATTCTCGGTGTTAACTGCTAAGGATATGAAAATGCTATGGCAAGGTGAACGTCTCCATCTTGAGGAAAAACTTTACTTCTACTATTGTTATTCGTTAACTGTATTGCTTATTTATTTTTGTATTTGTGGATCTTGATCACATTCACGTGACAATTATTCCTTTTTATGCAGATCAAGTTGCTAAAAATTCTGGTCGTACTGGGGAATGGTGACAAGCAGGCTAGCGAACACATGTATACTGTTGTGGGTAACACTATGAGAAAGTGTGATTCAACAAGTAATATAGGAAATGCTGTTCTTTATGAGTGCATATGTTGTGTTTCCTCTTTACATCCAAACCCTAAATTATTAGAATCTGCAGTTGATGCAATTTCCAAAATTTTGAAGGTTTGTTTTATGCGGCTTATGCATATGTTCGGGTTTTTGTATGCTTTTACTCATTATATACATTCTTATCTGGTGGGCAGAGTGATAGTCATAATCTCAAATATATGGGTATTGATGCTCTTGGTCGATTGATAAAGATAAGCCCAGAAATTGCTGAAAAACATCAACTGGCTGTTATTGATTGCTTAGAGGTAAGAGACAATATTTTTCCTCAAAGGAGTGTTGAATGACTACTACTTGAGTTTATGGGGTTATTGGAGGTGTCCACTGGCCAATGTTCTTAATCCCACTTGTTTCAGTCTACACTAAGTGATTTGTTTAAATGAGTTCATTGCCTGTGTTTGATGATTTGTGATACAAAACTCAGATGATACGCTAAAGCGAAAAACCTTTGAGTTGCTGTATAAAATGACGAAGTCCTCCAACGTGGAAGTGATTGTGGACCGTATGATTGACTACATGATAAGCATCAATGACAATCATTACAAAACTGAAATAGCATCCAGATGTGTTGAATTTGCGGAGCAATTTGCGCCAAGCAACCAATGGTTTATTCAGGTGCTTTTTTGTTTTTGGTTGCAATTTTCGCTTCAGATTGTATGTTGATAACTTCATATGTTTGCTTTCTAAAACTACTAATGGTCAACTTCTCCCAACTTGTTTATCTTACAGACCATGAATAAAGTCTTCGAGCATTCTGGGGATTTAGTGAATATTAAGGTGGCACATAACTTGATGCGGTTAATTGCAGAGGGATTTGGAGGGGATGATGGTACTGCAGATAATCAGCTAAGATTGTCTGTTGTATGCTTCTTGATGAATTTTATTTCTTGCTTTTAATCCATATATTTTGGGCCTCTTTCAGTTATCTATTTTTTCCCTCTACATTAATGTGGCAGCTCCCACAGTTGTAGTTGGCTCGACATTCATGTAATGATCATCAAGTTCCATTATTGGGCTATTTTGCTGTGTTTGCAACACTATTCTGATGGACTTATATGTTAGATGCCTATATCCCCCCTTTTGGAGCGTGTAAAGGGTGGTAGCAATGGAATCCAGGCAACCCCTATGAAAGAAAATGAAAGAGTGTTGTATCAAGAAAATTTTTGTTTTTCTTAAAAGTTTGTTAGGGTTCGCCGTTGGTCTTTATTAATGTCCTTTGTGTGGCTTGTCATTTCAGAGAATACCTGACTTGTTCTCGAATTTGCATGCTTGTGGTCGTCATTCCAGTTTGGTAGTCCCATTTTATCTATCTTTGATATTTTTATGGACATTGTTGGAGCATAACAGACTAAAAAACTCACCAATTCTAATTCATGCTTCAGTTTTTTTGCTCGAAAATCATGCAGGGATTATCTTAGTTTATGCATCCTGGATTAAATATCAAAATTCAGAAGTTTGATGAGTCTATTGGGTTGTGAAGTTTTCATGTTGTATTAATTTTTGCTTCTAGCTCACTATTTGTTGATGTCAGTGCAGTTTGATTGTGTTCAAATACCAACATTTGTGAGACAACCAATTTTGCTTTGTTCGAGAGAATTATTATACTTGGTTCTTCATAATACTTCTTGAGAAAATTTCTCTGCCATGCCATAGCACTCGAAGTATGATGCCACAGACAAACATTAGAGGGTATTGTATTTGTTCCTGATTATGAAATGTCCTAAGCAGAAGTGGCTTTGAACTGAACAAACCATAATTGATGCTTAGAGACTTAAAAATTAATATTTTAGATTTATGGTTGGTGTGGCACTCCATAGCTATTGATCACAAATTGTGGTGGAATTTTGGTGTTTTGTGTACCTACTTCTAATTGTTATAAAATTATTAGCAGAAGACTTGATAAACTTATGAAGTTATTTACAATTGGTGAATGGAGGTGACGACCTATCAATATGACCACACTTTTGATCTATTGTTCACTGTTATGTCTATAAAAGTTGTTTTACAATTGGTGTTCCAAGAGCCTAATGACTGTTATTTTCCCAAGAACAATTCTTACCTAATAGTTGTTACTTTTGGAAGCTTGAAACAATTCAGGTAATTTTCACCAAACAAAGTGGTTTTAGCCAACAGAACTCGCATTGGAGTTAGTTTGGAGCAATAACTATGAAGTAGCATTTTAGGCTACAAGTGAGAAATATTAAGGGTAATTACTTGCCAATTGAAAAAAGAAAAAATTTGGTACTCAGGACAGTAATAAACGAGTTGTTTAAATGTGGTGATTTTTGCTATGAGCCTAAGAAAGGATTGCCAAGAGTCTGCCTCTGCTATTGTGCGCTTTCATTACTACTAAGGGTAATTGAAATTCTACTGAAAAGAAGTCTGTTGCATTTTTTAGCGAGGAAGGTGGTGAAGGTAGAGTCCCTTCCCAATGGCTATAGCCACTTATTTAATCTCAGTAATCTTCTTTTTCCAACAGATGACAGTCACATTTGTAGAGAGCTTATTTTCTATGATTGCGTAATTTATTTGTTTATGTTTTTGTTTTAATAAGTCTTGAAAGGGTTCAAAAGAATCTCATGAATATGGATGAGAGTGTTTATATCAATATTATCAAAGCTGAGTACACAGTTCTCATCTTTGCCTTCAATGTAAGATATTGCTTTCTGTCATCCTTCTTGTTTTTACTTTTGTACCTTGTATAGCTTCATCAAATTATTGATTGAAATATACCTTTTTGATATATGCCTGTATGCAATCTGCCTAGAAATTCCCTTCAATCCCTGCATGTTCCATTTGAAGTTCTTCATTGTTATTGTGACGAAATGCATTTCAGTGGGTTGGTCAAATCTAATTTGAAATGGTCCACGTGCAACGCACGTGTGCAACAACTAGTTTACATAAGCATAAGGAAGGGTAGTTTTGATATTTTTAGAAAATTTATAGTCAAACCGTTACTTTTTGTACTGACAGAGTTAAATATTGCCGTTAAGGGAGTGTTTTTGATTTGAAAGTATAAATCACAAGGAGGTGCAGTGAAGTTTCAGAATCGAAAAAGGGTGTCATTAAATTTAGACCTAACTAGAGGAGGTGTGGATGAAATTTTCCCATAAAAAATACACATCGTATGTAAATACAAAGACAGTTTTTTTTTTGGCCAATGGCAGGGAAGTCAGAGAAATCAACCAAAACAACCAGATGTATTCGATTCTTTCTACTTCCACAAATCAAAAAAAGTCGTAAATTTGAGAGAACCGAGAGATCTTTGCAGCGATTGACAAAAGAAGAACAACATGACCAAACACAAATCGAAATTTATTTTACAAAACAGTGAAGTTACATCAAAAATAGAATTTAACAAAAAGCCTAGGTTTTTTAAGGTAAATAAAAGGCCAAGATAGTTTATGGTCATACAACAATGGCTCACAAGCATTCTTCACTTAGAAATTAATCTCACTTCAGTTGTAGTAGAAGTTTCAGTTTGATTGATAAGCTCTTCCGATCCACTTCTCAAAAGGTTAGAGACCTTTTTGAAGGTGGGGTTTGGACTTGGTTTGTTGGTCTTCTTGAGATTGTAGTATGATGCTGGATAAAGTATGTTCTAAAATTTGCGTGTAAGCCCTTGTGTGCGTTCATAGAAAGAAACTTCTTTTGGAAGTGTCAAAATTGCACAAAAAGATCCTAAGAAGGTAAAACAATGGTGGCCACTGGCCACAATAAAAGTATCTGTAAATTAAGATAAGCAAACTGCTAGCAAGGACACTCTTGGCAATAATATTCTATGCATAATATCTTACTAACCAAAACATGAGATTAAATAATGTGTCGATTATATGGCAGTGGTGATTGCGCAATGCATTGGTATTTTTATTTAGTTAGTACCATCACTTAGATAGGCAATCATTACCCATGATCTAGCTCCTGCCAGCTAACCACTACATCCCTGTGCCAATCCACTAGCACCACCGTTAGCAGAAAAACTGACTCCTCTTAAATATGCGACAATTGTGAAAGGGTGAAGAACCTGGTGACAATGCGACCCTTGCTTTTGTATTTAGTTTCTTCTCTTCCTAAGGTTCTCAAATTTTTCCATTTGTCTATGAAGTCCTTTCTCCACATGGATGGCCAACAAACTAGGATTTTCTTCCATATGTTGACAGAGGGTCGAACCATTACAATCTGCTAGTGTGTTTTTTGGGTGTCTAATAATTTTGGAGTGAGGACTAAAGATGACACTATCTTTTACATTGTGAAATGGTAGATTCAATAAAAAATAAGAATTTGAATGGGTAAAAGTGGGATCAAAAGTAGGAACAAGTTAGTGCCTCAATTTTTAGCCAGTTTAGCACTACTAGTTGAAAATATATGTTGAGGTGTCAAAAGGTATTTTGTTTGAGGGATGGATGCATATCCAAAGTTGCACATAATAATTACCAACATTTTATTCTGCAAAGTGCAAAGACCTTTGATAAAATATTTATCTCATGATAAAGAATAGAGAGTATTATATTCCACCTATGTAAAGCAATTTACAAGAGTCACATGTTAATGGCAATGTACAAGCTAACAGAGAAAACAAGGCTACTAGAACATCAGAAGATAATGCTATCTATCACGTAATATTCAAGGTGTTTGAGTTTGATGTATATCTTCATTATGGTGGCCCTTCAAACTTGGTCGGGGATCTGAAAAATGAGAAATTTTATTTCTCAAATCTAGAAATGAATTTTTGGACAGTGGTTTGGTGAATATATCAGTTAGCTGCCGATTGGAAGAAACAAGTCAAGTTTCAAGAGAACTGAGCACTATTTTTCGTGAACATAATGATAATCCAACTCAATGTATTTCAACTCCTATGACAAATGGAATAGTTTTCATATGCAACGTAGTAATGTTGTCGTCAGAATACAGTAAGGGAGGGTAGGAAAGTGAGACGTCTAGGACAATGAGAAAGAATGTCAACTACACGCGTTCAATTTTTGTGGAGGTCATAAACCTATACTCAACTTCGGCACTGGACCTAGCAACTTTTTACTACTTCTTGGCACTTCAAGAAATGAATTACTGCCGCGGAAAGTACTATATCCAACGGTAGAGCGACGACTTTTACAAAACCCACCCAATTAGAATAAGAAAATGGATATAAATCAACTGTACTAGGAGCCAAGATAAGTAACCCCAAGTCAGTGGTGCTATTGATATGGCACAAAATAAAGTTGATAATTTTGTGGTCAGAGGGTGCATAAGTTGACAAAAGAAATTCACTGCAAGAGATGTTAGACTGAGTGAACGTAATGTCACACCCGTGATCCAAATGTTACTAAATAATATGGGTTATTTAATTTGGTCGTTCTGAAAAGGTCTTGGTAAAAACGTTGGAGTCAAAATCACGCAAATATGCATTTTGAAATTTAGACTCGCAGTCCGAGAATTTATCGGAGGTCGAGTATGACTCCAATGAATTGATTAATATTTCTGCAGATATTTATTTAATGTGTTTGAGTTTTTTTAAAAAATAATAAAAAATTAATAATTTGGAAATTGGACAACTTGGTCAAATGACCAAGTTCCCCCTCAAGCTCTCATATGGCGCCTTGAATGAGGTGGATGATTTGGGGATGTTCTAGAGTATTATGGAACCCGCAAGAATGCTTTGAAACATATTGGAAGTATGTTTAACCTAGTAGAATAGTGTGGAACAATTGAGAGAGAAAGAGAAGATATAAGAGAGCTTGTGGGCTAGGGGTAGACACATGTGCTTGTGGGATGTTAAACTTGTAGGTGTCTTCAAATTAGAAGGCCACCTTGGTACCTCTCCATGCAAGCAATCATGAATTGGATAATGGACTAGGAGGCTTAATTATTGTGATAGGAATCACCAAAAATGAAATTGGGGGTGAGTGGAAAAACGGAGAAAGAAGAAGAAGAAGAAAGTGTCTTGCAAATTTTGGACAGCAGATGAGATTCTGGTTCATTTCATAAGCTATGATTCTTTAATAGTTTTTAAAATTTGGTATCATAAACTAAATTTAGAAATGATTCTTTTAACTTTGGTTTCAATAAAAATTGATTTAAATACTATTTTTGATTATTTTTAGAAGTTAACCTTAGCATACAACAATAGTTCTGGAAAATCTGGACAGCATGTGGTTTTATGACTGTTTATATGAGTTAAAATTCGTTTATAACTCTTAAAATTTGTGGGTTTTAAATATATTCATAAAGGGTTATTTTGGCTTTGGTTTCATGTAAAAAGCATTAAAACTAGATTTTTGGTGAATTTCTAAAATCAACCCTAACCTGTTGAAAAGGTTCTGGAAGATTTTAATAGCTGGTGATTTAGGGTAAATACTCTTATGTTACAGTTCGTTTTTTATTCTAAAATTTTGAGAGTTTAAAATAAGTCAGTTAGGAATTATTTTTCCTTTGGTTTCATATAAAAAAAAGTTAAAATTGATTTATGGTAAATTTCTAAAGCTGACTATGACCTGCTGAAACCTGAAATTCTGTAGCTTATGCTTGGTTTTAGGAGTTACTTTGAACATGTATTTCGTATCGAAAAAATAGTGTTTTTTGGTGGGAGTGAATCCCTATGAGTCTATGTTCATCTCCCACATATTTTTTTAGAATTGGATTTATATAGCTTTAGTTAGAGTTGTTTTAACCATTGAAGGTTTACCGGCATAATGTTTAAAGATTACACAAGTAGGGTTTGAATGAAATACGGCTATGCTAAGTTGGAAATGAACCTTACATGTGAAATTAAATAAAATTAAGAGAGATAGAATGAAGAGACTTAAATAGAAAAATAAGATAATAGAAAAGGACGGAAGGATTTTAATTGTTATTTGGTTCATGTTTTAATTCACACTTGGTGAGTGTGGTGTACGTGGTGCTCAAGTTTTGGTTTGTGATAGGGTTTCTTAATTCCGAATCAGGAGATGCTTTTCAAACTTGTTTTAAAATTATACCATACATTATTTTTAAATTTTGATCATATTTTGAAATATAAGATTGTGTGTTTGAACATTGGCTTGGAATCTGGAGTCGAATTAGGGTTTTGAGTGCGGTTACGCACAGCTATTCGAAATGACCAGATGATTCGCATTGAATGAAACACCGGGGTCCTTTTAAATGAAATGTAAGTGCACATGGGCTGAGTGACAGAGGGTTTACGTTCGAGGTTGAGGCCATAGAGGGCTTCTCATTGAGTTTGTAAATACGTGGGTGACCTTGTGGTCTTCAGACTTGGATACCAAATTGGATCGTATTGACTTGGGAGCGTATCTTCCTTGGGGTGCAAGTCCACTAAATTATTGGATCATTGATTGAGCAAAAACGGTGTTATTCCTAACCCCTTAAATACTATCCCTTAGAAGCCAAGGTGTATGAACGAAAGGGAGTGTCACTCTCCCTTGGGATAGTGTCAAAAGAAAAGGGAAAGGGGAAAGGAAATAGGTTGGTGGAAATTTTGATATGTGAATGCACAAAAATGCTCCTCAATTGCAAGGAGACTTTCGTGGGTCATGTTTTACTTGGTGGTATTCCAAGGTCGTTTCCACGGGGAAAGAAGTAAACCAATTTGAAAGTGATTTTGGGAAAAGAAAGTGTAAAAATTCTTGTGGTGGAAAGTTGTTTGGTGAAATGTGTTTTGGTGAAAATGAAATGAGAAAGCAAGTGTTGGCAATTCCAAGAGGTCACTCCAATTGGTATACCATCTCAACTCAAATCACTCCTCCGATTGAGCATGAATGAACGATTGATTCATGGAAAGCCGAGGATGATGTCGGTGAGTATCTAAGTATAAACCATGACTAGGCCTACGGATTATCAAAGACTCACCGAATCATCCACCTTCAATCTAGTCAAACCGAACCATTGGACTCTAAAGGGAGGGAGGAGAAAGAGTTGAAATGGTATACCCAAAGAGAGATTCCCCTTGGTCTTGCCAACTAAATGATTTAGCTACTCATACTTGAAATGAAAGTGACAATGTAAAGAGAGTGCATTGCAAAAAATATGAAGTTCTAGAGTCACTAAATGCAATAAAACACAAGCTAAAAGTGAAAGCATTTCAATCCCATTTTTTACAGCTAAGACAATGAAAGACTTGAAACATTAATGGTAGAAACTTTAGATGAGCATTAAACTAGCCAAGAACATGAAGGTAACTAGCATTAATGACATTCAATGAAATTCTAAAGGTTCATACCATTGATTACAAGACAATGCAGTAGAAGAAATGCAAAAATCACAACTTTCTCTCTCTAAAACTACTATTCATCTTCTTCTCCGCCTGGAGCTTCTCTCTCTATATCCCTATATTGATATCTATTCAATCCCATATAATGCTGAACATTGGAGAGCTTGGCCTCCCTACAAACGTGCCTGGAGTGGTCCTGTAGCTCCCTGAAGTGACCCCCATCAGTAGGGTGCAGCAGGGATGGCCTGGACAGGGGAGTGCAGAGCTTGTCTGCACACCCAGCTCCTTTTCTCTTCTCTCTCTTCATTCATCACCCAAGCCTCCAACATCCAATCAAAAGTGTAAAAGTGGTGAATAGTATTGTGGGCGTGTCAGGGAGAGCTGATGGTGGGATCCTCAGAGCAGCAGATCTTGAAATGTAGAGATTCGGGGCAGACTTAGCAGACAGTACCGGTACTAAGTACCGGTACGGTACAGTACCGGTACTACATACCGGTACGGTTTCTCTGTTTCTTTCTGATTTTTTTTCAACTTTTGAGCTTTACTTTAACCTTCCCTTCGCCCCCAAACATCCCAATGCATTTGGGAAGGCCTTAAGAAGCCTTATTTAGGGCCTTGCAACTGCAAACACCAAAAGCATCGTTAATACTTCAACTAACACAATTCGCATCATTTAAACTGCAAAAGCAAATGAAGTGAGATGATTAGCACACAAGAATATACACTATTTTGCGCTAATCAATCATATATTTGTATGGATTGAATTGACCCTGAGTGGTCTATTAGTAGTATTTTCTCACTATGTGGCACTGTACATGATGTTATGAAATTTCTTTTACAGTTTTGCTTAACTGTTACTATTTCACCTGAAATGATGATGTTTCTCGTATATAAGTATCAAATGCTCTTTTCCCTTTTTCCCAATCATGTCAAGTTATGTTATTTTCAAACTCGTTTGTCTGGCATTGACTTACTCTACTGAGCTATTGATGGTCACCCTACATTATTTCCCTTTTTTCATATTAGCAGGCCCCGGGGAAGTTCGTGAAGGTTTGAACTGCTAGTTTTCAGGGTTTTCATTCTAAGTGTGGATTAATGTTGTTGAGACATGTAATTTTTAATAAGCTTCACGTATATGTATGAAATATAATAAGTCTATGACTAAGTCATATCATAGCTATGAATAGTACGTTATTTGTTGAGCTTAGTAATAAATAGTTGATATGTTTATAGAATTGATATTAGAGTTTACTTATTATTTGGAGACTGTATCATTTAGTAACTATGGAGGCTATCAGCGCTCTGAATATTTTTATAGAAATTGGATTGGGGTTTTACATGTAAGATATTGCAAACTACCCCCTAAGCTAGGGTAGTGAGTGGGATTCAAATATGGTGCATCCAAAAGAGATAAGTTGCGGCCATTGGAAGGCATGAGTGTCGATATTGTTATATCATATTTTGTAATTGGCTAATTTCATGGAGTCTTTTATAATTCTAAATCTATTCCATGGTCATGAGGCTACAACGATGAAGATCCAAAAGCATATGATTAACACTAAAAAAATGCGGTAACGAATTAGAATTTAGGGTTAAGTGTGTGCGTAAATTAGGTGATGAAGTTGATTGTCCACATCCTAAGTTCAATGCCAAGTCCTTAGCGGAATATGTGACAATTATGTATAAGGACACGAGCTAGTTTGACAGTCAGTTTAGTATAGGTAATTTGACTGTAGATTATTGGACTATGAACAAGATTTTGCATTACAATGTAAGCCCCCACATATTTATATTAATATGAGGATATAATTGTGTTGTAATTCTAAGGTAAGAAATGACGTAAGAATGAATCACATAGATTATAATAGTAGAAATAAATAATTGGGAGACGAATTGATTGGGAAGTTTAAGTTTCGAAGGTGTTTAAACTTGGAGAAGGGTTATTAGATAAGTCTCTAAATATTTTTAGGTCAAAATAAGGTTTCCATTGAGTCCGGAAGGTCGAAAAACTTTGGGAGAGGTAATATGAGGTGTATTAGAAGTTCGGAAGTATTTTGGAGTTAAAACACATTTTAGAGAAAATTTGGGAATTTAGGATTTTGGACACTGCTTAGTATTTTGGCCATAACTTTTTATCCTTAATTCCAATTGATTTGTAATATTTACAGTAGATAGTAGACATCTAGGGCTACAAAAGTGTGTCTCATGACAATTTTCCAATTCGACCTCTAAATAAGTGAAAACTGCTCTGGAAGTTGGGACAGAAAGCTGGGACAGAGAGTTGCCAGCGTCCGGAAGTCCAAGGCACCGTCCGGACGGTACCATTAATATATACCCAGATCAGTTCGTGATTTTCCCCAATTCTTGCTTTCTAAATACACCAAAACCGCCTCCTTCACCCCATTTTCCCCATTTCTAACCCTAGAGAGCTTTGGGGGAGGAAGAAGGAAGGGGATTCTCACCTCAAAGTAGATCAATCCTCAAGGTCTTCACACCAAACTAAGGAAGAGGTAGGGGTTTTCTCTCACTCTCTCACATTGAGGCTAGGGCTACATATATATATATATATATATATATATATATATATATATATGTATATACATATGTCTCTTTCTCTAAATCTTGGATATGTGTTAGGGAAATTTTTGATTCTTTATATTTTTGCAATCAATGCCATGTTTTGAACCATGGGATGGTTTGGTAACCATTTTATCTTTCTTTTTCATCTTCAATCATTGATTTGTAAGGAAAATGGATTTTTCTCTTGGTAATTCCTTGATTTTCACTTTCAAAACTTATAGTTTTATATTGTGCAACAAATGATGTTTATAATGATCTCTTGCATTTTTCTTAGTTGGTTATTGAAAATGTCGCATGCTATATTTGGGGATTTTTGAGATATGCTTATAAATTGGGTAAATTGGTTTGATGTTGTATCTCTAATGGGTGTGGGATGACCATGGGTGTCCTTTGACGAGATGTCGTAGAATGGGTTAGTGCTTTGGTAAGACTAATCCATTTGTAGTGGGATTAGTGCTTTGGTAAGACTAAACCACTATCGCTCACGTGGTGCCGTGTAAGAGGGTTATGTAACGCCCCAAAACACCCCCTGGACGGCATTACATTCTAAGACCATTCACAACATGAGAGCACTAATATAATTTCATCAATAAGAAAATTCTCCATTCATCATCCATAAAATTTACATCATTATCCCAAAAGAATAGACCCAGTTTGGCCTTTACATTTCAAAAATCAACTAATGTAGCGCAGCGGAAATAACAAAAGAAAACTAGACTTTACAAGGTTTACAATGAATATCCTAGTCTAGAGCAAAAGTAAGCGACATCTCTAGATGTCCCACTCGGGATCCAAGTATCCCTCTAGTGAAGCCTCTCCATGGCCCGGCTCATGAGCACTGAGCTCATCCTCTGGCACAGAATCTGAAAAAAATATTCAACGGTAGGGGGTGAGCACGAAGCTCTGTAGAAAAATCCTCCCAAACCCAAACAAGGTTTAGCAAAGTATATAAAACGGTCGGTCTCATTTCACAAATAACATATATAACATTTGAAGTAAAATGAGGACATTTAACAGATCTCAAGTTTAGATAACAACAGTAATTGAAATGAATAAATAAACAAAATATACCATTGATAATCCATTCTACCATAAACCGTTTCCAACAAGTTCTCGCGGAATCCCATACTTCCCCAAACTCTTGTCGAAACCATTTTTGGTACAATGCACGATAACCCACACTGTATGTCCGACACAGCCCACGTTACTACACCGTTATCATTAGTGCTAGGAAATGTTCGTACCCACACGGCGTACAAAGACGTCTACCCACACCATGTGGTAGGAAAAGTTCATACCCGCGTGGCATACAAAGCCGTCTACCCACTACATGACACCCGGTCAATAGTAAACCATGGTAGTATCGTACAACTACGCAAGAGATAACATATCAACAAACATCTCACATTACCAACAATACCATAAATCCCCAATTTCTCAAGCAAATTTTCATAAAATTCCACACATCCAACATGAGGCAATTTCCATAGAACAATGAAGGAAAATACAACAGATCATCATAAATACCATTTTGTTGTTCAATATGAAACTCTAAAGTTTTTAAATCAAGAATAAAGGAAGAGTTCAAAAAGGAAAACCCATCACTCTTGAAAACTAGGGTTTTTCAAACAAGAGAGGAATTTCATGGGTATACAAACCTAACTTTGTGTAAACATAAAATCTTTGTCAAAAAGCCCAAGAGAAGATGATTCCTAGCATATATCTACCATTGATAGCCAAAACATACATACATAAATACCCTAGCCTCAATGTAAGAGAGTGAGAGGAAACCCCTACCTTAATGTTCTTGGAAAAATTAGGGCTTTGATCTTGAATCAACCCTTTAATTCCTTGTTTTTCACCTTTGATCTTTTGTTTTTCTCTTCCCCTCTTTCTCTCTAATGTTTCCTAGGGTTTTAAGGTGTGTAATGAAGGCTAAGGAGGTGAAAGGATGTATTTATAGTAGGGGAAAAATCGAGGGTTCGCGAACAGAAAAAATCGAATTTTTACAGTGGCTACCGGTAGCTGATTTTGGTTACCGGTAGCTCGGACACACGGGACCCTCGACTACCGGTTGGCTACCAGTAGCTGATCTTTACTGGACCATTGGCTACCGGTAGCTGATTTTTGGCTACCGGTAGTCACTACCCAGATTTTCTACTTCCACTTCCAATGCATTTTTGACCCATTTAGAGGTTGAATTGGAAAATTTTCATGAGATACACTTTTGTAGCCCTAGATTTCTACTATCTACTGTAAAAATTTCAGGTTATTTGGAATTAATAATAAAAAGTTATGATCGAAATAGTAGACAGTGTCCAAAATCCTTTATACCCAAATTTTCTCTAAAATGTGTTTTAACTCCAAAATACTTCCTAACTTCTAATACACCTCATATTACCTCTCCCAAGGTTTTTCGACCTTACGGACTCAATGGAAACCTTATTTTGACCTAAAAACCTTTAGAAACTTATCTATTCACCCTTTCCAAGTTTAAACATCTTCGAAGCTTAACTTCCCAATCAATTCACATCTCTAGTTTTTATTCCTATCGTCACTACTCATATCCATGTTTTTACAACAATTATTTACTATATATATCTATATACATATCTATAAAAGAAAAATACGGGGTGTTACAATCCACTCCCCTTAAAGAAAGTTTCGTCCTCGAAACTTACCTCAAGTAACGAAGATGTACGGGTACTTCTCTCGCATTTCAAGCTCCGGTTCCCAAGTAGCTTCTTCCACTCCATGGTGTTGCCACAAAACCTTCACTAGTCGGATGACTTTGTTACGGAGTACCTTCTCTTTGGCATCGAGAATCTTCAACGGTTGTTCTTCATAGGTTGCTCCCTCTTGAATTTCAATATCTTCCAAGTTTACGACCGGCGTTGCATCCGATTGACACTTTCTCAACATCGACACGTGGAACACGTCGGGTACTTTGGATATCTGGGCTAGTAGTCAAAGTTGATACGCCGCATTGCCTACTGCTTTGATCACTTCCAAACGGTCCGGTATATTTTGGCACTAACTTTTCCTTCTTGCCGAATCGAAACACGCCCTTCTTGTGTGACACCTTGGAAAACATGTAATCTCCCACTTTTAATTCCAAGGATCTTCGTCTGTGGTCCGCGTAGCTCTTCTGTCTACTTCGCGCCGTGCGTAGCCTCTCCCGGATGATTTGAATCTTTTCCGTAGTTTCCCCATTGTAGTCCTTACTCCGTTAGTTCGCTGCGCACTCTGATATACATTACAATCCACCAAAGGTTACAGTTGAACCCTAACCAGACTTGTCCTCCCCTCTTAGCTTCCAAATTCATATACATTTTTCCAACGGAATAATTTAAGAAAAATTAACATAATATCATCGAAAATACCATTTTATGGGTCGATACCAATCTTTAGAATTTTGAATTAAGGAACAAATAAATAATCAAGCTTTGTAACCAAGAATAAATGGCTATCAAGCTTGGAAATCAAGAACAAAAGAACAAGCAAGGTTTGAAATTAATAACAAACGAATCTCAAGTTTTTGGAATCCAAAATAAAGGAACAATCAAGTCTCGAATTCCATAACGAACCCATATCAAGCTTTGGAATCAAAACAAGAAACAATCAAAGCTTGAAATCAAGAACAAAGTAACAATCGAGTCTTGGAGTCAATAACAGATGCATATCAAGTTTGTAAGCAAGAACTAAAGAGTATCAAGTTTTGAACTCAAGGACAAGGAGAAATCAAGTATTGAAATCAAGAGCAATTGAATGTCAAGTCTTGAAATCAAGAACCAATGAATATCAAGTATTGAATATCAAGAATAAATGATTCACAAGGGTTAGAATCAATAACAAATGAATATTAAATTTTTCTACCAAGAACCAATGAATCATCAAGCCTGGGAAAATTAAAAACTAAGGAACAACCAAATCTTGAAATCAAGAACCAAAGGATGACAAATATTGAATATCAAGAATACATGAATTACAATAATTAGAATCAATCAAATGAATATCAAATTTGGCTATTAAGAGCAAATGAATATTAAGCTTGGAAATCAAGAATAAAAGCGTATCAAGCTTGAAAGTCATGAATAAAGGAGAAATTAAGATTTAACGGAACAATCATTTATGGAAATCAATAACAAACGACTATCAAGGTGTGAAATCAAGAACAAAGGATTATGAAGCTTAGAAATCAAGACCAAAAGAACACTCAAGTCTTGGAACCAAGAATAAAGAATATCAAGTATTGAATATTGAGAATAATTGAATCCCAAGGGTTATAGTCACTACCAAGTGCATATCAAATGTAGATATCAAGGACAAATGAATATTAAGGTTGGAAATCAAGAATAAAGGAACAATCACTTCTTGAAATCCATAACAACGAATATCAATCTTAGAATTAAAAATAAGGAACAATCAGGTATTGAAATCAATAACCAACAAATATCAAGGGTGGAACTCAAGAACAAAGGAGAAATCAAGAGAAAAACACATCTCCTTTGTAAACTAGGGTTTGAAGGCATAAGAAAAGATATAGGGTTTACCCCACCATAATATAGTTTGGGACAAGGTAGTATTATCCAGAATGGCAAGACATGATGATTCCATAGCAAGTAGATATAAATTAGAGTCAAAGATTACATATAAATAAACCCTACTGGTATTCCCGTGTTTTCCCGTAGGCAAGTTAACATATACAGTAAGTTCTAGCTTCTAGGAACCCAATCCCAATTCCACAGCGTCCACAGTACGTATGAAAGAATGAGTCGCATAGGAATCCAATAAAACTCGGGCCCAAGAATGGTAGAGAAGAACAATACCATCCACAACGGCGTTGGAGGCATCTTCCTCCGGTTGAGACAAAGTAAAAACCCTTCCTTGATTGGCGCCGCCGGGGGCTTGAGCTTGTAACGGTCTCTGTGGTGGTAGTGGCTGTTGTAGCGGTGGCCTGTTTGCATTCGCTCGCCCAGTTACTTGGTTGGTCTCGGTGGAAAGCAATGGACAATTATCTAGGAAGTGCCCAACACCTCCACAGGCAAAACATCGGCGTGCATCCGTGCCTATCCTCTTTGGTATGCCTCCCGCTCCTCGAGCTATCTGAGGTCTTTGCTGTGCTGGCCTTTGTAGAGGTGGCTTGTTTGCTGGTACTTGCTCGGTTGCTTGCTTGGTCATTGGGGGAAACGAGGGGCATCTATGTTTGGAAGTGCCCATACTCTCCGCATGCAAAGCATTGGCGTGGGTCCATGCCTGCTCTCGTCTGAGTAACTCCATCTTCTCCAACTGTCTAAAGTCTTTGTTCAACCGCGTCCACGTCCACGTACACGTCCACGTTCACGAGATCTTGTATTCTCGAATTACGAGTGTAACCAGCTTCTCGCGGATGGAAGGCCTCAAATCTTGTTCAAGGCGTTTAGCCCTCCTTGCCTCAGTGACCACAAACTTGATGGCGTAGCGAGAAAACTCATCGAATCCGAACAAATAATTAACCTTTAACCTAAATATACCATAAATCTAGCCTATCTGATAAACACATAACTTCAAACAAATTCAAGCCTACGGTTCCTTCAACCTAGTCCTACCTTTCTAGTGGTAATTCATAACCTACAGCTCCCATGTAAGACCTAAAGCCTAAGCTCTGATACCAAATCTGTAACGCCCCAAAACACCCCCTGGACGGCATTACATTCTAAGACCATTCACAACATGAGAGCACTAATATAATTTCATCAATAAGAAAATTCTCCATTCATCATCCATAAAATTTACATCATTATCCCAAAAGAATAGACCCAGTTTGGCCTTTACATTTCAAAAATCAACTAATGTAGCGCAGCGGAAATAACAAAAGAAAACTAGACTTTACAAGGTTTACAATGAATATCCTAGTCTAGAGCAAAAGTAAGCGACATCTCTAGATGTTCCACTCGGGATCCAAGTATCCCTCTAGTGAAGCCTCTCCATGGCCCGGCTCATGAGCACCAAGCTCATCCTCTGGCACAGAATCTGAAAAAAATATTCAACGGTAGGGGGTGAGCACGAAGCTCTGTAGAAAAATCCTCCCAAACTCAAACAAGGTTTAGCAAAGTATATAAAACGGTCGGTCTCATTTCACAAATAACATATATAACATTTGAAGTAAAATGAGGACATTTAACAGATCTCAAGTTTAGATAGCAACAGTAATTGAAATGAATAAATAAACAAAATATACCATTGATAATCCATTCTACCATAAACCGTTTCCAACAAGTTCTCGCGGAATCCCATACTTCCTGAAACTCTTGTCGAAACCATTTTTGGTACAATGCACGATAACCCACACTGTATGTCCGACACAACCCACGTTACTACACCGTTATCATTAGTACTAGGAAATGTTCGTACCCACACGGCGTACAAAGACGTCTACCCACACCATGTGGTAGGAAAAGTTCATACCCGCGTGGCATACAAAGCCGTCTACCCACTACATGACACCCGGTCAATAGTAAACCATGGTAGTATCGTACAACTACGCAAGAGATAACATATCAACAAACATCTCACATTACCAACAATACCATAAATCCCCAATTTCTCAAGCAAGTTTTCATAAAATTCCACACATCCAACATGAGGCAATTTCCATAGAACAATGAAGGAAAATACAACAGATCATCATAAATACCATTTTGTTGTTCAATATGAAACTCTAAAGTTTTTAAATCAAGAATAAAGGAAGAGTTCAAAAAGGAAAATCCATCACTCTTGAAAACTAGGGTTTTTCAAACAAGAGAGGAATTTCATGGGTATACAACCCTAACTTTGTGTAAACATAAAATCTTTGTCAAAAAGCCCAAGAGAAGATGATTTCCTAGCATATATCTACCATTGATAGACAAAACATACATACATAAATACCCTAGCCTCAATGTAAGAGAGTGAGAGGAAACCCCTACCTTAATGTTCTTGGAAAAATTAGGGCTTTGATCTTGAATCAACCCTTTAATTCCTTGTTTTTCACCTTTGATCTTGTGTTTTTCTCTTTCCCTCTTTCTCTCTAATGTTTCCTAGGGTTTTAAGGTGTGTAATGAAGGCTAAGGAGGTGAGAGGATGTATTTATAGTGGGGGAAAAATCGAGGGTTCGCGAACAGAAAAATTCGGATTTTTATAGTGGCTACCGGTAGCTGATTTTGGCTACCGGTAGCTCGGACACACGGGACCCTCGACTACCGGTTGGCTACCGGTAGCTGATCTTTACTGGACCATTGGCTACCGGTAGCTGATTTTTGGCTACCGGTAGTCACTACCTAGATTTTCTACTTCCACTTCCAATGCATTTTTGACCCACTTAGAGATCGAATTGGAAAATTTTCATGAGATACACTTTTGTAGCCCTAGATGTCTACTATCTACTGTAAAAATTTCAGGTCATTTGGAATTAAGTATAAAAAGTTATGATCTAAATAGTAGATAGTGTCCAAAATCCTTTATACCCAAATTTTCTCTAAAATGTGTTTTAACTCCAAAATACTTCCTAACTTCTAATACACCTCATATTATCTCTCCCAAGGTTTTTCGACCTTCCGGACTCAATGGAAACCTTATTTTGACCTAAAAACCTTTAGAAACTTGTCTATTCACCCTTTCCAAGTTTAAACATCTTCGAAGCTTAACTTCCCAATCAATTCGCATCTCTAGTTTTTATTCCTATCGTCACTACTCATATCCATGTTTTTACAACAATTATTTACTATATATATCTATATACATATCTATAAAAGAAAAATACGGGGTGTTACAGGTTAGTATACTAATGCCTGGGTTGGATTTCGTCACTGCCATTGGTATGGTACACGCCCTTCCTAAAGGTTGGATATCTTTGATAAGATGTGTGTGTGGGTGTGGGCAAGACGTTACTCAATGTGTCGATTCATGTGGATGCCTTACATCATTGTTGAGATACATGTACATATATTGCCGGAAATGTTCAAGTGTGAGTTATCGTTCATTGTACCAAATACGATTTCTGCAAGAGTTTTGGGGTAGTATGGGATGCCACAAGAACTTGTGGAAATGGTGTATGGTGGGATGGATTATGTTTTGGGAATTGATTCTTATTGGTATCTTGTGTTCATTTATTCTTTTAATTACCGTGGTTCCTTAAACTGGAGATCTATTTAAATGTCCTATTTTCCTTCAAAAGTTCTATACTATATTTGTGAAAATGAGACCGACCGAATTTTAAATGTTTTCTAAACCTTGTTTGGGTTTGGGAGAAATTTTCTACAGAGCTTCGTGCTCACCCCCTACCGCTAACATTTTCAGATTATATACTTGAGGAGGAGTTGGGAGTCGAGGAGGCCGCATATTGAGAGACTCCGATCGACGGGAGTGTAGATCCCGAGGTGGACATGTAGAGATATAGTTTCTTTTGTACTAGACTAGAGAGTTTATTTGGAGATCATGTAAAGTCTAATATTTTGTTATTTCGCTGCAAGTGTACTTTAATTCTCTTAGAATGTAAATGTCATTGCTTGGCCTATTCTTTTGGGATGATAGTGTGGATATGATATATGGTGAATGGAAGTTTATTTTATGATGGATAAATGGACCCGGTGTGGTCAATAGTTATGCATATGTGGACCCGGTGTGGTCAATTGTAATATAATTGTACAGGTTGTGTTTTGGGTAGAGCTCCCCGTGCAAAGGAGACTCTGCCCGAATTTTGTTAAAATATTAATGGTTAATGAATGAAACTTTCGTCGTGATGGATTTACTTAGTGCTCTCATGCGGTGAATGGTTTTTAGAATGTAATGTCACCCAAGGGGGTTTTTGGGGCGTTACATACAATGTGTTTCCGAAGGGGTCTGACAAGTGGTTGCCTCTCCCTAAGATTATATTGTTACATGAGGTGATGCAAGGGTCGAGGATAGATGTGGTATTATTTATGTGGGGTGTGATTACAGATTATATTTTAGAGAGTAAGCCTAGAGGGAACATGCCATTCGGCAACATGATTACCCATTTTTTTGTCAATGCGGGTGTGAAAAAGATACATGTAGATCATCTAATTCCTTCGGAGAAAGGGTACATCAATACTTGGTCGGAGAGGAAGAATGACACTATGTCCCGAGCTGTAAGACCGAATAGACCTACTTCCACCACTCCATCTGCAGCTCCTACTGATACTAATACTCCACCTACCTCTAGATCCATTATTACGCAGTAAGTGACTAGGCTTGAGGGGAGACTGAGCGGTATGGAGTCCAATTTTTTGATATTAAGGGGACGCAGACCCATATACTAAGGGAGTTAGAATGGTCAGCGTTGGTACATAAGAGGTTATTTCAAGCTATTCTACCTTGTGAGGCTTACCAAGTTGTTCCTCCTCCATCATCCACATCTAGACCTTCTAGTTCAGTGTCACCTTCGTCTACATCGGGATACGGTTCATGAGATAGACAGCAGTGAGGAGGAGGAGGGTGGGGATGATTCTGATGATTATGATGAGAAGTTTCAGTCTGAGTAGTTGTGTTGTTTGTTGATGTTAGGGTTTTCCAGTTTAGTTTTTTTAGGACATCACTTTCAACCGATTGATTAGGGATTTCTTGAAGATATTGGGATCATTTGAGATACTGTGAGGATTTCAATTGGTTTAACATCGTTTTCAATCAGTTGATTAGAGGAACTTCAGAAAAGAGTATAGGTAGCACTTCAACCAGTTGAACATTACTTTCAACTGGTTGATAAGACATTTTCCAAACAACAACAAGATACTGAGAGTACTTCAACCGGTTGAACATCATTTTCAACCGGTTTAACGTGAGTCGGCTACAGTAAAACTTTTCCCGAATTGTGATTTGTCCATGGAGTCGGCTACATTTATTCCTAAACTCATGGGGTGGCTACTAATCCCTATGAGCTTGATTTCTATTGGTTGATTGGGACCTCCAAGTGTTCATGGGAGTATTTCATTGGATGAGACACGCGGAGAAAGTTTCTTTAGCAATTCACCCACCACCCGTGCCACTTGTTGTGACCAATGAGAGGAGGAAGACACTACTATATATATACATATTTATACACATTAGATGGGGCCGAGTCTTTGCTTTTGTCTTAGAACCTTAGGAGTTAAGTTTGAGTTTTTGCTTAAGTTTTACATTGTAAGGATTTTACTGGGTAACAGAGAAGACAACCGGTTAAGTTTTCTTGTTCATTTTCAAAGCTCTATTTGTATGGTATGTTCTTGAATTTGAACTTAGTGTTTTGAAGTTAATCTAGTTGAAGTTATTTCTTGTAATCTTGTTGTTTTGTTCATTATGGTTTACATGTTGTTTATTACCGATTTTGGTTTAATGGGTTTTATTTTGGGCTAAGGTTCGGCATGATCCTAGAGATGATTCTCATCCATAATCCAACACAGTGATTCTCTAATGATTTCAAACTGATCAAATGTTTTGAAAGAGGGAGGAACCACTTTTGGAAAATTTGTTGTTAAATGACTACTTGATTTCTCGTCGACGGTTCATCCAGCACGAGTAATGCTTGAAAATAATTTATGCAACCTAAATGATTTTTACTCTAGTTTCCAGTCCCTATCTTCAAAGCTACAATATTGTATAGCCTTGGTTATCATTGAATAATTTCCATTTGAGCGAGTTTGAATACAACATCGGATGAGTTAAAATTGAGAATCAAAATATTTGGTTATGGTAAGTTGATTCATGAGGATTAGTCCACTATTTTCTTACTAAATTCCAAACACTAGAATTCATCTCTCCAATCTTCCACAAATCAAATGATTTTTAATTTTTATTGCATACACATTGATGAGCACATAATATTGCATATTTGAAGGGCTCATTACATGCATTATAACTCAACTTTTGCATTTAAATACTTAGTGTTAGCCAAAATTGTCTATAATGTTGATATTTTGATGTTGCAACCTTTTATAGCTTAAATGATTGATTTTAGGACATTTCAATCTTGATGGATGTGTGGTGAAGGCATGGACACAATACATGAAGAATTGGAGGCTTAAAAGTGAAGAAATCAAGAAGGCATTGGTGCTTGGGAACAAGGGCACCAGCTGCAGCAACAATTGGAAGCACTGCCTCTGAATTCCTCCATTTTGACCATGATCTACTCAGAATTTGAAAAAGTTCAAAACATAAAAGTTGTAGATATGGGTTTCTTCTGTTTTTTGTCAAAATTTCAGCCGAATCCAACGGTTAGATCAAGAGTTATGCCGATTCTACCGAAGGTGGTCCAGTGCAGAAAAACAGTACCGGTACCCAGTACCGGTACTCTGAACCTTCTGGTCGCGAAAACAGCCTGTAACTCAACTTTGAGGCTTGGGGGTCCCACCTACACTTCTCCCACGCCTATCCCAACATTTCCTTACACATTTGCAGGTCTCTTACACATTTTGGAAGACTTTTGAGACTTGGCATTCAAGGAGGAAGAGAGAGAAAGGGGCTGCCATGTGGGTTGCAGGCTAGCCTGTCCAAGGCTTCAACTCAGCCCCTCTTTGGTGTAAGACCTGCACACACCTAGGGGGACCCTCCATGGACGAAATTGAAGGCTCTCACTCTCCATTATACATTCAACATTCAACACACAAAAAGACCTGGCTACCTAAGCTTAAGAGTAGAGATAGAGAGCTCCAAGGAGGAAGAAGATGAATAGTGTAATGTAATTTCGTTTTTGCACTTCTTCCATCCTTTTCCATGTAATCTATTGTAAGACTTGTTTAAAGTTTTGTTTATTGTCTTTAATCTCATTTATTTCAAGAACTTTGCAAGTTTCAATACACCATTTTACATTTCACCATTGTTGCTCAAGTTCTTCATTTTCAAGCTTAAAATGGGTATTGAATATTTTTCTCCTTAGTTTACGATTTCTTGCTTTAAGATAAGTTTCATGCTTCATGCTTCATGTCTTCATTATATCCATTTACATTATTATGCTTGTCTTTCATTTTACCATGAGTAGTTAGATTTAAGTTGGTAAATCCAAAGGAAAATTTCTCTTGGGGATTCCATTTCAACTCATTCTCCTCCCTCCCTTAAGAGTCCAATGGTTCGGTTTGACGGGGTTGAGAGTGGATGAATTGGTGCCTTTGATATTCCGTAGACTTGTCACGGTTTATTCTTAGATCATCACCAACCTCATCCCTTGCTTCCCCCGAATCAATTGTTCATTCATGCTCTATCGGAGTTAAGGAGGGATTGGAGTTGAAATGGTAGTCCTATTGGAGTGACTTCCTTTGGATTAGCCAACATTGTTTTCTTGCATTTTCCATACATAAACACAACCACAAAACACAAATACAAGATTTTACACTTTCTTTTCTCTTTTGCAAAATCACCTTTCACAAAACTCCCTTTCCTTCCCTGAGGAGACGACCTTGGAATATTTTCCAAGTAAAACACACGACCACAAAAGACTCCTTTCGATTGGGGAGCATTTTTGTGCACACCGCATTCCATTCCACATTTCATTCCACATATTTTGTTCATCACATTTCCATTACATCTATTTTGTTGTTGTTTCCTATCTTATTGCATCATCTGGAGGGAGAATGACACTCCCCCATCACTATAAGCCACATACACACATTGAGGGTGAGGGTGATGTTTAGAGGTTAGGAAACAACGACGTAATTTTCAATTAATCATTTTGGCGCCGTTGCCGGGGAAGGTAAAGCGTCGAGTTCGAGAGGTGATTTTGGGACGGCATAAGGTAAGTCTTGTGATTTTCATCACGGGCCAAGGTATGTCGTCTAACTTGTAAATATTTTTGTTTTAGTTTGTGTTTTGTATTATGTCTTATAATTTTTATGAAAATGTATATAATGCCCCATATTATGAAAATGTGTGTGAAATTTGTGATGACTATGGGCACATTACTAGTGAGTGCCCAAGAATGGCCTCTTATTTTGAAAACGTATGCAAGATTTGTGGTGAGTATGGACACATCACTAGTGAGTGCCCAATAAATGCCCCTTATTTTGAATACGTTTGCGAAATTTGTGGTGAGAATGGACACCTCACTAGTGAATGCCCAATAAATTATCCGGTTCAAGACCTTGAATGCAAAAGTTCAAATTCAGAGTTGGACTACCTAAATTTTTACCGCAACCATTATGATTCACCGAGTTATTCGAGTTATGGTTGGGAGAATGAACCATATAATTTTTCATCCAATCTCACACCACCAAATGAATTTCTCCCACTATCCAACATATGGGAACTCAACCGAAGTAGAATTGGAAAATGTTTGGTGTGATTTTATGCAATCCCAAATGGAATGCAATGCCCAAATGGAATGCATTGTCCAACAACTTAATGCATTGACTAATGCTACAATTGTTATGCATGAAGAACAACACCTTGAGCATAGTCAATGTATTGAGGATGACCCCCCCAATGAAATGCATATGGATGTTGAATCTCCCACCACTATAGATTGTGAAACATTTGATGAAGTTATTATCTTGCATGAGGCTAATGAGCCCAAGGACATTTTGCCATCTATGAGTGGTGTTGAGATTCACATTTCTCAACTTGGGGAGGGCATTGCAATGGAGTTAAGTTTTGAGACTTGTAAAGAAAAATTGTATACTCCATTTGTGGGATTGCATAAACTTGCCTACAACTTTGTTTGGTTGAGATTTTTGAGGCATTATCCTTTGTATTGTTGGATAGATTGGAGTGAAAGGGCATTTATACAACAAAAAAATTTTAAAATCAAAAAAATCCATGGGCGTAGGGTCATATCCGAATTGAAGCCGGATTGACATGAGCCCTTGTTGTTTTGTTTCCATGTACATAGTAGTTAGATCTCTTTTATTGTCATATTTTTATTTTTCATGTCGCTGTAGTATAATGGTGAGTATCATTGTAGTTTAGATTTTAACATGAAGCATGTTTCAGCGGGAGTAGTTTGGCAGACAAAGCAGAACAGTACCGGTACTCGGTACCGGTACCAAATGGTACCGGTACCCAGTACCGGTACTAAAAGTCTACTGGAATCGCAGTACCGGTACTCGGTACCGGTACCAAATGTCTACTGGAATCGCAGTACCGGTACCCAGTACCGGTACTGTTTGCCTGACATGCCCAATCTCTGCAATGCTGCTCCACCTGCTTTTAGGGCCCCACCAACATTTCTCCCACATGTTCTAGTCTAAGTTGGGGGGTGTAAATAAACTTTGTGTGTTTCATTTTCTCTTTTATGTTTTATAAAAAGAAAGAAAAAAAAAAAGAAAAAAAAAAAATGGGGTATCTCATTTCCCATTTTACTTTCATTGTTTTCATTGCATGATTCCTTGTGCATTGAGGACAATGCATAGTTTAAGTTGGGGGGTGAGGTGCACCATTCACATGTTCCACCACTTTGTGTATAGAATAAGTTGGAAATGTGAAAATTTTGAAAAATTTTGGACAATTTTTGTGAAAAATAGTCAATATTGAACTATATTCCTCTATCCTAATTGTTATGGGATTTGTGAATTGCTTGATCTTCATTTTGAACTTTGAATACATGAGCACATTATAGAAGTTTATCCTATGCTTGAGTATCACATATGTGTTTTCTTTCAAACTCAACCATTGTGCACCTTGAATGTGTAATTTGGACAATTTACGGATTGAGTTCACATTTGAGTGCTTGACATGAATAGTGGAGATGAGTAAGTACCCGTGTGAGCTTTAGTGCCAATTCTTGTTTGGAGGGAACTTACATTTACTCAAGGAACAATTCTTCAAATTCCACATTTGTTCAATAATCTCATTATGCTTGTTTTGGTTAGGTGTATTTGGGTAGTTGATTGACTTTGTCTTGATTGTACAATGCTCCCATATGCTTATCTAGAGATGATCTTAGGCCATTTTTTGAATGCTTTGAGCCTAAGCCTTTTTCTTGTGAAATTTATCCCTAGTGCCATGATTGAGCCTTAATTGAATTCATTTCTATGCCACACATGTAACCAAGCCAATGAAAAGAATAAATATCTACCTTACCTTGGTTGTTCCTAGTGCTAAGTATGGGTGATGATAAAAGAAAAGGAATGATGGTGTGGAAAATCAAACAAAAGGGATGAAGGATGTTGAAACTCAAAAGAGTTCAATGGAAAAAGAATGAAAATCCAAGAAAAGGAGAGAAAGGGAGTGAAAAAGGAGAAAAAGAATGAGAAAAAGAAAAGGGAAAAATGTAAAGGAAAAGAAAGAAAAGAAACAAAGGGTGTGGTGATGGTGTGAAAATCAAAATCCCATAAAAGGGAAGTGTTTTTCTAAGATTAAGGTCATTCACCCGGAACAACCCTCTTTGTTATCCTATATCCTTCGTTTCCCTTACCACAACATCACCCCAAGGCCTCATTACAACCCATGAAAGTCCTAAAAGATCTAGAGAAGCATGGGGGATGTATACTTTTAAAGAAAAAAGAGAAGTTAATTTTGCTATCTAATGCCCTAGCATTCCTTTCATGAGATTATGCCAAGGTTGTTTCATTTGTATACATGTGCTTCATTTTTGGATTATATGTGAGCATTTTGGTTTGTGAATTAGTTTCTATCTCACATATACACATGGAGTGCATGCTAGGATAATCATTGAGTTATTCATTATTGAGAGAAAACCTTGGTGAGTTTTTGCATCAAAGCTTAATTTGGATAGCCACGTGAATGTGAACTCCATTGTGTAAATGTTTAAATTACATGTTCATTTCACACACACACGAGTTTTGAAAGGAAATGTGTATGTGGATACTCTAGAATAGCATTTAAAGCTATAATGTGTTGCATGTGTTTTTAGTTAGGATGTTTTGAACATAGTTGTTTTATTGAAATCCCATCACTAGTTAAGATAGGGGAATATACTTTAAATATTGGATATTAGCAAGAAGTTTGTAGGTACCTTCACTGGAAACCTTCACGAGACAAAACTCGTCCACTAGGGATCACCTAGGGGTTTAAAGGCTTGTTGCATGTGCTAAATGCAATTGCGGAATTAGTATAGGTTTATTTTTGTTTGCTTGCTTTTACATTTTGTTTGCTAGGGACTAGCAAAGCTTAAGTTGGGGGGTGTGATGAGCACATAATATTGCATATTTGAAGGGCTCATTACATGCATTATAACTCAACTTTTGCATTTAAATACTTAGTGTTAGCCAAAATTGTCTATAATGTTGATATTTTGATGTTGCAACCTTTTATAGCTAAAATGATTGATTTTAGGACATTTCAATCTTGATGGATGTGTGGTGAAGGCATGGACACAATACATGAAGAATTGGAGGCTTAAAAGTGAAGAAATCAAGAAGGCATTGGTGCTTGGGAACAAGGGCACCAGCTGCAGCAACAATTGGAAGCACTGCCTCTGAATTCCTCCATTTTGACCATGATCTACTCAGAATTTGAAAAAGTTCAAAACATAAAAGTTGTAGATATGGGTTTCTTCTGTTTTTTGTCAAAATTGCAACCCAATCCAACGGTTAGATCACGAGTTATGCCGATTCTACCGAAGGTGGTCCAGTGCAGAAAAACAGTACCGGTACCCAGTACCGGTACTCTGAACCTTCTGGTCGCGAAAACAGCCTGTAACTCAACTTTGAGGCTTGGGGGTCCCACCTACACTTCTCCCACGCCTATCCCAACATTTCCTTACACATTTGCAGGTCTCTTACACATTTTGGAAGACTTTTGAGACTTGGCATTCAAGGAGGAAGAGAGAGAAAGGGGCTGCCATGTGGGTTGCAGGCTAGCCTGTCCAAGGCTTCAACTCAGCCCCTCTTTGGTGTAAGACCTGCACACACCTAGGGGGACCCTCCATGGACGAAATTGAAGGCTCTCACTCTCCATTATACATTCAACATTCAACACACAAAAAGACCTGGCTACCTAAGCTTAAGAGTAGAGATAGAGAGCTCCAAGGAGGAAGAAGATGAATAGTGTAATGTAATTTCGTTTTTGCACTTCTTCCATCCTTTTCCATGTAATCTATTGTAAGACTTGTTTAAAGTTTTGTTTATTGTCTTTAATCTCATTTATTTCAAGAACTTTGCAAGTTTCAATACACCATTTTACATTTCACCATTGTTGCTCAAGTTCTTCATTTTCAAGCTTAAAATGGGTATTGAATATTTTTCTCCTTAGTTTACGATTTCTTGCTTTAAGATAAGTTTCATGCTTCATGCTTCATGTCTTCATTATATCCATTTACATTATTATGCTTGTCTTTCATTTTACCATGAGTAGTTAGATTTAAGTTGGTAAATCCAAAGGAAAATTTCTCTTGGGGATTCCATTTCAACTCATTCTCCTCCCTCCCTTAAGAGTCCAATGGTTCGGTTTGACGGGGTTGAGAGTGGATGAATTGGTGCCTTTGATATTCCGTAGACTTGTCACGGTTTATTCTTAGATCATCACCAACCTCATCCCTTGCTTCCCCCGAATCAATTGTTCATTCATGCTCTATCGGAGTTAAGGAGGGATTGGAGTTGAAATGGTAGTCCTATTGGAGTGACTTCCTTTGGATTAGCCAACATTGTTTTCTTGCATTTTCCATACATAAACACAACCACAAAACACAAATACAAGATTTTACACTTTCTTTTCTCTTTTGCAAAATCACCTTTCACAAAACTCCCTTTCCTTCCCTGAGGAGACGACCTTGGAATATTTTCCAAGTAAAACACACGACCACAAAAGACTCCTTTCGATTGGGGAGCATTTTTGTGCACACCGCATTCCATTCCACATTTCATTCCACATATTTTGTTCATCACATTTCCATTACATCTATTTTGTTGTTGTTTCCTATCTTATTGCATCATCCGGAGGGAGAATGACACTCCCCCATCACTATAAGCCACATACACACATTGAGGGTGAGGGTGATGTTTAGAGGTTAGGAAACAACGACGTAATTTTCAATTAATCATTTTGGCGCCGTTGCCGGGGAAGGTAAAGCGTCGAGTTCGAGAGGTGATTTTGGGACGGCATAAGGTAAGTCTTGTGATTTTCATCACGGGCCAAGGTATGTCGTCTAACTTGTAAATATTTTTGTTTTAGTTTGTGTTTTGTATTATGTCTTATAATTTTTATGAAAATGTATATAATGCCCCATATTATGAAAATGTGTGTGAAATTTGTGATGACTATGGGCACATTACTAGTGAGTGCCCAAGAATGGCCTCTTATTTTGAAAACGTATGCAAGATTTGTGGTGAGTATGGACACATCACTAGTGAGTGCCCAATAAATGCCCCTTATTTTGAATACGTTTGCGAAATTTGTGGTGAGAATGGACACCTCACTAGTGAATGCCCAATAAATTATCCGGTTCAAGACCTTGAATGCAAAAGTTCAAATTCAGAGTTGGACTACCTAAATTTTTACCGCAACCATTATGATTCACCGAGTTATTCGAGTTATGGTTGGGAGAATGAACCATATAATTTTTCATCCAATCTCACACCACCAAATGAATTTCTCCCACTATCCAACATATGGGAACTCAACCGAAGTAGAATTGGAAAATGTTTGGTGTGATTTTATGCAATCCCAAATGGAATGCAATGCCCAAATGGAATGCATTGTCCAACAACTTAATGCATTGACTAATGCTACAATTGTTATGCATGAAGAACAACACCTTGAGCATAGTCAATGTATTGAGGATGACCCCCCCAATGAAATGCATATGGATGTTGAATCTCCCACCACTATAGATTGTGAAACATTTGATGAAGTTATTATCTTGCATGAGGCTAATGAGCCCAAGGACATTTTGCCATCTATGAGTGGTGTTGAGATTCACATTTCTCAACTTGGGGAGGGCATTGCAATGGAGTTAAGTTTTGAGACTTGTAAAGAAAAATTGTATACTCCATTTGTGGGATTGCATAAACTTGCCTACAACTTTGTTTGGTTGAGATTTTTGAGGCATTATCCTTTGTATTGTTGGATAGATTGGAGTGAAAGGGCATTTATACAACAAAAAAATTTTAAAATCAAAAAAATCCATGGGCGTAGGGTCATATCCGAATTGAAGCCGGATTGACATGAGCCCTTGTTGTTTTGTTTCCATGTACATAGTAGTTAGATCTCTTTTATTGTCATATTTTTATTTTTCATGTCGCTGTAGTATAATGGTGAGTATCATTGTAGTTTAGATTTTAACATGAAGCATGTTTCAGCGGGAGTAGTTTGGCAGACAAAGCAGAACAGTACCGGTACTCGGTACCGGTACCAAATGGTACCGGTACCCAGTACCGGTACTAAAAGTCTACTGGAATCGCAGTACCGGTACTCGGTACCGGTACCAAATGTCTACTGGAATCGCAGTACCGGTACCCAGTACCGGTACTGTTTGCCTGACATGCCCAATCTCTGCAATGCTGCTCCACCTGCTTTTAGGGCCCCACCAACATTTCTCCCACATGTTCTAGTCTAAGTTGGGGGGTGTAAATAAACTTTGTGTGTTTCATTTTCTCTTTTATGTTTTATAAAAAGAAAGAAAAAAAAAAAGAAAAAAAAAAAATGGGGTATCTCATTTCCCATTTTACTTTCATTGTTTTCATTGCATGATTCCTTGTGCATTGAGGACAATGCATAGTTTAAGTTGGGGGGTGAGGTGCACCATTCACATGTTCCACCACTTTGTGTATAGAATAAGTTGGAAATGTGAAAATTTTGAAAAATTTTGGACAATTTTTGTGAAAAATAGTCAATATTGAACTATATTCCTCTATCCTAATTGTTATGGGATTTGTGAATTGCTTGATCTTCATTTTGAACTTTGAATACATGAGCACATTATAGAAGTTTATCCTATGCTTGAGTATCACATATGTGTTTTCTTTCAAACTCAACCATTGTGCACCTTGAATGTGTAATTTGGACAATTTACGGATTGAGTTCACATTTGAGTGCTTGACATGAATAGTAGAGATGAGTAAGTACCCGTGTGAGCTTTAGTGCCAATTCTTGTTTGGAGGGAACTTACATTTACTCAAGGAACAATTCTTCAAATTCCACATTTGTTCAATAATCTCATTATGCTTGTTTTGGTTAGGTGTATTTGGGTAGTTGATTGACTTTGTCTTGATTGTACAATGCTCCCATATGCTTATCTAGAGATGATCTTAGGCCATTTTTTGAATGCTTTGAGCCTAAGCCTTTTTCTTGTGAAATTTATCCCTAGTGCCATGATTGAGCCTTAATTGAATTCATTTCTATGCCACACATGTAACCAAGCCAATGAAAAGAATAAATATCTACCTTACCTTGGTTGTTCCTAGTGCTAAGTATGGGTGATGATAAAAGAAAAGGAATGATGGTGTGGAAAATCAAACAAAAGGGATGAAGGATGTTGAAACTCAAAAGAGTTCAATGGAAAAAGAATGAAAATCCAAGAAAAGGAGAGAAAGGGAGTGAAAAAGGAGAAAAAGAATGAGAAAAAGAAAAGGGAAAAATGTAAAGGAAAAGAAAGAAAAGAAACAAAGGGTGTGGTGATGGTGTGAAAATCAAAATCCCATAAAAGGGAAGTGTTTTTCTAAGATTAAGGTCATTCACCCGGAACAACCCTCTTTGTTATCCTATATCCTTCGTTTCCCTTACCACAACATCACCCCAAGGCCTCATTACAACCCATGAAAGTCCTAAAAGATCTAGAGAAGCATGGGGGATGTATACTTTTAAAGAAAAAAGAGAAGTTAATTTTGCTATCTAATGCCCTAGCATTCCTTTCATGAGATTATGCCAAGGTTGTTTCATTTGTATACATGTGCTTCATTTTTGGATTATATGTGAGCATTTTGGTTTGTGAATAAGTTTCTATCTCACATATACACATGGAGTGCATGCTAGGATAATCATTGAGTTATTCATTATTGAGAGAAAACCTTGGTGAGTTTTTGCATCAAAGCTTAATTTGGATAGCCACGTGAATGTGAACTCCATTGTGTAAATGTTTAAATTACATGTTCATTTCACACACACACGAGTTTTGAAAGGAAATGTGTATGTGGATACTCTAGAATAGCATTTAAAGCTATAATGTGTTGCATGTGTTTTTAGTTAGGATGTTTTGAACATAGTTGTTTTATTGAAATCCCATCACTAGTTAAGATAGGGGAATATACTTTAAATATTGGATATTAGCAAGAAGTTTGTAGGTACCTTCACTGGAAACCTTCACGAGACAAAACTCGTCCACTAGGGATCACCTAGGGGTTTAAAGGCTTGTTGCATGTGCTAAATGCAATTGCGGAATTAGTATAGGTTTATTTTTGTTTGCTTGCTTTTACATTTTGTTTGCTAGGGACTAGCAAAGCTTAAGTTGGGGGGTGTGATGAGCACATAATATTGCATATTTGAAGGGCTCATTACATGCATTATAACTCAACTTTTGCATTTAAATACTTAGTGTTAGCCAAAATTGTCTATAATGTTGATATTTTGATGTTGCAACCTTTTATAGCTAAAATGATTGATTTTAGGACATTTCAATCTTGATGGATGTGTGGTGAAGGCATGGACACAATACATGAAGAATTGGAGGCTTAAAAGTGAAGAAATCAAGAAGGCATTGGTGCTTGGGAACAAGGGCACCAGCTGCAGCAACAATTGGAAGCACTGCCTCTGAATTCCTCCATTTTGACCATGATCTACTCAGAATTTGAAAAAGTTCAAAACATAAAAGTTGTAGATATGGGTTTCTTCTGTTTTTTGTCAAAATTGCAACCCAATCCAACGGTTAGATCACGAGTTATGCCGATTCTACCGAAGGTGGTCCAGTGCAGAAAAACAGTACCGGTACCCAGTACCGGTACTCTGAACCTTCTGGTCGCGAAAACAGCCTGTAACTCAACTTTGAGGCTTGGGGGTCCCACCTACACTTCTCCCACGCCTATCCCAACATTTCCTTACACATTTGCAGGTCTCTTACACATTTTGGAAGACTTTTGAGACTTGGCATTCAAGGAGGAAGAGAGAGAAAGGGGCTGCCATGTGGGTTGCAGGCTAGCCTGTCCAAGGCTTCAACTCAGCCCCTCTTTGGTGTAAGACCTGCACACACCTAGGGGGACCCTCCATGGACGAAATTGAAGGCTCTCACTCTCCATTATACATTCAACATTCAACACACAAAAAGACCTGGCTACCTAAGCTTAAGAGTAGAGATAGAGAGCTCCAAGGAGGAAGAAGATGAATAGTGTAATGTAATTTCGTTTTTGCACTTCTTCCATCCTTTTCCATGTAATCTATTGTAAGACTTGTTTAAAGTTTTGTTTATTGTCTTTAATCTCATTTATTTCAAGAACTTTGCAAGTTTCAATACACCATTTTACATTTCACCATTGTTGCTCAAGTTCTTCATTTTCAAGCTTAAAATGGGTATTGAATATTTTTCTCCTTAGTTTACGATTTCTTGCTTTAAGATAAGTTTCATGCTTCATGCTTCATGTCTTCATTATATCCATTTACATTATTATGCTTGTCTTTCATTTTACCATGAGTAGTTAGATTTAAGTTGGTAAATCCAAAGGAAAATTTCTCTTGGGGATTCCATTTCAACTCATTCTCCTCCCTCCCTTAAGAGTCCAATGGTTCGGTTTGACGGGGTTGAGAGTGGATGAATTGGTGCCTTTGATATTCCGTAGACTTGTCACGGTTTATTCTTAGATCATCACCAACCTCATCCCTTGCTTCCCCCGAATCAATTGTTCATTCATGCTCTATCGGAGTTAAGGAGGGATTGGAGTTGAAATGGTAGTCCTATTGGAGTGACTTCCTTTGGATTAGCCAACATTGTTTTCTTGCATTTTCCATACATAAACACAACCACAAAACACAAATACAAGATTTTACACTTTCTTTTCTCTTTTGCAAAATCACCTTTCACAAAACTCCCTTTCCTTCCCTGAGGAGACGACCTTGGAATATTTTCCAAGTAAAACACACGACCACAAAAGACTCCTTTCGATTGGGGAGCATTTTTGTGCACACCGCATTCCATTCCACATTTCATTCCACATATTTTGTTCATCACATTTCCATTACATCTATTTTGTTGTTGTTTCCTATCTTATTGCATCATCCGGAGGGAGAATGACACTCCCCCATCACTATAAGCCACATACACACATTGAGGGTGAGGGTGATGTTTAGAGGTTAGGAAACAACGACGTAATTTTCAATTAATCATTTTGGCGCCGTTGCCGGGGAAGGTAAAGCGTCGAGTTCGAGAGGTGATTTTGGGACGGCATAAGGTAAGTCTTGTGATTTTCATCACGGGCCAAGGTATGTCGTCTAACTTGTAAATATTTTTGTTTTAGTTTGTGTTTTGTATTATGTCTTATAATTTTTATGAAAATGTATATAATGCCCCATATTATGAAAATGTGTGTGAAATTTGTGATGACTATGGGCACATTACTAGTGAGTGCCCAAGAATGGCCTCTTATTTTGAAAACGTATGCAAGATTTGTGGTGAGTATGGACACATCACTAGTGAGTGCCCAATAAATGCCCCTTATTTTGAATACGTTTGCGAAATTTGTGGTGAGAATGGACACCTCACTAGTGAATGCCCAATAAATTATCCGGTTCAAGACCTTGAATGCAAAAGTTCAAATTCAGAGTTGGACTACCTAAATTTTTACCGCAACCATTATGATTCACCGAGTTATTCGAGTTATGGTTGGGAGAATGAACCATATAATTTTTCATCCAATCTCACACCACCAAATGAATTTCTCCCACTATCCAACATATGGGAACTCAACCGAAGTAGAATTGGAAAATGTTTGGTGTGATTTTATGCAATCCCAAATGGAATGCAATGCCCAAATGGAATGCATTGTCCAACAACTTAATGCATTGACTAATGCTACAATTGTTATGCATGAAGAACAACACCTTGAGCATAGTCAATGTATTGAGGATGACCCCCCCAATGAAATGCATATGGATGTTGAATCTCCCACCACTATAGATTGTGAAACATTTGATGAAGTTATTATCTTGCATGAGGCTAATGAGCCCAAGGACATTTTGCCATCTATGAGTGGTGTTGAGATTCACATTTCTCAACTTGGGGAGGGCATTGCAATGGAGTTAAGTTTTGAGACTTGTAAAGAAAAATTGTATACTCCATTTGTGGGATTGCATAAACTTGCCTACAACTTTGTTTGGTTGAGATTTTTGAGGCATTATCCTTTGTATTGTTGGATAGATTGGAGTGAAAGGGCATTTATACAACAAAAAAATTTTAAAATCAAAAAAATCCATGGGCGTAGGGTCATATCCGAATTGAAGCCGGATTGACATGAGCCCTTGTTGTTTTGTTTCCATGTACATAGTAGTTAGATCTCTTTTATTGTCATATTTTTATTTTTCATGTCGCTGTAGTATAATGGTGAGTATCATTGTAGTTTAGATTTTAACATGAAGCATGTTTCAGCGGGAGTAGTTTGGCAGACAAAGCAGAACAGTACCGGTACTCGGTACCGGTACCAAATGGTACCGGTACCCAGTACCGGTACTAAAAGTCTACTGGAATCGCAGTACCGGTACTCGGTACCGGTACCAAATGTCTACTGGAATCGCAGTACCGGTACCCAGTACCGGTACTGTTTGCCTGACATGCCCAATCTCTGCAATGCTGCTCCACCTGCTTTTAGGGCCCCACCAACATTTCTCCCACATGTTCTAGTCTAAGTTGGGGGGTGTAAATAAACTTTGTGTGTTTCATTTTCTCTTTTATGTTTTATAAAAAGAAAGAAAAAAAAAAAGAAAAAAAAAAATGGGGTATCTCATTTCCCATTTTACTTTCATTGTTTTCATTGCATGATTCCTTGTGCATTGAGGACAATGCATAGTTTAAGTTGGGGGGTGAGGTGCACCATTCACATGTTCCACCACTTTGTGTATAGAATAAGTTGGAAATGTGAAAATTTTGAAAAATTTTGGACAATTTTTGTGAAAAATAGTCAATATTGAACTATATTCCTCTATCCTAATTGTTATGGGATTTGTGAATTGCTTGATCTTCATTTTGAACTTTGAATACATGAGCACATTATAGAAGTTTATCCTATGCTTGAGTATCACATATGTGTTTTCTTTCAAACTCAACCATTGTGCACCTTGAATGTGTAATTTGGACAATTTACGGATTGAGTTCACATTTGAGTGCTTGACATGAATAGTGGAGATGAGTAAGTACCCGTGTGAGCTTTAGTGCCAATTCTTGTTTGGAGGGAACTTACATTTACTCAAGGAACAATTCTTCAAATTCCACATTTGTTCAATAATCTCATTATGCTTGTTTTGGTTAGGTGTATTTGGGTAGTTGATTGACTTTGTCTTGATTGTACAATGCTCCCATATGCTTATCTAGAGATGATCTTAGGCCATTTTTTGAATGCTTTGAGCCTAAGCCTTTTTCTTGTGAAATTTATCCCTAGTGCCATGATTGAGCCTTAATTGAATTCATTTCTATGCCACACATGTAACCAAGCCAATGAAAAGAATAAATATCTACCTTACCTTGGTTGTTCCTAGTGCTAAGTATGGGTGATGATAAAAGAAAAGGAATGATGGTGTGGAAAATCAAACAAAAGGGATGAAGGATGTTGAAACTCAAAAGAGTTCAATGGAAAAAGAATGAAAATCCAAGAAAAGGAGAGAAAGGGAGTGAAAAAGGAGAAAAAGAATGAGAAAAAGAAAAGGGAAAAATGTAAAGGAAAAGAAAGAAAAGAAACAAAGGGTGTGGTGATGGTGTGAAAATCAAAATCCCATAAAAGGGAAGTGTTTTTCTAAGATTAAGGTCATTCACCCGGAACAACCCTCTTTGTTATCCTATATCCTTCGTTTCCCTTACCACAACATCACCCCAAGGCCTCATTACAACCCATGAAAGTCCTAAAAGATCTAGAGAAGCATGGGGGATGTATACTTTTAAAGAAAAAAGAGAAGTTAATTTTGCTATCTAATGCCCTAGCATTCCTTTCATGAGATTATGCCAAGGTTGTTTCATTTGTATACATGTGCTTCATTTTTGGATTATATGTGAGCATTTTGGTTTGTGAATAAGTTTCTATCTCACATATACACATGGAGTGCATGCTAGGATAATCATTGAGTTATTCATTATTGAGAGAAAACCTTGGTGAGTTTTTGCATCAAAGCTTAATTTGGATAGCCACGTGAATGTGAACTCCATTGTGTAAATGTTTAAATTACATGTTCATTTCACACACACACGAGTTTTGAAAGGAAATGTGTATGTGGATACTCTAGAATAGCATTTAAAGCTATAATGTGTTGCATGTGTTTTTAGTTAGGATGTTTTGAACATAGTTGTTTTATTGAAATCCCATCACTAGTTAAGATAGGGGAATATACTTTAAATATTGGATATTAGCAAGAAGTTTGTAGGTACCTTCACTGGAAACCTTCACGAGACAAAACTCGTCCACTAGGGATCACCTAGGGGTTTAAAGGCTTGTTGCATGTGCTAAATGCAATTGCGGAATTAGTATAGGTTTATTTTTGTTTGCTTGCTTTTACATTTTGTTTGCTAGGGACTAGCAAAGCTTAAGTTGGGGGGTGTGATGAGCACATAATATTGCATATTTGAAGGGCTCATTACATGCATTATAACTCAACTTTTGCATTTAAATACTTAGTGTTAGCCAAAATTGTCTATAATGTTGATATTTTGATGTTGCAACCTTTTATAGCTTAAATGATTGATTTTAGGACATTTCAATCTTGATGGATGTGTGGTGAAGGCATGGACACAATACATGAAGAATTGGAGGCTTAAAAGTGAAGAAATCAAGAAGGCATTGGTGCTTGGGAACAAGGGCACCAGCTGCAGCAACAATTGGAAGCACTGCCTCTGAATTCCTCCATTTTGACCATGATCTACTCAGAATTTGAAAAAGTTCAAAACATAAAAGTTGTAGATATGGGTTTCTTCTGTTTTTTGTCAAAATTGCAACCCAATCCAACGGTTAGATCACGAGTTATGCCGATTCTACCGAAGGTGGTCCAGTGCAGAAAAACAGTACCGGTACCCAGTACCGGTACTCTGAACCTTCTGGTCGCGAAAACAGCCTGTAACTCAACTTTGAGGCTTGGGGGTCCCACCTACACTTCTCCCACGCCTATCCCAACATTTCCTTACACATTTGCAGGTCTCTTACACATTTTGGAAGACTTTTGAGACTTGGCATTCAAGGAGGAAGAGAGAGAAAGGGGCTGCCATGTGGGTTGCAGGCTAGCCTGTCCAAGGCTTCAACTCAGCCCCTCTTTGGTGTAAGACCTGCACACACCTAGGGGGACCCTCCATGGACGAAATTGAAGGCTCTCACTCTCCATTATACATTCAACATTCAACACACAAAAAGACCTGGCTACCTAAGCTTAAGAGTAGAGATAGAGAGCTCCAAGGAGGAAGAAGATGAATAGTGTAATGTAATTTCGTTTTTGCACTTCTTCCATCCTTTTCCATGTAATCTATTGTAAGACTTGTTTAAAGTTTTGTTTATTGTCTTTAATCTCATTTATTTCAAGAACTTTGCAAGTTTCAATACACCATTTTACATTTCACCATTGTTGCTCAAGTTCTTCATTTTCAAGCTTAAAATGGGTATTGAATATTTTTCTCCTTAGTTTACGATTTCTTGCTTTAAGATAAGTTTCATGCTTCATGCTTCATGTCTTCATTATATCCATTTACATTATTATGCTTGTCTTTCATTTTACCATGAGTAGTTAGATTTAAGTTGGTAAATCCAAAGGAAAATTTCTCTTGGGGATTCCATTTCAACTCATTCTCCTCCCTCCCTTAAGAGTCCAATGGTTCGGTTTGACGGGGTTGAGAGTGGATGAATTGGTGCCTTTGATATTCCGTAGACTTGTCACGGTTTATTCTTAGATCATCACCAACCTCATCCCTTGCTTCCCCCGAATCAATTGTTCATTCATGCTCTATCGGAGTTAAGGAGGGATTGGAGTTGAAATGGTAGTCCTATTGGAGTGACTTCCTTTGGATTAGCCAACATTGTTTTCTTGCATTTTCCATACATAAACACAACCACAAAACACAAATACAAGATTTTACACTTTCTTTTCTCTTTTGCAAAATCACCTTTCACAAAACTCCCTTTCCTTCCCTGAGGAGACGACCTTGGAATATTTTCCAAGTAAAACACACGACCACAAAAGACTCATTTCGATTGGGGAGCATTTTTGTGCACACCGCATTCCATTCCACATTTCATTCCACATATTTTGTTCATCACATTTCCATTACATCTATTTTGTTGTTGTTTCCTATCTTATTGCATCATCCGGAGGGAGAATGACACTCCCCCATCACTATAAGCCACATACACACATTGAGGGTGAGGGTGATGTTTAGAGGTTAGGAAACAACGACGTAATTTTCAATTAATCATTTTGGCGCCGTTGCCGGGGAAGGTAAAGCGTCGAGTTCGAGAGGTGATTTTGGGACGGCATAAGGTAAGTCTTGTGATTTTCATCACGGGCCAAGGTATGTCGTCTAACTTGTAAATATTTTTGTTTTAGTTTGTGTTTTGTATTATGTCTTATAATTTTTATGAAAATGTATATAATGCCCCATATTATGAAAATGTGTGTGAAATTTGTGATGACTATGGGCACATTACTAGTGAGTGCCCAAGAATGGCCTCTTATTTTGAAAACGTATGCAAGATTTGTGGTGAGTATGGACACATCACTAGTGAGTGCCCAATAAATGCCCCTTATTTTGAATACGTTTGCGAAATTTGTGGTGAGAATGGACACCTCACTAGTGAATGCCCAATAAATTATCCGGTTCAAGACCTTGAATGCAAAAGTTCAAATTCAGAGTTGGACTACCTAAATTTTTACCGCAACCATTATGATTCACCGAGTTATTCGAGTTATGGTTGGGAGAATGAACCATATAATTTTTCATCCAATCTCACACCACCAAATGAATTTCTCCCACTATCCAACATATGGGAACTCAACCGAAGTAGAATTGGAAAATGTTTGGTGTGATTTTATGCAATCCCAAATGGAATGCAATGCCCAAATGGAATGCATTGTCCAACAACTTAATGCATTGACTAATGCTACAATTGTTATGCATGAAGAACAACACCTTGAGCATAGTCAATGTATTGAGGATGACCCCCCCAATGAAATGCATATGGATGTTGAATCTCCCACCACTATAGATTGTGAAACATTTGATGAAGTTATTATCTTGCATGAGGCTAATGAGCCCAAGGACATTTTGCCATCTATGAGTGGTGTTGAGATTCACATTTCTCAACTTGGGGAGGGCATTGCAATGGAGTTAAGTTTTGAGACTTGTAAAGAAAAATTGTATACTCCATTTGTGGGATTGCATAAACTTGCCTACAACTTTGTTTGGTTGAGATTTTTGAGGCATTATCCTTTGTATTGTTGGATAGATTGGAGTGAAAGGGCATTTATACAACAAAAAAATTTTAAAATCAAAAAAATCCATGGGCGTAGGGTCATATCCGAATTGACATGAGCCCTTGTTGTTTTGTTTCCATGTACATAGTAGTTAGATCTCTTTTATTGTCATATTTTTATTTTTCATGTCGCTGTAGTATAATGGTGAGTATCATTGTAGTTTAGATTTTAACATGAAGCATGTTTCAGCGGGAGTAGTTTGGCAGACAAAGCAGAACAGTACCGGTACTCGGTACCGGTACCAAATGGTACCGGTACCCAGTACCGGTACTAAAAGTCTACTGGAATCGCAGTACCGGTACTCGGTACCGGTACCAAATGTCTACTGGAATCGCAGTACCGGTACCCAGTACCGGTACTGTTTGCCTGACATGCCCAATCTCTGCAATGCTGCTCCACCTGCTTTTAGGGCCCCACCAACATTTCTCCCACATGTTCTAGTCTAAGTTGGGGGGTGTAAATAAACTTTGTGTGTTTCATTTTCTCTTTTATGTTTTATAAAAAGAAAGAAAAAAAAAAAGAAAAAAAAAAATGGGGTATCTCATTTCCCATTTTACTTTCATTGTTTTCATTGCATGATTCCTTGTGCATTGAGGACAATGCATAGTTTAAGTTGGGGGGTGAGGTGCACCATTCACATGTTCCACCACTTTGTGTATAGAATAAGTTGGAAATGTGAAAATTTTGAAAAATTTTGGACAATTTTTGTGAAAAATAGTCAATATTGAACTATATTCCTCTATCCTAATTGTTATGGGATTTGTGAATTGCTTGATCTTCATTTTGAACTTTGAATACATGAGCACATTATAGAAGTTTATCCTATGCTTGAGTATCACATATGTGTTTTCTTTCAAACTCAACCATTGTGCACCTTGAATGTGTAATTTGGACAATTTACGGATTGAGTTCACATTTGAGTGCTTGACATGAATAGTGGAGATGAGTAAGTACCCGTGTGAGCTTTAGTGCCAATTCTTGTTTGGAGGGAACTTACATTTACTCAAGGAACAATTCTTCAAATTCCACATTTGTTCAATAATCTCATTATGCTTGTTTTGGTTAGGTGTATTTGGGTAGTTGATTGACTTTGTCTTGATTGTACAATGCTCCCATATGCTTATCTAGAGATGATCTTAGGCCATTTTTTGAATGCTTTGAGCCTAAGCCTTTTTCTTGTGAAATTTATCCCTAGTGCCATGATTGAGCCTTAATTGAATTCATTTCTATGCCACACATGTAACCAAGCCAATGAAAAGAATAAATATCTACCTTACCTTGGTTGTTCCTAGTGCTAAGTATGGGTGATGATAAAAGAAAAGGAATGATGGTGTGGAAAATCAAACAAAAGGGATGAAGGATGTTGAAACTCAAAAGAGTTCAATGGAAAAAGAATGAAAATCCAAGAAAAGGAGAGAAAGGGAGTGAAAAAGGAGAAAAAGAATGAGAAAAAGAAAAGGGAAAAATGTAAAGGAAAAGAAAGAAAAGAAACAAAGGGTGTGGTGATGGTGTGAAAATCAAAATCCCATAAAAGGGAAGTGTTTTTCTAAGATTAAGGTCATTCACCCGGAACAACCCTCTTTGTTATCCTATATCCTTCGTTTCCCTTACCACAACATCACCCCAAGGCCTCATTACAACCCATGAAAGTCCTAAAAGATCTAGAGAAGCATGGGGGATGTATACTTTTAAAGAAAAAAGAGAAGTTAATTTTGCTATCTAATGCCCTAGCATTCCTTTCATGAGATTATGCCAAGGTTGTTTCATTTGTATACATGTGCTTCATTTTTGGATTATATGTGAGCATTTTGGTTTGTGAATAAGTTTCTATCTCACATATACACATGGAGTGCATGCTAGGATAATCATTGAGTTATTCATTATTGAGAGAAAACCTTGGTGAGTTTTTGCATCAAAGCTTAATTTGGATAGCCACGTGAATGTGAACTCCATTGTGTAAATGTTTAAATTACATGTTCATTTCACACACACACGAGTTTTGAAAGGAAATGTGTATGTGGATACTCTAGAATAGCATTTAAAGCTATAATGTGTTGCATGTGTTTTTAGTTAGGATGTTTTGAACATAGTTGTTTTATTGAAATCCCATCACTAGTTAAGATAGGGGAATATACTTTAAATATTGGATATTAGCAAGAAGTTTGTAGGTACCTTCACTGGAAACCTTCACGAGACAAAACTCGTCCACTAGGGATCACCTAGGGGTTTAAAGGCTTGTTGCATGTGCTAAATGCAATTGCGGAATTAGTATAGGTTTATTTTTGTTTGCTTGCTTTTACATTTTGTTTGCTAGGGACTAGCAAAGCTTAAGTTGGGGGGTGTGATGAGCACATAATATTGCATATTTGAAGGGCTCATTACATGCATTATAACTCAACTTTTGCATTTAAATACTTAGTGTTAGCCAAAATTGTCTATAATGTTGATATTTTGATGTTGCAACCTTTTATAGCTTAAATGATTGATTTTAGGACATTTCAATCTTGATGGATGTGTGGTGAAGGCATGGACACAATACATGAAGAATTGGAGGCTTAAAAGTGAAGAAATCAAGAAGGCATTGGTGCTTGGGAACAAGGGCACCAGCTGCAGCAACAATTGGAAGCACTGCCTCTGAATTCCTCCATTTTGACCATGATCTACTCAGAATTTGAAAAAGTTCAAAACATAAAAGTTGTAGATATGGGTTTCTTCTGTTTTTTGTCAAAATTGCAACCCAATCCAACGGTTAGATCACGAGTTATGCCGATTCTACCGAAGGTGGTCCAGTGCAGAAAAACAGTACCGGTACCCAGTACCGGTACTCTGAACCTTCTGGTCGCGAAAACAGCCTGTAACTCAACTTTGAGGCTTGGGGGTCCCACCTACACTTCTCCCACGCCTATCCCAACATTTCCTTACACATTTGCAGGTCTCTTACACATTTTGGAAGACTTTTGAGACTTGGCATTCAAGGAGGAAGAGAGAGAAAGGGGCTGCCATGTGGGTTGCAGGCTAGCCTGTCCAAGGCTTCAACTCAGCCCCTCTTTGGTGTAAGACCTGCACACACCTAGGGGGACCCTCCATGGACGAAATTGAAGGCTCTCACTCTCCATTATACATTCAACATTCAACACACAAAAAGACCTGGCTACCTAAGCTTAAGAGTAGAGATAGAGAGCTCCAAGGAGGAAGAAGATGAATAGTGTAATGTAATTTCGTTTTTGCACTTCTTCCATCCTTTTCCATGTAATCTATTGTAAGACTTGTTTAAAGTTTTGTTTATTGTCTTTAATCTCATTTATTTCAAGAACTTTGCAAGTTTCAATACACCATTTTACATTTCACCATTGTTGCTCAAGTTCTTCATTTTCAAGCTTAAAATGGGTATTGAATATTTTTCTCCTTAGTTTACGATTTCTTGCTTTAAGATAAGTTTCATGCTTCATGCTTCATGTCTTCATTATATCCATTTACATTATTATGCTTGTCTTTCATTTTACCATGAGTAGTTAGATTTAAGTTGGTAAATCCAAAGGAAAATTTCTCTTGGGGATTCCATTTCAACTCATTCTCCTCCCTCCCTTAAGAGTCCAATGGTTCGGTTTGACGGGGTTGAGAGTGGATGAATTGGTGCCTTTGATATTCCGTAGACTTGTCACGGTTTATTCTTAGATCATCACCAACCTCATCCCTTGCTTCCCCCGAATCAATTGTTCATTCATGCTCTATCGGAGTTAAGGAGGGATTGGAGTTGAAATGGTAGTCCTATTGGAGTGACTTCCTTTGGATTAGCCAACATTGTTTTCTTGCATTTTCCATACATAAACACAACCACAAAACACAAATACAAGATTTTACACTTTCTTTTCTCTTTTGCAAAATCACCTTTCACAAAACTCCCTTTCCTTCCCTGAGGAGACGACCTTGGAATATTTTCCAAGTAAAACACACGACCACAAAAGACTCCTTTCGATTGGGGAGCATTTTTGTGCACACCGCATTCCATTCCACATTTCATTCCACATATTTTGTTCATCACATTTCCATTACATCTATTTTGTTGTTGTTTCCTATCTTATTGCATCATCCGGAGGGAGAATGACACTCCCCCATCACTATAAGCCACATACACACATTGAGGGTGAGGGTGATGTTTAGAGGTTAGGAAACAACGACGTAATTTTCAATCAATCACACATCACCAATCAAATCCTATTTGTTTCCCGAGGAGACGACCTTAGAATTGTCTAAGTTGCTACACTGCATATTCTTCATAAGCTTGGGAAATACATTATAACATTTTTAGAAAATCAAGAAGAGTGAAAAAGGATATCAAGCATGTATGTGCACGATATTAGTCTTGCCCCAAAGAGTCACACTTGCTTGCGGTAAAACACATTATTTGATACGTTAGTGGCACTTTAGGGTATGGTATTTGGTATACCTTTGAGACTAATGTTGAGACTTTTGGCTATTCCGATGTTGATTGGGCAATGAATATTGATGATCGTAATAGCACTTCCAGTGGGTGCTTTCACATTGAAAATAAATTTGTATCTTGGCAAAGTAAGAAACAAAATTCCACATCCCTTTCTATTGTCGAGGCTGAGTACATTGCAGTAGGGAGTTGTTAAACACAAATGCTTTGGTTAAAGCAAATGCAATTTGATTACGAGATCTCTCATGATACATTGACTGTGTATTGTGACAATTTCAGTGCCATAAACATTTCAAAGAATCCCTTCAGCACTCTTGGACAAAACATGTAAAACCCGGGTAAATTTAAATTTTTTTCTGAAAAAGGGCAAAATAGTAATTTGTCACTATAATACGGATTTAAAATATGTACTTCTCTAGACCTCAGATGATGAAACGGACCTCACCGTTGTATTTGTCTCACGAAATCTAGTTGCCCTGTCAATTTTCGTCGAATTCTGAGATAGTCGGATTTTTCACGTTTTACTAGACGATTGTGTGTCGAATGACCTCACAAAGTTCCCCAAAAAAGGAAATTATAAAATTTTCTTATAATTGAATTAAAGTTCAAATAAAAATAATTTGAACTTAAAACGGGATGAAATTAATCGTTTCGGGGCGAAAACGGACCCGGACAAGGGGGGGCGTGTGGCGCGATGTGGACCAAGTGTTAAGGATTATAAATATGAACAAATATCTGATTTTTAGGCAGAATACTCTGCATTTTCCAGTTGAAAAAACGTGTGAAGGAAGGGAGAGGGAAAGGAGAGAAAAAAAAAAGTTTTCAAGGCTTCTCGCTACGATTTCCGCCTCTCCGTCGCTCGAATCAACTCGAGCCAAGAATCAAAGTTGATCTCTTCGACGAGGGCTACGCTTATGTACCATGAACGAAGGATTTCACCAAAAATTCAAAGGGAAGATTTTTGGAAAATCAAAGGTTTGAGGTTGGGGTTGGTGTTCTTGAAGTTCTACACTTCATTTTACGCTCCATGAGGTAGGGTTCCCTCCTACTTTGGTTTCTTTCTAACCTATGGGTCCATATGAAATGGGTAGGTATATGGAACTATACATGTCACTTGCCTCTTGTTATGGAAGTGAGGAATTGGGTATAGAAATGGCTTAGACCAACTTCTAACTAAAATTTGATATGTGGAAGCTATTGGTGTAAACTCTTGGAAATTGGGTTTATGTGGGCTGTTTTGTATATTTTAAAACTTTCCTATTATAGTTGGGTTAATGGAAAAGAGTAGGTATATAGAACTATGTTTTTCAGTTGCCTATGGTTAAGGTGTAGGTGTAGAAATGATTTAATCAATTTCTAGTTTGAAATTGATATGTGAAGTTCCATGTGAAAATTCTTGGAGCTTGGTATTGTGTGGGCATGCTATGTGTTATATTGTGCCTTGTGAAAGAAATGAGTTATTTACATAGGTTATGTGATAACATGATTGGTGCCTTGAAGGTATTTTGCTAAATGCCTATGTGAGAATTAAGCTTGTTATGACATAATTTATGTGTGACATGCTTGAGCAAAAGGTAATTGATATATGTTGTTAATATATTAGCATCATGATGAATTGTGGTAATTATGTGCATTTGATATAAATTATCATGGCATATGTTGAAGTATGTGGTTAAATTGATCCATATGACATTCATTACATATGGGACTTGACATTGACATGCAATGGTTCATTACATTGCATTTGCATGGAGACATCGCATTAGGTGGGTGTGTGTGCATGGTGTGATCAAACACCACACTTGGTGATTGATGGGTGGGCTCGGGAAATTTGGGTTGAAAATCCGACTGAGTCGCATGGTTGCGTGAATATGGAGTCGGGGTTAGCAAAAAGGGCTAGAAAATCTCTCGGGTGAGAGACCCGGTGACTTGGATACTGTAACACCCCGCATTTTTCTTTTATATATGTATATAGATATATAGTAAATAATTATTGTAAAAATGTTGATATGTGTAATGATGTAAGAATGAACTATATAGATTGTAATAGTAAGAGAAATGCTAGAGATGCATATTGATTGAGAAGTTTGAGTTTCCAAGACATTTAAACTTGGAAAGGGTGATTACATGAATTTCTAAATATTTTTAGGTCAAAATAAGGTGTCCATTGAATCCGGAAGGTCGAACAACCATGGGAGAGGTAATATGAGGTGTATTGGAAGTTAGGAAGTATTCCGGAGTGAAAACACACTTAGAGAAAATTTGGGTAAAAAGGAGTTGGGACACCTTATAGTATTTTGGTAATAACTTTTTATCCTTATATCCAATTGATCTGAAATTTGGACAGTAGATAGTAGACATCTAGGGCTACAAAAGTGTATCTCATGAAAATTTTCCAATTCGACCTCTAAATGGGTCAAAACTGCCCTGGAAGTCGAAGTAACTGAAGTGTACCGGTACACAGTACCGGTACGGTACCGTACTGGTACACCCGAACCAGTAGGTAAACCGTACCGGTACAGCGTACCGGTACGCCCGAAGTTTGGCACCGCAAAAGTCGGGATTTTGGTGTTTTAAAACACCCTTTTTAGCCTCATTTGACCCATTCTTCCCTCCCACTCTCACCCCAAACATCTTAGAGCCCTAAGAGAAGAGAAAAGGAGAGAAAGACACAAAGATCTTGAGAGAGTTACCCCTTATAGAGATCAAAACCGAAATTCCTCAAGAACACCATTCTTCTACTCTCTTCTTCTACATTTTCACTACACCCTTACCCACACCTCTTGGAATCCTAGAGAGAGTCTTAGAAAAGAATAAAGAAGGAGAAAACACAAGATCAAAAAGGGAAAACAAAGGATTTAAGAGTGATTCAAGATCAAACCCTAGATTTTCAAGAACATCAAGGTAGGGGTTTTCTCTCACTCACTTACATTGAGGCTAGGGTATTTATATATTTATGTTTTGGCTATCAATGGTATATATATGTTATGGAATCATCATCTCTTAGGCTTTTTGGCAAAGATTACCTGCTTTGAACAAAATTAGGGTTTAATACCCATGAAATCTCTTTTCTAGTTTTAAAACCCTAGTTTTTGGGAGAGGGATGTATTTCTTCTTAAATGCTTTCTTTATTATGAACTTCGAAAACCGTAGTTGTTTGTGTTGGGTAGAAAAATGATGTTATTGTGATCTCATGTATTTTTTTTAGTTGGTTGTGGAACTTTACATGTTATATTTTGGGAGATTTTGGATAGATGATTGTAAATTGAGAAACCAAGTCTTGAGGGTGAGAGGTTCCTTATAAGGATGCTCATGCCAAAAGAGGACAGTATGTGATTTTCCTCAAGAGGTTCCTTATAAGGATGATTGAGAAACCAAGCCTTGAGGGTGAGAGGTTCCTTATAAGGATGCTCATGCCAAAAGAGGACAGTATGTGATTTTCCTCAAGAGGTTCCTTATAAGGATGCTTGAGAAACCAAGCCTTGAGGGTGAGAGATTCCTTATAAGGATGCTCATGCCAAAAGAGGACAGTATGTGATTTTCCTCAAGAGGTTCCTTGTAAGGATGCTTGAGAAACCAAATCTTGGGGGTGAGAGGTTCCTTGTAAGGATGCTCATGCCATGGAGGACAATATTATATAATGTGTGGGAAATGGTTTATATTCTGAAAATAGATGTTATTAGAATTGGTTATTATTGTTCATTTCTAGTACTATTGCTACTTAAACTTGAGATCCGTTGTAAAATGTCATTGTTTTACTTCAAAGGTTATATATGCTATTTGTGAAATGAGACCGGCCGTTTTAAATGCTTTTCTAAACCTTGTATGGGTTTGAGAGAATTTTTCTACAGAGCTTCGTGCTCACCCCCTACCGCTAACATTTTTCAGATTACCCGCTTGAGGAGGACGTAAGGGTCGAGGAGCCCGCTACTTGGGAGACTCCACTTGACGGGAGTGTGGATCTCGAGGTGGACGCATAGAGCGACCTCCTTTCCTTTTGTACTAGACTAGGGCATTCTTTTGGAACATTGTGTAGTCTAGTTTCTTTTGTTTATTCCGCTGTTCAACTTTAATTAATTTTTGAGATGTAATAGCCATAATTTGGGCTTATTCTTTTGGATCACTTTGTAAATATTTGTGGATGACAAATGGAGTCTCGTTTCTTGAGGAATTATATTAGTGCTCTCATGACATGACATGGTAAAAGAATTCCAACATTGAATTGCATGTTCTTGTTTAGAATGGTTGTTGATTGTTACATGTGCACATTCATATGCATCTAGGGTGGAGAGTAGCCTCTGTAGGAGATACTCTATTGAGTGTTGCTCACCCTATACGGGAAAACATTTCAGGTGCGGGATACACACCGGTGGACGGCTCTCATTTGGAGCCTCAAGGTTGAAGAGAGGCCGAATTGTGGCCTTTAACCTTGGTTTTTGTAAAACTTTTGTTAAAACTATGTTTTGGGCATGTAATATATGTAAAACAATTGTAATCGAACTTATATGGACTACTTTTAATATAACATTGCATGTTTTTATATGAGTATGGATAAATGGACCCGGTGCGGTCAATGTTGTATATTGGACCTCGGATGGGTCATGTGATTGTATATTGCACAAGTTGTGTTTTGGGTAGAGCTTCCCGTACAAAGGAGACTCTGCCCAAATTTCGTTAAATTATGGACCCCGATAAATGGGGCATAATGGCGTGATGTCGAGTTACATGATATCTACGGGTATTTCGCGGGTTGATGGGTGATCAACGGACTTATAAATGACCCCCGGTTTTTGGGGCGTCACAAAGCATAATGACATATGTCACCACTTTATTCGTGAGGATGTTGAGAACATGGTTATATCATTTGAATATGTTCAAACTCAAGATCAATTGGCCGATCTTCTCATAAAACCCTTGGATGCCTCTAGATTAGAGAGTCTTAGGAAATTCATAGGTTTTTGTGCACTTGAGTGAGTGCTAGAGTTACTGATTAACCCTAATTAGTGTATAAATTAAAATGAGTAAGTAATCAATTTTGTAAGATAAAATAATTAAATATTATGAATTATAGTTTGTGCTTAAATTAAACTGTTAAATACTTTATGTTTAAAGTTCAGGGTCAAATGCAGAAATATTGGAAAATACAAGACAAATTTGCAAAGCTTGAAGTAACGAAGAACCAAAGTGCAATAAAGAAACATGGACCAACAAGAAGTTGACAAGTGGCAGCCCAAGAAGCCAACACCTAGCACCACTGCAAGGCACCACCTTTGGGAAGGTGGTGGTAGGCGTTGGGATAGCTGCCCTTGGCCAAGAGCTCCCCCCTCCCCCCCCCCCCCCTATAAATAGGGGTGCTTTCTTCATTCTTAAAAGCATTCATTGCCAAGCCTTTCAACACTTCTCCAAGACCAACTCTCCCTTCATTTGGCCGGCCACCCTTGAGCCAAAAAAGCTTTCCAAAGATAGATAGAAAGAAAGAGAAAGTTCAATACATAGCCGGTCCGTGATACACTTTTACTGTTACTCTGTATTTTTTTTTCTATTATATCTTTCTATTCGGATAGTTGTACTACCGCCACTTTTGTGTCTTGAATGATAATAAAGGTGGTTATATTTCAATTGTTCCTTGTGAAAGAAGTTTTACAGTTTACCGTTTAATTTTAGTTGTAATGACGAATAACCACACTCCTTGTTTGTCTGTAACAATGGAGCGTGAGTAGTCGTTTATACCCTTCAAAATAGGGTAAACATATGTATAATATTGGTTAGATTATAGAAATGCTGATGTTTTATTTATATGTTTATTTATATATGTATTATATGCTTAATGCATGATATAGTGATGTACATAATTATGGTGCTGTGCCTGGAATTATGTCATCAGTGTATCATAAGACCAGCCAGTTAAAGATCCACGGTGTTCCTCCGGTATGGCTTGTCCTCCACCGGAATGCTGAGGATTTTCTACTGATGTGTGGTACAAAACCTAAATGATCCTCATGAATGGCTTGTCCTTATGGGTTATTAGGGTTTCTTTATTGACTATATATAACTATAATACCCCGAATTTTTCTTTTATATATTTATAGAGATATATATATATATATATATATATATATATATATATATAGTAAATAATAATTGTAAAGATGTAGATATATGAAGTGACATAAGAATAAACCGTAGGAATAAATGCTATGGAGACAATTTGATTGGGAAGTTATGTGTCAAAGATGTTTAAACTTGGAAAGGGTGAATAGACAAGTTTCTAAAGGTTTTTAGGTCAAAATAAGGTTTCCATTGAGTCCGGAAGGTCGAAAAACCTTGGGAGAGGTAATATGAGGTGTATTAGAAGTTAGGAAGTATTTTGGAGTTAAAACACATTTTAGAGAAAATTTGGGAATTTAGGATTTTGGACACTTCTTAGTATTTTGGCCATAACTTTTTATCCTGAAGTCCAATTGATCTGAAATTTTTACAGTAGATAGTAGACATCTACGGCCACAAAAGTGTGTCTCATGAAAATTTTCCAATTCGACCTCTAAATGGGTCAAAATCGCGCTGGAAGTTGGAACAAAAATCTGGCAGTCCAACCGTACCGGTACGCGTACCGGTACGCCGAACTCCAGTAGCTAAACCGTACCGGTACGCGTACCGGTACGCCCGATAAAGCCCAGCCCGATCCGAATGCATGTCTTTCTCCATTTCTTCCACTATAAATACTTAATGCCGCCTCCTTAAGCCCCATTTCACCACTCCAAACCCTAGGTAGCCTTAGAAAGAGAGAGAGGAAGAGAAAAACACCAAAAATCAAGAGAGATTTACACCTTGAATAAAATCAAACCCTAGTTTTTCAAGAACCCACTTCTCCACCCATTCTCTCTTCTATACTTTCACTTCACCCTCACTCAAACCTCTTAGAACTAAAAGAGAAAGTAGCAAGGGAGCAAGAAAAAGGGGAAAAGGGAGTCTTTAAAGCTTGGGTTGCTAGAGATACTTGGTTGAGGTAGGGGATTTCTTCCTATGTTCTTACATTGAGGCTAGGGCTACATTATATGTATTATTTTGGTTTAAAATCATATGTACTTGCTATTAAATACATGATTCTTGTTCCTCTTGAAATAAATGCCATGTTTTGAACATTGTGATGGTTGGGTAACTATTAAATTTCTCCTTTTCATCTTCAAACCTTGGTTTTAAAGAGAAATGGACTTTTCCCTCTATTTTCCCTTGGTATTGCTTTCAAAACTTTAGTGTTTGATATTGTACACCAAAATGTTACTTATGATGATCTCTTGCTCATTTTCTTCCATCATATTATGAAACATTATATTAGAAATTGTGGAATTTGGTAATTCCTTGAAATGTTGATGAATTGAGAATATGTTGGTTTCCTCAATTGTATGGTTGTTGTGAGGGACTTGGATTGCCTTTGAGAGATGCCGTAGAGTGTTAGAGGTTAGTCTACCCCAGTGGGGGTGAGATGGTTTCCTAGCACTTGTAGTGGGTTGTCATTTGGTAATGAAACCACTATCGTTCACTGGAGTTCGAACAAGGGATAGTATACTTTTCCTAGGAAGGGACTCGTCACTGCCATTGGGATGGTAGACGCCCTTTTCTATAGTGCTTGTGATTATGATGTAAATAGGTGGACTAGGTATAATCGTTGGGTAGATTCATGAGAAGCAATCAACATACATGGTACGGGGATGAATCAATATACATAAGAACATGATATTATTATTATTGTTACGAAATGGTTTCCACAAGTGTTTGTGGAGGTATGGGACTCCACAAGGACCTGTCGGAAATGGTTATGGTGCTAATTGTGACTGAGCTTTACAGTTCATTTAAATTCTTGCGAACATTTAAACTTGAGATCTATTTAAAATATCCTGCTTTTCCTTCAAAATGGTATATATGCTATTTGTGAAAATGAGACCAACCGTTTTATATGTTTTTCTAAACCTTGTTTGAGTGTGGGAAGATTTTGCTACAGAGCTTCGTGCTCATCCCCTACAAATTACATTTTTTTCAGATTTGGTGCTAGAGGAGGATCTCGGCATCGACGAGTCAGGGCATTGGGAGGCTCCACTCGAGGGGAACCTAGATCCCGAGGTGGACATGTAGAGATGTAGCTTCTTTTGTACTAGACTAGGTTATTCTTTTGGACACTGTAAGGTCTAGTTTCTTTTGCTATTCCGCTGTGCTACTTTAATTAATTTTTGAGATGTAAATGCCATGGTTGGGCATATTCTTTTGGATAATGATGTAAATATTTTATGGATGATGAATGAAGTTTAATTTATTTATGGATGATATTAGTGCTCTCATGATATAAATGGTTTTAGTATGTAATGCCGTCCAGGGTGTGTTTTGGGGCGTTACAGATTTGGTATCAGAGCTTAGGCTTTAGGTGTTACATGGGAGCTGTAGGTTATGGATTACCACTAGAGACTTAGGTTTAGGGTGAAGGAAATTGTTATGTTAAATATTGTGTATGCCTTGTGCTTAAATCTAGACATCTGACATATCACTTTAGTTTATGTCTTGTACATCAATGAAACTAAATTGTGAATTGATGTGCAGGATGGACGGTGAACGTGTACGTGGACGTGGACGTGGGCGTGGTCGTGGAGGCCAAGCAAACCCACCACCACCGCCACCTCCCGATGCAATGAATGGCATTTATCAATGCCTGAGGGAGCTCACCACTCTGGTGCAAAACCAGAATGGAAACAACAACAACCACAACCACAACGGTGGGGCTCATCCCCTAGCCCAAGTACCGGGCAACGGAGAGGAGAATAGGAGAATGATAGTTCTCCGAGAGTTTCTGAGGCAACGCCCGCCTACTTTCCAAGGGAGCTATAACCCTTTGGATGCGGATAGATGGATCCGCCGAGTGAAAAAGATTTGTGACGGCATGGGAGTTGCCGAGGACTTACGGGTGGGCTTAGCTATCTACTTGTTCGAGGGAGAGGCCGACCATTGGTGGGACTCAGTGAAACGAAGGAGGAACACCGATGCACTTACTTGGGAGGAGTTCGACCAAATCTTCCAAGACAAGTACTTCCCTGAAGCAGTCAGGGACAAGATGAAGGCCGATTTACTTGCTCTACGACAGGGTAGCCTGACAGTGGCCGAGTATGAGAGGAGGTTTGATGAGCTATCCCGTTACGCTACAGAGTTTATAGCTACTGAGGCCAACAGGGCCAAGCGCTTTGAGCAGGGCTTGAGGCCGACTATCAGGGAGAAACTGGTGGCTCTCAAGATCCGAGAGTATGGGGATATTGTTGATAGAGCTACACTAGTGGAGAGAGATATAGATGACAGCCAGAGACGATAGAGCTTAGCAAGAGGAGGTCCGATCAGGATGGGCCCTAACACTAGTGGAGCATAGAGGGCGGCAACCTATCGTCGTCCTGACCAGGCAGGAGGACAGAGACTCTTGACAGCCCGAGGGGATGGAGCTACTCAGAATCGTACAGGCACTGACCCACGTCAATGCTTTGCATGTGGAGGTGTCGGGCATTTCAGACATAACTGCCCATCATTTCCACCACGGACGCACCAAGCGGCAGGCCAGGGGCAAGCAACCCAGCCACCACTACCGAGACCACCACCACCAAGGCCACAGCAGCAGAGACCCATGGGAGCTCTAGCCCCAGGCGGCGCCACTCAGGGAAGGGTATTTGCTTTGACCCAAGCGGAGGAAGATGCCTCCAATGCCGTTGTGGAAGGTATCGTTCTTCTTTACAATTCTTGGGCCCGGATTCTATTCGATCCCGGGGCAACTCATTCTTTTATAAGTACTGTGTATGCTACTAAATTGGGGTTGGGTTTCGAGAAACTAGAACATGCATTGAATGTTGACTTACCTACGGGAGAACAGTTGAGTACTAGTCGGGTTTGCAAGGGTTGCGTGCTTCGGATTGGGGAGCACGAATTGATTGTGGATTTGGTTGCTCTAAATATGAAGGGGTATGACGTTATATTCGGAATGGATTTGTTGTCCGCTTTCCGGGTGGTAATGGATTGTTTCCGCAAGCGGATTACATTTCAGTTACCAGGAGGGGTAGTTTTCAGTTTTATCAATGACCGAAGTTCTTCCCATCCATTTCCTACTACGGGTATTAAATTCTTGAAAGCGAAGGCGGGAAGCCAGTTGAGTTTCTTAGCCAGCTTAATGGGAGATGATCGGGATCAATCCCATGCGGACGTAGTGTGGATAGTATTGGATTTTCCGGATGTCTTCCCTGACGAATTACCTGGGTTACCTCCACAAAGGGAGATTGAGTTCAAGATTGATCTCTATCCAGGAACTGAACCCATATCCATTGCCCCTTATCGAATGGCACCTTTGGAGTTGAAGGAGCTAAGGAAGCAATTGGATCATTTGTTGGCGATTGGGTTTATCCGTCTCAGCACTTCACCCTGGGGAGCCCCGGTCCTCTTTGTGAAGAAAACGGATGAGACTCTGCGGTTGTGCACGGATTACCGGAGGTTGAATCGGGTTACCGTGAAGAATAAGTATCCGTTGCCGAGAATTGATGACTTATTTGATCAGTTGAGGGGTTCGAAGTATTACTCCAAGATTGATCTTCGCACGGGGTATCATCAGCTGCGGATTAAGGAGGAGGATATTCCTAAGACTGCTTTCCGTACCCGGTATGGTCACTTCGAGTATACGGTGATGCCGTTCGGATTGACTAATGCCCCCGCAGCCTTCATGGATTTGATGCACAGAGTCTTCCGGCCTTACCTCGATCAATTTGTCATTGTGTTTATTGATGACATATTGATTTACTCCCAGACTCAGGAGGAACATGCTCGTCATCTCTCTAAAGTGCTACAAACATTGAGAGAACATAAGTTATATGCGAAGATGAGCAAGTGTGAGTTTTGGATGAAGGAAGTGAAGTTCCTTGGCCATGTTGTGTCCGAGAAAGGAGTAGCGGTTGATCCCGCAAAGATTGAGGCCGTGATGAAATGGGAACCACCGAAGAATGTGACAGAAGTACGGAGTTTCTTGGGGTTAGCCGGCTATTATCGTAGGTTTGTGGAAGGATTCTCCAAGCTTGCGATGCCGATGACCCGCCTTACAAAGAAGGGATAAAAATTCATGTGGACTCAAGCGTGTGAGCTAGCCTTTCGCACCTTGAAGGAGAAGTTGACAACGGCGCCTATCCTCACTGTACCAAGTAATGGGGAAGGATATGATGTCTACACCGATGCTTCACTACGAGGCTTGGGATGTGTGCTAATGCAAGGAGGAAAGGTGGTTGCCTATGGCTCGAGGCAACTTAAGGTTCATGAACAGAATTATCCCACCCATGACTTAGAGCTCGCCGCTGTGGTTTTTGCTCTTAAGTTGTGGAGGTGTTACTTGTACGGAGAGAAATTCCAAGTGTTCTCGGACCATAAAAGCCTCAAGTATATCTTCACACAGAAAGACTTGAATCTCCGGCAGAGAAGGTGGATTGAGTACTTGGAAGATTATGAGTTCACTCTCAACTACCATCCGGGGAAGGCCAATGTAGTTGCCGACGCTCTTAGCAGGAAGTCTCGGGGTGAAATCAATTCTCTTGCGGTAAATAGGTGGAAAATGATTGATGCATTGGAGGAGTACGATCTATGGGTGGATGGACCGGAGTATCAACCCTCTATATTCAACCTTATAGCTCAACCGACACTTCTGCAACGAGTGGTGGAGTTGCAATGCCTTGATTCAGAACTCGATTTGATAAGAGCCCGATTAGAGAATGGAGAAGTGATGGAAGGATGGTCTTGGAAGAATGGAGAGTTGAGATATGGGGAGAAGTTATGTGTTCCCAATGATTCGTCCCTAAAGGAGGAAATACTTGGAGTGTGTCATCGTTCCAAGTTTGCTATCCACCCCGGTAGCACGAAGATGTATAGGGACATGAAGCGTCAATACTGGTGGAGGGGAATGAAGCGAGATGTGGCCAAGTATGTGGCAAAATGTGCGGTGTGCCAGCAAGTGAAGATTGAGCATCAAAGGCCAGGAGGAGTCCTACAATCTTTGCCTATTCCAGAGTGGAAGTGGGATCACATCACCATGGACTTCGTGTCGGGTTTACCACGGACATCGCGTGGGCATAATGCAGTGTGGGTCATTGTGGATAGACTCACCAAGTCTGCTCACTTTTTGGGTATGAAGACCACGGATACATTCGAGACCTTGAGCCAGCTGTATATCCGTGAGATAGTGAGATTACATGGCGTTCCGCTCTCGATCGTGTCGGATCGTGACTCTAGGTTTGTGGCGAGATTCTGGCAGAGTCTACAACAAGCGATGGGGACGGAGTTACATTTCAGTACGGCTTTTCATCCCCAAACAGATGGCCAATCCGAGAGGGTGATCCAGATTATGGAGGATATGTTACGCACTTGCGCGTTGGACTTCAAGGGGAGTTGGAGCGATCACTTACCATTGGTGGAATTTGCGTACAACAACAGCTACCAAGCGAGTATCGGGATGGCACCGTATGAAGCTTTGTATGGAAGACCATGTAGATCCCCGACGTGTTGGTTGGAAGCCGGAGAGAGTAGTATGTTTGGGCCCGAGATTGTTCGGGAGACTACAGAGAAGATTCAACTCATCCGGGAGAGGCTACGCACGGCACAAAGTAGACAGAAAAGCTATGCGGATCGAAGACGGAGACCATTGGAATTCATAGTGGGAGACTACGTGTTCCTCAAAGTGTCGCCCAAGAAAGGAGTATTCAGATTCGGCAAGAAGGGAAAGTTAGCGCCAAGATATACCGGACCATTTGAAGTTATCAAAGTTGTGGGCAAAATGGCTTATCAGTTGCGGTTACCCTCTCAGCTGTCCGGGGTACATGATGTGTTCCACGTGTCGATGCTGAGAAAGTGTCAAACGGATGCAATGCCAGTTGTAGACTTGGAAGATATTGAAATTCAAGACGGAGCAACCTATGAAGAACAACCGGTGAGGATTCTCGACGCCAAGGAGAAGGTGCTTCGCAACAAAGTTATCAAATTAGTAAAAGTATTGTGGCAACACCATGGAGTGGAAGAAGCTACCTGGGAACCGGAGCTAGAAATGCAAGAGAAGTACCCGCACTTATTCGATACCTGAGGTAAGTTTCGAGGACGAAACTTTCTTTAAGGGGGGTGGATTGTAATACCCCGAATTTTTCTTTTATATATTTATAGAGATATATATATATATAGTAAACAATAATTGTAAAGATGTAGATATATGAAGTGACATAAGAATAAACCGTAGGAATAAATGCTATGGAGACAATTTGATTGGGAAGTTACGTGTCAAAGATGTTTAAACTTGGAAAGGGTGAATAGACAAGTTTCTAAAGGTTTTTAGGTCAAAATAAGGTTTCCATTGAGTCCGGAAGGTCGAAAAACCTTGGGAGAGGTAATATGAGGTGTATTAGAAGTTAGGAAGTATTTTGGAGTTAAAACACATTTTAGAGAAAATTTGGGAATTTAGGATTTTGGACACTGCTTAGTATTTTGGCCATAACTTTTTATCCTGAAGTCCAATTGATCTGAAATTTTTACAATAGATAGTAGACATCTACGGCTACAAAAGTTTATCTCATGAAAATTTTCCAATTCGACCTCTAAATGGGTCAAAATCGCGCTGGAAGTTGGAACAAAAATCTGGCAGTCCAACCGTACCGGTACGCGTACCGGTACGCCCGATAAAGCCCAGCCCGATCCGACTGCATGTCTTTCTCCATTTCTTCCACTATAAATACTTAATGCCGCCTCCTTAAGCCCCATTTCACCACTCCAAACCCTAGGTAGCCTTAGAAAGAGAGAGAGGAAGAGAAAAACACCAAAAATCAAGAGAGATTTACACCTTGAATAAAATCAAACCCTAGTTTTTCAAGAACCCACTTCTCCACCCATTCTCTCTTCTATACTTTCACTTCACCCTCACTCAAACCTCTTAGAACTAAAAGAGAAAGTAGCAAGGGAGCAAGAAAAAGAGGAAAAGGGAGTCTTTAAAGCTTGAGTTGCTAGAGATACTTGGTTGAGGTAGGGGATTTCTTCCTATGTTCTTACATTGAGGCTAGGGCTACATTATATGTATTCTTTTGGTTTAAAATCATATGTACTTGCTATTAAATACATGATTCTTGTTCCTCTTGAAATAAATGCCATGTTTTGAACATTGTGATGGTTGGGTAACTATTAAATTTCTCTTTTTCATCTTCAAACCTTGGTTTTAAAGAGAAATGGACTTTTCCTTCTATTTTCCCTTGGTATTGCTTTCAAAACTTTAGTGTTTGATATTGTACACCAAAATGTTACTTATGATGATCTCTTGCTCATTTTCTTCCATCATATTATGAAACATTATATTAGAAATTATGGAATTTGGTAATTCCTTGAAATGTTGATGAATTGAGAATATGTTGGTTTCCTCAATTGTATGGTTGTTGTGAGGGACTTGGATTGCCTTCGAGAGATGCCGTAGAGTGTTAGAGGTTAGTCTACCCCAGTGGGGGTGAGATGGTTTCCTAGCACTTGTAGTGGGTTGTCATTTGGTAATGAAACCACTATCGTTCACTGGAGTTCGAACAAGGGATAGTATATTTTTCCTAGGAAGGGACTCGTCACTGCCATTGGGATGGTAGACGCCCTTTTCTATAGTGCTTGTGATTATGATGTAAATAGGTGGACTAGGTATAATCGTTGGGTAGATTCATGAGAAGCAATCAACATACATGGTACGGGGATGAATCAATATACATAAGAACATGAGATTATTATTATTGTTACGAAATGGTTTCCACAAGTGTTTGTGGAGGTATGGGACTCCACAAGGACCTGTCGGAAATGGTTATGGTGCTAATTGTGACTGAGCTTTACGGTTCATTTAAATTCTTGCGAACATTTAAACTTGAGATCTATTTAAAATATCCTGCTTTTCCTTCAAAATGGTATATATGCTATTTGTGAAAATGAGACCAACCGTTTTATATGTTTTTCTAAACCTTGTTTGAGTGTGGGAAGATTTTGCTACAGAGCTTCGTGCTCATCCCTTACAAATTACATTTTTTTTCAGATTTGGTGCTAGAGGAGGATCTCGGCATCGACGAGTCAGGGCATTGGGAGGCTCCACTCGAGGGGAACCTAGATCCCGAGGTGGACATGTAGAGATGTAGCTTCTTTTGTACTAGACTAGGTTATTCTTTTGGACACTGTAAGGTCTAGTTTCTTTTGCTATTCCGGTGTGCTACTTTAATTAATTTTTGAGATGTAAATGCCATGGTTGGGCATATTCTTTTGGATAATGATGTAAATATTTTATGGATGATGAATGAAGTTTAATTTATTTATGGATGATATTAGTGCTCTCATGATATAAATGGTTTTAGTATGTAATGTCGTCCAGGGTGTGTTTTGGGGCGTTACAATAACTATGTTGACAGTCTAACAACCACGGTGTTCCTACCGGTATGGCTTGTCCTCCACCGGAACGCTGAGGATGTTTAACTGGCATATATATATATATATATATATATATATATATATATATATATATATATATATATATCACAGATGACCTATTAGGTAATTCAAGTATTCCTCATGAATGGCTTGTCCTTCTGGTTCACTTTAATTAATTAATTGGTACGTCTATAACCAGCTTTCCTAAGAAGTTGTTGTGTTATGCTATATTACCACCAGTTAACCTAAGAAGTGGTTGTGTTATGGTTTAATATGTATGTACTTGCTATCAAGAAATCAATTGAATAACTCAAGTATTCCTCATGAATGACTTGTCCTTTTGGTTTGCTTGGTTAATCCATTGACGTGGATATAACCAGCTTTCCTAAGAAGTTGTTGCATTATGAATTACTACCACCAGTTAGCCTAAGAAGCGGCTGTGTTATGGTTTATATACATCAGACCTGCCGATTGACTTTCCAGTAAAATAGAAATTAATTGTTGTGAGGTAGCATTTCCAATAATCAACCAATATTAAGCATATGGATCCTTAAACTGAAGGGTATCTTTTATATTTTTATAACTTATACGCTTTACTTATGCATTTTATTATCTCCGCACTTTATTTCCGCATTTTATTTAAATTAAACTAGCTATCAATCTAAGCTCACATCACAAGCTATCAAACATCATACTACTCCAAACAACAACTTTACTGTTTTGATTTTTATTTTAAAATCTAAATTACTAAAACTCTTCGTGGGATCGATACTTGGACTTAAACCGAGAAAACTACAATTTGACCACTTATACTTGGGTGTATAATTAATATAATTCAGATCACAAAAAGCGGCGAATCAAGTTTTTGGCGCCGTTGCCGGGGAGTTACGGTAATTTAAAAAAAATCATAATAATATAAATATTTGTTTATTTGTATTAAATGTTTATAGTTTGTTTGTTTGTTTTTAATAGTCTATGTATGTTCATTCATCAGTAGGTTCTGTAAATCAGTCAACTCCTTCGTCTTCATCATCTTCTTCATCTGCATCTACACAAGAATCATTTGACTTAAGTATGGGTCAAAACGTACCTAGGGTGGAAGAAGCTAGAGAACAAGAAGTAGTTCAAAATGTCCGACCATTAAGAGAATATTTACATCCTACAAGAACTAATGTCCCGTCATGTTTTGCTTTTCCAATAGACGCTCCAAATATTAATACTAAGCCAGACACAATACAGTTACTACCACAGTTCCATGGTTTAGAAGATGAAAATCCTTATGTTCATATGAAAGAATTTGAAGAAGTCTGTGGAACTTTGCAAGATAATTCTGAAATGGTCAAAGTAAAAATTTTTCCATTTTCATTGAAAGATAAAACTAAACTATGGCTTAACTCTTTAAGGGCAAATTCTATCACAAATTGGCAAGCTTTACAAACTGAGTTCTTTAAAAAGTTTTTTCCTGTGCATCGTACTAATGCATTAAGACGTAAAATAATGAATTTTTCTGTAAAAGAAGGTGAAACTTTTTATCAATGTTGTGAAAGATTTAAAGATCTTCTCCAAGCTTGTCCACATCATGCTTTTGAAAATTGGACTTTAGTTGGTTTCTTTTATGATGCTCTTCCGTCTGCAATGCGACAATTTATTGAAATGATGGCTCAAGGAGAATTTATGAATAAAAACCCTGAAGAAGCATTTGAATTTTTTGATACTATTTCGGAAAGTTCCCAGATGTGGGAATCGACTTCTTCAAATACTGTGGAAAATAAGTCATCTATATCTGAAAGAGGAAAATATGTTTTCGAAGACGATGATGATTTAAGAGTTAAAATGGCTAACTTATCTCAGAAACTAGAAGCCTTAGAAACGAAAAAACTTAAGCAAGTATCTGTTGTTTCTTCTACTGATCAAGTATGTGAAATTTGTGCGTTGTTAGGACATCCTGCTGGGGAATGTCCAACTATACCTGCTTTTAAAGAAGTCTTAATTGAACAATCTAATGCTATTCCAACTTATACTAAACCATATTCAAATCCATATTCTGAAACCTACAATCCAGGATGGAGAAATCATCCGAATTTTAGTTGGAGAAATACACAACCTACAAATCAAACACAAGGTCCACCGCAGTTACAAAATCAACAACAATATCAACCGTATGTACCTCCTCGGAAAAGAACTCTGGAAGACACTATGAATCAATTTATTCAGAGTCAAATGAATTTTAATACTCAAACAAATCAAGCATTCAATGATTTTAAAGCTCAAACTTCGCAGAGTATTGAAGATATCAAGAGTCATCTTGCTAAGTTGACTCAGTCCTTAAATACTACAGAAAAAGGGAAGTTTCCATCTCAACCTAAACCTACACAAAGTCAGAATCAAACTAATTATGTATCATTTGAAGCCTCGCCAAGTCAAGTACAAGTCGTCACAACATTGAGAAGTGGTAAGGTAAATGATAAAACTATTAAACCCAAGATTCCGAAAAAAATCTGTAAGTCAATTCCTGTAAACAAACCACTCGAAGCTGAACCTTTAATTGAAAAGCAATCAGAAGTACAAAGTGAGAAAAATCCTCCATGTCCTATTCCTTTACCTTTTCCTCAAAGAGTCAAGAAACTTTCATCCGAAAAAGATCAATCTGATATTCTTGAGATATTTAAACAGGTAAAGATTAATATTCCTTTGTTAGATGCAATAAAACGAGTGCCAGTTTATGCTAAATTCTTAAAAGATCTTTGCACAATAAAAAGAAGAACCAATGTACTAAAGAAAGCATTTTCAACTGAACAAGTTAATACTATAATACAACATGACACACTTCTTAAGTACAAAGATCCAGGTAGTCCTACAGTCTCATGTCTCATTGGAAATTTTCAAATTAGACAACCCTGCTAGATCTTGGATCCAGCTGTAATGTAATGCCTTATTCAGTATATACACAATTAGGATTAAGTGAATTAAAACCTTCCAATGTTAAACTACAACTAGCAGACCGATCAATAAAAACTCCACGAGGAATTGTAGAAGATGTTATTGTCCAAGTTGATCAATTCTATTTTTCAACAGATTTTATCGTGATAGACACGGAGCCATGTTGTCAAAGATGTTCATTTGAATACATACCTCTAATTTTGGGTTGTCCATTCCTAGCTACATCAAATGCATTGATTAATTGTAGGAATGGAATTATGAAAATCTCATTTGGAAATATGACTTTAGAATTAAATATTTTTAAAGGTGCAAAACGACCTAGAGAAGAAGAAGAAGAAGTATATGAAGTAAATCATGTTGAAACAATAACTCAAAGTTTTTTTTGAAAAAAACTTTCTGAAAGAAGAGTTATTGGCATTAGAATCAATACCTGAAGTCGAATCTGAAAAAACATCCACAAAAAATCTTCAATATGAAGAATTGTTACGAAAACTTGTAGAATCTAATGTCAAAGTTCTTAAGCCAGGATTAAAACCTCTTCCAACTAACTTAAAATATGGATTTTTAAGAGAAAATGAGATCTATCCAGTTATAATATCATCGAAATTATCTGAAATTCAAGAAGAAGAACTGACGAAAGTCTTGAAAAATCATCAAAGCGTTATTGGATGGACAATAGCAGATATAAAAGGCATAAGTCCACTTCTATGTACTCATTGTATCTACTTAGAAGAAAATGCTAAATCATCTCGTCAAATGCAAAGAAGATTGAATCCATACTTAAAAGAAGTAGTTCGTGCAGAAGTACTTAAATTACTAGATGTTAAAATTATTTATCCTATATCTAATAGTAAATGGGTCAGTACTACACAAGTAGTTCCAAAAAAGTCTGGTGTTACTGTAATAAAAAATCAAGAAAATGAATTAGTTCCAATGTGTACAGTCACAGGTTGGCGTGTATATATTGACTATCGAAAACTAAATTCACTCACTAGAAAGGATCATTTTCCGTTACCATTCCTAGATCAAGTTTGGAAAGAATAGCTGGGCATGCATATTATTGTTTTCTAGATGGATATTCTGGTTATAATCAGATTGAAATTGCAATAGATGATCAAGAAAAAATTACATTTACATGTCCGTTTGGAACTTTTGCTTATAAAAGGATGTCTTTTGGGTTATGTAATGCCCCAGCTACTTTTCAACGTTGTATGTTAAGTATATTTAGTGATATGGTAGAACGACATCTAGAAGTTTTTGTGGACGACTTTTCAGTATATGGTGATTCATTTCACTTATGTTTAGAAAATCTGGAAAACGTATTAATTAGATGTGAAGAAACAAACCTTGTCTTAAATTGAGAAAAATGTCATTTCATGGTTACACAAGGTATTGTTTTAGGTCACATAGTTTCTGAAAAAGGAATTGAAGTCGATAAATCCAAAATTGACTTAATAGCTAATCTTCGTTCACCAAACACCGTAAAAGATGTTCGGTCTTTTTTAGGTCACGCTGGATTTTATCGAAGATTTATCAAAAACTTTAGTTCAATATCAAGACCAATTTGTAATCTTCTATGCCAAGATATAATATTTGAATGGAATGATGCATGTCAAGTAGCATTTGATAAATTAAAAAACATGCTTATTTCTGCACCTATCATGCAACCTCCTGACTAGTCTTTACCTTTTGAATTAATGTGTGATGCAAGTGATTATGCAGTAGGAGCTGTATTAGGGCAAAGAAAAGAGAAAAAACCATATGTTATTTATTATGCAAGCAAAACTCTAAATGATGCACAAATGAACTATTCAACCACAGAAAAAGAATTACTTGCTATTGTGTTTGCATTAGATAAATTTTGATCATATCTGGTTGGATCGTCAATTGTTGTATTTACAGATCATGCAGCTTTAAAATATTTGCTTACTAAAAAGATGCGAAGCCACGTCTCCTACATTGGATTTTGTTACTACAAGAATTTGATCTTATCATTAAAGATAAGAAAGGAGTTGAAAATGTAGTAGCAGATCACTTGTCAAGGTTAAACTATGATATAAAGGCAGAACTAACTCCAATTAGAGAAACCTTTCCAGATGAACAACTATTTGTAATAACCGAAGTACCATGGTATGCAGATATAGACAATTATTTAGCTACTGGTACTATTCCTTCTAATTATACCTGGACTGATAGGAATAAGTTCCTAAGACAGGTACGTAATTTTTTCTGGGAGGATCCTTATTTGTTTAAATACTGTAAAGACCAAATAATAAGACGTTGTGTACCTAATCATGAAATCAATCAGGTAATTCAGTTTTGTCACTCTGAAGCGTGCGGAGGTCATTTTGCTTCAAAGAAAACCACTGCTAAAATTTTGCAGTGTGGATTTTATTGGCCAACTCATTTCAAAGATGTTTATATCTTTTGTTTAAACTGTGACAGATATCAAAGAATGGAGAATATTTCAAAAAGAAATATGATGCCTTTAAACCCTATTTTAATTATTGAAATTTTCGATTGTTGGGACATCGATTTTATGAGACCATTTCTCCCATCCTTTGGATATCTGTATATTTTGGTTGCAATCGACTATGTTTCTAAATGGGTAGAGGCAATTCCATGTAGAAATAATGATCACAGAACAGTGATCAAGTTTTTAAAAGAAAATATTTTATCCAGATTTGGGATTCCTTGAACAATCATCAGTGATGGTGGATTACATTTTTGTAATAAAGTTTTTGAAAATCTGATGAAAAAATACTTGATTTCTCATAAAATATCCACTCCGTATCATCCGCAAACAAGTGGACAAGCTGAATTAGCTAATAGGGAGATAAAATACATTTAAAAAAAAAAACAGTAAATCCAGATCGTAAGGATTGGTCTTTAAGATTAACGGATGCACTTTGGGCTTACCGTACAGCGTATAAGACTATTCTAGGAATGTCTCCTTATCGGTTAGTTTATGGTAAACCATGTCATTTGCCTGTAGAATTAGAACATAAAGCATATTGGGTAATCAAAATGATGAATCTTGATATAGATGAATCTGGAATATCACGTAAATTGCAAATAAATAAATTAGAAGAATTAAGAAATGAAGCCTATGAAAACGCAAAGATTGCTAAATCAAGAACAAAAGTTTTTCATGATAAAAATATCATGAGAAAATCTTTTGAACCATCTCAAAAAGTTTTACTATACAATGCAAAACTTCGTTTATTCCCTGGAAAATTAAAATCTAGATGGACAGGACCTTATATAGTTAAGCAAGTTTTTGACTATGGGGCAATTGAAATTGAAAATCCATTAACTGGAAATGTTTTCAAAGTAAACGGGCAAAGACTTAAACCTTATTATAATGGATTTACTCAAGATGTAACTTCTGTGCAACTTTTTGATCCAATCTATGTGTGTTAATTGTTATTTGATTATAAGTAATATAACTAAGTACTTGTAATTTATTTGACAGATTAAATCTCTTGAGTGAAAGCCAGATATCTTATGTAACACCCCAAAACACACCCTGGACGGCATTACATTCTAAAACATTCACATCATGAGAGCACTAAAATAATCCATCAATAAATAAGACTTCATAAAGTCATCCATAAAATTTACAGCATTAACCCAAAAGAATAGGCCCATTTTGGCCTTTACATTCCAAAATCAACTAATGTAGCACAGCGGAAATAACAAAAGAAAACTAGGCTTTACAAGGTTCAAAATGAATATCCTAGTCTAGAACAAAAGAAAGTGTCGCTCTAGGCGTCCACCTCGGGATCCACACTCCCGTCCAGTGGAGTCTCCCAAGTAGCGGGCTCCTCGACCCCTACGTCCTCCTCTTGTAGGAAATCTGAAAAATGTTAGCAGTAGGGGGTGAGCACAAAGCTCTGTAGAACAATTCTCTCAAACCCATACAAGGTTTAGAAAAGCATTCAAAACGGTCGGTCTCATTTCACAAATATCATACATAACTTTTGAAGTAAAGCAGTGACATTTAATAGATCTCAAGTTTACGGAACAACAATAATTGAATGAGTAAATGAAACCACTATACATTTAGCAAAACATTTCCAAATATAATCCAGTCCTCCATTCACAATTTTCAACAATTCTTTCGGTAGGTGGCATACTTTAGGGTAACCTCCACCTCCCGTTTAGGTCATCTTTGATTCTCAAGCATCCTTACAAGGAACCTCTTGAGAATGAGTGAGCATCCTTACAAGGAACCTCTCACAATCATTACATGGCTTCCCAAACATCCTTACAAGGAACCTCTTGGGAAGGGGGTGAGCATCCTTACAAGGAACCTCTCACAAATCACTTCATGGCTTCCCAAGCATCCTTACAAGGAACCTCTCACAAATCACTTCATGGCTTCCCAAGCATCCTTACAAGGAACCTCTTGGGAAGGAGTAAGCATCCTTACAAGGAACCTCTCACAATTGTGTATCACAAGCAACCCAACCAAGAATACAATCCCAATATTTATCTCCATTTACAATCATTTATCCAAAATCCCCAAATTTATACATGTGACATTTTTCATAAACAACCAATAAAATACATGAGATCACAATAACATTATTTTGCTACTCAACTCAAAGCACTAAGGTTTTTGAAGTTCATAATAAAGAAAGCATTTAAGAAGAAATACATCACTCTCCCTAAAAAACTATGGTTTTAAAACTAGAAAAGAGATTTCATGGGTATTAAATCCTAACTTTGTTCAAAACATGCAATCTTTGCTAAAAAGCCTAAGAGAGGATGATTACATAGCATATATATACCATTGATAGCCAAAACATACATATATAAATACCCTAGTCTCAATGTAAGTGAGTGAGAGAAAACCCCTACCTTTTAAGCCAAGCTATAAATCCAAGACTCAACCAACAAAACCTTCTTGTTCTCCTTCCTTTTCCTCTTAATTTCCTCCTCCTAGGGTTTCAAGAGATTTGGGTGAGATTGGGTGAAGAAGGGAAGAAAAGAGAATGAGTAGAGAAGTGAAATCTTAGAAATCTAGGGTTTTAATCTTCTAAAATGGTGTATCTCTCCTTATCTTTGATGTTCTTCTCTCCCTTTCTTGCTCTCTAAGGGTGCCTAGGGTTTGGATGGGTGAAATGAGGCTTAAGGAGGCGGCATTAAGTATTTATAGTGGAAGAAATGGAGAAAGACCCGAAGTCGGATCGGGCTGGGATTTATCGGGCGTACCAGTACGCGTACCGGTACGATTGAGCTACTGGAGTCCTGCGTACCAGTACGCGTACCGGTACGATCCAGCTTCTGGAGTTCTGCGTACCGGTACGCGTACCGGTACGATTTGACTGCCAGATTTTTGTTTCAACTTCCAATGCAGTTTTGACCCATTTAGAGGTCGAATTAGAAAATTTTCATGAGACATACTTTTGTAGCCCTAGATGTCTACTATCTACTGTAAAAATTTCAGATCAATTGGACTTAAGGATAAAACGTTATGGCCAAAACACTAAGTAGTGTTCAATACCCATTTTTACCCAAATTCTCGCCAAAGTGTATTTTAACTCCGAGACACTTCCTAACTTCCAATACATCCATATTACCACTCCCAATGTTTTTCGACCTTCTGAATTCAATGGAATCATTATTTTGACCTACAAACTTTTAGAAACTTGTCTAATCACCCTTTCCAAATTTAAACATCTTCGACACGTAACTTCCCAATCAAATTGTCTCCATAGCATTTATTCCTACGGTTTCTTCTTATGTCACTACATATATCTACATCTTTACAAATATTATTTACTATATATATATATCTCTATAAATATATAAAAGAAAATTTGGGGTGTTACAATCCACCCCCCTTAAAGAAAGTTTCGTCCTCGAAACTTACCTCAAGTAGCGAACAAATATGGATACTTCTCCCGCATCTCCCACTCCGGTTCCCAAGTTGCTTCTTCCACACCATGGCGTTGCCACAGGACTTTCACCAGCTGGATTACCTTGTTGCGAAGCACTTTCTCCTTGATATCAAGAATCTTCACTGGCTGTTCTTCATAGGTGACTCCATCTTGCACTTCAATATCCTCCAAATCCACGACATGTGACGTATCTGGTTGACACTTCCTCAACATCGAAACGTGGAACACGTCATGAACTCCTGACAACGGTGCTGGTAGTCGAAGTTGGTATGCTACTTTGCCCACTGTCTTGATCACTTCGAATGGACCGATATACCTTGGAGTGAGTTTTCCTTTCTTGTCGAATCTAAGTACGCCCTTCTTGGGTGACACTTTGAGAAATACAAAGTCTCCCTCCTTGAATTCCAAAGGCCTTCTTCTCCTATCCGCATAGCTCTTTTGTCGACTCTGTGCTATGCGTAATCTCTCCCGAATGAGCTGAATCTTCTCCGTTGTCTCCCGCACAATCTCGGGCCCAAACATACTACTCTCTCCGGCTTCCAACCAACACGTCGGGGATCTACATGGTCTTCCATACAAAGCTTCATACGGGGCCATCCCGATACTCGCTTGGTAGCTGTTGTTGTACGCAAATTCCACCAATGGTAAGTGATCGCTCCAACTCCCCTTGAAGTCCAACGCGCAAGTGCGTAACATATCCTCCACAATCTGGATCACCCTCTCGGATTGGCCATCCGTTTGGGGATGAAAAGCCGTGCTGAAATGTAACTCCGTCCCCATCGCTTGTTATAGACTCTGCCAGAATCTCACCACAAACCTAGAGTCACGATCCGACACAATCGAGAGCGGAACGCCGTGTAATCTCACTATCTCACGGATATACAGCTGGCTCAAGGTCTCGAATGTGTCTGTGGTCTTCATACCCAAAAAGTGAGCAGACTTGGTGAGTCTATCCACAATGACCCACACAGCATTATGCCCACGCAACGTCCGTGGTAAACCCGACACGAAGTCCATGGTGATGTGATCCCACTTCCACTCTGGAATAGGCAAAGACTGTAGGACTCCTCCTGGCCTTTGATGCTCAATCTTCACTTGCTGGCACACCGCACATTTTGCCACATACTTGGCCACATCTCGCTTCATTCCCCTCCACCAGTATTGACGCTTCATGTCCCTATACATCTTTGTGCTACCGGGGTGGATAACAAACTTGGAGCGATGACACTCTCCAAGTATTTCCTCCCTTAGGGACGAATCATTGGGAACACATAGCTTCTCCCCATATCTCAACTCTCCATTCTTCCAAAACCATCCTTCCATCACTTCTCCATTCTCTAATCGGGCTTTAATCAAATCGAGTTCCGAATCCAGGCATTGCAACTCCACCACTCGTTGCTGAAGCGTCGGTTGAGCTATAAGGTTGAATATAGAGGGTTGATACTCCGGTCCATCCACCCATAGATCGTACTCCTCCAATGCATCAATTATTTTCCACCTATTTACCGCAAGAGAATTGATTTCACCCCGAGACTTCCTGCTAAGAGCGTCGGCAACTACATTGGCCTTCCCCGGATGGTAGTTGAGCGTGAACTCATAATCTTCCAAATACTCAACCCACCTCCTTTGCCGAAGGTTCAAGTCTCTCTGTGTGAATATGTACTTGAGGCTTTTATGATCCGAGAATACTTGGAATTTCTCTCCATACAAGTAACACCTCCACAACTTAAGAGCAAAAACCACAGCGGCGAGCTCTAAGTCATGGGTGGGATAATTCTGTTCATGAACCTTCAGTTGCCTCGAGCCATAAGCGACCACCTTCCCTCCTTGCATCAACACACATCCCAAGCCTCGTAGCGAAGCATCGGTGTACACATCGTATCCTTCCCCACTACTCGGAATAATGAGGACAGGAGCCGTCGTCAACTTCTCCTTCAAGGTGCGAAAGGCTAGCTCACACGCTTGAGTCCACATGAATTTTTCTCCCTTCTTTATAAGGCGAGTCATCGGCATCGCAAGCTTGGAGAATCCTTCCACAAACCTACGATAATAGCCGGCTAACCCCAAAAAACACCGTACTTCTGTCACATTCTTCGGTGGTTCCCATTTCATTACGGTCTCAATCTTTGCGGGATCAACCGCTACTCCTTGCTCGGACACGACATGGCCAAGGAACTTCACTTCCTTCATCCAAAACTCACACTTGCTCATCTTCGCATATAACTTATGTTCTCTCAAGGTTTGTAGCACCTTAGAGAGATGACGAGCATGTTCCTCCTGAGTCTGGGAGTAAATCAATATGTCATCAATAAACACAATGACAAATTGATCGAGGTAAGGCCGGAAGACTCTGTGCATCAAATCCATGAAGCTGCGGGGGCATTAGTCAATCCGAACGGCATCACCGTATACTCGAAGTGACCATACCGGGTACGGAAAGCAGTCTTAGGAATATCCTCCTCCTTAATCCGCAGCTGATGATACCCCGTGCGAAGATCAATCTTGGAGTAATACTTTGAACCCTTCAACTGATCAAATAAGTCATCAATTCTCGGCAACGGATACTTATTCTTCACGGTAACCCGATTCAACCTCCGGTAATCCGTGCACAACCATAGAGTCTCATCCGTTTTCTTCACAAAGAGGACCGGGGCTCCCCAGGGTGAAGTACTTAGACGGATAAACCCAATTGCCAACAAATGATCCAACTGCTTCCTTAGCTCCTTCAACTCCAAAGGTGCCATCCGATAGGGAGCAATGGATATGGGTTCGGTTCCCGGATAGAGATCGATCTTGAATTCAATTTCCCTATGTGGCGGTAATCCGGGTAATTCCTCGGGAAAAACATCCGAAAACTCCGATACAATTAACACCACATCCGTGTGGAGTTTATCCCTGTCATCTCCCATCAAACTAGCTAAGAAACTCAATTGACTTCCCGCTTTCGCTTTTAAGAATCTACTACCCGTAGTAGGAAATGGATGGAAAGAATCCCGGTTATTCACAAAATTAAAAACGACTCCTCCCGGTAACTGAAATGTAATCCGCTTGCGGAAACAATCCATTACCGCCCGGAAAGCGGACAACAAATTCATCCCGAAAATCACATCATACCCCTTTATCTCTAAAGCGATCAAATCCACAATCAATTCGTGCTCCCCAATGCGAAGCACGCAATCCTTGCAGACTCGGCTAGAATCTAACCGTTCTCCCGTGGGCAAGCTAATGTTCATAAAATGCTCTAGCTTCGCGAAATTCAATCCCAAATCAAGTGCATATGTTTTGCGTACAAATGAGTGAGTTGCACCGGGGTCAAATAATATTCGGGCCCAAGAATTATAAATAAGGACGATACCTTCCACAACGGCATTGGCAATGTCCTCCTCCGGCTGTGTCAAAGCAAATACTCGCCCTTGGTTGGCGCCGCCGGGAGCTTGAGCTTGTATTGGTCGCTGCGGTGCAGGCCTCGGTGGTGGTGGGTGGGCTGCTGGTACCTGTCTGGCGGTCCGGATAGGCCCTTGAGGTGGAAAAACTGGGCAATACATCCGAAGATGTCCCATACCTCCACATGCAAAGCAGGATCGTGGGGTAAAACCGGCTCTAGTCTGAGTGTCTCCCTCTCCTCGGGCTGTCAGAAGTCGCTGTCTCCCTGTCTGGTCTGGGCGACGGTATGGTGTCGGTCTCTGTGCCCCACTAGTGCTAGCACCCGTCCGGATCGGACCTCCCCTCGAGAATCCTTGTCGTCGCTGGCTATCCTCTATGTCTCTCTCTACCAGTGCAGCTCTGTCCACCAAGTCCCCAAAATCACGTATCCGGAGAGCCACCAACTTCTCCCTAATGACCGGCCTCAGACCCTGCTCAAAACGCTTGGCCCTGCCGGCCTCAGTCGATATAAATCCCGTAGCATAACGGGAGAGCTCGTCGAACCGCCTCTCATACTCAGCCACGGTCATACTACCCTGTCGTAGTGCAAGGAAATCCGCTTTCATTCTGTCTCTGACCGATTCAGGGAAGTACTTATCTTGGAAAAGTTGATCGAACTCTTCCCAAGTGAGTGTGTCGATGTCCCTTCTCCTCTTTATGGCATCCCACCAATAGTCAGCCTCCCCCTCAAACAGGTAGGTCGCCAAACCAACTCTCAACTCCTCGGCAACTCCCATGCCGTCACAGATCTTCTTCACTCGGCGGATCCATCTATCCGCCTCCAAAGGGTTGGAGGTCCCTTGGAAGTTGGGTGGTCGTTGTTGTAAAAATTCCCGAAGAGCTATCATCTTTCGGTCTCCGTTCCCATTGCCCGGTACTTGAGCGAGAGGATGAGCTCCACAATTGTGGTTGTTGTTACCATTTTGGCTTTGTACCAAAGTGGTGAGCTCCCTCAAGCATTGGTAAATGCCTTGCATGGCATCCGGAGGTGGTGGTGGTGGTGGATTTGCTTGACCTCCACGGCCACGCCCACGTCCGCGTCCCCGTGTACCGTCCATCCTGCACATCAATCCACAATTTAGTTCCCTTGCTGTGCAAGATATAAACTAAAGAGATATGTAGGATGTCTGGATTTAAGCACAAGGCATATACAAAATTTAACTTAACAATTTCCTTCACCCTAAACCTACATCTCTAGTGGTAATCCATAACCTACAGCTCCCATGTAAGACCTAAAGCCTAGGCTCTGATACCAACTTTGTAACACCCCAAAACACACCCTGGACGGCATTACATTCTAAAACATTCACATCATGAGAGCACTAAAATAATCCATCAATAAATAAGACTTCATAAAGTCATCCATAAAATTTACAGCATTAACCCAAAAGAATAGGCCCATTTTGGCTTTTACATTCCAAAATCAACTAATGTAGCACAGCGGAAATAACAAAAGAAAACTAGGCTTTACAAGGTTCAAAATGAATATCCTAGTCTAGAACAAAAGAAAGTGTCGCTCTAGGCGTCCACCTCGGGATCCACACTCCCGTCCAGTGGAGTCTCCCAAGTAGCGGGCTCCTCGACCCCTACGTCCTCCTCTTGTAGGAAATCTGAAAAATGTTAGCGGTAGGGGGTGAGCACAAAGCTCTGTAGAACAATTCTCTCAAACTCATACAAGGTTTAGAAAAGCATTCAAAACGGTCGGTCTCATTTCACAAATATCATACATAACTTTTGAAGTAAAGCAGTGACATTTAATAGATCTCAAGTTTACGGAACAACAATAATTGAATGAGTAAATGAAACCACTATACATTTAGCAAAACATTTCCAAATATAATCCAGTCCTCCATTCACAATTTCCAACAATTCTTTCGGTAGGTGACATACTTTAGGGTAACCTCCACCTCTCGTTTAGGTCATCTTTGATTCTCAAGCATCCTTACAAGGAACCTCTCACAATCATTACATGGCTTCCCAAGTATCCTTACAAGGAACCTCTTGGGAAGGGGGTGAGCATCCTTACAAGGAACCTCTCACAAATCACTTCATGGCTTCCCAAGCATCCTTACAAGGAACCTCTTGGGAAGGGGTGAGCATCCTTACAAGGAACCTCTCACAAATCACTTCATGGCTTCCCAAGCATCCTTACAAGGAACCTCTTGGGAAGGAGTGAGCATCCTTACAAGGAACCTCTCACAATTGTGTATCACAAGCAACCCAACCAAGAATACAATCCCAATATTTATCTCCATTTACAATCATTTATCCAAAATCCCCAAATTTATGCATGTGACATTTTCCATAAACAACCAAGAAAATACATGAGATCACAATAACATTATTTTGCTACTCAACTCAAAGCACTAAGGTTTTTGAAGTTCATAATAAAGAAAGCATTTAAGAAGAAATACATCACTCTCCCTAAAAAATTAGGGTTTTAAAACTAGAAAAGATATTTCATGGGTATTAAATCCTAACTTTGTTCAAAACATGCAATCTTTGCTATAAGCCTAAGAGAGGATGATTACATAGCATATATATACCATTGATAGCCAAAACATACATATATAAATACCCTAGTCTCAATGTAAGTGAGTGAGAGAAAACCCCTACCTTTTAAGCCAAGCTATAAATCCAAGACTCAACCAACAAAACCTTCTTGTTCTCCTTCCTTTTCCTCTTAATTTCCTCCTCCTAGGGTTTCAAGAGATTTGGGTGAGATTGGGTGAAGAAGGGAAGAAAAGAGAATGAGTAGAGAAGTGAAATCTTAGAAATCTAGGGTTTTAATCTTCTAAAATAGTGTATCTCTCCTTATCTTTGATGTTCTTCTCTCCCTTTCTTGCTCTCTAAGGGTGCCTAGGGTTTGGATGGGTGAAATGAGGCTTAAGGAGGCGGCATTAAGTATTTATAGTGGAAGAAATGGAGAAAGACCCGAAGTCGGATCGGGCTGGGATTTATCGGGCGTACCGGTACGCGTACCGGTACGATTGAGCTACTGGAGTCCTGCATACTGGTACGCGTACCGGTACGATCCAGCTTCTGGAGTTCTGCGTACCGGTACGCGTACCGGTACGATTTGACTGCCAGATTTTTGTTTCAACTTCCAATGCAGTTTTGACCCATTTAGAGGTCGAATTAGAAAATGTTCATGAGATATACTTTTGTAGCCCTAGATGTCTACTATCGACTGTAAAAATTTCAGATCAATTGGACTTCCAAATTCAATGGATGTCTACTAACTTTCAGATCAATAGATGTCTACTAACTTCCAATACATCCATATTACCACTCCCAATGTTTTTTGACCTTCCAAATTCAATGGAATCATTATTTTGACCTACAAACTTTTAGAAACTTGTCTAATCACCCTTTCCAAGTTTAAACATCTTCGACACGTAACTTCCCAATCAAATTGTCTCCATAGCATTTATTCCTACGGTTTCTTCTTATGTCACTACATATATCTACATCTTTACAAATATTATTTACTATATATATATATCTCTATAAATATATAAAAGAAAATTCGGGGTGTTACATCTTAACCGCTGAAAGACAACAAATTGCTGGTTTTTATTATCAATGCTTTTTATTACTGTTTTTACATTACAGATAAAGTTTAATTTAAGTTGGGGAGATATGAGTGTGAATTTATTTTTTGTTTTTAGAATAGTAATTTTTATTTAAAAAATTTGTTCGTCTTTGTAACTGGCAGACGTTAAAGAACCGGATAGGGAGTCAATTTTAAATAATTTCTCAGTCAATTTCAAATTTCTTTTCTTAAAAAGTTAAAAAAATGGACGAAAAATTATTTTGGTTGAGTTTAATTTTACTACGTTACTTTCCAAAAGATATACATACGTTGATCATGCAAAAAGCTAGGCATGTTAGAAATTTAGAAATATTCGAAAGTCAGATAAGACCCTTGTGTGGAAAAAGTACATATTCTAAACACCGAAGAGCAAATCGTCTCTGTGCTTGTGTAAGATGTGGTCGTACAGAACATTTGAGACAATATAATAAGTGTGCGGAACCGATTTCAGGTCGAGCGTCAGATCGTTTACGGTGGATTAGGTATGGGCAGAGTAAGGATTATCCTGAGGTGCCATCCTATTCTACCCCGATGTTAACAAGATACGTGAGAACTGAAGTTAACCGTGTCACTGGTGTTGTTGATCCAGATAGTTCTGATACTGACTAAATATGATCAACAAGATGTAGAATTTTGGAAATAACTGTACATAGTTGAATATAAATGTAAATAACTATAAAATAAATAAGGAAATTTGTAAATAACAAATAAATAATAATAAATAATAAAACCAATTCTTTGACAAGAAAAAGAGTGGTTAGCAAAGTTTTGTAGAATATATAAAGTGGTATTTAATTTTGTAACTTGCAGGAGCAAAATTGCAGAAATTCAGAGAAATAATCTGCAGTTACAAATCAGGAACCAGTCAAAAATATGGATGCAAGACAACGAACAAGAAGGTCTTCCAGCCGAGCACGAAGGGATCAATCTCCGCAATCTGAAACACCTCCACAACAACCTGGACCAGGAAATATCTTTAATGAGGTGATGTTTGAAAATTTTGAACAACAAATCTGGTATGATATTAATTTTCTGACTAAGAGCATTATTTCTGAAAGAACAGTAATATACGAAGATTTTGAGAACATACAAATAAGACAAAATCTCCATGCGAGTGGATGGTTACATTATGTTAGATTAGTTGTTCCTGCTTATGACTGCTTAGTTCGGGAATTTTACAGTAATGCTGAAATTAAAGGGAAAAGAAAATTGCGTGCATTTGTCCGGGGAATAATTTTTCAAGTTACACCGGCCACTATAGCCGAATTTTTTCACCCCGTGCAAAGACCACCCCACCCACAATATCCTTACACTGAACTACCTGATTTGCATGAAGTAGGGAGAGAATTGACAGGGAATCCAAGATTTGTTTGGGGATGCCCAAATAATTACATAAAACAAGGGGAATTGACAGACAAATACCGCATTCTGAATATGATAACAGTATATAATTTGCTACCCCGAGCCCAAAAGAATCAACTTTATACTAAGCAGGCTTATTTTCTATCTACATTTGGGATGGGACACACAATTGACCTGCCGAACTTAATCTTAGACCAAATGATACTCGTTGTGGATAGAAAGAAACTCACACTCCCATATGCTATGTTAGTTTCTCAGCTATGCAGGAACGAGGGCGTAATCATTGATCCGATATGGGCGACAGTGGATCATCTGGGAGCATTAGATAAAACTTCATTGAAAAAGAGTCATGGAGGAAAATTGGAAAACCAACAAGGAATACCTTCATCACCAGAAGAGGAACCATTTCAGATACTTGAAGATCAGCCATACATACCAGTGGATGACAGAACTGATAGACAGATCTTGCTGGAAATGGAAACTAGCATTACTCAACTCAACAGACGCATGAATGAATATGAACAACATCAAGTGGAGCTTTTTAATCGTTATGGAGAAGGATCTTCTACTTCCTAAACAGACTGGAGATTCTACGGAAACTTTACTCTTTCTCACTCACCTTTTACATTATGCACTTTTACTTTATGCACCTGCATTTTAATTTATTTGCATGTTTAACTAGTTTTTGATAAATAATGTGAAAATTATGTTAGGAGAATTATGTCATATAATTTACAGTTGAATTAGGTTAATATTCCTATGCTTTGTAAAAAATAGTCTTAAGCTGATCATGTGGGATTTTCATATTTTAGCTGTACCGTACCTTAATATTTTTGTTTAAACTTACTCCTATTTGCACGAATAGATTTCTTTATTCCAAAAACCTTGTGAAATATTACACTCTTTACATATTTAGTGGAGATGTATGACCAATTGAAGAATTTGAGTCAATCCTCCTTGGAGAGATATTCTACATCTACTCAAATAAACATCTTCATTTCTACGGTAAACTTTCTTTGAATAATCTCATTAATTTTTTTTTGATTAGCACTTGTTAGCTATATTATTAGCAGTATCTTTAAAATTCTGTTATGTAGGAATTATACAGATATACGATTTCTGGAAAATGATCTTAGGCCATTTTTCATTATCTTTGAGTCTTAACCATTTCTTTTACAAAAGTATATCCTTAGTCAACCATAATTGAGACTGAAAGAGTATAATTCTTTTCATGATACCTGAAAAATACATCCGAGCCACATGAAAATATATCAAACCTACTTTGGCTACATAATTTTCTTGCACCCTCTCTTAAATCAGTACGATATAGAAAGAAGACAAGGTGGAAAAGTAGAAAAGAAAAAACGTATTGGCCATTCAAAGAAAAAAAAATAGCTAAGAAAGAAAAAAATGGAAAAGAATGAATATACAAAGTCTGAAAAAGTTAGGAAGAGGTGTGCCACAATATAAAAACGTAGCTTTTTGAATCCTATAGACGTCATTTCATAAACCTTAAAACAATAGCCACGTTACAACCCAAAGAAAGTTCTTTTTGATTCCAGGAATCATGCATCTGTATTAATCCTATATGTTAATAATATATCTGATATAGTGTTAACATCCAATCATGAGATTATGCCAAATTTCGATTCTATTCAAAGACCCGTTCTTCAGAAATATTACATGTGATATTATTTGCTTCGTTAACAATATTCCAATCACATGTAACTATTGAGAGAATAGTCACTATAACGAATATGTATTATTTGCTGAGTGTATTTCAGGAAAGGATTGACATCAAGACTACCATGAAAGATGGTAATATTTCTGGAGTGATTTTTGAAACAAAAGAAATCACACACACAAGTTTTTATAAAAATATTTAGATAATGTTACAACTAACGTGTGTTACTCTTAGAGTGATCAGAAAAAGGAAATATTTTAGCAATGCACAGGAATATTGATTTAATTTTGATTGTGAAAAGTATGAGTCATAAAACTCCTAACTACTGAAGTTTGTAGGTAGCTTCACTGAAAACCTTCACGAGACAACACTCGTCCACTAGGGATCACCTAGAGGTTTAACGGCATGTTGCATATGCTAAATGCAATCGTGAAAAAATCTACGAAAATGATTTTACTCCTGTTTATGTTTTATTGCTATTTTGTAATGGTTTTTATAATTTGTGTTTACTAGGGACTAATAAAGTTTAAGTTGGGGGGTGTGATTAACCATAATTAGTGTATAAATTAAAATGATTAAGTAATCAATTTTGTAAGATAAAACAATTAAATATTATGAATTATAGTTTGTGCTTAAATTAAAGTTTTAAATACTTTATGTTTAAAGTTCAGGATAATGCAGAAATACTGGAAAATACAAAACAAATTTGCAAAGCTTGAAGTAACGAATGACCAAAGTGCAATAAAGAAACATGGACCAACAAGAAGTTGACAAGTGGCAGCCCAAGAAGCCAACACCTAGCACCACTGCAAGGCACCACCTTTGGGAAGGTGGTGGTAGGCGTTAGGATGGCCCCTCTTGGCCGAGAGCTCCCCCCCCCCCCCCCTATAAATAGGGGTGCTTTCTTCATTCTTAAAAGCATTCCTTGCCAAGCCTTTCAACACTTCTCCAAGACCAACTCTCCCTTCATTTGGCCGGCCACCCTTGAGCCAAAAAAGCTTTCCAAAGATAGATAGAAAGAAAGAGAGAAAGAAAAAGAAAGAGAAAGTTCAATACATAGCCGGTATGTGATACACTTTTACTGTTACTCTGTATTTTTTTTTCTATTATATCTTTCTATTCGGATAGTTGTACTACCGCCACTTTTGTGTCTTGAATGATAATAAAGGTGGTTGTATTTCAATTGTTCCTTGTGAAAGAAGTTTTACAGTTTACCGTTTAATTTTAGTTGTAATGACGAATAACCACACTCCTTTTTTGTTTGTAACAATGGAGTGTGAGTAGTTGTTTATACCCTTCAAAATAGGGTAAACATATGTATAATATTGGTTATATTATAGAAATGCTGATGTTTTATTTATATGTTTATTTATATATGTATTATATGCTTAATGCATGATATAGTGATGTACATAATTATGGTGATGTGCCTGGAATTATGTCATCAGTGTATCATAAGACTAGTTAGTTAAAGATCCACGGTGTTCCTACCGGTATGGCTTGTCCTCCACTGGAACGCTGAGGATTTTCTACTGATGTGTGGTACAAAACCTAAATGATCCTCATGAATGACTTGTCCTTCTGGGTTATTAGGGTTTCTTTATTTACTATATATAACTATATTGACAGTCTAACAACCACGGTGTTCCTACCGGTATGGCTTGTCCTCCACCGGAACGCTGGATGTTTAACTGGCATATATATATATATCACAGATGACCTATTAGGTAATTCAAGTATTCCTCATGAATGGCTTGTCCTTCTGGTTCACTTGAATTAATTAATTGGTACGTCTATAACGAACTTTCCTAAGAAGTTGCTATGTTATGCTATATTACCACCAGTTAACATAAGAAGTGGTTGTGTTATGGTTTAATATGTATGTACTTGCTATCAAGAGATCAATTGAATAACTCAAGTATTCCTCATGAATGGCTTGTCCTTCTGGTTTGCTTGGGTTAATCCATTGACGTGGATATAACCAGCTTTCCTAAGAAGTTATTGCATTATGAATTACTACCACCAGTTAGCCTAAGAAGCGGCTGTGTTATGGTTTATATACATCAGACCTGCCGATTGACTTTCCAGTAAAATAGAAGTTAATTGTTGTGAGGTAGCATTTCCAGTAATCAACCAATATTAAGCATATGGATCCTTAAACTGAAGGGTATCTTTTATATTTTTATAACTTATACGCTTTACTTACGCATTTTATTATCTCCGCACTTTATTTCCGCATTTTATTTAAATTAAACTAGTTATCAATCTAAGCTCACATCACAAGCTATCAAACATCATACTACTCCAAACAACAACTTTACTGTTTTGATTTTTATTTTAAAATCTAAATTACTAAAACTCTTCGTGGGATCGATACTTGGACTTAAACTGAGAAAAATACAATTTGACCACTTATACTTGGGTGTATAATTAATATAATTCAGATCACAAAAAACGGCGAATCAAGTTTTTGGCGCCGTTGCCGGGGAGTTACGGTAATTTAAAAAAAAATCATAATAATATAAATATTTGTTTATTTGTATTAAATGTTTATAGTTTGTTTGTTTGTTTTTAATAGTCTATGTATGTTCATTCATCAGTAGGTTCTGTAAATCAGTCAACTCCTTCGTCTTCATCATCTTCTTCATCTGCATCTACACAAGAATCATTTGACTTAAGTATGGGTCAAAACGTACCTAGGGTGGAAGAAGGTAGAGAACAAGAAGTAGTTCAAAATGTCCGACCATTAAGAGAATATCTACATCCTACAAGAACTAATGTCCCGTCATGTTTTGCTTTTCCAACAGACGCTCCAAATATTAATACTAAGCCAGGCACAATACAGTTACTACCACAGTTCCATGGTTTAGAAGATGAAAATCCTTATGTTCATATGAAAGAATTTGAAGAAGTCTGTAGAACTTTGCAAGATAATTCTGAAATGGTCAAAGTAAAACTTTTTCCATTTTCGTTGAAAGATAAAGCTAAACTATGACTTAACTCTTTAAGGGCAAATTCTATCACAAATTGGCAAGCTTTACAAACTGAGTTCTTTAAAAAGTTTTTTCCTGTGCATCGTACTAATGCATTAAGACGTAAAATAATGAATTTTTCTGTAAAAGAAGGTGAAACTTTTTATCAATGTTGGGAAAGATTTAAAGATCTTCTCCAAGCTTGTCCACATCATGCTTTTGAAAATTGGACTTTAGTTGGTTTCTTTTATGATGCTCTTCCGTCTGCAATGCGACAATTTGTTGAAATGATGGCTCAAGGAGAATTTATGAATAAAAACCCTGAAGAAGCATTTGAATTTTTTGATACTATTTCAGAAAGTTCCCAGATGTGGGAATCAACTTCTTCAAATACTGTGGAAAATAAGTCATCTATATCTGAAAGAGGAAAATATGTTTTCAAAGACGATGATGATTTAAGAGTTAAAATGGCTAACTTATCTCGGAAACTAGAAGCCTTAGAAACGAAAAAACTTAAGCAAGTATCTTTTGTTTCTTCTACTGATCAAGTATGTGAAATTTGTGTGTTGTTAGGACATCCTGTTGGGGAATGTCCAACTATACCTGCTTTTAAAGAAATCTTAATTGAACAATCTAATGCTATTCCAACTTATACTAAACCATATTCAAATCCATATTTTGAAACCTATAATTCAGGATGGAGAAATCATCCGAATTTTAGTTGGAGAAATACACAACCTACAAATCAAACACAAGGTCCACCGCAGTTACAAAATCAACAACAATATCAACCGTATTTACCTCCTCAGAAAATAACTCTGGAAGACACTATGAATCAATTTATTCTTGAATTATTGATAATCTTGAATGACTAAAAGTGTTGGTTATAGGTGAACACGTGACAAAAGGTTAGTTAAAACCCAATCCCTTAAATGATGCCGAAGGCCAAATTGTGTGAAAAGAGCCCAATGTGGCCAAATTTAAAAAGTTGAGGCAAAAATAAATTGCTAAAAATAATTGCACTTGAATTGTGAGAGTACTTATGTTTATATGTTCATTGCTCAATTTCAAAGCTCAAGTAGCTCATGATTATCATGTTTAGAATCATATATTAAAGTATAGAATTCACAATCGTATTAATTGAAGCCATGGAGAAGAAGAGATAAAAGAGAGAGGGAGTTGTACAAAAGAGAATATTTAAGACACTCACAAACCAGTTATATATTCACTTAGACAATGCATTTAAGATTTTATGATGAGCTTATAAATGCATTGAATTAATTAGTCAAAGTTGAATTAAATTCGAATACGTGTGAATGACATTTAACCTAAGTGAAGAAACATTGCTCTATGATGCAAGCAATTGAGTTCAATATATTTGAATATGCCTTAACATAGTGTAATGAAATGATCAATTTTGGATAGATCTTTTGAAATGAAAACTTGTGTAATTTTCATGAATATTTATTTTAAGCAATTGGAAATTGAAATTATTTTTTATCCAAATTCTTCCATGTCTTGGATAGAATTACTTTTAAGTCTCATTTTTTCATGCATGCATGTGAGATTAAGGTTACAAGACTGCAGAAAACAGTTTCAGCAGAGGACTGGATTGAAAAATAGTAGAGTTGTTTCAGATGTCACTCGAGCGGTATGTCTGAAGTTCAGGATATCCAAGAAGGATTTTGAGTCACCCCTATCAGCCACTTGAGCTATGGCTTTAGAGACTTAGAATTAAGTCATATGTGAGCATGAGAGTTTTATTCATTCATGGTCCGTACTAAAGTACTCTGTTTTTTTTTATTTGTTGTCTTTTAGCTTTCGGTGTCTTTTTCTTTGTTTATCTCTATTTTTCTTTGTTGTGATGTACTCTTTGATGCTTAATCATCTTTGACTTTGAGTTTTATGCCTTGTTTATCCCTTACTTAGTTTATGTGCATGATTTGCTAGTTGTTTTGCATTCCTAACATTCTTGTTGTACTATGATTCTATGTCATGATTGTATGGGTTGTCATTGGATTGACATCTGTGGAAAATAAGATAATAATATGTTAGATGACTTAATTTTGTACCGTGTTTGTTGCATGTTGTCATTGGGTTGACATGTGTGACAAAAGGGGGAGAATATTTTAGGTACATATGAGATTAATCAGGGGTACTCTTGGCTAGGCTAGATATGTTGCATGTGAACATAGAAAAGGGGAGTTTGTGGTTCAAATACTCAGGGGGAGTAAATTTACAAACTTGGCATGAAGTCACACATTTTTATTTGTTTATTTTCACTTATTATTTTATTTGTGAACACCAACTAAGGGGAAGAACTAGATATGCTTTGTATTGATAAATCAATTGGTTCTCAAGCATATGAGGCAATTTAGTTTAAACATGTTACATGTTTGCACTTGCATGATGTGCACATTTTGATGCCTTATGCTTCTCTTGGTGCTTTCCATACCTATGATTACGCAATTTATTTCTCTAACATATGATGCGTTTTCACGAGATTTTGGTTTGAGCGGTGATGTGTAGGACCATGATCTTCAAGCTTCATCGAAAGATATAAATTCTTGTAGTTGATAGAGATTTAGGACATATGCATAAGTGTTGAGATTAGATTTACTATTCTTTTGTTCAATGGTTTGGGGTTGTAATCTTTATTTCAAACTTGTGTGTTTTGTCACAAAATTGCCAAAGGGGGAGATTGTTAGATTATGCTTTGTAATTGACTAATTTGGTGGAGTCCACTGTAAAATCTCAACCACTTTCATGGTCATGATGCTATCAAGTTCAAGATCCGGAAGCAACATTGAAGGGAGGAGATCAAGCATTAAAGCTACATCATTCAACCTCCATATGCACCTTCATCCTTAGGACAAAGGTAATGAACTCGACACCTAAGATGACCCCATTGTTATTTTTAACTTAGGATGATTATGATGAAAAATGGAATTGGAATCGATCTGATTATGACTCCTATGTATTTTTAAAGAAAAGTTTTTTCTAAACCAATTTTGTGTTTTAAATACATAGTTTGAATTAATCTGACTCCTCTTTGAGCAACACCCTTTAGTGCTCAAGAAGACAAGTTTTTGCATGATTTTAGGCTCAAAAAACCTATAGAGACCACCCTATGATTGCTAACATTCGGTAGAGTGGTCTCTTAATGACTTAGGATAATAAGGGGAAAAGGCCACATAAGGTATCACAAAGGCTCACTCTATGAGCTCGCTTGAGCAATGCTCGCCTTAGTCGTGTTTGAAACGCAATTTTCACTCCAACAACAACCGCCTTATGACCGCCCTCCCACCAATCAAGTGATCGCTCGCAAATCTGAATTTTCTTATTGACTAAGACTAATGCCTTTCCCACTTCTAGGTCAAGCCTTTAGAGAGATTTTTCAAGAAGAAATCTATCTTTCAACCTTGAGATCTTCCACCACAACCTAGATCCCTAAGAATCCAAAAGCTACCACTAGTGATTCTTTGCATCCTCAAACCCATGGAGTAGAAGAGCTTGTTGGTGAACAAACCCATTAGTGTGTGCATACTGAGAATTGTTTGCGTGCCCATAATTGCTCGAGGCCTAGACAAACCGTGCGACAATGAGATCCGATTGAAGCTACACTAGACGTCGAAGAGGGAGTTTTGGCAGAGAGACATTGCAAGGAAAGGAGCATGTAGTCACGGGTATTGGTTGAGGTATAAGACCCAAGTAATTGTATATTGACTTAGCGTGTAGTGGACTACGCTTTGGTGAACCCCAAGTGGTTTCTTGTGGTTTTTCCTGAGAAGGGTTTTCCGCGTTATTGAATTACTTGTGTCTTTTATTTTTTATTTTAAACATTTGCAATTGTGAGCACACAAAGGCAATATGTTTTTGATATTTTGATTATTAGATTTCATATCATCCATAGTTGTGCAATTGAGTTTTTGGGTTTGTGGAGATCGTCGTGAGATTGATTTGAGTGAATTAATTATAAATTAATTAAAATCAATCGTCATGGTTCAATGAGTTGGTGGTGTTTAAAAAGGGGTTCTCATCATTAATTTTCTCATTTTGATTGAGAAGAGGTAATTGAGGTTGACATTTCTTTCACTCTTGAATGAATGAATCACTTTTTCTCAAGATATAACTATAGGCTTCCCAAGGGTAAGAAAAATATTGCAGTGTAGTAAATTGGATAAATCCAAGGTTGTCTTCCCAAGGAACGAATGGAATTCGAATGGAGACATGTGTCCAAGTGAAAATATGGATCTTGTGATTTGTGGAAGACATGGACAATGGAATTTAATGTATTGTAGTCAATAGAAAAACAATCGGTCAATCCTTAGGAATCAACTCACCATAACCAAACATTTTGACTCTCTATTTTTACTCACTCTAAGTTGTATTCAAACACACTCGAACGGATAATATTCAACAAAAATCAAATCACACACAATTGTAGCTTTCAAGATAGGAAATAGAAAATAGCACGTTCAGCATTTAGATTGTAAAAATGAGTTCTAAGCATTACTCGTGTTGGATGGACCGTCGATGAGAAATCAAAGTAATCATTTAACAACTAATATTCAAAATCAGTTTTTTTTTTTCTTCCTACAAAACATTTTCTTAATTAGAACCCATTAGAGAGTCATCATGCTTGATTATGGATGAGAATCATCCATTGGATCGTGCCAAAATTTAGCTGGAAACCAAACTCATAACTTCGAAATCGACAATAGATAACAAGGTAATCATATGAAAAAGAAAAACTAAATTAAAAAGATTGCTCCCACAACAAGTGCTTCGCAATTTATAAGGAAAATATCAAAAGAACATAACTTTGAATTACCCACAAGAGTTGTCTTCTCCGGAACCCGGCGAAGCTTTGAAAATGGAAAGTTACAAAAACTATACTCCGTAGTCTAAGTGAAAAACTTAATGAAAGAGAGAAGAAAAGAGAGAGACCCCTTCTAACAATACATCTCCCTATTTATACCCCCATTCCCCCCTTCTCATTGGTCATGGCATGTGGTCCGGATGGTTGATGCATTACCGAAGAATATTAGTTCGCCAGGCTTGGCCAATGGAAAACCTTACTTGAAACTTGGGAGGTGAGATCAACCAATAAGAATGCTCGCCTAGAACTTCGAAGCCACCCCTCATAAGTGTTTAGCTGACCCTCGTTGACAAATGAGATGTTCAACTGGTTGATCGTCCTTCTTCAACCGGTTAGAATGTTTCGATGAGCCGGTTGAATAACTCTTAGTACTTTGCTTTGGTCTTGGCTTTGTTTGATTAACCGGTTGAAAGGTATTGATGAACTGGTTGAAGTACTCCCAGTACTTTTTTCACATCTTTCCAATCAATTAGTTGAAGTTTCTTGACCAACCGGTTGAAAAACTCTCAGTATATCAAAAATCCCTAATCAGCCGGTTGAAGTTGATTGTTCAGCCAGTTGAACTTCCTTTTTCCTCAATTTTTGCTAAAATCTTTCCTCTATTGCTCCTCCTTACTTCCTTCATCATTTCATAGCAGTAACATTACTTCTTATCACCTTTTTCACACCTTCAAACACAAACATGACTCCAATCAATAATCGAACCAAAATTAAAGAGGTATTGTAACGCCCCAAAACACACCCTGGACGGCATTACATTCTAAAACCATTTACATCATGAGAGCACTAAGATAAATCATTCATAAATGAGACTTCATAAAAACCATTCCTTAATTTAACAAAATTCGGGCAGATTCTCCTTTGTACGGGGAGCTCTGCCCAAAACACAACCTGTGCAATTATACTACATTGACCACACCGGGTCCATTTACACATCACCAAATAAAATTTTATTCACCATATATAATATCCACAATATCATCCCAAAAGAATATGTCATCTCTGGCCTTTACATTTCCAAAAGAAAACCTTAACTATTATAGCGCAACGGAAATTACAAAAGAAATCTAGACTACACAGTGTTTCAAAAGAATATCCTAGTCTAGAACAAAAGTAAACGACATCTCTAGATGTCCCACTCGGGATCCAAGTATCCCTCTAGTGAAGTCTTTCCCTGGCCCGGCTCGTTAGCACCGAGCTCATCCTCTAGCACAAAATCTGAAAAATATTCAACTGTAGAGGGTGAGCACGAAGCTCTGTAGAAACATTCCTCCCAAACTCGAACAAGGTTTATAAAAGCATATAAAATGGCCGGTCTCATTTCACAATTAGCATATATAATCTTTGAAGTAAAACAGGACATTTTAAATAGATCTCAAGTTTCAGCCGTAACAATAATCAAGCGAAAGGTTAAGGTAAATTTCATAACAATATACCATTTCCACTTTTTTCCATTTAGGAAGGGCGCCTTCCGATGCATTGTTCCATACCAATGCACCGGCCAAGACGGTCCAACCCATCATCCCATTTATATTGGTTCATCCCCGTACCATGTATGTTGATTGCTTCTCATGAATCTACCCAACGATTATACCTAGTCCACCAATCACAATCACAATCACAAACACTTTAGGAAAGGGCGTCTACTATCCCAATGGCAGTGACGAGTCCCTTCCCAGGAAAAAGTATACCATCCCTTGTTCGAACTCCAGTGAACGATAGTGGTCGGATTACCACATGAAAACCCACTACAAGTGTTAGGAAATCATCTTCCCCCACTGGGGTAGACTAACCTCTAACACTCTACGGTATCTCTCGAAGGCAATCCAAGTCCATCACAACAACCATACAAATGAGGAAACCAAAATATTCTCAAAATCCCCAAATTAAGCATGTGACATTTTCAATAACCAACCAAGAAAAATGTAAGAGATCACAACAATATCATTTTATTAGTCAACACAAAACACTATGATTTTGGAATCAAGAATAAAGGAAGAGTTCAAGAGGAAAACCCATCACTCTTGAAAACTAGGGTTTTTCAAACAAAAGAGAGATTTCATGGGTATACAACCCTAACTTTGTGTAAAACATGTTAACAATTGCAAGAGAACCAAGAAACAATGGACCCGAAAATCACATCATACCCCTTTATCTCTAAAGCAATCAAATCCACAATCAATTCGTGCTCCCCAATGTGAAGCACGCAACCCTTGCAGACTCGGCTAGTATCTAACCGTCCTCCCGTGGGCAAGCTAATATTCATCACATGCTCTAGCTTCGCGAAACTCAATCCCAAATCAAGTGCATATGTCGTGCGTACAAATGAGTGTGTTGTATCGGGGTCAAATAATATTCGGGCCCAAGAATTATAAATAAGGACGATACCTTCCACAACGGCGTTGGCAATGTCCTTCTCCGGCTGAGTCAAAGCAAATACTCTCCCTTGGTTGGCGCCGCCGGGGGCTTGAGCTTGTCTCGATCACTGCGGTGCAGGCCTCGGTGGTGGTGGTTGGGCTGGTGGTACCTGTCTGGCGGTCTGCATAGGCCCCTGAGGTGGAAAAACTGGGCAATGCATCCGAAAATGTCCCACACCTCCGCATGCAAAGCAGGATCGTGGGGTAGTACCGGCTCTAGTCTGAATGTCTCCCTCTCCTCGGGCTGTCAAAAGTCGTTGTCCACCTGTCTGGTCTGGGCGACGGTATGGTGTCGGTCTCTGTGCCCCACTAGTGCTAGCACCCGTCCGTATCGGACCTCCTCTCGAGAAGCCCTGTCGTCGCTGGCTATCCTCTATGTCTCTCTCTACCAGTGCAGCTCTGTCCACCAAGTCCCCAAATTCACGGATCCTGAGAGCCACCAACTTCTCCCTAATGATCGGCCTCAGACCCTGCTCGAAGCGCTTGGCCCTGTCGGCCTCAGTAGATATAAATCCTGTAGCATAACGGGAGAGCTCGTCGAACCGCCTCTCATACTCAGCCACGGTCATACTACCCTGTCGTAGTGCAAGAAAATCCGCCTTCATTCGATCTCTGACCGATTCAGGGAAGTATTTATCTTGGAAGAGTTGATCGAATTCTTCCCAAGTGAGTATGTCGGTGTCCCTTCTCCTATTTATGGCATCCCACCAATAGTCGGCCTCCCCCTCAAACAGGTAGGTCGCCAAACCCACTCTCAACTCCTCGGCAACTCCCATGCCGTCACAGATCTTCTTCACTCGGCGGATCCATCTATCCGCCTCCAAAGGATTGGAGCTCCCTTGGAAGTTGGGTGGTCGTTGTCGTAAGAATTCCCGAAGAGCTATCATCCTTCGGTCTCCGTTCTCATTGCCCGGTACTTGAGCGAGAGGATGAGCTCCACCATTGTGGTTGTTGTTACCATTTTGGTTTTGTACCAAAGTGGTGAGCTCCCTCAAGCATTGGTAAATGCCTTGCATGGCATCCGAAGGTGGTGGATTCGCTTGACCTCCACGGCCACGCCCACGTCCTCGTCCCCGTGTACCGTCCATCCTGCACATCAATCCACAATTTAGTTTCCTTGATGTGCATGATATAAACTAAAGTAATATATAGGATGGCTTGATTTAAGCCCAAGGCATATACAAAATTTAACTTAACCATTTCCTTCACCCTAAACCTACATCTCTAGTGGGGATCCATAACCTACAGCTCCCATGTAAGACCTAAAGCCTAGGCTCTGATACCAACTTTGTAACACCCCAAAACACACCCTGGACGGCATTACATTCTAAAACATTCATATCATGAGAGCACTAAAATAATCCATCAATAAATAAGACTTCATAAAGTCATCCATAAAATTTACAGCATTATCCCAAAAGAATAGACCCATTTTGGCCTTTACATCCCAAAAATCCAATAATGTAGCGCAGCGGAATTACAAAAGAAAACTAGACTTTACAAGGTTCAAAATGAATATCCTAGTCTAGTACAAAAAGGAAAGGAGGTCGCTCTACGCGTCCACCTCGGGATCCATACTCCCGTCAAGTGGAGTCTCCCAAGTAGCGGGCTCCTCGACCCTTAAGTCCTCCTCAAGCGGGTAATCTGAAAAATGTTAGTAGTAGGGGGTGAGCACAAAGCTCTGTAGAAAAATTATCTCAAACCCATACAAGGTTTAGAAAAACATCTAAAACGGTCGGTCTCATTTTTTAACATAACATAGATACATAATTTGAAATAAAGCAGTGACATTTAAAAAGGATCTCAAGTTTATGTAAAAACATTACTTAAATGAATAAACGAGTACCACATACAAATAATCACCATTAATTTCCAAAAACAATTTCCAACAATTCTTTCGGTAGGTGGCATACTTTAGGGTAACCTCCACCCCCATTCTTCCGGTAGGTGGCATACTTTAGGGTAACCTCCACCCCCGTTAGATCATCTTTGCTTCCCAAGCATCCTTACAAGGAACCTCTTGAGAAGGGGTGAGCATCCTTACAAGGAACCTCTCACTCATGTGCATCACCACCAATCCAACCAATCTTACAATTCCAAATATTGATTTCAATTTACAACCATCTATCCAGAATCCCCCAAAATATATCATGTAATAATTCTACAACCAACAAAGAAAATACATGAGATCACAATAACATCATTGTTCAACCCAACACAAACACTAGGGGTTCGAAAATCCATAATAAGGAAAGCATTTAAGAAAGAAATACATCACTCTCCAAAAAAATGAGGGTTTTAAAACTAGAGAAGAGATTTCATGGGTATTAAACCCTAGCTTTGTTCAAAACTTGTAATATTTGCCAAAAAGCCTAAGAGATGATGATTCCATAGCATATATATACCATTGATAGCCAAAACATACATATATAAATACCCTAGCCTCAATGTAAGTGAGTGAGAGAAAACCCCTACCTTAATGTTCTTGAAAAAATTAGGGCTTTGATCTTGAATCAACCCTTCAATCTCTTGTTTTCCCTTGATCTTGTGTTTCTCTCTTTCTTTCTTCCTCTCTTATGTTTTCTAGGGTTTGGAGTGGTGTAATGAAGGCTAAGGAGGTGACAAAAATGTATTTATAGTGGAGGAAAAATCGGTTTGTTCGCGACTTAAAATTTCTGATTTTTACAGTGACTACCGGTAGTTAATTTTGACTACCGGTAGCTCGGGTACATTGGCACTCGACTACCTGTTGACTACCGGTAGTTCGGGTACACTGGACACTCGACTACCTGTTGACTACCGGTAGCTCGGGCACACTGGACCATTGACTACCGGTAGTTACTACCAGTAGCTCGGGCACACTGGACCATTGACTACCGGTAGTTGATCCCAGATTTGCCTACTTCCTTTATTTTTCATTTCTAATTCATTCCAATCTCTTCCAAAACCATCCCAAACCTCTCCAACATATATTTCTACCTCAAACATATTTAGTACAAGTTCTAGGACATAAAATTTCATATTTTCACACACTAAAACTAAATTTCAAATATTATTTCCTCGAGTTATACTATATCAACATTTTTACAACTATTATTTAGTATATATCTATTTACATATATAAACGAAAATGCGGGGTGTTACAGAAATTCATCTAATCACCCTTTCCAAGTTTAAACGTCTTGGAAACTCCAACTTCCCAATCAATATGCATTTCTAGCATTTCTCCTACTATTACAATCCATATAGTTCATTCTTACATCATTACACATATCCACATTTTTACAACAATTATTTACTATATATCTATATACATATATATAAAAGAAAATGCGGGGTGTTACAATCCACCCCCCTTAAAGAAAGTTTCGTCCTCGAAACTTACCTCAAGTAGCGAAAAAAAATGGATACTTCTCCCGCATTTCTTGCTCCGGTTCCCATGTAGCTTCCTCCACTCCATGGTGTTGCCATAAAACCTTCACCAATCTGATAACTTTGTTGCGAAGCACTTTTTCCTTGGCGTCGAGAATTTCTACCGGTTGCTCTTCATAGGTTGCTCCATCTTGAATTTCAATCTCCTCCAAGTTCACGACTGGAGTTGCATCCGAGTGACACCTTCTCAACATGGACACGTGGAACACGTCATGTACTCCGGATAGCTGGGCTGGTAGTCGAAGTTGATATGCCGTCTTGCCTACCGCTTTGATTACCTCAAACGGTCCGGTATATCTTGGTGCTAACTTCCCCTTCTTGCCGAATCGAAACACGCCCTTCTTGGGTGACACCTTGAGGAATACGTAGTCTCCCACCTTGAATTCTAAGGGTCTTCGTCTGTGGTCCGCATAGCTCTTCTGTCTACTTTGCGCCGTCCGTAGCCTTTCTCGGATGAGTTGAATCTTCTCCGTAGTTTCTCGAACAATGTCCGGTCCCAACAAACTACTCTCGTCGGCTTCTAGCCAACACGTCGGTGATCGGCATGGTCTCCCATACAATGCTTCATACGGTGCCATCCCAATACTTCCCTGATAGCTGTTGTTGTAAGTAAACTCCACCAACGGTAAGTGGTCGCTCCAACTCCCCTTGAAGTCCAACGCGCAAGTGCGTAACATATCCTCCACAATCTGTATCACCCTCTCGGATTGGCCATCCGTTTGGGGATGAAAAGCCGTACTGAAGTGTAACTCCGTCCCCATCGCTTGTTGTAGACTCTGCCAGAATCTCGCCACAAACCTAGAGTCACGATCTGACACGATCGAGACCGGAACGCCGTGTAACCTCACTATCTCACGGATATACAACTGGCTCAAAGTCTCGAATGTATCCGTGGTCTTCATACCCAAAAAGTGAGCGGACTTGGTGAGTCTATCCACAATGACCCACACTGCATTATGCCCGCGCGACGTCCGTGGTAAACCCGACACGAAGTCCATGGTGATGTAATCCCACTTCCACTCTAGAATAGGCAAAGACTGTAGGACTCCTCCTGGCCTTTGATGCTCAATCTTCACCTGCTGGCACACCGCACATTTTGCCACATACTTGGCCACATCTCGCTTCATTCCCCTCCACCAGTATTGACGTTTCATGTCCCTATACATCTTTGTGCTACCGGGGTGGATAGCAAACTTGGAGCGATGACACTCTCAAAGTATTTCCTCCTTTAGGGACGAATCATTGGGAACACATAGCTTCTCCCCATATCTCAACTCTCCATTCTTACAAGACCATCCTTCAATCACTTCTCCATTCTCCAATCGGGCTCTAATCAAATCGAGTTCCGAATCCAGGCATTGCAACTCCACCACTCGTTGCAGAAGCGTCGATTGAGCTACAAGGTTGAATAGATATGGTTGATACTCCGGTCCATCCACCCATAGATCATACTCCTCCAATGCATCAATCACTTTCCACCTATTTACCGCAAGAGAATTAATTTCACCCCGAGACTTCCTGCTAAGAGCGTCGGCAACTACATTGGCCTTCCCCGGATGGTAGTTGAGCGTGAACTCATAATCTTCCAAGTACTCAATCCACATTCTCTGCCGGAGATTCAAGTCTTTTTGTGTGAAGATATACTTGAGGCTTTTATGGTCCGAGAACACTTGAAATTTCTCTCCATATAAATAACATCTCCACAACTTAAGAGCAAACACCACCGCAGCCAGCTCCAAGTCGTGTGTGGGATAATTCTGCTCATGCACCTTGAGTTGCCTCGAGCCATAAGCCACTACCTTCCCTCCTTGCATTAGAACGCATCCCAAGCCTCGTAGTGAAGCATCGGTGTAGACATCGTAGCCTTCCCCATTACTCGGAATAATGAGGATAGAGGCCGTCGTCAACTTCTCCTTCAAGGTGCGAAAAGCTAGTTCACACGCTTGAGTCCACAAAAATTTATCCCCCTTCTTTGTAAGGTGAGTCATCGGCATCGCAAGCTTGGAGAACCCTTCCACAAACCTACGATAATAGCCGGCTAACCCCAAGAAACTCCGTACTTCCGTCACGTTGTTCGGTGGTTCCCATTTCATCACGGCCTCAATCTTTGCGGGATCAACCGCTACTCCTTGCTCGGACACAACATAGCCAAGGAACTTCACTTCTTTCATCCAAAATTCACACTTGCTCATCTTCGTATATAACTTATGTTCTCTCAATGTTTGTAGCACCATAGAGAGATGACGAGCATGTTCCTCCTGAGTCTGTGAGTAAACCAATATGTCATCAATAAACACTATGCCAAATTGATCGAGGTAAGGCCGAAAGACCCTGTGCATTAAATCCATGAAGGCTGCGGGGGCATTAGTCAATCCGAACGGCATCACCGTATACTCGAAATGACCATACCGGGTACGGAAAGCAGTCTTAGGAATATCCTCCTCCTTAATCCGCAGCTGATGGTACCCCGTGCGAAGATCAATCTTGGAGTAATACTTTGAACCCTTCAACTGATCAAATAAGTCATCAATTCTCGGCAACGGATACTTATTCTTCACGGTAACCCGATTCAACCTCCGGTAATCCGTGCACAACCGTAGAGTCTCATCCGTTTTCTTCACAAAGAGGACCGGGGCTCCCCAGGGTGAAGTGCTTAGACGGATAAACCCAATTGCCAACAAATGATCCAACTGCTTCCTTAGCTCCTTCAACTCCAAAGGTGCCATCCGATAGGGAGCAATGGATATCGGTTCGGTTCCCGGATAGAGATCTATCTTGAACTCAATTTCCCTATGTGGCGGTAGTCCGGGTAATTCCTCGGGAAAAACATCCGAAAACTCCGATACAATTAACACCACATCCGTATGGAGTTTATCCCTGTCATCTCCCATCAAGCTAGCTAAGAAACTCAATTGACTTCCCGCTTTCGCTTTTAAGAATCTACTACCCGTAGTAGGAAATGGATGGGAAGAATCTCGGTTATTCACAAAACTGAAAACGACTCCCCCCGGCAACTGAAATGTAATCCGCTTGCGGAAACAATCCATTACCGCCCGGAAAGCGGACAACAAGTTCATCCCGAAAATCACATCATATCCCTTTATCTCTAAAGCAATCAAATTCACAATCAATTTGTGCTCCCCAATGCGAAGCACGCAATCCTTGCAGACTCGGCTAGTATCTAACCGTTCTCCCGTGGGCAAGCTAATGTTCATAACATGCTCTAGCTTCGTGAAACTCAATCCCAAATCAAGTGCATATGTTGTGCGTACAAATGAGTGGGTTGCACCGGGGTCAAATAATATTCGCGCCCAAGAATTGTAAATAAGGACAATACCTTCCACAACGGCATTGGCAATGTCCTCCTCTGGCTGAGTCAAAGTAAATACTCACCCTGGGTTGGCGCCGCCAGGGGCTTGAGCTCCCAACGGCCTCTGCTGCTGTAGTGGCTTCTTTGCAGCCACTTGTCCTGTCGCTTGGTTGTTCCTCGGTGGAAGCGATGGGCAATTGTGTCTGAAGTGCCCCACTCCTCCACATGCGAAACATTGACGAGGGTCCGTGGCTGTCCTCCCCAGTACACCTCCTGCTCCTCGAGCTACCGGCAGTCTATGTCCTCCCGCCTGGTCTGGGCGACGGTATGGTGTCGGCCTCTGTGCTCCACTACCACTAGCACCCGTCCTGATCGGACCTCCCCTCATAAGGCTCTATCGCCGCTGAGTATCCTCCATGTCTCTCTCCACAAGTGCGGCTCTATCAACCAGATCCCCATATTCCCTGATCTTGAGAGCCACCAACTTCTCCCGGATGACCGGCCTCAATCCCTGCTCGAAGCACTTGGCCCTGTCGGCCTCAGTAGATATAAACCCCGTAGCATAACGGGAGAGCTCGTCGAACCGCCTCTCATACTCAGCCACGGTCATACTACCCTGTCGTAGTGCAAGAAAATCCGCCTTCATTCGGTCTCTGACCGATTCAGGGAAGTACTTATCTTGGAAAATTCATCAATAAGGAAAATTCTTAAATTTAACAAAATTTGGGCAGAGTCTCCTTTGTACAGGAAGTTCCACCCAAAAATCACAACCTGTGCAATTATATTACAATTGACCACACCGGGTCCACATATGCATAACTATTGACCACACCGGGTCCATTTATCCATCATAAAATAAATTTCCATTCACCATCTATCATATCCACACTATAATCCCAAAAGAATAGGCCAAGCAATGACATTTACATTCCAAGAGAATTAAAGTACACTTGCAGCGGAATAACAAAATACTAGACTTTACATGATCTCCAAATAAACTCTCTAGTCTAGTACAAAAGAAACTATATCTCTACATGTCCACCTCGGGATCTACACTCCCGTCGATCGGAGTCTCCCAATATGCGGGCTCCTCGACTCCCAACTCCTCCTCAAGTATATAATCTGAAAATGTTAGCGGCAGGGGGTGAGCACGAAGCTCTGTAGAAAATTTCTCCCAAACCCAAACAAGGTTTAGAAAACATGTAAAATAGGTGGTCTCATTTTCACAATTATCATATATACTTTTTGAAGGAAAACAGGAACAGTTTAACAGATCTCAAGTTTAGATAGCAACAGTAATTGAAATGAAGAAATGAACACAATACACCATTAATAATCCCTTCCACCATAACCCGCTTCGAACAAGTTCTTGTGGCATCCCATACTACCCCAAGACTCTTGTAGAAACCGCTTCTGGTAGAATGAACAATAACCCACATTGCATGTCCCACGAACACCCACATTGTAAACCCTTAAGTAATAGTGGTAGGATAAAGTTCATACCCGAACGGCGTACGAAGACGTCTATCCACTACGAGTGGTAGGAGAAAGTTCATACCCGAACGGCGTACAAAGACGTCTACCTAATATGAGTGGTAGAGGAAAGTTCATACTCGCACGGTGTACGAAGACGTCTACCTAATGAGTAATAGTGGTAGGATAAGTTCATACCCACAAGGGGTGTGAAGACGTCTATCCACTCCATGATAATATGTCTAAAATAACCCATGTTGCCCCCAAACTACCATACAAAAATTACAATACCAAACATTTATCTCACAAAGCAAGCATATCCATAAATTTCCAATCTACAAGCAAATTCTAAAAGTCCACAATTTTCACAAGTAATATACTCAATATACAATTTAAACTAAAATACAAGAGATCCTCCAAAATAACATTTTAATACCTAACATAAAGCCTTATAGTTTTCGAAACCCAATTTTTGTGAAGATTAAGGGAAAAAATCCATTTTTTCTCAAGAGCTATAATTTGTATGGCTCATCAACCATACTTTGTTCAAAACACCATCAATTTTACAAGAATACCAAGGGACAAAGAACCCATAGCAAATACATACTATTAGGAGTCAAACACATACATATATACATACAACCTAGCCTCAATATAAGAGAATGGAAGAAAACCCCTACCTCTTAGTTGTAGCTTCAATCTAAGACCCAACCTTTAAAACCTTCTTGTTCTCCTTCCTTTTCTTCTTAATTTCCTCCTCCTAGGGTTTCAAGAGATTTGGGTGAGAGTGGTGTGAGGAATGGAATAAGATGGTGAAGATGGGTGTGCTTGAAGAACTAGGGTTTTGATTTCTAAAAGGGTGTAAATCTCTCTAAATCTTGTGTTTTTCTCTTCTTTCCTTACTCTCTAATGTTTCTAGGGTTTGGAGTGGTGAAAATGAGGGCAAAAGAGAAGACATTATGTATTTATAGTGGAGGAAGAGCCGGCATTCGCGAAACAGAAATTTTTGGATTTTTACACTAACCTTCCGGAAGGTTTTTGTCGTTCTTCCGGAAGGTTTTGCTCACTGGAAGGTTTTTGTCATCGACCTTCCGGAAGGTTTTATCGTTCTTCCGGAAGGTTTTGCCTGCAGAAACTTCTAGCGCATTTTTGACCCATTTAGAGGTAGAATTGGAAAATTTTCATTAGAGACACTTTTGTAGCCCTAGATGTCTACTATCTACTGTCAAAATTTTATATCAATTGGACTTAAGAATAAAAATTTATGGCCAAAATACTAGAAGGTGTCCCAGATACTTTTTACCCAACTTCACTCTAAAGCGTATTTTAACTCCGGAATCCTTTCTAACCTCTTATACAAGTCATATCACCTCTCCCAATGTTTTTCGACCTCCCGGATTCAATGAAGACCTTATTTTGACCTAAAAATATTTAGAAATTCATCTAATCACCCTTTCCAAGTTTAAACGTCTTTGAAACTCAAACTACTCAAATCAATATGCATCTCTAGCATTTCTCTTACTATTACAATCTATAGAGTTCATTCTTACATCATTACACATATTCAAAATTTTTACAACTTTTATTTACTACATATCTATATACATATATATAAAAGAAAATGCGGGGTGTTACAGACCTCCACGGCCACGCCCACGTCCGCGTCCCCGTCCTTGTTCGCCGTTCATCCTGCACATCAATTCACAACTTAGTTTCCTTGATGTGCAAGATATAAACTAAAGTGATATGTAGTATGTCTTGATTTAAGCACAAGGCATATACAAAATTGAACTTAACCATTTCCTTCACCCTAAACCTACATCTCTAGTGGTAATCCATAACCTACAGCTCCCATGTAAGACCTAAAGCCTAAGCTCTGATACCAACTTTGTAACGCCCTAAAACACACCCTGGACGGCATTACATTCTAAAACCATTTACATCATGAGAGCACTAAGATAAATCATTCATAAATGAGACTTCATAAAAACCATTCCTTAATTTAACAAAATTCGGGCAGAGTCTCCTTTGTACGGGGAGCTCTGCCCAAAACACAACCTGTGCAATTATACTACATTGACCACACCGGGTCCAAGTATGACTAAATATTGACCACACCGGGTCCATTTACACATCACCAAATAAAATTTTATTCACCATATATAATATCCACAATATCATCCCAAAAGAATATGCCATCTCTGGCCTTTACATTTCCAAAAGAAAACCTTAACTATTATAGCGCAGCGGAAATTACAAAAGAAATCTAGACTACACAGTGTTTCAAAAGAATATCCTAGTCTAGAACAAAAGTAAACGACATCTCTAGATGTGCCACTCGGGATCCAAGTATCCCTCTAGTGAAGCCTCTCCCTGGCCCGGCTCATTAGCACCGAGCTCATCCTCTGGCATAAAATCTGAAAAATATTCAACTGTAGGGGGTGAGCACGAAGCTCTGTAGAAACATTCCTCCCAAACTCGAACAAGGTTTATAAAAGCATATAAAATGGCCGGTCTCATTTCACAATTAGCATATATAATATTTGAAGTAAAACAGGACATTTTAAATAGATCTCAAGTTTCAGCCGTAATAATAATCAAGCGAAAGGTTAAGGTAAATTTCATAACAATATACCATTTCCACTTTTTTCCATTTAGGAAGGGCGCCTTCCGATGCATTGTCCCATACCAATGCACCGGCCAAGACAGTCCAACCCATCATCCCATTTATATTGGTTCATCCCCGTACCATGTATGTTGATTGCTTCTCATGAATCTACCCAACGATTATACCTAGTCCACCAATCACAATCACAATCACAAACACTTTAGGAAAGGGCGTCTACCATCCCAATGGCAGTGACGAGTCCCTCCCCAGGAAAAAGTATACCATCTCTTGTTCGAACTCCAGTGAACGATAGTGGTCGCATTACCACATGACAACCCACTACAAGTGTTAGGAAACCATCTTCCCCCACTGGGGTAGACTAACCTCTAACACTCTATGGTATCTCTCGAAGGCAATCCAAGTCCATCACAACAACCATACAAATGAGGAAACCAAAATATTCTCAAAATCCCCAAATTAAGCATGTGACATTTTCAATAACCAACCAAGAAAAATGCAAGAGATCACAACAATATCATTTTATTACTCAACACAAAACACTATGATTTTGGAATCAAGAATAAAGGAAGAGTTCAAGAGGAAAACCCATCACTCTTGAAAACTAGGGTTTTTCAAACAAAAGAGGGATTTCTTGGATATACAACCCTAACTTTGTGTAAAACATGTTAACAATTGCAAGAGAACCAAGAAACAATGAACCCATAGCAAATACATATGATTAGGAGTCAAAACATATATATATAATAACCCTAACATCAATGAACAAGAATGGAAGAAAACCCGTACCTTTCTTTTTCCTATGTGTTCTTGAAAACTTGAAGTTTTGATCTTCTTCAAGTTGCAAATCCTCCTTTGATCTTGTGTTTTCCCCTTCTTTCCTCCTCTCTAAGTCTTCCTAGGGTTTGAAATTTTGAAATGGGGCTAATGGGGGTGTCCTTAAGTATTTATAGTGGAAGAAATGACCCCCTGTGCGCGATTCTGAAGTTCAGAATTCGCAAGTCACGTTCGAACGTCATTGACGTTCGAACGTTCATCACTCCCAGTACTTTTGTTTTTCCATCAGACAAAGAGTACTGGAACGCACTTTCATTCGAACGTTTATTCACGTTCGAACGTAGATTCACGTTCGAACGTCGATTCACGTTCGAACGTAATTCCTGTTTCTGCTTCAACTTCCAGTGAAGTTTTTGCCTATTTCGAGATTGATTTGGAAATTTTTCGTGAGATACATTTTTGTAGACCTGGATGTCTGCTATCTACTGTCAAAATTTCACATCAATTGGACATAAGGATAAAAATTTATGACCAAAATACTAGAAGGTGTCCCAACTCCTTTTTACCCAAATTCTCTCTATGTGTGTCTTTTCTCCAAAATACTTCCTAACTTCCAATACACCTCATATTACCTCTCCCAAGGTTGTTCGACCTTCCGGATTCAATGGACACCTTATTTTGACCTAAAAATATTTAGAAATTCATCTAATCACCCTTTCCAAGTTTAAACGTCTTGGAAACTCCAACTTCCCAATCAATATGCATTTCTAGCATTTCTCCTATTATTACAATCCATATAGTTCATTCTTACATCATTACACATATCCATATTTTTACAACAATTATTTACTATATATTTATATACATATATATAAAAGAAAATGCGGGGTGTTACAGGTATCATTAATGAAACACATAAAATCAATGGTCTACTATCCTATTTACCCCACTCTTGGTTAAGTATCTTGGTTTCCACGTGTATAATCATGAGGGAGGCTCCATATTGAGTTCCCCCTCCCCCTAGAACAACACTATTGATTCAAATTCCCCTGATTCACTCTTCTAATATGCTTACTTCCACTAGGTGAAATCTTTAAAGGCAAAATTCCTGAACGTTTAGTGAAGATGGAGGATTTGAAGAAAGTCTGGCCCTTCAATGAGAGGCCTTTTTCTGAGGTGCTAATGTGCTACTTGGTTACACATCGAATTATCTTTCTTTTATTGTTGTGCCAGATCACTCTAATGCAACCCTTGTGGATGACCGAGAAGCCTCGATGGCTCAATACACTGCAACTTCTTGGTCTCGAAAGAGGTTAGGACCCTCCACCTTTGTCAGAGATAAGGCAGTGAGAAACTTCCTTGCCTTCCAAAGCCAAGCCAACACTCCCAAGGTACCTCCTACTGCACCTCTAAACCAAGATCCCTGTGTGATTAAGGACTCTGCCTGAATAGATGAGATATCTGGATTCCCCGATAACCATTCCTTCTTCTACTTCAATTGATGTCCCCGAGTCTCGTGAAGTTCCTGTGCCCCTAGCTCCTATACAAAATCATTTTTCCAATGAAGATTCTTTAACGGTGGTGGCTAAGCGACGTGCATCTGTCGCTAAAAAGAGATTTGAGGAAAATGACCCATCTACTCTTCCAGAAGAGGCTATTCTTGCTTTTCGCCCAGTTCTTAAAGCCAACGTCGGGAGATCAATGTTCATGACTCAGCAGTAGAAGATATGAATGTTATGGTTGGGATCGCAAGGGGGTTCATCCTTCCTCGAGACTTCACAACAAACAACAAGATGTTCGATGATGAGATAACTTGGTAGGCCATTCAGCAAATGGTGTTGGTATGATTCATCTTTTCCCCTATCCTTTCCTTCCTTTCTTTTTTAGTTAAGTGTTAGCTCTTATGTAGGGATTGAAAAGGGTTCACAATGTTGGTGCTAGGATTGTGAAGAAGGATAAGGCTATAAAGCCAGCCATATACGATTGCAAACAACCATGGAGAAAAATGACGCTCTTGATGCTGACAATGCTAAAATGTGCTCTCAAGGTACATGTCCAATTTGCTGTTTTGTAGGCTGGATTTAGCGAAAGTGTCTTAACTTCACATGACCTATGATCATATTTCAGAATCTAAGATGGGAAAGTGTGAAATGAGGAACGCCATTAGATATTATTGTGTCCTCTAAGCTTGAGTACCTAGAGTTGTCACAAAGTAGGTGGCTTAAATTGTTGTCAACGCGGAATGATGGCTATATTTGGCCTTTATGGGCTTAGAAGAGAGATGTTAATTACACTTCATGGACAGAGAGGAGACCAAAAATTAACATGGGTTTTGAAGTAGTAAGAAAGGCAATGGGCTGGTTAAGGGCCTTGATATCAAGATGTCATGTATTTTGTGTCATTGGCCTTTTTTTTTTTTTTTTTTTTGTATTTAGATTTTTAAGGGTGGTATTTGGTTAAGTACAGTTGATTGCCTGATTTGTGCCACACTTTTTTTTGTGTGCCCCAGTACTTGTAGAGTGTTGGAACCCACATGTGTATCTCACCTTGGGAAATCAAGAAAAAAAAGAAGAAGGTTTGTAATTATATATAAAGGTTGGAATAGACCACTATGAGCTTGGATTTAAACTTTTGGGTTAGATTTGAATTCGACTTATATATAAGCCCAGATTATATCAGTGTAATCAGAGCCTGGAAGATTCGATGAGCTGATTTTTGAGAAAAGAAGGGAAGAAAAAATAGGCAGCAAGTGTATAGGAACAAAAAGGAAGTATATCATTTAAGATCAAAAGTCTACTGAGGCACCACCTTCACTTGTTGTTGTGGCTGCAACATAGAAATACAGGCCTAATACATCTTATTTGACTTCGTTGCAAGTCCGTAAAAAGTGGCCAAATTATTATGTTGAGTAATTCCTCTCTATGAGCCTCTAATACATTGATACCATTTTGTTTTGCTGATGTAGAACTTGGCATGATGTCATGCATACAATTTTATATTAAAATGATACAAAAAAAATTAAGAGTGGATCCAATTAGTCTATTCAACTTTATGCTTTATTGAGTTCTTCTAGCTATATAGCCCACAGTCCCTCTAAAGGCACTTAACCCTAATTTATAAAATAAAAGTGATGTTATTAAGACAATAATTTGACCTAATAAGTTGACTTAACAATGTGGCAGTTGACATGACATATAAAATTATTATAGCTATACTTGTTGAACTTTTTTTTTTGTGTGAACATATCGCCAGTCACATCATTATATCAATGTATTAGTCCAGATTATTGGGTACTAACAGTATTATTCACAAAATAATTGGCTATTAAACTGCTAATGCATTTTGCTCTCATTTTCTCGATTACCTTCTTTCTCCTATATCAAAGAGATTAAATACGTTCGGCTTTAGTTTTTGTATACCCTATTATGTATACGCTTTAGCTTCCATTTTCTCAGAATTTGCCCTTATCAAGGACTCACCCTTCTCTTTTGGCTCTCTTTGTGCATATGAGGCGAAGGATTCTCATGAGAAGCTTCAAGAGAACTTATTGTTGAATGTTATCAGACTCATCTACTGGGACTCAATAATCTGGGAACAAAAAGCTACATAATATAGCACATTACATTCTTGTATGTGATCAAGTCATTCCGAGAAAGTTTTGTGTCTATTGAGGGATGCTCTTTAATGGTTTTTTTTACCAGAATAAGACGTATAATTGCTAAATATGTGATAAATTTAGCATGTGCGTTGATATTATTCTATTATAAGCTTACATGGGTGCTTAATCTCTTATGATTTGTGATTGTGCGTAGCCATGAATTCAAATCTTGAAACTATTTGAAGTTGTATTTTTTTTTCAGTCTTGATTTTTTTGTAGACACAGTCTGGTTATTGAAAAAACCAAAATATAGTTATAAAATATGGAATGATGATTCCAATGTAGCCAGCATGGTCGTGTGGTCTGTTGGGTTAAGTGTAACATAATTGATTGCGTGCTAAAGTCGTATCACTTTTGTTTCTTTTCAATCTGGTTATAATTAAGCATCCACAATGCATAAAATTATCATTGTTTTTATAGTTGAATCCATCCGTATTTTTGCATTTGTATTCCATTTTTTTTTTCTGTGCTCTTATAAATTCGTTTCCTACTTTGCCAAAGCTATTTTTGTATTTTTTTCTGTAAGTGTTGGTTTATAATTTGTTTTTTTTTGTACTTTGTATAAGACAAGCCAATAGAATTGTATGTTCTAATTACTAAGCTTTATGTAACACACATTATACTATAAATTCTTGTATTTGGCTCATGCTTTACAAATATATAGGCTTAATATTCGTAAATTGATCTTTGCGTTTACACTGTTATTAGTTTTGCTTCTTTGTTGTTCGCGCTTAATTCCTGTTATAACTTACTCTCATTATTATCCAAATTCTTTCTCTATTCTGCAATTAGGAATTCATGAAAAAATTATAAAAATAATAGTTAAAAGGATAAAATGGAGAACGATGTATTTGTACTAAACATTCCATTAGATTTAGTCTAATCAATGATTTTTCCATGGTGTTTTCTTATAAAATGTGGTTCATCTATACTCATTAAGGTAATGGCTTTTAGAGAAAGTATTTTACTACTTATATTAAAAATATTTTGTGTTTAAAATGGTCTACGTGCAACGCACGTGTGCACTAACTAGTAATTAAAAAGAACAAGAGGTGGTTCAGAATGCTAGACCTTTGAGAGCATATTTGCATTCTACACACACTAGTGTCCCCTCATGTTTTGTTTTTCCTACAAATGCTCCAAATTTTAACATTAATTCAAGAAGAATATAGCTTTTACCTCAATTTCATGGCCTGGAGTCTAAAAATCCTTATTTGCATATGAAAGAATTTGAGGAAGTTTGTGGTGCGTTACAAGATAATTCTGAAAAGGCCCAGTTGAAACTTTTTTCTTTTTCTTTGAAGGATAAAGCTAAACAATAGATAAATTCTTTGAAAACTCAATCTATTCCAAGTTCACAAGTTTTACAAACTGAATTTTTCAAGACGTCAAATCTTGAATTTTTGTGTTAAAGAGGGAGAAACTTTTTACCAATGTTGGGAGAGATTTAAGGATCTTCTCCAAGCTTGCCCACACCATGCATTTAAGACTTGGACCCTAGTCGGATTCTTTTATAATGCCCTTCCTTCTACAATGCGTTAGTTTGTTGAATTGATGACCCAGAAAGAATTCATGGGTAAGAATCCTGATAAGGCATTTGAATTTTTTGATACCATTTCTTAGAGTTCTCAAATATGGGACTCGGGCTTACCAAATATTGTTGAAACCAAGCCACATCCCAGGGAGGAAAATACATGTTAAAAGAGGTTGATGACCTGAGGGCCAGAATGACTACTTTGTCTCGAAACTGAGATGCTTTAAAGATGAAAAAAGTCAGGGAAATTACTGTTGTGTCACCTATTGATCAGTTGTGTGGAATTTGTGCTCTGTCAGTACATCCCACGGGGGAGTGTCCCACTATCCCAACCTCCAATGATGTCTTGATGGAACAAACCAATGCCATTTCAAACTATTAAAAAGCCCAATTCAAATCCATGCTCTAAAACTGTGACGCCCCAACATCCGGGGGTCCGTTGATCAACCATCAACCAGCGGAATACCCATGGATGCCGGTTAACCCGACACCGCGACACCACATTCCCTTTGTCGGGAACTATACAAAAAAAAAAATACAAATCCAATTTCTTTCGGTTGGTTGACCCATCCGAGGTCCAATATACCACCATTGGTATCCTATTACAGCCCATTTATAACATTGGAAGGAAAGGAAAACATAGTCCAAAGACTTAACAAAAGAATATAAAAATTCTGATTTTTGGAAAGTGTACCGATACGCGTACCGGTACGGTTAACTCTCTGGATTGCACCGTACCGGTACGCATACCGGTACGCCCAGTCCTCTGGACAGCAGTGTACCGGTACGCGTACCGGTACGGTCTGCCCAGTTTTGTCCGTTTCACCTGTTTTCCAATTCCAATCTACTCCAAGCCTCACTAAATCCATCCCAAACTTATACAACATGTATTTATACATTAAAACATGATTGATACAAGTTCTATTATAATTATTGACATAAATTTACATGCCCAAACTAAGTTTTCATAAATGTCTTTACAAAAACTTCAAGTAAAGCCACATTCCGGCTTTCTTCCTCCTCAAGTGCCCGAGTGAGTGCCGTCCGTCGGCGTGAAACCCGCACCTGAAATGTTTTCCCATATAGGGTGAGCCACGCTCAATAGAGTATCCCCTACAGAGGCTACTCCCCACCTAGATGCATATGGAGTGTACACATGCAACAATCAACAATTCATAACAATCCAAGCAAGAATATGCATTCAATGTTGGAATTTCTCATGTCATGCCATGAAATGAGATGAGACTCACTCATGTGACTCAACCCGAGTCTTTACCGACTCCCACAACACAATGCAATGCACTTGTGACTTAAAATCTTTCTTTTACGAAAATCCATCCAATTATTTTTTTAACAAAATCATATATTTATGAAACCAACCATCATTGGGTAACCCATGTGTCTTTTTGGGTATCAGATTCTCGGATTCGCACCGCCGGCTCCGCACGCCATTTACACTTTTCCAGAATTTCACCACAGGGGAGTGTATGAACCAAGTAACCGGGATTCACACCCGAGGGAGTGTCTAGCCCTTCTTGCTATACCCGGCACAAGTTTTCCATGCAACCATGCAACTCAAGGGGATCTTCGATCCAACCTTTCCGAGACCACATACCAACCACCAAATGAGGTAATCAACCATGTATACACACACTCACACTCATGACTAATGCTCATGAATGTGATGCCTACATCATGCCCAATATGCTATGCATGCCTAATGAGCAATTTTCACATATCATCATGTACCATAGCAATTTATATCATATGCATATAAATTTCTATGAACTATCACAATGCTAATCATATCGTGAAGCATATGTCCACATGTCAACAACAATGCCCAAACATGTTACTTCAATTTCATCAAAACAACATTTTCAAATCACTCAAGGTATTTTATCAAACATCATCAAGGCAAACATATCATGTTATCACCAATTGTTCTCACATAACATTAAGTATCAAGAAAATTACCTAAGTAACTTTCACATATCAAATTCAAGCTAGGATTTGTTTTAAGTCGTTTCTAGGCTCTTTTCCTCATGTCCATAACCATATAGACATATGGGTTCATATATATATCTCCACACCCAACCCTTGTCCTACAGACACCATAGGATCGGAATATACCAAAGTAGGAAGAAACCCTACCTCTTGAAGCGTAAATCACCCGAAGGAAGCTTCAAGAACACTTCCCAAGCCCAAAACTTGATATCCCCCAAATCTCCTCCTTTGGATCTTCGGTGAAATCTCTCGTCATTGGTGTGGTTGCATAGGCCTCGTCGAGGAGATGAACTTTAGCTCTTGGCTCGACGGATTCCGACTGACGGAACTCCGGGAATCGAAGAGGAAAGTTTTGTTTTCTCTCTTTTCTCTCCCTCTTTCTCTCCAACGTTGAACCAGCAGAATATTGAAGAAATTCTGCTTAAAATGCGGATATTTGCTCCTATTTATAGTTCTAATACTCAGCCCACGTCGCGCCACGTGTCCCCCACTTGTCCGGGTCCGTTTTCTCCCCGAAACGATTTATTTCATCCCAGTTTAAGTTCAAATTAATCTTATTTGAAATTTAATTAAATTTTAAGGAAATTTTATAAAATTTATTTGTGGGGACCTTTGTGAGGTCAGCCGCCACCCAGTCGTCTCGAAATACGTGTAAAATCCGACTATCTTAGAATTCGACGAAATTAGTCTGGGCGACTCGATTTCGCGATACGAATCCAACGGCGAAGTCCGTTGTGTCGTATGGGCTCTAAAGAGTACATATTTTAATTCCGCATTTCAGTGGCAAAATTACCATTTTACCCTTTTTCGGAAAAAGTTCAAATTTACCCGGGTTTTACAAAAACCAACAATCCAGGGTGGCGAAATGACCCGAATTTCAGTCCAAAAAACACACAGCCTGTGAGTTAACAACTAGGTCCACCTCCACCAGAACCTTAGACTCAGTAGCCATATCAGCCTTATCAACCCCAACATAAGAGGAGATTAGAAGACAACATGAATCAGTTCATTCAAAGTCAAATGAGTTTCAATACACAATCTCTCCATGCATTTAATGATTTTAAAGCTCAAACTTCACAAAACATTGAGGATATCAAGAGTCATCTAGCTAAGTGGACCCAGCCTTTGAGCACAACGTAGAAGGGAAAATTCTCATCTCAACCTTAACCTCCACAGGGTCAAAATCAGGCTAATGTTGTGTCCTCTGAACCTTCTCTGAGTTAAGTTCAAGCATTTACCATATTGAGAAGTGGTAAGGTGATTGACAAGATCATTAAAGCCAAAACTCTCAAGCTAATAGCTGAGTCAATCCCTATTAATGAACCAATTAAGTCTGAACCAATGATTGAAAAGGAAACAGAGTTGCCTGATAAAAAAGACAAATTGAATCATATTCTTTTACCTTTTCCTCAAATAGTCAAGAAGCCTCAACCATTGACCAATCATGCTGAAATCTTTGAGTTGTTTAAGCAAGTGAAGATTAACATCCCCTTGTTGGATGCAATCAAACAAGTCTCATCTTATACCAAGTTTTTAAAAGACCTTTGCACAGTAAAAAAAAAAAAAAGGATCAATGTACAGAAAAAAACATTTTTGACTGAACAGGCTAGTGCTATCATTCAGCACAAGGCACCTCTAAAGTACAAAAATCCTTGAAGTACTACGGTTTCATGCATAATCGAGAACTTCCAAATTGAGCAAGCATTGCATGATCTTGAAGCTAGTATCAATTTACTCTCATATTTAGTTTGTGAGCAGTTAGGGTTGTGTGAGTTGAAACCCACAAATGTTACATTACATTTGGCTGACTGTTCTGTAAAAATTTCACGAGGAGTTGTTGAAGATGTACTTTTTCAAGTCGACAATTTTTTATTTTCTAGTAGATTTTATTGTTTTGGATACCCATCCAGTCTTGCATGTCTCTACACAAATTCCTTTCATTCTGGGACGACCACTCTTAGCTACATAAAATGCATTGATTAATTGTATAAATGGAATCATGAAACTCTCATTTGGAAATATGACATTGGAATTGAATGTATTTGATATTGCTAAGCAACCCAGAGAGGAGGAAGAGTTGCATGAAGTAAATTGCATTGAGTCATTAACTCAAAATCGATTTGAAAATGCTTGTATAAAAAAGGAGTCATATCCATTGTTAGAGTCTGTAAATAATGTCGGGTATATTGTAGATGTGTCCACTATTGAAACATGGGTTCCAAAAATTGAAGAGTTATTGCCCACTGGAACAAAGTCTGTTGAATCTAGTGTTGTTACTCCTAAACCAGAGTTGAAACATCTTCTGGTTGACTTGAAATATGTCTTTTTGTGAGAGGATGAAACTTATCCAATGGTAATATCTTCAAATTTGTTAGAAGTTCAAGAAAAACAGTTGATAAAAGTCATCAAAAATCATCAAAGTGCAATTGGTTGGACAGTAGCCTACATTAAGGTAATAAGTCCTCTTCTCTGTACTTATTGTATATACTTGGAAGAAGACTCTAAATCATCCCACCAGCCGCAATGAAGATTAAATCCACATTTAAAGGAAGTTGTCCGGGCTGAAGTGCTTAAGCTATTAAATGCTAATATTATATATCCTATATCTGATAGTAAATGGGCCAGCCCCTACACAAGTAGTCCTCAAAAAAGCTGGTATTATGGTAGTGAGAAATCAAGAAAATGAATTGGTCCCTATGCTTACAGTCATTGGGTGGCGTATGTGTATTGACTATCAGAAGTTAAATTCTCTTACCAGAAAAGACCATTTTCCTCTACTTGTCTTAGACCAAGTTTTGGAAAGAATAGCTGGACATGCATATTATTTATTATTTTGATGGGCACTCTGGCTACAACTAAATTAAAATAGCAATTGATGACTGATTAACCCTAATTAGTTGCATAAATGAGTTAGGTTAATAAGTCAATTGTGTTAGTTAAAACAGTCAAGATATACGAAATTAGGGTTAGCACGTAAATTAAGGTTAATGCGTTAATTGTTGTATTTTTCAGGGTTTTATGCGTAAACGATGCAAAGCTGAGGGGAGCAATCTGTCAAAGTCAAATTAGTAAGGGGATCAAAGTGTAAATTCAACATCAAATCAAGCAAGGAAGCAAACCACTAAAAACAGTGGAATGCCACCGTCCGAACGGTCAGCAAACTGCCTCACCTCATTTCTCTCCACTCATTGGCTGGATTATGCAACAAAAGCCCTTATTGGTCCATTCTACCTCCAACCGCCTCAAGCAGTTCCCTAGCCTTCTATAAATAGCCCTTGCCAGCTTCATTTCGAGGTTCCGTCAGAGAGAAATCCAAAGAGAGTGGAGGGAAGTCTGGAGAGTCAGGGAATATCAGTATTTTGTTTAAGTATTGCAATGGAACTATCTCGCACCTCTTGCTCGTCTATAGTAATGGGGCGTGAGTAGTCCACTTCTACCTTTCAGTGAAGGGTGAACATATGTAAGATATTTTTTAAGTTATAGAAATACTGATGTTATAACTATGCTTTAATGTTATATATACCTCACATATTGATAGATGATTACATTTATAATATGCTCATGGTTATGAACACCGAGTGGTATCTAATGCTATATACCATACTATCTACTAGTTATGTACTTCATGCATGATATAATGATGTACGTGATTGGACGTTACGTAATAGTCGATTGATCGGTTATAGACGGGTTAACTCTCGGCATAGCCAATGCTTTTGATTCAATGCGTAAACTATAATCTCGTCATCAATGAATCATTAACCTACTGGTTGAATAACTGTAGTATTCCTTCTGAATGGCTTGCCTTCTAGTTTACTATAGTTGTTTAACTGTTGCATGGTACAGATATGCCGATTAAGTAATTCAAGTATTCTTCCTGAATAGCTTGCCTTTTGGTTTACTCGGATTATTTGATTGTTGCATAGAAATACACCTGTCGGCCAACCTAATCAGTTGCTGGATAGGATTTTATATACGTCATACCTATGGATTAACTTACCAATGAAATTGGGGTTAATTGCTGTAAGGTGGATTTTCAGTACTTAGCCAATATAATGCATATGGAATCCCCGAACTGAAGGGTATCTTTTAATTATCGCATTTCCACAATTTTAATTAAGTTTTTTTAATTGTTCTAATCTCACACCACTAGCTATTTCTTTATATTTTGTATCTGTAACAACTTCACCGTTTCTATTTTGATTTCCAATATTAGCTCCCTGTGGGTTCGACCTCGGACATAAACCCAGTATTATATTGCAATTTGACCACTTATACTTGGGTGTATACCACTATTCAGGCTGAATGTGAATCAAGATTTTTGGTGTCGTTGCCGGGGAGTTACAGTGATTTCAAAATCGAACAGGGAAGTTATTTAGTATGTATTATATGTATATATATTGTCTGTTGCATTTTCATAGTTTATGTATGTTAAGTCATCAGTAGTGTCTGTAAATCAGTCTAATCCTTCATCTCCATCATCTTCATCTTCGTCACACGCATCATTTGAATTAAGCATGACACATAATAATCAACAAAAACAAGAGATAGTTCAGAATGTCCGACCATTAAGAGAATACATGCATCCTGCACGTACTAATGTCCCATCATGCTTTGCTTTTCCCACAAATGCTCCAAATTTTAACATTAAGGCAGGGACAATATAGTTGTTACCACAGTTTCATGGTCTGGAATCTTAAAACCCATATCTATATGTTATAGAATTTGAGGAAGTATGTGGAGTCTTGCAAGATAATTCTGAATTGGCCTGGTTGAAACTTTTTCCTTTTTCTTTGAAGTACAAAGCTAAACAGTGGCTAAATTTTTTAAAAGCCCAGTCTATTCGGAGTTGGCAAGTTTTGCAAACTGAGTTTTTCAAAAAAAAAAATTCCTGTGCATCGCACTAATGCATTGAAACGTCAAATCATGAATTTTTCTATAAAAGAAGGGGAAACTTTTTTATCAATGTTGGGAGAGATTCAAAGATCTTCTCCAATCTTGCTCACATCATGCATTTGAGAGTTGGACTCTCGTAGATTTTTTCTATGACGCCCTCCCATCTGCATTGCGTTAGTTTGTTGAAATGATGGCCCAAGGAGAATTTATGAATAAAAATCTCGAGGAGGCATTCGAGTTTTTTGATACCATTTTTTAGAGTTCCCAAATGTAGGACTCGGCCTCTCCGAACATTGTTGAGTCCAAGCCATCTACATCCCAAGGAAGGAAGTATCTGTTAAAAGAAGATGATGACCTAAGGGCCAGAATGACTACTTTGTCCCGAAAGCTTGAAGCTTTAGAAATGAAAAAAATGAAGGAAGTGTTTGTAGTGTCTACCACTGAGCAGTCATGTGAAATCTGTGCATTGACAAGACATCCCACGGGGGAATGTCCTATAATTCCTGCATTCAAAGAAGTCTTAATTGAACAGTCCAATGCCATTTCCAACTTTAACAAGCCCTATTCCAATCCTTATTCTGAAACCTATAACCCAGGGTGGCGGAATCACCCGAATTTTAGTTGAAAAAACACACAGCCTGTGAGTCACAACCAGGTCCACCTTCAGGTTAACCCCAAACTCAAAAGTCATATCAACCCTAAACTCAGTAGTTATATCAACCATATCAACCCCCACACAAAAGGAGTTTAGAGGATACCATGAATCAATTTATCAAGAGTCAGATGAATTTCAATACTCAATATTCCCATGCATTTAATGATTTTAAAGCACAAACCTCATAGAGTATTGAAGATATCAAGAGTCATCTAGCCAAATTGACCCTGTCCTTAAGCACATCAGAGAAGGAAAAATTCTCATCTCAACCAAAACCCCCCACAGAGTCAAAACCAGGCCAATGTTGTGTCTTCTGAACCATCTCCGAGTCAAGTCCAAGCAATTATCACACTAAGAAGTGGTAAGGTGATTAAAAAAATCATTAGAGACGCATTAATTCCTAAGCCAAAACCTGAGTCAATCCCAGCCAATGAACCAGTTGAGCCTGAACCTATAACTGAAAAGGAACCAGAACCGCCAAAGGAAAAAGAACCTTCATGTCCTATCCCATTACCTTTTTCTCAAGCATTCAAGAAACCTAAAAATCCAGCCAATCATTATGAAATCATTGCACTATTCAAGCAAGTGAAAATTAACATCCCCTGTTGGATGCAATCAAACAAGTCCCATCCTATGCTATGTTTTTGAAAGACTTTAGCATAGTCAAAAGAAAGATCAATGTACAAAAAAAGAGCATTTTTAACAAAGCAGGTTAGTGCTATCATCCAACACAAGGCCCCTCTTAAGTACAAAGATCCAGGAAGTCCTACAGTGTCATACATAATCGAAAATTTCTGGATTGAGCAAGCCCTGCTTGATTTGGGAGCCAGTGTTAATTTGCTTCCATACTCAATCTATAAATAGTTAGGGTTGGGTGAGTTGAAACCCACCAATGTCACATTGCAATTGGCAGACCGATCTATGAAAACCCTACGAGGAATTGTGGAGGATGTGTTAGTTCAAGTCGATAAATTTTATTTTCCAATTGATTTCATTGTTTTAGATACTCAGCCAGTTCTGAATGCTTCTACATACATTATTGTCATTCTAGGTCGACCATTCCTTACTACATCAAATGCATTGATTAATTTTAGGAGTGGAATCATGAAACTTTCATTTGAAAATATGACATTGGAGTTGAATGTGTTTAACATGACAAGACAACCCAGAGAGGAAGAGGTGATGAGTGAAGTAAATTATGTCGAGTTGTTAACCCAGAGTTTGTTTGAAAAAGAGTGTATAAAGAAGGAGTCACATGCATTAGAGTTTGTACATAATGACGAGTCTGTAGATGTGTCAGTCATTGAAGCATGAAATCCAAAATTTGAAAAATTACTACCTTATGAACCCAAGTCTGTAAAGCCCACGGTTGAAGTTATTAAGCCAGAATTGAAACCTCTCCCGACTGACTTGAAATATGTCTTCTTGGGGGAGGATGGAACTCATCTAGTGATAATATCTTCAAAGTTGTCAACAGTCCAAGAAAATAAATTGATTAAAGTTATAAAGAGTCATAAAAGTGCTATCGGTTGGTCAATAGCAGATATAAAGGGAATAAGTTCTCTTCTATGTACTCATTGCATATACTTAAAAGAAGATTCTAAACCATCCCGACAGTCACAAAGAAGATTGAACCCGCATTTAAAAGAAATAGTCCAGGCTGAAGTACTTAAACTGTTAGATGCTGATATTATCTATCATATATCTGATAGTAAATGGGTCAGCCCCGCACAGGTAGTGCCAAAAAAATCTGGTGTTATTGTTATACAGAATCAAGAAAATGAATTAGTCCCTATTCGTACAGTCATCGGTTGGCGTATGTATTTGCATTAGATAAATTTCGTTCGTATTTGGTGGGATCCTCAATCTTTTTACTGATCATGCTGCCTTGAAATATTTGCTCACGAAGAAGGATGCTAAACCATGTCTCCTACGTTGGATACTGTTACTTCAAGAATTTGAGTTGATTATCAAAGACAAGAAAGGAGTTGAAAATGTGGTAGCTAATCACTTATTGAGGTTGACGTATGATATGAAGGAGGAACCCATTCCAATCAGAGAAAATTTTCCAGATGAACAGTTATTTGTAGTTACTGAAGTACCATGGTATGCCGATATAGTCAATTACTTAGCCACAAGTACTATTCCTTTCCATTTTAGCTGGACTGACAGAAAGAAATTTTTGAGAGAGGTACGCAATTTCTTTTGGGAAGATCCTTGTGTGTTCAAGTACTGTAAAGATCAAATAATAAGGCGTTGGGTACCCAATCATGAAATCAGTCAGTTTATAAACCCTATTTTGATTATTGAAATTTTCGATTGCTGGGGCATCGATTTTATGGGACCATTTGCCCATCCTTTGGTTATCTATACATTTTGGTTGTCGTTGATTATGTTTTCAAATGGATAGAGACAATCTCATGTCAGAATAATGATCACCGCATAGTGGTCAAGTTTTTTTTAAAAAAAAAAATTTGTCAAGATTTGGGATTCCCAAAGCCATTATAAGCGATGGGGGAACACATTTTTGCAATAAAGTTTTTGAAAACCTCATGAAAAAATATTCGATTTCTCACAAGATATCAGCTCCTTATCATCCACAGACAAGTGGTCAAGCTGAATTGGCCAATAGGGAGATAAAATACATTTTAAAAAAAACAGTAAATTCGGACCGCAATGATTGGTCTTTGAGACTGACTGATGCACTTTGGGCTTATCGTACTTCATACAAAACTATTTTGGGAATGTCTCATTATCGGTTAGTTTACGGTAAACCATGTCACTTGCCTGTGGAATTGGAGCATCGAGCATACTGGACAATCAAAATGATGAACTTCGATATTGACAAAGCAAGTGCATCCCGCAAACTTCAGATTAATGAATTAGAAGAATTAAGAAATGAACCATATGAGAATGCTAAGATTGCTAAGTCCATAATGAAAATTTTCATGATAAGAATATAATGCGGAAGTCTTTTGAGCAGTCTCAGAAAGTCCTGTTATATAATTCAAGACTTACCAATGGGCCTTTGGTCTAATGGTACTCCTTGTCTTGTAAAGGCTTTGCCTTCTTGAGGTCAAGGGTTCAAGTCCCCCTTCCCCTTTCCCCTCCCAAAAAAAAAAGTATTTAATAATAAAAATATATATATATATATATATATACTACTACTACTATAAAATGCCAACAAAAGTGAAAAACTTTTGTTTGACAATAATAACCTTAATAGAATAACTAATGTCAATAGATCCTTACATTATTATAATAGCAACATTAATATTATTTCATTTATGCCTGCAACTAATAAAGATACTTTTGTCCCTGTAGAAGTCTTTTGCACCTTATCTACTTCCAGCCTTCCTCATAATCGACAACTTCCATTCTAAAACAGTAGAAACTCTATAGACATTATAATGCTATTTCATTAATGAAATTGCTTCCTCTTCCTCTTTCTTTTAATTGTATGCTTACAAATCAGTTACAATGACAGGCACTTGGTAAATTATCGATATCTATACTTATACTTACTACTAATCTAATTTATATCTATCTGTACTAATCTAAGAAATCAGATAATCTCAAAATTTTTTATTTCTTTTTTTTTAATCCCTTCACAATACAATTATTTCCTCCTAAACGTAAAGTTGTTTATTAGGTCATCTCTCCAACCACCCCTTCATCTTTCCCTTTCTCTGTTGAAGGCTCGTTGGTGCATAACCTCTCCGTTGGCATTGGTGGTTGTACAGATTCTATACATTAATGGTTGTCGCAATAATGGCCACATCAGTTACTAATAGGGATTTGAGTAATTGTGATCCAGCGGTATTGTTCTTTATCAGCTAATGCATTTTTCCTCTGCTCCCTTCCTCTCCAGACGCAGACACATTGTTATTGTTGCCATTGCCGAATCAGTTTCTTCAATAGGTACTCCGTTTCTTTTGAATGCATCTGTTTCCCAGTGAAGTCCCTCCTCTCCGTTTGGTGTTAAACTATTTTGCCCTTTTTTTTTTACTTAAATAGATTTGTATTCTTTTCTTGTTTTTGCTTGATGATTGGATAAATAAAGGAAATTGGGATTCTTAAGCCTTTGGGTATAATCTGAGGGCAAGGACAGTTGTATTCATTTCTTCTTATTGAATATGTTGGTGCTGCGTATGTTGGTGAGTTGCATATACTTAATAGGTGATCTTGGGGACGGAACTATAAACTTCAGGGGGGATGGGAGGGAAACTAAATAGAATTGAAACATCAGTGTAGCAAATAAAAATATAATTAAAATTCTCTCTGTGGTGTTTGAGTGAACCTATTTCACTATTGTGTCTTGATATTCGTTCTTGTTATTTAAGATATTTTTTTCATTTTTCCAGGAAATTTTATATGCATATGCATTCAATAGCTATAAATATGCTTGTAATATTTCTTAAGCATCAACTGTAAAATGGCAGTGGTTGATGGAGGGTGGTTATACAGTGCAACCATTAATGTTGTCGGTGATGTATAGAGTGCAACAACGATTTTTTGTGATGATCTATGTATGATGGCTGAGGACTTTGGTGGCGGTTGTTTGGCAATTGTTGTATTATAGGCAGTAGCAGAACATATTGAAATGGAGGCCTCCTTGATTCCTTTATCTCTCTGCTCTCATGTAAATAAATGACTTTTTTCATTTGACTATAGAATGACTTGCATTTCCTATTAGAAATACTCATTTACTAAAGAAATATTAAATGCAGTGAAACTAGAGAGAGACATATTAAACCATGTTATAGTCATTGGAACAAGAGGAGTAAATTACTTGAGAAAATAAAATGGCACCCACTCAAGGTCCAATTTAACATAGAAGGTGGAGAAGAGTTGGAGAAAGAGCGAGTACAGAAAAATAAAAGGATGTCCAAGTTGACCCTTTTGAATAAAATGCCTGAAATTTTCTAAAGATCAGTTGATAAGAACTTTTAATTTTGGAGGCAAAATATTGGCTAAGAATGAAGGAAATTTGAAGGGGAAGACTTGGTAGTGAGGTCAAGGTAGATGAAATTTTTTGTTCATCGTATTTGCATTTTTTTTCTTACAAATATAGGTCGACTTTCAAGTTTCATCCATCTGTAGCTGCATGGTTTGGTTATCTTACCTTAATAGGAAAAATATATCTACCCATATATATTAGTGTTCACCTATTTAACTATTGAAAATCATTAAGCATACAAGATACAATGAAGCTTAGATCGAGACACCTTGAGAGGAGTACAACCAGAGCGTGGCAGCTCTTGAGACTTGAGAGAAAGATACATGTTTTAAATCATTTGAAATTGAGAAGGAAACATGTTATGAAGAATTACTCGACCCATAATGACATATTTGACAATTCATAAGCTCTCTAATGAAGTATTACTCCCATGCCATTAGTGGACCCTCACCAACTGTAACACCCCGCATTTTATTTTATATAGGTATATAGATATATAGTAAATAATTTTTGTAAAAATGTGGATATGTGTAGTGACGTCATGAATAAAAGCAAAAAAACTAGAGATACAAATGGATTGAGGAAGTTTGAGTTTCGAAGGTGTGTAAACTTGAGAAAAGGGATTATGGAAGTTTCTAAATACTTTTAGGTCAAAATAAGTTCTCCATTGAATCCGGAAGGTCGAACAACCTTGGGAGAGGTAATATGAGGTGTATTGGAAGTTAGGAAGTATTCCGGAGTGAAAACACACTTAGAGAAAATTTGGGTAAAAAGGAGTTGGGACACCTTCTAGTCTTTTGGTCATAACTTTTTATCCTTATATTCAATTGATCTGAAATTTTGACAGTAGATATTAGACATCTAGGGCTACAAAAGTGTGTCTCATGAAAATTTTCCAATTCGACCTCTAAATGGGTCAAAACTGCACTTGAAGTTGAAGCAAAAAAATCTGGGCAGTGACTACCGATAGTAAACCGGTAGTCAATGGTCCAGTGTGCTCGAGCTACCGGTAGTCAACAGGTAGTCAAGTGTCCAGTGTACCCGAGCTACCGGTAGTAAAAAATCAGCTACCGATAGTCGCTGTAAAAATCCGAAATTTTCAACTCGCGAACAGTCGGTCCTAGCTCCACTATAAATACTTAATGTCAACTTTTTTAGCCTCATTTCACCCATCCAAACCCTAGGCACCCTTAGAGAGCAAAAGAGGGAGAGAAAAACACAAAAATTGGGAGAGATTTACAAGATCAAAGCCCTAGTTTTCAAGATTTCACTTCTCCATCCATTCCCTCTTATATAATTTCACTTCACCCTCACTCAAACCTCTTAGAACCAAAAGAGAAAGTAGCAAGGGAGCAAGAAAAAGGGGAAAAGGGAGTCTTTAAAGCTTGGGTTGCTAGAGATACTTGGTTGAGGTAGGGGTTTTCTTCCATTCTTTTACATTGAGGCTAGGTTTATTTATATGTATCTCTTCACTCTAAATGTTATATGTATGCTATCAAATCCTTAATTCTTGCTATTCTTGCAATTGATGCCATGTGGAAAATATTGTGATTGTTGGGTAACCCTTGAATCTCCTTGCTTGCTACCAAACCCTAGTCTTCAAGGGAAATGTGTTTGTCTCTTGACTTCTCTCTTGTTATTGATTTCAATACATGATTGTTCCTTTGTTTTGAATTCTAAGCTTGATATTCAATACTTGATATTCTTTATTCTTGGTTCCAAGACTTGAGTGTTTTTTTGGTCTTGATTCTAAGCTTCATAATCATTTGTTCTTGATTTCACACTTTGATAGTCGTTTATTATTTATTTCCATATATGATTGTTCCGTTAAATCTTAATTTCTCCTTTGTCCATGATTTTCAAGCTTGGTGCGCCTTTATTCTTTATACTTCAAGCTTAATATTCATTTGTAATGATTCCAAAGTTTGATTACTCATAGGTGCTTGATTTCAAAACTTTAGTGTTTCATATTGAACAACAAAATGGTATTTATGATGATCTCTTGTACATTTTCTTATATTGCTCTTTGTACAACTACTTGAGAAAATTGGGGGTTTTTGAGAATATTTTGGTTTCCTCATTTGTATGGTTGTTGTGATGGACTTGGATTGCCTTCGAGAGATGCCGTAGAGTGTTAGAGGTTAGTCTATCCCAGTGGGGGTGATGGTTTCCTAACACTTGTAGTGGGTTGTCATGTGGTAATGCGACCATTATCGTTCACTGGAGTTCGAACAAAGGATGGTATACTTTTCCTGGGAAGGGACTCGTCACTGCCAGTGAGATGGTAGACGCCCTTTCCTAAAGTGCTTGTGATTGTGATTATAATTGGTGGACTAGGTATAATCGTTGGGTAGATTCATGAGAAGCAATCAACATACATTGTACGGGGATGAACTAATATAAATGGGATGATGGGTTGGACCGCCTTGGCCGGTGCATTGGTATGGGACAATGCATCGGAAGGCGCCCTTCCTAAATGGCCTAAAGTTGGAAATTGTATATTGGTTATTATTCATTTTACCATAGACGGTTTCTACAAGAGTCTTGGGGAAGTATGGGATTCTGCGAGAACTTGTGGAAATAGTGTATGGTGGATTGGATTATATTTGGATATGGTTTGTTAACTGCATAGTGGTTTCACTTATTCATTCAATTACTGTTGTTCCATAAACTTGAGATCTATTAAATGTCCTGGTTTTACTTCAAAAGTTATATATAATATTTGTGAAATGAGACCGACTTGTTTTACATGTTTTCTAAACCTTGTTTGAGTTTGGGAGAATTTTCCTACAGAGCTTAGTGCTCACCTCCTACAAACCAACACATTTTTCAGGTGATGCTGTAAAAGAGGATCAGTTAGAAGACGAGTAGGGGAATCCAGAGGGGGATATCTTGACTTTCCTTCTTTGTATTAGATTGAAGGGTTATTTTGGAATCATGTAAAATATAATCTTTTGTTATTCCGTTGCTAAGTGACGTTTAATTCTTTTGGGATGTAATTGCCATGATTTGGCTTATTCTTTTGGGATAATGCTATGGACATGATCTATGATGAATGAAATTTCCTTATTGATGGAATTTATTTAGTCGCTCTCATGTTGTGAATGGTCTTAGATAGTAATGCCGTCCAGGGTGTGTTTTGGGTTGTTACACCAACTACACTTGTTTTGTTCCGTTCTTTTTTAGGGATCAATATTTTTGGAGATTGAAGTAGATTTTTTATTTTTGACCCACCACAAATGCTTCAGAAATGCAAATTTTATGTATGTTATTTTTAGTTTGGCCTTGTACCATTTTTGGAAAGATTATTTAAAAGGGTTTTCCCTTAATGGAAGACATGAACATTGAAATATGCCACTATTTGCATCTTTTGGGCATCACACGAGTAAAATGTCTACTTTTGTTCCAGACTAAATCAACCAATTGGTTTTGTTTATTACAGATCCACATTCTATAACTTTTGTATGCTTCGCTCTCATCCTCTATCATTTTGAATTTTTTCTAGTTTATTTTTCCTAGCAAGTGAGGGATATCATCTGTCCACGACACTGCATCATTTCTTTTTCATCACCACAACTTTGTAAGTATTAGTTTCGATATTGGTTAAGTGATTTAATTCTTTTTGTACACTAAAGCAGTTTTTTATTAACCTATGTGATCCCAGATTTTCTACGAAAGAATACAAAGTAAGTGTTTGTTCTCTTTCCCTGTATTCAATTTACAAACATATCTCATTGTTGCACCTTGAATTTAAAGATAGAATACAATAGTGACCAATACATCAAAAACTGGTTGCTAAAGTTTCACTCTTGCACCTTGAAGTTAGGGTAAATTATAGGAGGTCCCAATGAATTTTCCTTAAATATTTTCTTGTAAAACAATTCAAAATAATGTGAATCAAAGAAATGTCGATGACTGTTGTAGACACTCTATACTTTATTTTGATTTTGTTCATGATGGTTGTTTCTTAATTTTGTGTGTCCATATTGTGGGATTGTATTTGCAGTTGCATGTGCTAAAATTCCTATTAGGCTTTTTTAATTTTAATTTTTTTTAAAAAAGTTGTTTCGTTAACTATTAGTAGTTTCGACAGAATAACTCAAATCATTCATTATTTTCTGCGTTATTCCGGTCAACCAACAAAATTCTTAGTGTCATGGTTAGATCCTTATAATGGTTCTAGGATACTTAGATAAAATTACAAACTCCTCATGAAAATGCATTGTTTGTGCTTGGCGTTTGATGAGCATGAACATGGGAGTGCGTTACTTGAGGTTAGTTTTTTTTTTCTAGCCTTGTCTATTTGAGTAGTTTCAATTACATTAGGTTTTCAATTATCAAATGTTTAAATTTTTTTAGGACCTATTAGCATACTAATACATCTACTGGGTTGTGTGATGGTGAGATTCTAGAGATTAATAGTGTTATTTTCGACCAAGTAGTGCTAAAATTAGTTGTGCACTTATTTTGTAAATGACACGGGATATTATTCCAACTAAGTAACATTGTACAAAATTTATCATTTTTTTGAAATTTGGTCTAGCATGTAAGGTTTTGCCAACGAAAGTACTTAGGGCCATAATGGGAGTATTGAACAATTGGCGTGCTTACATTGAACACAAATCATATAGCATCGATAATTTTTTTAGTCCCCTTTTCTTGAATCCTAATTTTTTTCATCAAAAAAGTCAAGGACCACAATAAAATTATTGTTTCTGATCTCCAGTACATAATTAGCACTCTATGTCCGTGTTTGATAAACTATTAAATGAAAAACTAAAATCTAATACAGTTTTCATTTATACATATTTCAGTTTCATGTTGAATTATTCCAGATGAAGAAGCAATTAGATGCAATGAGGCACAACATCATGAAGAGCGAAAAAAATGGAGTGACAATACTATTATCTACGTCAATTCTTTGCTTATTAAATTTTTGTATTTGGTTTTGAAATTGACCTATCTCCAACTTCAATAATTCATATGTAATGTTTTCAAAACAAAGAGAATGCTATCTATGTTCAAATATTTAGTTTGCATGAAAACATGTCTTAGTGGATTCAAACATGATAAAGAAAGGGTGATGATGCCTATTAAGTTGTCAGATTTTACTCTCAATCCATATGTTACCAGCACCAACTCAACTATAAATCAAAATGATTCATGTGCAACGTACATGTGCATTAACTAGTATATATATATATAAATATATATATTCAAGACTCCGTCTATTTCCTAGTAAGTTAAGGTTAAGATGGACCGGCCCCTACATTGTCAAGCAAGTTTTTAAGCATGGGGCAGTTGAAATCGAGAATCCATTGTCTGAAAATATCTTCAAATTAAATTGTAAAACCCGAGAAAATTTAAACTTTTGAGAAAAAAAGGCAAAATGGTAAATTGCCACTATGGTACAGGTTGTAAACCTGAAATTTTCTAGAGCTCGGATGACGAAACGGACATCACCGTTGGATTCGTCTCGCGGAACCTAGTTACCCTGTCAAATTTTATTGAATTCCGAATTAATCGAATTTTTCGCGTTTTACGAGGCGGTAGGACCTCGGGAGACCCAAAAACGAAATTCTGAATAAAATTTTAAATTTTGGGAAATAAATGACGGCAAGTTAAAATAAAAATATTTTGAACTTGAACCGGAGCGAAATTTAATCGTTTCGGGGTTAAAACGGACCCGGGAAATAAGGGCCGTGTGGCGCGTTGTGGGCCAAGAATTTAAAGGGTATTTAAAGGGGAGAAAATCAGATTTCTCTCCCCATTTGCTCAGCCGATTTTAACGTGAGAGGAAGAGAGGGAAAGAGCAAGTCTTCTCCACCTTCTCTCTACGATCTACACCCATTGAGAGCTCAAATCCACTTGGGCCAAGAACAAGAGTTGTTCTACGCATCAAGGGCTACAAGACCATGCCAAGGAGGTCAGATTTTGGAGTGATTTGAAGAGCGGGATTTTGGGAAGCTAGGGCTTAGAGCTTGAATCGGGTCTTGGAGGCTTCTCATGGTTGTTCTCCACGCTTCAAGAGGTAGGGTTCCCTCCTACTAAGGTTTATTCCAAACCTAGGATGTTTTTTATGAAATGGGTAGGATGATAGATTGTATATCTCTTGCCTATTGTTGGTAATGTGTTGAAATGGGTATTGGAATGGGTAAAGATCAATTCTAATTGGATTGGTAATTAGAAATTTTTAAATGAAATTTCTAGAATTGGGTATATGGGAATGACCTAATGTAATTCTGGGATTATGTGAATTGTGGGCATGCTATGTGCTTATATTATGCCATGAGAATTAAAGTGTGTTATTACTTGATTTTGTGATGACATGCTTGGGTGCCATTCAAGATAAAATGTTGATATATGTATACATGTTATAATATATTGACATTGTAGAGAATTATGGAAATTATATGCTTACGATGTAATTTTGCCATGAAATATGTAAAACGTGATTAGAATGTTCATGTGTTACTCATAGCATATTGAACATGATAATATTGTTGCAATGGAGCATCACATTGCATATGCACGGGAACATCGCATTTAGTGGGTGTGTGTGCATGGTGGTTGTCTTCACCACGCTTGGTGGATGACGAGTGGGCTCGGGTAATATGGGTCGATGACCTAGTCGAGTCGCACGGTTTGCATGGGTGATAGGGTTGGGGTAGCAAGAAGGGCTAGAAAATCCCTCGGGTGAGAGACCCGGTGATTGGATACGCACTCCGTTGGTATAAGAGTCCATAAAGTGTGTCGGTGTACGCGGAACCGTTGGTAGAAGTCCATGAATTCCGTGTCGGTTGGGTGCCGTTGGTGTAAGTCCATAAATATCCACCCCAAGAAAGACCCTAGAATGAAAGGTCATTTGATGTGCAACATCAATGACGGATTGGTACACATTGGCACTTGCATGTGTAGAGGAGCCGGGAAGGGCTCGGTTGATATGCATGAGTGGGTCTCACCTCATTCCATAGCATGGCATTGCAAATTCCATCATTGAATATATTTCCTTGCTTGGGATGTTATGAATTGTTGTTTTGTGGCATGTGAGCATTTCATATGCATTTAGGTTGGGGAGTAGCCTCATTAGGAGATACCCTATTGAGCGTGGCTCACCCTTTGTGGGAAAAATATTTCAGGTGCTAGGTTCACACCGGCGGACGGCTCCCATTTCGAGCCCCATGGTTGAAGAAAGCCGGAATGTGGCTTTGTTTTGAGTTTTTGTAAAATTATTATAAAAACTTGGTTTTGGTGTGTAAATTCATATAAATGTTTGTAATAGAATTTATATGTATCATGTTTTATGGGAAAAACTTCATTAGATGTGTGTTGAATGGATTGTAAGTGAAAAACAGAGGAAAAATGCAAAAGTGGCAGAACCGTACCGGTACCGGTACGACGACAGCCAGAAGGTAGAGCGTACCGGTACGCGTACCGGTACGCAGAGGTCCAGTGGGCATACCGTACCGGTACGCCCTCCAAAATTTTCTGAAATTTTAATTTTTTTCTTTTTCTTGCCAAACCCTTGGGCTATGTCTTCCTCCCTTCTAATGTTATAAATGGAATATAATGGAGTATAAATCATGGTATATTGAATATTGGTTGAACCCAATGAATAATCGAATCCGGTTAACAATTGTGAGTTAAGATACCGGTTAAGGGGATACTACTACCGTGGTGTTAGGTTGAGTGACACCCACGGGTATTTCCGCGGGTTGACGGGTGGTCAACGGTTAATAAAGGACCCCCGGAAATTGGGGCGTCACATAAATGGACAAAGGCTTAAGCCGTATCATGATAATTTTGTTCAAGATGTGAGTTCCATTAAGCTAATGGAACTGGTGTATGAGTTTTAAGAAGTTGTTATAAGTATTTGTCTGTAAATAGTTGTACTAATCGTTTGTTGTTTGTTTTACAGATTAGGTTTTGTACTATGGATGTATCTCGTCTCCAGATCTTATTAGCAGTTGTCTATATTCGATTTCATTTATGCTATACATTGAGGGCAATGTTTAATTTAGGTTGGGAGGGAACAATCCATATTCGTTTTTGTGACTGGCAGACGTTAAAGAACCGGATAGCGAGTCAATTTTTAAAAATCCAAAATTTTCAACAAAAATGGATTAAGTTAGTGTTTAATAGGAATGTTAGTAAATTAGTAGTATAATTGTGGAGTTAATCTGACATTTGAAACTGCAGGATTGTAACTGAAGAAAAAAATTAGTAGGATTCCAAGGGACAGCAGCCTACAGGAGGCAAGCCAGAAACCAGTGCATCAGCACCTTCCGGATGGTGGTGACGGCGTCCGGATGGTCATGCCCATTTAAATACCAGACAGCGTGAAGCAGAACAGTTTTCAGAGTTCCCTCGCAACAGAATACCAAAAACCAGCGACTACTCTCTCCCTTTTCTCCTCAAATTTTCTAGTCGTTTTCTTTCAAATTTCTTCTGATTAAACACTTACCCGTGCCATTTTCTAGGTTCTTACCAATCAGAATATGTTAAAAGCATAAGTATAGAGAGAAATCAAGAAAAACATGGATCCAAGACTTAGAAAAAGAGGTTCTTCAAGTCAGGCAACGAGAGGTCAATCTTCGCAACCCGAAGCACCTTCGTAGAAACCCCATGCACAAAATATCTTTAATACTGCGAAGTTTGAGACCATGAACAAGAAGTCTGGTATGAAATTCATTTTCTCTCTAAGACTATAATTCCTGAACGGTTTTTTGTTTACGAGGATTTTGAGCATATTGGAGTTAGAGCGAATCTTGTTGCGCGAGGTGTTTGATGTTGTCCATCGTTCCTAATTTCTGAGTGTTCACCCTAATCTCCAAACACTAACCCGGACTAGGTGTATATGGCTTATGTGTGTGGGTGGGTGTCACTCTCACTCGGGTTCAATGCAAGAAATGACAAAACGGGTGTGTGAATGAAATGTGTGTGTGTGTGTGAACAAAAGTGCTCCCCAAGCGCAGAAAGACTTTCGAGTGTCGTGTTTTACTTAGAATTGGTATTCCAATGTCGTCTCCTTAGGGAAGGAAGGTGAGTTGTGTTGAAGGCGATTTTGGTGAAAAAGGAAAAGTGTAAAATCTTTTGAGTTTGAGTTTTGGTGAGTGAAGATTGGTTATAGAAATGTAATGGAAACAAGTGTTGGCTAATCCGAAGAGGTCATTCCAATGGGAATGTCAAATCAACTCAAGACCTTCCTCCAATGGTGCCTAGATGTTTGATTGATGCGTAAGAAGCGATGGACTAAAATGGAGGTGAAGATTCAAGCATACCCCGTGACAAGTCTATGGTGTATCAAGAACTCACAACCACGTCCACACTCAACCTAGTCAAACCAAATCATCGTACACTACAAGGAGGAATGAAAAAGAGTTCATTTAGCACACCCAAGAGGAATTCACCATTAGATTAGCCAACTAAACATCTAGCTACTCATAATAAAAGGAAAGACATGCATAATGTAAAGAGACATGATATTGAAAAGGGAGTTAAACTTGTATTGAAATGAAGAGAAGTGAAACTAGGAAAATAAGTGCATTTAATACCCAACTAAAAAAAACTTGTAACACCCCGCATTTTCCTTTTATATAGGTATATATATATATAATAAAAATATGAAATTTTAGGTCCTAGAACTTGTATTAAATAGGTTTGGTGTAGAAATATGTGTTGGAGAGGTTTGGGATGGATTTGGTTGGTTTAGGATTGGATTGGACGGCACTGGAAGTCGGAGCAAAAATCTGTCAGTCAAACCGTACCGGTACCGCGTACCGGTACGACTACTCCAGTAGCTTAACCGTACTGGTACCGCGTACCGGTACGATTTATCTGACGCTCGCCGAACAGTAAAAGTCGGGATTTGACCATTTAAAACACCCCTTTCCACTACATTTTACCCCATTCTTACATTCCACTCTCACCCTAAACATTTTAGAACCCTAGGAGAAGATAAAGGAAAGAAGAAAGAGGAGAAAAGAGATCTCTAGGGCTTGGGCTTTGGATTTGAACTTTGGAATCTTTGATTCAAGGTAGGGGTTGTCTCTCACTCACTTACATTGAGGCTAGGGTATTTATATATTTATGTTTTGGCTATCAATGGTATATATATGTTATGGAATCATCCTATCTTAGGCTTTTTGGCAAAGATTACCTGCTTTGAACAAAATTAGGGTTTAATACCCATGAAATCTCTTTTCTAGTTTTAAAACCCTAGTTTTTGGGAGAGGGATGTATATCTTCTTAAATGCTTTCTTTATTATGAACTTCGAAAACCGTAGTTGTTTGTGTTGGGTAGAAAAAATGATGTTATTGTGATCTCATGTATTTTTCTTAGTTGGTTGTGGAACTTTACATGTTATATTTTGGGAGATTTTGGATAGATGATTGTAAATTGAGAAAAATATTGGAATTGCATGCTTGGTTGGGTTCTTTGTGATGCCTTGAGGGTGAGAGGTTCCTTATAAGGATACTCATGCCAAAAGAGGACAGTATGTGATTTTCCTCAAGAGGTTCCTTATAAGGATGCTTGAGAAACCAAGCCTTGAGGGTGAGAGGTTCCTTATAAGGATGCTCATGCCAAAAGAGGACAGTATGTGATTTTCCTCAAGAGGTTCCTTATAAGGATGCTTGAGAAACCAAGCCTTGAGGGTGAGAGGTTCCTTATAAGGATGTTCATGCCAAAAGAGGACAGTATGTGATTTTCCTCAAGAGGTTCCTTATAAGGATGCTTGAGAAACCAAGTCTTGAGGATGAGAGGTTCCTTATAAGGATGCTCATGCCAAAAGAGGACAGTATGTGATTTTCCTCAAGAGGTTCCTTGTAAGGATGCTTGAGAAACCAAATCTTGGGGGTGAGAGTGTAAAACCCGGGAAATTTAAACTTTTTCCAAAAAGGGCAAAATAGTAATTTGTCACTATAATGCGTATTTAAAATACTCATATTCTAGACCTCGGATGAGTAAACGGAGTTCGCCGTTGGATTCGTATCGCGGAAACGAGTCACCTTCTCAAATTTCGTCGAATTCCGAGATAGTCGAATTTTGCACGTCGTTCGAGGCGACTGCGTGGCGAATGACCTCACGAACGTCCCCATGAATAAATTTTATAAAATTTCCTTAAAATTAAGTTAAAGTTCAAATAAAATTAATTTGAACTTAAACTGGGATCAAACGAATCGTTTCGGGACGAAATCGGACCCGATTAAACGAGGGACACGTGGCGCGACGTGGGTCGAGTATTTAAAACTATAAATGGGGAGTAAATATCTAGAAAATCAGATTTTCTTTCCCCTTGTGTTCTTGTTTGGCCGGCCAAGAGATAGAGAAGAGAGAGAAGAGAGAAGAGAGAAGAGAGAAGAGAGAAGAGAGAAGAGAGAAAAGAGAGAAAACCTTGATCTTCAAGCTTTCTCCGTCGATTCCCGGAGTTCCGTCGCTCAGAATCCGTCGAGCCAAGAGTTAAAGTCGATCACATCGACGAGGGCTACGCAACCACACCAAGAGCAAGGGATTTCACCGAAGATCCAAAGGAGGAGATTTGGGAGAAATCTAGTCTTGGGCTCGGGAAGTGTTCTTGAAGCTTCATTCGGGTGAATTACGCTTCAAGAGGTAGGATTTTTCCTACCTTGGTGTAATCTTTCCTTAGATGTTAGTAGTTAAAGGGTTTGAAATGTTGAGGCATATGGATAGATTTTTATATGTATGTTATGGTTATAGAAATGGAAAAGTGAGCATAGAAATGGGTTAATCTAATTTTCTAGCTTGACTTTGGTATATGAAGTTACATGTGATTTATTATGTAACTTGGGAAAATTTGAGGCATGCTATGTGATTTATAAATTGTGCCTGGAAGGTGTTGATTAAATGCCTTGTTTGAATGGAAGTAGTTGTTTTAATTGAATTGAAATAACATGCTTAAGTTTAACTTGTGGAATCATATGCATATGATATGATTTGTAATTAAATGCATATGTTGATATAGTAACATTGAAATGAATATGGTAATTATATGCTTAGGATATAAATTTACCATGGATGTGTTGAAATTGTGCATGGGTTGTTCTTGACATTTGAACATCATGTGGTATGCAATGGGACATAGCATTGCATGTGCACGGAAGCATCTCATTACATGGGTGTGTGCATGGTTGATGTCAACGCCACAATTGGTGATTGACGAAATGGCTTGGGAAAAGTTGGGTCGAAGACCTAGCTAAGCCCATGATTGCATGATAAATTGGGTCGGGATGAGCAAGAAGAGGCATGACGACCTCTCGGGTGAAAGACCCGGTGATTTGGAGGGTGCACTCCGTTGGTATAAGAGTCCATAAAGTGTACTGGTGTGGAAGACCATTGGTAGGAGTCCATTAAGTTTCCGATCCCAAGAATGACCCTAGTTTTGAAAATGTCATTTGATGTAAACATAAATGATGGAATGAAACACTTTGACATTGCATCGTGTAGTAGGAGTCGGAGAGGACTCGGGTTGAATTGCATGAGTGGGTGTCATCTCATTTCATGGCATGGTAGTATTGCATTCCAACATAGAATGCATGTTCTTATGAGAAATGGTTGTTTGCAAATGAATGTTGCATGAGCATGAGCATCTAGGGGGAGAGTAGCCCTTGTAGGATTTACTCTACTGGGCGTTGGCTCACCCTATACGGGAAACATTTCAGGTGTGGGGTTTGCACCGGCGGATGGCTCACTTGGAGAGCATCAAGCATGAAGGGGGCCGGCTTGTGGCCTTAGTTCGAATTTTTGTAAAACTTTTGTATAAATTCCATTTTGATGTGTAAATTATGGAATTAATTGTAATGGAACTTGTATAAGTTATGTATTATATGGAAAATCTCATTAAACATGTGTTGGATGAGTTTTGTGAGGTTTGGAATGGCTTGGAAACGAAAAACAGGTAAAAAGGGCAATTCTGGGCCAGGCGTACCGGTACGCGTACCGGTACGGTCAGGTCCAGAAGGTGTAGCGTACCGGTACGCGTACCGGTACGCGTACCGGTACGCGTACCGGTACGGTAAGGCCCAGTAGGCGTAGCGTACCGGTACGCTCTTCAAAATTCAAAATTTTTTTTATTTTATTATTCTTTTGCCAAGTCTTTGGGCTATGTTTTCAACCAACCGAAAGAAATTGGACTTGTATTTTTTTTTTATCCCGGTAAAGGGAATGTGGTACCGCGGTATCAGGTTAAGCGACATCCACGGGTATTTCCGCGGGTTGACGGGTTGTCAACGGTCAATAAAAGACCCCCGAATTTTGGGGCGTCACAGCTTGGTATCAGAGCCTAGGTATACGAATTACTTAGGGCTTGATGGGCATTGGGTCTAGACCATTGCATGCATTGTGCATTTCATCTTATGTGTTTAAATGCTACATATTATGTGCTATGTGCTATGTGGATAATATGCATTGTAGAATGTATATGGAAATGAACACACTAGGGTTAGGAAACATAACCTTGGGAGTGGGAAAACAAATGAACGGGAGGGTTCATGGTATAAATGTCTACTAAGGAGAGGCGTATGTTTCCCCCCTAGTGAGACTATTAGGAAACTCTTTATGTTTGAATGTTGATTCCTACTTTGGGATGCCTTGTAAAACTATATTGCTATTTGACTTATGTAGATGGCATATAGAGGGCGAGGACGCCGAGGCGGTAGGTGGAATAACCAACCACCTCCGGCCTTTGATCACCAAGCCTTTGCAGAGGCTATTGGTGAGGCGACGGCGACTATTGCACAGGCTAGTGCTACAGCCACTACCATTGCACAGACGGGTGCAAATATGTGACAAGGAGGCTCGAGTAACCTCCAGAAGTTCAAAGCCCATCATCCTCCGGTTTTTCTGGGAGGGGCGGATCCAATGGTAGCCGATCGTTGGATTCGGCAAGTGGAGAAGATCTTGAGGGCTTTGGAGATCACTTCCGATGCCACCAAGATAACTCTGGCAACTTTTCTGCTGGAGGGAGAGTCCCAACTATGGTGGGATTGGGTGAAGGACTCCAGAAATTTGGAGGCCATGACTTGGGCAGAGTTCCGAGAGCTCTATATGGGAAAGTATTTCCCAGCAACTGCTCGACATGCTAAGGCCAAGGAGTTCCTAGAATTAAAGCAGGGAAATATGAATGTGCTAGAATACGTGGCCAAATTCACGGAGTTGGCCCGTTTTGCTGATGATTATGTGGCCTCAGATGTGGCCAAAGTACGTAAGTTCGAGGATGGACTGAAGTTGTCCATTCGAGGCAAGATTGTGGGACTTCTCCTGCAAGACCTCGATTCGATGGTCAAGACTGCAATGGCTATCGAGAGAGAGGTGGAGGACGCGCGTAACATCCGGGAAGCGGGTGTTAAGGACAAAAAGAAGGAGGGTCAATCCTTTTCTTCTGGTGCGGGAAAGAAGCAAAGGACTTCAGTTCCGCAAGGATCTCAAGGGCAGAGCCGCGGCTATCAAGGCCAAGGCCAGGGCCGATTCTCCCAAGACGGGGGAAACTTTAGGACCGCCTTCCAGACGGGTCAGAAGACTTGTTATTTTTGTCACCAGCCGGGTCACATAAAGAAGGAGTGTCCTCAACTGCAGGGATCCCAGAGCTATGGGACATCCCAATCCCAGTCTTCTGTGGGACAGCCGCAAACACGGTTTGTTCCTCCTTACCCCACCATGGGTCAAAGGAGCCAGTACCAGTCACAGGGTGCTGCACGAGGCCCTACCACTTCACGTGCGGGAACACCGCAAGCAGGCCAGATGGGCCAAGGCATGGGTCGGGGGCGAGGCCAGGGCTTACAGGCCGGGACTTCAGGGACCCAGGGGCGTGTCTACGCCATTATGCCACAGACTGAGCCGGCAGATCAGTCGGTGATACAGGGTACATTTATACTCTCTCGGTTATGGGCAAGAGTACTATTTGATTCTGGTGCATCTCATTCTTTTATTTCTGCATCTTGTGTGAAAGATTTGGGTTTAGGGGTTGAGACCTTAGAAGAACCATTGCATGTGAGTTCTCCCCTGGGAGCTAGGGTGAGAGTTGATCAAATATGTCGGGGTTGTGAGCTGGAAATCTCAGGGATTCTACTCACCGTGGACCTTCGGGTCATGGACATGTCGGAGTTCGATGTAATCCTGAGAATGGATTGGTTGGCGGCACACCGAGTCATCATTGATTGTGACCGGAAGCGGGTTACTGCTTACACGCCGGATGGGGTTTGTTTCATGTTTCAGGGGGATAAGCACGATGCTTTTCCTCAAGCCGTGTACGATTCTAGATGGCACGAACAGTTGATGGGTTGGCTAGCAAGCCTTACCCTGGAGGACGAGGCGAGACAGGAGTTTGGTCTACCTCGGGTTGTGTGTGATTATGAGGATGTTTTTCCGGATGAACTACCGGGATTACCTCCACATAGGGATGTAGATTTCACTATAGAGTTGCATCCTGGTACATCGCCCATTTCTATGACTCCACATAGGATGGCGCCTGCTGAGTTGCAAGAACTCAAGGTCCAATTGCAGGAATTGTTGGACCGGGGTTTCATTAGACCGAGTACCTCACCTTGGGGCGCTCCGGTGTTATTTGCAAAGAAGAAGGACAAAACCCTTCGACTATGTATAGACTACCGGCAGTTGAATAGGGTTACTATCAAGAATAGGTACCCTTTGCCGAGGATTGATGACTTGTTTGATCAGCTGAGAGGGGCGTGGGTCTACTCCAAGATAGATCTCCGCACCGGTTACCATCAGTTGAGAGTTAGGGAGACAGATATCCTTAAGACGGCGTTTCGGACGCGATATGGGCATTTCGAGTTCACAGTGATGCCATTCGGATTGACGAACGCTCCAGCGGCATTCATGGATCTCATGCATAGGGTGTTTCAACCCTACCTTGATCAATTTGTTGTAGTCTTTGTTGACGACATCTTGATCTACTCTAAGTCTGAGGAGGAACATGAGGGTCATTTGAGGTTCGTTCTTCAGATCTTGAGAGACCACCAATTGTATGCCAAGTTCAGCAAGTGTGAATTTTGGCTTACTGAGGTGAAATTTTTATGACATGTGGTGTCGGCTTCGGGTGTATCCGTAGACCCAGAGAAGGTTGAGTCAGTCATGAATTGGGAGAGGCCGAAGTCAGTCTTCGAGATACGTAGTTTCTTGGGATTCGCGGGGTATTACAGGAGGTTCATTGAGGACTTCTCTCGACTAGCTTCACCTATGACTAGGTTGACCCGGAAAGAGGTTAAGTTTGAATGGAATGATTCTTGCGAGAAGGCATTCCAGGAGTTGAAGAGGAGGCTTACTTCAGCTCCTATACTGATCGTCCCAGAAAGGGGACAGAGGTACACAGTGTATTGTGATGCCTCTAAGGACGGACTTGGATGCGTCTTGATGCAGTCCGGGAGAGTGGTAGCTTATGGTTCTCGGCAGTTAAAGAACCACGAGCAGAGTTACCCTACACATGACATGGAGTTGGCAGCCATTGTCTTTGCCTTGAAGGCTTGGCGCCACTACTTATACGGTGAGCAGTTTGAGGTGTTTTCAGACCATAAAAGTCTGAAGTACATCTTTACACAGCGGGACCTCAATATGAGGCAACGCAGGTGGATGGAGTTTCTGGAGGACTATGATTTCACTTTGCATTACCATCCCGGTAAGGCAAATGTGGTAGCTGACGCACTCAGTCGGAAGTCACGGGGAGTCTTGGCTAGTGTGGCTTCCCGAGAGTGGCAGATGCTCGAGACTGTGGGACAGTTCGGGCTATGTTATATGGGTCAGGATCAGGGTACTTTGGGGAGTTTGGTGGCTACACCTTCCCTACTAAGCAGGGTTGTTGAGTCCCAGAGTCAGGACACGGAGCTATTGTCCATCTGGGACCGTGTACAGGCTGGTACAGGTGACGAGGGCTGGACCATTCACTCGGATGGTAGTCTCCGGTATCGAGGAAGGGTTGTGGTTCCTCAGTTGGCGGATCTGAGAGAGGAAATCCTTAGGGAGTTTCATTGCTCCCGTTTCGCGGTTCATCCAGGGGGCACGAAGATATATCATGATCTTCGTCGCCAGTATTATTGGAATGGGATGAAGCGACAGGTTGGTGATTTTGTTAGTAGATGTCTCACGTGTCAGCAAGTGAAGGCTGAACACCAGAGACCAGCAGGGTTACTCCAGCCATTAGAGGTAGCTGAGTGGAAGTGGGAACATATCACGATGGATTTTGTGACTCACTTGCCACGGACATCGCAGGGACATGACGCGATCTGGGTGGTAGTGGACCGGCTTACGAAGTCGGTGCACTTTTTGGCTGTGCGGATGACCTTCACACTGGAGGAATTCTGCAGGTTGTATATACGGGAGATTGTCCGGTTGCATGGGGTATCCGTATCTATCGTATCGGATCGGGATCCCAGATTTACGGCTCATTTTTGGGAGAGTTTCCAACGAGCCATGGGGACACAGCTGATGATGAGCACTGCTTTTCATCCCCAGACGGATGGTCAGTCTGAGAGGACCATCCAGACCTTAGAGGACATGCTGTGGGCATGTGTCCTAGATCTCAAGGGTAGCTGGGAAGATCATTTACCCTTGGTGGAGTTTGCCTCTAACAATAGTTATCAGGCGAGCATACAGATGGCACCCTATGAGGCACTATATGGGAGGTCATGGCGATCTCCAGTTTGTTGGACAGAGGTTGGGGAGAGACCTGCTACGGGTCCGGATTTGGTTAGAGACACCTTAGAGAAGGTGGACTTGATACGGAAGCGTCTTCTCACGACTCAGAGCCGGCATAAGAGCTACGCCGATAGACGACGACGACCTCTAGAGTTTGAGGTGGGAGATCATGTCTTCTTGAAGGTTATGCCTAAAAGAGGAGTGGTCCAGTTTGGTAAGCGGGGAAAACTGTCGCCGAGATACATCGGGCCCTTTGAGGTACTTGAGAGGGTGGGTACAGTTGCTTACCGGTTGGCGTTACCGCCAGAATTATCGAGTGTTCACGCGGTGTTCCATGTCTCTATGCTCCGGAAATACACCCCAGATCCGACTCATGTGGTGGATTGGGGCGAGCTTGTTGTTGATGCGGATGAGATCTTCGAGGAGGGACCGGTGTGTATCATGGATAGCCGGGATCAGGTTTTGCGAGGCAAGACCGTGAGGCTAGTGAAGGTGTTGTGGCAGCACCGGGGAGTGGAAGAGGCGACATGGGAGCGCGAGGACACCGTACGTGCCAATTATTCTTTCCTGTTTGAGGATAGAGGTACGTTTTTATAGTCATTTACTATTACATGACTGTAGCACGTGCATGAGACTGCATGTATGTGTGTGTGAATTTCGGGGACGAAATTTTTTTTAAGGGGGGAAGAATGTAAAACCCGGGAAATTTAAACTTTTTCCAAAAAGGGCAAAATAGTAATTTGCCACTATAATGCGTATTTAAAATACTCATGTTCTAGACCTCGGATGAGTAAACGAAGTTCGCCGTTGGATTCGTATCGCGGAAACGAGTCACCTTCTCAAATTTCGTCGAATTTCGAGATAGTCAGATTTTGCACGTCGTTCGAGGCGACTGCGTGGCGAATGACCTCACGAACGTTCCCATGAATAAATTTTATAAAATTTCCTTAAAATTAAGTTAAAGTTCAAATAAAATTAATTTGAACTTAAACTGGGATCAAACGAATCGTTTCGGGACGAAATCGGACCCGATTAAACGAGGGACACGTGGCGCGACGTGGGCCGAGTATTTAAAACTATAAATGGGGGGTAAATATCTAGAAAATCAGATTTTCTTTCCCCTTGTGTTCTTGTTTGGCCGGCCAAGAGAGAGAGAAGAGAGAAAAGAGAGAAAACCTTGATCTTCAAGCTTTCTCCGTCGATTCCCGGAGTTCCGTCGCTCGGAATCCGTCGAGCCAAGAGTTAAAGTCGATCACATCGACGAGGGCTACGCAACCACACCAAGAGCAAGGGATTTCACCGAAGATCCAAAGGAGGAGATTTGGGAGAAATCTAGTCTTGGGCTCGGGAAGTGTTCTTGAAGCTTCATTCGGGTGAATTACGCTTCAAGAAGTAGGATTTTTCCTACCTTGGTGTAATTTTTCCTTAGATGTTAGTAGTTAAAGGGTTTGAAATGTTGAGGCATATGGATAGATTTTTATATGTATGTTATGGTTATAGAAATGGAAAAGTGAGCATAGAAATGGGTTAATCTAATTTTCTAGCTTGACTTTGGTATATGAAGTTACATGTGATTTATTATGTAACTTGGGGAAATTTGAGGCATGCTATGTGATTTATAAATTGTGCCTGGAAGGTGTTGATTAAATGCCTTGTTTGAATGGAAGTAGTTGTTTTAATTGAATTGAAATAACATGCTTAAGTTTAACTTGTGGAATCATATGCATATGATATGATTTGTAATTAAATGCATATGTTGATATAGTAACATTGAAATGAATATGGTAATTATATGCTTAGGATATAAATTTACCATGGATGTGTTGAAATTGTGCATGGGTTGTTCTTGACATTTGAACATCATGTGGTATGCAATGGGACATAGCATTGCATGTGCACGGAAGCATCTCATTACATGGGTGTGTGCATGGTTGATGTCAACGCCACAATTGGTGATTGACGAAATGGCTTGGGAAAAGTTGGGTCGAAGACCTAGCTAAGCCCATGATTGCATGATAAATTGCGTCGGGATGAGCAAAAAGAGGCATGACGACCTCTCGGGTGAAAGACCCGGTGATTTGGAGGGTGCACTCCGTTGGTATAAGAGTCCATAAAGTGTACTGGTGTGGAAGACCATTGGTAGGAGTCCATTAAGTTTCCGATCCCAAGAATGACCCTAGTTTTGAAAATGTCATTTGATGTAAACATAAATGATGGAATGAAACACTTTGACATTGCATCGTGTAGTAGGAGTCGGAGAGGACTCGGGTTGAATTGCATGAGTGGGTGTCATCTCATTTCATGGCATGGTAGTATTGCATTCCAACATAGAATGCATGTTCTTATGAGAAATGGTTGTTTGCAAATGAATGTTGCATGAGCATGAGCATCTAGGGGGAGAGTAGCCCTTGTAAGATTTACTCTACTGGGCGTTGGCTCACCCTATACGGGAAACATTTCAGGTGTGGGGTTTGCACCGGCGGATGGCTCACTTGGAGAGCATCAAGCATGAAGGGGGCCGGCTTGTGGCCTTAGTTCGAATTTTTGTAAAACTTTTGTATAAATTCCATTTTGATGTGTAAATTATGGAATTAATTGTAATGGAACTTGTATAAGTTATGTATTATATGGAAAATCTCATTAAACATGTGTTGGATGAGTTTTGTGAGGTTTGGAATGGCTTGGAAACGAAAAACAGGTAAAAAGGGCAATTCTGGGCCAGGCGTACCGGTACGCGTACCGGTACGGTCAGGTCCAGAAGGTGTAGCGTACCGGTACGCGTACCGGTACGGTCAGGTCCAGAAGGTGTAGCGTACCGGTATGCGTACCGGTACGGTAAGGCCCAGTAGGCGTAGCGTACCGGTACGCTCTTCAAAATTCAGAATTTTTTTTATTTTATTATTCTTTTGCCAAGTCTTTGGGCTATGTTTTCCTCCCTTCTAATGTTACAAATGAATAATAATGGGATACCAATGGTGGTATATTGGATCTCGGATAGGTCAACCAACCGAAAGAAATTGGACTTGTATTTTTTTTTTATCCCGGTAAAGGGAATGTGGTACCGCGGTATCGGGTTAAGCGACATCCACGGGTATTTCCGCGGGTTGACGGGTTGTCAACGGTCAATAAAAGACCCCCGGATTTTGGGGCGTCACAGAGAGGTTCCTTGTAAGGATGCTCATGCCATGGAGGACAATATTATATAATATGTGGGAAATGGTTTATATTCTGAAAATAGATGTTATTAGAATTGGTTATTATTGTTCATTTCTAGTACTATTGCTACTTAAACTTGAGATCCGTTGTAAAATGTCATTGTTTTACTTCAAAGATTATATATGCTATTTGTGAAATGAGACCGGCCGTTTTAAATGTTTTTCTAAACCTTGTATGGGTTTGAGAGAATTTTTCTACAGAGCTTCGTGCTCATCCCCTACCGCTAACATTTTTCAGATTACCCGCTTGAGGAGGACGTAAGGGTCGAGGAGCCCGCTACTTGGGAGACTCCACTTGACGGGAGTGCGGATCCTGAGGTGGACGCATAGAGCGACTGATGAGCGCATAATATTGCATATTTGAAGGGCTCATTACATGCATTATAACTCAACTTTTGCATTTAAATACTTAGTGTTAGCCAAAATTGTCAATAATGTTGATATTTTGATGTTGCATGTTTTTATACCTTAAATCATGTATTTTATAACCTTGCAACTATGATGGATGTGTGGTGAAGGCATATACACAATACATGAAGAATTGGAGGCTTAAAAGTGAAGAAATCAATAAGGCATTGGTGCTTGGGAACAAGGGCATCAACAGCCACATCATTTGGAAGCACTGCCTTGGTTTTCCTCCATTTTGGCCATGATCTACTCATAATCAGGAAAAGTTCAAAACATGAAAGTTGTAGATCTGGATGTCTTCTATATTGTGTCCAAATTTCAGCTCAATCGGATGGTTGGATCAAAAGTTATGCCAATTCTACCACAACTGGTCCAGAGCAGACAACTACCGGAAAGACCTACCAGTAGTTAGCACTCCAGTAGCAAATGACTACCGGTAGTTATCACTCCAGTAGCCAATAACTACCGGTAGGTCGTCCATAAGTGCCCAGAACGACTTCTTTCTTGCTCCACTTGCTTGGGGGTCCCACCTACACTTCTCCCACGCCTATCCCAACATTTTCTTACACATTTGCAGGCCTCCTACACTCAAGTGGAAGACTTTGAAGGCCAATGCATTGATGGAGGATGGGAGAGAAGTGGGCTGCCAGGGCTATGATCTCCTAGCCTGTCAAGCCATCCATTCAGCCCTCTCTTGATAGGAGCTCGTACACACAGCTAGGGGGGAGCCTCTTGGACGTTTTGGGAAGTCTCCACACAGCATATATTAAACATTACAAGCTTGTATAAGAGTTGGATACCTAAGCTTAGGATTAGATATAGAAAGCTCCAAGGGGGAAGATGATGAATAGTGCTCAAAGTGACGTTTTTGCATTTTTCTTCCACTCTTTCACTTGTAGTTTAATGTAAGAACCTTGTAAGCTTCATTTATTGTCTTTAATGTCATTCCTTTCAAGTTTATTGCAAGTTTACTTTCATGTTCTTCATTTCACCATTGTTATTTAAGTTTTCTTCATTTCAAGCTTTTATATTGGGTATTGCATATTTTTCCTTCATAGCTTTAGATTTCTTGTTGTAAGTTAAGTTCCATGCTCCATTTCCCTTCCATGTCCATTTCCATTATGCTTGTCTTGCATTGTTAATATGAGTAGCTAGGATTTAAGTTGGTTAATCCAAGGGAAAATTCCTCTTGGGAATACCATTTTCAACTCTTCTTCATTCCTCCCTTTAGAGTCAAATGGTTCGGTTTGACGGGGTTGAGAGTGGATGAGTTGGTGAGCCTTTGATATTCCGTAGGCCTAGTCACGGTTTATGCTTAGATACTCACCAATCTCGTCCCTAGCTTCCCCCGAATCAATCGTTCATTCATGCTCAATCGGAGGAAAGCTTTGAGTTGATTTGGTATTCCCATTGGAATGAACCCTTTGGATTAGCCAACACTTGCTTTATTTGCATTTTCATTTACAAACCAAACACAAAACTCAAACAAAAGATTTTACATTTTCTTTTCACTTTTGCAAAATCACTTTCACAAAACTCCCTTTCCTTCCCTGAGGAGACGACCTTGGAATACTCTTCCAAGTAAAATACCGACAACGAAAGACTCCTTGCGATTGGGGAGCACTTTTGTTCACCACACACGCATTTCATTTCGTACATTTTGTTCATCACATTTCCATTCACATCCATTTTGTTGTTGTTTCCTATCTTCTTGCATCATCCGGAGGGAGAGTGACACTCCCCCATTCCTATAAGCCATACACATAGTTGAGGGTGATGTTTAGAGGTTAGGAAACAACAACGCATTTCCAACCAATCAGCGACCTCCTTTCCTTTTGTACTAGACTAGGGCATTCTTTTCGAACATTGTGTAGTCTAGTTTCTTTTGTTTATTCCGCTGTGCAACTTGAATTAATTTTTGAGATGTAATAGCCATAATTTGGGCTTATTCTTTTGGATCACTTTGTAAATATTTGTGGATGACAAATGGAGTCTCGTTTCTTGAGGAATTATATTAGTGCTCTCATGATATGAATGTTTTAGAATGTAATGCCGTCCAGGGTGTGTTTTGGGGCGTTACAAAACTTGAAATGAAAAACTCAATGTAAACATGGTAGAATCTAGAACATGTAACTAAACTTGCAATACACTTGAAATACATGAGATTAAAGTGCAAGAATTAAGGATTACAAGAGATTTAAAGCTTACTACAACTGAAATGGAGAAGAAAATGCAAAAACATAAATTTCTCTCTAGAACTTCATCTTCTTCAGTAGAACTTATCTCTCTAAAAACTAATCCTAAGCTTAGGTAGCCTCTCTCCTCTTCAAAGCTTGTGTGAATGCCGAATATATGGTGTAGGAATTAATGCATTTTCGTCCATGAGGCTCTCCTAGCCTGTGTGAACAGACCACCCATCCATACGAGGTGATTTGATGCATTGGATATGCTAGGAAGAGCTTAGCTTGCACCCACCATGCCTCCATCCTTCTCTCTCCTCCTTTTCCATCCTTCATCTTCCAAGGCTAACTTTAGGGTGTATGAGGCATGTATATATGTAGAATATGTCAGGGGGCAAGTGGGAGAATCATAGGTGGGACCCCCAAGTGGCAGAACATTGAGTTGCAGTTGTTCTAGCATTTCTAGACAAAACCTACAGGTAGAACGATGAAACCTACCGGTAGGTTTTTTCCAGTAGGCAAAACCTACAAATAGGTCTTCCGGGAGGTGCCAGTTCCGGACCAGTTTTCGTATAATTGTCATAACGTTTTATCCAACCATTGGATTGAGCTAAAATTGTGACAAAACATAGAGGACATCCAGATATACAACTTTCATGTTTTGAACTTTTTCAGATTAAAAGTAGATCATGGTCAAAAAGGAGGAAAACCGAGGTACTTCTACCAAATGGTGCAGGTGCCGGTGCCTATGTTACCAAGCACCGATACCTCCTTGATTTATTTCACTTTTAAGCCTCCAAAACCTCATGTAATGTGTCCATATCTTCATCAGTCATTCACACTTAGTTGCAGGGTTTCGAAAGCCATCATTTACCCTATGATTACCTGCAACATCAAATTTCCACATTATTCATAATTTGGGCTAACTCTAAGTACTTAATGCAAAGTTGAGTTAAAATGCATGTAATGAGACCATTAAATATGCAATATTAAGCGCTCATCACACCCCCCCAACTTAAGCTTTGCTAGTCCCTAGCAAACTAAATGTAAAAATTAAGCCAACAAACATAAACCTATACTAATTCCGCTATTGCATTTAGCATATGCAACAAGCCTTTAAACCCCTAGGTGATCCCTAGTGCACGAGTTTTGTCTTGTGAAGGTACCTACAAACTTCTTTTCCTCGTATCCAACATTTGAAACATATGCCCTTATCCTAACTAGCACTGGGATGTCAACAATAGCTTTGTCCAATGCACCTGAACTAATCACACATGAATCATCATAGCCTTAAATGCTATTCTAGAGTATCCACCTACACATTTCCTTTCAAAACTCGAGTGTGTGTGAAATGAATATATAATTTAAGCATTTACTCAATGGAATCCACATTCACTTAGCTATCCAAATTTAGTTTTGATGCAAAACTCACCAAGGGTTTCTCTGAAAAATGAATAATTCAATGATTATCCGAGCATGCTCTCCATGTGTATATGTGAGATAGAATCTTATGCACAAACCAAAATGCTCACATATAATCCAAAAATGAAGCACATGTATATAAATGAAACAACATTGGCATAATCTCATGAAAGTAATTGATTAAATGGAAAACGCGTTGTTGTTTCCTAACCTCGTAACATCATCCCTAAATGTGTGTATGGCTTATAGGGATGGGTGAGTGTCACTCTCACTCGGAATGATGCAAAAGATTAGGCAACAACGGAATGGTGGTGGATGGAATTGTGGAATGAACAAAATGTATGAAATGAAATGCGTGTGTGGTGAACAAAAGTGCTCCCCAATCGCAAGGAGTCTTTCGTTGTTGGTGTTTTACTTGGAAGAGTATTCCAAGGTCGTCTCCTCAGGGAAGGAAAGGGAGTTTTGTGAAAGTGATTTTGTAAAAGTGAAAAGAAAATGTAAAATCTTTTGTTTGAGTTTTGTGTTTGGTTTGTAAATGAAAATGCAAATAAAGCAAGTGTTGGCTAATCCAAAGGGTTCATTCCAATGGGAATACCAAATCAACTCAAAGCCTTCCTCCGATTGAGCATGAATGAACGATTGATTCGGGGGAAGCTAGGGACGAGATTGGTGAGTATCTAAGCATAAACCGTGACTAGGCCTACGGAATATCAAAGGCTCACCAACTCATCCACTCTCAACCCCGTCAAACCGAACCATTTGACTCTAAAGGGAGGAATGAAGAAGAGTTGAAAATGGTATTCCCAAGAGGAATTTTCCCTTGGATTAACCAACTTAAATCCTAGCTACTCATATTAAAAATGCAAGACAAGCATAATGTAAATAGACATGTAGAAGAAATGAAGATTAAAACTTAACTCAATGCAAGAAAACTTAAACTAAGAAGAAAAATATTCAAAACCCATTTCAAAGCTTGAAAATGAAGAACACTTATATAACAATGGTGAAATCTAAAACATGCAAGTAAACTTGGAATAAACTTGAAACAACTAAGATTAAAGTGCAAGGAATGAAGATTACAAGAAGTTTAAAGCTTACAACAATTGAAATGGAAAGGAAAATGCAAAAACATAAACTTACATTACACTATTCATTATCTTCTACATGGAACTAAAACTAAGCTTAGGTAGCCAACCCTTTACAAATGAATGGAATGCTGAATATAATGGTGTGAGAGAGTTGCATTTTCGTCCATGAGGCTCCCCCCTAGCTGTGTGTACGAGCTCCCATCAAGAGAGGGCTGAATGGATGGCTTTGACAGGCTAGGAGATCATAGCCTGGCAGCCCACTTCTCTCCCATCCCTCCTTTAATGCATTGGCCTTTAAAGTCTTCCACTTGAGTGTAGGAGGCCTGTAAATGTGTAAGGAAATGTTGGGATAGGCGTGGGAGAAGTGTAGGTGGGACCCCCAAGCCTCAAAGTTGAGTTACAGGCTGTTTTCGCGACTAGAAGGTCCGGAGTACCGGTACTGGGTACCGGTACCATTTGGTACCGGTACTGAGTACCGGTACTGTTTTTCTGCACTGGACCACCTTCGGTAGAATTGGCATAACTCTTGATCTAACAGTTGGATTGAGCTGAAATTTTGAAACCAAATAGAAGACACACATATCTACAACTTTCATGTTTTGAACTTTTCCAAATTATGAGTAGATCATGGTCAAAATGGAGGAATTCCGAGGCAGTGCTTCCAATTGTTGCTGCAGCTGGTGCCCTTGTTCCCAAGCACCAATGCCTTCTTGATTTCTTCAATTTTAAGCCTCCAATTCTTCATGTATTGTGTCCATGCCTTCACCACACATCCATCAAGGTTGCAATGTCCTAAAATCAATCATTTAAGCTATAAAAGGTTGCAACATCAAAATATCAACATTATTGACAATTTTGGCTAACACTAAGTATTTAAATGCAAAAGTTGAGTTATAATGCATGTAATGAGCCCTTCAAATATGCAATATTATGCGCTCATCAGTAATGTTAGGGCACTAGATAGCAAAATTAACTTTTCTTTTTCTTTAAAAGTGTGTCTTCCCCATGCTTTCTCTAGATTATTTAGGACTTTCAGGTGTTATAATGGGGCCTTTGGGTGATATTGAGGCTAATGAAATGAAGGAAAGATGACAACAAAGAGGGTTATTATGAGGCATTACCTTTATTGTCAACAATTTCCCATTTTTGTGAAATTTTCAACTTATCACCTTCACCTTACTCTTTGTTTCTTTTCCCTCATTTTTCTTAACATTTTCCTTTTCTTTTTCTTTTTCCACCCCTTTTTCTCATTTTCTTGTATTTTTCATTCTTTTCCATTCAACATTTTGAATTTCACTTCATTCATCCTTTTTTTTGAGTTCCCGCACCACAATTCCTTCTCTTTTATGATCAATCATAGTCAGCTCTCGGAACAACCAAGGTGTGGTGAATTTTTATCATTTTGCACTGGCTTGGTTAATTGTGTGGCATGTAAACAAATTTTTCATTTAAGGCTCAATCATGGCACTAGATAAATTTTTTTTCAAGAAAATGGCTAAGGCTCAAAGCATTTCAAAGATGGCCTAAGATCATTTCTAAATAAGCATAGGGGAGCATTTTGCATTTCAAAACAAAGTCAATCAACTACCCAAATGCAATCTAACCAAAACAAGCATAATGAGATTATTGAACAGATTTGAATTTGAAAAATTGTTCCTTTGAGTAAATGTAAGTTCCCTCCAACAAGGATTGGCACTAAAGCTCACATGGGTACTTACTTCATCTCCACTATGTATGTCAAGCTCTAAAATGTGGATACAATTAGTAAATTGCTGAAATTACACATTCAAAGTGCACTATGGTTGAGTTCGAAAGAAAACACATATGTGATACTCAAGCATAGGATAAACTTCTATGATGTGCTCATGTATTCAAAGTTCAAAATGAAAATCAAACTATCACTAAACTCATACACTTTGAATAGGGGAATATGGTTCAATATTATAATTTTTTTCCACAAAAAGTGTCCAAAATTGTCAAAACTTTCACATTTCCAACTGTTTTATACAAAAAGAGGTGGAACATGTAAATGGTGCACCTCACCCCCCCAATTTGAACCATGCATTTTCCTCAATGCACAAGGAATTATGCAATGAGAAAAATGAAAGTAACATGGAAAATAAGATAACCCCCTTTTTTTTTTCTTTTTTCTTTTTTATAAACATTAAAGGGAAAATGAAACACAAAAGAGTTTGTTTACACCCCCCAACTTAGACTCGAACATGATATTGAATGAGATTTGTTATGATGATGCTCAAAATGATTTGAGTCCAAATTAGAGAGAGGTAAACAAACTTCATGTTAAAATCTACACTACAACATCATGAAAAATAAAAATATAACAATAAAAGAAATCTAACTACTATGTACATGAAGACAAACAAAAAGGACTCATGTCAATCCGGCTTCAATTCGGATATAAGCTTGCGCCCATTGATTTTTTTGATTTTAAATTTTTTTTGTTGTATAAATGCCCTTCCTAACCAATCTATCCAACAATACAAAGGAAAATGATTCAAAAATCTCAACCAAACAGAGGTGTAGACAAGTTTATGCAATTCCAACAATGGAGTGTACAATTTTTCTTTATAAATTTCTACACTTAACTCCATTTCAATGCCCTCCCCAATTTGAAAATTGTGAACCTCAACACCACTCTTAGATGGCAAAATGACCTTGGGCTCATTAGCCTTATGTGAGATAATATCTTCATTAAATTTTTCACCATCTAGAGTGGTGGGAGATTCAACATCAATATGCATTCCATTGAGATGATCATCCTCAATACATTGACTATGCTCAAGATGATGTTCTTCACGCATAGTAATTATTGCATTAGTCAATGCAATAAGGTCATCTCTAATTTCAGAAAATTGTTAGGCTACTTGGGCATTGACCTCCATTTGGTGTAGCATAAACTCGTAAAAAGTATTTTCCAATTCTTGTTCGGTTGAGTCCTCATATGTTGGATAATGACAAAATTCATTTGGTGGTGTGAGATCGGATGAAAAATTATAAGGTTCGTTCTCCCAACCATAACTCGGATAACTCGGTGTAACATAGTGGTCGGGGTAAAAGTTTTCAGAGGCCAATATTGAATTTGAACCTTCGCATGCAAAGTCATGAACCGTATAATTTAATGGGCACTCACAAGTGATGTGCCCATACTCATCACAAATCTCACACACATTTTCAAAATTTTGGGCATTTGATACATTTTTATAAAAATTATGAAACATTACATAAAACACAAACTACAACAAACTATTTACAAATGAGACGACATACCTTGGCCCGTGATGAAAATCACGAGCTTACCAATTTCGTCCAAAATCACCTTCGAACTCAACGATTAACCTTCCCCAGCAACGGCGCCAAAAATGCTTGATGTTGTTCGTCGTTCCTAATTTTTTAGCGTTCACCCTAATCTCCAAACATTAACCCGGACTAGGTGTATATGGCTTATGTGTGTGGGTGAGTGTCACTCTCACTCGGATTCAATGCAAGAAATAGGAAAACGGGTGTGTGAATGAAATGTGTGTGTGTGTGAACAAAAGTGCTCCCCGAGTGCAGAGAGACTTTCGAGTGTCGTGTTTTACTTGGAATTGGTATTCCAAGGCCGTCTCCTCAGGGAAGGAAAGTGAGTTGTGTTGAAGGTGATTTTTGTGAAAAAGGAAAAGTGTAAAATCTTTTGAGTTTGAGTTTTGGTAAGTGAAGATTGGTTATAGAAATGTAATGGAAACAAATGTTGGCTAATCCGAAGAGGTCATTACAATGGGAATGCCAAATCAACTAAAGACCTTCCTCCAATGGTGCCTAGATGTTTGATTGATTCGTAGGAAGCGAGGGACTAAAATGGAGGTGAGGATTCAAGCATACCCCGTGACAAGTCTACGGTGTACCAAGAACTCACAACCACGTCCACACTCAATCTAGTCAAACCAAATCATCGTACATTACAAGGAGGAATGAAAAAGAGTTCATTTAGCACACCCAAGAGGAATTCTCCCTTGGATTAGCCAACTAAAAATCTAGCTACTCATAATAAAAGGAAAGACATGCATAATGTAAAGAGACATGATATTGAAAAGGGAGTTAAACTTGTATTGAAATGAAGAGAAGTGAAACTAGGAAAATAAGTGCATTTAATACCCAACTAAAAAAAACTTGAAATGAAAAACTCAATGTAAACATGGTAGAATCTAGAACATGTAACTAAACTTGCAATACACTTGAAATACATGAGATTAAAGTGCAAGAATTAAGGATTACAAGAGATTTAAAGCTTACTACAACTGAAATGGAGAAGAAAATGCAAAAACATAAATTTCTCTCTCTAGAACTTCATCTTCTTCATTGGAACGTATCTCTCTAAAAACTAATCCTAAGCTTAGGTAGCTTCTCTCCTCTTCAAAGCTTGTGTGAATGTTGAATATATGGTGTGGGAATTAATGCATTTTCGTCCATGAGGCTCTCCTAGCCTGTGTGAACAGACCACCCATCCATACGAGGTGATTTGATGCATTGGACAGGCTAGGAAGAACTTAGTCTACACCCACCATGCCTCCATCCTTCTCTCTCCTCCTTTCCCATCCTCCATCTTCTAAGGCTGACTTTAGGGTGTATGAGGCATGTATATATGTAGAATATGTCAGGGGGCAAGTGGGAGAATCATAGGTGGGACCCCCAAGTGGCAGAACATTGAGTTGCAGGTGTTCTGGCGTTTTTGGGCAATACTTCCCAGTAGAACGATGAAACCTATCGGTAGGTTTTTTCCAATAGGCAAAACCTACTGGTAGGTCTTCCGGGAGGTGCCAATTCCGGACCAGTTTTCGTATAATTGTCATAACTTTTGGTCCAAATGTCTGATAGAGCTGAAATTTGGACACAACATAGAGGACATCCAGATATACAACTTTTATGTTTTGAACTTTTTCAGATTCTAAGTAAATCTTGGTCAAAAATGAGGAAAACTGAGGTACTGCTACCAAATGGTGCGGGTGTCGGTGCTTATGTTACCAAGCACCGATACCTCCTTGATTTCTTTCACTTTTAAGCCTCCAAAACCTCATGTAATGTTTCCATCTCTTCACCACTCATCCTCACTTAGTTGCAGGGTTCCAAAAGCCATCATTTACCCTATGATTACCTGCAACATCAAAATTTTCACATTATTCATAAATTCGGCTAACTCTAAGTACTTAAATGCAAAGTTGAGTTAAAATGCATGTAATGAGGTCGTTAAATATGCAATATTACGCGCTCATCATGAGGTTGATTAAACTATGTTAAATTTGTTACTCTTGCTTTTGAATGCCTAGTCCGTGAATTTTATAGTACTGCTCAAGAAACCAGGGCTAGGGAACTTCATGTATATGTTAGGGGAGTGGAGTAAAACTGGCATAAATTTGAACTTTTTCTGAAAAAAGGGCAAAATGGTCATTTTGCCACTGTAATGTGGAATTAAAATACGTACTTTCTAGAGCTCCTATGACACAACAGACTTCGCCGTTGGATTCGTATCGTGAAATCGAGTCACCCAGACTAAATTTCATCGAAATCCGAGATAGTCAGATTTTGCACATATTTCGAGGCGACTGTGTAGCGGCTGACCTCACAAAGGTCCTCACAAAATAAATTTTATAAAATTTCCTTATAATTGAATTAAATTTCAAATAAAATTAATTTGAACTTAAATCGGAATGAAATAAATCGTTTCGGGGCGAAAACGGACCCGAACAAGTGGGGGCGTGTGGCGCGATCTGAGCCAAGCCTTGGAAATTATAAATAGGATTAAAAATTAGATATTTTGCACAAAATATCTCTGATATTCAGCACACTTGAACGTTGGAGAGAAAGAGGGAGAGAAAGAGAAAAATCCAACCTTCTTTCATCGATTCCCTGAATTCTGTCGGTCGGAATCCGTCGAGCCAAGTACTAAATTCGATCACATCGACGAGGGCTACGCAACCACACCAAAAACAAGGAGTTTCACCGAAGATCCAAGAGGAGACTTTGGAGAAATCAAGGTTTTTGGGGCTTGGGAGGTGTTTTCGAAGTTCTCTACACTTCGGTTTACGCATCAAGAGGTAGGGTTCCCTCCTACTAAGGTTTATTCCAAGCCTAGAATGTGTTTTGAAATGGGTAGGTTGATAGAACAAGATATCAATTACCTATTGTTGTAAATTGGGTGAAATGGGTATTGAAATAGGTAAAGATAAATCCTAGATTGGATTGGTGATTAGAAATTGTTAATTGTGATTTCTAGAATTGGGTAGGTGAAATAGACCCAATGTGATTATTGTGTTATATGAAATTGTGGCATGATTATGTGTTTACATATGCCTTGAAAATCTAATGTGTTGATAACATGCTTGGAAGTTGAGTCATGTGAATTGTTGATATATATACGTGCTTGTAATATATTGACAGTATGAAGAATTATGAAAATTATATGCTTATGATATAATTTTACCATGAAATATGTGAATGGTGTTAAAATAGTTCATATGTCATTCATCGCATATTGAACTTTGTATCATGTTGCAATGAGGCATTACATTGCATTATGCATGAGAACATCGTATATGTGGGTGTGGGCGCATGGGTGTCGTCAACACCACATTTGGTGGATGACGGGTGGGCTCGAGTTAGCTTGGTTGAAAACCTAGCCGAGTCACACGGTTTGCATGGTTGATAGGGTTGGGGTAGCAAGAAGGGTTAGAAGATCCCTCGGGTGCAAGACCCGGTGATTGGGAGACGCACTCCCTTGGCTCGGCCCATAAAGTGTGTGGTTGTACGCGGAACCCTCGGTTGAAGTCTGTCAATTCCGTGTGGGTTGGGTGACCCTTGGTGTGAGTCCATGAACATCCACCCCTATAAAGACCCTAGATTGTTATGTCATTTGATGTGTAACATAAATGACGGATTCATACACATTGACACTTGCATGTGTGAGGAGCCGGGAAGGGCTCGGGATTGATGTGCGTGAGTGGGTCCCATCTCATTTCATGGCATGACATGGTAGATTCCAATCGGGAATGCATATTCTAAATTGGAATATTGAGAATTGTTGATTTGTTGGCATGTGAACATTTCATATGCATATAGGTTGGGGAGTAGCCTCTTTAGGAGATACCCTATTGAGCGTGGCTCACCCTATACGGGAAAACATTTTAGGTGCGGGTTTTACGCCGATGGACGGTGTAACGCCCCAAAACACACCCTGGACGGCATTACATACTAAAACCATTTACAATCATGAGAGCAACTACACAACCTAATATCCAAAAGAATTTACTTCATCATTTAAGCACATACAATAACATCCAAAAGAATATGCCCAACAATGGCATTTACATCCCAATAATTTAACTATTATAGCGCAGCGGAAAGTAGCAAAATTAAACTAGACTTTACAGTGTTCAAAAGAATATTCTAGTCTAGTACAAAAGAGAGGGTCGCTCTAAGCGTCCACCTCGAGATCCACGCTCCTGTCGATCGGAGTCTCCCAATGTGCGGGCTCCTAGACTCCCAAATCCTCCTCAAGAGTATAATCTGAAAAATGTTCAACTGTAGGGGGTGAGCACGAAGCTCTGTAGAAAATTTCTCCCATACCCAACAAGGTTTAAAAAAAACATATAAAACGGGTCGGTCTCGTTTCACAAATATAATATAGAGCTTTTGAAGGAAAACATGGACAATTTATCAGATCTCAAGTTTACGCATCAAGAATAATTCATGAGTGAGTGGAACCAATATACAATTAATAATCGATTTCCAAAACATAAACCGTATCTGGTGCAATGAACAATACTCATATATAATTTATAATCCATCTCGATCATAAACTATTTCCCACAAGTTCTTGGGGCATCCCATACTACCCCAAAACTCTGTCGAAACCGTTTCTGGTAGAAAGAACAATAACCCCCAAGAGATACTATAACAATCCCAGGTATTCTAGTTCATCCTCAAGGCCATGTATGTTGATCGTTTCTCCTGAATCTTCCCAACGATTATACCTAGTCCACCCATAATAATCACAAGCACATTTGGAAAGGGGCGTATACCATACCCATGGCATTGCCGAATCCCTCCCCAGGAAAGGTATACCATCCCTAGTTCGAACTCCAGGCGTACGATAGCGGTTGTGTTGCCAAACACCAACCCACTACGAATGCAAGAAACCATCTCCCCCCACTGGGTTCGACTGACATTTACACTCTACGGCATATCTCGTAAGTAATTCAAGTCCATCACAAGCAACCATACAAAAGAGGAAACCAAGAATATCTCCATTCACAAACAATCCCAAGAAATTATCAAATTCCCCAATTTCCCAAGCCATGTACCATAGCATAATTTTAAGAAAATGAACAAGAGATCATTAGCAACATCATTTTGTTGTACAAGATAAAACACTAAAGTTTGGTAACCAAGACAAAAGGAATTTAAGAGGAAAAATCCATTTTCTTCAAAACTCGGGTTGGATTGTGAAAAAGAATGGTTCCATGGTTACCCAACCACCAAAATGTTTGAAACATGTCCTTTATTGCAAAAATATCAAGAATCATGTACTACATATCATATATATGAGAAGACAAGTGAGAGACATACATAAATATACAACCCTAGCCTCAATGTATGAGAAATGAGAGAAATACCCCTACCTCTTAGTTGTAGCTTCAATCTAAGACTCAAGCTTCAAAATCTTCCTATTCTCCTTCCTTTTTCCTCTTAATTTCGTCCTCCTAGGGTTTCAAGAGATTTGGGTGAGAGTGATTGAAGAATAGAAGAAAAGAAATGGGTGGGGAAGTGAGATTTTTGAGAAATCTAGGGTTTGATCTTCACAAATGATGTAAATCTCTCTCTTGGATGTGTTTTTCTCTTCTCTCTTCTCCTCTCAAGCTATCTAGGGTTTGGAGTGGTGTAATGAAGGCTAAGTGGGTGAGAGGATGTATTTATAGTGGGGGAAAAATCGAGGGTTCGCGAACTAAAAAAATTCGGATTTTTACAGTGGCTACCGGTAGCTCGGACACACTGGACCATTGGCTACCGGTAGCTGATTTTGGCTACCGGTAGCTGATAGTGATTTTTCTACTTCCACTTCCAATACATTTTTGACCCATTTAGAGGTCAAATTGGAAAAGTTTCATGAAATAAACTTTTGTAGCCCTAGATGTCTACTATCTACTGTCAAAATTTCAGGTCATTTGGAATTAAGAATAAAAAGTTATGTCCAAAATACTAAGAAGTATTCAATACCCATTTTTACCCAAATTCTCGCTAAAGTGTATTTTAACTCCGGGACACTTCTTAACTTCCAATACATCCATATTACCACTCCCAATGTTTTTCGACCTTCCGGATTCAATGGAATCATTATTTTGACCTACAAACTTTTAGAAACTTGTCTAATCACCCTTTCCAAGTTTAAACATCTTCGACACGTAACTTCCCAATCAAATTGTCTCCATAGCATTTATTCCTACGGTTTATTCTTATGTCACTACATATATCTACATCTTTACAAATATTATTTACTATATATATATCTCTATAGATATATAAAAGAACATGCGGGGTGTTACAAACGGCATTCACTCGAGCACTTGAGGAGGAAGAAAGCCGGAATGTGGCTTTACTTGAAGTTTTTGTGAAAATATTTTTAAAAACTTAGTTTTGGCATGTAAATTTATGTCAATAATTGTAATAGAACTTGTATCAATCATGTTTTAAGTATAAATACATGTTGTATAAGTTTGGGATGAATTTGGTGAGATTTGGAATGGATTGGAGTCGGAAAACAGGTGAAATGGGCAAAGGTGGACAGAGCATGCCGATACGCGTACCGGTATGGAGCCGTCCAGAAGGCGGGGCGTACCGATACGCGTACCGGTACGGCCAGGACCATTGGGCTCACCGTACCGGTACACGTACCAGTACACTCTCCAAAACTCAGAATTTTTTTTATTCTTTGCCAAATCTTTGGGCTATGTTTTCCTTTCCTTCCAATGTTATAAATGGACAATAATAGGATACCAATGGTGGTATATTGGACCTCGGATGGGTCAACCAACCGAAATTAATTGGACTTGTATTTTTTTATAAATCCCGGTAAAGGGAATGTGGTGCCGCAGTGTCGGGTTAACCGGCATCCACGGGTATTTCGCGGGTTGATGGGTTGATCAACGGACCCCCGAATTTTGGGGCGTCACAGCTTGGTATCAGAGCATAGGTATGCGATTTACCTAGGGCTTGAGGCGCATGGGTCTAGACCATTGTATTCATTGTGCATTTCAATTTGTGTGCTCAAATTGCTACATGTTATGTGATTTGTGTTATATGTGAATTATATATATGGTAAAGTGTATATGGAAATGGACACATTAGGGTTAGCAAACATAACCTTGGGAGTGGGAAAGTAAATGAACGGGATAGTTCATGGGGTAAATGTCTACTAGTAAATGGCATATGCATTACTAGTGAGACAATGAGAGAATTCTCAACGTTTTAAATTTTGATCCCTATCTCGGGACACTATGTGAGGCTCTATTGCTATCTTACCTGTGTGTAGATGGCAACTAGAGGAAGGGGACATCGGGGTGGACGGAACAATAACCAACCACCACCGACCTTTGACCAACAAGCCTTTGCTAAGGCTATTGGTGTTGCGGCCGCTACCATTGCACAGGCTAGTGCAAGTGTGGGCCAAGGAGGGTCAAGTAACCTCCAGAGGTTCAAGGCACACCATCCTCCAACCTTCATGGGAGGAGGGGATCCGATGATAGCTGATCATTGGTTCCGACAAGTCGGCAAGATCTTGGAAGCTATGGAGATCACCTCCGATGCCACTAGGATAAAGCTAGCTGCATTCCAACTAGAGGGCGAATCCCAAGTGTGGTGGGATTGGGTCAAAGCCTCAAGGGACTTGGAGGCAACGACTTGGGAAGAGTTATGTGAGCTCTTCATGGGCAAATATTTCCCGGCGTCTGCCCGGCAAGCAAAAGCTCGGGAGTTCCTAGACCTAAAACAAGGGACAATGACAGTGCTCGAATACGTGGCTAAGTTCACTGAATTAGCCCGTTTCGCTGATGATTATGTGGCCACAGACATGGCCAAAGTGAGGAAGTTTGAAGATGGTCTGAAATTGTCCATCCGGGGTAAAATTGTGGGACTTCTCCTGCAAGACTTGGACTCGATGGTCGAGACATCTATGGCCATTGAGAGGGAGATGGATGACGCACGGAACATCCGAGAAGCGGGTGTTCAAGACAAGAAGAAGGAGGGCCAATCCTCTTCTTCTAGTGCGGGGAAGAAGCAGAGAACTTCTGCTCCGCAGGGGCATCAAGGGTAGGGCTGCGGTTATCAAGGCCAAGGCCAAGGTCGATCCTCCCAAGGCGGGGGAAACTTCAGGACTACGTATCAGGCAAGTCAGAAGACTTGCTATCATTGTCATCAGCCAGGTCACGTGAGGAAAGATTGTCCACAGCGACAGGGATCCCAGTCCTAGTCTTCAGTGGGGTACTCACAGACGCACTTTATTCCTCCCTACCCCACCATGGGCTAAGGGAGCCAGTATCAGTTCCAGGGTGCTACACAGGGCCCTACTACTTCACGTGCGGGGATCCCGCAATCAGGCCAGATGGGCCAGAGCATGGGTCGAGGTCGAGGACAGGGCTCACAAGCCGGGACTTCAGGGACCCAGGGGCGTGTCTACGCCATTACACCTCAAACTGAGCCTGCAGATCCGTCGATTATTCAAGGTACATTTCTACTCTCTCGTTTATGGGCAAGAGTATTATTTGACTCTGGTGCATCTCATTCTTTTATTGCTGTATCATGTGTGAAAGATTTGGGCTTAGAGGTCGAAACATTGGAAGAGCCATTGCATGTGAGTTCTCCCCTAGGAGCTAGGGTGAGTATTAATCAGATATGTCGAGGTTGTGAGTTAGAGATCTCGGGGATTCTACTCACCGTGGACCTTAGGGTCATGGACATGTTGGAGTTCGATGTCATCATTGGGATGGATTGGTTGACGGCACACCGAGTCGTCATTGATTGTGATCGGAAGAGAGTCACTGCTTATATGCCGGATGGTGTTTGTTTCAAGTTCCAAGGGGAAAAGCATGGTGCTTTACCCCAAGCCGTGTACGACTCTAGATGGCACGGGCAGTTGATGGGTTACCTTGCGAGCCTTACCTTAGAGGATGAGGCGAGGCAGGAGTTTGGTCTACCTCGGGTGGTGTGTGAATATCAGGATATTTTTTCGGATGAACTACCGGGATTACCTCCACATAGGGATGTAGACTTCACCATTGAGTTGCACTCCGGTACATCGCCTATTTCTATGACTCCACATAGAATGGCGCCAGCTGAGTTGCAAGAACTCAAAGTCTAATTACAGGAATTGTTGGACAGGGGCTTTATTAGGCCGAGCACCTCACCTTGGGGCGCTCCGGCGTTGTTTGCCAAGAAGAAGGACAAGACCCTTCGACTATGCATAGACTACCGACAGTTGAATAGGGTTACTATCAAGAATAGGTACCCTTTGCCGAGGATTGATGACTTGTTTGATCAACTGAGAGGGGCGCGGGTCTACTCCAAGGTAGATCTACGCACCGGTTACCATCAGTTGAGGGTTAGGGAGGCGGATATCCCTAAGACGGCGTTTAGAACGCGGTATGGGCATTTTGAGTTCATAGTGATGCCATTTGGGTTGACGAATACCCTAGCGGCATTCATGGATCTCATGCATAGGGTGTTCCAACCCTACTTAGATCAGTTTGTCGTAGTCTTTGTTGACGACATATTGATCTACTCCAAGTCTGAGGAGGAGCATGAGGGTCACTTAAGGATCGTTCTTCAGACCTTGAGAGACCACCAGTTGTACGCCAAATTCAGCAAGTGTGAGTTTTGGCTTACGGAAGTGAAATTTTTGGGACACGTGGTGTCGGCTTCGGGTGTATCTATGGACCCGGAGAAGGTTGAGGCAGTTATAAGTTGGGAGAGACCGAAGTCAGTCTTCGAGATACGCAGTTTCTTGGGATTGGCAGGGTATTACAGGAGGTTCATTGAGGACTTCTCCCGATTAGCTGCACCTATGACGAGATTGACCCGGAAGGAGGTCAAGTTTGAGTGGAATGATTCGTGTGAGAAGGCATTCCAGGAGTTGAAGAGGAGGCTTACTTCAGCTCCTATTCTGATAGTTCCAGAAAGGGGACAAAGGTACACAATATATTGTGATGCCTCTAAGGACGGACTTGGATGCGTTTTGATGCAGTCCGGGAAGGTAGTGACTTATGGTTCTCGACAGTTAAAGAACCACGAGAAGAATTACCCCACACATGACATGGAGTTGGCGGCCATTGTCTTTGCCTTGAAGGCTTGGCGCCACTATCTATACGGTGAGCAGTTCGAGGTGTTTTCGGACCACAAAAGTCTGAAGTACATCTTTACACAGCGGGACCTCAACATGAGGCAACGTAGGTGGATGGAGTATCACAAAGACTATGACATCACTTTGCATTACCATCTCGGTAAGGCAAATGTGGTGGCTGATGCACTTAGCCGGAAGTCACGGGGAGTGTTGGCTAGTGTGGCTTCCCGAGAGTGGCAGATGCTCGAGATTGTGGGACAGTTCGGGCTACGCTACATGGGGTAGGCTCAAGGTACTTTGGGAATTTTGGTGGCTACACCTTCCCACTAAGCAGAGTGGTTGAGTCTCAAGGGCAAGACCCAGAGATATTGTCCATCAACGACTGAGTACGGTCAGGGACAGGTGATGAGGGCTGGACCATTCATTCGGATGGTAGTCTTCGGTATAGGGGAAGGATTGTGGATCCCCAGTCGGCGGATCTGAGAACGGAGATCTTCAGGGAGTTCCATTGCTCCCGTTTTGCGGTGCATCCAGGTGGCACGAAGATGTACCATGATCTTCGTCGCCAGTATTATTGGAGCGGTATGAAGGGACATGTTGGGGATTTTGTTCGTCGATGTCTCATGTGTCAGCAAGTAAAGGCTGAACACCAGAGACCGATGGATTTTGTGACTCACTTGCCACGAACATCGCGAGGGCATGACGCGGTGTGGGTGATAGTGGACCGGCTTACAAAGTCGGCACACTTTTTGGCTGTGCGGATGACCTTCACACTGGAGGAATTCTGCAGGTTGTATGTACGGGAGATTATCCGGTTGCATGGGGTGCCCGTATCTATAGTATCAGATCGGGATCCCAGGTTTACGGCTCATTTTTGGGAGAGTTTCCAGCGAGCCATGGGGAAATAGTTGATGATGAGCACTACTTTTCATCCCCAGACGGACGGTCAGTCGGAGAGGACCATCCAAACTTTAGAGGACATGCTACGGGCATGCGTCCTAGATCTAAAGGGTAGCTGGGAATAGCACTTACCCTTAATGAAGTTCGCCTATAACAACAGTTATCAGGCGAGCATACAGATGGCACCCTATGAGGCATTATATGGGAGGCCTTGTCGATCTCCGGTTTGTTGGACGAAGGTGGGAGAGAGACCCTCTACAGGTCCGGATTTAGTTAGGGACACCTCTGAGAAGGTGGACTTGATACGGAAACGTCTTCTCACGACTCAAAGCCGGCAGAAGAGCTACGCCGACAGACGACAGCGACCTCTAGAGTTTGACGTGGGGGATCATGTCTTCTTGAAGGTGATGCCTAAGAGAGGAGTGGTCAGGTTCGGCAAGCGGGGAAAGTTGTCGCCGAGGTATATCGGGCCCTTCGAGGTACTTGAGAGGGTAGGTACAGTCGCTTACCGGTTGGCATTACCACCAAATCTATCGGGTGTTCATATGGTATTTCATGTCTCTATGCTCCGGAAGTATACTCCAAATCCGACTCATGTGGTGGATTCAGGTGAGTTGATTGTTGATGCGGATGGGACCTTCGAGGAGGGACCGGTGCGTATCATGGATAGCCGGGATCAGGTTTTGTGAGGCAAGATTGTAAGGCTAGTGAAGGTGATGTGGCAGCACCGAGAAGTGGAGGAGGCAACATGGGAGCATGAGGACAATATACGTACCAATTATCCTTTCTTATTCGAGAATGGAGGTACATTCTTATAGTCATTTAGTATTGAATGACTGTTGCATATGCAAGTGATTTTATGTGTATGTGTATGTGTATGTGAATTTCGGGGAAAAAATTCTTTTAAGGGGGGAAGAATGTAAAACCCGGGTAAATTTGACCTTTTTCTGAAAAAGGGCAAAATGGTCATTTTGCCACTGTAATGCGGAATTAAAATACATACTTTCTAGAGCTCCTATGACACAACGGACTTCGCCGTTGGATTTGTATTGCGAAATCGAGTCACCCAGACTAAATTTCATCGAAATCTGAGATAGTCAGATTTCACACGTATTTCGAGGCGATTGGGTGGCGGCTGACCTCACAAAGGTCCTGTAAAACCCGAGAAAATTTAAACTTTTGTGAAAAAGGGCAAAACGATAATTTACCACTATGTTACAGGTTGTAAACCTGAATTTTTCTAGAGCTCGGATGACGAAACGAACATCACCGTTGGATTCGTCTCGCGAAATCTAGTTACCCTATCAAATTTCATTGAATTCTGAGTTAGACGGATTTTTGCGTTTTACGAGGCAGTCGAGCCTCGGGAGACCCAAAAACGAAATTCTGAATAAAATTTTAAATTTTGGGAAATAAATGACGGCAAGTTAAAATAAAAATATTTTGAACTTGAACCGGAGCGAAATTTAATCGTTTCGGGGCTAAAACAGACCCGGGAAATAAGGGCCGTGTGACGCATTGTGGGCCAAGTATTTAAAGGGTATTTAAAGGGGAGAAAATCAGATTTTCTCCCCATTTGCTCAGTCGATTCCAACGAGAGAGGAAGAGAGGGAAAGGGCTTGAGTTCTCCACCTTCTCTCTACGACCTACGGAGATTGAGAGCTCAAATCCACTCGGGCCAAGAACAAAAGTTGTTCTCCTCGCTGAGGGCTACAAAACCATACCAAAGAGATCGAGTTTTGGAGTGATTCGAAGAACGGGATTTTGGGAGAGGGAGGGTTCCACTTCGTTTGGAGTTCTCGGAGCTTCTCAACGTTGTTCTCTATGCTTCAAGAGGTAGGGTTCCCTCCTACTAAGGTTTATTCCAAACCTAGAATGTTTTTATGAAATGGGTAGGATGATAGGTTGTGTATCTCTTGCCTATTGTAGTTAATTTGAGTGAAATGGGTATTGAAATGAGTAAAGAGCAATTCTAATTGGATTGGTAATTAGAAGTTTCAAAATGTGACTTCTAGAATTGGGTAGGCGAAATTGATCCAATGTGATTCTTGTGTTATATGGAATTGTGGGCATGTTACGTGTTTGTATGAATGCCTTGAGAATTTAAAGTGTTGATAGCATGATTGTGTGATAACATGCTTGGAAATTGTGCTATGGGAATTATATGCTTATGATATGATTTTTCCATGAAATGTGAGAAATGTGTTAAAAATGTTCATATGTCACTCATGCCATGTTGAACATTGTATTTTAGTTGCAATGAGACATCATATTGCATATGCACGGGAACATCTCATTTAGTGGGTGTGTGCATGGTGGTTGTCTTCACCTTGTTTGGTGGATGACTAGTGGGCTCGCGTGAGCTGGGTCGATGACCTAGCCGAGTCTCACGGTTTGCATGTTGTTAGGGTTGGGGTAGCAAGAAGGGCTAGAAGATCCCTCGGGTGCAAGACCCGGTGATTGGGATACGCACTCCCTTGGCTCGGCCCATGAAGTGTGTGGGTGTACGTGGAACCCTCGGTGGAAGTCCGTAAATTCCGTGTGGGTTGGGTGACCCTTGGTGTGAGACCATGAACATCCACCCCTATAAAGACCCTAGAATAAAATGTCATTTGATGTGCAACATAAATGACGGATTCGTACACATTGGCACTTGCATGTGTGGAGGAGTCGGGAAGGACTCGGTTGATGTGCATGAGTGAGTCTCACCTCATTACATAGCATGGCATTGCAAAATTCCAACAATGAATATACTTTCTTGCTTGGAATGTTATGAATTGTGGTTTTGTGGCATGTGAACATTTCATATGCATGTAGGTTAGGGAGTAGCCGCTTTAGGAGATACCCTATTGAGCGTGGCTCACCCTTTGTTGAAAAAAAAAAACATTTCAGGTGCGGGGTTTACACCAGCGGACGGTTCCCGTTTCGAGCCCCAAGGTTGAAGAAAGTCGACTTGTGGCTTGTATGGCTATTTTGTAAAGTTTTTGTGAAAATTCCATTTTGATATGTAAATAAATGGAATTAATTGTAATGGAACTTGTACAAATTATGTTTTATATGGGAAATCTTATCAAACATGTGTTGGATGATTTTGGGAGGTTTGGAATGGATTGAAAATGAAAAATGGTTGAAAAAGGCAAAACTGGGTAGAAAGTACCGGTATTATGTACCGGTATGGTAGGGTACCGGTATTGTGTACCGGTACGCACTTTCCAGTAGACAAACTGTACCGGTACGCAGTACCGGTACGGTAAGGTACCGGTATTGTGTACCGGTATGCACTTTCCAGTAGACAAACCTTACCGGTACGCAGTACCGGTACGATATTGTATCGGTACACAATACCGGTACACTCTCAAGAATTTTCAGATTTTTAAACTGCTTTGCCCTATTTTCGGTCTATGCTTTCCTTCTTTCCAATGATGAAAATGGACTATAATGAAGTATAAATCCTGGTATGTTGGATCTTGGTTGAACCCAATGAATAATTGAATCCAGTTTACATTTGTGAGTTATGATCCCAGCTAAGGGGATGCTATCGCCGTGGTGTTGGGTTGAGTGACATTCACGGGTAATTCCGCTGGTTGATGGATGTTCAACGGTTAATATAGGACCCCCGAAAATTGGGGCGTCACAGCTTGGTATCAGAGCATAGGTATGCGATTTACCTAGGGCTTGATGGGGCATGGGTCTAGACCATTGCATTCATTGTGCATTACACATTATGTGATTAAATTGCTACATGTTATGTGGTATGTATTGTGTAAATTATATGCATGGTACAATATGTATGCAAAATGGACACACTAGGGTTAGAGAACTTAACCTTGGGAGTGGGAAAGTGAATAAACAGGATAGTTCAAGGTATAGATGTCCACTATTGGAGGCATACGCTCTACTAGTGAGACAATGAGAAAAATTTGAACGTTTTAACTTTGGTCCCTATCTCGGGATACTAAGTTGTTGTGCCATTGCCACTTGACGTGTGTGTAGATGGCAAGTGGAAGAAGAGGACGTCGAGGCGGTGGGCGGAACAATAATCAACCACCACCGGTCTTCGACCAACAAGCGTTTACGGAAACCATGGGCATGATGGCGGCTACTGTTGCACAAGCTAGTGCAACTGCTGGGCATAGAGGCACGAGTAACCTCCAACAGTTTAAAGCACATAAACCTTCAGTCTTCGTGGGAGGAGCGGATCCGATGGTGGCAGACCATTGGTTTCGGCAAGTCAATAAGATCTTAGGGGCAATGGAAGTCACCTCAGACGCTACTAAGATACGACTAGCTGCGTTCCAGTTAGAGGGAGAAGCCCAATTGTGGTGGGATTGGGTGACGGCCTCAAAGAACTTAGAGGCCATGACATGGAGAGAGTTTAAGGAACTCTTCATGGGTAAATATTTCCCAACGTCCGTTCGACATGCAAAGGCCCGAGAATTCCTAGAATTGAAGCAAGGGTCAATGACTGTAATGGAATATGTGGCTAAGTTCACAGAATTAGCCCGACTTGCTGATGATTACGTGGCCACGGATATGGCCAAGGTAAGAAGGTTTGAGGATGGGTTGAAACTATCCATCCGGGGAAAGATTGTGGGCCTCCGCCTGCAAGACTTGGACTCTATGGTCGAGACATCTATGGCCATTGAGAGGGAGGTTGACGATGCACGAAGCATCCGTGAGGCGGGTGCTAAGGATAAGAAGAAGGAGGGCCAATCCTCTTCTTCTAGCTCGGGGAAGAAGCAGAGGACTTCTGTTCCACAAGGACAACAAGGACAGGGCCGCGGCTATCAAGGCCAAGGCCAAGGTCAACTTTCCCAAGGCAGGAGAAACTTCAGGACTACCTACCAGGCAGGCCAGAAGACATGTTTCCATTGCCACCAACCGGGGCATATGAGGCGGGATTATCCCCAGAAGCAAGGATCCCAGAACTATGGGACATCTCAGTCCCAGTCATCAGTGGGACAGTCGCAGACACATTTTGTTCCTCCCTACCCCACCATGGGCCAGGGAAACCAATATCAGTTCCAGGGTGCTACTCAGGCCCCTACCACTTTCCGAGTGGGGACTCCGCAGTCAGGCCAGATGGGCCAAAGCATGGGTCGAGGCCGAGGACAGGGCATGCAGGCCGGGACTTCGGGGACCCAAGGGCGTGTCTACGCCATTACACCTCAGGCTGAGCTAGTGGACCAGTCGGTCATTCAGGGTACATTTCTACTTTCTCGCTTATGGGCTAGAGTGTTATTTGACTCTGGTGCATCGCATTCATTCATTTTTGCATCATGTGTGAGGGATTTGGGCTTAGAGGTTAATACCTCGGAAGAGCCGTTGTACGTGAATTCACCCCTAGGAGCTAGGGTGTGTGTGAATCAGATATGTCGGGGTTGTGAGTTAGAGATCTCGGGGATTCTACTCACCGTGGACCTTAGGGTTATGGACATGTCGGAGTTCAATGTCATCCTCGGGATGGACTGGTTGGCGGCACATCGGGTCGTCATTGATTGTGATAGGAAGAGGGTCACTGCCTATACGCCGGACGACGTTTGTTTCAAGTTTCAAGGGGAAAAACATGATGCTTTGCCCCAAGCCATGTATGACTCTCGATGGCATGGGCAGTTGATGGGTTGGCTTGCGAGCCTTACCTTGGAGGACGAGGCGAGACAAGAATTGGGTCTACCTCGGGTAGTATGTGAGTATGAGGACATTTTTCCGGACGAACTACCGGGATTACCTCCCCATAGGGATGTGGACTTTAGCATCGAGTTGCATCCAGGTACTTCTCCAATTTCTATGACTCCACATAGGATGGCGCCAGCCGAGTTGCAAGAACTCAAAGTCCAATTACAAGAATTATTGGACAAAGGTTTCATTAGACCGAGCACTTCACCTTGGGGTGCTCCGGTATTGTTTGCTAAAAAGAATGATAAGACTCTTCGGTTGTGTATAGACTATCGGCAGTTGAACCGGGTCACCATCAAGAATAGGTACCCTTTGCCAAGGATTGATGACATGTTTGATCAGCTGAGGGGAGCGCGGGTCTACTCCAAGATAGATCTCCGCACGGGCTACCATCAGTTGAGGATTAGGGAGGCAGATATCCCTAAGACGGCGTTCAGAACGCGGTACGGGCATTTCGAGTTCACGATGATGCCATTTGGATTGACGAATGCCCCGGCGGCATTCATGGATCTCATGCATAGGGTGTTCCAACCCTATTTAGATCAGTTTGTTGTAGTGTTTGTTGACGACATCTTGATCTACTCCAAATCTGAAGAGGAGCATGAGGGTCACTTAAGGATTGTTCTTCAGGCCTTGAGGGACCATCAATTGTACGCCAAGTTCAGCAAGTGTGAATTTTGGCTCACAGAGGTGAAATTTTTGGAACACGTGGTGTCAGCTTCGGGGGTGTCAGTTGACCCGGAGAAAGTTGAGGCAGTTATGAGTTGGGAGAGGCCAAAGTCAGTCTTCGAGATACGTAGTTTCTTGGGATTGGCAGGGTATTACCGGAGGTTCATCGAGGACTTCTCCTGACTAGCTGCACCTATGACTAGATTGACCCGGAAGGAGGTTAAGTTCGAGTGGAATGATTCGTGTGAGAAGGCATTCCAGGAACTAAAGAGGAGGCTCACTTAAGCTCCTATCTTGATTGTTCCGGAGAGGGGACAAAATTACACGGTGTACTGCGATGCCTCCAAGGACGGACTCGGTTGTGTCTTAATGCAGTCCGGGAGAGTGGTGGCTTATGGTTCTCGACAGTTGAAGAATCACGAGCAGAATTACCCCACGCATGATATGGAGTTGGCGGCCATTGTCTTTGCCTTGAAGGCTTGGCGCCACTATCTATACGGTGAACAATTTGAGGTGTTTTCAGACCACAAAAGTCTAAAATACATCTTTACACAGCGGGACCTCGACATGAGGCAACGCAGGTGGATGGAGTATTTGGAGGATTATGACTTCACTTTGCATTACCACCCTGGTAAGGCAAATGTGGTGGCTGATGCACTCAGCTGGAAGTCACGGGGAGTCTTGGCTAGTGTGGCTTCCCGGGAATGACAGATGCTCGAGACTGTAGGACAGTTCGGGTTACGCTACATAGGCCAGGCTCAAGGCACTTTGGGATGTCTGGTGGCTACACCTTCCCTATTGAGCAGAATGATCGAGTCCCAAGGACAGGACTCAGAGTTATCGTCCATAAGGGACCGAGTGCAGACTGGTACTGGTGATGAAGGCTGGGCCATTCACTCAGATGGTAGTCTTCGGTTTAGGGGAAGGGTAGTGGTTCCCCAGTCGGCGGATCTGAGAGAGGAGATCCTCAGGGAGTTCCATTGCTCTCATTTTGCGGTGCATCCAGGCGGCACGAAGATGTATCATGATCTTCGTTGCTAGTATTATTGGAGCGGGATGAAGAGGCAGATTGTCGACTTTGTCAGTAGATGCCTCACATGTCAGCAGATTAAGGCTGAACACCAAAGACCAGCTGGTATGCTCCAGCCGTTGGAAGTGGCCGAATGGAAGTGGGAGCACGTCACGATGGATTTTGTGACCCACTTGCCACAGACATCGCGGGGACATGATGCGGTGTGGGTGATAGTGGACCGGCTTACGAAGTCGGCACACTTTTTGGCGGTGCGAATGACCTTCACGCTAGAGGAATTCTGCAGGTTGTACATACGGGAGATAGTCCGGTTGCATGGGGTGCCCGTGTCCATAGTATCAGATCGGGATCCCAGGTTTACAGCTCACTTTTGGGAGAGTTTCCAGCGAGCCATGGAGACTCAGTTAAGGATGAGCACAGCCTTTCATCCCCAAACGTACGGTCAGTCAGAACGGACCATCCAGACATTATAGGACATGCTACGGGCATGCGTCCTAGACCTCAAGGGTAGCTGGGAAGAGCATTTACCCTTAGTGGAATTCGCCTATAATAACAGCTATCAGGCGAGCATACGGATGGCACCCTATGAGGCACTTTATGGGAGGCCTTGTCGTTCTCCGGTTTGTTGGACTAAGGTTGGAGAAAGACCCTCTACGGGTCCAGACTTGATAAGAGACGCCTCGGAGAAGGTGGACCTGATAAGGAAGCGTCTTCTCACGGCCGGCAGAAGAGCTACGTCGATAGACGGCGGCGACCTCTGGAGTTTGAGGTGGGAGATCATGTCTTCTTGAAGGCGATGCCTAAGAGAGGAGTGGTCAGATTTGGCAAGCGAGGAAAGCTTTCGCCGAGGTATATTGGGCCCTTTGAGGTACTTGAGAGAGTTGGCACTGTGGCCTACAGATTGGCGTTACCGCCAACTTTATCAGGCGTTCACGCGGTATTCCATGTCTCCATGCTCCGGAAGTATACTCCAGATCCGACGCATGTTGTGGATTGGGGCGAGATTGTTGTTGATACGGATGGGACCTTTGAGGAGGGACCAGTGCGTGTCACGAATAGCCGGGACCAGATTTTGCGAGGCAAGTTAAAATAAAAATATTTTGAACTTGAACCGGAGCGAAATTTAATCGTTTCGGGGTTAAAACGGACCTGGGAAATAAGGGACGTGTGGCGCATTATGGGCCAAGTACTTAAAGGGTATTTAAAGGGGAGAAAATCAGATTTTCTCCCCATTTGCTCAGCCGATTCCAACGAGAGAGGAAGATAGGGAAAGGGCTTGAGTTCTCCACCTTCTCTCTACGATCTACGGAGATTGAGAGCTCAAATCCACTCGGGCCAAGAACAAAAGTTGTTCTCCTCGCCGAGGGCTACAAAACCATACCAAGGAGATCGAGTTTTGGAGTGATTCGAAGAACGGGATTTTGGGAGAGGGAGGGTTCCACTTCGTTTGGAGTTCTCGGAGCTTCTCAACGTTGTTCTCTACGCTTCAAGAGGTAGGGTTCCCTCCTACTAAGGTTTATTCCAAACCTAGAATGTTTTTATGAAATGGGTAGGATGATAGGTTGTGTATCTCTTGCCTATTGTAGTTAATTTGAGTGAAATGGGTATTGAAATGAGTAAAGATCAATTCTAATTGGATTGGTAATTAGAAGTTTCAAAATGTGACTTCTAGAATTGGGTAGGCGAAATTGATCCAATGTGATTCTTGTGTTATATGGAATTGTGGGCATGTTACGTGTTTGTATGAATGCCTTGAGAATTTAAAGTGTTGATAGCATGATTGTGTGATAACATGCTTGGAAATTGTGCTATGAGAATTATATGCTTATGATATGATTTTGCCATGAAATGTGAGAAATGTGTTAAAAATGTTCATATGTCACTCATGCCATGTTGAACATTGTATTTTAGTTGCAATGAGACATCATATTGCATATGCACGGGAACATCTCATTTAGTGGGTGTGTGCATGGTGGTTGTCTTCACCTTGTTTGGTGGATGACTAGTGGGCTCGCGTGAGCTGGGTCGATGACCTAGCCGAGTCTCACGGTTTGCATGTTGTTAGGGTTGGGGTAGCAAGAAGGGCTAGAAGATCCCTCGGGTGCAAGACCCGGTGATTGGGATACGCACTCCCTTGGCTCGGCCCATGAAGTGTGTGGGTGTACGTGGAACCCTCGGTGGAAGTCCGTAAATTCCGTGTGGGTTGGGTGACCCTTGGTGTGAGACCATGAACATCCACCCCTATAAAGACCCTAGAATAAAATGTCATTTGATGTGCAACATAAATGACGGATTCGTACACATTGGCACTTGCATGTGTGGAGGAGTCGGGAAGGACTCGGTTGATGTGCATGAGTGAGTCTCACCTCATTACATAGCATGGCATTGCAAAATTCCAACAATGAATATACTTTCTTGCTTGGAATGTTATGAATTGTGGTTTTGTGGCATGTGAACATTTCATATGCATGTAGGTTGGGGAGTAGCCGCTTTAGGAGATACCCTATTGAGCGTGGCTCACCCTTTGTTGAAAAAAAAAAACATTTCAGGTGCGGGGTTTACACCAGCGGACGGTTCCCGTTTCGAGCCCCAAGGTTGAAGAAAGTCGACTTGTGGCTTGTATGGCTATTTTGTAAAGTTTTTGTGAAAATTCCATTTTGATATGTAAATAAATGGAATTAATTGTAATGGAACTTGTACAAATTATGTTTTATATGGGAAATCTTATCAAACATGTGTTGGATGATTTTGGGAGGTTTGGAATGGATTGAAAATGAAAAATGGTTGAAAAAGGCAAAACTGGGTAGAAAGTACCGGTACTGTGTACCGGTACGGTAGGGTACCGGTATTGTGTACCGGTACGCACTTTCCAGTAGACAAACCGTACCGGTACGCAGTACCGGTACGATATCGTACCGGTACACAGTACCAGTAAACTCTCAAGAATTTTCAGATTTTAAAACTGCTTTGTCCTATTTTCGGTCTATGTTTTCCTTCCCTCCAATGATATAAATGGACTATAATGGAGTATAAATCCTGGTATGTTGGATCTTGGTTGAACCCAATGAATAATTGAATCCAATTTACATTTGTGAGTTATGATCCCAGCTAAGGGGATGCTATCGCCATGGTGTTGGGTTGAGTGACATTCACGGGTAATTCCGCTGGTTGATGGATGATCAACGGTTAATATAGGACCCCCGGAAATTGGGGCGTCACAGGTCCCCACAAATAAATTTTATAAAATTTCCTTATAATTGAATTAAATTTCAAATAAAATTAATTTGAACTTAAACCGGGATGAAATAAATTGTTTCGGGGCGAAAACGGACCAGAACAAGTGGGGGGCGTGTGGCGCGATCTGAGCCAAACCTTGGAAATTATAAATAGGATTAAAAATTAGATATTTTGCACAAAATATCTCTGATATTCAGCAGACTTGAACGTTGTAGAGAAAGAGGGAAAGAAAGAGAAAAATCCAACATTCTTTCGTCGATTCCCGGAGTTCCGTCGGTCGGAATCCGTCGAGCCAAGAACTAAAGTTGATCACATCGACGAGGGCTACGCAACCACACTAAAAACAAGGAATTTCATCGAAGATCCAGGAGGAGACTTTGGAGAAATCAAGGTTTTTAGGGCTTGGGAGGTGTTTTAGAAGTTCTCTACACTTCGATTTACGCATCAAGAGGTAGGGTTCTCTCCTACTAAGGTTTATTCCAAGCCTAGAATGTGTTGTGAAATGGGTAGGTTGATAGAACAAGATATCACTTACCTATTGTTATAAATTGGGTGAAATGGGTATTGAAATAGGTAAAGATAAATCCTAGATTGGATTGGTGATTAGAAATTGTTAATTGTGATTTCTAGAATTGGGTAGGTGAAATAGACCCAATGTGATTATTGTGTTATATGAAATTGTGGCATGATTATGTGTTTACATATGCCTTGAAAATCTAGTGTGTTGATAACATGCTTGGAAGTTGAGTCATGTGAATTGTTGATATATATACGTGCTTGTAATATATTGACAGTATGAAGAATTATGAAAATTATATGCTTATGATATAATTTTGCCATGAAATAGGTGAATTGTGTTAAAATAGTTCATATGTCATTCATCGCATATTGAACTTTGTATCATGTTGCAATGAGGCATTACATTGCATTATGCACGGGAACATCGTCTATGTTGGTGTGGGTGCATGGGTGTCGTCAACACCACATTTGGTGGATGAAGGGTGGGCTCGAGTTAGCTTGGTTGAAAACCTAGCCGAGTTACACGGTTTGCATGGTTGATAGGGTTGGGGTAGCAAGAAGGGTTAGAAGATCCCTCGGGTGCAAGACCCAGTGATTGGGAGATGCACTCCCTTGGCTCGGCCCATAAAGTGTGTGGGTGTACGCGGAACCCTCGGTGGAAGTCCGTCAATTCCGTGTGGGTTATGTCAATTCCGATAAAGACCCTAGATTGTTATGTCATTTGATGTGTAACATAAATGACGGATTCATACACATTGACACTTACATGTGTGAGGAGCCGGGAAGGGCTCGGGATTGATGTGCGTGAGTGGGTCCCATCTCATTTCATGGCATGGCATGGTAGATTCGAATCGGGAATGCATATTCTAAATTCGAATGTTGAGAAATGTTGATTTGTTGGCATGTGAACATTTCATATGTATATAGGTTGGGGAGTAGCCTCTTTAGAAGATACCCTATTGAGCATGGCTCACCCTATACGGGAAAACATTTTAAGTGCGGGTTTTACGCTGACGGACGGCACTCACTCGGGCACTTGAGGAGGAAGAAAGCCGGAATGTGGCTTTACTTGAAGTTTTTGTAAAAATATTTATAAAAACTTAGTTTTGGCATGTAAATTTATGTTAATAATTGTAATAGAACTTGTATCAATCATGTTTTAATGTATAAATACATGTTGTATAAATTTGGGATGAATTTGGTGAGATTTGGAATGGATTGGAGTCGGAAAACAGGTGAAATGGGCAAAGGTGGACAGAGCGTACCGGTACGGAGCTGTCCAGAAGGCGGGGCGTACCGGTACGCGTACCAGTACGGCCACGACAAGTGGGCTCACCGTACCGGTACGCGTACCGGTACACTCTCCAAAACTCATAAATTTTTTTATTATTTGCCAAATCTTTGGGCTATGTTTTCCTTTCCTTCCAATGTTATAAATGGACAATAATAGGATACCAATGGTGGTATATTGGACCTCGGATGGGTCAACCAACCGAAATTAATTGGACTTGTATTTTTTTATAAATCCCAGTAAAGGGAATGTGGTGCCGCAGTGTCGGGTTAACCGGCATCCACGGGTATTCCGCGGGTTGATGGGTTGATCAACGGAGCCCGGAATTTTGGGGCGTCAGAAGTGGTCTTCCAAGTTACACCGGCCACTATTGAACATTTTTTCCAGCTCATGCCGAGACATTCATACCCGCAACACCCTTACACTCAATTGCCAAATATGACTGATATAAGGATTGAACTTACGCGGAATCCTGACTATGTATGGGGAAGGCCGAACAAATACATTAAGCAAGGGGACTTGATGGATAAGTACTGGATATTGAATTTAATTACTATGAATAATTTGTTACCCCGAGCCTAGAAAAACTAGATATATACTAAGAGAGCCTACTTCCTATATGCTTTTGGGATGGGACATACTATCGATCTCCCCAACTTGATTATGGACCAGATGTTGATTACATTGAAAGCAAAGAAATCCTCACTTCCATATGCTATGTTAGTTTCTGAGCTTTGCAGGAATAAGGGAGTAATCACGGATCCCTCGTGGCCAACGGTGGAGCTCTTTGCACCGTTAGACAAAACATCTTTAAGGAAGAGCCATGGAGTCCAACCTGAGGAGGAAGCCGAAGTACCACCTACATGACATGAACAACCATTCCAAGGAGCCGAAGATTTTCACCCACCAGAGCAGCCGTATATACCGGTCGATCATAGGTCCGACAGATAGATTTAGCTGGGATTGGAGAAAAGTGTGACCCAGCTTGGGACCTGACTCACTTTCGGTATGAACAGTGGTATACAACCAAGTATAAGTGGTCACATTGCAATATAATACTCGGTTTAATTTGGAGGTCGAACCCACAGGGAACTAAATATTGGAAATCAAAATGAAAGCAGTGAAGCTGTTACGGTTACAAATTGCAATAAAAGAGCTTGTGATGTGAGCTTAGAACAACTAAAATAAACTTAAATAAAACTGCAGTAATTAAAAGATACTAAAAATGCAATAATTAAAAGACACCCTTCAGTTCAGGGGTTCCATATGCATTATATTGGCAAAGAATTGGAAATGCCACCATACAACAATTAACCCCCATTTCACTGGAAAGTCAACCGGTAGGTATGATGTATATTAAATCCTATCCAGCAACTGATTAGGTTAGCCAGCAGGTATATCTCTATGCGACAATCAGATAAATATCTATACCATGCAACAGTCAAATAACTATAGTAAACCAGAAGGCAAGCCATTCAGAAGGAATACTACAGTTATTCAACAGGTAGGTTGATGATTCACTAATGACGAGATTCTGGTTTACGCATTGAATCAAAAGCATTGGCTATGCCGAGACTTAACCCGTCTATAAGCAATCAATCGACTGTTACATAATGTCCAATCATGCACATCACTGTATCATGCATGAAGTACATAACTAGTAGATATTATGGTATATAACATTAGGTACCACTCAGTGTTCATAACCATGAGCATATTATAAATGTAACCATCCATCAATATGGAAGGTATATATAACAATAAAGCATAGTCACAACGTCGACATTCCAATAACTTAAACAATATCTTACATATGTTCACCCTGCACCGAAGGGTAAAAGTGGACTACTCACACTCCATTGCTACAGACAAGCAAGAAGTGCAAGACAGTTCCATTACAATACAAATCAAACAACGACACTCCTTCCACGAGGAATAGCTGAAACATGACCACTCTTAATATCGGTTAGCGCACAAAAGTGGCAGAGGTTCAACCCTCCAAGTAGAAATGTATAAGAGAAATGTAGAAAATAAGAAAAGCTCTGGCTGTAGATAAGCTGGAAAGATGGCTGGAAGAGATTCGATAGGGCTTCGTCGCACTGTTTCTGACTCTCTCTGACCCTCACTCTCCTGCTTCTCTTCACTCTCTCTGGACTTCTCTACCTCCGAATATGCTGGAAATGAACTGGACTAGCCTATTTAGAGAGGGCTTGAGGCGACAGTTGCATGGACTAGCCAATCAGGCTATTTATTGCACAATTCAACCAATGGGAGGGCAGCATGCTTAAGGCGATATAGGGTGACCGTTCGGACGTCACCACCACCGTCCGGACGCCCCTAAGTCACTGGTTTTGTTGGTGTGGTGCCTTGGTTGCTTTGATGCTTGAATTACACTTGCACCCCCTTGCTTTGAAGCTTTGACAGTTGCCTTCCTCTAGCTTTGCATAGTTTACGCATAAAATCCTGAAAAATACAATTTTTAACGCATTAACCCTAATTTACGCACTAATCCTAATTTGACGTACATTGACTCTTTTAACTGACACAATTAACCTATTACAATTACGCACTGATTAGGGTTAATCACACCCCCAACCTAAACATTACTAGTCCCTAGTAATTAAAATAAATAACAACAGAAAAAAATAAAATCAATTTCGTAGATGACACGATTGCATTTAACATATGCAACAAGCCGTTAAACCCCTAGGTGATCCCTAGTGGACGAGTTCTATCTCGTGAAGGTTTTCAGTGAAGCTACCTTCAAATTTCAATGGTTAGAATACAATAATTCATATTTTTCACAGATAAAATTAAATCACCATTCCTCTACTTGCCAGGATACTTCCCTTCTCTAATCACTATAAGAGTAACATACATTAGCTGTGACACTATACATGTATTTTTAGAAAAACTCGTGTGTGTGCAATGATTCCTTTATTTCAAAAATCACTAAAGAAATATCACCACCCTTTACTTTGTTGTACAAGTATTAGCCTCGATGTCAATTCTTTCCTGGAAATCACTCAGCAAAGAACACACTCTCGTTATAGTGACTATCACTCAAAAATTACATGTGATAAGAATATTGTTAACAAAGCAAATAATTTCACATGTAATATATCAAAAGAACGATTATTTGAATAAAACTAGAATTTTGCATAATCTCATGAAGTAATATTAACACAACATCAAACACATAATCAACACTTCCTTATTCACGGATAGATGGAAATAATACACATGCATGATCTCCGAAGTCAAAAAGGACTTTAGTAAGGTTATAACATGGCTACGGGTTTAGGGTTTAAGAAATGACATCAATGATATTCAAAAGGTATGTCAAATTTATTTTTCTGTGGCTCGGTTATCATATGGGTTACATGAAAAAGAAATTATACTTTTAAGGCTTAGTCACGACTAACTAGGGATATAATTTTGTAAAAGAAATGGGTAAGGCTCAAAATTAAATCAAAGATGGCCTAAGATCATTTTCCAGAAATCGTACACCTGCATAATTCCGTATTGAAATTTTATGGAAAATGTAAACTATGTAATTCAATGAGCGCTAATCAAAACAAAAATAGTGAGATTATTCAAAGAAATTTATCACTAAATTGAAAATTCTTGAGTAAGTGTGAAATATCTCTCCAAGTAGGATAGGCTCAAAATCTGCAATAGGGGTTTTTACATCTCTACTACATATGTAAGCTTAATAAATGAGTGTAATATTTCAAAACGTTCTCAAAATAAGGAATTTTACGTGTTCAGAATTATGAGTTCAAATGAAAATATTAGGATAGTGCACAACTAACATATGAAAATTCCCCGCAATTGGGTTAAGGGTATCCCTGCAAACATAAGAATAATAACCTAATTGTAACGTGAATCACATGAAATACGCATCCTAACTTAACACAATTTAACATAAACTAAATTAATTCAAAAAAAAATTCAAAACAACATTCAAAACATAAATACTGAAATGAAAATGCATAAATTAAAAACTGTTCAGGGGAAAGTAGTAGTAGAAGTGATCATGTGTGGGATCTCTGGATAGGTCTTTGATCATGAAGTAGATGGGCCTCCACCAAAATGTCCTTTGAGTAGCCTCAATATCTCGGACTGGTTTTGCTCATAATCAGCCATACGTCGATCGAGCTGGGTGATAGTGGTCTCTAATCCTAGGAAAATCTGTCTGTCGGTCTTATCATCCATTGGTATGTACGGCTGATCCTCCTATGGTTGAGGCTACTCTGGTGGGTGAAAATCTTCTCCTCCTTGGAATGGTTCTTCCTGCTGTGCGGGTGGTACCTCTAGCTGTTCCTCGGGCCGGACTCCATGGCTCTTCCTTAGAGAATTCTTGTCTAGCGGTGCAAAGTGCTCCACCATCGGCCACGAGGGATCTGCAATCACTCCCTTACTCTTACAAATCTCAGAAACTAATATAGCATATGGAAGTGAGAAATTCTTAGCTTTCACAGTAATCAACATTTGGTCCATGATTAGGTTCGGGAGCTCAATCGTATGTCCCATCCCAAAAGCATAAAGGAAGTAGGCTCGCTCAGTATATATCTGATTCTTCTGAGCTTGGGGTAATAGACTATTAACAGTGATCAAATTCAATATCCGGTACTTGTCTGTTAAATTCCCTTGCTTTATGTACTTGTTCGGACTCCCCCATACATAGTTCGGGTTCCCCCGTCAATTCTATCCCTACATCAGTCAGACTGGGCACTTGAGTATAAGGGTATTGCGGGTTGGGATGTCTTGGCATAGGCTGAAAAACATTGGTGATAGTAGCCAGTGTAACTTGAAAAATTTTACCCCTAACAAACACACGAAGTTCCCTAGCCTCGGTTTCTTGTGCATTACTTTAAAATTCTCAGACTAGACAATCATAATCAGGAGCAACAAATCTAACATAGTTTAACCATCCATGCACAGCAAGTATTTTTCTAACACCAATATTCTCAAAATCTTCGTAAACAATAGGTCGTTCAGGAATTATAGTCTTAGAGAGGAAGTTAGTATCGTACCATACTTGTTGTTCAACATTCTCAAATACCTTAGTATTAAAGATATTTCCTGGCTGGGGTTGCTGCGGAGGTGCTTCGGGTTGTGAAGATTGGCCTCTTGTTGCTCGACTCGAAGATCCTCGTGTTCTTAAGTCTTGGATCCATGTTCTTGCTGATTTCTCTCTAACCTCTCGCTTTTAACTGATTTCAATCGGTAAAAACCTAGAAAATGGCACGGGTAAGTGATTAATCAGAAAAAAAAAACTTGAAGAAAAACGGTTGAGTATAGCAGATTTGAGGAAGAAAGGTGCAGAAAAACGCTGGTTTTCATATTTCAGGCTGCGAGGGAAACTGGAAACTTATCAGTTTACGACTGATGGGTATTTATATAGCCAGGACCGTCCGGACGCCACCACCACCATCCGAACAGTGCTAATATATTGGAATTTCTGTTTTGGCTCCTACAGATTGTTGGACTGCTGGACTTTTCAGTTTCTACTTCAGTTATTTTCATGCGATTAAAATATCAGGTTAAATCCACTACTAATCCACTAACTTTCCTATTAAACACTAACAATTAAATACTAATATATTAACCTAATAACATAATGCAATAAAATAACATCCTAATTATTCTAACACACGTATTTACACAAAACTGATTTCACACATTCCTTGATCAATTCAAATTCAATCCGAATCCGCTAAATCAATTACACTAGTATTAATTTCACTTCTCACGTATCTTGACAACATAGGGGTGGAATAGGATGGCGTCTCAGGATATTCCTTACTCTACCCATACCTAATCCAACCAAGACAATCTAACGCTTGACCTGAAATCGATTCCGCACACTGATTGTATTCTCTCAAATGCATTAAATGACCGCAATTCACACAACTACCGAGACGATTCGCTCGTCGGCATTTGGCAAAGGTACTCTTTCTGCACAAGGGTTTTGCTTGCCTTTCGACGATTTCTAACTTTCTAACAATCCTTTCGTTTTCTATGATCAAAGAATGTATATCTTTTGAAAAAATGTACATGATGCTCAGGCTAAACCAAAACAAATTGCGCATCCATCTTTTTGGAAATTTTGAATTTTTTTTTTGAAAATTGACTCGAAAATGACTCGCTATCCGGTTCTTTAACGTCTGTCAGTTACAAAGAAGAATATGGATTGTTGACTCCCCCAACCTCAATTAAACATTGTCCTCAATGTATAGCATAATGAAATAAAATATAAGACAATTGCTAATCAGATCTAGAGACGAGACACATCCACAGTGCAAAACTTAATCTGTAAAACAATCAACAAACAATTAGTACAATTTTTTACAAACAAACACTTATGAAAACTTTTTAAAGCAAATACACCGGTTCCATTAGCTGAATGGAACTCACATCTTGAACAAAATTATCATGATACAGCTTAAGTCTTTGACCGTTTTCTTTGAAAATATTTCCAGACAATGGATTCTCGATTTCTACTGCCCCATGCTCGAAAACTTGCTTGACAATACAGGGGCCGGTCCATCTCGACCTTAACCTACCAGGACATAGACGGAGTCTTGAATTATATAATAGGACTTTCTGAGATGGTTGAAAAGACTTCCGCACTATATTCTTCTCATGAAATATTTTCATTCTAGACTTAGCAATCTTAGCATTCTCATATGTTTCATTTCTTAACTCTTCTAATTCATTAATCTGAAGTTTGCTAGATGCACTGGCTTTGCCAATTTCTAAGTTTATCATCTTGATTGCCCAGTATGCTCGATGTTCCAATTCCACAGACAAGTGACACGGTTTACCATAAACTAACCGATAAGGAGACATTCCCAAAATAGTTTTGTATGTAGTACGGTAAGCCCAAAACGCATCAGTCTGTCTTAAAGACCAATCCTTGCGGTCCGGATTCACTGTTTTCTCTAAAATGTATTTTATCTCCCTATTGACTAATTCACCTTGTCCACTTGTCTGGGGATGATAGGGTGCTGATATTTTGTAAGAAATCCAATATTTTTTCATGAGATTTTCAAAAACTTTATTGGAAAAATGTGTTCCCCCCGTCACTGATAATAGCTATGGGAATCCCATATCTTGACAAAATATTTTCTTTTAAAAACTTTACTACTGTGCGGTGATCATTATTTCGACACGGGATTGCTTCTACCCATTTGTAAACATAATCAACGGCAACCAAAATGTACAGATAACCAAAGGATGGTGGGAATGGTCACATAAAATCGATGTCTCAACAATCAAAATTTTCAATGATTAAAATAGGATTTAAAGGCATCATGTTTCTTTTCGAAATGTTCCCCATTCTTTGACATCTGTCACAATTTAGACAAAAAACATGCACATCTTTAAAAAAAGTGGGCCAATAAAATCAACACTGCAAAATTTTTGCAGCGGTTTTCTTTGAAGAAAAATGCCCTCCGCAAGCTTCGGAATGACAAAATGATATGACCTGACCGATTTCATGATTTGGTACACAACGCCTGATGATTTGATCTTTACAATATTTGAACAGATAGGGGTCATCTCAAAAGAAATTGCGTTCCTCTCTCAAAAATTTCTTTTTGTCGGTCTAGGTAAAATGAAAAGGACTAGTACCTATGGCTAAGTAATTGACTATATCTACATACCATAGTACTTCAGTTATTGCAAATAATTGTTCATTTGGAAAAGTTTCTTTGATTGGAATGGGTTCCTCCTTTGTATCACAAGTCAGCCTTGATAAGTGATCAACTACCACATTTTCAACTCCCTTCTTGTCTTTGATAATCAGATCAAATTCTTGAAGTAATAGTATCCAACGTAGGAGACGAAGTTTAGCATCATTCTTAGTGAGCAAATACTTCAAAGCTGCATCATCAGTAAAAACAACGATTGAGGATCCAACCAAATACGAACGAAATTTATCTAATGCAAACACGACAACAAGCAATTATTTCTCTGTTGTAGAGTAATTCATTTGTGCATCATTCAAAGTCTTGATTGCATAATAAATCACATACGATTTCTTATCTATTCTTTGGCCTAAGACGGCTCCTACTGCATAATCACTGGCATCACACATTAATTCAAAAGGTAAAGGCCAGTTAGGAGGTTGCATTATTGGTGCAGAAATAAGCATGCTTTTTAGTTTATCAAATGCAACTTGACATGCATCATTCTAATCAAATGGTACATCCTGACATAAGAGATTACACATGGGCCAAGATATTGAACTAAAATTTTTAATGAATCTTCTGTAGAATCCTGCATGACCTAGAAAGGATCGGACATCTTTTACAGTCTTAAGTGGAGGGAGATTGGCTATCAAATCAATCTTAGAATTATCAACTTCAATTCCCTCTACGGAAACTACATGACCTAAAACAATACCCTGTGTGACCATGAAATGACATTTTTCCCAATTCAACACAAGATTTGTTTCTTTACACCGAGTACGAACTTTTTCAAGATTTTCAAAACATAAATCAAATGAATCACCATACACATAAAAGTCATCCATGAAAATTTCTAAAAACTGCTCCACCATATCACTGAAGATACTTAACATATAACGTTGAAAAGTAGATGGAGCATTACACAATCCAAAAGGCATTCTTTTATAAGCAAAAGTACCAAAAGAGCATGTAAAAGTGGTTTTCTCTTGATCATCAATTGCAATTTCAATTTGATTATAGTAGGAATATCCATCTAAGAGACAATAATATGCATGGCCGACTATTCTCTCTAGTACTTGATCTAAGAATGGTAAAGGAAAATGATCTTTTCTAGTAAGTGAATTCAACTTTCGGTAGTCGATACACATACGCCAATCGGTGACTGTACGCATAGGGACTAATTCATTTTTTTGATTCTATATAACAATAACACCAGATTTTTTTGGCACTACCTATGTGGGGATGACCCATTTACTATCATATTTAGGATAGATAATATCAGCATCTAATAGTTTAAGTACTTTAGCCCGGACTATTTCTTTCAAATGTGGGTTTAATCTTCTTTGTGGCTGTCGGGATGGTTTAGCATCTCCTTCTAAGTATATGCAATGAGTACATAGAAGATGACTTATTCCCTTAATATATGCTATTGACCAACCGATAGCACTTTTATGACTCTTTATGACTTCAATCAATTTTTCTTCCTGGACTACTGACAATTTAGAAGATGTTATCACTGGATGAATTCCATCCTCCCCCAAGAAAACATATTTCAATTCAGTTGGGAGAGGTTTCAATTCGGGTCTAATAACTTCAACAATGGGCTTTACAGACTTGGGTTCAGCAGGCAGCAATTTTTCACATTTTGGACTCCATGCTTCAATGACTGAAACATCTATAGACTCGTCATTATGTACAGACTCTAATGCATGGGACTCTTTCTTTATACACTCCTTTTCAAACAAACTCTGAGTTAACAACTCAAAATAGTTTACTTCACTCATCACCTCCTCCTCTTTGGGCTGTCTTGTCATGTTAAACAATTCAATTTCAAGGTCATGTTTCCAAATGACAATTTCACGATTCCACTCCTACAATTAATCAATGCATTTAATGTAGTAAGGAATGGCCGACCTAGAATGACAGAAATGTATGTAGAAGCATTTAGAACTGGCTGAGTATCTAAGACAATGAAATCAACTGGAAAATAAAACTTATCGACTTGGACTAACACATCGTCCACAATTCCTCGTGGGGTTTTCACAGATCGGTTTGCCAATTGCAATGTGACATTAGTGGGTTTCAACTCACCCAACCTTATCTATTTATAGACCGAGTATGGAAGTAGATTAACACTAACTCCCAGACCAAGCAGGGCTTGCTCAATCCAGAAATTTTTGATTACGCGTGAGACTGTAGGACTTCCAGGATCTTTGTACTTAAGAGGGGCCTTATGCTGAATGATAGCACTAACCTACTCAGTTAAAAATACTTTTTTTTGTACATTAATCTTTCTTTTGACTGTGGAAAGGTCCTTCAAAAAACATAGCATAAGATGGAACTTGTTTGATCACATCCAACAGGGGGTGTTAATTTTTACTTGCTTGAACAGTTCAAAAATCTCATAATGATTGGCTGGTGTTTTAAGTTTCTTGACTACTTAAGGAAATGGTAAATGAATAAGATACGAGGGTTCTTTTTTCTTTGGTGGTTCTGGTTCCTTTTCAGTCACGGGTTCAGGCTCAACTAGTTCATTGACTGAGGTTGACTCAGGTTTTGGCTTCGGAGTTAACATGTGTCTAATGGTTTTGTCAATTACCTTACCACTTTCCAGTGTGGTAATTGCTTGGACTTGACTTAGAGATGGCTCAAAAAACACAACATTCGCTTGGTTTTGACTTTGTGGAGGGTTTTGGTTGAGATGGGAATTTTCCCTTTTCTGACGTACTCAAAGACTGGGTTAACTTGGCTAAATGACTCTTGATATCTTCAATACTCTGTGAAGTTTGAACTTTAAAATCATTAAATGCATGGGTATGCTAATTATTGAAATTCATTTGACTCTGGGCAAACTGACTCATGGTATCCTCTAGACTCTTTTTGTGTGGGGGTTGATATGGCTTATATGACTGCTGAGTTTGGGGTTGATATGACTGCTGAATTTGGGGTTGACTTGAAGGTGGACCTGGTTGTTGACTCACGGGCTGTGTATTTTTCCAACTGAAATTTAGGTGATTCCGCCACCCTGGGTTATAGGTTTCAGAATAAGGATTGACATAAAGTTTGATAAAGTTGGAAATGGCATTGGACTGTTCTATCAAGACTTCTTTGAATGCTGGAATGGTGGGACATTCCCCTGTGGGATGTCCTGTCAATGCACAGATTTCACATGATTGCTCAGTAGTGGACACTACAGACACTTCCTTCATTTTTTTCATTTCTAATGCTTCTAACTTTCTGGACAAAGTAGTTATTCTGGCCCTTAGGTCATCATCTTCTTTCAACTCATACTTTCCTCCTTGGGATGTAGATGGCTTAGACTCAATAATGTTCGGAGAGGTCGAGTCCCACATTTGGGAACTTTCAGAAATGGTATCAAAGAACTCGAATGCCTCCTCGGGACTTTTACTCATAAATTCTCCCTAGGCCATCATTTCAACAAATTGACGCAATGCAGACGAGAGGGCGTCATAGAAAAAACCTACAAGAGTCCAACTCTCAAATGCATCATGCGAGCAAGCTTGGAGAAGATCCTTAAATCTCTCTCAACATTGATAAAAAAAATTCCCTTCATTTACAGAAAAAATCATGATTTGACGTCTTAATGAATTAGTGCGATGCACAGGAATTTTTTTTTTGAAAAACTCAGTTTGCAATACTTGTCAACTCGGAATAGACTGGGCTTTTAATGAATTTAACCAATGTTTAGCTTTGTCCTTCAAAGAAAAAGAAAAAGGAAAAAGTTTCAACCGGGCCATTTCAGAATTATCTTACAAAGCACCATATACTTCTTCAAATTCTTTAACATGCAGATATGGTTTTTCAGACTCCTGACCATGAAATTGTGGTAGCAATTGTATTATCCCTGCCTTAATGTTAAAATTTGGAGCATTTGCAGGAAAAACAAAACATGATGAGACACTAGTGCGTGCAGGATGCATATATTCTCTTAATGGTCGGACATTCTGGACTACCTCATGTTCTCTTTGATTATTATGTGTCATGCTTAATTCAAATGATGCGTGTGACGAAGATGCAGATGATGGAGATGAAGGATTACACTGATTTACAAACCCTACTGATGACGTAACAGACATAAACTATGAAAACGAAACAGACAATATATAAACATATAATACAAAATAAACAACTTCCCTTTTTGATTTTGAAATCACCGTTTGTTCCCCGGCAACGGCGCCAAAAATCTTGGCTCACTTTTGGTTTGAATAGTGGTATACACCCAAGTATATGTTGTCAAATTGTAATATAATACTCGGTTTAATTCCGAGGTCGAACCCACAGGGAACTGAATATTGGAAATCAAAATGAAAGCGGTGAAGCTGTCACGGTTACAAATTGAAATAAAAGAGCTTGTGATGTGAGCTTAGAACAAATAAAATAAACTTAAATAAAACTGCAGTAATTAAAAGATACTGGAAATAAAATAATTAAAAGATACCCTTCAGTTTAAGGGTTCCATATGCATTATATTGGCTAACTATTGAAAATGTCACCTTACAGCAATTAACCCCCATTTCACTGGAAAGTCAATTGGTAGGTATGATGTATATTAAATCATATCCAGCAAATGATTAGGTTAGCTGGCAGATATATCTCTATGCGACAATCGGATAACCTAAGTAGACCAGAAGGCAAGCCACTCAAGAGGAATACTTGAATTACTCAATCGGCATATCTGTACCATGCAACAATTAAACAACTATAGCAAACCAGACGGCAAGCCATTCAGAAGGAATACTATAGTTATTCAACCGGCAGGTTGATGATTCATTGATGACGAGATTCTGGTTTACGCATTGAATCAAAAGCATTGGCTATGCCGAGACTTAACCCGTCTATAACCAATCAATCGACTGTTACGTAACGTCCAATCATGCACATCACCGTATCATGCATGAAGTACATAACTAGTAGATAGTATGGTATATCGCATTAGGTACCGCTTGGTGTTCATAACCATGAGCATATTATAAATGTAACCATCCATCAATATGGGAGGAATATATAACAATAAAGCATAGTTGTAACATCGGCATTCCAATAACTTAAACAATATCTTACATATGTTCACCCTTCTCCGAAGGGTAAAAGTGGACTACTTACACCCCATTGCTATAGACAAGCAAGAAGTGCAAGATAGTTCCATTACAATACAAATCAAACAACGACACTCATTCCCCGAGGAATAGCTGAAACACGACCACTTTTAATACCGGTTAGGGCACAAAAGTGGCAGAGGTTCAACCCTCCAAGTAGAAAGGTATAACATAAATGTAGAAAATAAGAAAAGCTTCGAATGGAGATTAGCTGGAAGGTTGGCTGGAAGAGGTGCGACAGGGCTTCGCCGCACTGTTTCTGACTCTCTCTCACTCTCTAACTTTCTCTGGAGGTTTTCTGACTGACTCTGACTCTGATTCTCTTGCTTCTTTCCACTCTCTCTGGACTTCTCTCCCTTTGAATATGCTGGAAATGAACTGGACTAGCCTATTTATAGATGGCTTGAGGCGGCAGTTGCTTGGACTGGCCAATCAGGCCATTTGTTGAACAATTCAACCAATGGGATGGCAACATGCTTAAGGCGGCTTAGTGTGACCGTCTGGACGCCCCTAAGTCACTAGTTTTGTTGGTGTGGTGCCTTGGTTGCTTTGATGCTTTAATTACACTTGCACCCCTTGCTTTGAAGCTTTGGCGGTTGCCTCCCTCTAGCTTTGCATCATTTACGCATAAAACCCTGAAAAATATAACTTTTAACGCATTAACCCTAATTTATGCACTAACCCTAATTTGACATACATTGACTCTTTTAAGTCTTTTAACTGACACAATTAATCGATTAACCTATTACAATTACGCACTAATTAGGGTTAATCAGGACCAGCATCACTCAGATCGATCAACACATGGCTGACTATGAGCAGAATCAGACAGATATATTAAGGCTACTCAGAGAAAATTTCGGTGGAGGCCCATATACTTCCTAATCAGAGACCTTTCAAGAGATTCCACATTATCACTTCTACTACTATCTTTCTTGAATGTTGTTTTTTTATTGGGTTTTTAAGTTAATCTAGTTAATTATTTTGGGTTAAATTGTGTTAAGTTAGGATGCGTATTTTATGTGATTCACATTACAATTAGGTTATTATTCTTATGCTTTGCAGGGATACCCTTAACCCGATTGCGCGAGATTTTCATATAGTAGTTGTGCACTATGCTAATATTTTCATATAAACTCATTATTCGAAGCACGTAAAATTCCTTATTTTGAGAAACTTTTAGAAATATTACACTCCTTTATTAAGCTTACATATGTAGTGGAGATGTAAAAACCTATTGCAGATTTTGAGCCTATCCTCCTTGGAGAGATATTTCATACTTACTCAAGTAAGAATTTTCGATTCAGCGATAAATTTCTTTGAATAATCTCATCATCTTTGTTTTGATTAATACTCATGGAATTACATGGTTAGCATTTTTCTTAAATTTTTAACTCAGAACTATACAGGTGTATGATTTCTAGAAAATGATCTTAGGCCATCTTTGAATTAATTTTGAGCCTTAGCCATTTCTTTTACAAAATTATACCCCTAGTTAGCCGTGATTGAGCCTGAAAAAAGTATAATTACTTTTTCATATAACTCATAAATTAACCGAGCCATAGAAAAATATATTTGACATATCCTTGCTATCTAATTTTCTTGCACCCTCTTTTAGAGTCAGTATGATACAAAAAGCAAGAGCAGAAGAAAAGGAAGAAAAGAGCAAAGAAAATAAAATGGTGATTACTGTTCAAAGAAAGAAAAATTCTATGGAAGAAGAAAAAAAACAAAGAAAAAGAAATAAAGAAAAGAGCCAAGAAAGTGAAAAATGAGAAAGAAAATGAAAGAATGGAAATACATTGTATGAGAAAGTTTTGAAAATCAGAAAGAGGTGTGCCACAATACTAAAGAAATGATAGCTTTTGAATACCAATGACATCGTTTCTTAAACCCTAAACCCATGGCCATGTGACAACCTTAATAAAGCCCTTTTTTATTCCAGAAGTCATGCATGTGTATTATTTTCATCTATTCATAAGGAAGGGAAAGTATTGATTATGTGTTTGATGTTGTGTTAATATTCCTTCATGAGATTATTAAAAATTCGAGTTTTATTCAAGTAACTGTTCTTTTCATATTACATGTGAAATTATTTACTTTGTTAACAATATTCTTATGGCATGTAATTTTTGAGTGATAGTCGCTATAACGAGAGTGTGTTCTTTGTTGAGTGATTTCCAGGAAAGGATTGACATCAAGGCTAATTCTTGTACAACAAAGCGAAGGGTGGTGATATTTCTTTAGTGATTTTTGAAGTAAAGGAATCATTGCACACACACACACCAATTTTTCTGAAAATATATGTATAGTGTCACAGCTAACGTGTGTTACTTTTATAGTGATCAGGGAAGGGATGAATCCTGGCAAATTAGAAGAATGGTGATTCAATTTTATCTTTGAAAAATATGAATTATTGTATTCTAACCATTGAAGTTTGTAGATAGCTTCACTCGAACCTTCACGAGACAACACTCGTCCACTAGGGATCACCTAGGGGTTTAACGGCTTGGTGCATACGCTAAATGCAATCGCGAAATCTACGAAAGTGATTTTGTTTTGATATTTATTTTTATTACTAGGGACTAGTAATATTTAATTTGGGGTGTGATTAACCCTAATTAGTGCATAAATAAGTTAGGTTAATAAGTCAATTATGTTAGATAAAAGAGTTAAAATAGTCAAGATATCCGAAATTAGGGTTAGTGCGTAAATTAGGGTTAATGCATTAATTGTTGTATCTTTCAGGGTTTTGTACGTAAACAATGCAAAACTAAGGGGAGAAATCTGTCAAATTCAAATCAGTAAGGGGATCAAAGTGTAAATTCAACATCAAATCAAGCAAGGAAGCAAACCACCAAAAACAGTGGAATGCCACCGTCCGGACGGTGGTGGAGGCGTCTGAACGGTCAGCAAACCGCCTCACCTCCTTTCTCTCCTCTCATTGGCTGGATTATGCAACAAAAGCCCTGATTGGTCCATTCTGCCTCCAATCGCCTCAAGCAGCTCCCTAGCCTTCTATAAATAGCCTTGCTAGCTTCATTTCGAGGTTCCGTCAGAGAGAAATCCAGAGAGAGTGGAGGGAAGTCTGGAGAGTCAAGGAAGTTCAGGAGAGGTCAGATATAGTCAGTGAGTGAGAGAAAGTCAGAAACAGTAAAGCGAAGCCCTGCCGAACCACTTCCAGCCAGCTTTCCATCTAGTCTTCCAGACAGTTTTTCTTTCTTCTATATTTCTGTTATTCCTTTCTACTTGGAGGTTTGAACCACTTTTGTGCCCTAATCAGCATTAAAAGTGGTCATGTTTCAACTATTCCTTGGGGAAGGATTGTCTGTATTTTGTTTAAGTATTGTAATGGAACTATCTCACACCTCTTGCTCGTCTATAGCAATGGGGCGTGAGTAGTCCACTTCTACCCTTCAGTGAAGGGTGAACAAATGTAAGATATTGTTTAAGTTACGAAAATGCCGATGTTATAACTATGCTTTAATGCTATATATACCTCCCATATTGATGGATGGTTACATTTATAATATGATCATGGTTATGAACACCAAGCGGTACCTAAAACTATATACCATACTATCTACTAGTTATGTACTTCATGCATGATATAGTGATGTACGTGATTGGGCGTTACGTAATAGTTGATTGATTGGTTATAGACGGGTTAAGTCTCGGCATAGCCAATGCTTTTGATTCAATGCGTAAACCGAAATTTCATCATCAATGAATCATCAACCTGCCGGTTGAATAACTGTAGTATTCCTTCTTAATGGCTTGCCTTATGGTTTACTATAGTTGTTTAACTGTTGCATGGTACATATATGTCGATTAAGTAATTCAAGTATTCCTCCTAAATAGCTTGCCTTCTGGTTTACTCGGATGATTTGATTGTTGCATAGAAATATGTCTGACGGCTAACCTAATCAGTTGCTGGATAGGATTTAATAGACATCATACCTACCGGTTAACTTACCAATGAAATGGGGGTTAATTTTTGTAAGGTGGCATTTCCAGTACTTAGCCAATATAATGCATATGGAATCCCCGAACTGAAGGGTATCTTTTAATTATCGCATCTCGTATCTTTTAATTACTGCATTTCCACAGTTTTAATTAAGTTGTGTTAATTGTTCTAAGCGCACACCACCAGCTATTTCTTTATATTTTGTATCTGTAACAACTTCACCGTTTCTATTTTGATTTCCAATATTAGCTCCCTGTGGGTTCAACCTCGAATTTAAACCGAGTATTATATTACAATTTGACCACTTATACTTGGGTGTATACCACTATTCAGGCTGAATGTGAGTCAATGACCAGGAGAAAACCACTTTTATATGTCCTTTTGACACTTTTGCCTATAAAAGACTGACATTTGGGTTGTGTAATGCTTCAACCACTTTTCAGTGGTGTGTGTCTAGTATTTTTAGTGACATGGTGGAGCGATTCTTGGAAATTTTTATGGGTGATTTTTCTGTAAATGGTGATTCATTTGAGTTGTGTTTAGAAAATCTTGAAAAATTCCTTACTCGATGTGAGGAAACAAACTTTTTTTTGAATTGAGAAAAATGTCATTTCATGGTCACACAAGGCATTGTTTTAGTACATGTTGTTTCTACAGAGGGAATGGAAGTTGATAAGTCAAAATTTGATTTAATAGCTAATCTTCCTCCAACTAAGACTGTAAAAGATGTTCAATCCTTTCTAGGTTATGGAAGATTCTATAGAAGATTTATTAAAGATTTTAGTTTGATATCCAAACCAATATATAATCTTCTATGTCATAATGTACCATTTGATTGGAATTATGCATGTCAAATAGCATTTGATAAACTTAAAAGCATGCTTATTTCAGCACCAACTATGTAACCTCCTGATTGGTCTTTACCTTTTGAATTAATAGATGATGCTAGTGATTATGCTACAGGAGCTGTCTTAAGTCAACGAAAAAATAAGCGACCCTATGCGATTTATTACGCAATCAAAAATCTAAATGATACACAAATGAATTATTCTACCACAGAAAAAGAATTTTTGCTGTAATATTTGCTTTAAATAAATTTCGATTATATTGAGTTAGATCCTCAATTGTTGTGTTTACTGAGCATGCAACCTTGAAATATCTGCTTAAAAAGAAGGATGCTAAGTCATATGTCCTACGATAGATATTGTTGCTTCAAGAATTCGATCTTATTATAAAAGACAAGAAAGGCATTGAAAATGTGATGGCTGATCATCTACAAACGCTAAACTATGATACAAAAGATAATTCAATACCGATCAACGAAACATTCCCCAATGAGAAATTATTTTCAATAAACATGGTATGCAGGCATAGCTAATTATTTAGCCACATGTACCATTCCTTTTCATTATACTTGGACCGATAAGAATAAATTTTTAAGAGATGTACGCACTTTCTTTTGGAAAGATCCCTATGTATTCAAATACTGTAAAGATTAGATAATAAGACATTGTGTACCCAATCATGAAATAGGTCAGGTTATTTCTTTTTGTCATTCTGAAGTTTGTGATGGGCATTTCTTTTCAAAGAAAACTGTTGCAAAAATTTTGCAGTGTGGATTTTATTGGCCTACTCTTTTTAAGGATGCACATGATTTTTTATCTAAATTGTGACCAATGTCAAAGGATGAGGAATATTTCAAAAAGAAACATGTTGCCTTTAAACCCTATTTTGATTATTGAAATTTTTTTATTTTTGGGGCATTGATTTTATGAGACCATTTTCCCCCTCCTTTGGACATTTGTATATTTTGGTTGCTGTTGATTATATTTTCAAATGGGTTGAGGTAATTCATTGTCGAAACAATGATATCACCATACATTGATCAGATATCTAATAGAAAATATTTTGTCTAGATTCGGAATTCCTCGAGCTATTATAGGTGACCGGCGGTACACATTTTAGTAATAAATATTTTAAAATTTTAATGAAAAAATATTTGATTTCATATAAAGTATCAGCCCCTTATCATCCTTAGACAAGCAAACAAGATGAATTAGCCAATAGGGAGATAAAATATATTTTGAAAAAAATGGTTAACCCAGATCGCAAGGATTGATTTTTCAGACTGACTGATGCGCTTTGGGCTTACCGTATTGCATACAAAATCATTTTGGGAATGTCTCCTTATCGGCTGGTTTATGGTAAACCATGCCACTTGCTTCTAGAATTGGAACACCAAGCATCTTGGTAATCAAAATGATGAATTTTGATGTAGACAAAGCAAGTGCATCCTGCAAACTTCAGATCAATGAATTGGAAGAACTGAGAAATGAAGCATATGAAAATGCAAAAATTGTCAAATCTAGAATGAAATTTTTTCATGATAAAAATATCGTGTGGAAGTCCTTTGTACCATCTCAAAAATTCATGTTGTATAATTCAAGGCTCCACCTATTTCCTGGATAGTCAAGAGCAAGGTGGACAGGTCCATTACATTGTCAAACAAGTTTTTGAACACGGGGCAATTGAAATTGAAAATTCATTAAGTGAAAATGTTTTCAAAGTAAATGATCAAAGGCTTAAATCATACTATGACGGATTCGTTCAAAATGTGGAGTCTATTCAATTAATGGAACCAGAATATGTGTTTTGAGAAGATATTATGTAAATAATAGAACTAACTGTTTTATTTTTTGTTTTGCTAATTAGGGTTTTGCATAATAGATTCATTTCATTTCCAAACATTATTAGTAATTGTCTTTAAATTTTGTTTTATAATGTTATACATTGAGGACAATGTTAAATTTAAATTGGGGGGAGGGAACAATCCATAATCATCTTTGTGACCGGCAAACATTAAAGAACCAGATAATGAGTCTTTTCAATATTTTCAAAAAATGGATGAAAATTTTTGTTGGTTTAGTTTGGGTGTGTTACACACTTTTCCAAAAGACATACATTCTTTGATCATAGCAAAAACAAAAGTTGTGAGAAAACTAAAAAATTTCAAAAGTCAAGCAAAACTGTTTTGTGGAAAAAGTTCATTTGTCAAACGCCGACGAGCAAATCAACTCGGTGGTTGTGTAAAGTGTGGTCGATTAACGCATATGAGAGAATTTAAACAATGTTCTGAACCAATTTCAGGTCGAGATTATATTTTCTTGACCGGAGTAAGTATAGGCAGAGTAAGTATTACCCTGAGACACCATCTTATTCCAGTCAGATGATCACAAGATATGTACGACATGAGATTAATCGATTCACTGATGTTCTCGAATAAGAAGATTCTGATTAAGTTGACTATGATCAAGAATGTATAATTTAGGATTTGTTGTGTTAAGACAATTAGTTCATATTATTCACGGTAAAGTTATATTGTCATTCTGATAATTTGCAGGTATATTTTTTTTTGGGGAGAGGAAGCGGACTTGAACCTTTGACCTCAAGAAGGCAAAACTTTCACAAGTTAAGGAGTACCATTGGACCAAAGACTCATTTGCAGGTATAACCCTAACCAAATCACGAGGGATCTTCATACACTGCTTGTGCATTATCTTTATATTTTCATACAAAACTCATCATTTTAAGCATGTAATGATTTCTTATTTTGAGAAACCTTTTGAAATAACATAATCCTTTGTGAAGCTTACATATATAGTAGAGATGTGAAACCCTCATGCAGATTTTGAACCAATCTTTTTTGGAGAGATTTTAAACGTTTACTCAAGTAAGAATTTCAGTTTAGCAAAAAAATTCTTTTAATAATCTCATTAATCTTGTTTTGATTGGCACTTGTTGAATGATATGTTAGCATTCTCCTTTAAATCTTTATGAGAATCATGCAGGTCTATGAATTTTGAAAAATGATCTTAGGCCATTACTGATTATATTTTGAGCCTTAGCTATTTCTTTTGCAAAATTATATCCATCGTAAGTCATGATTGAACCTAAGATATATTTTCTTTTTTTAAACCCATATATTAACCGAGCCAATGAAAATATATTTATCCAAGCCCTTGCTATCTAATTTTCTTGTACCCTCTCTTAAAAAAAAGGCATTATACAAGAAAAGAGAGAAATGGAGAAATATGGTTGGAAAAGAAAGAAAAGGAAAGAGTTTGCGGAAGAGAAAAAAAATAGAAAAATAGCAGGAAAGTATGCAAAGAAAGAGAATAGCCAAGAAGTCACAAGCCTGGGATTGAAAATGGAAAATGGAGAAAGTGATGTTGTACAAGTTTAGAAAAGTTGAAGGGAGATGTGTGCTACACAAATTGAAAAGGATAGTTTTTTGAATCCCTTAGACGTCGTTTCTTGAACTCAATACCATAGCCATTTTATAACCCTAATAAAGTCATTTGTGATTCCATATGTCATGCATGTGTATCATTTTCATCCATTAAAAAGGAGAGTGTTGATAATGTTATTTGATATAGTGTTAATATTCTTTCATGAGATTATGCCAAATTCCAGTTTTATTCAAATAACCCTCTTTTGGAATATTATATAGGTCATTACTTTGATTTGATTTCAATATTCTTACCACATGTAATTATTGAGTGATAATCACTAAAACTTGAGTGTGTTCTTTGCCGAGTGATTTCCAGGAAAGGATTGACGTCGAGACTAACTCTAGTATAACTTAGTAGGTTGTAATATTTCTTAAAGTCTTTTTAAAATAAATAAATCCCCCCCTCCCCCCCCCCCCCCAACACACACACGCGAGTTTTTTATATTTCTTAATGGGTTGTGATATTTCTTAACGTGAAGGCCAACTCTAATAGAATGTTTTGAACAGCCCACTGTCAAAATTGGGTTCCATTATAAGAGATCAAGGCCCTAGGGATGCCATATCTTGTGATGATGTTTTTTCCTTAAAAACTTCTTTGTATCCATGTCCTATAAATTTGTTGGGTTCTCGGCCTTCACCCATTTCGTGAAGTAATTTGTCCCCATAAGTAAGTATTTCTTGTTTCATGGTCAAATCCCCATTATGCAAATGGCCATGGGCTCGTCAAGCTACTTAGGTCCTATGAAGTCTGCTTGGGTATTGAGACAAATTTCTGACATTTTTCACACTGCCTTACATATTGTTACGCATCCTTCTACATGTAGGGTCATTAATAACCCTGGGATAGCGCTAGGTGCGCAAGTGATCTTCCACCCATATGGGCTTCACAACTTCCTTCATGAATTATGAATGGAAAGTCCTACACTGTGGTTGGGTGCACGCAAATTAGGTACGGGCCTATGAAAGATCGTCGACAAAGACGTTGATCTGGTGATAACCAGAACCTTGCTGCTTTCAGCCTTACTTTATATGCCTCTTTCTTATACTCGGGTAGCTTCTAGTCCTTCAAATAATTTGTGATTACATCCATCCAACTAGGGCTTAATTTAGCTGATAGAGACTCCAACGCCAATTGCGATTCTATGCTCAGCTTGTCTCTACATTCAATCATTATGGCCTGGGATGCCCTTTCCTTAAGGGTGTATGCTAACGCATCTAGGGCATCAGCATGAGCATTTTTTGCCCTTGCAATTTGTTCAATTTTTACCTTTGGGATTTTTCTTAGCTCGGCCATGGAGTGCTTGTAATAGGCCATCATTCGCTCATCTCTTGCTTAGTAGTTGATCAACCCTAAAAAGTGCGGAATTGAATTACAGTTTAGGGTTAATAGTGTGCGTTAATTGAATTAAAATGATTAATTTGAATAATATATGGTTAATGTTTAATTTGTATATTTTTTAGGGTTTCATTTGTAATTATCATAACTTGGAAGGACAAAAGTGCGGAAGAAGAACAAAGGAGGGAGGAAAGGATAATTCAGAAAAAGGCACTCACCATCCAGATGGTAAACCACCATCCCAACGCCAAAAAGTCAACAAGGTCAGCAATAGAGGCTACAAGCAATAATCCAGTGGATTAGCATCGTCCAGACGGTGGTGATGGCGTCCGGATGGTGGCTAAACCGCCTTAAGCTCTCATCTTTTCCTATTGGTCCAAATGTTCAACAAAAAACTGTGATTGGCCACCCTGGGTATCAACCGCCTCTAAACCCCCTCTTGGAGCCTATAAATAGGCTAGTTTAGGCATTTTGATGAAGAGCTTCGCTAGATAAGAAGAAACCTTGCCCTAAACACTCCTAAGCCTGAAATTCTCTTCTTCTACATTTTTTTTACTTGGAGGGTTGAACCTCTCTCACTTTTGTACCCTAGCCGGTAATAAGAGTAAGGTTGTTTCAACTATTCCTCAAGGAAGGAATTCTTGCATCAGTTTTTGTATTTGTGTTACATTGTAATAAGATTATCGCATTCTTCTTGTTCTTCTATAGCAATGAAGTGTGAATAGTCCGTTTATATTCTTTAGTGAAGGGTGAAGATATGCGTAATATTGTTTGTGTTATGGAAATGTCGATATTTTACCTATGTTTTAATGTTTATACCTCTCGTAACTGATGGATGATTATTATTATCTCCGGTTACAAGTACCAAACTAAACTTATTGCTATATATCAGTTCATCATTACGTTATTACATACTTCATGCATGATACAGTGATGCATGTATTTGGGTTTTATGTAATAGTCGGGAGATTGGTTATAGACAGAATCTCGTTATAGCTAATGTTTTTGATTCAATGCATAATTCGGAACTCCATCTTCATTGAATCATCGACATGTCAATCGAATAGTTAAAGTAATCCTTTAGAACGGTTCACCTTCGGGTTTATTGGGGTTACTTGGTTGTTGTATGGTACATAGACCTTCCGGCTAACCTAACCAGTTGTTGTGATATGGTTCAGTTTTTACATCAAACTTATCGATTAACTTTCCAGTAATATGGAAGTTAATTGCTGTAAGGTGGAATTTTCATAATCAAGCAATAAAATCCATGTTGGATTCACGAACTAAAGAGTAGTTTTTCAATTATTGTAATCAAAATTTTAGTTTAAGTATTTATTTATCAGTTCTAAGTTTACACCACAAGCTATTGTAAAATACACTACGCGCACGACAATCTTGCCTTTTCTATTTTGAATTCCAACAGATAGCTCCTTGTGGATTCGATCTCAGACTTAACCGAGTAATATTACAATTTAACCACTTATACTTGGGTGTATGATTTAAATCAGGTCAGTAGTATCCTAGCAATTGATCCACGACCAACTATGAGTCGAAGTGTATCTATAAATGCTAGGTGCCCATATCTACTGCTAGCCTTATACCTGCTAGGAGACCTTCGTATTCTACTTCGTTATTTGATGCGAGGATGTAAACCCCCACATGTTATATTAATATAGTAATGTACTTGTGTAGTATTCTCATATGTGTAGTGACGGTAGGAATAAAAAAACTAGAGATGCAAATTGATTGGGAAGTTTAAGTTTCGAAGGTGTATAAACTTGAGAAGAGGGATTATGGAAGTTTCTAAATATTTTTAGGTCAAAATAAGTTCTCCATTGAATCCGGAAGGTCGAAAAACATTGGGAGAGGTAATATGGGGTGTATAGAAAGCTAGGAAGTATTCCGGAGTGAAAACACACTTAGAGAGAATTTGGGTAAAAAGGAGTTGGGACACCTTATAGTATTTTGTACATAACTTTTTATCCTGATGTCCAATTGATCCGAAATTTGGACAGTAGATAGTAGACATCTAGGGCTACAAAAGTGTACCTCATGAAAATTTTCCAATTCGACCTCTAAATGGGTCAAAACTGCACTGGAAGTCGGAGTAAAAATCTATTAGTCAAACCGTACCGGTACCACGTACCGGTACGCCTTACTCCAGTAGCTCAACCGTACCGGTACCGCGTATCGGTACGCTTTCTCTGACACTCGCCGAACAGTTAAAAAGTCGGGATTTTTGGGTTTAAAACACCACCTCAAGCCCTCATTTGCCCCATTCTTCATTCCACTCTCACCCTAAACACTTTAGAACCCTAGGGGAGAAAGAAAGGAAGAGAGAAACTCAAGATCAAAGGGGAAAAACACAAGATTTAAGGGTGATTCAAGATTCAAGCCCTAGATTTCAAGAACATCAAGGTAGTGGTTTCCTTCCATTCACTTACATTGAGGCTAGGGTTATTATATATGTATGATTAGGACTTCTAATCATATCTATTTGCTATGAGTTCCTTGTCTCTTGGTATTATTGCAAACTTAATTATATTTTGAGAAAGTTATGGTGGGGAGCCATAAAAACCTTAGTTTGTGAGAAACATGGATTTCTCTCTTTATCTTCACTCAAATTTGGTTTTGAAAACTATAGTGCTTTGTGTTGAGTATTGAAATGCTATTGTACATGATCTCTTGTATTTTTCTTCATTGTTATTTGAACTTGTCTCATGATGGATTTGTGGATTTTATGGAATTTTCTTGAGAATTTGGGAGTTTATGGTATTGTTGGGTATGTGAGATATTTGTTGGTATTTTATCTCTTGCGTGGTTGTACGATACGAACATGGATTACTATGGACCGGGTATCATATAGTGGGTAGACGTCTTTGTATGCCACGCGGGTATGAACTTTTCCTACCACATGGAGTGGGTAGACGCCTTTGTACGCCGTGTGGGTCTGAACTTTTTCTATCACTAATGATCACGGATTAGTAACGTGGGTTGTGTCGGACATACAGTGTGGGTTATCATGCATTGTACCAAAAATGGTTTCGACAAGAGTTTCGGGAAGTATGGGATTCCGCGAGAACTTGTTGGAAACGGTTTATGTACGATACGAACATGGATTACTATTGACCGGGTATTATGTAGTGGGTAGATGATTGATTGGTAATTACGTCGTGCCTAACCTCTAAACATCACCCTCACCCTCAATGTGTGTATGTGGCTTATAGTGATGGGGGGGTGTCACTCTCCCTCCGGATGATGCAAGAAGATAGGAAACAACAACAAAATGAATGTGAATGGAAATGTGATGAACAAAATAAATGGAATGAGATGCGGTGTGCACAAAAATGCTCCCCAATCGAAAGGAGTCTTTTGTGGTCGTGTGTTTTACTTGGAAAATATTCCAAGGTCGTCTCCTCAGGGAAGGAAAGGGAGTTTTGTGAAAGTGATTTTGCAAAAGTGAAAAGAAAGTGTAAAATCTTGTATTTGTGTTTTGGTGAGTTTTGTTGAAAATGAAAATGCAATAAAACAAGTGTTGGCTAATCCAAAGAGGTCATTCTAATGGGAATTCCAACTCAACTCGAAATCTTCTTCCAATGGTGCATAGGTGAACGATTGATTCGGGGGAAGCTAGGGACGAGATTGGTGAGTATCTAAGCATAAACCGTGACTAGGCCTACGGAATATCAAAGGCTCACTAACTCGTCCACTCTCAACCCCGTCAAACCGAACCACCGTACACCGAGAGGAGGAAGGAGAAGAGTTGAAATGGAATCCCCAAGAGAAGGTCTCCCTTGGATTACCCAACTTAAATCTAACTACTCATTCATAAAAGAAAGTCAAGCATAATGTAAATAGACAAGTAAAGGAAAAGAAGATTAAAACTTAACTAGATGCAAGAAATCTTAAACTAAGAAGAAAGAAATACAATACCCATTTTAAAAGATGAAATGAAGAAAACTTGAAGCAACAATGGTGAAATGAAGAACATGCAAGTAAACTTGGAATAAACTTGAAACAACTTAGATTAAAGTGCACGGAATGAAGATTACAAGAGGTTTAAAGCTTACAACAATTGAAATGGAAAGGAAAATGCAAAAACATAAACTTACATTACACTATTCATCATCTTCTACATGGAACTAAAACTAAGCTTAGGTAGCCAACCACTTTACATTGAATGGAATGCTGAATATAATGGTGTGAGAGAGTTGCCTTTTCGTCCATGAGGCTCCCCCCTAGCTGTGTGTACGAGCTCCCATCAAGAGAGGGCTGAATGGATGGCTTTGACAGGCTAGGAGATCATAGCCTGGGCCGCCCACTTCCCCCCCATTCCTCCTTTAATGCATTGGCCCTTTTTAGTCTTCCACTTGAGTGTAGGAGGCCTGTAAATGTGTAAGGAAATGTTGGGATAGGCGTGGGAGAAGTGTAGGTGGGACCTCCAAGCCTCAAAGTTGAGTTACAGGCTGTTTTCGCGACCAGAAGGTCCGGAGTACCGGAACCGAGTACCGGTACTGTTTTTCTGCACTGGACCACCTTCGGTAGAATCGGTATAACTCTTGATCTAACCGTTGGATTGAGCTGAAATTTTGACACCAAATAGAAGACACCCATATCTACAACGTTCATGTTTTTAACTTTTCCAAATTCTGAGTAGATCATGGTCAAAATGGAGGAATTCCGAGGCAGTGCTTCCAATTGTTGTTGCAGCTGGTGCCCTTGTTCCCAAGCACCAATGTCTTCTTGATTTCTTCACTTTTAAGCCTCCAATTCTTCATGTATTGTGTCCATGCCTTCACCACACATCCATCAAGGTTGCAATGTCCTAAAATCAATCATTTAAGCTATAAAAGGTTGCAACATCAAAATATCAACATTATAGACAATTTTGGCTAACACTAAGTATTTAAATGCAAAAGTTGAGTTATAATGCATGTAATGAGCCCTTCAAATATGCAATATTATGCGCTCATCAGTAGACGTCTTTGTATGCCACGCGGGTATGAACTTTTCCTACCACATGGAGTGAGTAGACGCCTTTGTACGCCGTGTGGGTATGAACTTTTCCTGTTACTAATGATCACGGATTAGTAACGTGGGTTGTGTCGGACATACAGTGTGGGTTATCGTGCATTGTACCAAAGATGGTTTCGACAAGAGTTTCGGGAAGTATGGGATTCCGTGAGAACTTGTTGGAAACGGTTTATGGTAGAATGGATTACCAATGGTATATTGTGTTTATTTATCCATTTCAATTATTGTTGCTATCTAAACTTGAGATCTGTTTAAATGTCCTCGTTTTACTTCAAATGTTATATATGTTATTTGTGAAATGAGACCGACCATTTTATATACTTTTCTAAACCTTGTTTGGGTTTAGGAGGATTTTTCTACAGAGCTTCGTGCTCACCCCCTACAGTTGAACATTTTTCAGATTTTGTGCCAGAGGATGAGCTCGGTGCTAACGAGCCGGGCCATAGAGAGGCTTCAATAGAGGGATACTTGGATCCCGAGTGGGACATCTAGAGATGTCGTTTACTTTTGTTCTAGACTAGTATGAGACCCGAGAATGCACGATAGACATTTTAATATTATGAATTTGAATGTTACATAATCTAGTCACAGTCAAACTTTAGTCCGTAAATTAAAAAGGGAGATATCGGGAATACAATGAATAGTGTGTTGATCTCGATAAAAATATTTATTGTAAGCATATTCACATGTGATATGCATGCGCATGGTTGGTAATCATTATTTAATTAGGAATGGTGATATGAGACTTGAACCTGAAGGATGAATATTTTAAAAGATAGAGATAATTTTATAAATAATGATTATAGGGGAAATTGTTTTATTAAAAGTGTGAAAAGCTAAATACGAATGTTGAGATAGTATATGACTTTATTATTTTATGTACGTTGGCGCCTGTGGAATTAATTGGGTGACAAGCATGTGACATTAATTTATTGCTATAAAAATAAAATGTGTTAGTATGTGCAAGGAGTGGTTAAGGGTTCAAAATACGAATTTAATGGTTTATCAATATTTTTGGATATATGTATATACATCTCTATGTGTAAATATGAATACAAGAAAAAAAAAAAAAAAAAGGGGTATATACATATAAGTGTACAAATATAAGAAATATATGTATAAGGAATATATATATAATATGCAAGCAATGATGGAATAGTCCACTTTGGAAGACATGCAAGACATGATATGCAAGCAATGATGGAATAGTCCACTTTGGAAGACATGCAAGACATGTCTTGCATGCAAATAAAATAAAAATAATAAAACCAAGGGTGGGGAATGCAAGTGACGGTTAGAAAGAAAAACAACAAGTAAGGTCACATGCAAGGCTAAGGGAAAGGAGAGAGAAAAAGAAAAAAAGAAAAGGGGTCTTGCACTTGGGGATTTCGGCGAGAGTAAGAACTAAGAGGGAAAGAAGAAGAAAACCAAGGGAAGAAAGAAGGAAAGAAAGAAAAAAAAAAACTCTCCACTTGAGAATTTCGGCCAAGACTAGAAGGGGGAAATGTTGGAGCTTGGTGGTGGGCTTAATGGTGGAAGACAAGTGATGGTGCTTGGTGGTGAAGGAAGTGGATACAAGAGGTAAGCTTAGTCATGTAATCTACTTTCTCTCCTCTTGAATGTATGGATACATTTCTAGTGTATGTATTTGGGTATTGCATGTGGGTTAAATGTGATGCTTGTGGTAATTGTGTTGTAACATGGGTGTTGCATGGAAAATTAACATAATGCTTGTGTGGGTGTGTGAGCATAATTAATGTTGTTGCATGAAAAATAAAAAGAATGGAATTGTTATATATGGGTTGAATTTTAGTCAAGAAAGATAGTAGTTTGGTGGGTAACTTAGAAATCTTGTGAATTGTTCTTTAACTTTCATAAATTCATGGATATAATTTAATTTCAAGAAAGCATGCAATTTTATGGTTTTATTGAAAATGGAGTAAATTCAAGTATACTTTTGTATTTGCAATTAAATGGGAAATGTTTAATTTAGTGTAATTGGTTCAAATAAATATTATTTTAACAGATTTGAGAAGACTAGCTCAATCGATTCGAGTAGATAATTTTACTCGATATGAATGGATTATTTAATTTGACTCGAATTGATTATTAAGCTACTAGCTTAATTGATTCGAGTAGATAATTTTACTCGATGCGAATGGATTATTTAATTCGACTCGAATTGATAATTGAACTCGGTTCGAATAAACTATTTCAAACTTGAGCATTATTACGTATTAATGTCTGAGTGGAATTGCAAATATTGGGTGTGCTAGGCCTGGAGGCGAACACCTCAAAGTACGCCTCACTCAAAGTTCTGGCAGAAGGGTCATCTACAAGGTAGAATTCCATGCAAGGTAGGTGCACTACCCTACAACTTTTTGTGATAATTTATTAGACTTTTAAACATATGTTTTTACTATGGTTATTGTTGGGAATAATTAATTGATCGGGGACACACGGTACATTACGAGAGTCGTTTAAATGACGAGAGAGGATTATGTGATTTCAGTGGTCTAAGTAACATGAAGTATTTATATAGCTTGAGTTGTTTATGTGACGGGATTTGATTATGTGGTGGAGTCGTCTAAGTAACGTGATCAAAAAATCTCTGTGATGTGGGTCATCTGAAGGAAAACCATTAATGTGGTTTGGGTTGTCCCACTGATGAATGATATCTATGAGGTGTTACAAGCTTGCGATACATGTGGCCTATGTGGCGCAAGAACTTGCACAACTAAATATAGTCTGTGTGGCGGTTGTTGTTTACAAGGCGATTAGTTTGTATGCGTGTAGGGTATTCTTTGTGAGGAATAATTTAATTATGTGGAAGTAAATATATGTGTTGTATATTTTGTCGATGTGATATATACAGGTTATGCCTATGCAATGTAAACAAATGTGTATGAGGTGAAGTGTAATTTGAAAGTAAGTATTTAATTCGTGGTTAAGGTTGTTCCTAAATAAATAAAGTTTCATTTATCACTTATTGTGCTCTTAAATATTAATTGCATCTTTGCTTTTACTAATGGTCTTAATGACTTTTCAGGAAAAACCATAAAGACGTGAGGAGTCCACTGCTGAGTCTAGAGGGTCGATTGAGATGTCATCATGGGGTTTATTTTAATATGACCTTTAAATTTAAATTGTATTATTCTATGTCATATTCTTGAGATCAATATTATGGTTTGTAACTAAGCAAGGCTCATGGCAAGCCGTACCACTAAGGGATTATATGATTTTTTTTTTTTATATGCTTATTTTTACATAAAGAAAGGTGTATGACAATAATAAGCAAGGATTACAGATATTGTACCCCGGGTTGGGGTGTTACAATTTTTGGTATCAGAGCATAGGTTTATAGGTTCTGTAGACAAGTGTGTTTAGGTCGGCAGTGGACAGTTTAGGGTGTCTATGTATTGTAGAGTTAAACATTTAGATGCTAATGTTATGTACGTGTATATCTAATAATGTTAATTTATAATTTTATGGGTGAGGAACGTGGCAGACAACGTCAACAGGGGGTGGTGGTTATAGAATGTGTATAATGTATTTCAGAGTATATCTGAAATTACGGTGTGGAAGAAAACACGGTAGATTAGATTTATTGAATTACGAATGAAAATACAGGTAACTACCTAAGTAGAGAATGTGTGTGGTAAGTTAAGTGGTTTGTTTGTGAGTAGTTTATTACATTGTGGTTGCACATCTTAGTATGAAAAAAAAAAAAACTTGGAAATTAATGATGGATTACATAATAATTCTTGACAACTTCAATTTCTGATAATTGAACTTTTGGTGACCGTACATATTAGTTGCAATCAATTTGTGAAAGTGTCAAAAGTGAAAAAGTAGTAATAATAACATTATTTGAATAATATTGTTATGAGTATTCCCAAGATCCTATGTTTTTAAACTCAAAGGAAAATATCTGCGATTGAGGATAAGGAAGTAATTTATTATGGGATTTTGTTTGCTGATTTTGGAGTAGAGTTTTCGGTTTTCATCCGTCTATTTTCCTAAAGTTCTTTATGGTATTCAAATTTCAGTTCAACTTCATTTTCTTAAAAACATAGTTTGGTTACGATGACATAATTAGCAGGTGAGGCTTGAGTGGATCAGTAATATCGCTTTGGAAATGGATTATAAATGGGTTGATCTAATAATCATATATGCATATCTAGTGCATAACGCATATATGGAGAATATTTATATGAAATTTGTGATGATAAGTGACAGGTAGAGATAACGATAGTGATGTCGATGTTAACTAGTATTTTGAAAGCGGAATAATTTTAAAAATTAAAAGAAAAATGCTATATTGTGATGTCTATTCGAGTTGACATTTGATTGTCTAATTATATGATTTTCTTTTCACTTGTGTGTAAGATTATAGTTTGTGAGATATTCTGGTATGACGGAAGCGTAGTGTTATAGACTGTTGTTATTTAAGTGGTGGATTTAACTTTTATGTGGTTAACGTGGTGTTATATGTGAGTTGTTTTATATGTGAGTTGTTTTTCTATATAATTGATCATAGTAAGAATATGCTTACGTGGTATTAATATATATGTGAGTTGAATATGAACTTAAAGATGAAAATGTGAATATGTTGTGTAGCGTTGAGAATAAGTTAGTCTTTATGACTAATGTTGCTTGTTAATAAAAAGTGAGTGTGTGGACTATTGACAGTCAAAGATAATATGATTGTTGAATTACCTCAAATGGTAAGTGAATAGTATATTTGCTAGTGCAACCCTAAAGGGGTGGTTGTTTGGCCTTAGTGGCGATTGTGTGGCCTTAGTGGCAATTGGTGCCTTAGTGGCGATTGTGTGGCCTTAGTGGCGATTGTGTGGCCTTAGTGGCGGATGCCTTATTGACATATAGCCTTAATGGCTAGGTTGTTGTCTTAGTGACGGATATATGACCTTAGTGACGAATTATGTCTTATTGGCGAATTATGCCTTGATGGCAGATATTGTCTTAAAGGCAAGTGTTTAGCCTTAGTGGCGAGAACGGCCTTAGTGGCGGATGTATATACGTGGATGCCATATATGATGGCTTATGGATGAATTTATATCTGGATGTCATATATAATGATTTATGGATGTGTTAATGTGAATGCCATATAGAATGGTTAATGAATGTGTAGATATGAAAGCTATCTATGACGGCTAATGTAATTGCCTTAGTGGAGAGATGACATTGTCTTAACGGCAGATGTATCTATATAGGTAATTGTGTGATCTTAGTTGTGTTATTTGTCATAATGACAGATGTAGCCTTTGTGGTAGGTTATGCTAAAAAGCAGATATAGCCTTAATGCCTAAGCTACGATCTTAGTGGTGAAATTGTGTGATTGTCATACATAAGGACTTATGTATGTATATATATAATTGATATACACGTATGAATGCCATGTATAATAGCTCATGAACGGATGTATGTATGTTAAGACCATCTATGATGACTTGTGAGTTTTTATCTATCAAATGTTTGATGAGATGATGTTATAATTGAGAAATATAGCCTTGATGGCTAATATATTGCCTTAGTGGCAAGGTGATATCGATTTAATGGCAGATGCGAATTTATAAGATTGATATGGATGAATCATGATACCATGACATCCAACCAAAGATTGATATGTTTATCCATGAATGAACATCTAATTTTCTTGATCATGAATTTGTTCCTGTGTATGGTAATTTGTAAGGTAAAACACTTTAGTTTGAAGGAAGGAAATGAAAGATAAAAGCGGTGATGTTGTGATAAAACATGATTATGGAAGAATAACTTATGGTGTAATTATATTATGTCATATAGTATGTATTAAGTGGATGATTGAAATCAGTATGGTGGTTGATTATAATCATTATCATAACCACTAATGTGGTGATTATGATATAATAAATTTAATAGTGCAGATGAATGAGAATGAATGAATTAGGAATTACGACACTTACTGCTGGAATTGATTTAGTAGTATAAATATCTATAATTATGGAAACTCGTGAATAGGTTTTACTAGAACAAAATTTTTATGAAATTGAATTTATGAAGTTCTAATACAAGTATATACTTGAGAAATGAAGATAACTGAAATAAGAATTACATGAGAAGGCAAATGAAATGTTCTGAAGAATAGTTAAATGATTGGTGTCGTATATATAGGTAGACATACCTATGTCTTTTGAATTTCATGGTTATGTGCATTGATGCGTGTTGGATTTCTAGATAATCTTAAATGGATATCTAACTTAAGTAGAAATCGATAATGGGGAAAAATAAAACCAAGTAGACAATTGAAAGATGAATGTGAGGTTGGTATATATATGGATAAAATGTGTTGAAAGTTTGATTTGCTAGTATGGAAGTACATAATGGGTATATAAGAAAAGTATATTTGTCAGATCAAATGGAAAGATATTAATACTGGTAATACCAGTTCTATGATTATTTTATTTATTTTATTTTTTTTTTGGAGTATAAAACTCCGCTGCATTTGTGAAATTTAATTCCACCAAGTTTATCTTGTTATGTTTATGACCTTTCAAAAAAAAAAAAAAAATGTTGTAGAAACATGTTAATGTGGGGGTTGATTATGCTAAAAAATAAGGATTTTATTTTTGTTTGTAGGTACCCCTGGTATCGAAAATTTTACTATGGAATAACGTATCGGGTGTGATGAATATGTAGTTGAGGATTGTTGTACACATAACTAATACACGAAAGTTATGGCTAAAGGTAGTGGAGAAGATAGTTATGTGAACCTAACTTAAGAATGTTGAAAATAGAATTTCCCAAACTAGGAGTATTAAGGGTGGACAATGAGGTCTATCAGTTTATTTTCAATTGATTACAATGTTATATGAGGACTTGTTGTATACAATATCAATTCTTATATGATGTGAATATTAATCTAAATAAAATGTGACTTTGGATGAGAAAAGGAAGATTATAAACATATCATAGTGTAAAAATGTAGCTATGATTCCGAGGCAAGTTACCAGCAATTAATATGTAATTGTGAACACGAGAAATGATAACATCATCCAACTGTATTTTTTAGAGGTAAATGATTCAAATGCTTTACTTGAATTTCTCTTGATAATGATAGAATAATATTGTACGAACAAATTATGAGAATATGTAGTAAGAGAATGACTGGTGGATATATATGAGTTTGTAAAAGGTTTATAAGATTCTCTAAAATTGAGTATATGTATGTGTATATGTTAATCTGGTTTTGTTGGACATGTTAAGAAAGGTAATATGTTACATTAAATAATTACTTAAAGTGTAGATTAATTTGCTAACATAACGTTGTTGAGAGGTTATGTGAAAATTATGACCAACGAGCCAGGAAAGATAGTATGGAGTTAACTCAAAAGAACTTATACATGGAAGTAAACAGGAATAATATTGGTTATAATTTCTAGTGCTTAAATGACACTGAATATTTGGTATTAGATAGTTTACTAAATTAGTTGGTTAATTGCCTTGTGATAATTTGTTGATGTGGTTTTCTTTGAATTCAATGAAACTGATTATATCAACAATTTACTCATCTAAATTAGTGCAATAAGTGAATTTCGAGGACGAAATTCTTTTAAGAGGGGAAAAGTAATGAGACCCGAGAATGCACGATAGACATTTTAATATTATGAATTTGAATGTTACATAATCTAGTCACAGTCAAACTTTAGTCCGTAAATTAAAAAGGGAGATATCGGGAATACAATGAATAGTGTGTTGATCTCGATAAAAATATTTATTGTAAGCATATTCACATGTGATATGCATGCGCATGGTTGGTAATCATTATTTAATTAGGAATGGTGATATGAGACTTGAACCTGAAGGATGAATATTTTAAAAGATAGAGATAATTTTATAAATAATGATTATAGGGGAAATTGTTTTATTAAAAGTGTGAAAAGCTAAATACGAATGTTGAGATAGTATATGACTTTATTATTTTATGTACGTTGGCGCCTGTGGAATTAATTGGGTGACAAGCATGTGACATTAATTTATTGCTATAAAAATAAAATGTGTTAGTATGTGCAAGGAGTGGTTAAGGGTTCAAAATACGAATTTAATGGTTTATCAATATTTTTGGATATATGTATATACATCTCTATGTGTAAATATGAATACAAGAAAAAAAAAAAAAAAAAAGGGGTATATACATATAAGTGTACAAATATAAGAAATATATGTATAAGGAATATATATATAATATGCAAGCAATGATGGAATAGTCCACTTTGGAAGACATGCAAGACATGTCTTGCATGCAAATAAAATAAAAATAATAAAACCAAGGGTGGGGAATGCAAGTGACGGTTAGAAAGAAAAACAACAAGTAAGGTCACATGCAAGGCTAAGGGAAAGGAGAGAGAAAAAGAAAAAAAGAAAAGGGGTCTTGCACTTGGGGATTTCGGCGAGAGTAAGAACTAAGAGGGAAAGAAGAAGAAAACCAAGGGAAGAAAGAAGGAAAGAAAGAAAAAAAAAAACTCTCCACTTGAGAATTTCGGCCAAGACTAGAAGGGGGAAATGTTGGAGCTTGGTGGTGGGCTTAATGGTGGAAGACAAGTGATGGTGCTTGGTGGTGAAGGAAGTGGATACAAGAGGTAAGCTTAGTCATGTAATCTACTTTCTCTCCTCTTGAATGTATGGATACATTTCTAGTGTATGTATTTGGGTATTGCATGTGGGTTAAATGTGATGCTTGTGGTAATTGTGTTGTAACATGGGTGTTGCATGGAAAATTAACATAATGCTTGTGTGGGTGTGTGAGCATAATTAATGTTGTTGCATGAAAAATAAAAAGAATGGAATTGTTATATATGGGTTGAATTTTAGTCAAGAAAGATAGTAGTTTGGTGGGTAACTTAGAAATCTTGTGAATTGTTCTTTAACTTTCATAAATTCATGGATATAATTTAATTTCAAGAAAGCATGCAATTTTATGGTTTTATTGAAAATGGAGTAAATTCAAGTATACTTTTGTATTTGCAATTAAATGGGAAATGTTTAATTTAGTGTAATTGGTTCAAATAAATATTATTTTAACAGATTTGAGAAGACTAGCTCAATCGATTCGAGTAGATAATTTTACTCGATATGAATGGATTATTTAATTTGACTCGAATTGATTATTAAGCTACTAGCTTAATCGATTCGAGTAGATAATTTTACTCGATGCGAATGGATTATTTAATTCGACTCGAATTGATAATTGAACTCGGTTCGAATAAACTATTTCAAACTTGAGCATTATTACGTATTAATGTCTGAGTGGAATTGCAAATATTGGGTGTGCTAGGCCTGGAGGCGAACACCTCAAAGTACGCCTCACTCAAAGTTCTGGCAGAAGGGTCATCTACAAGGTAGAATTCCATGCAAGGTAGGTGCACTACCCTACAACTTTTTGTGATAATTTATTAGACTTTTAAACATATGTTTTTACTATGGTTATTGTTGGGAATAATTAATTGATCGGGGACACACGGTACATTACGAGAGTCGTTTAAATGACGAGAGAGGATTATGTGATTTCAGTGGTCTAAGTAACATGAAGTATTTATATAGCTTGAGTTGTTTATGTGACGGGATTTGATTATGTGGTGGAGTCGTCTAAGTAACGTGATCAAAAAATCTCTGTGATGTGGGTCATCTGAAGGAAAACCATTAATGTGGTTTGGGTTGTCCCACTGATGAATGATATCTATGAGGTGTTACAAGCTTGCGATACATGTGGCCTATGTGGCGCAAGAACTTGCACAACTAAATATAGTCTGTGTGGCGGTTGTTGTTTACAAGGCGATTAGTTTGTATGCGTGTAGGGTATTCTTTGTGAGGAATAATTTAATTATGTGGAAGTAAATATATGTGTTGTATATTTTGTCGATGTGATATATACAGGTTATGCCTATGCAATGTAAACAAATGTGTATGAGGTGAAGTGTAATTTGAAAGTAAGTATTTAATTCGTGGTTAAGGTTGTTCCTAAATAAATAAAGTTTCATTTATCACTTATTGTGCTCTTAAATATTAATTGCATCTTTGCTTTTACTAATGGTCTTAATGACTTTTCAGGAAAAACCATAAAGACGTGAGGAGTCCACTGCTGAGTCTAGAGGGTCGATTGAGATGTCATCATGGGGTTTATTTTAATATGACCTTTAAATATAAATTGTATTATTCTATGTCATATTCTTGAGATCAATATTATGGTTTGTAACTAAGCAAGGCTCATGGCAAGCCGTACCACTAAGGGATTATATGATTTTTTTTTTATATGCTTATTTTTACATAAAGAAAGGTGTATGACAATAATAAGCAGGGATTACAGATATTGTACCCCGGGTTGGGGTGTTACACTAGAATATTCTTTTGAAACACTGTGTAGTCTAGATTTCTTTTGTAATTTCCGTTGCGCTATAATAGTTAATTTTTCTTTTGGAAATGTAAAGGCCAAAGATGGCATATTCTTTTGGGATGATATTGTGGATATTACTTATGGTAAATGAAATTTTATTTTGTGATGTGTAACGGGACTCGGTGTGGTCAATATTTAGTCATACTTGGACCCGGTGTGATCAATGTAGTATAAGTGCACAGGTTATGTATTTGGGTAGAGCTCCCCGTACAAAGGAGACTTTGCCCGAATTTTGTTAAATTAAGGAAGGATTTTTATGAAGTCTTATTTATGGATGGTTTATCTTAGTGCTCTCATGATGTAAATGGTTTTAGTATGTGATGTCGTCCAGGGTGGTTTTGGGGGTGTTATAAATTTTGGTATCAGAGCTTAGGCTTTAGGCCTTACATGGGAGCTGTAGGTTATGGATTATCATTGGAGCATTTGGTTGGGTTGAAGGAACTTTAGGCTTGAATTCGTTTGAAGTTATATGTGTAGAGAATAAGTGTTGATTTAAATCCTATACAAACCTCTCGTTTAGATCGAGACATCCTAACTATGTCTTGTACATCAATGAACTAAGTTGTATATTGATGTGCAAAATAGACGGTGAACGAGGACGAAGACGTGGACGTGAACGAGGACGTGGACGTGGACGTGGACGTGGACGTGAACGAGGACGAGGACGTGGACGTGGACGTGAACGTGAACGTGGATGTGGGTGTGGTCGTGGAGGTCAAGCTAATCCACCACCACCGCCACCTCCCGATGCCTTGAATGGCATATATTAATGCTTGAGGGAGCTCACCACTTTGGTACAAAACCAAAATGGGAACAATAACCATAATGGTGGAGCTCATCCACTCGCTCAAGTACCAAGCAATGGGAACGGAGACCGAAGGATGATAGCTCTTCGGGAATTCTTGAGGTAACGTACACCCAATTTCCAAGGGAGCTCCAATTCTTTGGATGCGGATAGGTGGATACGGCGGGTGAAGAAAGTGTGTGACGGCATGAGAGTTGCCGAAGACTTGAGGGTTGGCTTGGCGACCTACTTGTTAGAGGGGTAGGCCGACTATTGGTGGGATTCGGTTAAGAGACGGAGGGACACCGATGCTCTCACTTGGGAGGAGTTCGACCGAATCTTCCAAGACAAGTACTTCCCTGAATCAGTCAGAGACCGAATGAAGGCTAATTCTTGCACTACGACAGGGCAGTATGACGGTGGCCGAGTACGAGATGAGGTTTGACGAGCTCTCCCGTTATGCTACGGGATTTATATCTACTGAGGCCGACAGGGCCAAACGCTTTGAGCAGGGATTGAGGCCTGTCATCCGGGAGAAGTTGGTGGCCCTCAAGATCTGGGAGTATGGGGACCTGGTTGACCGAGCTGCATTGGTGGAGAGAGATATAGAGGACAGCCAGCGGCGACAGAGCTTCGCGAGAGGAGGTCCGATCAGGACGGACCCTAGCACCAGTGGAGTGCAGCGAGCAGCACCATACTGAAGTCCAGACCAGGCAGGTGGACAGAGACTTCTGACAGCTCGAGGAGATGAAGTGACTCTGTAACGCCCCAAAACACACCCTGGACGGCATTACATTCTAAAACCATTTACACAATGAGAGCACTAAGATAATCCATCAATAAGAAAATTTCCCATTCATCATCCATAGAATTTACAATATCATCCCAAAAGAATAAGCCAAGCTATGGCATTTACATCCCAAAAATTTAACTACTATAATGCAACGGAAATCAAAAGTAAACTAGACTTCACCATGTCTCCAAAATGAATTTCCTAGTCTAGCATTAACACAAGAATAAAGCTCTAGGCATTTACATCAGGATTCCACCTGCCCGTCTATTGGAGCTTCCCAATGCTCCAGCGCATCAACTCCAAGCTCCTCCTCTAGAGTAAAATCTGAAAATGTTGGTTGTAGGGGGTGAGCACTAAGCTCTGTAGCAACATTCCTCCCAAACTCGAACAAGGTTTATAAAAGCATATAAAATGGCCGGTCTCATTTCACAAATATCATATATCAATTTTGAAAGAAAACAAGGACATTTCAATAGATCTCAAGTTTAGGTAACAACAGTCAGTTAATGAATAAATGGAACCAATTACACAATTAATAATACATTCCACCATAAACCGTTTCTCACAAGTTCTTGCGGAATCTCATACTTCCCCAAAACTCTTGTAGAAACCGTATCTGGTAGAATGAACAAATACTAACCATTTCATTCGTATCAACATTATAAACATGTATCTCCACCATGATGTTAGGCAAACCCCATGAATCAACACATTGAGTAATATCTAGCCCACACACACACACACAAATCTTCTCAAAGATATCCAACATTTAGGAAGGGCGTATGCCATACCACTGGCAGTGACGTATCCAACCCAGGCATTAGTATACTAACCCTCTTACACGGCACCCGTGAGCAATAGCGGTTTAGTCTTACCAAAGTACTAACCCCACTACGAGTGGTAGGAAAAATGCCAACCCACTCTACGATATCTCGTCAAATGCCACCCATGGTCATCCCCCACTCATAAGAGATACAATACCAACCCAATTTCACATGTAACATTCCAATAGAACAATTTAAGCAAAAGTACATGAGATCATCAAAAATATCATTTTATTGTTCGACACAAACCACTAAAGTTTTGAAATCAAAACATATGAGTAATCAAACTTTGGAATCATTACAAATGAATATTAAGCTTGAAGTATAACGAATAAAGGCGCACCAAGCTTGAAAATCATGGACAAAGGAGAAATTAAGATTTAACAGAACACTCATGTATGGAAGTAAATAACAAACGACTATCAAGGTGTGAAATCAAGAACAAATGATTATGAAGCTTAGAAATCAAGACCAAAAGAAAACTCAAATCTTGGAACCAAGGATAAAGAATATCAAGCTTAGAATTCAAAACAAAGGAACAATCCTGTATTGAAATCAATAACAAAGGAGAAGTCAAGAGAAAAACACATTTCCCTTGAAGACTAGGGTTTGGTGGCAAGCAAGGAGATTTAAGGGTTACCCAACAATCACAATATTTTCCACATGGCATCAATTGCAAGAATAGCAAGAATTAAGGATTTGATAGCATACATATAACATTTAGAGTGAAGAGATACATATAAATTAACCTAGCCTCAATGTAAAAGAATGGGAGAAAACCCCTACCTCAACCAAGTATCTCTAGCAACCCAAGCTTTAAAGACTCCATTTTCCCCTTTTTCTTGCTCCCTTGCTACTTTCTCTTTTGGTTCTAAGAGGTTTGAGTGAGGGTGAAGTGAAATTATAGAAGAGGGAATGGATGGAGAAGTGAAATCTTGAAAACTAGGGCTTTGATCTTGTAAATCTCTCCCAATTTTTGTGTTTTTCTCTCCCTCTTTTGCTCTCTAAGGGTGCCTAGGGTTTGGATGGGTGAAATGAGGCTAAAAAGGTTGACATTAAGTATTTATAGTGGAGCTAGGACCGACTGTTCGCGAGTTGAAAATTTCGGATTTTTACAGCGACTACCGGTAGCTGATTTTGACTACCGGTAGCTCGGGTACATTGGCACTCGACTACCTGTTGACTACCGGTAGCTAGGGTACACTGGACACTCGACTACCTGTTGACTACCGGTAGCTCGGGCACACTGGACCATTGACTACCGGTTGACTACCAGTAGTCACTGCCCAGATTTTATGCTTCAACTTCAAGTGCAGTTTTGACCCATTTAGAGGTCGAATTGAAAAATTTTCATAAGACACACTTTTGTATCCCTAGATGTCTACTATCTACTGTCAAAATTTCAGATCAATTGGATATAAGAATAAAAATTTATGACTTAAATACTAGAAGGTGTCCCAACTCTTTTTTACCCAAATTTTCTCTAAGTGTGTTTTCACTCCGGAATACTTCCTAACTTCCAATACACCTCATATTACCTCTCCCAAGGTTGTTCGACCTTCCGGATTCAATGGAGAACTTATTTTGACCTTAAAATATTTAAAAACTTTCATAATCCCTCTTCTCAAGTTTACACACCTTCGAAACTTAACTTCCCAATCAATTTGTATCTCTAGTTTTTGCTTTTATTTCTACCGTCACTACACATATCCACATTTTCACAACAATTATTTATTATATATCTATATACGTATATAAAATAAAAATGCGGGGTGTTACAGACTCAGACTAGAACAAGCACTGACCCGCGCCAATGCTTTGCATGCGGAGAGTATGGGCACTACAAACATAGATGCCCCTCGTTTCCCCCAAGGACCAAACAAGCAACCGAGCAAGTACCAGCAAACAAGCCACCTTTACAAAGGCCAGCACAGTAGAGACCTCAAATAGCTCGAGGAGCAGGAGGCGTACCAGAGAGAGTAAGCACGGATGCACGCCGATGCTTTGCCTGTGGAGGTGTTGGGCACTTCAAAGATAATTGTCCATTGTTTTCCACCAAAACCAACCAAGCAACTGGGCGAGTGAATGCAAACAGGCCACCGCTACGACAGCCATTACCACCACAGAGACCGTTACAAGCTCATGCCCCAGGCGGCGCCAATCAAGGAAGGATTTTTTCTTTGACTCAACCGGAGGAAGATGCCTCCAACGCCATTGTGGAAGGTATTGTTCTTCTCTACCATTCTTGGGCCCGAATTTTATTGGATTCCTATGCGACTCATTCTTTTATACGTACTGCGGACGCTGTGGAATTGGGATTGGGTTCCGATGAGCTAGAACATGTTTTATATGTTGACTTGCCTACGGGAGAACAGGGGGATACCAGGCTGGTCTGTAAGGGTTATGTGCAAGCAGATTACATTTCAGTTACCAGTAGGTTTACTTATATGTATTTCTTTGACTCTAAATGTTATATGTATGCTATTCAATCCTTGATTCTTGCTATTCTTGAAATTAATGCCATGTGGAAAATAATGTGATGGTTGGGTAACCCTTAAATCGCCTTGTTTGCTACCAAACCCTAGTTTTCAAGGGAAATGTGTTTTTCTCTTGATTTCTCCTTTGTTCTTGATTTCCACCCTTGATATTTGTTTGTTATTGATTTCAATACCTGATTGTTTCTTATTTTTAATTCTAAGCTTGATATTCGTTGTTATGGATTTCAAGAAGTGATTGTTCCTTTGTTCTCGATTTCCAAGCTTAATATTCATTTATTCTTGATATCTAAATTTGATATGCACTTGGTAGTGACTATAACCCTTGTGATTCAATTATTCTCAATATTCAATACTTGATATTCTTTATTCTTGGTTCCAAGACTTGAGTGTTCTTTTGGTCTTGATTTCTAAGCTTCATAATCCTTTGTTCTTGATTTCACACCTTGATAGTCGTTTGTTATTGATTTTCATACATGATTGTTCCGTTAAATCTTAATTTCTCCTTTGTTCATGACTTTCAAGCTTGATACGCCTTTATTTTTGATTTCCAAGCTTAATATTCATTTGCTCTTGATAGCCAAATTTGATATTCATTTGATTGATTCTAACTATTGTAATTCATGTATTCTTGATATTCAATACTTGACATCCTTTGGTTCTTGATTTCAAGACTTGGTTGTTCCTTTGTTTTAATTTCCCCAGGCTTGATGATCCATTGGTTCTTGATAGCCAAATTTAATATTCATTTGTTATTGATTCTAACCCTTGTGATTCATTTATTCTTGATATTCATTGGTTCTTGATTTCAAGACTTGACATTCAATTGCTCTTGATTTCAATACTTGATTTCTCTTTGTCCTTGAGTTCAAAACTTGATACTCTTTAGTTCTTGGTTACAAAGCTTGATATGCATTTGTTATTGACTCCAAGACTCGATTGTTACTTTGTTCTTGATTCCAAAGCTTGATTATTTATTTGTTCCTTAATTCAAAATTCTAACGATTGGTATTGACCAATAAAATGGTATTTTCGATGATATTATGTTATTTTTTCTTAAATTATTTCGTTGGAAAAATGTATATGGATTTGGGTCGCCTAAGAAATGAGTGTTTAGATTCGGCAAGAAGGGCAAGTTAGCGCCAAGATATACCGGACTGTTTGAGGTAATCAAAGCGGTAGGCAAGGCGGCATATCAACTTCGACTACCAGCCCAGCTATCCGGAGTACATGACGTGTTCCACGTGTCCATGTTGAGAAGGTGTCACTCGGATGCAACTCCAGTTGTGAACTTGGAGGAGATTGAAATTCAAGACGGAGCAACCTACGCAGAACAACCGGTAGAAATTCTCGACGCCCAGGAAAAAGTGCTTCGCAAAAAAGTTATCAAATTGGTGAAGGTTTTGTGGCAACACCATGGAGTGGAGGAAGCTGCATGGGAACCGGAGCAAGAAATGCGGGAGAAGTATCCATACATATTCGCTACTTGAGGTAAGTTTCGAGGACGAAACTTTCTTTAAGGGGGGTGGATTTTAAACCCCCACATGTTATATTAATATAATAATGTACTTGTGTAGTATTCTCATATGTGTAGTGACGGTAGGAATAAAAAAACTAGAGATACAAATTGATTGGGAAGTTTAAGTTTCGAAGGTGTATAAACTTGAGAAGAGGGATTATGGAAGTTTCTAAATATTGTTAGGTCAAAATAAGTTCTCCATTGAATCCGGAAGGTCGAAAAACATTGGGAGAGGTAATATGGGGTGTATAGGAAGTTAGGAAGTATTCCGGAGTGAAAACACACTTAGAGAGAATTTGGGTAAAAAGGAGTTGGGACACCTTCTAGTATTTTGTACATAACTTTTTATCCTGATGTCCAATTGATCCGAAATTTGGATAGGAGATATTATACATCTAGGGCTACAAAAGTTTATCTCATGAAAATTTTCAAATTCGACCTCTAAATGGGTCAAAACTGCACTGGAAGTCGGAGCAAAAATCTGTCAGTCAAACCGTACCGGTACCGCGTACCAGTACGCTCAATCAGTCACTGTCAGAGAACCTAATCAGTCCTTCAAATTGATCTGTTATCTACTTCTTGCAAACATTTTTGGACATTGTGTAGACTTGATAAATTTCTCTTATTTGCGCAACATTTTGAATATTTGCCCGAGCTGCCTTATTTTTAGCCATATTCGGGTTTCTGGCAGCATGTATAACATCAATCACTCTAGATGGATCTTGTGGTCATTCCCGAGACATTTTCATTTTTACACTTGTATCAGCCTTTGTCTTTTTGAATCTATAAACTGATGGAGGTGTCCTACTTGAACCAACTCCTCTAAGTGATGTTTCAAAGAATGACAGTTCTCTGTCATATGCCCTATGTCATGATGGTAAGAGAATCTTAGGTTAGGATTCCTATTTTCTAGATCTCCTCCCACTTGTTCGGCCACTTGAAGAATGGTTTTCCCTTTATCTGTGACAAAACCTTATAGATGGGCTCTTTGAACATTGTGCTTACCTTGGCAAATGAGGATTGTGCCGAAAAACCTTCTTTCTCTTTCCCCTTTGAGCCCAAATGGGACTGAAGGTTTGGCCTCTCTTTGCTGCCTTATTTCTTGATTAGTTTATCTCGATTTAAGTTTCTCCTGAGGTCTTCGTCAACCTTTGTGTACTTTTCAACCCTTGCCACCAGCTCTTCCATATCTTGCGCAAGTCTTCTGGTGAATAACTATTATAATCCATTTTCTTTTAGCAGTCTGATCTTGAATGGTGCAAATGAAATCTCGGGATTGCAGTTTTCAATCTTGTTCGTCGTTTCTCTTTTTCACTAAGAGCAACGCCCCAACGTCTTTTGATTACCAACTTCTTGCGATGAACCGAACGGTGAACTATTCAACGAGCTACACCTAGCTATCGACAGAAATCCTTGCTAGGCTGTCGAACCATTTCATAGATGATTCACCCAAGCTGCTAGGGAACATTGTACATAACAAGGCTTCATTTTTCCTATGGACCGCCATTAGCTACCAATAATGGCGAATGTGTGTAGTTGGGTTGGTCTTCCCGTCATATAACTTAAAGTTAAGGATAGTGAACTTACTCATGACCCTCTCTCTTTCTATCCATTTGCTAAAGGGGAACACCTCCATTCCCTTGATATATTGTCATATCGCCCTTCTCACCAATTCCCAAGACTTTTGCTCGTGTAATTTAAATCTAATGTCAAGTTCTTCAGTAATGAAATGTTTCCAAGCATCCTCATGTTCCTCCACCCGAGAGGATTTCCTTCTGTTGTTCCTGTCTTGGGAATCCTCTTTATGCCTGGTCTTATTTCTTTTGGGGGTTTGGGCTTCAGTATCTACAATCTCATTCGCCCTTGCCTTTACTAGTTTAGTGATCGGTCCTTTCTAGAACATCTATATCCCTAGATCATCTTAAGGCCTCCTTGAGTGCCTCATTCTCTTATCTTAGCTTCCTATCTTTGTCGTAAGACCTTTTTAGCATAGCATCGTGCGCGGGGGAAGTTTTCTCGGTTTATGCCATCCTTCTATGCCTCGTCTTTGGGGTAGTATCTTGGTGATGATAGATTATCTTGACCATCATGATTTTTATGTTGGCTTCCAAAGGCATCCGCCCTGATGTCACTATCCGAGGGGAATGATACCTTGTAATTTTGATCGAGGTCATACTCAACATCATCCCGACTAGAGAGTGGTGACCCAATTGTGCTTTGCAGTCTTGATATTGTACTTTTTGTTCGAGTGTTCCCACAGACGACGTTAATTGAAAGTGGTAAAAAACCTTACACACTAATAAGAATTCAATTAGGAACAAATGAATGAAAAGGTTGCACCGCTCCTACTGCAAAATGATCGAATTGCTAGGGATTAGGGGTGGGCTAGTTGGAGGCACTCTGATGCTTAAGTTAGTCATGGTTTTACTAATGTGATCAAAACTATTTGCATGAAAAGTAGTAGGTACCATTGACCTTAATCTTAGTCTCCTTTTTATAGAATGATCTGGTACCCTTTCTATTAGAGTTCTTGTCGCTGACTATGTGAGGTGGTACACCTTATAGTTAGCCAAATTGCTAGTGATTATCACTCGAATCTTTTCCAACGTTCCTGATTAGTCTATTCATTCGGGCATTGATCTGACCTATTTATGCCATACACTTAAGTATAAGTGGTTAAATTGTAATATTTCTCAGTTAAGTCCGAGGTCGAACCCACGGGGAGCTAACTGTCAATATTCAAAACCGAAATGGTAAAGTTGTCGTGTATGTAGTGTGCAACAAAACAGCTTGTGGTGTGAGCTTAGAATTGTCAAATAAACACTTAACCAAAACTTTGAAAAACACTGATAAAAAGTTACTCTCCAGTGCGAGGATTCAACATGTTTCCTATTGTTTATTTATGAGAATGCCATCTTACCACAATTAACTCCCATTTTACTGGAAAGTCAACTGATAGGTTTGGTGTATATTGAACCATAACACAACAACTGGTTAGGTTAGCTGGAAGGTCTATGTATCGTGCATCAATCAAATAACTCTAGTAAACCCGAAAGTGAACCATTCAAAAGGTTTACTCTACCTATTCAATCGGCAGGTTGATGATTCGATGATAGCGGAGTTTCGGTTTATGCATTGAATCAAAAGCATTGGCTATGACGAGAGTTAACCCGTCTACAAACAATCTTCTGACTGTTACATAAAGCCAAACTACATGCATCATCGTATCATACATGAAGTATGTAATAATAATAGATAGAATGGAATATATCAATAGGCTTTGCTCGGTGTTCATAAACATGAGTATATTATAAATGTAACCATCCATCAATTAAGGGAGGTATAAACATTAACGCATAAATAAAATATTGGAATTTCCATAACTTAAATAGTATTACACATGCCTTCACCCTTCACCGAAGAGTATACACGGACTACTCACGCACTCATTGTTATAGATTAGCAAAAGGAGTGAGATGATCCCATTACAACCGAAAACAAAATTATAACACGTCCTTCCCCGAGGAATAACTGAAACACTGTCACTCTTATTACCAGCTAGGGCACAAAAGTGGGAGAGGTTCAACCCTGCAAGTAGAAAGGATAAACAGAAATGAAGAAGTAGAGAAAATTATGGCTAAGAAGTGATTCTGGCAGGGCTTCACTCTTCCTTTCTTTCTCTCATTTCTTCCCTCTTGCACTGGACTAAACTCCGGTGCATCCCCCCCCCCCTAGTGAAATGGTTGCAGCAGGCTATTTATAAGCGCCAGAAGGAGGGTTTAAGGCGGTAGACAGCTAGGCTGGCCAATCAGGACTTGTTGTTGCTTAAATGGACCAATAGGGAGAGAGGAGGGGGAAATGCGGTTTAGCCACCATCCGGACGCTACCACCACCGTTCGGACGGTGGCAAACCTCTAGTTTTCATCCTTGGAAGCCTTCCTTATTTGACCTTATTGACTTGGTAATTGCACTTGCCTCCCTTTCTTCATTTAGCCTTTACACTTTGATCCTCTTGAATTTTCTTATTTCCGCTTGAAACCCTGTAAAATGTACAAATTACGCATTAACCCTAATACTTTATAAATTAATCATTTTAACCTAATTTACGCACACACCTAACCCTAAATCCATATTCAATTATGCACTTTTTAGGGTTAATCAGGCATATTAATTTTTATCCATGACTTGAGTAATATCTTTATCAATACAGCACTGCCTCGGATTCTTCATGATAATACGACCTTCCTCGTTGCTAAGACCAATCCGAGGTCAATTATGTATGCTCTTATTGCCTTAACTGAATTGTACCTCAATTGCTGATTGAGGGTCGACCTATTTGACCGAGCACATTTGCTCGGTTTATTTTAAGATCTTTCCAGAACATGTGGTACCTAGTTCGGGGCTGACTCGACCACATGACCTTTGTCATGTGCCTATATTTATTTCGAATCATTAAATGCCTAATCATGCACAGTAATTATGTGCTCCTTCATCTCTCATTATCAATTTTGTGTCAATTAAGTGTTTCTATCAATTTTAGCTGTTAGAACAGATGGAGGTATAGTTGAGGGACTAACTACTGAAATTGATAGAATGACTTAATAGACACAAAATTATAGTTGAAGAATTAGAATAATTGAAAGTTCAAAAATTACTTTAAAATAGAAGGTAAAATTTGAGGAGTAATTGTCATATTTACCTTACTAAAATTCTTGGGCAGTAGGCGCCCCCCCCCCCCCCCCCCCCAAAAAAAAAAAAAATCACCTTCTTTTTTGGTCAGTGTATAAACATTCTGCCCCTGTTTAAATTATGCTTTGATATAAACAATAGTAGAGTCCGTAATAAATTAGAAGCACATGTAAGAATAAAATTAAGTTTTTAAAACTTTTATTGAATTTTCATTTTAATTATGTTTAAATTGTGAATTTCAGTTGCAAATTTTTTGATCCTATTTAGTGTGTATATTCAAGAATAATAATTATTGACCTTAAATTTGGTTTTATGGCTATTCAAGGCCAAACAGTCAAATCCAGTGAAAATATATCATTTGTAGGTTACACATGTGTAGGCCAACGGTCAAAAACATTGAAAGTCATCATGTGTAGGTTACACATAGTGGCTATATAAAATGGCTTTGAGAAATTTGTTGATGAGCAACGAAATCAACACCTAGGAGACCTTCCAATTACTCATTTCAGTTCTTTTACACTTGACCTACCTTTTCAATTATCATCTATTATTTTATTTTTGGGCAACTCGATTCGAGTCAAGTTCATTCCAGCCTTCCAGTGGACGTGACCATTGAGAAGATACTACTGCGAGCGCCTGAATTGGATCTTGGAGTCACTGGTGTCTGTCAATACCCTCACGTGGGGAGGCTTAGCTGCTTTAGGACAGTGATCATACGTCTATCAAACTTGCAGGCCAACTCTTTCTTTTTATCTTATATATTATATATTATATACATTTTGTTTTATCAAGATTTAAATTACTTGTTGGTTTTCCTATTTATATAGAGATACTCGTATTCTAATTTATTTAGTTATAACCACAAGCTAGGTTTTTACAAATTTAGCTATTGTTCTTTCTATTTATGAGCATTCTATTGTTATTGATCACATACCGTTATTAAAAGTGCTAATAATCTTAGTTTGTACTATTGTTCTTATCTCATATATTGTTTGTGTTAAAATATCTTATTTAAGTTGACACTATTGTTTAACGATCGTATTTCGTGTTGACATTTTGTAAAAAAATATACACACTATATAAATTTTGAAATTACAACACACAATAGTCTTATATTTTTAATGATTAGGAATAACTTGTACTTGAAAAAACAGTGTAACATAAGTGAGAAATAATGTATTTGAGAGGGAGAAAATTTAGTATAAATAGTTTTGAGAAAGATATTGGTAACCGTTAAATGAGTCTATTTGAAACTAATGGATGAATTTATTGAAATTCATCATATTTTATATTATAGACTAATAATGCATGATGTATATTGCACATAAATTTTTTTAAAATAATATTATTTTTATAAAAAATATGAATTATATGTGTAATTAAATTAAATAATTAATTATGTGTCAAATAATTAATTTAAATTTAAATTTAAATTATTATTTTTTTTATAATTTTTTGAGTGCTAAATTTATCATTTATTTAGATATCTCTTCTCCAATCATTTTAGGCATTTCCACATGTAATTGTATTATATTTTATAGGTTCTGATATTTATAATAAAGGCGGAGTTACCGAAAAGCTGACGTGAAAGACAGGCAGCTTGAGGCGCCAAAATCGAGTCATAGACGACACGTGACAGACAGCGGCATGGCATCAGAAGTTAATGGACAGAGAATGGTATACTAACAGGACAAAATCAACTTTTGCAGCTTCACACGCTATCTTACACATGTCTAAGTGTACAACTGCAATGCATGCAAGGGGCCCATCTCCTTTTTAATTGAGGAGGACCTCCACGTCCCTTTCTCCTCTTGGACGATATATTCAGTTCAAAAACTCGAATTTGATAGAATATGTCATCCACAATAATAGCGTCCAAGTGCATTAGACAATAATTATGAGTGATGCTGGACTGAGATACTTGAATTTGGATTTTCTTCATTTAAAATTTTCAAATTTTGACTGGATAAGAAAAAAATTGTCAATCCAGATTAAGTGATTTTCAAAGCATCAATAACATTATTTGTTTATGATTAAATCAGTAATTATATGATATGATCGGATTAAGATTAATTAAAGTAATATGAAATATGGTAGGTAAAAATATCGTACCTCTAATAAATAGCGACAAAGAATTTTGGGTTGATTTGGAACACGAACAAAAGTGAGGCAACTCTGCTCCTGCAAGAAAAGCAAACTATAAGGAACCGAAATTAGATTGATCGAAGAAACTTCGATGTTAAAGTCAGTAAAAAGTTTTAAAAGTGATAGTATTTTTGTTGCTCGGTCCATCCTGCCGAACATTGAGGTTCAATGCTCAGCCCATCTTATTTTTGGTGCACATGTCTTTGTCATGTGAATTTATTGACCGGTCAATCTTATACAGTTATTTTATGCTCTTTCAAAATATATATAAACTATGATTATAAAAACATAAAAATAAACTTTTTTTAACAATAGCCTACAACTAATTTTTGAAAAAGATGGCTGTAAAGTTTTAAATTATATTAAAACGGAAGGTGGCTATAATCTTATATTGAGTCCAAGTATAATATTAAATAATAATTTTTTGGTACTATTTTTTTATTTTTAAAGCAATACAAACTAGAAATGTGTGAAGTGATTTTATTTTATTACTTTTATAATTAATTGTTACAAATATATCAAATACAAATCTATGGATCATAAATAATTTTTGTATGATATCAATTTTTTTTTTTTTTTTTTGAGCTATCATAGTTTCATCCATCTTATATCTTTTTTTTTTTTTTGATGAAACAACCAAACAACAACACAACTCCTTAAAATTTACAATTACAACAACAACCCAACAGCGTTTTTCAATTTCTCACGAAACTAAAGATTTTTTTTTGGGTAAGTCTCACGAAACTAAAGATGCTTGGGGAGAATCTTTGGCAGAATGCCGTACCAGAACAGCCACCTTTACGAACCACTAGTTGCACTCAACCTCTCTGCCCCCGCAACATTTCTCAATAAGAGGAATATTCTGTTTAGTAAAAAAGATGAAAAGTATAAATAATATATTTTCTATCATTCAAAGTTGGAAAATAGAAATAATACATTTTTCTTCTTTTGTGTTTGGTAGGATGGATGAAAAATAAAAATGATTAATTTTTTTTTTTTTTTTTTTTTGCGTTGGCTAAGATTAGAGGTTACAATCGAGTTGTGTCGTGTCAAATTCATGTTGAGTCATTACGGGTTTGTGTCGAATATTAATCAAACATAACTCAACTCATTTAACTAATTGTGTCGTATCGAGTTGCTAGTTGAACTGTTTATTTTCATGTCGTGTTTGTGTTCGTATTCGTGTTGACTTACATAAATTTTGAATAAAAAATTTAACGTTAATATTATATTTTCACTTAATTGAATTCATGTTCATATTTTTTCTACAAACTGAAAATTAATTTAAATAAATATAATAATAATAATAATAAGTAAAAATATCTTTTTTATATAATAATTATGTCAGTGCTTAATAAATAGTTTCAAATAATTAATATTTTATGTCTATAATACTAATTAAACATGTTAGTTTCGTGTTAATTTCGTGTTACCATACAAACGAGAAAATAAATAAAGTGTTTATTTTTAAATAAACAGGTTGACGGTGTCAATTTTGAGTTTGATGGGTTGAACTGAAAATGAGCCTTTTAAATTTCTTGCTCGTATGTCAGATCATTTTCAAGTTCGTGTCGAGTTATAATCAAGTTTGTGTCATAAAATTCGTGTCGAATTCGAGTCGTGTCATCGTGTTGAGTCGAAAAGTTTCACCCCTAGCTAAGCTGAAAAAAATATTTTTTTTAATTTTAAATTTTATTTTTTTATTTTTTATTTTTTATTTTTATTTTTTATTTTTTTTAAAATATATATATAAATACATATTTTATCATTGTATTTTTATATGAAATTAATGTATACATAATATATGTATATATCAAAAGATATATAGACAAATAAGATACATCTCAACACAAATAATTAATTTTTCATCTACTTTCGTTCCGATTTTGGAGGGATTGATTTTGATGAGTTGGAAGGAAAGTTAATTCATCAACTTTTTCATCCTTCTTATTTTCTTTCCTTACCAAACATGATGTTTTATTTATCTCTCCAACTTTCCATCCTCCCAGCTTTCCACCATACCAAATGGAGCATAATGGTAAATCAACTTAAAAATTAAATTTAAAATATAGATTTTAAAATTAAAATATAGATTTGTTGGACGAATGTGGGAGAGGGACCTTCCACGAGTCTAGTATATAGAAGCGTCTTCTCACTGTTCAAAACCGACATAAGAGCTATGTCGATCAATAACAGAGACTTCTAAAGTTTGAGGTGGGTGATAAAGTCTTCTTGAAGGTTATGCCTAAGAGAGGAATAGTCCAGTTTGGAAAGAGAGCCAAGTTGTCGCCGATATATATTGGGTCTTTCGAGGTACTTGAGAGGATCGAGGCAGTTGCTTATCGGTTGACGTTACCACCAAACCTGTCTAGTGTTCTGTAACGCCCCAAATACCACCCTGGACGGCATTACACTATGAAACCATTCATGTCATGAGAGCAACTAAATATATATCCATCGAATAAGAAACATTCTTAATTTTAACAAAATTTGGGCAGAGTCTCCTTTGTACAGGACGCTCCACCCAAAAATCACAACCTGTTAAATTCTATTAACTTGACCACATATGGTCCATTTAACCATCCAATAACAATAAAAATTCTATTTACATTCCCCAAAAGAATTACATGAATATATCGCAGCGGAGTTTCAAAAGAATCTAGACTTTACATTGTTCAGAAATAAATCTCCTAGTCTAGAACAAAATAAGCTATATCTCTAGATGTCCCATTCGGGATCTAGGTACCCCTCCAAGGAAGCTTCCCCAAGGCCCGGCTCATTCACACCGAGCTCCTCCTCTAAAGCCAAATCTGAAAATATTAATTGTAGAGGATGAGCACGAAGCTCTGTAGCAAAATCTTCCCAAACTCAAACAAGGTTTAGAAAAGCATATAAAACGGTTGGTCTCATTTTCACAAATAACATATATACCATTTTGAAGGAAAAGCAGGATATTTTAAATAGATCTCAAGTTTAAACCATAACCACAATCAAGTAAAAGAATAAATTAAATTGAACAACAATACACCGTGTCCAAAGTTAGGCAAATTCGGAAGGGCGTCTTCCGATGCATTGTCCCATACCAATGCACCGGCCGAGACGTTCCAACTCATCATCCCAAGTATATTGGTTCATCCCCGTACCATGTATGTTGATTGCTTCTCATGAATCTACCCAACGATTATACCTAGTCCACCAATCACAATCACATTCACAAGCATTTTAGGAAAGGGCGTCTACCATCCCAATGGCAGTGACGAGTCCCTTCCCAGGAAAAGTATACTATCCCTTGTTTGAACTCCAGTGAACGATAGTGGTTTCATTACCAAATGACAACCCACTACAAGTGCTAGGAAACCATCTCACCCCCCACTGGGGTAGACTAAACTCTAACACTCTACGGCATCTCTCGAAGGCAATCCAAGTCCCTCACAACAACTATACAATTAAGGAAACCAAAATATTCTCAATTCATCAACATTTCAAGGAATTACCAAATTCCACAATTTCTAATATAATGTTTCATAATATGATGGAAGAAAATGAGCAAGAGATCATCATAAGTAACATTTTGGTGTACAATATCAAATACTAAAGTTTTGAAAGCAATACCAAGGAAAAATAGAGGGAAAAGTCCATTTCTCTTTAAAACCAAGGTTTGAAGATGAAAAAGAGAAATTTAATAGTTACCCAACCATCACAATGTTCAAAACATGGCATTTATTTCAAGGGGAACAAGAATCATGTAGTTCTTATCATGTATATAAGGATGAGAGTGAAAAACATATATATATATATACATAAACCCTAGCCTCAATGTAAGAGATTAGGAAGAAATCCCCTACCTTATGCTCTTGAAGAAACCTAGGGTTTGAGTATTGGATCACTTGTGAACCCTTTGTCTTTCCTTTTGATCTTGAGTTTTATCTTTCTCTCTTTCTCTCTAAGGGTTTCTAAGATTTAGAAGGCTGAAATGGGGCTCAAATAGTCGGCCTTAAGTATTTATAGGGAGAGAGAGAGAGACCGAAATTCGCGACTTTAAAATAAACAGTCTGGTTTCGGTAGTACCGGTACCCAGTACCGGTACCATTCAGTACCGGTACAAGAAACCTTCTGGAATCGGGGTACCGGTACACAGTACCGGTACCATTTACCCAGTTTTGCCTATTTCTTTTGTTTTCCATTTCCAATCCATTCCAAAACTAACCAAATCCATCACAAACCTCTCCAACACATATTTATACACCAAACCTATCTAATACAAGTTATAGGACCTAACATTTTATATTTTCACTCACTAAAACTAAATTTCAACTATGATTTTCATTAACATTTTAAATCTTTACTTTTCAAATTTACAAAGTTCAAACACACTTCAATACCCCTATCCACATCTTTACAACCATTATTTGCTATATCTATATATCTATATGAACGAAAATGCGGGGTGTTACAATCCACCCCCCTTAAAGAAAGTTTCGTCCTCGAAACTTACCTCAAGTAGTGAACAAAAAGGGATATTTCTCCCGCATTTCTTGCTCCGGTTCCCATGTAGCTTCCTCCACTCCATGGTGTTGCCACCAAACCTTCACTAGTCGGATGACTTTGTTACGGAGTACCTTTTTCCTTTGCGTCGAGAATTTCTACCGGTTGTTCTTCGTAGGTTGCTCCGTCTTAAATTTCCATCTCCTCCAAGTTCACGACTGGAGTTGCATCCGAGTGACACGTCCTCAACATCGACACGTGAAACACGCCATGTACTCTGGATATCTGGGCTAGTAGTCAAAGTTGATACACCGCATTGCCTACTACTTTGATCACTTCAAACGGTCCGGTATATCTTGGCGCTAACTTCTCCTTCTTGCCGAATCGAAACACGCCCTTGTTGTGTGACACCTTGGAAAACATGTAATCTCCCACTTTGAATTCTAAGGGTCTTCGTCTGTGGTCCGCCTAGCTATTCTGTCTACCTTGCGCCGTCCGTAGCCTCTCTTAGATGAGTTGAATCTTCTCCGTAGTTTCCCCCTTTTTAGTCATTACTCTGTTAGTTCGCTGCGCACTTTGATATAAATTACAATCCACCAAAGGTTACAGTTGAAACCTAACCCGACTTGTCCTCCCATTTTAGCTTCCAAATCCATATACATTTTTTTTTTCAACGAAATAATTTAAGAAAAATTAACATAATATCATCGAAAATACCATTTTAGTGGTCACTACCAATCACTAGAGTTTTGAATTCATGAGCAAATAAGTAATCAAGCTCTGGAATCAAGAATAAATGGCTATCAAGCTTGGAAATCAAGAACGAAAGAACAAGCAAGGTTTGAAATTAATAACAAACGAATCTCAAGTTTTTGGAATCCAAAATAAAGGAACAATCAAGTCTCGAATTCCATAACAAACCCATATCAAGCTTTGGAATCAAAATAAAAAACAATCAAAGCTTGAAATCAAGAACAAAGTAACAATCGAGTCTTGGAGTCAATAACAGATGCATATCAAGCTTTGTAATCAGGAACTAATAAGTCTCAAGTTTCGAACTCAAAAACAAAGAGTAATCAAGTATTGAATATCAAGAATAAATGAATCACAAGGGTTAGAATCAATAACAAATGAATATTAAATTTGGCTATCAAGAACCAATGGATCATCAGGCCTGGGGAAATTAAAAACAAAGGAACAACCAAGTGTTGAAATCAAGAACCAAAGGATGTCAAATATTGAATATCAAGAATACATGAATTACAATAGTTAGAATCAATCAAATGAATATCCAATTTGGCTATCAAGAGCAAATGAATATTAAGCTTGGAAATCAAGAATAAAAGCGTATCAAGCTTGAAAGTCATGAACAAAGGAGAAATTAAGATTTAACGGAACAATCATGTATGAAAATCAATAACAAACGACTATCAAGGTGTGAAATCAAGAACAAAGGATTATGACGCTTAGAAATCAAGACCAAAAGAACACTCAAGTCTTGAAACCAAGAATAAAGAATATCAAGTATTGAATATTGAAAATAATTGAATCACAGGGGTAGAATCAATAACAAACGAATATCAAATTTTTGATACCAAGAACAAATGGATCATTAAGCTTAGAAAATTAAGGACAAGGAAACAATCAAGTCTCGAGATCAATAACAACGGATATTAAGCTTGGAATCAGAGATAAAGTAACAATCATATATTGGAATCGATAACAAACGACTATCAATGTTTGAAATCAATGACAAAGGCAAGATAAAGAGAAAACACCTCTCCCTTGCAAACTAGGATTTCAAGGGCATACCAAAAGGATTTTGGTGGTCACCACCCATAACATAGCTTAGAACAAATAATATTTAAGTTCGGGAATCAAGAGCAAAGGAGAAATCAAGAGAAAAATACATCTCCTTTGTAAACTAGGGTTTGAAGGCATAAGAAAAGATTTAGGGTTTACCCAACCATAATATATTTTGGAACAAGGTAGTATTATCCAGAATGGCAAGACATGATGATTCCCTAGCAAGTAGATATAAATTAGAGTCAAAGAAATACATATAAGTAAACCTACTGGTAACTGAAATGTAATCCGCTTGCACGTAATCCTTGCAGACTAGCCTGGTATCCCCCTGTTCTCCCGTAGGCAAGTCAACATATAAAGCATGTTCTAGCTCCTCGGAACCCAATCCCAATTCCACAACGTCCGCAGTACGTATAGAAGAATGAGTCGCATAGGAATCCAATAAAATTCGGGCCCAAGAATGGTAGAGAAGAACGATACCATCCACAACGGCATTGGAGGCATCTTCCTCCGGTTGGGTCAAAGCAAAAACCCTTCCTTGATTGGCGCCGCCGGGGGCATGAGCTTGTAACGGTCTCTGTGGTGGTAGTGGCTGTCGTAGCGGTGGCCTGTTTGCATTCACTCGCCCAGTTGCTTGCTTGGTTATTGGGGGAAACGAGGGCATCTATGTTTGAAGTGCCCATACTCTCCGCATGCAAAGCATGGGCGCGGGTCCATGCTTACTCTCGTCTGAGTAACTCCATCTTCTCCACTGTCTGAAGCCTTTGTTCAATCGCGTCCACGTCCCCGTACACGTCCACGTCCACGTCCACGTCCACGTTCACGAGATCTTGTATTCTCGAATTAAGAGTGTAACCAGCTTCTCGCGGATGGAAGGCCTCAAATCTTGTTCAAAGCGTTTAGCCCTCCTTGCCTCAGTGACCACAAACTTGATTGCGTAGCGAGACAACTCATCGAATTCGAACAAATAATTAACCCTTAACCTAAATATACCATGAATCTAACCTATATGATAAACACATAACTTCAAACAAATGCAAGCCTACGGTTTCTTCAACCTAGTCCTACCTTTCTAGTGGTAATCCATAACCTACGGCTCCCATGTAAGACCTAAAGCCTAAGCTCTGATACCATTCTATAACGCCCCAAATACCACCCTGGACGGCATTACACTATGAAACCATTCATGTCATGAGAGCAACTAAATATATATCCATCGAATAAGAAACATTCTTAATTTTAACAAAATTTGGGCAGAGTCTCCTTTGTACAGGAAGCTCCACCCAAAAATCACAACCTGTGCAATTCTATTAACTTGACCACACAGGGTCCATTTAACCATGCAATAACAATAAAAATTCTATTTACCATCTATACTATCCTTAACATTATCCCAAAAGAATAGGCCAGATATGGCAATTACATTCCCCAAAAGAATTACATGAATATATCGCAGCGGAGTTTCAAAAGAATCTAGACTTTACATTGTTCAGAAATAAATATCCTAGTCTAGAACAAAATAAGCTATATCTCTAGATGTCCCATTCGGGATCTAGGTACCCCTCCAAGGAAGCTTCCCCAAGGCCCGACTCATTCACACCGAGCTCCTCCTCTAAAGCCAAATCTGAAAATATTAATTGTAGGGGATGAGCACGAAGCTCTGTAGCAAAATCTTCCCAAACTCAAACAAGGTTTAGAAAAGCATATAAAACGGTTGGTCTCATTTTCACAAATAACATATATACCATTTTGAAGGAAAAGCAGGATATTTTAAATAGATCTCAAGTTTAAACCATAACCACAATCAAGTAAAAGAATAAATTAAATTGAACAACAATACACCGTGTCCAAAGTTAGGCCAATTCGGAAGGGCGTCTTCCGATGCATTGTCCCATACCAATGCACCGGCCGAGACGTTCCAACTCATCATCCCAAGTATATTGGTTCATCCCCGTACCATGTATGTTGATTGCTTCTCATGAATCTACCCAACGATTATACCTAGTCCACCAATCACAATCACATTCACAAGCATTTTAGGAAAGGGCGTCTACCATCCCAATGGCAGTGACGAGTCCCTTCCCAGGAAAAGTATACTATCCCTTGTTTGAACTCCAGTGAACGATAGTGGTTTCATTACCAAATGACAACCCACTACAAGTGCTAGGAAACCATCTCACCCCCCACTGGGGTAGACTAACCTCTAACACTCTACGGCATCTCTCGAAGGCAATCCAAGTCCCTCACAACAACCATACAATTGAAGAAACCAAAATATTCTCAATTCATCAACATTTCAAGGAATTACCAAATTCCACAATTTCTAATATAATGTTTCATAATATGATGGAAGAAAATGAGCAAGAGATCATCATAAGTAACATTTTGGTGTACAATATCAAACACTAAAGTTTTGAAAGCAATACCAAGGAAAAATAGAGGGAAAAGTCCATTTCTCTGTAAAACCAAGGTTTGAAGATGAAAAAGAGAAATTTAATAGTTACCCAACCATCACAATGTTCAAAACATAGCATTTATTTCAAGGGGAACAAGAATCATGTATTTCTTATCATGTATATAAGGATGAGAGTGAAAAACATATATATATATATATATATATATACATAAACCCTAGCCTCAATGTAAGAGATTAGGAAGAAATCCCCTACCTTATGCTCTTGAAGAAACCTAGGGTTTGAGTATTGGATCACTTGTGAACCCTTTGTCTTTCCTTTTGATCTTGAGTTTTATCTTTCTCTCTTTCTCTCTAAGGGTTTCTAGGATTTAGAAGGCTGAAATGGGGCTCAAATAGTCGGCCTTAAGTATTTATAGGGAGAGAGAGAGAGACCGAAATTCGCGACTTTAAAATAAACAGTCTGGTTTCGGTAGTACCGGTACTCAGTACCGGTACCATTCAGTACCGGTACCCAGTACCGGTACAAGAAACCTTCTGGAATCGGGGTACCGGTACACAGTACCGGTACGGTACAGTACCGGTACCCAGTACCAGTACCATTTACCCAGTTTTGCCTATTTCTTTTGTTTTCCATTTCCAATCCATTCCAAAACTAACCAAATCCATCACAAACCTCTCCAACACATATTTATACACCAAACCTATCTAATACAAGTTATAGGACCTAACATTTTATATTTTCACTCACTAAAACTAAATTTCAACTATGATTTTCATTAACATTTTAAATCTTTACTTTTCAAATTTACAAAGTTTAAACACACTTCAATACCCCTATCCACATCTTTACAACCATTATTTGCTATATCTATATATCTATATGAACGAAAATGCGGGGTGTTACATGTTCACGGCGCGTTCCATGTTTCTATGCTTTGAATGTACTCTCTAGATCCTACACATGTGGTGGATTGGGGTGAACTGGTGGTTGACGTGGATGGGACCTTCGAGAAGGGACCAGTTCGTATTTTGGATAGCCAAGACCAGGTTTTGCATGGCAAGAGTGTGAGGCTGGTTAAGGTGCTGTGGCCATACCGATGTGTTAAGAAGGCTATATGGGAACACAAGGACACTATACGAGCTATCTATCCATTTCTATTCGAAGATGGAGGTACAATTTAATGTTAATGGCATACAACATGATTATGTGTGCATTCATCTTATGTGTTACATGCGTGTGTAATTTTGTGGACGAAATTCCTTTAAGGGGGGAAGAATGTAAAATCTAGGAAAATTAAAATCTTAATAAAAGAGGTAATACGATAATTAAACCATTTAAGTACGGATCAAAAGTCTAAATTTTTAAATAACTCAAATGACGAAACAGACCTAACCGTTGAATTTGTCTCACGAAATTGAGTTAGCCAGTCAAATTTCATTAAATTCTATGACAATCAAAATTTTCACATAAAAAACGAGGTGAAACATGCGATCGGGTGACGCACGATTAAATTCCAGCAACTTGATTTTAATTGCGGGACCTATAATATAAATGATCTAGATATGTTAAAGAACATTATCTAATTGGACAAATGTCGCATTGTGATTGGCTCTCTAGGATTTCCAACCAACCAAAAGGTGACACGTGGCGTATTATGATCCAAGTCTGGGAAGAGTATTTAATTTTTCCCCCATTCTTGCCTTGCATTACATTTGAGAGAGAGAGAGAGAGAGGCAAAGAAAACCCATTTTTTCAAGCTTCTTCTTCTTCTTCCTTCCTTCATAAGTCAAGATCCAACCATTAAAATTCAATCAACCAAGAACAAAAGTTGTTTTCCTTGACGAGGGCAATGAGCCAACACCAATTTCAACCATTTCCCGCAAATTTTGTAATTTGAGGGTGTTGGTAGCTAGGGCTTTGAAGATTTTTGTTGGTTATTTTAGGGGCCTCACTTCATTGCTTATGTTTCAAGAGGTGAGGGTTTCCTCCTATTTAGGATTACTTGGAATTTCAAGAATGTATATGGTATGGGTAGTGTTATGTAGATAATTTACATAGTTACCACATAACTAGTGTGACTAGTGGGATGTTTGGGTGAATTGATTAGCATGTTATGCCTATTTCTATTCGATTTTGGGTGTTAAACATGTTGGTTATGTGTGAGATGATTGGACATGCTATGTGTTTACACTTTATGCCTTGAGGATTTTTGATAAAATGCCTACGGATGTGCAAGTATGTTATTGTGATTGATAATGCTATAAGATGCTTGGTGATGGTTATGGAATGCTATTATATGCCTCATGATATAATTAACATGTTGATGCTTATGAGATGTTGTCACATGCTTACATGATATAGTTGGTATTGTGAAGGAATAGAATTACAATGTACATTACATTGCATATGCACGTGTTACACTATATTCATAGGCATTGGCATGAGTGTGGGTATGTGTGTACGGGGTTGGATCAATCACCACATGGTGAGTTGATTGGTGGGCTTGGGAAAATTGAACAAACGTCTAATTGAGTTGCACGGATTATTGCATCGAAAATGTGTCAGGTATAGTAAGAAGGGATAAATTCTCCCATGGGTGCAAGACTCAGTTACTTGGTTCACACACTTGCCCCGTGATGAGATTCCAGAGAAGTGTGTCGGTGTAATCGGGACCAGAGGTGGGATACCCTCGAATTTCATGTCAGTTTGGTAGCTCGTTGGTGTTATGTCTATAAATTGCCTACCCAAGGAAGACACAAGTATTGATAAATGGTCATTGGATGGTTAGCATCAATAGCGGGGACTTGGAACGCCCAGTTCATGTCATGGCATTATATCATGTGTCGTGCATGGGAACCAGGGAGGGGGTTCGGTGTTGGACGTGCATTCATATGTTACTTGAGATATATGCTTGGTGTGTTTTGGTGCACATTCATATTATATGCATTGGGATTGTGAGGTATTCTCTATATGAGATACCCTACTGAGTTTCGGTTCACCCTGTTGTGGGAACATTTTTTAGGTATTAGATGAGCTTCCGTTGATGGCCTTCACTAGGGCTCACTTTGAGGATAGAGCCGGATTGTGGATCTTGTTTTGGATTTTTTAGTCCCTTGTATAGAATTACATTTTGGCCTTGTATAATTTTAAGTACAAAACTTGTATTTTGTTTAAAGGCATGTAATAGTACTTTTATGGACATTATTCTTTAAATGGATCATGTATGATGATGGGTATTGATAAATGGTTAATGTTTAATACTTAGACATTGGTGTGTTGGACCTTGGAATGGTCATACGGGTATTGTATCCACATGTTGTAGATTGGGTAGAGTTTCCCGTATAAAAAAGACTCTGTCCAAATTTGATTTAATTAGGGATCCTGGAAATGGGGCATAACAGCGTGGTATCGGGTTTTACGGTATTTACGGGTATTCCGCGGGTTGATGGATGATCAACTGGTTGATAAAGGATGCCAGGAGATTGGGGCATCACATTTAATGATTTCAAGTGGCATTGGCATACAGGAAAGACGTGATGATGAACACATGGTTGCAATGCACACATGGAAAAAAGTGACTTTGATAGAAGGAGTGCCTTTGTCAAAACAACAATTCGATTGACCGAGACATGTGCCGACCTCCCTAATAAATTTGAACCAAGCCGAGCACATGGCTAAGTTGTTCGATCATCAAGGACGCCGAGCCTTGAACGTAATTAGATTCAAATCACAAAACCCAGCCTTTTCCCAAATCCATAATGCAAATAAATGTATTTTATAATCAAATTCTGGCGATACAGATGCAATACCTACATTCTGATTGGGTTTCACAGTATGAATCTAGGATGGACAAAGAAAATAGAAGGAAAGACTTGGTCTTGACGTCCTAGATCACCATTTCTTAGGGAATCACTAGTGGGAGATCACCCAATGACTTCTTATACCGGTAGATTGAGGGGTTGAGGAGGGATTTGAATCAATACTAGATTTTAGAGTCAAGGGAATTGGGCTTCGGCTTCACCCGAAGCGTGATACGGAACGAGCCGTGTGTACGAAGCAATGTCAGTCAGCACATAAATCGTTAACGAGTGTAGTTGACTAGTAGTACCATTAGCCTAAATGCTTGGTATCCTATGTCTAAGGGGAATGGAATGTCAAACATAGGGTCAAATAATCTTCTAATATGAGGGCCAGTGACTGGTTAGTCATTAAACTTAGTAGCGGATGAGACAAGCTCCCGCATCTACAATAGATCCTACAACTTTGTCTTCGACACCAGCAGCTACTTAAGCTGAAGCTCCTGTTCAAGGGAAGGGTTCCAAACCATCCTTAGAACTCACCTTAGACCCTTCCTAGGGACCCAGAAGCAACCAGATAGATGTAACTTCAAAGCCAAAGATGAATTTTTTTCCAATTTGAAAGCTTTCACTGTTGCAGCAAAGTAGAAGGCAATTTTTGCTGCTAAAATAAGGAGGTTTCATCAATACAAAAGAATTTGACTTCACTATAAAGGCTATAGAAATGTATCACTAGTTTCTATAAAATGAAAGAAATGAAAAAGGCATAGTATATAAAATTGTCGGTTACTCCAATCTCCTCTAACTTACACATTTTCAAAAATAATTACACTGTTTCTTATAGTTCAATTGGATATTCGAAATCCATGTTCAATGGTTATTTGAACCGTTTAAACCAATTAATCGGTCGGGAAAAATGCAAGGATCCATATTTAGGATTGAGAATAGTTGAAGTAGGATTTAAAAAGCCTTACTTGCTATGTGCAGACTATGAACTGATAGCATTGGAAGTAATGCGACTGTTAATGAAGTACAATTACAATACTGGGTTTGAGTATCACAGCATCAAGGTTTGAACCAATCTAGCAAAGACGGTCACTTCGCGATATTGTGCCAATTCCAGTTTTGGACTCCCGATATGAAACCAGTCAGTTCCGTAGTTTTAAAATTCTGCTGATCCTAAGTACTCCATCTCTATCATTGCATACATTAGTAGGGTATAGTGGGCGAGCGAGTTAGTGAATAGGATTAGGTTAATAGAAAAGAAAGCATCGATGAGTAGCCTTTATTCTAGTATGAAAAGGTCCTATGAACTTTAACCCAGGAAGAGGCGTAACTCGTGCTCGTCTCGTATTTCATTCCACTTTATGTAAAATATAACGCAACGATAATGTTTAAAGAGATTCAAGACTAGAAGTTGCTCAACCTAGATGGACAGAACGACCTATCAATGATCAGGGAGAATCCCGCAACATGTCTGATGGATACCCAAGAAAGTCCTTTGACTAATCCAGAAGATGATAGCGATCAACCTAAGTCTCTTCCTCACAAATAAATTTGGGATATGCTTGAAAGGCACGGAAACATTCCCAAGCCCTATGACAAATTTATCCTAGCTTCATAAAGAAATGAAAAGGTCAAGGTTTGAATTCCTAGCTTTTAGACTACTACTACGTCAGATGACTGAACCTGGACAGACTTCTCTTTTCCAACTAAGCTAGGCTGCCTGAGTAAAATTTGTTGAACTTCCGCCATATATTATGATGTTGTCCATCTAAGAATATACTACAGTAAACTTATTTGATGTGACCTTAAACTCCAACCCTCACAATGAATTAGCGCGGTTGGGTCTAAATCAAATTTTGAATGGAACTAGAATTTTTACATTTAAGTACATCAACTATTATTTGGAAGATCAGAGAAAGAAGGAAGTAACTGGAATCACAGGTATTGCATTTGATTATCTAGAAATCACAGGTATTGCATTTGATTATCCAGTTTTTCATTCTGGATGATAGAAGACCTTCCCTCTATGTTCCTTCCTTGTACTGAAGGTGAGAGAAGGTTGCTCTTGATCTAGGTCTAGCCTAACAACCTACCCCCGCCTATTTATTTATTTGTTACCGGTAATCGGCCTAGTTGTAGTTGCCATTTGGAAAGTAGTAGATGGGTGGGGTAGGATAGGTAGCTAGGTGAATTGGTTCTTTGTGGCTTCCCCCCAAGCTAGGTTTTCAATCTTTTGAGACTCCCATTCCCTTCCTTTCTTTTTTGTTAGTGGAATAAGTCCTCTAGCTTCAGTAGTGGTAGTAGCTTCAAACGAATCGGTAGTATGTCTTGAATAGGAAAGCATTCATAATGTATGAACTCAACTTAGGTTCAAGAGATTGAACAATGAAGTGAAAGGCTTGAATAGGAAAACATTCATAATGTATGAACTCAACTTATGTTCAAGAGCTTGAACAATGAAGTGAAAGGCTTGATTTTAGTTTAGAGTTCGATCTGGTTTTCGTCATTGTAGACAGAAAGAAGGGAGTGTTTTAATTTCCTTTGTTCGTTGACCGAATCCCATCTTTCTCAGTTACATGCCGATATTTAGCCTTTGTTTTGGCTTTTATTAGCCTAAAAGTGCAAGAATAGGCTCGAACCGCTCCCCCTTTCCAGTAATCACTGACAAAACCTACCTTTCAATTCGATTTAATGAAAGTACTTCGACTTTAGAACAATCAATCCAACGAGTAAGGCCAAGGTAAGGGCTTGTTCATAATCCCTATTCAAATTTCACATACGAGAAAAGCTCTTTTCATCATCAGAAACAACATGATTTATGACCTCTTGCATTGCATCACCATAACGAAAAGCAAAATTCATAAAAAAAAAAAAAAGAGAGATTGCTCTTATGACTCAGAATGAACCTTTCTCAGTGGAAGAAAGGAATAACAATGGATTCCCTATGGAGTGTCCAGGAAAAAGAAGATTCAATCGGACAACGAATTCTTGTATGGTCAAAGGAAATCAAAGGCATGCTTCCAAAATTTCTTAATATCATAATAACTTATATAGGCAAATGATTGGGGGCTAGGCAGGAGGCAGTTATTTCTGTTTTAGAGAGAGAAGCTCTAACTTCTCTCTAAAAATTTTCCGTTGATGATAAGGTTATTATAGTAAATAATCCGGAGGTTGATATTACGTTGGTGGAACCGGATTTTCCACATCAGCAGAGGCAAGGAGATGATTTGTACACTGTGGACAGAGAGAATCAATCAATGACTAATGTTACTCCTGTGGATAGAGGCAAGGTTAATAGACAATCATCTTCTTTTAATGGGGGTTCCTTTTATGAGGAGCATCAATATGCTCCAAGGAAAGGATTGTCTACTTCCATGGATGATGATGTGGGTATTGCAAGAAGTAAAGAACCCCCAGATAAGGGTTATGCTTTTGATGGAGATAGTTCACTTGGATGCAGAAATAAAGGGAGTTTGTTCCATGATGGTTCTGAGAATAGCCTAGAGGAAGCTTTTTCTGCAGAAGCATCTGTGAGACTGAGGTCTGGAGCTAATCTCTCTTCTCAATTTATATGATTCAGTTGTTATCTTGGAATATGAGAGGAACAAGTAAATCTGTTCAGAGAAGGAGATTGAAAAAATTAATTAGGATGAATAATGTGTGTTTGGTAGCCATTCAAGAACCTAAACAAGGGATTGATAAGTTGCCTGGTTTTGCTTCTTATTTGAATATGTCTCATTTTCTAGCTAATGCCTTAGCAGAAAGGTATATTTGGTTATTATGGGATGATAGAGTTCAGGTGAAGGTGGTAGATCAATTTGAATAGGCTTTGACTGTAGAGGCATCATATTTTGGTTCTGCTGCTGTGCATATCTCTATTGTGTATGCTTGTTGTGACTGTGTGCTTAGGAGGCCTCTCTAGAATCATTTGGAGTCTTTATCATTGCCATCATCCTCTCCATGGATGGTGGTAGGTGATTTTAATACCATTCTAAATTTTGAAGAGAGACTGGGAGGGGCTTTTCCTTCCTTGGTTGCTATGGAAGAGTTTGGAGAGTTTATTAATTCAGTTGGTTTGATGGATGATGGGTTTATTGGTAGTGGGTTTATTGGTAGTAGGTTTACCTATTGTAATAATCATTAGGGTACATCTAGAATGTGGCAGAGGCTGGATAGGGCATTGCTAAATGCTTGCTGGGGGTTAAGTTTTGAGAAAACTGAAGTTGTACATTTGAGAAGAGAAAAATCAGATCATTCCCCATTGCTTATCAAAGTGTGGGAATCTGGTATACATCAGAGGATTTCTTATTTTAAATTTCAAGACATGTGGGTGGAAGATCCCAGATTTTTGGCTCTAGTTGCTAAGAACTGGGGTGGTATATATTCTGATAACCCCATTGAGAATGTTTTCTTGAATCTTAAATTTTTGAAAATACAATTAAAGAAGTGGAACAAGGAAGTATTTGGGGATTTGTTTGAAAGAATTAAAGCTAAGGAGGAGGAGGTAAAGAATGCTGAGATTTTAATGGAACAGAATTGTTCTTCTGAGAATGCTGTTGCTCTGGAAAAAGTTCAAGAAGATTTGGATAATGTGTTGAGATTGAAGGAAGTATACTGGAAGCAGAAGGCAAATGTGAGGTGGGCTGTGGATGGTGAGAGAAATTCAAAATTTTATCATGCATTGGCTAAGGGTAAGGTACTTAGAAACAGAATTCATAGAGTGCAGAATGATGAGGGGGTTTGGGTACAGTCTGATGAGGAGATAGGGCAGGTGGCAGAGGGGTTTTATTCTAGACTTTATAAGTCTGAACCTCATTCTATGGATGAGGCTTTGTTTTCTGTTATTCCCTCTTTAGTGATTCATGCTGCTTGGGGGATTATAGGGCAGGACATTTTAAAGGCTGCTAATTTTTTTTTTTGCAAGGTGGGAAGGTTCCAAGATCCATTAATGCCACTCTGTTGGTTTTGATTCCTAAGAAGACTGTGCCTGTGTCTTTTGCTGATTTTAGGCCTATTAGCTTGTGTTCTTTTTTGTATAAAATCTTTACTAAGTTGTTGACTTCAAGGCTTGCTCCTTTGTTACCTGATCTGGTGTCCATTGAGTAGCATGGTTTTGTAAAGGGGAGGTGTGCTAGTGATTGTGTGGCTTTGGCTCAAATGATGGTGGGTGAATTGGATAGAAAAGTGGAGGCTGGTAATATCATGCTTAAGCTGGATATGATGAAGGCTTATGATCGTTTGGAATGGGACTTTTTGTTAAAGGTTTTGTCCAGTTTTGGCTTCTCTGATTTGTTTGTGCAAATTATTTCAAACTGTTTGGAAAGTCAATTTGTTTATGTTTGTGTTAATGGTTTTAGGAAAGGTTTTTTTCCTACATCTAGGGGATTGAGGCAAGGGGATCCTATATCTCCTTGCCTTTTTATTCTAGCTGAGGAGGTTTTGAGTAGGGATTTAAAGAGGATTTTTCAGGAAGGCTTGGTAAAGGGGTTTCATATGGGGAGGGGTGCTCAACTGGTGAGTCACCTTCTCTTTGCTGATGACACCCTTATTTTTCTAAGGGGTTATAAGAAATCTCTTGAGAATTTGATGTCATTTTTGAAGGTATATGAGTGCAGTTCTGGGCAGAGGGTCAGTTTGGAAAAAAGCTCAATGTTTTGTTCCAAGAATATTGGAATGGAAAAGAAACATGTTTTGTCTGGTTTGGCAGGTATTCCAATTAAAAAGTGTCCTTTCAATTATTTAGGTTGTCCTATTATTAAGGATAGGACTAAGCTCAAATTTTTTGAAGGGTTGCTGGTCAAATTTAGGCAAAGGTTGGAGGGATGGTATGCTAGGATGCTGTCAAATATGGGGAGGGTGGTGTTGATTTAATATGTATTAAATGTTGTCCCTATTCACTTGATGGCTCGTTTGGATTTGCCTAAAGGTATTATTGGCAAACTTAATGCTTTTATGGCTGGATTTGTTTGGTCTAACAAACTGGAGGGTAAGAAAAGGCATTGGGTGGCTTGGCATAAAATTACAAGGCCAAAGGATGAAGGTGGGTTGGGAGTTAGTAGTTTCTCAGATATACAGAAAGCTTTTAGGCTTAAACAGGTATGGGGGTTGTTACAGGGTAATTCTTTGTGGGCTCAAGTATTTTCTGCAAAATTCTTGAGGGGTAGGCACCTTTTAAGATGTTTGGGGAAGGGGCATGCAAAGTGTTTTGAGGCTTTAAGACCTTTTTTTGAAAAGACAGTGGTTTGTTCTAAAATGCTGATTGGAGATGGGTCTCATACTGATTTTTGGTGTGATAATCGGTTGGGGGAGGGTCCCTTATTAAAGAGAATTGAAGGTGTTCCTGTGGAGTATCCAAATTTTTTTGATATGATGGTTGACTCTCTATGGAATTTAAGTGAAGTTGAAAGTTTATTGAGTAGTCAGTTAATGGATGAGGTGATGAATTCAGGGGTTTCTCTAAGCATGGTTCCATATAGGTTGGTGTGGCAAATGAACTGTTCTGGCTCTTTTTCTGTCAAGTCAGCCTGGCACATGGTCAGGCAGCAAATTGAGAAGGATAGGGATGCAATTATGATATGGGAATCCATGACTGCACCTAGTGCCCAGTTTGTAGGTTAGAAGATACTAAGGGATGCTTTGCCTCTGGATACTAAAGTGGTAAGTTTGGGAATTCCCTTGGTCAGCAGATGTAGATTATGCTATCAGGCTTGGGAGACTGCTGAACATATGTTTGTGGACTGTGCATATGCCCAGGCTGTTTGGTGTAGATTGGCTTCTATAATGGGTTTTCAAATTATTCATGGTGAGGCTAATGAGGCTGTGTAGAATTTTTAAGAAAAACTATTTAAGCCATGGACTTGTAAGGAGTGTTGGTTTGGTGATATACTGGTTTCTCTAGAAGGAGAGGTGTAGAAGGGTTGTTGGGGAGGGTTGTTTAAATTCTTTTGCTGTGTATTCTAAGGTGTGTAGTGTTTTGAGGTATCAAGCTCAGAATTTAAAATTCAAGGTGCAGGATGATGAGATGGGTAGGATTTTGCTTCAAATTCTTAGGGTCTCTGTTCCTTTTCAGTTTTGTAAGAGGAGTATATGGGTCTGCTGGTCATTTCCTCCACCTGGTGCTCTTAAGTTGAATACAGATGGTGCCTCTAAAGGAAATCCTGGGATTTCTTGAGGAGGTGTTGTGCTCGGGAATGAATGGGGTAGAATAATTCTGGCTGCCTCCTTCTTTTATGAGGAGAGTACTAATATGGCTGCAGAGTTTAGAGCTTTTTTGGATGGTTTGGAATTGATTGTGAGATATAATTTGCAGGCTTACAAAATATTTGTAGAGTCTTATTCTAAGGTGCTGGTGAATACTGTGTTGGGGTTGTGTGAATGTGCATGGCCTTTTTTAGGATATTTGAATCAGATCAGAGGCTTGTTATGGTTGTTGAATGTTGAGTTTAAGCACGTATATAGAGAAGCTAACATGGTTGCAGATAAGCTTGCTAATCAGGCGGTTCAAGATAGAAGGTCTATGGATTTTTCTGTTTCTTTGCAGTTACCCTGTGCTGTGAAGATAGTTTTACTTCAGGACATGGAGCAGCTACCTATGCTAAGGTGTAAGAAGGCTATGGTGTTTGATGATAAGGGTTGAGGGGTTGCATTACTTGTCTGCTGTGTAGACTGCTATTGTAACACCCCAAAACACACCCTGGACGGCATTACATTCTAAAACCATTGACACAATGAGAGCACTAAGATAATCCATCCATAAAAAAAAATTTCATTCATCATCCATAGAATTTACAATATCATCCCCAAAAGAATAAGCCAAGCCATGACCACAATATCAAAAGAATAAGCCCAACAATGGCATTTACATTTCCCAAAGAAAACATTGACTATTATAGCGCAGCGGAAATTACAAAAGAGATCTAGACTATACAGTATTTCAAAAGAATATTCTAGTCTAGAACAAAAGTCAAAGACATCTCTAGATGTCCTACTCGGGATCCAAGTATCCCTCGAGTGAAGCCTCTCCATAGCCCGGCTCGTTAGCACCTAGCTCATCCTCTGGCACAAACTCTGAAAAATGTTCAACTGTAGGGGGTGAGCACAAAGCTCTATAGAAAAATCCTCCCAAACCCAAACAAGGTTTAGAAAAGTATATAAAACGGTCGGTCTCATTTCACAACTAACATATATAACATTTGAGGTAAAACGAGGACATTTAAACAGATCTCAAGTTTAGATAGCAACAATAATTGAAATGGATAAATAAACACAATATACCATTGGTAATTCATTCTACCATAAACCGTTTTCAACAAGTTCTCGCGGAATCCCATACTTCCCGAAACTCTTGTCAAAACCATTTCTGGTACAATACACAAGGACCCACACTGTGTGCTCGATACAACCCACGTTACTAACCCGTGATCATTAGTGATAGGAAAAGTTTATACCCACACGGCGTACAAAGGCGTCTACCCACTCCATGTGGCAGGAAAAGTTCATACCCGCGTGGCATACAAAGACGTCTACCCACTACATGATACCCGGTCCATAGTAATCCATGTTCGTATCGTACAACCACGCAAGCGATAAAATTCTCACAAATGTCTCACATTCTAACAATACCTTAAACCCCCAAATTCTCACGCAAATGCCACAAAATCCACAAATCCATCATGAGACAATTTCAAATAACAATGAAGAAAAATACAACAGATCATGTACAATAGCATTTCAATACTCAACACAAAGCACTATAGTTTTCAAAACCAAATTTGAGTGAAGATAGAGAGAGAAATCCATGTTTCTCAAAAATTAAGTTTTCTTATGGCTCTCCACCCATAAATTTTCTCAAAACACAATCAAGTTTACAATAATACCAAGAGACAAGGAACCCATAGCAAATAGATATGATTAGAAGTCCAAATCATACATATATAATAACCCTAGCCTCAATGTAAGTGAATGGAAGGAAACCCCTACCTTGATGTTCTTGGAAATCTAGGGCTTGGATCTTGAATCACCCTTAAATTCCTTGTTTTTCACCTTTGATCTTGTGTTTTTCTCTTCCCCTCTTTCTCTCTAATGTTTTCTAGGGTTTTAAGGTGTGTAATGAAGGCTAAGGGGATGTCAAGAAGTATTTATAGTGGGGGAAAAACCGGCTGTCCACGAACTAAAATTGTCTGATTTTTACAGTGACTACCGGTAGTTAATTTTGACTACCGGTAGCTCGGGTACATTGGCACTCGACTACTTGTTGACTACCGGTAGCTCGGGTACACTGGACACTCGACTACCTGTTGACTACCGGTAGCTCGGGCACACTGGACCATTGACTACCAGTAGTTGATCCCAAAATTTGCCTACTTTCTTTATTTTTCATTTCTAATCCATTCCAATCTCTTCCAAAACCATCCCAAACCTCTCCAACATATATTTCTACCTCAAACCTATTTAGTACAAATTCTAGGACATAAAATTTCATATTTTCACATACTAAAACTAAATTTCAAATATTATTTCCTCGAGTTATATTATATCAACATTTTTACAACTATTATTTAGTATATATCTATATACATATATAAACGAAAATGCGGGGTGTTACAATCCAACCCCCTTAAAGAAAGTTTCGTCCTCGAAACTTACCTCAAGTAGTGAACAAAAAGGGATACTTCTCCCGCATTTCTTGCTCCGGTTCCCATGTAGCTTCCTCCACTCCATGGTGTTGCCACAAAACCTTCACTAGTCGGATGACTTTGTTACGGAGCACCTTCTCCTTGGCATCGAGAATCTTCAACGGTTGTTCTTCATAGGTTGCTCCATCTTGAATTTCGATATCTTCCAAGTCTACAACCGGCGTTGCATCCGATTGACACTTTCTCAACATTGACACGTGGAACATGTCATGTACCCCATACAACTGAGCTGGTAATCGCAACTGATACGCCGCTTTGCCCACAACTTTGATCACTTCAAATGGCCCGGTATATCTTGGCGCTAACTTCCCTTTCTTGCCGAATCGAAACACGCCCTTCTTGGGTGACACCTTGAGAAATACGTAGTCTCCCACCTTGAGTTTAAGCACGTATATAGAGAAGCTAACATGGTTGCAGATAAGTTTGCTAATCAGGCGGTTCAAGATAGAAGGTCTATGGATTTTTCTGTTTCTTTGCAGTTACCCTGTGCTGTGAAGATAGTTTTACTTCAGGACATGGAGCAGCTACCTATGCTAAGGTGTAAGAAGGCTATGGTGTTTGATGATAAGTGTTGAGGGGTTGCATTACTTGTCTGCTGTGTAGACTGCTATGCTGGTTTTGAGGCTGAACCTTGGTTGTAATGAAGCTTTCCTGAACTGGATTTTTGCTGGTTTGTCTACTGCCTATCTTGTTGCTGTTTGGTTGTTGTTGGATTGTAGCACGGTAAGCAGATTTGGCTGTAGGCAGGTTCGTCTTTGCTGCAGCATCTGATGTGCTGTAGTTCTGCTATACTGCTGAGATGGGCTTGATGATAGCTGCTGGGGTGCTAAGGCCTGGTTGCTGTTGAGGATAGGAGATGCATGCTGCCTGGTTGTATTGAAGGTCTTTTGAGCATTAGAAGATTTCAAGACTTGTAATTGGAATTTTGGGTTGGCTTGTAAATTTCTTGAAAATTCTTTGCTTCTTGTAATTTTTTGATTCATTCTATAAAATTTCTTCTTTCCTTACAAAAATAAAATAAAATAAAATATAGTCATGATTCAATTTAGGTGCACTAACTTTTGATTGATATATATATTTTTTTTAAGATCTAATTAGGCGAACATAGGCACGTGCGTGGAGGCTAGAGCTGGTAAGCTCACATAAGGGTCTGAGCTCATATATCGTACTCTATCATTGGCATGGGCGGCGTCGATTCATTCGATTACGCTTTACTCTTAAAAATCCATCTATGGATTCCCGAAGCATGGTTTTGAAATATTTGGCCTCTTGAATAGCCACCACTTTAGTACCCCAAGCCTTTGGAAAGTATCTAAGAACCTTTCTCACAACGTCTTCATTTTAGAATGATTTACCGAAAGATTTCAACCTATTTATAATATTAGTTAATCTAGGAAACATCTTAATGATAAATTATTGTTGATTTAGGTCAAGTGATGCATGATCATGTATATGTGTATTCGCTTTTGATTCTTTAATATGATTTGTACCCTCATGAATGGTTTCAAGTGTATGCCAAATATGTTGTATTGTCTCACAAGTAGAAATAATGTCAAATACATTTTTATCTAAGGCACAATATAAAATATGCATCGTTTTAGCATTCAAAGAATAAAATTTCCTATCTTCTTCATGCCATTCTTTCTTGGATTTTGTTGGTGCTATATAACGACCTTCAATTATATCCCGCAATGCATCATCTAAAGACATTATATAAATCCTCATTCTAGTCTTTCAACAAACATAATCACTTCCATCAAATAGTGGACGTCTAGAAATAGATTGTTCCACAACTATGTTGTTTCCTAAGGTATCCATACTATTTTTAAGTCTAATGGTACTACCCACTATGGTCATAGCCCTTACTCTGATACCAATTGTTGGCTCAAATGCAACCGAAGAGGGGGTGAGCTAGATTGAGCGACTTAATGACCAATTTTTGCTTTTCTTTAATTCACATTAAATATGCAATATAAATGATTATATGATCAACAAAATATTGTGTGTGATATGATAAGTGATGTAGTGTGAATGTTGCAATTAAGTAGTAGTAGGGAAGAAGAAGAAAAAATAATATTTATAGAGGTTCGGCCCCAATCACAATGGCCTAGATCCTCTCTTCCCTCCTCCACGGAGATCTTCTTTCACTATTTCAATCTCCCTCACGTGTGAAGATCAAATCCCTTACAACGTTCATCTTCTTCAGTAGGTAAAGACACACATTTACAATATCAACTCAAATGATATAACTTGAAGCTTGCTCAGTACAACAATATTCTCCTATCTTTACAAGCAAAAATTCACTCATATAGACTCAAAGAGATAGAAAAATCACAATAGGTCTTATAGCCAAAATCTCACATATATTGCCCTTTGATTACCCAAGAATTCCCTAAAAAAAATTTCTTCAATAATCCTCATAATTGCCTTTTATAGAGGAAGCAAATGGACAAGAAAATGGCCTCGAAAACTAGCCGTTCGAGGCCCAATGGATACATCCGGAAGGTTGTCCAGTTGATCTGATGCCCATCCGGAAGGCAAGCTAAACTTTATGTCCCAATCCGGAATCCAACTAGAAGCCTATCCAGCATGACACTTCTCCCCATCCGGCATGTCCCTTCCAATAATCCAGTAGGCCAGATTAACCATCCAGTAGACCGGATCTTTTTAAGTTATGTGCGCTTCTGTCAACTTCCAAGGCCATTTTAACCCTCAAAACATTCGAATCTAATGATGTCTATTTCTGATAAAATTGTAGCCCTTGATGTTTAATTTTCAAACCCATTTGAATTAGCTCATTTAGAAATTTTATTAGAACATTATATCTCAAATAAAGAGACATGTCTGAAACTCCTGATTGTTCAACCTTCATGCATAACCTTCAAATTTCAAGCTGTTTTTCACCTTCAAGTCATTCAAATCTCAAAATTTCTATTTCACACAAAGTTGTATATGTTGAAATATTCTTTCCAACTCCACTTGAATCACATAAATTGGACATTTCCATCAAAAGTTATTCCAATATTACCGACCAAGTCAAATTGACGATTTCAACATTTTTCCCTCTTGGCTTGTTTCTTTCATTTCTTTGCCTTGGTTTTTCTACTCTTCTTCTTCAACCAACATATTCACATTGTTAAATTGAATATTAATAATATACCAATGATAATTAACCTCTCAAGTTGTCCTCATATGCACATTATACTGACAAAGTTGTTAAAGAAGCTTCTCATGTCATGCTCTTTTCATTCAATCAACTACGTTAATCAACCTATGTCTATGATGCTCATTCTCTTGGTGCATCTTATCACCTTCAATCATCCTATTTATCCATGTTCACTCTTCTTCATTCTTTGCATCTTCAATGATCACATCGTCTCTTTTGGTTCTTCACACATAGTGTAGCACATTGAACATTCAAGCTTTCTCATCTTGTGTCAAACCTCTGCAACACTTTCAACCAAGCTCACAAGAAGATGATTAGTTACACAAGAGTGTTTGTTAACATCAAAATATTACTTAACCAAGCATTGGGTCAACACTTCCTTCCCCCTTAACTTCCTAAACTTCCCAATGTCCCGCCAGATTTCTCTTTAACCCCTTGCCTATTATAACTATGACATACCTTGCCTTAATTATTGTTAACGTACACTTGACTTACCAATTTAAAATAATAGATTTTTATAGAGAGCCCTGGCCAAAGCAGCCAAAATCAAGGACCTTCTTGTGGGAACAAACTATTTCACCAAGTGGGTAGAGGTGGAGCTCCTTACACATATACGCGACACAGATACAAAGAGGTTCCTATTTAGAGCAATATCATAACCAGGTTTGGCTTTCCTAGGGCATTGATATGCGATAAAGGAACCCAATTTTATAATAGACCTTTCAAAGCTTTCTGCCAACATTACGGGATCATAAATCACTAATCCTCGCTCGCCTACCCACTAAGTAATGGGCAAATAGAGATCTCCAATAAAAAATCTTGGATGGAATGAAGAAGAGGTTGAAAAGATTCAAGGGAAAATGGGTAGAGGAGTTACCTAGTGTGTTGTAGGCGTACCAAACCACTCCACGCCGAGCAACGGAGGAAACCCCCTATGCTATGGCTTACATGATGGAAACAATAATCCCCTTAGAGATTGGAGTTCCCACTCTTAGGTCCAAACTCTTTGATAGAGGGAGTGATAATGGACAAATCACTAAAGACCTATACTTGGTCGAGGAAAGGAGAGAGCTACCAGCTATAAGAATTGCATCCTATAGCAGTAGATGTCCTGAGCGCATGACAAAAAGGTCTAACCGAGGGGATTCCTAGTCGGTTCCTCCTTTTTATTCATCTGATGCCTTCTACTTCCAAGGGCTTCCTCTATTTTGCTAAGAGGATCCTCTTAGAAAAATACAAGTATATTTCCTATAATATACTATCTACTTTTGTGAAGGTTTAAATTAACAGAGCCTGGTTGTTAACCTACTCGGAAGGCTAAGGACTGCGGTCCTAAGCTCTGGTCTGAACTGGTTACTTTAGAAAAAATTTCAAGTATAAGCTCGGTCCAGTTATTGAGAATTCTTCTTCTGGTGAGTGATTAAAACTTCCTAATGTTCAGCATTTAAATTTTCCCTTGCAGTTCCTGTTGAGATGACCTTGAGTAAAGTCTACCTTGAGGAAGCTTATGGATACAAGGAACGAGGTCGAGAAGGGGGAAGCTCCTAAGCCCCCAAATAAATTTAGGTCCCTGACAAAGGGCCTGAAGAAGGGTGTCTAACCCTACTTTATCTGAGGAGGTACCAGCCGTGAGGTTGTCCATCCTAACAGCTCTGACATTGCTGAAGAGGATGTTTCTCTAAACTGACCTGAGGGGGTCGAGAAGAGTTATGAAGATACCACTCTTCTTGGCTCGAAGGTGGATTCTTAAGGGCAAACCAAGACTCCTTTGAGTAATCATGTTGTTTAGTTAGATTCTTTGTTACACAATCCTTCCCCAGCTGCTTGTCAGATCCTGCAAATTCTCTCCAAGTCAAACCTCTAAGAAGCGGCTAACTGTAGCGTTGGGGATATGGCTGAGGCTCCATGGTATTGATGAGGTATTGTTTAGCCTTTATCTTTTCCTCTTCATTGTCAGCACTCTAAAGAAATTCCCTTCACGATATGCATTTTCTTCTATTAAGGCTTCCACTTATGTGAGCTCCCTCACCACGCTAGTTCATATGCTAGAAAAGTGGTGAAATGATTGGACAGTTGATGCAAAAGCGACCAATGAATTTGACTACTTAGCTAAAAGTTAGCAAGGTTTTGGAGCTTACTTTGAAGGGCCAACTCAAAGAGAAGCATCTTTAGCTTTTTGAGACGATCTGAGCTATTTACACGGTCAAGGATTGAAAAGCTAATGCCGAGGAGGAATTGACTCATCTTAAAGAGAAACTAAGGGAAGCCACTAGACTAGGAGATCCACTTTCATAAACATTCTTATTGCGGGGGACATTATGTGGATCTTCCCTTATAATTAAACACATGGGTTGCTAGACACTACCTATGGGGTGAATAGGTTAATTAAAATTATACTTAAATAAACACCAATTTTAACCTAATTCTACCACAATTACATATTCTCACAATGATATGGTAATTTAGAGTGAGAACCCCTTTTCAATCATCACGACCCTTTATACCCATGAAGATTGGTGTATTGATTATGTCAATTTCAATGCTCAACACTCAACCTTTGATGGTGATCCCAACCAAATGGCAACAAATCCAACCAAACAACTATGTATGATGTAGGTAATCAATCAATCAATTTATCAAAAATATAGTGTCCTTTTGTGCTCAAATTGCAAGTGTATATGTAAAAACAATAAAGAACATAAACAATTTGTCGACGTAGAAACCCTCATCAGGAAAAATCGTGGGGAACCTCCATAGGGTTCACCAAAGCCTAATTCA